>OU744319.1:22956513-24217704 GCA_916610145.1 Eristalis arbustorum
GACCAAGGGTTTAGCCGCAGCAAACAGAAATTCAATTAAAACCCGTGCCTCGTGGGAAAACCAATTTCATGCACCGCAACGAAATTAACCACAAGCAACAGGCGGCTACGTCAACAGGATAAAAATAGAAGGACTACACCTTTGGGGCGCCGACAGCACGGGCACCGGCTCATACACAATTTAATCGGCTTAAATCGGTTCCCAAACAATTTCCCCTACAACTCAATTAAGTCTTGGGACTGTGCGACAGAGCACCGAATGCCCGCACATCCACAACGACATCCACACCAGCCGATGGCGTGCCATTGCCCTTGTGACCCCGGCAATGTGTGCACCCACAAAGTGGTTAAAAATAGAAATCCAACTCCGATCCGGGCATTAAGTGTGTTGCCAAGAAAATTGCCACAGTTTCCAAACAAAAACAAGCTTTTCCACTCGGAGCGACGGCGCGGGTACATTGTTGGGCGCCAAGAGTGGATTTGAATAAATTTTCCCGGTAAACAGTGGCGCAAGGCACGAGCACCAATCACGATTTCAATTTCCAGTTCGGCATGCGAATTATGCCGGCTTTGATGGTGGGCCAGCATTTCAAAGAGCCACCCGCCCGTCAATTGTCCAATTTTGAGTGAAACACAAGGCGAGGAAGGTGGGTGCGTTGTTCTGGCTCTGGAGAGCCAGACTTTCAAAAGTAACTAGGACTCGGTCGTGGCGTGTAAACACACAGAGGGTCCTTGGTGGAAGTGCTTTCAATTTGTTCACGTCGAGTGTTGTCTTTCGATTTAGTGATTGATTCGGTTTCCGGTGAGTGCTGTGAAGTGGCCAGCTTGTGGACTTTTCGAATGCCTTCAGAGGCGCTCTTGTGGCTAAAAGTAATGGCACTGGCTAGGGAATGGGGGCCGAAGATGCTGAGCGATCATCTTCTGAAAAGTTTCAGTTTTTGTTGCGTTTCAGCAATACTTGATGGTCCGCTCCTACAAAACCGGAAGTGACATCCTGTTATCCGGTGGTGAATATGGTATCTCTATGCATTCAGAGGTCTTCCTCGGTGGTTCTCCTACCGATTAGTCAACTCGTTCATGACTGCTTGTCATGTAAAGCTGGTCAATCTGGCTGATGAATGACTTCCAGACCCTGTTTCGTCCATTTTGTAAACAGTCTTCAATCATTTTACGCAGTTCGTGAAGAAACTTCTTGTCAGATGGTCTCCTTCTCTTGAAACGCCAAGGACTTGGAGCGTCTCCTCAATCGGCAGCCACTCCCGAAGCAGATGTCTCCTCAAGCTTGATTTTCTGCTCCTATTCACCGCAATTCATGGGTGATTATCCTTCTTGGCGGTATAATGATGGATTCCAAGCCAACCAAGCACTTGTGCCCCTCATTAATTCGATAGATTGGAAATTGTTGCTCGGCGCTGGGATCAATCACGAAATTACATTCGCTTAATTGATTCCTTTGAACTTGTTGATGAGTACCGCCACGCTGTGGGTTGGTGAGGCTCCAGTTGGATGGCAGCAGTGCGGGGAATAATTTGAATTTGCTCCGACGCGACATTAAAACGACTCATGTATAAGAGTCTCTGAAATTTTAAAGTGGATGGCTTTGAAACCCTCGTCGTGATCTCCTGCTTATGTTGGACCTGGTCACCGACCAAGAAATCAATTGGATCGTAAAAATACGTATGCCGAGAGATAAAGCCAACTTTGTACAAATTTTTTAGTCAAATTCAACTGAAAATGTCATCAAAATGATGTTCTGATGGTTTTTGCAGAAATTTGGGCCGTACTATGACAGCGTCTAAATTCTTTAACCAAAGTTCTAGAGCCTAGCCGGTTTATTCGAGAAATTAAGTAATCCATGGGCAACAAGGATCTTTACTGTTGTTTCCCGAAATCGATCGGAATGGACCGTGGACATTTCAATGTGGAACAAATGCGAACACCATTGTGAGTCCAAGCCGCCTTGGCTATAGGCACTACTGAGAGTTCAAGGCAGCCTTTAAGGATGTTACATTAGGCGCGGTAAGTGGATCACATTCATTGTCGAGGAAGAGATCGGGGAGATTGTTGTGCACTCTCTCGCACGCCGAAGTGGGAGAACGTGCTTGGGTTTACTGCAACAAGACTATCCGCCCTAGGGATCGGTAAAGTCGCCATCTTCTAATCAAAAGCAGCTTTGGAAGTGGAATTGATAAGACTGTGCTTTCGAATGTAGTTATTGCAAGGATTGCTATAACTAGAACTGCTAACAATTGGTAAAATTATTGGGGAATCAATAAACGGGTGCAGGTCTAATGCGACAGAGGTTGGAGTTGGGTGCAATCGTCTCTACAGTGGATGTCGGATTGTTCCAGTAGCAAGAAAACGTCTTCTACCACGCTGCGTTTTTAAGGGTTTCGCAAGTCAAAGCAAGGCGTAAGGACTTTTGACTCCTACAATTTCTAGGAGGCGATTCTCAAGAGGTGCGAGCATATAGTTTGGAGTTCATTAATAATAGGCTTGTTTTTTAACTACTCAGTACTCAGCTTAGTAGTGATTTCCAATAAAACGCTCTTCTACTGAGTTGAATTTGTCTCCCAAAAGTTGGTACCTGTATTTACGTCCATTGCATTAGACGTCAACATACTCTAATGTCAATAATAAGTGAAACTCAATTCTCAAAAGCAAAGGAAATCACACAAGTAATCGATTGATGCCAACCTTTTTTACATATATAGTTTCCTCTGGCGCGATGTATGAATTTTTCAACGCGTCCTAGTTAGTAATCATAATGAAATTTTACTGAGTAGTTTTTATTCAGTAAGTTGTTTTGTAAATGCTACTGAGCTGAGTACCGAGAAGTTAAAAGAACACCCTACAGCCCGTAGAGAGCTAGGGCCTAGCTTCTCAGTAACTACTCATGTTGTGCGTACTTTTGTTCTCTCACGAGTGGAAGGGACCTACAATTATATGCTGACTCTGAACGGCCAAGTTAGGAATCCTTTTTAGACAGAAGTACTCTTTGAGCATTGTCAGTAACTCGAAATAGGTAGGGCCTTGAAAATTATGTTTGTCATACAGACCAAGCATTGAACCCAGACGTGGAGATTCAAGTGTATTAGGGTCAACACACATTCCCACAACGCCACGGGGCACCACTAGTAGTTAATTATTAGATAGATAATTTTATCAAAGACTTCGTTAGAGTATGTGGTAAGGAAAGTACGCATGGCGTGGCGCCCAAAAGTGTAGGTCCCATAACCGGGATAGACACTGACTACCTTGACGATGCTGAGCTCTATGTTGTGTGCGAATCTATGTGTCGCTGACACCATAATGTAAACTCTTAAGAACGCCCGTCTGTGTTTAACCAAGTACTTGCATATCATACAAGTATGCTAAAATGTGTCCCGACTTCTAGAAGATGGTTGCTCTAGTGCTTCTCAGCAAGTTTTGCATGGTGTTGAGAAAGCCACAGGACCTGACCGAAAACGTCTTTGGATACGATAGGTCTCAGTGAGTTCCTTGAGTGTTTCCTGGCAAGGCGGTGTATGTATATCTTGAGTTCATTCATGTAATCACGTGTGGTCTTGAAATCGGCCACCTAGAGCTGGGTGTCTGTCTACAATCCGGGCACTGAAAACAGACGGAAACGAAGGCAGGAAACTCCCTAGCTACTGTAGCCTTATTCAGGCACGGAAAGGGACACTGTCCTAGTTCAGATAATGAAGTCAAAACGTCAATGAAATGAAAGCTATCTGAGCTAGTGAGCTTTGCATTCGGCTCCACTGCAACAGCCTGAGTGAAGCAAACGATGAGGGATGGATCAGGATGCTACACTCGACTCCACCAACTGACTGCTCTTCTGTTGACCAACGAAATAATGACGACGACCAGCCTATAAACTCGCTGAGACACTGGTTCGCTGAAAGGTTTGTTGCAGCAGTCGATATGAAAAGGGAAAAATAAAGGAGTCTGCATCTTATTTTCATGTGAATTAGTGTGAAATGGAGGCAGCCCTCGAGGGAAAATGTCTTGGGCGGCCTCGAAATCAAGGGCCTAGTGGAGGGTGTCTGTCTAGGATTGAAATAAAATATTGCCCATTCGAGCCTCGATCTGGAGACGTGTCCCAGATCTTGTAATCCCTTCTCTGTTTCTCTGCATTGACTGTCTGAACAGCTTCACCAGTCTCGATTGGAAATGTTCTTCATGCCAAAGATTGGCTGGCTGTATCGGTACTGATTTCTAGGTTGTATAGAATGCACTGACAGCTTTTCCAACGAAGCGGCTTGCATTGTAATTTGTTCTCCGCAATAGCACAACGTCCCCCACATCGTCAAGCCCATCATTCTGGCTGGCAAACTGAACTTCTGGAACATGGTTGCCTTAGTGTTTGCTTTTGACATGAAAGGACTGAGTGAGGTTCCTGAGTGTTTCCTGGCAAGCCGGTGTATAGCTTGTGTTCATTCATGTAATCACGTGCGGTCTTGAAATCGACGATCTAATGCCGCGTGTCTGTCTACAAGCCGGACACTGGGCACAGACTGAAACGAAGGCAGGATGTGTAACCTCTCATTGTCCAGTTGAGTGAGGATTCTCTATTTCCTTTCCCGTGGTCACGCATTGCAACTTAATGACAGAAGAGGATTGCCAATATTTCCAAACGAGTAAGACAGCCACAGCAGAGGGTTAGTCTTTTCTGATGTCACTTCCGCTGCAGACAGCTCCAGACCGAATGCAACTTCATTTAAGCAGGCCAACGTCACCATCTCCGAGCTCTGTTCGAGGTTTGTTTCAATATTTGCCTTCTAAGCCTCGCCTGATAGTAAAACATTAAGACTTACTGAAACGTCCGCTTTAAATATCAGACAGAGTATCAAAATAAAAAACCCACCCACATTCCCCATCACTCCAAGTCAAAAACAAAGCAATCTGCCGGCCATCCCTCGTGGCACATCAAAACCATAATTACAAATCCATGGGTACATCCTTACCCCCGCCCAGAGGCGTATCGCCCGCCGAGCACTCGCATGTCTCCCCAAAAAACAATCCGAGGCGGCAATTATCTCTTCATCCATCACTTAATATGGGTCATAAACCCCGAAGTGCGCCGGTGGCATGTGGTGATTTAAGCACCGCCGTCGGATATCCCGCCGATTAATGGATACACTTTTCCGCCCGTCCACGCCGCGCGCACCATCCGTCTAATTAATGTTGTCTCGTATCTGCTCCGCCGAATCGGGCTATAAACCGGCCAAAGATGCTCCACACAAATTCCCATATTGGTGATTAGAAACGATTCAACGACCTTCACACGCTCGCCGAGGTCAGAGCTTAATCCGGGGGATTATCGCAGCGGGCGTGGGCAGGCCCCTTTCAAAATTTTGCACCGCTAATGCCAGACAACGGCACCTGGAACAACTGCGACCCCAATCGGGACGGAACAGGGATTTAATTGGTTTGTTGCCGCCGAGATCTTCTATCATGTGTCACCCTATTTGTTTTAATTAATTAATTACACCGGGCCGAGGGCCCCATCGGGATGGCATTCAGAACACATCGGCAAGTGCGGTCGTGACCTTCGTGATTATGGATATCAATCAAGTTAAGGGCCCCGGGATTACTTTCTGAGAGGGCTTACTTTCGGGACTGCTGCAGAGGGCTTGAAATAGAGTTCTCCTCGCCAGGGGGGTTGGGGGGTAATTGATTGTTGTATTTTCGTGACTTGAATTGTGATGCGTCTACGTCTGCGGCACGGCGCACCCTTAAGCAGATCTTTGCCTTTGACAAATGTGTGACTCGGCGATTGGCATCTGGGTGGGTGGGGTGTGTAACGTCTGGCTGGATTGCTCGTCAAGGTATAAAAGGTGCTGTCGATTAAGGGGGTGGAAGGTCGTCCATCGGGAGGACCGGGTGAGTCGTGTGGAATACAGCAGGAGGTTGTGATTAAGGTTATTTTGGGAGGTGTCGCACAGGATTAACTCGTCGTATTCCTTGTACAAATTGAAACGATAACAAAATCGAAGAACCTTTAAATAACGAAATGTTAAAAAACGGAAAGAGGGACTGTTGTGAATTTTAAGCTTTTCCTGAATTGCCAGTACGGTGTAACCTAGGAACACGTCACTGCCCAGAAGGCGGACAGTAACTAAAGGATCTTACCAATGTAGTGCGAGGAATAAAATTAACCCTTTCCTCTTCTTTTCTTTGGCTGGCGCTTCAGTCCAGGGTGGATCTGGGCCTCAGCCAACATACCTCTCCATCTAGCCCGGTCTTGTGCTAGTTGCTTTCAGCCACGTACGTTCAGCTTATGCAGGTCCCCTTCTAGCTGCGTGCGCCACCGTAGGCGTGGTCTGCCTTTACCGCGTTATCCCTCGGGGTTGGAGTCGAAGACTTTCCGGGCGGGAGCAGTGGTTCCCATTGCCTCGATGTGACCTAGCCATCTAAAAGGAGGGATTCGAACTCGTTTGACCGGATCGATGTCGCTGTACAGCCCATACAATCGACTTAAAAGAGCGACCCTCTTGAATTGAAGAGAATGTGGCCAATGGACGGGTGAATAAGAGAGGGCATGCCATAGGGAGTAATCTTTCGATCGCTAAGGGGTACGGTGTTTGGTTTCGTGGTAGAGCTTCGAACCAATCACCGACCTGAATTTATCTGCTGTGTAGGGAATAAGTAATTGAGTTGACCCTGGTACCTGGAATACCTTTTGTGACTCACTCAATAAATAACTGGACGATCGCTGATCGCAGTCAACGTCACGTCCTTGTTCGTCGAGGTCTCTTTTATCACACCCGCTGAGGCTGACCGGCCAAAATTAAGAAGGAAATAGTAATCATTTGGCAAAATTGTATCTCTGTAAACATAATCCCTGCTTGCTTGTTTGTCCTTAATTGACTCTTAAATGGTAGGAGATAGGGCACTGATGTCTTGGGCAGCTTCGTTCAGAATTGTCTGGAAAAGGTTTTGGACCAACATTTATCTTGAAATGAGCTGCATCGCGCGCATGTAACAACTAGTTTGATAATTTTTTGTTTTCTTTCTAAAATGTGTAGCAATGCCGTTCGGTTTAAGCTAGGTTATAATAATAATAATATGGGTGGCGCTACAGGCCGTAGGGGGCCAGGGCCTAGCTTCTCAGCAACCAATCGTGTTGAGCGTGCTATGTGAAGGGACCTACAGTTTTACGCCGAATCCGAACGGCTTTGTTTGAGAAGCTTTTTCTAGACAGGAAATACTCTTTGAGCATTGTCAGTGACTCGAAAGAGGTGGGGCCGTGAAAATTGTTTTTGTCGCACAGAGCAGGAATCCCACGACGTGGGGTCGACGCACATACCCACAACGCCACATGCTACCACTTTTAAGCTAGGTTGACTATTAAATTAATTGGTAATTAGTGGCTTGTTCTGATTCAGTTCAGGCTCACATTGATATAGAATTTGAAGTGATTTCTAATCCGGCAGTCCGCCTTTAGTATTTAGTTTGGTATTAAGTCTTGCCTGACACAATGTTTCTCTGCCTCGTGAGAAAAGCCTCCTTGAAACTATCAACATTGTGTCGTCTTCTTTCCAAAATTTCTTGGCCTTGTTGTTCGTTACCCCAATGTGGCCAGACAGCCTAGGAAAGTTTGCCTTGTTGAATATATACATTTCTTTGTGTGAGTCAGTAAGCCCCAAGTTGTGTGTTTCAGTAAGAACCACATATGCGATTACAAATTGATTCCTTTCGAAGAAAATCTGTTGCACTGCTTTCGACTCCAGAACATGGTATAGACTGTTTGAGACTTTGTTTTTAGAACCAAGAAACGACCGTCAGTAAGACATCGCTTCTGGAGCTCATCTTTACCAGAAGGCAGAACAACGTCTTCACCCTTTCCAGTTTTCAAGTACACTCACTCAGTTGGTTGAGGTCCTTATCTCAGCACAAAGGTGGACATCGTCTTATTCCTTTCTACCTGCTGTCATTTGATTGATTTTGGCCAAGACGATGTACCGTAGTTTCATCGCGGAACCTAGAGTTGATATCCCAACCTCTGGGCACAATCAGATTTCGTTACCTGCCTAGACGGCAAACCTAATGCTCCTGTTTGTTGTCAAATTTGTTGTGTTCCAGTTTGATCGCCCAGTTGTACTCCTTTTCGGCAGATTCCACATATGTAAGTTTTGCAATGCACTGATCGCTACAGAGGCATGTTGGTTAAGACCCAGGTCCACCCCGGACTGTAGCGCCAATCAAAGAAGATGAAGTGCTCTGATGTCCTCATCAATACCACAAGGTGGTTGGATCAAGTTAAAAAGACCCCCTTGCTGCAATTGGGCATATCGCTTTAGGGTGGATGACGGAGTGCCAGCTGGTGTGCAAGAGCTCGCTCAATAGATGAAACTTAAATAGCAACCTTTGAGGGTATGTATGATCTACCACTTCTCCAGACGATCTGTTTCATGTTCCCTACCGAGTCTTAGATGAACCATCCGATCTTCGACTTTTCCATCATCAACGTGTAACAGTGGCCTTTGTCGGGTGTCAGAAGTCACATTCAGCAACTGTCCTGTCGCTGCATGATCTCCACATGTGGCAACTATGGTGTGGACTGTCAAATAGTGAAATTTGTTAAGTCCGTCTGTGGTATCCACCATCAGATGAAGCCAATATTTAGCTACAATGGCACGCAGCTCCCCCAGATTGATTGATTTGGGTCGAAGGTGTGAAGTTGAGTTCCCGTAGCGGAGTTTGAGTTGATTTCCACAGTTGTGGTCTCAGAACAATTACTTTCGGAACCATACGTTTTTCCTAGTGGAATAGCTTTGAATCGGCGAGAGTCGGACCACTTAATATTCGACATTGGTGAAATATTCGATGAGTTAATTGCCTCAGGAAATCGTAGGGACCAGTGGACCGACTCATAAAATTTCATGTCTGGACATTGTACCCGGCTGCGGGTAAGCCATTAAAAAGGCAGTGAAACGTTGGACACCTATTGTTGAATTTTGAACAGACTTCCCAGGTTGACGTAACCTCTTCGAATCAATCTGGTGTGGAACCACTGTCCCAGAGCACGAGAGTGTGCAGCCTTCACTCTTATAGACACCTCTGACGGCCACTGATAGTGCAACACTTGGCAGTACAATAGGCCTCCTACACCGTTCAAGTCTCCAAGTCCACCGAAGTCGATTAAGGACCTCAACCTCCTTCCACTTGTTCAACAACTCGTTCTCCCTGTCCACCTTACTTCGCCCATCAGAAACCATTGCTTGATAATTAAGTGAACACTCACTTTCTCAGAAGGGCCCAAATGCTAAACACTGTTGGCAGAGTGACAGCTCTGCTTCGACTTCTCGACGACTTTCTTCGTTCGGCTGCCTGCTAATTGCCGCCCGTAAGTAGATCACCATGTCCCCCTCCATTCCAGGTGTCAGTCAGCCCATCCTCCCAGAGCCAGCCTGGGAAAGCGTGAATCCCACTCAAGGCCTAATTGACGCGACGAGTACATTTAAATCCGAACTAATTGCTCCAATTCCCATTTCTCTTCAACTCCCATCGGCAGCGCAATGCAAAAGAAGCGAACAGAAAAAAAGGCCCGAGCAAAAGACAAATATAAACACCTTAACAAGCAGCAAACACCGCACGTATCCCGTGTAGATGCGACTTCACGTTACACTGAATTCATTAAAATAATTAGCAAGGCGTCTCCGGCGGGGCTGTTGTTTTGCTTCTCCACTCGGTAAAGCATCCGAGTCATCCGTGAAAGCGTCATGTAATCAACTTGAGAGCACATCTCATACGTCTTACTCACGGGCGGGCACAAATCATTCACACACTGGGTCTGCTTGGTACTTACCTCCCAAATTAGGCGAAAATCTTGTTGCTCCACGCGCAGTAGCTCGCAAGTGGTCTTCGTTACGACCGTGCTGTCTCGCGGCAAATCGTGCAAAATTGATTCGCCGAACGTGGCTCCAACGCCGAGGTTACACAATGTAACCGGTGTCTAAAATGAAAGAGATGCAAACAAAGGGAGAATCGTTAGATTTCTGCTGGCAACTGGGGTGGGGGTGGTTGTGTTTAATAACACAACAATCCCCGGCCCACGCTCGTAAGGATTTCATGCAAAATTATTCATCAACAACCGTGTGAAAATGTGAAGTTACTTGTTTCGGGAGTTTTTTTTTTTTTTTGTTTTTTGTTTGCTTGTGAGAGGAGCGAATGTGAGCGGAATTTAAAAACAGCGCGACGAGATAGAAGTGTGTTTGAATTTTTCATTCATGCAACAACAAGCCTGTCAACGCGGGGGTGGACATTAATATTTTACACACACACGCCCCGGAGGACAGGACGGCATGCATCTGCGCCCGGGTCCCGGAAGGGCTCGTATCGTTTTATCGGCGCATTTCGCTGAGCTTTCTTCCACAGGGAATACATGGATTCGCAGACACCCATGGGAGGACCGTAATTTTTGAGCGAGCACTGGATGGGGATGGGGTTGGCGCATGGCGCAGCAGTGCAACACAGTCAAAGTCGTTGCCTCCGTGGAGTGTCGTTCGGTCGAAACGAATTAACAGGATTGCTTCAATTTGGAAAAATTCCAAATAAGGATGAAAACCACAACTCCTAAGGAGTGGACTAATCGACTGTGTGGAGATGCTTCCAGGGAGAACACAAAACAGAACAGAAACATTGCAATTTACGGTCAGAAGGCTTAAGGGGATCTGCATAATTGTGGGACGTCGTTTCAGGGATGGGAAATATCGAGGAGACCAGAGGCTCCTGTATAAGACTGAGACAAACAAGCACAAGCAAATATTTTCTTTCAATAAAGGTGTTATTGTTATTCACTTGTCAGGGTGATGGGATAACATAACCTAACCTGGTGGGCTACACGTGTCTTTAACGTCAACCTCTGGCATGATATCCATGGCCTGATAATTCAGAAATGGTATCACTTATCAGTGAAGGTTGTCAGCGAATCGAGCGAGTTGATGTCGTGTAAATGAGATCTAAAGCGATTTACAAAAAGGACTTGACAACTTTTCGTTTTTAAATAAACGTAGATCGCTTCAAATGGTCCACCGGCTTCAATTCGTGAGACATCTTGATCTTGCATGGGTCGAAGCTAAGATCCTTACGCAAAATACGCCATAATTTGATGTGAGTCATGCGTAATTCTTGAGAACGCCGTGCAATTGACTGGTTTGAATCGTTTGCTACAGACGCCTGAACGGGAACGATATTTCCGACACGGCGACCAACCCGTTGTCTCACTGGCAGCACAACATCACACAACGAATACGTAGACATCAAATTTTTGCACTAAGCTTGTTATTGCTTGTCTACTAGGGCGAAAATTACGACCGAAAATTGGAGTAAACGCTCTTAAGCTTGGTGTCACCGACTCCGAATTTCGGTAGAACATTTTTATAATTTGCAGACGTTGCTCTTTCGTGTACTTGAGTAATTAGTTGAGTATACTGAATAAATTGACAGCGAAAGTTAGATGATTAGTGAAAGAGTGCTTTCACTAATCAAATTCAAAGTAGTCAAGTTGTCAAGTGTCTATTCAGAAACCCTATATTTTGTCCGGAATCGAAGCGTGATCGTAGAACTAATTCCATGTTGATGAAGGTAGGCGCGAGCTTATGCCAAAATCGAACGTATTATCCTTCTGGGAACTTAACCAACTTTCCTATTCCAATTATGAACAAATCGGTTCACAGCCGTTTTTTTTTTAATTCACTGGAATGCTTTTGTCCAAAAATGTCTGCATAAATTCGGGTTGTGCCTTCAAGCTTTGGGGTCGTTGTTTTGATCACATAAACATTCTAATTCTTAGGAAAGATTGCTGCTTTTACGCTTTTAGAGCGAGATAAAGTTCTCAGTAAACAACAAGACTAAATAAAGTCAATTTGAGGAAAAATGTATTCCAGCTGAGGAGTTTTTTCTCACCGTCGCGCTGCAGTCCGGGATGGATCTGAGTCTCAACCAGGGACGGGCGGCTCTACTGTTGCCACAATCTCTGTCTAGCTGCTATGCAGACCAAGATGGTTGAGGTACCTTAAAATTTGAGCTGCCCAAGGCGCGGATTCCCGAAGACTCATCGCTTTGGAGTTTTGTTGTCCATCACTTAAACTATTACCAGCCACTTGAGGTTCTGCATCCGTAGAAACCTAGTGAGTCCTTATAGTTAATTATTGAATCACCAACTGTAGTAGGCATTCATGCAAACATGATAAAAGACCGAACATAGAACATTTTTCACGAAGAATCTAAGGACTTCGCAATACGGAGTACGAATCTACAGGCGTCTGTGCCGTCTATCAGGTGTCGGATGTTCAACGTCTCGACTCGATTACGAGAAGGAGTGTTCTATTTATTGAATTCCACTTGAGTGCAATCAAACAGCGATTGGCAAGTTACTCAGTGTTTGATCTTGAGGAACTCAGAATTTAAGGAAAAGGAGTGCTCGACTAACTGCATGTAGCCATTGTGTCGCATTGTCCAAGACGTCGATGTTGTACGTCTTTTCTCGAACGCAGCATGTGTGTACTATGCACTCCGTTTCAGCATCTAGAGTGTTTACGATAACCGCGCATGCTTATATCTGGCAGCTGAACATAGACAGCACAATCCTTTCGAGAGCGATGTTGAACAAGTAAGCAGACATCGAACGTCTTAAGGATATTTTCAATTTACGTCAATTTACGGACAATTTGCTTGCAAAAAAAAAAGATCTGTGACTATGTACAGTCGTCTTCTATATACATCGCAACATTACTTTATGTCCTGTCCGAATACGCCATGAACATGTGCAAGATAAGAAGAGAATAAGCCCACGCAGATTAGACTTCTTTAATCGAGTGGAATAAATCCTTCTCTGGTCATAAGGCTGTAGAGCGATAATCAACTGGTAGACATTGTCATAAAAGAAACACAAGAGTCATCGGATGAAGCAATTGAATTGTCTTCCCTATGCAACTTATGACGGAGAGATCTGTTCCTAATAAATTTAGGCTGATTTGCAAAGTTGTGATGGAAGTTCATCGGCAACATCTGGAAATCAAATTTCATTAGTGGGACGTAGAAGGTGGACAGTGAATGTAATTCAACTCAAGGCATAAGCGAAAGCGTTTCCGTGGAAAACATGGAATGAGCTCCAAAGTCTAGAACCATCCTAAGCGTCGTTAACTTCGTATGTCTATTATGTATAGAAGGAAGATGAGGCTACCACACTCTGTCTGTGGCATTGTCATACTTTTTTACAGCTTGAAAGACACATATTCCAAGATATGCAGGAACTAATAGCTGGACCCAGAATGTGTGCTAGCGATTTGGACCAGTTTGGATATAAGTAATCCAGTGCAGAGAGAAACATATACAAAAGACAGTGCGGCCCATCTGTGACAACACTGCGCTGGTGATCTTCTCTGGTGGATATAACATGTGAACATGAATGGACGAGCATGAGACTAGTGATGAGTCTACCAGCCTCTCGCCAACCTTTTCACAGCCTGCCTCACAGCAGCATGGACCTATAAGGCACTACGACAGGTCCCTAGAACTTGTTGTATGTACTTGTAACTCGACTGTAGGGCCGACACGAAGTAGAAACGTACTCCTACAGAAAATGCTCGTCTATGGTGAAGTTTTAACTCCATAAAAATGAAAATTTAATCCAATTCCAGATAACCACACAATTCCAAGAGAAAAATAAAACAAACATGATCGTCGAAAAATCACCATCAGCACCCGCCATCCGCTTGTGATGTAGAAAGTCCATCGCATTAAGCAGCCCAGCACTGACTTTCCCGAAGCACCTAGCACGCCATACAACACACGAAATCGGTGCGGTAATGTCACTTTCGGAAGTCCAATTACCGGTGCCAGCAATTTGGTGAGGAGATTTTGAAATTCAAACGACCCTTACGTCAGCTGAGGTCAGAGCAGAGAAATCCCACTCGCCTTTCCCCCTAGTCGCCTCGGAGCGCGCCAATGGGAACTTAAATAATTTATGAGTCCGTCCGATTACATGACGGTAACCGACATCAACAGTCGCCGCTGCTGTGTTGTTGCGCGAGAGTACCAACTCATCGAGACAGTGCGCGCAGAGAAAAAGCAGAAAAAAGAAACGCTGGCTTATTGCTCGTCGGTGCAACAATAAGTCCGTTCTCGTGTATTGCCCAATTGAAGTTCCGCCGTCCTCCGTGAGAGATAAAAAGCGTCATTTCCCAGATTGTTGTCAAGATTTGTGCGAAAATAAAATATGATCTGCTTCTTTTTGTGCTTTTGACTCATTGCGTGCTCTGAACAGTACATGTGTCAGGCGAGGTCGCCGCGCCGTCGATGTGACGCGAACATTCACGAAGTTCGCCGAGTGCGACGCGTGTGTGCACACAGTACGGTTCAGGGTCTGCCCGGAGATAATTAATTGAAAAATTCCCGAGTTAATTACGCGCGATGTGTGCATCGGCATACGGTCCGGGCTCTGGTAAACAGAAGTCGCCACTTAATGCCGGCTAATGGCTTCGTTTGCTGCGTGTATTCGGGGAGCTTTAAAGTATTCATGGATCTGCGTTTTGGTTCAAATTAATTACTTCCCCTCCGAATCGACGTGACAAAGTGGATGTGTGGTAATTGAGAACGGCGAAAGAGTGAGTTATGAGGGGGCATTGGAAATTTTCGAGGCAATGTCCCTCGAAAGATAGCAGATGGCAGAATGGTCGACATAACACGCATGTCATGAATGGTAACCCCAAATACTGAGGACTTAATATTGGAGACTGCTGAAAGGAGTTGATAGACGAATGCCTTGCTTGAGTTCATACATCAGCAAGTAGTGAACTTTTTGATTTCTGATTTTTTTTTGTCTCAGAGTAGAGGACCGGCGGGGACTGTCAAATCCACTTTGTGTACAGGAACTCGATATCCGGAGTGCGAAGTTTGGTCTAGACAAGGGTCTATATTCGTACAAGATCCCACTGACCCAGGAGCTGAAGGAGAACGACCTTAACCAACACTGTAGACTCTGACTAAAAACCAAATAATACGACTGGTCCTGCAAGTGAGAATGCTTCAGCAGAAAGTGACCTTATGGTGCGAATGGACCTTATGGAGGTTACATAATAAATTTGTAAGGCTGATTTTTCACACGCTAAATTCGTTGCCGATTTTTCAATGTCATCATAAGTGGACGGGAGAAAAAACAGGTCACACGAAAGGCTTTGCAAAAATCTGTGAGTTGCACATGTGAAAGGGCCCTATGTCTCCAAAATGTCATCACCGTGACGAATAGTACAATAGATCGACAAGTGATTCCAAGGGAACAGCGCTGTGTCCCATACAGTTGATACCACATTGTAGTTTCTATATAAGCGATTTTAAGACGTATTTACCTCATAGAGGTGCATTGCGAACTGGCCCGGTGTCAGGGAGTTACTCATGCAAAAAGAAGAGTTCTAAAAGGAATTGGATACAAGTTTACTGTCGTAATGTCCTGTTTTGGCGATTTGGCATGACCAGCAAGATATAACCATCCCAGCATTCTGGCCTTAGGTCTACTTGAGGTCGCGGACTTATTATTTTTTTTTATAATTTGCGCGTGCTCAAGGGGTAAATAATACCCTTAATTGTCCGGGGTCAAAACACAGCACGGGCCGATGGCATAGTGGGGGAGAGAGAGAAGAGGTACCTGTGCACATTGGTCTTAAACATCTGCGCATTGTAATCTATATTGAGCTGGGAAGAGCATTCCATGGAAAAAAATCAGTAAAATGGGCACATTTGATTTAAAATTTTCGACAAAAGGGGTGTAACAACAGACCTAGAATCGAGAATATGTGCACGATTTAAAGGCAGTTTGACTTAGAGAAGAGTAGCATTTTAGCATTTCACCTTGGACAGATAATTGGGGGCAGCTTACTTAGAAGTTCTCTCAGACTATTCAAAGTCGCTCAAAGTCGAGTCGTTGTTTTTTCCTAGTAAACGTGGTTCTGTTATTATAAATCCAAAAATAATATTTATTAATAAGAGATCCCGGAATTGCCGAAAACTAAAGTGTCCCCTCGAAACGTTGCCAAAGAGGCTTTGTGCTCGAAATCGATGGTCCATGATGCCATTCGTCATACGGAGAATGTAAAACTGTAGCAGTGCCCAAGGAAAACATCCCATATCCCATATGCAGGATAAGTAAAGTGAACCCCAATTCGGCTTCTATCCAAATTCACGCTGAAAAAATAGCATATAAGTTGAGGGAGGAGATGTCAACACGAACAGTCACGCGTCCCCTACTCTATGCGGGACTCCTTGAAGGCACTGCTAAAAACAAACCATTAGGTTCATAAAATAGTATAAAGCCCAAATTCATTTTTCAACATATGAGAGATCACCCTAACTTTAATTTGTTCGCGTTGGACGTTAAAAATAGACGTCCTCCAAACAAAACTTCTTCTTCTTTTTATGGCGCTACAGTTCGGGTGAACCTGGGCCTCAGCCAACAAGCCTCTCCAGCTGGCACGATCCTTAGCCAGCTGCCTCCAAATTCTCACGCCAAGTTGGTTAAAGTCCTTCTCCACTTGTGTGCACCATCGACTTCGTGGTCGCCCTCTATTGCATTTGTTCGGAGTCGAAGACTCTGCAGGCTGGAGCAGTGTTCCCCATGCGCTCTACATGGCCTAGTCATCTTAGGCTTTGACTCCTTAGACGCCTGGCCAGAACTTTTCTCTCGAAAAGACCAAGCGCATCTTCATCCGTACTTTATATAGTCCGAGTTTCCGCGCCAAGGAGCAGGATAAAGATTAACGTTAGCTTGCTCCTTCGAGAGAGGGCTCTATTACTCAATTGCATCTTGAGCCCAAGGAAACAGCAGTTGGCTAGAGCTATTCTGCGTTTAATTTCGGTACTGTTAACTTGGGAGCCAAGGTAGATGAAGTCTTAGATTACCTTGAAGCTATAGCTGCCCATTGTGACGCTTTGTCCAACACGTCGATGTTGTAGGTTTTTCTTGATGACAGCATATGCTTAGTTTTACCCTCATTCACCGCCAGACCTATTTTAGCCGCTTCCGTCTCAATGTTAGCAAACGCTTCACAGACGGCTCGCCGAGTTCTGCCCATCACGTCAATGTCATCGGCGAAGGGCTTACAATTGTACGCACTTTTGGAAGATCGTCAAAGGTACCGTCTGTCTTTGGCCACAAGCTTGACTGTCGTCCCGAGTGTGTGCGTGTGAGTTTTGCACGATCTTCTCCAGGACGATGTTCAAAAAATTATGACAGCGCGTCGCCTTGCCTAAAACCTCTTTTGAGGTATCGGTGAGTTCGTTACCGACCTTGATGGAGCAGAGAGGGTTCTCCATCGTCATCCTGCACAGCCTGACAAGTTTGGCAGGAATTTCAAAACTAGACATGGCGTTGTACAACCAGTCTATATGCTCGCTTTACCTTAAGTACTTTAAAGTATGATCCTAATTAGGTGTCCTACTGTCACACCACGAGAGAAGGCACTCTCATCGCAAATGTCCCATTTGCTGGCAGGATGCCGTAAATGAGTTCATTCATTCCCTTGACACTTGTCTTTCACAGGGAAGCTTGCAGTGATTAACCAAAATCTGACGAGTTTGAAAACCATCTTGAGTCATTGGTAGGGCCACTGTGGCAGTTGGAAGATGAGTCATGAAATCCATCAGAAAAGCCTTGTTGGTCATGTTGGTGTCCGCTGTCATAACTGGCCTCATGATAGACATCCAATATGAGCCGCTTCATAGCAGAGGTGGACCCTTTCACGACCTTGCGGCTGTTGCTCACTTAGTCCAACAAGTCGGGTCCATTGTGGACCTATGTTTGGCTGTCGGAGAAAATATAAATCATTATTTTGGATATGTTACGTTCTCGTAATGCGAGTGCCGCTTCGTGCATCACAGCCACTTCAGTTGCCACCAACTGCTCTTCCTATTGCTTACGATCCTAAAATGGCTTTGGTGGCAGATTGTTCGTTTGACTGATGTGCTGTGCTGCATGGAACACACCAACATTTGAGCATGAAAGCGTAACATTCGTTTTAGAAATCCGCCATTTTTAGCCTGAGAGTCGATGAGGCTGCACCGTAGCTGCAGAATATATTGACGGGAAGAAGAAAGGTTTCAAGTGCTACAATCGGTGTTGTTCTAAGACACGCTGTTATTCCTAGGCAGGCCAACTTGAGAAAGTGATTATATTGAGCTACGGAGACCTGATTAGGCCATCCTGCATATTCACCCAAACGTATGCGACAAAACTGATCGACTCAAACACTCATCCTCATCTGGAGGCACATCAAAAATGTTGTTCTAGTATCCAAGTATGTAAACATCCGAAGCGCAGGAAAATATTTGTTACAGTTTGTGAAACGTCTGTTTAAGTCCTCAGAATCGCAGTCAGCTGTCGCTGCCTCCGTCCTACAAGAACGTCCCCTGTGCCTCATTAATCCCATTCCCCCTCGACCCTCACACCACTGACCACTCCTTAAGGAGCACCACAACTTCAAACCTAAACACAAACATCTTCTTATTTCCAGACAACCTCCCACCACCATTGCCACGTCTCATCTTTCGCTTTCCCCAAAATCACACGATCATTAGTATTCCCCCGAGCGATGCACGCTGTCGCTGCCACGCCAACATAAACATTTCAATAAACATTCCGTGTATCGAATGTCAGCGGTCCCACCTCCGCCTCCCCATCAATCTGATAGCATTTCCATTTAATTGCAACGGAAGCATTTTCTCAGATTTCGATGCGATCCGGCGGAGTGGGGTGGCGTGTGTCCATCACGGCCGCTGACACCACGACGCGGAGAATATATTCACAACGCGGGCTGGGTTACATTTTTGCAATTAATCTCCCCGGAGAAGCATAATCGATATTCGGAAAGCAGATTAAGTTGTGAGTTGCCTCCGCTGGCTCAATGATAACCGACCATTGTGGTCGGTGGCATTCTCCCTTGACTCGCTTGCGGTTGCTGGTTTCACTTTGAGTCGGTTTGCGTCTCATGAGTGCTTGGAAGATGACTTATGGATTGTCTTGTCTTATATTTATCCAACGGCATGCGAATGTATTCGCAAGCTAATTGAATTGTGCTGCAATGTCAAACGGTCGGGGACGACGGGGCAGTAGGCAACCACACTGCAGGCGATTAATGTAGTTACACTCTCACATCTCTCTGGGAAGAAGACGAGAGGACACGTGAGCACAGATTACAATTTCATAAGCCGTCCATCGTTACGCAACAAGGGCCGGTAAGTGGGTGGGTTGAAAGAAAAGCATAATCGATTCCAATCGAAATGCAGCTTAATTCGTTAATTTTCTTAATTGGCTTACGCCATTATTGGGAATTCGACTTCGTGAGTAATAATTGCAGTGGCCGCGTATTTCTGGAATTATTCGCACACCCAGGCGCAAGGCAGCATTAATTGACGAATTATTGAAATTATTTTGCATTGCATTTAATTGCAATTAACCGACGTTTTCTGGGTGGCTTCACTGGGAGAAAGAAGGATTTAATAGGGTTATTTTTTGAATGTCCTTTTTTCCGTTCATACGGTCGACGATTTCGAACGATGCCACTGGGGGGTTGAATGGGTGGCCGGAGGTGGAAATGGGTTGTGCACAAGGGAAAGTACAAAAATGTGGGGAGAGAGGAGGGTGACATGTGAGAAATCTATTGCGGATCAAATTTTCCTTCCAATGGGTGCCCAACAAAATTTCAGATGATTGAAATTGTTTCTAAAAACATTCGTTTGTTATAAACGGAGTTCACTAAAAACTATAGATTGCGATCATACTAGAAAAAAATGTGTGCAAGTGCTAAACGACTTTTTCCTTATCTGTAACGTAAGTGTGAAAAAGAGGAAGCCTGTTTTTTTTTTTGTAGAGTAACGCGGCAAATGGGATCTACAAGATCTACAAAATGGCATTTTCGAGTTTCAGCGCCCCAGGAATCGAGTGAATGTCGTTCAACTCAATTTAACCTAAGATATTTAACCAGACATATCGCATCGAATTCTTGGAATTCTTTCATTTCTGTTGGCCTTATTTATTGTGTTTGATTGGTGAATGGTCGAGGAAATCAAGGTGCTATCCATCCATCCACCTAAGCTGTTCTGGAATCCTCCTGAACTCCATCTGTCAAAACAGAAACAGTCCAAAAATAAATACAGTGTGTTTAGTATGGCCTACCCCATGTGCACATGTGTTGTCCAGTAGGCCATATAATATAGTACCATAAAGTACCCCTGAAAACCATTCAGCCCAGGGTGGGCCATATTTAACATCAAGTGGGGCTTTATTACCAGTAATTTTTAAAAACTGAAATATCATGTTCCCTTTTGTAGTTTGGATCTCAATGTAACACAAAACGAACAACTTGAGGCACTTCGGTGAGCAGTACTTTCATGAAGTTGTACTGCTTGCCGTTCGTAATGGAAAAACTGTGTGGGATATCCTATACTCGTACTTGCGCTAAAATATCACAATTGCATAATAAACGATAAAGACTTTCCAAAAAAACGACAAAAAGTTAGCATAATTGAACTGTGTACACATACATCTATCATGTCGGGTGTGCGTCTACTCAATGCACTTGAACCTCGACGTCTGGGTTCGATCCATGGCCTGTACGACTGAAATAATTTTTAAGAATGGCCCAACCTCTTTTGTTTGGGGACTGCTCGAAGCCTACTTCTCTCTAGAATAATCTTCTTAAGCTAAGAAATTCGGAGTCGGCATAAATGTGTAGTTTCCTTCCACTTGTGAGAGAACAATAGCACGCACAACACGAGTGGTTTGCTGAGAAGCTAGGTCGTGGCCATCTACGGGCTGTACGGCAACCATATACCATTATAATAGTGAAACGAGATTACGAACTGAATATCCACAATCAACTGGTTGTGGTCAACCCAACCGTAAGTTGTGAGGTTGGGACCGCCGTTGGGACAATTATAATAGTACAGTATGTCTATTATTCGTTAATGTTTTTTTTCTGCCATACAAAATATTTAATATTTATTTAATATTTTTTGTGGGGCCCGTGGCGTTGTGGGTATGTGCGTCGACCCCAAACTCGACGTCGTAGGTTCGATTCCAGCTCTTAGCGACAAAAATAATTTTCACGGCCCCACCTCTTTCGAATCACTGACAATGCTCAAAGAGTATTTCCTGTCTAGAAAAAGCTTCTCAAACTTGGCCGTTCGGATTCGGCATAAAACTGTAGGTCCCTGCCACTCGTGAGAGAACAATAGCACGCACAACACGAGTGGTTGCTGAGAAGCTAGGCCCTGCCCCCCTACGGGATGTAGCGCCACCCATATTATTATTATTATACAAAATATTTATTTCTTTTTATTGTTTATAAAAACGATCCGCCGCACACCACCTAGGCCAAAACGTTACAATTGACAGCTTCAATTTCGAGGCAGTAAATGAGTTTGTCTATCTCGGTGGAGATCCGACGTAGAATCGTCCTACTTACTTAGATGCAAGAATTTCACATCTTCCCACTGTATACCATAGATGAAATGATCTCCCTCCAGATTTTTTACTGGGTTGTTATCAGAGCTGCGACCACCAATATTCTCCCATAAATGCTTCCTCTGCCACAGCGGACAGTGCGTTGATGTTGTCACGTGGAATACTACGTTCAATTTCTCCGAGCTTCGTGTGAGATAGGAATTCTAATTCACTTCTCTCCGATACAACAGATGCTGAAATACCAAAATCCAGATGCCCTTGGCAACTGCTACTTCGGTTTGTCAAAACAACTGCGCTCAAAACCTCTGACTCGAAGGACCAAAGTCATGCTCTACAAAACTCTTACTCTCTTATTCTGCCCCTGTCCTGTCCTGTTCTGTCTTATGGAGCCGAAAGCTGGACACTAAGCAAACTGCAGAGCTGATTCTTGGTGCCTTCGAAAGAAAATTCTACGTCGTATATAGGGTCCGGACTGCGAGGAAGGCGAATGGAGGGTTCGAGAAGGAGAGGTAGACCTATCCTCCGGTACAGAGATCAAGTCATCACGGATGTAAGACAACTTGGCCTTGATGATTGGAAGAGGAGAGGAGGACCGTCAGCAATGGAAAGCAGCAATTGCTCAGGCTCGGGCCCTTCACGGTAAGTTTTACTGTTAATATCTTAAAATGGCAGTCTTATAGACGGCCAAATGCCAAAACCAAAAGAGTTTGTAAAATAAGATAATTACCTTTGTACTGCTCTAAACGAGTTGTTATGAATTAAATGAAATAAAAAGATAAGAACTAACTAATTGGCACTCTCGTAAGTTTTTCAAACAAAAACATATGGCCCAGCCAAAATTTCGTTTCGCTTGGAATAATTTTCTATATTGCTAGAGCTGGGAAAGGATTGGATCCATTAGAAACTTGCACCAGTTTTTGACAAGTTGGTCAGTATCCATAATAAGTGTGATGCCACAGTAAAGTAAGAAGCCATTGAGTCCGATTTTCTCCTATCTTTCCATTGCGCCGTAACGTTAGACTTTGGTTCGACGTCTGTCCATGTGACTGTCGCCGCATTGGCTTCGATTCCTCTTTTTTACTTATGGACCTTCAACGGAACAAGGGGCTAAGGCATTCACCTACACGCTTCCAAAACTGATTCTTTTGCAAAACATCTCCAACTAATCTAAAAGCGTTAGTATTCACTTCTAGACTCATCATACAACGACGACTGCCTCGATTGTCTCTTAAAGCACGAATCCTGCACTAACTCTCCCCACGTAAGATTGTGACAACATCATATCTTCAGTCTTCACGTCATCTTCTTCAGCATGTTCCTCCCTCTAGCTAACTTTTTCAAACTTCTCCGCCTGCAATCTGCCATCTCGTCATGCATTGGCAAGACCACAACACCGGAATCAAACCGATGAAACTTTTTTAATTAAATTTACCGCATCGATGTGGAAACCGTAAAAATGCTGCAATAAATCAGAAATTTATTCAAACCCAGCGCACACATCGCCATTACCATAATCCAATCATCTGTTTTCGAAAACAAAATCAACGCGATAAATCATAGTCATAATACGCACACAACACAGCGCTGCCACCGAGCTGCTGGCACCGCACGCAAATCAGATTGATTAGGCGCACTGCGGTCTGTGCGTCTCCCTCGCCCTCGCCCCCCTGTGCCAGACAATCACATACGCGGGGGGCGCGGGCTCTTTGAATGGAATGATTTTCGCATTCGAAATATTTTTACACAAACGCTTCAAGAAATGAAATTTGAATATTTCTTCTCCCACGGTGCGCGCTGTGCACCACTGTAGCTGAATGCGGATTACATCGTTACACTCGATGAGCTGTGCTCATTACGCAACTCAGCTTCGCGTCCAATCAATTTCTCTTGAAAATTCATCAAATTTAGCATTCGCATGGATGCGTGTGTGTGTCCGAAATGTGTTTGCACGCAAATGAGGAAAGAGAACCGTTTGCGGATTCCTCTGCCGTTGCTGCGAATGGGGCATACGTGTGGTCACTCGGTTCATCAGCGGGAGAGGAGTTTGTTGAACCTGTCTGTTTGGACACCGCATTGACGGGCTGTGACGTTTAAGCGGATGGCAGGCAGAGTGACTGCACTTGAGATGTTTGCGTCGACAAGGACCTCCGCCGTAGTGTGGGAACCGAGGAGATGACTAGTGGCATTCTGCATCGGTTGATGGGCAGCGAGCCTGCAAGGTGAATCATGAGCCACTCGACGCGTAGAAGATGACTGACCTTGACGCCACATAGTCCCCAGACACTCTTGCATTCCCAATCCAGTAGTCAGACGGTCTAAGACCCGCCCGCCGAAAAGGAATTCGTTCCCAGTCAACTTGCCTTTCGAACAGTCCACAGTCACCGTCCCCGTCACTCACTCCCCGGCAGACATGAACAAAAATTAAACGAATTTGAAGTCAATTAAACTTCGATCAGAGCAAAACGCTGGTTCGTTAGCAGCATTAAAGAGCTCAAGCAGATTAAGTTTGTGCTTCGCAATACCGTTGCCGGCAAACCCGAGGAGAATCGGACGCTGGCGTGGGCACAAGAAGTGACGAAGTTCTAATAATTTGCTCCCATTGAATTCTGGGAACACTGTAAATCCCGAGAATTGCAGAGCAGATTAAGGGCATTCGCTGGAAATGTGGACGAAGAATAAGCCTCTCGAGGCGACTTAATGATTTTATAAGATTTCTTATCTTGGCGATAAAACCTTAAGGACATTTCAGCTGATTAAATTTAGTTTGAATAAGGCAGAGTTTGAATGAGAGGAAGTAGTGGGTAGAGAAGTTCGACAGAATATATTTTAGGGACGTCCAAGTTAGGAGACTATCAGAGACTGGGTATCGGAGAATCAATCGTGTTCTTTGACTAGTCCTACAGTCCGGGGGGAATTGGCTGTTGGCCTCATGGTTCTCCCCTCAGCACGGTCTTGTGCTAGTTAGTTCCAATTACGCACTTTCAGCTGAGGCCACCGGAGACATGGGCTTCCTTCACTTGACTGACATCCAAATAAACGATAAAGCAGATATGACTGACATCCAGCAGACAGTCGAGATGGAGAGAACTGACATGTGGGAATCTGCACAGTCCCACAACTAAAAATAATTGAAGACGAAGCTTATTATGGATCCAGAACTCGATGGCTTAACCTGGGCATTGACCAAGGGCTCCGACGAGGAACAAAAACAGATCATCAGTTCAGTTCTGTCACAACGATGGACACTAGCTGATAGAAAGGAGTGACCAAATGAGTGCCCAGACCTAGCAAAGAAAATAAGGCACTTCCCGGCACAGCAGAGCTTGAATGTTAGAAAATCTCCTGTGATCACATGAAAGGTTGGTGGCTAGGTCATGTAGAGCTGGGACAACGCAACAGACGACGTCCTCGATGGGGATGCGCACACAAGTGGCGAACGACCTCAGCAAACTTGGTGTGAGCAACTGCATGAAGCTGGCAAATGATCGAGCTGACTGGAGGGGCTTGTCGTTTGAGGCCCATGTCCACCCCGGGCTGTAGCGACATACTAAGAAGAAAACCAAATACATGTCAGCTATTATCAGCACCGCTTGCTGTAGCTACTCCGATTGCTTCCATTATCGAAGATCTTCCAGAGGAGTCGACTCTGCTGAACCGATCATGGCCAGGGAGAATCACTGATGTCATTGAGCTATCGGAATATTGATCGTGTTGATAAAATGTAAGAGACTGCGCGATAATCCTGTTGTCAAATTTTACGAAAGATTCAGTGTCGATTTCAAGTGAACGTTGCCTCAACTCCTGCATGGACTATAGCACACACTACAGGACCCTCTTTCTGGAGAGCCTAGATCCACTTCGACTGTAGAGACACCCGAAAAACAAGAAGAGAACCGACTATTCAAAAATCAGCTAGAGAGTTGAATATGAAGAAGGTGCAGTTTGTGTGTCCACAGAGCCACTCAACACCAATGTCAGAGTTTAGTGATCGATTCGAACGTCGATCTTGAACCGGTCGGGAATTCAGGTTTAAGCGTAATTCGATACAACTGCAGTAAATTCCTCAAACAGCTCCGCTGTAAGACATTAAGTTATCGTTAAGAAATGATTAGTGCGCGGGTCTGTGCGCATAGGTTTATCGCTGTCGATGAACAAGTCAAGTTGACAAACAGCCTCGGCGGGGCGCCTTCTAGATAGCATCCACAACACCCGAGGTGAACCAATTCATGCAAGATACCCTGGAAGTTGTGAGAAAGATTAAAAACAGACCACAATCAAAACCCACTCGTTTTGGTAGAGTAAGCATCCTCCGAAGAGTCTTCGACTCCGAGCCAGTGGGACAACGCAATAGAGGACGACCACGAACCCGATGGCGCACTCAAGTGGAAAAAGACCTCAACCAACTTGGAGTGCGAAATTGGAGGCAGCTGGCTAAAGAACGTGCCAGCTGGAGAGGATTGTTGACCGAGGCCCAGGTTCACCCCGGACTGTAGCGCCACAAGAAGAAGAAGAAGAAGAAGAAGAAGCATCCTCCGAGTAACGGAGGGACATACAACGATGATGCTGGGCTCGAAACACAATGATTCGTAGGACCAAAATCTTGCTCCAAAAAAGCCTTATTTTATCCGTTCTCCCGAAAGCTGGGTCATAAGCAAAACAACGGAGCTGATTCTTGGTGAAGTCGAAGGAAGAACTCCACGTCGGTCCCATCTGAGAGAAAGGCAAATGCAGGAGAAGACATACCACAACCTCCCTGAGATGTACATAAATGTGGAAAAAATGTGGTCGCCCGGAAGGCAAAAATCGATCGACTGGCACAGCCACATCGACCACATATGCCACCACAATAGTCAATAAAAGCAGGAAGAAGGCTAGTGACTTGTTGGGTGGTAAAGCTGCAATGACATGTAGTCCGAGAATAAACAAATCATGAGTCTCATCTGAAGGAGGTGGTGACAAGGAAGAAGGAGGAGCTCTCTTCATTTATCCCCGGAAGCTGAATAGTCTACAGATTCATTTTATCATTAGTTTGAACCGCACAACATCGACCTCAGAAAGGGTGCAATGCCGATGAGCTCGCCAGGTGTGATACAACCTCATCCCTATCAATAGCAGGGGTACCACCTTCCATGCCGATCGCTACAGCCTATCATCTTCTGAAGATGCAGACAATGAAACCCACCAATGACAAATGGCTAGAAGGCACCACATGCCTTGGAACAAAAGAAATCTGGCCATCACTTAGTCTAAAACGGTTACTTAGTCTACTCAGCAAGCACTCATTAAAGACCCTCATTGGAGTCATAACCGGGCACTGTGCAATTGTCACTCATGATCGCAGAATGGGTGCTCCATAAAATGATTTTTGCAGAAGCTGCATTGATGAAGAGGAGGAAGAAAACACTCATCACCTACTCTGCTCCTGTAGTGCTCTGGCTAGTCGTAGGTTCTTACACTTAGGAGTCTACTGCTTCAGCGGCCGCAATGAGATAAGGAATGCCAGCATAGGCCAGCTAAATCGCTTCACTACAAGGACCAACTGGTTCCGATGTTAGCAGGAGTCAAACCGCGTGGTAGCACAGTGAGCCTACTTTGGCCTAAGTGTGACTGCCCTTACCAGTCAGCCACTGCTGCCTAACCTAACCTAAGGGTACAATAAACACTTAATTATTAAACTTCGGGCCGTAAAATATCACGTCGTGTCCTTCTAAAGATTTCAATAGCGGCTTCAATTTGAGCTCTCACTTTGGACGATAGCCACGACAGTTCTGAAAATGTTTGATTTTTGTCCAGGACTTTAAACAATCGGTTAGACTTAGATAAAGCCAAGCACCTCGATATCACTCTGTATTGATTAAAACCTAGTGTAAGACACTGCATGAGGAAAGCGAGACTAGTTCTTATGGAACACCTACACTTTCCTCCATTTTGTGATACCGAAAGTAAAATAAAAAATGTGGCATCTTGCAAATGACATCCACGGCAGATCTTTCAGGCCTCGCTTCTAATGCAATTTTCGATGTCTTTTCGACTCAAATGTGTATTGCCACACATCGGATATAACTAGAAGTTTGCATAGCATTAATGTGAAACGGACCAAACCGTTCATCCTCGTTGTCCGGTATAAAGGACACAAGTCAGCTCGACTTTGATGGCTGAAAGCAGCGTGTCCAGGAAACGTGATGGAAGGTAGTTACTGCTCAGGCTTAGACTCGGACTATTGCTGGCCTGATAAATGAGTACGTATTGATTAGTCAAATGACATGAGGATACATTTCTGTATGTTTACCAGCTTTGAACGACTACGTCGGCTCCCTCGCTCCGAAATACACAATTATGTGAATGCGGTTGGGATGGAGGCAATTTCTTGGCGTAGTGAGTGGCTGCAAGTCTTATCGTCTAATTTTGAATAAAACGTTAACACAGAAGGATTTAAAGTAGATCAATACTCTGCATGCTGTGATGTAGATCAAGTTACCTTCCATCCATGAATCACATCTAAAGCAAGGTTGGATTGATGGGTGTACGTAAAAGACCTAAGACTCGCTTCCGCAGTGGAAGACACCTAGTAAGATATCGCGCTACATCTAGAGCAGATTTTTTCTCAGAGACCCTCTTTTAAGACGGCCATTGGCGTAGATTAGGCATAGAAATTGGAGAAAGTCTTAATAAGGGACAAAATCAAGTGATTTCTTGAATGTAAAATATATGCCCTTACTGGCTTTGTTAGTTAACACAGTAAGTGGCGACATTGGGTCTTAGAAGCCCTT
The DNA here is from genome assembly GCA_916610145.1 of Eristalis arbustorum. NCBI lineage: Eukaryota > Metazoa > Arthropoda > Insecta > Diptera > Syrphidae > Eristalis > Eristalis arbustorum. The sequence goes on from OU744319.1 coordinate 22,984,749, forward strand.
AGCAGCTGAGGACGTTGTGGAGTTACTAAATGGTGCGCTAAACGCTCCGACCTCATTGGACCATGTTCCTTTGAGGACCACATGCGACTTATTAGCGTGTAGGTATGCCATTTATGTCGAGATGGTACAATACCACAACACTCCCAGCTCGCATTGTGGTGAACATCTTGGCGGACGTATAATGGCCATCGTGGCATAGAGAGTAGGTGTGTCGACTGCTTCGCTAAGGGTGTTGAGTTTGATTTCCCACACGAGCAAGCCACAGCTGCACCTCTTTCGAGTCACTGACACTTAAATATGCTCACCCCCAAAATGAGGTGCAAATTTGATGTTTAAGAGAAGCATTCCAAGCGAAACCATTGAAAACCCGCAGTCTATGAGATTTTCTCTGCGCCACAAAAATACACTGCAACTTAATCGACGCCACTGTCCATTTATTCGATCAATTAAAGACGACTTAAGAAATTGCATTTCACTTCGAAAGTTATTGAAAACCTGCATCGACCTGGACGTCAAAAGCACCCTGCATGCATTCCCGATGTTCACTTGAAGAGAAATAACACATTTCGAATTCCTCACAAAAGTTCGACTGCAACACTGCGACTAGTTCAGTCCCCGAGGACGAGTTAAATTATTCCGCACTGTCAACGAAGGAGATCCATAAACAATGGGCCGAGGCCCTCGTCAACTGGGAGCGCTTATAAATATCCCAGCATGGCATGTGCTCCCCTCCAAGGACTTTGTCTCTCCCAGTCACAAGCTGGAAACAATGTAAACACAGAAAAACGAAGGGAATTCATGACGACTCCACCCCGCCTGCAATTTGCTGAATTGGAAGAAGCTCACGTGCTGCACACCCCGACGATTGAACTTTTCAAAACAAAGGCGAACACTGCAAAAGACTGGCAACAAAATGGGATCGGCACCGGGGGAGGACCGGGGATGCATACCTTCATGTTCTGTCGGATGGATTTCTCGACATTGTACCAGCCCCGCCGCCGACGTGGCAGCATTGCTCCGCCGTGTAGTGTAGTGTTGCAAGGAGAGCACTGCTAATAGCAATTTAATCATCCGTTATCGTGGTGTAATTAAAAGCGAACTTATCGAGAACATGTGTCGAACAACAACGCCAACGCCAACAAGGGGTTTATCTGTCTCACATCTGACGGTGCACTTTAACACGAGCACTTTGCCGCTGATTAGGGCGCGCACCACCACCGCCGCGGTATCGCCTCCTTTGGAGAACGAATTAATTGCTTTTTGAAACAGAATTTCACAAGGCGCGAACACACTCACACAAAACAAACAGCAGTCGAAACGCGGCGAAAGCTGCGAATAGTCGCCGAAAACCCGTCCAAACTAATTAGCGAATTGCTGGCGCAGACGACGACTGCTGCACGCCCGTTCGAGAGGTAAAAGCGGTCTGCCCGTCTAATGTTTACCATCCATGCGATACAAATTGTGCGGCAGAAGAAAACAGCAGGCGGAGAGAAAAAAAAATATGCAAGAAACTTAAACTCCGCCAGAGAGTCGCTCGCTCGCTCTCTCTGTCTCTCTGGCTCTGGTGTGTGTCAACGTTGTGAGCTGCGGCACCGCATCTTTCGCCGCGGAGGGGGAGGCCGGGTGCCACCCAATCTCCCACCTCCCTGGGGGTCGTGGCAAGGTAAAATTTCACATCCACTCAGTGGCTCTATCATGCTTGGTGACACTTTGGCATCCACACACACGCGCACAATGAGGGCCGTCGTGTGTGAAACTGCTCTGACATTGCACTGCGTGTGCATCAGTGCATTGACGGTGGCGGTGGTGGCGGCGGTATTGTGTGTCAGCATGGCCAAGCGTAGATCCGTTCTTTGGCCGTGTCCACCGGGACGGGGTGAGATACCGACAGATACGTGATCTTATGCTTGTTGGCTGCTTGCTGTGCACTGCGCAGAGATGACCGCGAAGGTGAAAGGTTCCCGCGTGTGGAGCCACGAAGCCCCTTCTCTTTGGATTGAGTTCAGGGATGTGACGAGTGTCTCCTCGGGCCTTGCCGACATGGGAGGGAAATTGAGTGGGTCGCTTGAGCTTTGACGTGAAAGGAGTTTAGTGGGTTTACGAGAAGGGGAGGAAATTTGATTCACACTTGACCCACTTGGCTACAGCTCCAGTCCTGCGGGCGGAAAGGACAGCATCAAATTGGGGACCAAAACCAGTTGATTGTCTATGGGCACTGCGTTGTCGGTGCTTGCAATTGGAGGAATCGAGGGCAGTCAGTAACTCTTAGTATTTCCCGGCAACACTGGTCCATCAACTGCTTTGGTTAGTCGACTACTGTCATTTAATCTTGACAGCCATTCAAGGCGGACTGCCTCGTGAATTGAAAAGTGCTTGGTGGTTGGTGGTTCCAAGAGTGTATTTGGAGTAGAGAGTATTAGGCTAGCCGCCTCTAGTTTCGTTTAAAATCTCTTTCCAGCGGGTTATGCCATAGGACGCGAGGTCTTCCTCTACCGAGTTATCCCTCAGGTTTGGCCTCGAAAACTTTCCTTGCCAGGACGTTAGTGTCCATTCTGTCTTCATAACCTAGCCATCTGAGTCTAGACAATCGACTTCATTTGACCATTCCATTGTCGTTGTATAGCTCGTAGAGATCGTCGTTCAGTCTTTTAATTCAAACACTTTTTTCGCAAACGGGCTTCGTCCTCATTTGACATTGTCCACACTTCAGCGCCATACAGCAGGACTGCGACTATCGAGGTTTTTTATGTACCTTGTCTTACCTTCATTCACAGCAAGACCTAATTTAGCCTCTTCCCTCTCGATGCCCGCAAATGCCCCACAGGCAGCCCGTTGAATTCTTTTGATAATTAATGTTAATGTCATCGGCATATGCAAGCAATAGCATAGACTCTGGTGTTGGCGTCTGAGTTCCCCAAGATATTCTCGAGAATTATTTTAAAAAAGTCGCATGACAGCATGTCTTTGACATCAAAAGTTTCGGTAAGATCCTCACCGACCTTGATGAAGAATCGATCGTTCTCCATCGTTATTCTGCAAAGACGGATGAGTTTTGCAGGGATGCCAAGACTACACAACGCGCTGTATAGCTCGTCTCTATACACACTGTCCTACGCGGCCATAAAGTCAATGAATTGGTGGTGGGTATTGACTTGAATCTCCTGGGTCTTTTCCAAGATCTGCCGAAATGTGAATATTTGCTAAATAGTGGCAGAAAAGATCTTATACGATATATTTAGGAGATTTAGCCCTTATATTACACATAGATTAGAGGATCTCCTTCTTTAGAATCGGGAAATAGATACTGTTGTTCCATCCGTCGGACATAAATTCGTCCGACCAAATTTTACAGATGAGTTGGTGTATGCACCTTGACCAATCATCGCCAGCTGGCCGTCCATCGATACCAGTTTCAGTTTGTCGATACTTGACTAAGGGCGGAATTCTTGTCCATCGTCGCCCGTATTGGATGGATTACTTAGTATAGCTCATATCATTCACTTGTCACATACAGGTAATTTCAGGTCACTTTGGGGACGAACAAAAAATCCCTAGAAATGGCGACATTTTTTTTAATTTTATATTGAACACTTGCATTACTTTCTAAACACAATAATGAATACGGAAATATTTTTTGTTCGAGTCGAAGTCTACGGATTTGCCAGAAATATTCTTGTGTGAAAATCGAAATTCAACTGCATTCCAAGCGTTTAAATGCAGATGGATTCAAGCAGCAACAGGCATCCGTAATTTCGAATATTTTTGCTGGACCACATTGGTGTTCAAAGACTGCGTGCCCAAAAATTAACCATTGGGTATTTAAGGGCTAAGTAGATCCTCCTCTATCAACGCTCTCAGTAGAGGAGCAGATCCATTGTCCTATAAGGTGCCTCCGAATTTTCTTCAATTAAAGTGCTTCCTTGGTTCTGCGTGTTCGATTCAATTGAAGAAAAGGTGTCATATCCATTCTCGGATGGTGTCATTTACCTCGCTCCTCAGTAAGAAGCTGGTTCTTGAGACGGCTTCTGAAGACAGATGTATTTCCTAGAAACGTGGCCAAATCCTACCCTTCCCAAGTAATTCCATGCTGACCCGTTGCTGATGTCAAGAGTAAAGTGGACATTCGAATTATGGGACCAGCGAACTAAGGACTTTCTTCCCACCTGTTTAATCACTCGGGTATTATGGTCTAGGTACAAAACCGACACACATTTTAAATTCAGTAAAAGCCTGCTACGCAGGTAGTCGGAGCAATAACTGACCATAACCATCTGAGATATCATGAACATAAAATGGGACTTAGCCATATGTAAAGGCTGTGGAGAGGGCAGCCGCAATGACAAGTAGGACGACGATGATTCATCGCCATGGGCATCACAATGGCTTCAAATAGCCCTAAGTGAGACGTGGTCCACCGCGTCTAACCACAGACCTAACCTAACCTAACCAAATGCATTGTACTTCAAAAAATGTTGCACAGGATGACATATTGGCTGCTCATACTAAATGTGGTAGCCCACACGGTTGCAGATCCTGCGCCACGTTGGATGATGTGAACTTGTTATCTGGGACGATATCCTTGCCCTGGAGGCCGTCGAACATAGCGAACACCGTCTGACGAGAATGTGGTAAATTTGCTCCCGTCACTCCATAAGAAATTTACCCCATTGCCTGCTCGTCCAATGCATGTGGCGGTTCGCAAAATCCAGCCGATTATATTTATTAATTTCATTGATGAATGGTTTCTGGCTGTTGGGCGTCTTGCAAACAGTTCTGACAACCTTAGTCGTCGCCTAACAATGTGTACGCCTGCACAAGGGTAAAGATGCTTATTGGCGTACCTACAGACAATGACAGTCTTAAGGGGATCCGTTTTAACTTTCTTTACTGTTTTACGATCTTGTAGGGCCGTTGGCTTTCGAGGGCGCACACTACAACGCACTTTTCTATTGACGTCGCCATCTTTCGAAATCGTGGGAACACCAAACTCCAGGGCTACAAGAAATGATGCTGGATGGAACCGATAATCAGGATGAATCTAACGAGAGGTTTGACGAATATCTCTAGAGCTGTGGCATGATTCTGCCGCAAGTTGGCAAGATGACAGACGAAACAATTCAATTGCTGGGAGAAGTCTACTCTGTGTACTCAAAGACATAGCAAGGCCTAGCACCACTTGTGAAGAAGTGTTATAATTGAATTTGACTTACTCAGCCTTCCATGAATTCAAAGAATTCTACTACTAAAAGATTTCCCTTACACCACATCGATCCCTACCATCTTCACTGCCTTCCCACAGCCATCCACCAACGCAACCACAACCACAACCACAAAAACACATATTAATCAGAATTTCCTAAGAAAACACCGAGTGTGATGATGAATAATTGTTTGCACTAATTGATTACGGATAACCCTTTGCACGGTGTCCCCGACAGACCTGACTGCCGCCGCCCCAGGGATTCGGAATCGAATTAAATAAATGATTAGATCGGGCCGCAGGATGGCGGAAAAGATGCCAGTCGTCGCTGGTTAAATAAATCATTATTCATTTCGAGTGATAAATAAACATGTTAACCACCTCAACTAATTAACGTGGGATACCCCAGTTGGGAGTGTGCGCGCACAGAAATGTACACCAAAACCGGGCGCTGGTTGATTGGTTTTCTGAATTTTTATGACCACTTAACTGGAATTATGTTTGTTTCACGGGCGCCGTAAATTTCCGCGCTGTACCTGAGCGGTTTGATCGTGGCCAACGACAGCGACTAATGATGGGCTGTCTCACAATTTTGTTAACGACCCGCTTACCACATTCCCATCGATCGGTTAAACGTTCTGTCGTGACGCGTGAGTGAGGATGGTGGCAGCGCCGTGGAGGTGGTGTAGCGATTGAAGGTATTTAAGTTTTATCGCAGCGGGTTTGCCGCCGGCGCTCGTAAGGGTTCTATGTCTTTATTTAATTAAGTTGACAAGGGAGTTATTGACGAGAGCATTTTCGAGCTGAATGTGATGCTGGGAGATTGTGTCGTTGCAGGTTTGGAAAGAGTGACTGATTTGAGACAAGAGGAACGGAGAAACCGGCGTACTTGCCATGGATGCGACATGCAACCGCATGGAGGGTCTAAACGGTGGTGCTCCATTCAATCTCTGAACAATCTGCTTTCGATGCATTCATCGTCATAATCAAGATTGCCTCTTGCGGGGAAGGTGAACGGAGAAACGAGAAGTCTGTCGACTGCACAGGCTCGGTCACATAGCGCCGATGCTCCAACTAAGACGGTCTTCGATTCTGAGCCCGCTTGTTCGAGAAGGAGAGAAAGGCAGAATTGCCGGGATTAGGACAGTTCGGCGTGGATGCGAAACAGCTTCGTATCCATGGCTGAGAGCAGAGTGCCAGTGACAGTGACAGTGACCCCCAACGCATGAGGGGAACTGTGCTAGGACTCATTCCTTTAATGGGACATGGGCCAGACCAAGGCATCGTGACGATGCCTTCCACTGTGAAGATGTTTACTAAAGTCTCATCTAGGACATGATTGAGAGGAGGTTACTGCTGAAATTAAGACCAAGTCAACACGCGACTGTCCCCATTTGGTTGGTGTCGCAGCCCGTGTTAAAGGAAGTACGCATGTAAAGGGCTAATAAACGGCTGGATGGCGCAGTTGATTGAGTGCCGGCCCTTGGTTATAGGGGTCCAAGGTTCGAATTCCAGTGAAAGCCAGTCAAAGCAGCAAATCTTGTCCAGTCATCATTTGCTGTTGGGATCAAACTAAAGGCACTGGGTGTCACAATGGACCAACAATGGTCTAGGTGTACTGACAATCTTGTTGGCAGCCCAATTTCCTAACCTAGCCAAGAGGCCTAAAAAGCCAGTCGACTCCTTCGCTCACGATTTCCGACGAGATAAAGATAAATGCTACGACAGCATAACTCGTTGCACAACTACTGTCAGCGTTCACAAATAAAATGTCCTTCGTTGGGCGCCATTATTTCGCAGTAGTCTAGCGTGTAGCGTCATTGTCGTGGAAGAGGGCGGCGGTAAACCCAATCCGTGGGACGGGGTGGTATTTCTCCCCTCTCTAGTATAAACTGGTATCCAAGGACAAACTTGCAGCAGTCCCCGTGTTTTACGAGTCTCTGCTCCAACTACACTGACCTTAATCAGAAAAAAAAACCACTGAGTCCCCCCTAATCAGCGACAATGTAAGAACCCCCATCACAACGCACCATCCCGCAGGTCAAGTTGTAACAAGGATACAACAAATCAGACAACCACTTCGGGTTGTAATCACCATCAAGATACTCGTGTTCCTCTCAGGAAACGTGTCAAACCGCATAACTTCGCGCACTGCACAGGCAATCCATCCGATCGCACTCGCACACCTGAGAAACTTGCAAGACACCCAGCCGACCCACAGTCGACTCCACAGCCGCCGCCAACTTACAGACAAACTTTTCCTATTTAATCCCCTTCACAACTCGAGGACACCACAAAGTTTCTCACTTACACACAATGACAGGCGTAACCCCCGTCAGGGGCGCCCGCGATCACGCAGACTGAAGGAAACAATTAACAACAAAGGGTGCTTATCTCCGCGGAAGCTGCCGCTAAGCGTAATCCTCCCGCTAAGCACTTTACCGATATTTCATTCATCACCTTGCACGTTTTTCTCCTTTGCCGCTGCGTCGTCCTCACCTGTGAATGCGAAAAGGCGCCGCCTCGGGTCGAGTTCGCGATTACCTGGGCGCATAACTCAAATCCACTTGACAAATGCGACGACCTTTTACTACTCCGCCTCCTCCTCGTGGCGCTGGGGGAAAGTGGCTTTTGTTTGGAAGCGCCGGCATAATCTTCTCAGCCATCAACAGGCCGCAATTCATTACCGGTCGCCTTTGATAAGCGCGGACGAACGCTTGATGAATTAATTGCCATTCCTGGCGGAGGCGCCACCCGGCTGACAACAATTTTCTATTAATCCACCAGACGCTGGAACACACTCTCGGGAATGCAATTAAGGAAGCATTCCCAATTTAGGAATTCATAACGGAAGGACGCGCTGCAGAGGTGGGAGTGGGTGGCAAGGAAAGAAATCCCTCATCGGCAGTGGCCAGATTCTTCGCATCAGATGCTCGTGCCTTGTCGAGTGTGCCGAGGGAGTGATGTGTTGTCTGCGCTTCATCCACTGCCACGGCGAATTCCTTGCGATTTCGTTTCTTGATTGCTTCTAACTTTTCGGCGTTTGTTTATGTTGCGCACACAATCGATAAACAAAAGGTGAGGGAGAGAGGTGCAGACACATTCCCTTGTCGAGAGGGGGAGAGGTATCGTTCGATCCGCTGAAGAGGTCAGTCAGAGGTGATTTGCCGTCGAGCCAATGCACTGGGGAACCGAGGTTCAGCCTTGGCGCATGCCATCACTTCTAGAGGTGGTGAGTGAGGAGCGATGAGAGACCTTAGGCAGATGTAAGATCTAGATGTTAATCCCGCATGTGGTGGCAGAGTAGGGAATGTGCGTGGGAATTTCTTAGATGTGTCGACTGTACGTCGTCGGTTGGTTCAGTTTCAGTGTAGTTGCACCTAAGAATGGCCGCTCCATTTCATCAGACTGTGCGGACAAGATTAACGGTGTTTGAGACATCGCTATCATGCAGGATGTTGCTGTGTTATGACACCGAATTGTGGGGAGTGTTCAAATGGTAGTCAATTCCATCCCGATACACTATCTAGCACTTGTGTATTACATATACATATTGAACCATTAGCCAAGGGGACCAAAAGCCCAAGTCGTTGATCTTAGTGAGGTGGAGATGCAAACCGCTGAGACACCCGCCAGAATGAGATCTTTAGACTAAGCAAACCTCACAAAGTTTTCCCTTGGACATCGCCAGTGGTGATATGATGTCTAGTCATACAACTAAGTACGCATAAGCTTGGTCTTGGCAGTCAAAGAAGCCAGCTTGATATCATTGTTGGAAATACTCCTTCTTCTTTGATTGGCGCTACAGTCCGGGGTGGACCTGGAATTACTACCGCACCATTATGATTGACAGTCAACCTGCCATTCAAGCAAAGCTATAGAAATGAAGTCAAGCCAGTCGCAAGCTGCCGTGAAGGGATCAACGTTCTCGGACGCAGCATTCGACCACTCTACGGTAGATCCCAGGTCATAAGGGCATAGCCGGCAACGAGGTGGCAGATGAAATTTCTAGGAAAGGTACCGAATAGAACACACGCCAAGTATACCCATGTTTCCACCCAACTCTGGCTGATGTCAAGACTAAACTCACTAGGATCATGGAGATAATGAAAACGACTAATGAAAACAATCCCAACGGGCTTCACAATGGGTCCAAATGAACCTAAGTGACACGTAGCGTTACTGAGTCAACCCTCATACCTAACCTAAAGTAAGCCTAAGCTTATGTCAGAACCGAATCGAATGTGGTCGGAAGAATAATCAAATTCCCAAGTGCATATTTTGAGAAACTTGAGAGCTTGGGCAAAATGTGCACACCAGCTGCTATGTAGGTGACTAATTTTCAATTGAGTAGTGAAAATTCGACATAGCGAGAAGAGTGAAGATCCAACGATTATGATGGCTAGGTCATGTAGAGCGGATGGAAACCAATGCTCCGGCCCGAAAAGTCTTCGAATCCACCCATGAGGGACGGCGCAGTAGAGGAAGACCGCGACTCAGGTGGCGCACGCAAGTGGAAAGAGATCTCAACCAACTATGCGTGCGATACTGGAGACAACTAGCTAAAGATCGAGCTGGCTGGAGACGCTTGTTGGTTGAGGCCCAGGTCCACCCCGGACTGTAGCGCCACCTTAAGTAAGTAAGTAAGTGAAAATTTAACGAAACTTAACGAATCTAAACGAATCGGGAATTATGGTCACTGTACATCGTTTCTATGTATTCGAAATGATACCTGTTTGCCTCAGCTTCCTAACGCTCTTGAAAGCGTAAGGGAACTAGAAACAAAATATGACCGCTTGCAGGACCCGATAATAGTCACAACTCGTCAAAATCGTGTCGCATTCCTAATCGATCCTTTAACAAAGAGCTTGAAAAGATCACACGGCAGCCGAGGACCAGCTTGTCAACTGTTTGCCCACGCTTTAGAAGACAGCATTGAAGGGCTTCTGGGAAAGCTACATGCAGATAAGTAGGGCTACCTCCAAATTCGTGATGAATGTACTCAATTACTCATAATGTCAATGTTAACCGCTGTTTCTATGGGGTCAAGTGGCAGTGGAGTAAAAGGGCGCTTCCTTGAAGACTGAAGTTGATCTAAGTCCAGGCATCGATAATCTCAGTTTTGCTCTTTGTCGTAGAGGCATGAATAATTTCCAATGCGCACTTGTCTTTATAAGTGGAATGGCTCGGCCGACAACTGCGAAAACTGGGGAAGAGGATTCAAAACTCACGCCTGTACAAGTGGATAGGCCATGGAGAGCGACAGTTTGGCTAGTGTCCAAAGTGTCTTCCACTAGGCTTAGACTTAAAAAGTCTGACAGTATCTGGCGAATCACGAGGTGGTGCCATCCAAATTATTAGGCGAGCGCATAAGCATTGAGTCATGTGGAAAAATGCATTACTCAAGTCCTAATAACAGGAAGTGAGACAACAAATGCCGGCCATAAGTAGAATGCATCAAGACGGACGGTGGAAGTTAGTAAACTTGGGACTAATGCTGGTGCTACATGTGTGCATGTGTACAATTTTACTCTCATGTGCAGTGTAAGGTTGTATGGAGTGCGGACAGCGAATATTCAGTGAGCAACCCTTTGCACTCCAACAAATCCATGGGCTGGCGTCTTCAGACTCCTAGGACACTCAGCGGGCGAGCGGTTGAATATTGAGTTGGGAAAAGCTTAAGAATTTGTATGGCCGTAGCCGAACGACCGCGTCGTTCTGGTACGATGAGCGATGTTGCTACACTTCGTAACATGTTGCTAAAAGGAACTTCATCGATCAATAATTAATCTTATGATATTTTTCTAGTTCGTTATGTCGCAAAATCCACAACGCTCAACTCCACTTCTACTCGTGTGAGAACAATAGCACGCACAACACGAGTGGTTGCTGAGAAGCTAGGCCCTGGCCCTCTATGGGCAGTAGCGCCACCCATATTATATTATTATTATTATTATCAACTCCACGTAAATCCATTCTTCAGTCGATGTCCACTGCGAAGCTTTAGCATATGCATGCCTTTTGGATGACGATAGACGGCAGAAAGGCATGCTTTGGGGAATATGGACGTCAATCAGTCAGTCAGTTCCTCCAGGGGTTCAAATATGACAGTGTATGACAGTCAGTGCTTTGAGATGGTTGTTATTTCCTCGTATCCTCCTGACTGAATTAACAACTACACAAAGTCATTCCGAACTCCTCCAGTCAAGCGGCACACGCGTCACAACCCACTCAACCCGGCCAAGTGGTAATCCGTGTAAGTCCACGTAAAACTTCATCCGACGTCCATCACTTATCCCATTGCCACGTGCTTCCGCAACTTTGATTATTACTCCCTGCCTCCATCGTCATCCCTCAAAGGCGTTGACACCCGCAATCATTACATCATCACCAGCATCAACAGTTCACTTCCCGGAGCAACTCTCCGTCCCCACCTCCGAGCGCTGAAAGGGCACACAACCTCAAAGGGCCATTTAGCAAAGTTCGAAGAACGTTTCACGTTGCCTCATTAGCTCCTCTTGGCGCACACCGTCACCCGCAGGCCACTCATCGACCATGCAACGAATGCCAAAAGCTGAGAATATGCACCACAGAACTGTAGCAACACGCGAAATATTCATTCCACAGCCCGGGCACTCGCATATCGACAGCATGACATCACCAGGAACTTCCTTATGGGATGCCAAACATTGTTTTCCCACCTCGCCGTGTGTGTGTGTGTGCGCGCCTCCACACATCCGCCAACCATGGCCGACTGTATAATTAAGCTAATTACTGCGAGCATGCCTTGAAACTGTTCACATTTCGCGCCACATGAATGCGAGTGTGAAACTGTTTCGAACATGTAAACGAACAAGCGGCACCACCTCTCTGGGCGGGTGAACCATTTTCGAGGTTACTGTATCCCCATGCCCGGAATGGATGCACTCGGCACGATAGCGCTCTCCGCGAATGGCGTCCACTCGCGGCGTGCTCGGTTCGCTTAAGGGCAGTGACATTCGTTTTTAGCGTCGCCTCTGCCTAACGCTGCTCGGCTCATAATTGAATATGAGCTGCAGTGCTCGTCGCTGGACGTGACATTAAAATTCATTGGCAGTCAATGGGAGCAGCTTGCTTGGTGGCGTGAAGAGGCCACGTCAAGTGGAGACACATGTGAACTTAATTTGAATTTGAATATGCTCCCGATGAACCTACCGATGCGTAATAAATCCTGACACCCTGTGTCGGTGGGAGGAGGTGGGGCGTGCAATTAACAGACAATTATCCCTTTGAACTCATTGATTTTCAATTTGCCACTTGGTCGCTTTGCACATCCGGCTGGGATTTGTGGGGGGTGGTGCATATCTTCGGCAACGTGAAGTGAAAGTGAACTCGGAGTTCAATGCACACTCGAATGGGCATTCTGAGAGGTGGGCTGAAGTGACTTTGGTGTTATTCGATTTATCAATCGTTTGTACTATCCGTCGGGTCAGTCAGTCGAGTCAGTTGAGTTATGTGCAGTCGGTCGAGTTTTGTCGAGTCAGCCGAGTTGTCTCGAGTCAGTTGAGTTCTGTGGAGGTACTCGAGGTCTGTCAAGTCAGTCGAGTTAGTCGAATCCTGGTGAGTCAGTCGAGTTCTGTCGATTCAGTCGAGTTCTGTTGAGCCAATCGAGTTCGGTCGAGTCCGTCGAATTCTGTCGAGTTAATCGAGTTGTATGGAGTTAGTCGAATTTTGTCGAGTTATGTGGAGTCAGTCGATTTCAGAGGAGTCAGTCGAGTCGAGTTCTGCCGATTCCAGTCCTTGTCAGTCCTTGTGGATCATCGTCGGTCCTCGTCAGTCGTCATCCAGCCAAAATTCTTCAAAAAACCATAAAACAAAAAACAAACTGAAAGTCATCCGGAAGTCCACAAAGATTAATTCAACTTTTCTCGAATTAATGGCACGAAGAATGAAACCCAGCCGTGCCTGAAAACAGACAAGGTCTTCATTAAAAACATCCCGATTCCATTGACGACGGCAAATTACTCGAGTTTCTCCTCGAAGAGCTCATCAAATCGTCCGCAGTATCCATTTCCGTGCGCCCCCCCTCAACTTTGCATTCAAATGCAATCATATTTCAACGAACAAGCTCCTTTCTCCGTCCCCTCCATCGTCAGGTAAACATTTCCCGGGAGATTTAATTTTGTCAAAAAAAGAAGAAAAACAAACCCAAACCAGAAGCCACTGGGTTTGTACACGGGGGAAGACCGCAAAATGTTTGTATCCACCCCCCGCGCTCGGTTCATTCAAAGACGCACGTAACTGCCCCAACAGCTGTTCGTGGTTCATTGAAGCTGCTGCAAGGACATTTCAATTCTCTTGAATACCCTCTGAAAGGAGAACGGGGGTAGCGACTGAATGGGGGTCCGGTGGATGCGAGTATTGAACAGAGCCCTGCTCCGGGGCATATTGGATCTCTGCATCATTCAGGGCGCACAATCAGGGCCACGCTAATAAGTGCACATTCCGGTGCCATAAAAGGACTCTCACGCGATGGCGAAGGAAAGTTCGAACTTCATTAAGATCACCCTTTTTGTGAACACGGAATGTATCGACTCGTTGAAATGCTTCAACTTTAAGGTCGCCACCCTTGCTCAGTTGGTCCTTCTTCAGATTTTCCGCAAAAAAAAAAACCACTCAGCCTGTCAGAATCCTCTGCGCGATGGCCGTGTTTCCTTCTCCCATAAAAGTATTGATTTAAAATATTTAATATCCCATTTCCTGGCGTCGTCGTGTCACACTCGCGTCGCCTGGCACGGGAAACACACGAAATCCCATTAAACACCTTCCACACCGACGGAGGCGTCAAGGCACCGAGGCGCCCCATAAAACCTCACGAAAAAAATGTCATTTTATGTGTGTCCTCAGAAATTCGATGGCGTTGCCGATCGCTATCCGAACATTGTTCCCAGAAAAAACTTTCTCTCTCCCTTCCTGCAGCTCGCACGTCGACTTTCATTAAGTTTACACGAAATCGATGAACAGGACCCGTTCGATATTTTTCCATCTTCATAAAATTTAATTAGTCATAATCCTGTATCTTGAATCTGGCAACCGTTGGTGTCTAAAATATCGTGATAATCTTTTGGGGCACAGCTGCTGGGTGGGGTTGGGTGTCTCTCCAAGGGAAGCAGTTTTTTTTTTCCAGCGGAGGAGTGCTGGGCTCACGGTTGATTGCTGTTATTGCTGGTGTAAGGACGCCCCTCTTCGTCCTGGCAGAAGACGGAAGAGCGAGTCACCCCACGTCACCCACATCGCTCGGCGCAGCTTACAGACGTGTTTCCCTTGAAGGTTCAATTTAAACGGAAATTATTATAAACCATTAAGGGACGCCCGCTGCTGTGGCTGCTAAGCGCTGCCGGTGTGCCCTGCCTGCATGATGGAGTCGAGCAAGGATTTGCCTCGGCATCCGACTCAAGATATTGCCTGGGATTTCTTTCACTGTGGCCGTGGCGGCGGTGCTGCGGGGGGTAATTACGCACACTTCGGTGTGGGCGGGATTTCATAAATCGAATGTTTTCAGACGCGGATGCCAGGGGGAGGGAGTAAAACGTCGAATCGAATCCTTTTTGGGGCAGATTGGATCGGAGGCGGTGGACCCTCTTCAGCTGAACTTCGGGATCAATTTACATTTCGATCTCGTGTTTTGCATTTTTGAATTTTACATGAGCTCCGACAATTTGATAAGGATTTCTACAAGGACATCGATGCGGGCTTGCTGATGTGAGGGAGGAAGGGCGGTTCGACGGATTGAACTTGTTCACGAATTTGAATTTTGACAGGAGGTGTAGTTCAAGTGACTGTTGAATTCCGGGTTAGAGGCATCTCTAGATAAATGGAGGGAATTTTAGTGACGTTCGAGGACTTGGCTCTGTTTGACGCCCGACACGTCACCTATTCCCACCACACCTTATTTCTCTCTAGTCTCGAGGCGTGAACGAATAAATGGTGAGAAATTTATAAATTAGAGTACTCAGTGTTCAAGTCTCAATCCTGGCAGTCAGAGAAGTCACCAGAAGTATCACGGCACGCGTGTGGCACCTTTCAAATGTGTGTCAGTGACCGGTGGGTGTACACGCCATCAGTCAACGACTGAAAGAGGAACAAATATAGGCCCATGTAGTCTCTCCTGTGGTACTCTGCATCAGCCTGGGAAAGCGGAGAATATAAGCACGGTGTCTTCTGTGGCACAGTGTATCAGACAAAGAAAGTGGACAAAATAAGGTCCCATATGGTGGGCCAGAGGACATTTTGACCCCAAAATCTAAGCTGTGGTTAGTGAGGCTTTTCTGATAGACTTCACGCCTCATCTTCCAACTGTCAAAGCGGCCCTACTAGACATACCAACGACATCTTCCTTCACTACAATCTTCCATAAGAGAGGGGAGAGTGCAGCTATTTTCCTAACGTCCTTGTCTGGTCACTCGCTAAATAAATGGCGCCCAACCATAGCCCGTCCACTTTTTTTAAAGAATGTAACAAAATTAGCGCAGCTCAAGAAAATAGCATAAAATAGAAAGACGGGAATCACTAACATGAGTAGAGGAGGAAGACTAAGCCTCATGATCTGTCAGAGGACCACATCCGTTGGTGTTCCGCTTACAAAGTTAACTCCAGCCAGTCCCCTTATCATAATGACAGAATATGACACATTGCAATTTATAACCGTATCACTACACAATGAAGCCAGAGTACAACCACTTCGCAGCTAATGCCAATTAACCCCGTTATCTGCTTAGCCTCCCTGGGTGGCTGTTAACCCACTGCATGCAGCTGAAAGGGCTCATGTCGCCTACGGTGGCAGCAGGACACATAATTGTACATCAAATTGCATTTGTCCCTCCGGGCAGATAATTCAGTTTAGATACTTAATGATGGATTCATGACTCTCGCTCTGGGTGGCACTCAGCTCCCCATGACCCCGATGCGCCATGTTCGTTAATTATAGCGACAGCGCGGCGTATCTGACGCAAAATTCCATGCAGTACACTGCATTTAGGTGCCATTAAATGTCAGCGAGGGTTTATTGATGTCATAACTTTTAATGCATTTACCGCACCAGCGGGTGAAGTTTATTATCAAAAAACAGCGCATTAAAGGTGGGACTTCAAAGTCGAGGCGGAATTTTTGTGTTCATCATTTGGGACATTTATTGATTCGTGGGTCGTAAGCGCTGAACGCCACCTAAATTGCACGGAGTGTGGCTTTAACGACGTGTGTCATTTCATTTCATCATGTCACGAAATACAAGATTGAGAGGGAAACTTCATTCGGTAGCTGAAGTGACTACTAGGCTGTTGGCCTATTAGATGACGAAAGGTACCTCAAGCTTTGGTGGACGCCACAATAAGACACACACATTGTGCAGTCGTTTTGGGCTTGGCTCATAGCACAAACAGAGCCAAGTTGCTGCCAAAGTGGATACCTAGCTGCTGACATGCGTCAACACAATTAGTCAACGGAAGACAACCGGAACAGGTCGCATGCGTTTTCTTAAGGTTTTGGGAAGGCGTTTCCCCGACGTATTCCCAAAGAGGTACAAGCTTAGCCCAGCAAGGCAAACTAAACCCCCAACCATCCCATTTACACAAAGTGATCGCGAAAAAACTGCAGATAGGCTCATTGTCATAACTAACCACTTCTTAAAGCCACACCCGATCGATTGCCCCTTCGTCAATAAAAATTGGTGCCCGATCGCAGCCCGTTCCCTTTTCTTCAAAAATATCCCGAAACAAACCCAGGGCTAGGCGATCGAAATAGAATAGGCAGAAACAAATTAATCGCCAGAATACATGGAGCCTTGATAAGCGTTGTCAGAGTCACCGTACCCACCGGTCTCACCGAGTGGAGATAACGACGAGCAAGCGATCTTCAAAGGCAAACGAAATAAAATAACAATAACACGAAGGCTATCGCCGAATGTAAATATGTGCACAGCGATCATCAAAACAAAACGTAATGCTGTTTGCTTAGAAGTCAATGGAATGTGATTTGGGAAGTTTGTGGCCTTCAAGGTCACTCATGAAAATAACAAGTCCAAAGCAATTAAACAAGGAGAATGGAGAAAATGCAAGATGTGTTAGGGTGCGTTCTGCTACTAGATTAGGTTGGATTGTTTAAGCTACATGGACGATGTATTTCACCTCTTGGAGCTTGAGGCTTGCTCATAGAGACAGTCGGACAGCACAGAGAGTAGTCGGCAGAGACACATATGCTTGGTGCTTAGGTCTAATGCCCGGCATCCGCAACTCTTTCGATGTCATTGTCGGTGTCGAGTGTGCGTGCATAGGTTCGATTCCCGACACAGACAATTTCCATTGTTCCACAATCACTGATCACGTCCCTCTTTCTGGACACAGCTTCTCAAACGTCGCCATTTGGAGTCGCATTAAACTCCTCACTGGCGGGAGATCAATTGCTTCCACGACATCAGTGGTTGCTGTAGCAACTAGGTGAAGAGCCATTGTCGAACTGTACCGCCACCAGTATTCTACAGTACTAAACTCATACAAAAAATGGGAAAAGAAGCAACTTTGGATGGGTGTCCCATATAATGCTCTTAACAGAAACTACATGCATGAAGAGGAAGTAGAAACTACTTATCACCTCTTCTGTTCTAGTGATCCACTGGCTAGCCGTAGATACTCACATTTAGGGTCCTACGTAGTGTCATTCTTACTCTTATACCAAAGTAGGCCCATCATTTAAGTGTCAAAATGAATGGAGTCAATATAAGTCATCGATCATACCTTGTCAAAAAGAAGAATTAGTTTCATATACAGGCGACACTAATTTTCGCGTTGTACCGCAGCGGGACCAAATTGGCTTCAGTGCAGTTGCCATGAGCAAATCTTTGTCATTTTTCTTCAAAGAAGACGATTAACTGATGCGATCAGAGCTCCCCCTTCGGGTAGGCGACGTAGAATATACTCAAGGTAAGGCATGCCTGTCATAAAAGGCGACTAAAGTCCTGAGCTAAACGCTAATGGTTTAGGAAATAACCTACTCCGTCGCTTGTCAAACTGGTGGTTTCAAGCTCGCAAACAAAGGAATAAACGGTAAGTGCCTTATCTTTTTATAGATACTGCACAATAAGCCTTGGCCTTAAAACAATGCCGCCCAGTCCCGGGATGTTATGGCATCCTACTGGTAGCTTGACCAGAGGCTATAGTCTGGTGCCACGGGAAATCAGGCTTCCGCCCGTGAGACCCGCATAGGTCTCATCCTGATCGCTTGAGGTTGGCCCCCAAGTGGGAGCATCGTGGTGGCTGTGGTTTTAAATCCAAAGTCGCGAGGAGAAGTGGAGATATACCTACATGTCTGGGAGTTAATCTTGTCTATTAAGGCTATGGGCATTTGCGACTCTCTGACGTGAAAGGTATTGCTCCAAATGTATGTGGCAGAGAACAACCGGGTGCTACGACCAAAAGAGTAGCAGAGGTGTTAGATGGGCCTCGCCACCCTACCAAGGTGGAGAAATAGGTTCATAAGCTTATTTCTAAATTTGGAACTTGAGATTCCTACTGAAGGCGTCGTAAATGGTCCAAACATTAAGTGTCTTCGTGATATAAGCCTAACGGCAGGTGGTCACGTAAAACGCTTATTACTTATGATGCGATCAGAGATCCAGTCGTCAGAAGCTTCATGAAGCGCACTCCTTTTAGTGTTTAAATGGAGTTGCTTAAAGGCTACGTCGGGACTTGTATGATCTTTTGATATCACGGATTACGTAGGGTATGGCCTGTCCAGCTTCACTTGAGTGGAGTTGACCCGGTAACGGATATAGCAAAAATGGCCCTGACTTCGACACCACAAGGAGTGTGCACTCGCGGTGCTCCACGCTCCACTTGGAGATGGAGCATGGACAGGCGGCAAGTCATGGCAGAAGAGGTGATCAGATCACACCGCTGGCAATCACAGACTCAGTGAAGCCATACTCTTAGCCCGTTCGTCAAGCAAATGGACACTACTAATTGGAGGTTGTACGTGACTACAACTAAGCGACAATCACCACAACTCAAGAAATACGGTGGAATGGATGCTTACAACGACGATGAAATGGTAGAACATTTTGAATTTGGATTTGTTTTTCAAGGCAGGCTTAGCGCCTAAGCATTAAGAGTAAATTCGCCAATATTAACCAGACTTTCGCACACAGATGACAAGGATGACGTCTATGATCTCCTAGAAGCGCCAATTCACCCGATCCCACAGTGGGGATGATCGGCATAGGATAGATAATGCGGTCAGTTGCTAGGGTTATGAGGAATCACACAAGCAATTGAAGACGACTAGACGCTGTAAGAACGACACCAGAAAAGCTGCAACTAATGTGCCGGGTCTTATGACTCTTCCTGAGAATTATCCCTGGCTTGACAACAAGTGCAAGTCAGCGTAGCGATGATGGTAGTTTATAAAGTTATAATACTAGCAGTAAGACAGTGCAGTCCAGAATAGGTCAAATCCTCTAGAGCAACCACTGTTCAGACACCTTGTGCTTGAGGGAGGAGTGGCTGGCAGTACAGTTCTAGTTCTCCTTTCTGAATTTCGTTAGTGACACGAGAGACGTGGTGTCGTGTAGTGTGAAAGTTTTTCAAATCGAGAAATGAGCATAGACGCCTGACATAGGAACTGGAACCGACGCATATAGTCACTACACCAACGCGGTCACCAGGATCCAGATCAGACCAGGATTTCAGGCTTCATCTCGAACTCGTCTGCCAATTTTGTATCTCTAAACGTCGGTATGGAAACTATGATTCTGACTGGCCCTTGCTTCTAAGGCATTTTTCGAGTAGACTTCAGTTTATGTCTTAATCCCAAGACTCAGAATCGATTGAATCGATCTAGACTCCAAACAAAGAGCGAGGCTGGATTCTAAGGCTAAAGCCCTTCGTCTGGAGGGTCTAGCATAGACCAGGTTCATGTTGCACAAATATTAACCGAATGTACGGAGCAAGAGTTGTAGAGTTCCGAATCAAGGTCCAAAATCTACTGAGATCTACGATCAAGCATCACAGGATCTGAATCCTTTGCGTTGGACTTCCGAAGGATTGTCTTGACTTTTAAAAAAAAAACCTAGCTGAAGTCGTGAACAGCTGCCGAACTGCTGCCGGCAACTAATGTATAGGCAAAGCTTCTAAAATCTTGTCGCATTAAACTCCCCAAACGTGAGACAACAATTGCTTCCAGTACTCAAGTGGTTGTTGTTATGAAGCTAGGCATGGGTTTATCTCGAACCGAAGCCAAAAACAAAAGAGGAGTAATACATTGGACGTTGGGTAGCTACGCACGGCCTAAAACTATGTTCTACCCTGGGGAAGGATGGAGGGTCAAGTTATTCCCTTTTTGAGGTCGGCGATAATATCGCGACACTGTGGGAATCAGCAATCTGTAAAAATATGTCGTGTGGTGGCCCGTGGCGTTGTGGGTATGTGCGTCAACCCCAACCTCGACGTCGTAGGTTCGATTCCTGCTCTGTTCGACGAAAATAATTTTCACGACCCCCACCTCTTTCGAGTCACTGACAATGCTCAAAAATATTTTATGTCTAGATAAAGGTTCTCAAACTTGGCCGTTCAGAGTCGGCAAAAAACTGTAGGTTCCTTCCACTCGTGTGCGAACAATAGCACGCACAACACGAGTGGTTGCTGCGCCACCCGTAATATTATTATTATCTAGATTGTGTAGCAAACGTTTATTTATCGGCTACGAAGTCATTGCGAACTCTCTCTACTTTGGAGCAACATTCTTCCTTGTCAACAATCGGCCAAAAGTCTTTCACTAACCACTCAACGGACCACCTTACTAGAATACCACCAGGGCGGTACCACACGGTTCCTCACTGATACCTTTGCTTTTTCCAGCAGTCTTACCCGCTTAGAGGTTCTTATACTTCACCACCAGTACGGCCAATTCCTCAAACGGATACGATCAATGAAAGTGATCACATCATTTTCTGTCAGTTTTGATTACCATCCAAGCCGCAAAGGGGCTTATATTCCGACCAACATCCGGCCATTTCATACCCTTTAAATGCCCCAGCCGTTGAGATCGTATTCAACTTCTGCGGCAAGTGACGAGAGTGAAACTCGCTCTGCACCCAGATCCAAGACCATTTACAAGTAAATCGAAACAATGTTCATCGCACTTAGACCCAGTTTCTGCCGTTGTGCTCGCACACAATGCCCGCCGCGCCGTGCAGTCAACCCTCCTCCTGTGAGAAAGCGGCCGCGACCAACGTCGTCGCTGCCAACCCAGAAATCCCATACATGCGCTCACCTTGAACGCTGAACGCGTCGGCCACAACCTCTGCGTTACGTGATAGCATGATACGTCGGCATTCAGCGCTGATGCGCCGTTATTATCTGCCTCCAGTATTCCATTACACACATTTCCATTTGCATTTTCACTCCCATTTGCGTTTCCATTTGCATTTGCATTTCTTTTCCTTCCCTCGACCGTTCAATGCCAGCGACAGCCGGGCGGGTTTATGTAAACAAACGAATGCAGACGCACAACCGTGTCAGCGGCAACCGATACCCTTAAGTGCCCCGTCTGTTCAGTGCACTCCATGCCCACAGATGCAGATGGATGCACTCCGGCTGGCTGTGCACACGATTCCAAGTAAAAACAATAGCGCCCGAGCCGAGCCGTGCCGAGCCCTTTGTGCAGGGGCGTGCAACTCGTCGGCATGGACCCACATGCGCAGGCACACATTGCCTCCCGGGGGAGGGGTGCATTAATCTTCCGAATGCGAGTGATATGCCCAATTGCTGCGGCGGTAAGTAGCTCACGGGGTCCCGGCACTCAGAGAGGATGTACACACCCCGGTGGAGCGCTGCCAAGCAGAAGGCTTCGATCCGAGTGAGTGGCTCGGGCGCAGGAAGTCGTGCACGGGCGGAAGGTTAATATGCAAATTGATTTCTTCCTGCGGAGGCCTTTGTTGCTGCAGCCCATTGTCGAGGGAAGCGCAACCCAGCAACCGACGGCGCGCCGCTTGTGACCACACAGAGTGCCTCCAGTGCGTCTTCGAGAAGTCTCCGAGTGGTATTGACGGTCAATTAGCAACCGGTTGCTGTCGCCGCGCCCATCACACAGCCCCTGACGGATTGGGGGTGGCAATGACGAGTAATGGTGGGTGGCTGGCTGGCTGCTGGCGGCGCTTTGCATAATGGCTTATTTTCCATGAAATTACAGCGTAAATTATGTAAATGGCTGAAGCGGCCCTCTTAGTCTAGGCGCCGTGAATCATTTTCAGGGCTTCTCGCCTCCTTTTCGTCCTGATGATTTGCATTTAAGGCCAAATTTAATAGCCTTTAAGGAGGTTGTAAACACGTCGTTTGAAATTAGATTACGGCCGAGTGTCTTCCCATTGAGTGGTTGTTGTGGCTTGTCGGTGGATACGGTTTCAAGGCGAATTGGGGGCACGTGACTGGTGCAGTCAGGCGGATAACGTGGAGATGGTTTGCTCTGAAGGCGCGCTCTCAAGGCTTCATTGGCGACGACGAACAGTGTTGGTGCTGTGGAGCTGAAAGGGCGAGATGTGGCTTTAAAACGATGAAAGGATGGAAGGAATGTTTCACGGTTCAGTAGACTTGCTGATTAAATGTTTATAAGCGCAAAAACTTCAAAAACGGGATGACTTTGATATGAATGTCTCCCTCCCTTTATTTCAATTTGAAGGGGCTTGATTTGCAGTGGAGGGTTACTTGTATTCTGTTTGGTTTGTTAGTCTTCTATTTTTGAGAGGACATGCGTGGCTCCTGGCATGAGTCAAAAACAGAGGTGGTCAGTCGCAAATATTGTTTTCGAAATTGTTGACAAAAAAACGTGTTCTTTGAAGAAGGTACTTCGATGTCTTCGCCAAATCCACAGTCACTTCGGACATGAAAAATTCAATAACCTTTTTGCCGTAATTTTTCCGCCACATTACATGACGACAATAAGCAAAAATCTTAGGGATCAGACAAACTCGTACGTTGGTGAGCAGGAGTCGATGTCCACTCGCAGAGCTGTTATCGCTGCGAGTCAATGCGGAAGCCGCTTAGCACACCCACTCGACGTGAAAGTTGTGGTGAATAATTCAGCCTTCTCTTTCAAGGATTTGATCAGTCACTGTGAGACGGTTGGATTGAGTCCATAGAATGAGGGCAACATCGAGTCGAATTCACTGCTATTGATCTTCTCGAAGAAGTGCATTCCGGTGAATCTCTTGATCATCTCCAGCGTTTGCCGGAAGCTCGTCAGATCGAGCATTGATGTTGCTTATGAGCTGGTTCGGCAGCAAGTAAGACTCCACTGAAAACTGATGATGCGCAACTTCAGAGAGGGTGACTTTGAAGAAATCTCAACGATAGCCAACACGCCGAAGTATTCAGTGGACGTTCCTCAGGGATCAGAACTTGAACCTAACTTGTTGTACAGACAAAGGTGATACTGCCGTTGTCACAATTGCCAACTACACCCGCGAAATGAAAGCCGCCACAAGTAAAGCGATCGCCTGAATTGAAGACTTGGCTAGTTCTACACGCTGTGAAAGTGGAACATGCAAACTTCTCAGTCCCAGATGATACAGTCTGGGACAGAGAGAAGACAGAAGTCCATGGTGCTACCACGTGGATCTGTGTATGCCTATTCCGCCGATACTTACGATGCTAAGTTATCAAAGTGGTGGCCTACCAGAAGGTTGTACGTGCGGGATGAGAGGCCACTGCAGTTGCGGAGCAAATGGTGCCTTCTTCTCTCCCTCTCCAGCTTCCGCAAAACTCGTTCTTGGGGAGACATATCCTAGACGCGAGAGTTCCAATGACGCATTGCCTTGGCATGAAGCCAATGAGCGTTCCGAACGGCCAAGTTTGCGAAGCTTTATCTAGATAGGAAATACTCTTTGAGCATTGTCAGTGACTCGAAAGAGGTGAGGTCGTGAAAATTATTTTCGTCGCACAGAGCAAGAATCAAACCTACGACGTCGAGGTTGGTGTCGACGCACACACCCACAACGCCACGCGCCACACACGTTCTGAGATTAGGCCAGTTCATATTGCTCAGACTAAGCACTTAGGGTCTAGAATAGACCAGATTTGTTTGGTCATCAGGCATCCTGCGCCAGGTTACTGCTGGAGCAAGTGTGTCTAGCTTCAGTAGATGTTTTGCAAAAGTATAGGTAGTGGGTCGCCATCCGGAAAGAGTTAAAAGCTTGTAACTTTTTCTTACGTGTTAGCATCAATAGGGGCTCCTGGTCCTCAACCAACAAGCGTCTCCTACTAGCGCAATCTCTGGATAGCTGTCTCCAGTTTTGCACACCAAATTGGTTGAGGTCCTTTCTCATTGGCTGCACCTTAAACGATGTCTTACAGTATTTGGGGGTAATGCTTGACAATTACCTAAAGCACTGCACTGCAAGAAGTCTAATGTACGACTTCATTGGCGAAACTACGTATTTCATAGTCAAAGTGATATCAAATGATCTGCAATTCAAGGAATGGCATTCGTGCGCGTTGGTATTTCTCTCTTTATTCAGGCAACAGCATCTATGACATGAAACATTTTTCATGGCGTTCAGACAGAAAACATTGATTGAACAGTGACCATGCATTGAGACTACCTTTGAGTGCCAACATGCTTATGTTGCAATAGATTCAGTAAATGGCCAATGACTTCATGTCTGAAAGCGACGCTGTTTGTTGAATATTTTTATATCGCCGCACGGCACTTGACTTAATTGTTCACTGAAATGAGGACCCGTACTACTCCATCCCAGACCGCATCAAATGAGGACAAAACGACGTATATGCTGTCGACAAAAAACCGTGCCGTCACAGACCACCTTGGACACAATATTACAATCGACAGTTAATATGTTGAGGAAGTAAAGGAGTTTGTCAACCTCGGGACAAACTTCAACTCCACAAATGACATCGTTGTGGAGATCCGACGTAGAATTGTGCTTGGCAACCGAGGTTTCTTCGGACTGTCGAAACAACTGGGGTCAAAAGTACTGACTCGAAGGACATGCTCTGCAAGTCTCTTATTTTGCCAGTCCTACTTTATGGAATTGAAAGCTGGACAATAAGCAAGACTGCAGAGCTGATTCTTGGTGCCTTCCAAAGAAATATTCTACGTCGTATTCCATTTGGTCCCGTCTGCGAGGAAGGCGAATGGAGAATGGAGAAGACACAACTGCAAACACTACCAGGTGTACCAGGATGTGGATGTAGTCTGGAAGGCAAAAATCTGATGACTACACTGGCTCGGCCACATCAAGCGAATGGGCAACAACGGTCCAGCAAAGAGGGTCTTCAATTCCGAGCCTCCTGGTTCGAGAAGGAGAGGAAGATCGAACCTCCGGTATAGAGATCAGGTCATCGTGGATGCAAGACAACTTGGGCTTGGTGACTGGAAGCAGCGTGTCCAGGACCATTAGCTATGGAAGACAGCGATTGCTCAGGCTCGAACGCTTCATGGGTCGCCAGACTGACAAGTAAGTAAGTAAGTAAATGAGTCGACCGCATCAAACTCAATGGAACCATGTTTGGGTTGAAGAAAAGCATCACAAGTTGTGCGAAACGTTTTCACAGTACGGGTCTAAAAATATGGATTAATATGGATTTATTATCAAAAACACCATAAACTTCGATTTAAAGACGTTGGCCTAGGTTAACAATCGAACTAACGAGAGACATGCCCTTCAAAGCTTTAGGTGCGGTATCACCGATCATGTCCGATTCGACTAAGAATATTCGTTGCTATTTCCTCATTTTAGGGAATAATAATAACAATACAACTACAGGCCGTTGACCCAAAACAGTTTGTGTCACGCATACTATAGTTCTCTCACGAGTGGAAGGAACTTGCTAAATTATGCCGACTAAGAACGGCCAAGTTAGGGAAGCTTTTCTAGACAGAAGTTCCCTTTAAGCATTGTCAGTGACTCGAAAGAGCTGAAGCCTTGAAAATTATTCTTGTCTAACAGACTAGGAATCGAACCTACGATGTGGAGTTTGGGGTCGAGGCACATACCCACAACGCCATGGGCCACTACGATGTCTTTGTTGGCCAGCCAAATAATACCACAACCGGTAGAACCGTCTAGACCGCTAGATTCATCCACTGTAGCTGCATGTCCACAGTTGAAAGTTCCTGAAGCAGTGACACAACGCACCTGTCGCTTTTCAGTTCAAATTGAGTCACTTTAATCGACCCAAAATCAGAATTCTCTCTCAGTCCAAATTGTGCTTACATTTTGCGAAACATTACATCCCTTCGTCGTGATAGTCAGTGTAGACATAATTTGATACGGTGGCGGCTTGATCAGACTCTAAAGCACTAATGCCTGTTGGACATTTGAAGCTTCGAAAGACATCCAACTGGGCTCTGTAGTACTTTCATTGCATAACAAGCTAAAGGAAGGTGATCAGTGTACGCTGCTCTAGTCCAGACTGTGGACGGATGATTCACATAGACCGTGCATATTTCTTGAGTGCACATTCGCTGTCGTCAGCCAATCCCTCGAAACCCCACAAAACCAAACAAATGCCCTCATCATCAACGCACATCCTTCCCTGTTTTGAAGTCGCCCGACTCCAGACTCAACTTGTTAACTAACAAACCAGATTAAGAACACTCCCCATCTCATCTTAAAATTCCCTCTGGATTAACCACTCAGCCTTGAATTTTCATTTCTCGCCCCCGCCCGGTAGTCCTCATCAGAAATCGGCAGACAAATGATCTCCAACTCTCCTAATGAAGAGTATCTCATTTCCATCCCTTTGACGGGGTGTCGTGCAGTGGCGTCGCGGCGACGACGCCAACCTCCAAGATTGCCTAATTGAGCCCCCATTGCCATGGCATCGAGCTCTCTCTCTCCTTGTGATTGCAACATTCGTGGCAGCAGCCAATCTGATTTAATTGCATCGTCTCCCGCGTATTGTTTTACCTGGCAAGTGCAGCTACAAGGCACCTGCCCGAGTGCAGCCGGCTCCGATTGCACTCAGGTAAGTGCACTTTGCACACCGCCCCACTCCAAGATGACAATTTATTTGACGAGTTTGTTTAATTTTCTCTCAATTAAAACTTCCGTCAGCCATCGCTCGCGCCGAGGGTCTGTAATCAACTCTGGCTGCGAGTTCAGCAAGCAGTAAGTTAATTAACTCGTGAAGGTCTCTCTCTCTGGTAACTCGATAGAGCGTCCCCCCGACGGAGTCGATAATGAATTTAAGTTCCATTGCTGAAAATTTCCAATCGTTGAAACGTCAGCTGTCACGCTGTGCCATCTGTGCGCCAGCGGATGCGTTCGTGAAACTTTGTGCTAATTGAATATAATTCACTTTTTGCTCTCCTCTGCGCTGCGGGCCCTTGATGAGCAACATTAAACGTGATCCATTGATTTTTGATTCGATTCGATTTGAGGCGACCGGAATATCGGACGTAATCGAATTTCGACAAAAATCTGTTTCGCAACGATGATGGGGTAAATTTGCTGTTTATTGGCGTCGGAGGACGTCGTTGATGGGTGTTATCCGATTTGCGTTCATCTGTCAACAAAAGGAGAATGGTGGGATCGTGCGAATCACTGTCGAGTGCGATGTCAAACAGGGTGACCTAAAGCCGGATAGAGACACGAGATGAAGTTTTTACAGACTTCGTCCGATCCCAGAAGAAAAGTATTAGAACACTTTAACATCCACAGAGGGACCTGACGGTCTTCTGATCAATCAACCGTCAACCCAATTGATCACATTGCGATCGACGTTAGACACTCCTTCAGTATTCTCGATGTCCAAACATTTCGAGGTGCCAACTCTGACTCGGATCAGAACCTTGTTGTAGGCAAGGTCAGAACTCGGATATCTTGAGAACAACGGAGTGGAGACAGGATAACGTGGTTTGACGTCGAAAGCTACTATCGCAATCGATCGCTAGGAACTTATCCGGAGTCTCCCTTTAACTACTAGAAAGTTCGAATATGCCAGAAGAATGAAGACGTTGTCAAGTAGCCATCAAAGGAGCTGCCACTGATGGAATGGGTTTTACGACATCACCCAGAAGGAACTTATGGTTTGACTACGAGTGCAGACAGGCACCTGCAGCCAAACAGGAGCCGTACAAGGCCAAGCTGCTTCTAAGAACGGGGGCTGTTCGTAAGATCTACAAACGGAAAAGAAGGGATGAGCTCCGGCCTTTCAGAAGGCAAAAAGGCATGAGGAGCGCTTGGTGCGGGGATGGAGAGGTGTTATATAACCTTCGTACCGAGGCCTGCAAGGATAAGACTGAACGAGTCACAGTCGATACTGAGAATTTGGAAAAATCACTTCTGCAGATTGTTAAACGACGATGACGGCACAAATTTCGCTGTCATTCGAATTATCAATTTCATCAATTTGGACGAAAATGAAGAAGAATTCCGTCCCCCCGACTTGGACGAACTCAAGGTAGGAATATAGAGATTGAAGTCAAACAAGGCAGCGAGCGTTGACGGACTTACCGCGAAACTGTTAAGAGCAGCTGGGGAAGATCTGGTTGGGCGCATGCACCAACTCATCTGTAAGATATACACTCATCGGAAAGCATGTCTCATCATCACTACGCCCTCTACAGACGTGTAAGTTGTACTTTTTTGTACTCGTCTGAAGCGCCTCATTAACAGTCTGATAGATCCATATCAGTGCGTAGGAAGTCCACAAAATAACCAGATCTTCACACTATGGCAGATCCTGGCAAAGACCGAAGATGTGCAAATCGACATGGAGAGACGGGCTATGTCCAGGTGCAATCCTGCCAAACTGCTCAGCTTGTACAGGATGACAATATAGAATTCTCGTTGCTTTGTCAAGGTCTATAACAACCTCACCGAGACGTTCAACATCATACTTGAGAGAATTGTGCGACACTCAAAGGTCAACATCAAAGGATCAGGATCCATCTTGCAAACGTCGGACGACATTTACTGGATTGGACGAACATAGCAATCCGTCAATGAGGTGCTTTGCTGTACTGTAGACAGATTGGTTCCACTTTTAGGTGGGATAAGCTTTTCAGTTGTGTGGCCCGTGGCGTTGTGGGTATGTGCATCGACCCCAACCTCGATGTCGTAGGTTCGATTCCAGCTCTGAGCGACAAAAATTATTTTCACTGCCCACCTCTTCCGAGTCAACTGACAATGTTCGTTCGGAGTCGGCATGAAACTATAGGTCCCTTCCACTCGTGAGAGAACAATAGCACGCACAGCACGAGTGGTTGCTGAGAAGCTAAGCCCTGGCCCTCTATGGGCTGTAGCGCCACCCATATTATTTTAATATTATTAAGCTTTTCAGTCACCAGTGAACCTACTGCTGCGTATACCGTACGTCACTAAGAAGCTTCTGCGATTCAAGATATTTCATAAGCCGACGATTTATCAGCGTTTCAATGACTTTAAAAAGAAGAACCGTATGTAGTCGGTACGAAGGGGGTGAGGAAGATTTGTACTTCTTAGGGACGAGCCAACGTTTCCACTGAACGAGTCCTGAAGAGTAGGATAGATGAAAAGGTTTAAGCAGTGGTTTTGGCAGCGAAGAAGAATACCTTTTTGAAAGTATTTGGGTATACCGAAGTGCGAAAGTGGATTTGTTTCATGGTAAACTCAACGCTCTCTTGCACAGGTGGAAGCAAATTGGAATCTGGCAGTGTTGAGCTGGCTTTCGAAAATTTGCCGCAGGCAGATTGGCTTTGTATAGTGTTTTTGACAAATGGCCAAAAGTTCTTGCTACTTAGCTCTATCTTCCTAAACGTTTGTTCGTGGGAGAATTTCACACATCACACTGCAATTGCATTGCAGTCCCATTTAAAATGATTCCGGTTTTCCTCAGTAGATTCGGCTTTGCTAATAATAACATTACATGGGTGGCGCTACAGCCATCATAGATGGCCAGGGCCTAGCTTCTCAGCAAGCAATCGTGTTGTGCGTGCTACTGTGCTCTCACGAATCGAAGGGCCCTACAGTTTTTATGCCGACTTAGAACGGCTAAGTTTGAGAAGCCTTTCCTAACCAAGAAATACTCTTTGAGCATTGTCAGGGGCCGTACAAATTACTTTTTTCGTACAGAGCAGGAATCGAACCTACGACGACAAGGTTGGAGTCGACGCACGTACCCACAACACCGCGGGCCAACGGTCGGCTTTGTATATCCGCCAAATCAACTCTCTCAGCCTGATAGCCGCTGGCTGATAGACACCTGGCGTCATACTATGCATTTGGTCTAGGCTTGGAACCCTTCAGTCATGGTGTATGCGTTCGCATACTTCGTAGAAGTATAACATGGTTGACTCCTGTTGATCCCTCATTTTTTTTTTTTGGCAGCCCCACGCTTGTGTGTCGACATTCAAAACTGAAGCAACAACCTCTGACTTAACGACACCCACTCCATCTTTGAACCGAGCAAAAAACCGATTCAATTTAACTCACTCGCCGATGCCACTGCCCGTGGAAATCGCTTCAATTGAAATGCATTGAAATTCAATTTAACTCCTTTTCACAGCCACTCGCCGGATCGAATCGAAAAAGAAAATACCACTTGTCCGCTTGTCGATTACCAACAAATTGGTCACACCATCGCTCCACGGTGCCTGACTCTGACCCGAATCGATTTTTGCCACCACCCTACTGCCCCTCCCCCCCACGGGCATGCATTTCCATTCATCCGTGAACGGTGAGACTATTTTTAGAGCATCTCTCCGCCCGGCCCAGAGACCATCGGCTTCTGTGGACCACCACCCACCGCCGAACAGCATTAGGGCCGATCACTATCGATAAATCGCAACCGCCTCGCCGAAACTTGCTTGCCATCAAAGCACACGGCTGCACCTAAGCACACTCTTCGGCGCCGGGGACGAGCGCCTCTCATGGAGCCGTG
Source organism: Eristalis arbustorum (assembly GCA_916610145.1). Taxonomy (NCBI): domain Eukaryota; kingdom Metazoa; phylum Arthropoda; class Insecta; order Diptera; family Syrphidae; genus Eristalis; species Eristalis arbustorum. The sequence goes on from OU744319.1 coordinate 23,015,859, forward strand.
ATGACACAACGGAGGGCCCACCAGCAACGCGTTGTCACGCTTGTCGTACGCACTAAACCGTACCAAGGTTAACAATTTATCGGCTGGCCAGCAACCCAGATTCGCTCGCGTCTGTCTGTGTGCCGGCCCACATCGAAAAAAGAAAACCGAAGAAAATCCCGAACCGTGCCCGATTGGGAAACAATGGGCCCACTCAGGTAGAAGCCGTTGAACCTTGGGGGTTATTTGGATCAATTATTCGGCCGGTCTGTGCGCAACTACGCCGTGGCCGTTCCGCGGCGAGCTGGAGTGTGACTTTCATCGGCGGCCACTGACTGGCAGCTGAGCTTGCGATACCTTGGGATTTACGATGCTGCCAGTAAATGTGCCAGAAGCGGTTCCAGTCCGGCGAGAAGTGGCAAAAGCCGAAGAATCATACCGTGTTGTGGCCACTTGTGAGTGTTCTCTTTTTTTTCGTATTTTCGGGTCGGGTTGCCGATTGTCGACATCGAGTGTGTGGCACTCGCATTGAAGTGGGGAGGTGCTCTCAAGCCGGAGTGAACTGCGAGTCCGACCGCCAAGAGGTCGTGTGTTACCGCATGACGCGTGCGGAGATGCCCCGGCATCCGATGACACGGTCTGCGTTGCGGTGACATTTTGCGAAATCCGCCCAAGTGGCCGTGAATGAATTCCATCTGCGAGTGCTATGCGGACAGTCCCCTGGTGTGCACGAGCTACTCAAATGAGATGGCAGGCGTGTCGGGAAAGGAAGAGGCCATTGCCTCGCTGATGATGAAGTCATGGATTAACGTGTGTGATGAGGCTCTTCCGTGCGGCATGTGACACTCGTGGCTTGTTGATCGAGTGCTTTTAACCAACCACAAGCCGCGGCATGTGGGGAGACGCGGACATTGTGAGTGGCTGCCTGTGATGTGATTTATTCACATTCGTTCGGAGGTTGAAGCAGCAGTACTCAAACGACTTCCCTAAAAGGATGAGGGATTATTTACTGGGTTGCAGGGATGCGTGGGAGTATGAGTGTCGCTGGACTCTGTTGACACAGCTCTTCAGTTGTTCCTTGAAAGCGTGGGACATTGGCTGGTACGCATCAGAGGTTGAAGTCAACGATCGATTCTAGATTCAAAGCCAAAGGAGGATGCGAGAAGATGAGGAAATGACTCAGAGAGTAATTGAATTGGTGGCAGGATGGGTTGGTGTGAACCATCGATGGATTGGAACTACAATGAACACTGTTCTAACGGACACCCCTCTTAAGAGGACACCCCTCATAAGCAGACACTTGTCATAAGCGGATGCATTTTTTGGTACTGTCAGTGTCCACTTATCACAGTGTTCTTTGGACATGTGGTCTAGCAGTATGTGGACCTATGCATCGATAATCTTGCTGAAGCTATCGTTGCTACCAATGCCTCCAATACACAACACGCCTCAGGCAATGCAAGGCTGTCCATTCAACGATTCAAAAGGAAAAGGAGTCTCATCCACGATTTCATTCTTCTTTGAATTGCTTTAATATCCTCACGCTCTAGATATGTCCAATTATCAAGCGCGGAGGTGTATCGTTATTTCTTTACCCTCAAGAACGTGGTTTGTCGAACTATAGGCTAAATTAATACTGATTGTGAGCGTCAAACAACACGACAAGAGGGGCTTGTCAGATTGGTATCTGACTACTTCAGGCTACGTACGCCAATTTGGTTGAGATCCCTCTCCCCTTATGAGCTCCACCTTTGCCGCAAGTGATCGGGTTCGGAATCGAAGACTCTTCGGTCTGTTGCGACTACTACGCCCAGACGAACGGATGGACACACGGCAAATAGTCTGTTTCTGATGACGAACGATCCCGGATGAGCTTAATTCTTAATGAGTTAATATTCGATAGCGAAGAATCGAGTGACCTGGAGATCCCTTCTGAGTGATATGCCCCCGCGACGCTATAAGTGAATCAGAAGAGATGATAATGAAGCCTGCAAAATTGTAATAATAATATTATGGGTGGCGCTACAGCCCGTAGAGGGTCAGCGCCTACCTTCTCAGCAACCACTCGTGCACACACACACACGCCATTGTTCTCTCAGGAGTGGAAGGGACAACTCCGAACGAACAAGTTTGAAAAGCCTCAAAAATTAACAAAACCCAAATTTGCCAATCTCAGGCTAATCATCGATAGGAAATTTTGTGGGAAATCCATCGAGGAACAATGGAATGGAATGCTTCTTTAGTTTGCAAAGGCATGTTCGGATCGAAGCAAGGACTGCAACGAACAGTGATACCGCATACAAAGTTTGACATGCTCCAACGCTTCATGTGCATTGAAACTACGGGGACCTTAAAAACAACACGAGTGTCATCTCTAACATGATCTTACACCTTTTTAGGTACAGTACATTCTACCAATGTAACTTTATAAATCTTTACTTATCAGACCAACGACCCTTGTGATGTCTGAGCAAGAGCAATAGCTGCCTCCCATCACTGACGGTCCCGGCCACTCTACTTCTAGTCAACAAGTACTAGTTTCGGTGTTTATACCGGAGGGTCGATAATCCTCGAACTTTCAAACAAGGAGGTTTTGATTCGAAGATCCTCTTAGCTGATGTATTGATTTCCAAGCACAATGAGACAGTGTACTCAACGGATTCAACTCTTCAACTAGTTACATGCACATCCTGCTGCAGCTCGTACAGTTCGCTGTTGTGTCTTCTCCACCTCCACCAGTCGTCTCCTCGCAGACGGCACCATATATCGAACGAAGACACCAGGAATCAGATCTGCAGGTTTACTTACTGTACAGCCTTCGGGTTCATACATGTTTTTGGTCCTTCGGGTGAGAAGCCCACTAAATAAATAATGCCAATATTAATATAGCCCGTATCAACCGCTTCGACCGTATATTAGCTACAAAAATTCCGACAAGAGGGCACTGGTCAGAACTTAGAGCCGCGTCGAAAAACTACATTCATGTATACTCAGACGGGCTTCAAGCAGTAAGGGGGCGTCGGTGCTGGTGGATTCAATACAGGACCTTAAACCATGCTACATGAACTGCACAAAGAAAACAGCATCTTTTAAGCAAATTTAGTGGCCACTGGCCGTCCATAAACCAGTGGAAAGCATGAAAAGCAGCTCTTACCATACTCTCATAAATATTTTTGTAGACAGTTGGACAGCCCTAATAGCACTTAAAAAGTAATTCATTTACGACCAAAAGGGTACTTAATTTCGATGCGCTACAGGAGCTCTGTAGTAACAACGCAATATCTCTCCAGTGGGTTCCTGGATACATCAGAATTCCGGGAACAGAAGTTGTCGTCTGACAAATTAAATGTCGCAGCTCCGGTGACCCGTGGCGTTTGGGTATGTGTGTAGACCCGAACACACTTGGAGCTACGTTTATAATTTCGATTCCTGGTACGCCAAAAAACACCTCTTTCAAATCACTGACAATGCTCAAAGAGTATTCCTGTCTAGAAAAAGCTTCTCAAACTTGGCCGTTCAGAGTCGGCAAGCATGGCTCTCTACGGGCAGCAAAGCCACACGTGTTATAAAATATAAGTCTGAAGAGGAATTTATGTCTCAAGGACAATCTTTAATCTTGCCAAAACAAATCTACTAATCTCGCTAGCAAGAGTTTCCTGCAGTGTACCAGTATACCAGCCTGGTGGATCACCATGTTCATAGACTGGGACTCATACCTACTAATTGATGCAAGAATTAGAAAGAAACAGCAGAGGATGCAACTCTAGAGCATCTTCCTTGCTACTGCCCGACCTTATCCAATACTCGATGCAAAGCACTAGGCCCACCATTCTAGTGGCTATCGTGAATTCACAACATTTCCAAAATTTTGCAAGAACCTCTTGAACTTCTCGTCCAAACTAGGCTTCAGTGGATAGGTTTATTCTGCCCAGTGGCGGCATGGACCATGTGAAGCTCAGCCCGCACCTAACATCTTCTTAATTTACAGTCATATTCGATTCAGCTTTTCGGATGCCGTCGCGTGAATATTCATGCGAGAGGTGCAGTAATCAAATAACACCCCACTTACTCTCAATTAATCGTCCTTGTACGTCTACGGGTCCTCTGCTCGTCATCTCCTTCATTCCCCTTTAAAATCAATTGCTTTCCAACTTGCCCCAATGCACGAAAGAAAGCAATCCCTGTAATCTCTCAAATAAAACGGGGTTACAAACAATAAACCAAACAATGTCGCCCTCGGAACAAGAAAGACGATCTCCTGCGAAATCTTTCTCGTCCCCAATCGATTCGAATGTGCATTCAAAAATGGAACCACCCCATCCCCACTTCCAGGGAGGAGGATATCGACTTCTTTTTGCCGTCAAAGGGACCGTCCACTCGGTGGGTAGGATATCCCTTTCCGATTTACTCCGTCTCAACTGCTTGGGGATTTTTCAATTACGAACGCAGCCACCAGCAAGCGCCGACTTAACTTTCCACGTTCTTTTCGGAATTGGACAGAGAACACGTATTATTTCGCCATTAAGCGCTGGAAATTGGCTTATTTGCCGTGTGGAAGGATGTAGTGAATATGTGGCTCAAGCTGGTGATTCGTTGATGGGATAATAACTTTAATTATGCTGAATTGAGGGAGTGACGATTGAATTAGGGTGTCGATGGAAGATCGGTGTTTCTGTGAAGTTTATGGCGGAAGGTAGAACGTGGAGAAGAGTCATGTCGACGGATTCAGAGTGGTTACGTAGGACGACTGCGAAAGGTTTAGAAGATGATGTCTAAGAAAACAACACCGATGTGACTTGAAGGCACATACAACATCAACTTCGCCATATGATCAATTATGATATGACAGGTTCATAGAAAAGTGTAATATGTCTACATGGACTGGCCAGGTAGAGGATAATGAACAGTGACATTGGCCACACTAGCAGCAGCGCTTATAGGGATGATGATTTGCGATGCACGTGTCAGTTTTAGGCAACAAGTCTTAATCTTTCGACACATGAGCGAGACTTTTACGACACTCCACCTCAAGGCCAACTGCCGGTGAATGAAGACCAATGTTCCAGCCCGCAGAGTCTACGAATCGCGACACGGCCAATGTGTCGCGCACAAGTTGAGTCCTTTAAAAGTCTTGGAGCTGCGCACTGGAGGCAGCAAGGTACGAACCATGCTAGCCGGAGAGGTTTGTTGGTTGAGGCTCAAGTTTACCCCCGCTTATAGCGCCACCTTAAGAGCGAAAAATGTTCTTCAAAATTGGACGAACCAAAGCTTGCCACCGGACGTGAGAAAGACTCCGGGTGGAGGCCCATACAGTAGAAACATCTTGAAATCTCCGTCAGACTTCTCTTAACACCATGTATTCTTACCCGGTTCAGTTCAAGCAATGGTAGCGCCTATGTCCGATGTTGAGCAAGAGGATATCATGAATGGTCAGTTTCAATGCCAAGGATCGACGCACGCCAGTGGGAGATCTTAGCCGGCACTGTGTCGTTAAGTCCTGGCATCGCCCACATGTATTTTTGTTGGAGAAGAAGCCCCTCAAACCTATCTTCTTCTTCTTTGTGTGGCGCAACCGTCCGAGGTGGACCTGGGCCTCAACCAACAAGCCACTCCAACTAGTGCGATCTCTGGCTAGCTGTCGCCAGTTTCGCACACCCAGTTGGTTGAGGTCCTTCTCCACTTGGGTGCGCCAGCTTAAACGCGGGCGTGCTTTGTTGCGTTGCCCGACAGGTTCGGATTCGAAGATTCTTCGGGCCGAAGCTGTGGTGTCCATCCGCTCTACATGACCTAGCCACCGTAGGCGTTGCATCCGTAGACGCAGTTCGTCGTTGAATCTTCTCCTCCAGAACGTCAACACAAACAGGACCAAAGATCGCACGTAGAACTTTTCTCAAACCTATGAGGCAGTTTCGAATCCTTCTTTGTAGAGTTGTCGGATATTGATAGAATTGTCGGAAAGAGACTCCTAAGATTCATATCTGGTCTTGATTGGTTTTGAAAGAATGTATGAAGCAAAAATCTCTCACCCATCAAGGACACAATGGATCCAACTAATGGATCTAAGTGATCAGTTTCTGTTGCCTAAGACTCACCCAAGTAGGGCAAGCGGAAAAAGGCAGCGTGAGACTCTTAGGAGTAGATTTAAAGGAGACTCCCGACACAGCTTAGATGTCAATGCATGAACTGGACACTTTGGTCACTGCGGCTTCCACTTGTTCAAGTAACCCCATCGACATGCGCATGGGTATGTCAGACCAATCGCTCCTTACAGCTCAAAAGACAGCGGAGTAGCAGAGCGCCTTAAAAATTAAACCTTAGCCACCCGGTCGGTGCTGAAGAATGCACCTGGTTCCTGAACGACCATGAAAAACATTTCTTGGTTTGAGAGATATTGCGTTCGGTCTTTCGTCATAGCTTCGTGGTTATGACTAGAGATAGAAGAGGGACCTTCGGCCATGCATAATTAACTGGGGTAAGAACAACAGAGTGGAATTCAACGCTTCCAAAACTCAATGCTGTCTGCTGTCTCTAAAGCGAACCCCTGATAATCAGCCATTATCCATGAATGCCGCTTGTATCGATGAAACCGGAAAACTTTCCATCCTCGGTATGTTCATCAACACAACACTTAGTTGGAACGATCACATATTCGAGGTCGCCAAAAATGCTGCGAAATGTTTAGGTTTCCTTAATCGATGCAAGAAATACTTCACCCCCTCTGATTTGGCTTTAATCTATAAGGCGTAAATTCGCCCAAAGCTTGAGTATAACGCTCATATCTGGTCTGGTGCCCCCAAGACCACCTTGCACCTACTAGATAGAATCCAAAAGCGAACGATAAAACTTATAGGAGACAATGATATCGCGGGTTCATTAGACTCGCTTGAACATCAACGAACCGTGTCTTCTTTGTCCGTGTTTTATCGTTACTTTAACAAACGATGCTCAAGTGAGCTAGCCAACTGCATTCCTCCACTCCTTGAATTCACCCGCAATACACGTCTCGCCAGGAATTCTCATCAGTTTACCCTTAAGCCTGCTTTCGGACGCACAGTGAAATTTAGAGACTCGTTTTTTAGCCGCACTACACGAATATGGAACGCTCTTCCCAGCTCAATATTTCCAATAGATTACAATCCGCAGATGTTTAAGACCAATGTGCACAGGTACCTCCTCTCTCTCTCTCCCTATATACCTTCGGCCCGTGCTGTGTCTTGACCCCGGACAATTAAGGGTATTAATAACCCCTTGAGCACGCGCAAATTATAAAAAAAAAAAAATGCTATGTAAATGGACAACTTGAGACTTGTTACACGGCCTCAAAGTGTCTCAGGCTGCAACGTAGAAATGCAACAGAGGATGACTGTGTCTAAAGTGTTAGAAACAAGTGGAGAAGGATCATGCATCTGCTGGCAGGAAGTCGTGCTCGATGACGATTTTCTGCCAGCATGTTTCGGTGGAAGTTGGAAGGGAAGATCCACATTCCAGACGGTAGCGTCATACAAGGACGAAGGCACAGTGTACAAAGATGACTCCTAGACAGATTCGAGGGAACTCACGCCTCAGGACGCAAGGCATTGGGAGCAACAACTCAACTTCGTCTCAAAGCCTGTAAAAGCAACCGTGATTGTCCATGATTCAGGTTGTGTACTCATGAAAGACTTCTGAAGCCCAGAACTATCCAAACAAGGAGAGGGGAATCGTACTCCACATCGAACCAAAATTTGACTTGATCTTGACACAGACGTCGGATTGTAGTTAAGTGCGTTAGATCGCCCGATTGAGTTAAATGTCTTTAGAGAACTTTCTGGTGGGATGTGACTGTAAATCGTATCGTGCACTCCTTGACTGCAAAACTTACATTTTCGATGTAAGACTGATCCGTTTCACGATTGTTAGCAGTATCCGAGGCATCGTTAGAATAGAACTCAGTTTTGTTGTAGCTTCATAAAAAAAATTAAAAGAAACTCAACCATTTTTCACATGAAATTTCAGATTCTGGGAAAACGGCGTATCTCCTAATTCGGAGGATAAACTACGTCGTTTAGGAACCAGAGCTCTGTAAACATTCAATCCCTCGCCCTAGTCATGCGTCATGTAAAAAAAATTAACGCGAAAATTTGTGGAGTGCAGCGTCGATGTGGACACATTCCATTAAATCTCAAAACCATGTCCGAAATGTACTCAAAAAGTGTTTGCTTCGGATGCCGTAGGGAAGGCATCCATTCAGTTGCGCAGATAAGCCCGCTAACCAGTTTTTATTCAATATTTTCCAGTAGAATGGCCGCGTAAAATTTGGAATCGATGGGCGGGCAAACTTCAATTTCCTGTAATTTCCACTCCAACTCGGTGCCATTCACCACACGAATCGAGGCTGCATCGAAAATTGGCGTAATCCATTTAAGTTTTGGGCTGTCCATCAGAGGGGACCGTAGAAAATTGGAATTTGTGTCGTGGTTCACTATTAACAGCCGCCCACAATTATTGCACCCCTCACTGCGGTCGATTTTCGCTATAAACCAATCAGTCGAGCCCAAACCACGAGCTACGACACATCCCGTCACAGGGTGACTGAGCATTTAAGAGCCGCGACGTGACAAAGATTGGATTTCGTTTCAGTTGAACACCGTCAGTCACCCAAGCGAACGCGTCGCACAGGTGTCGTCGCTTCGCCGCCGCTTGTCTGCGGGCGATAATAAATTCACACCGAGTTCGGATGCAACAATTTATCAAGACTGACACTTTTCGATTGATGAAATTTGAGATATGCACATGCGGTGGAGCAGGGCAGGGCAGGTGCATGTGTCGGGCACGTCGCATTGTTTACAGCGAAACGCTGACGTGACCTCGATTCTTCTGCGTTCAATGTGGGAAACGGACAAGCTGTTCTGCAGTGCTGCACTTAATTGACATCAATCAACGCCCGACCGCGGGGTTCACTTGAACCATTTGCCATGACTTCTGCGTGCAATTGTGTGTCCTGTCGCGGTGTTGGTGGATAGGGGGTGGTGGCCTTGTGGCGAGGGCAAGGTGCAGTTTAGTTGGAGGAGGAGGTTTTTCTTGCGCCTGTGGTCTGAAGTTGACGTGAAGAACGTCATTGACTCAAGGCAGGCAGATAGAGGCTTCCGATTTGGAGTCGATCTCGAACAGAAGATGGGAGCGCTAAACCACATCCTTTTTATGTTCCACATCGACTTTGTTTGGGCGCCATTTCAGGTTGGATTGTATGTGGCAGCGTGCATTTCGAAGTCGAAGGGAGCAACAACCAACGTCCCACAATAAAGGAATATTTTTTGTTTTTCGATAAATAGGCAGAACGACAAGAATCGTAACAAGCGATGACGTGATCTGTATCTGTTCCTAAACTAAAAAGCTGATGGTTAGCTTTTTGTTTTCTGTTATCGGAAACCGTCAATTAAAGACTACTGCACTCCCGCTCAGGGACTGCACGGTGCGCCATTAGATCAGACGACACCAACGGGTCATATTTCTTTGAGGCTGCGAGAGGCAGTGCTGGTTATCGGGAATAAGGATTGAGGAAAGTGGACCTTCACGGGACAGTGACAAATCAGGAGATTATGAGACAACACGTGGTCTCAACTAGAAGCTTCCCGACTAAATAATGTGCAAAACTGGTCTCATCGATTGGTCCAAAAGCTTCCGAAAGTAATAGTAAACGATGGACGTCAGGTATGCTTTTAATAAATCAAACTGGTCTCACATTCATGCCTCGTCAGTATGGCGTTCGCATATTCCTTATAATGAACTACTACAGCAATATGAAGCTCATGTATGCTCTCGTCAAGAGTTCCACAGGGATGCGTCCTTGGACCACTCTTGTGGAACATAGTGCACGACGGTTTTGTAGGCTTTGTTGACGATATTGCGATGTGGTTATGCGCTTAACAAAAGCCGAGAGTGCAACAAACACGGCCGTAGCGAAAATAAAGTGCTGACTAGAAACCGCTGCTTTAGAGTTAGCCTGGCTTTTTACCTAGTCGCAAGAAGTTGGAACATGATACTTTTCGGGTAGCTAACCAGTTAAATAAATCAAAGCAGTCATTGAAATAGCAAGCAATAGTACGCTAGTCGCTGTCGAAAGGACCTCTATGCCAAATGCCTCCGGACATCGGTGAACCTGGGTACGGTCGCAGAGTGTTTCTTTCAAGGGCAGTTAGTTCAGTTGTTCTATACGTTGCGGTGATTTGGGCAGAGAGACAGGGTGCAATAAGAGCAATAAGGAGAGCTGGAATGCCTCCCATTGACATCATGGCAGACGAATTGGAAAGACTGTTTCACAGGCGCGCATTGGATCGCCCTTACGAAGGGCAAAGAACAAAGAGAACATAAGTATTGCTAACCAGCCCCGTGAATCATTACTTATCCCCAGTCCCGCGAGGTGTGTGGTGGGAAAGTGCAAAGGTGTTACTCGAAGGAGTACCGTCCATTTCTTCTACGTTGCCACAGCCTCTGCACATGAAGTTTTGGGATAGACCAACGTCATCAGCTGAGATACTGGTCCCACTTGTTAGGAGTACATGGAAAGCCGAGAGTTTTCCGGAGAAGTGGACGAAGAGAACGATCGCAAAGCTCGTCCTTAAACAAAGCAAACTAATGCAGTGCTGCAGGCGCACAGATCCCATTCTGAATGAAATGAAAGCACATCTCAAAGACAGACTCGACACCAAACAGGCAGGTTTTCCGCTATGGATCACGAGCAGCGTGTTGAGTATCGATCACCATTTGACCTTCTGTTTATTGAACAGGCGTTTGATGGTGTCAATGGGGAATTTATCTGGCGTGCCTTGAGCAGGATAGGGATTCCAGACACATGAATAGAAGTAATCATATAATAGGAAGAAGGACTAGCAAGTCTGCTTACTATGGCCAATAATTTTTGCATTGCAGACGTTGTTAGGCAGAAGATTACCTTGGGAAATACAAAAATTATCAGTGTACTACCAAACTCAGCAACTAATATATGTATTGCTTGACAGAGAGAGTGAGGAGCTTCCAAGACCTTCATGGCGAAACTGCATATGCAAAGCCAAATCAGCGTTTGGGATGCTAAACACAGTTTGGCGAAGTAATACAATAAGCTAAAGTACCAAATTTGTTCCGTTCCAAAGTTGAACCCATACCACCACCACCACCACCATCACGAGGAAGCTTCAATCGCTTGTCAATAGGTGTCTACGCTACTTCTTAAGGATATTCTGGCCAAGCCATACTGAACGGCTTAGTCAAAGAAGGGACCATGAACATATAGGCACAACCATACGACTACGAAAGTGGCTGTGGATTGGTCACAGTCTTCGAAAGGGTGACAGATCCAAGCGATGTCAAGATTCGTAGAGGTCGTAGCGCAGAGCAGTTGAAAGGAGCATGGCAACTGGGAGGAAAAAGATGGGTAAAGCTGAGGCACATTTCCAGAAACTGCACACAATAGCGCGTCGGCATTGTAAAGGCCCTAAGGATTTAGGACATGAGTGTAAGTTGACATCTGCCAGAGGTGCTTGAATCCATTAAATTGTCTGGATTGTGGATTGATTAAAGGGTGACCACCCGATTTCGGTCGGTTTCCTGGTTAGTTCATCTGGTGGCACATTGTCGAGTGTTGTGTGCTGAGAGCTTTCGGTTCTTCGTGGTGGCATACAACCAGTTTAAGGACACCTTTCGAAACGAAAATACTAACCCAACACCAGGTGACTGCGAAGTTGTCAAGAAGATGACGTCGTCTCTCCTATAGGGCCACTCGAGGTTACTAAGTCGATGGCAGGAGCAATTTTCGACTTTCATTGAGTGAAACCCGATGAACAACAACTAAGTTAGGAATGCAATACATCGACCTCGAACGTTAAATGCACCGTACAGCTCGGAGACAAGACTCCACAATCACCCCGACTGCACCCATTGTAGTGAATTTGATACTGATCTCGTCTAGTTTTCTTCCAACCAAACCTTTCATTCAATCAAGCGAAATCCCAGATATAGCCAGTTCACGACTGCAACAAAAATAAATACAAATTGAAATTAAACTCCTCATGCAACGGCGCTCCCAATCCAATCTTCTAAAGACGACGTGCTCTGCAAAGTCACTTGAATTTCCGCGCACAAATCCTCGCATAGTTCATCGTAAGGACTCCACTCTCATAAAACAGAGCGAAGGAAGGAGCCCACCCGCCACCCCCAACCACGGCGCAAGTATCATTTCTCCCGCTTCCATAGAAACAAATTGCATTTTGCCATTCGATTTATCCCCACGCAGGAGCAGTTTATGATTCCGTCTGCACTTTAAGACTTCCACCCCCTCCCTCACCCGTAGTCGCAAAGGAATCCTTGCTTGAGCAGTCACACACACCCGCACAGACACCAGCACGAATATGCATTAATAACGTGAAATCCACTATAAATTCCGCAGATTGAGGCTCATAAAGAATTGAAAAGAAACCATCGGATATGCGGCTCCAATCGATATCCGCTCTGCGGTCTACTGCGGCGCTAGGCACGCACAGATGGTCCCACGTACACATGCACACCTAATCGGTGGGAATTCCTTGATCGCACTCAATTTTTATGACAATTGTCCTCTGCCTGTCCTTCGGCACCCAACCCGCTGCTGGTGTGGCTTTAGCCGAGCATCTAGTCAAGGAATTTTCCGGTGAGTTATCGTTCCATTAATGAAGCGGCTCTCCAGGTGGTACATTCTGCTCTGAAATGACTGCATGAAAAGTGGCGGTTCGCCGGAGTCGTTTTCAGGGAAATTTAAATTTCACGCCAGTCAATCATGGGAGAGGAAGGCGGACGGCCCAGCGGCGTAGATCGGCTTGGCTTTGAGAAGTTATTCATTTTATTGCTTTCCTTTTCGACGGTGGGGTGGAGTTGTTCTGTTTTTTGAGTGAAATGCAAACATTAAACAATTGATTGTGTGGAGAGGGAAGTGCTTTACAGTCGGCGCGCTGACTGCAGCCATTCGTTGCTTTTCCGTTTTTATTGATTTCATTTCGGCGGATGTCGTTTGGACATTTGTTGGTTGTTAAAAGGCGGGAGCAACGAAGGGAGGTTTACGAAATGACCGTTTTGAAATTATGACTCTGGACAAGTGCCATCGGCGAGACAATCACGGCGCAAGAGGCTGTGGATTGCAATCTGAAAGGAGACTCATTTTGTTTCCTGTTGGGAGAGGAAATGGGGTTTTCGGGCGATTTAATTAAGTCTTGTTTTAATGTCTGCTCAGGGGGTTCTGCTTGCGTTGAGATTTCACCAAGGAAGGTCAGGGTGGGTCTGGGTTGTGACCGCTGTGCGCTTATGATGGGTTCCAGCTCAGAAGTGGGTGTCGGTTTTATTTCGCAGAGTTGTCGTTGCGTGATCAGAGTGGTTATTGTGTCCGATAGGTCTGAACACAAAATGCAAGTGAAGTAAGTCAAGTTAGTAGGTCCTTTCCGCCAACTGCCTCTTCGCAAGATATCTGAACATCCTGTCCTAATATTCACCTCATTTGCCTGAGAATGTCACAAGCTGACAACAAGCGTTTCACTTCGATTGCGTCAAACCGTGCAGTGCAGCTTAATTAATTGTCCATTGGTTCACTTTTTTTGACGTCGTTGAGCTCTTCATGCTCGCTGCTCCATCAAGGTCGGTAACGAACTCACGGAGACCTTCAATGTCAAAAAGGTTTTAGACAAGGCGACGCGCTGTCATGTGTTTTCTTCAACAACTAGAGGCACGATCTTCAAGAAATGCGTACACATGACATTGACGTGATAGAGAGAACTCAGCGAGCCGTCAATGAGGCATTTGCTAACATCGAGATGGAAGCGGCTAAAATGGGTCTGGTGGTGAATGAGGGCAAAACGAAGTATGTGCTGTCCTCAAAAAAGGACATACAACATCGACGTCTTGGACAGAGCGTCACAATGGGCAGCTATAACTTCGAGGTAGTCAAGGACTTCACTTACCTCGCCTCCGGAGTAAATTGTACAAATAACATCAGTACCGATATCAAGCGTAGGATAACTCTTGCCAACCGCTGTTTCTTCGGGCTCAAGAGGCAATTGAGTAATAGAGCCCTCTCTCGCAGATCCAGGTTGACTCTATACAAGACACTAATCATCCCAGTCCTGCTATGCGGCGCGGAGGCATGGACAATCTCGAAAGCGGATGAAGAAGTCCTTGGTCTCTTTGAGAGAAAAGTTCTACGTGCGATCTTTGGTCCTGTTTGTGTTGACGGGTTCTGGAGGAGAAGATTCAACCACGAATTGTACAGCGACATGAACCTACTTAGGCGTCTACGGATCCAACGCCTGTTGTGGCTTGGTCATATAGAGCGTATGGACACCACAGCTCGGGCCCGAAGAATCTTCGAATCCAAACCTGTCAGGCAACGCAACAGAGGACGCCCGCATTTAATGTGGCGCACCCAAGTGGAGAAAGACCTCAACCAACTTGGTGTGCGAAACTGGAGACAGCTAGCCAAAGATCGCGTAAATCTCTCACCCCCGCTGTACAGTCTGGCCAGCAACAAACTGGCGTGGAGATCGTGGGGATCAGAGTTCCTGATACCTGCAAAATAGGCGTCACCCATCCAAACTCTGATCAAGCAGCTGAGTCTCGAGTGCTAAGTGTGTAAAAGCAAATTCGATTACAAGGCGCGGCTTTATCTAGACCGATGTGGATCAACACCTGAACTAAGGGAAGCCATCTGACCTGAGGAGGAGACCAGTGACGAAGACCATTGATCGAACCTGGACGTCGAGGTTTAAGAGCATTTGGGTCGACGCACATACCCACAAAGCTATAGGCAACCTAATGCATAGACACAGCACGATGTTGGGTCGGTCAATGGTCGCATTTTTGTTTGGCTTTTGTTCAGGAGACTATAGCTTGAGACTTGTAACTTAGACAGCTCGCCCACAAAACTTAAAGCGAGTGTGTCTCACTTTTCACTGTCCTTTCAGTCGACATCTTAGTTCCTTCAATACTGCCAGCATAATCGCCCGAGTGGCTGAGTTCTTTTTAGGAGATCTCTTGATGCATGAGCAGTGAGCGGGGTTTGTCAAGCCTTAGAATGATTCACTTAGTCTGACATTACAGTGATAAAAAGAGCACAACTCTTCACATTGGAGATAGACCTAGCGCATGATTCCTCACGTTTGTTAGAAATTCGCGTGGAACTTGACAGAAAATGAATGCGGCGGCGTACCGGCGTACTAATGCGCCACTACACCTTCGCCAAGCACTTAAGTGTGCTAGGCTTAAACTATTAACTAAACAACCCGCTGCGACGCATGTGAAGAAGACGCGAACATTGCAAGCCACTTGCTCTGCCACTGTCCCACCCTTACTCGCACTTATTTCGTGCTGATTGTGGAGGCTCATTATCACAGAAGCACCTCCTCCTACTCCTCCAGACGCCGACGGAATTGCAGCAAATGTAGGCAGTCTGGTAGTACAATGGACCAGTCCGTCTGATTGCTTCCCAAAAAAGAAGAGTGAAAGACAAATACAAAAGTTGATCACCGTTCAGTACATTACAAGTGACGACGTGCAGACAGACTGCGAAGGGAATCAATAAGGATTCCTTTTGCATCATCCTCGTCTGGACGTCTGTGTTAATTAACAATCGCTTTTGTCTCCCAAGAGGTCCTGCACTCTAGCACAACTAATTAACCTCGAGTACTCGATGAGGAGACGTCGAAAGTGGCTCGAAATCATTTCGTTAAGGGGTTGATTTAAGGATTCGATTGAGTGCTCTTCCCTCCCGACGCCCAGACGTGAAATGTGAATTCATCACTGTCCCGGCCAAGAGCAGCCCATATCAATGCGCTTCTACTCAAAGACATCACAGAACCCCATCACATTCGTGTCCATGTCCATCAACGCCGCCGTCATCCCTCCCCAAACGGAGAACATGTCTGAATGCAAAGAAAGGATTCTCAGAGTTTGCTCACACGAGCGTGATTAAGTAAATCTGCACTCACTTCCAGACCATCAGGCCACCACAGATACCATAGACGGCAACCCCATTCGTGCCCGTGTGTAATTACATTCGAAAGTTGCTGCTTATTCTCCGCATTCCGCGCTAATTCGGTTTGAGGACTCAATGAATTAGCAGTTCCTTTGAGCATTCGAGTGCGAAACCGTACGAAGGGCGGCCGGAAGCGGAGGCGAAAAAGTTTATTATTAGTTGAAAAGTTTGGAACTTGTTGAGGGCCCGGGCGGAACCCTTTTCTCGGCAGCCAGTCATCCGGTCACCCACACAATCGCATTTGACTCTTTGTCGGCTAAAAATAACAAAATCCGGATTCACCTCGTTTCCGGCTCGGTCCTCTTGCCGGAGTCGTTGCGTAGTTGGACTTTGGAGTGCTCCTCGGAGAGGGTATTTCGTATGCAAAGTTTTCTTTTATCTGGATCTGGGCGGTCTCGTTGTTCTCTCGGCTCGTTGTTTTCGACTGATGATTGTTGCCACTGAGCAGCTGGGAATTGTTGGCCGGTCGCTTGGGGGGCGTGGAACCTAAACTTAGGATTAACTTGACGTGGGAAGGGGAAACTTGGAGGAATTTGCAATTGACCGGAAGTGGATCTGAGTGATGGTGCGTTAAGCATGCATCTGGGAGTAAGTTGGGACAGTTATTCCATGTGTAGATTGCGACATCAAATGATGGACATTAACGTGTGACAATGGACAGACTAGCGACAACAACTGACTCAGGTTTATGAAGCGGAATAGGAGTCACAACGAAGCAGGGGCTTCGGCTGGTGGCCCTTGAGGCGATGAAATGGAAGTCTGATCCTTTGTGTAATGACTCAGAACAGGGGCAGATCGACACTCTAAAGAATGGCCAAAATATTAAAAATACTACTGAGCTCGTAGGGCGGTAGGTAGATAAATTAAACTAGGGAAATAGTTGTGTATTGGCTTAATAGATGATGTCCAGTATAGTCAAAGCTAGCCACTGAAGACGGATCGCAACAAATTATGTCAAGACCGTCGGCCAGTCTCGCTCCGTAGACTTAGACACTGAGCGACGACGAAAAGACGATGTTGTCAGATATTTCGTGTAGTCCCCTTCAGAAAAGGAACGGAGAAGGAGACATATCGGAAACCCTGTAATCTGTTCAACGATGTAGCCAAAGATTTACGAGAACGATTGATCAAAATATCTCGCTCACCATTGAGTAAGGAGACGATGCGGTCAAAGAAGTCCAAGACTGGTCTGAGAGACAGATCAAGTGATGGATGGCTTAAAACACCGAATCTAGTTGCCAATTTCCAGAGTGTTTGCACTTATCAGACTTCGCATGCATCGGCGAGAGAGACGGTTAAGTGTCTGTAGAAGTGGATTTCATGGGCTCGAAACTCCTGACTCGAAGGACCAAAGTCATGCTCTACAAAACCCTTATCCTGCCAGTCCTACTTTATGGAGCCGAAAGCTGCACATTAAGTTAGGCTGCAGAGCTTATTCTTGGTGCCTTCGAAAGAAAAATTCTACGTCGGATATATGGTCCCGTCTGCGAGGAAGGCGAATGGAGGAGAAGACACAACCGCGAACTCTACGAGCTGTACAAGGATGTGGATGACTACACTGGCTCGGCCACATCGAGCGAATGGAGAAACAACGCTCCAGCAAGGAGGGTCTTCGAATCCGAGCCTCCTGGTTCGAGAAGGAGAGGAAGACCGAACCTCCGGTACAAAGACCAAGTCATCGCGGATGCAAGACAGCTTGGCCTTGATGACTGGAAGCAGCGTGCCCAGGACCGTCACCGATGGAAGGCAGCAATTGCTCAGGCTCAGACCCTTCATGGTTCGTCTGCCTGATAAGTAAGTAAGTAAGAAGTTTAATTATAATTTCTGGGCTCCATCTGTCTGTCTGTGCACAGCATTGGCTGCAGAAAGGAAATGGAAATTATAAAAGACGTTCCAAGCAAGAGTCACAATCTGCAGCAATACTCGACTTCGTGGACGTCACGATTCCTTTTAGAAATGATTCATTAGAATAGTGATTTCGACTTTGGATTTCCAGATCGGATTGGATGTCTGACAATCAGATGCTGAATGACACTGTACGAAGGGGTGGGCTTCGTAGCGAACTTCAGATCTGAGTATTAGTCGTAAACTTGCACTCCCTGGGCACTAGAGCATTTTCAGGCAGAAACCATTGTGATACACATCATGGCTCGAAAACAATGGATGTCACTTTTCATGCCAAGCCGCAATTATGTAAGTCCCCGTACACTGTCACTTTCAATGCATAAACGCCCCCGAAATGTCGGTCGCCTCATAATGAGTTGGCTGAGCATTTCAGTATACACATTATATGGGTGCCGGGACCCACTGACTAACCAGGCAATTGTGAAGCATCGCAGATATGGTTAAACCTCACTCTCACAAGCGATCCACCAGTCATTCCGCTTGATAAGGCCTACCATATCCTTGTGGTAAGTGTGACTGCTGTAGGCATTACCTAGTTCACATATAACTTCTATTCAATTTATTTCTATAGCAATTAACCACAATAAGGTAGGACTCACGTTTTTCTGACCTACATGATCCACTAAGGAAGTCGCGGGGAAAAAATCACCAGGCCACTCAACACTCGCTGTCGATTCTAACTCATCAAAAGTTATGACCAAGTAGAAACAGGGGGTGGCCCGTGGCGTTGTGGGTATGTGCGTCGACCTCAACCTCGACTTCGTAGGTTCGATTCCAGCTCTGAGCGACAAAAAAAATTTGCACGGCTCAAAGAGTACTTCTGTCTAGAAAAAGCTTCTCAAACCTGGCCGTTCGGAGTCGGCATAAAACTGTAGGTCCCTTCCACTCGTGAGAGAACAATTGCACGCACAACACGAGTGGTTGTTGAGAAGCTAGGCCTTGGCCCCCTACGGGCTGTAGCGCCACCCATATTATTATTATTAGAAACACGACTCGCACCTCTTCCAGGGTTAGCCAAGCGGATGGAATCGCATTCAAGTCACGCCTCGAATGTAGAAAGCTCTTTTCGGTCGAAGAAACAGTTGCTCAACATTGGGTTCCCCTTAATTCCATGCCATGTTTAAGTGAAGGGGAGAAACTAGGTAGACATGAGCCATCGCGCTGCAAAAGGAAGCTCAAGCACTTTATTGTATTTTTAGAGGCATGTAGTAAGAGTTGGCTATCTATGTCAGAACTCTGAGGAAAACTTTTTACAAGACCTTCACGATTCAAGCCATTAAGATATCTTTGCAGGTTTATTAGAACATCGGCCTCACTCAACTCAATAGAAACGAAACCAGAAACATCTTGAATGGGCTTGAGTTATGAATACTAAAGGATACTACTCTCTGAACGTACATCACAATGGGTCTATGAAGATCTAAGTCTGTTTACTTAACCTGACGTAAGCCGTTGGCTCAAATCCCGTCAATCATTTGACCATTCACGTACAAACGAATGGATCGATGATGCTGAAAGGTACAGGCGCGGACGTTTTCCACGAAGCATTAATTATGCATTACTCCATCAGAATGCTTGACTTCGGCAGCGGTCATCAAGCGGAGGTCTTGGCAGTCAACGAAGCTGCCAGAATGTCATTCCGGTATAACTATTTTAATTGACAGTCAATTGGCCATCAAAACAATTCCGGCAAACAGAAATATAGGCAAATCGCATTCTGCCGTCAACAAGTCAAGGTTCTCAGCACACAGCACTCGATTACTCTCCAGGGCAAAGCGCCATAGTCATAGTGGGGCACATCATTAAATGATGAAAACGACGTAATTTTATGCGTTAACCCACACCTTGCGGGTGTCAAGAAAAAGTGGATGACACGATCATAGACACAGGAACTTTTGAGAGCACTCTGATGCTCTAACCGAAGTTGAACACTGAACACAGCCTCCTTCGTCTTCGGTGTGACAAGAATAGCTATCGATGGTAGTTGCAGCAGAGGCTAGCAATAATCATCTCTGAACCACGAAACGGACTTCCCAATGAGGATGCGGTGACGTGGACGAAAAGGGGAATACTCATCACACCCTCTGTCACTGCCCCAGTCTCTGCCAGTTGAGACACAGAAAACCGCGAGATTATTTCTTGTAAGACCTGCAGCAGGATCAAAAGAAAATCCCTCTAAAATCACTTTTTAGGTTTGTCAGGATAGCTGAGCAGGACATCATCAACATGAGCTGGGTAGAAGTAGAAGCAAAGAGGTAAGATCACCCCAAAGGGACCGAACTGGATCCAATTGATGCTTACTTAGGTGACCGCTCCAGGTAGGTTAGGTTGTAGTGGCTGACTGTTAAGGGCAGTCACACTTAGGCCAGAGTAAGCGCATTGTGATACCAAGCGAATAGACTTCTCCTAACATCGGAACCAGTTGGTGCTCGTAGTGAAGCGACTTAGTTGGCCTATGTGGCACTGGCACTGCTTAGCTCATTGAGGTTATTGATATAGTAGAGGTTATTGATGCCAGAGCAGAGTAGGTGATGAGTGCTTTCTTCCTCCTCTTCATTCATGTAGCTTCTGCAGAAGGCATTATACGGGGCGCCCATCCCGCGAGCATGAGTGCCAATAGCACAGTCCCCGGTTATGACTCCTATGAGAGTCCTTAATAAGTATCGGCATGGAAGGTGGTACCCTGCTATTGATAGGGATGAGGTTGTATCACACCTGGCGAGTTCATGGGCCATGCAGTTTCCTGGTATGTCACAGTGTCCCGGCACCCACATGAGGTGAATGTTAAAATGCTCAGCCATCTCGTTAAGAGACAGCCTGCAATTAAGGGATGTTTTTGAGAAAAACATGACATTGTTCAGCGATTTTATAGCGACCTGACTGTTCGAGCCGCTCCAGTGGAGGTAGTTCATGATTCTCATGTCGTGAGTAGGAAGCTACACACTGTGTGACAATGGCAACAGAGCCAATGATGTAACCAGTCTTTGAGTTCTTACTCGAGTTTCTAAAAAGCTACCAAAGCACAACCTAGCATCAAAGGATTGCCGTAAACTGCTTTAAAAAATGTATGCTTTTTCTGTTAAAATGACGACGGGCTCATATTGTATGCCCTTCGACCAGCCCGATTTTGCATAACAAAGCGCCGTCCCTGATCACAGAATCATCTACAATCCCTTGACTTCCTGCTCCCATCGTGTACTTTAAAGAATTGCCTCAAATATTCGCTAAACTTGAACATTTTCCACGCCACTGACTGCACTTCGGAAACAAAATGTATGAATGACTACCCGCTTTTGAAGTCGAAGGGGTTGCCCGCAGTGATCCACCCCCACGACGCGTGCCCTTATTTCAATTTCCGAGAAAGGCACTCATGTGTGTTTTCTTTTTTTTGGGGCACTTTTCAGCCTCCTTTGCTGCCACATGTTCCGGCATCGCATCTCATCCTCGCGTGACTTTCAAAATGCTGCTGACAACTTGATACAGACTCACACTGTTGGGCAATTTCAACATCAGCCAAACGAAATGATTTCCCGTCTCTGATGTGTGCTTCCTGCGAACTGCCAACAGGTTATTGCCTATTCCACTGACGACAACGACAACGACGACGACGGCAACGTACGTGTGCTGAGCATCATCCGTGAGGCGAGCTGCCGCCTCCTCGGCTACCTGTGGCACAGATAATAACCTGATTACATCGCCGCCAAACTGGGTCATAATTATTGCCACAAAGCCTATTAACGTGCCCCACTAGAGCAAACAATAACATCAAAGACCAAATTAATTGCCTGCCTGACACCGCAGCGGGTAGTGCCAACGACGACGCGACAACGGTGGGAAGTGGATGTGGAGCGCTCCCCCCAAAGTAGGTAATTACACTCGAAATAAATTTCACTCGGCTTGGCAAATATTCAATTTAATTTCCTTGTCGCCGTGGAAAATCGAATTTACCTCGGAGATTGCCTCCTTGCGGAGCCAAGCAATTTTCAGTGTCAACACTGTCCCCCTCGAGGTGCCGAGCCACACACCGCCTGCGAATTAGAATCATGTCGACGATGTCAATGTCAGGTATCGCCAACAACCCCCAACTCCCCTCGATTCAACCCTCGATCCGATTGCGTTCTCCATTTTTTTTTTGTCTGCATTCTGACGGATGGGGGAGGATGAGGATGGCACCTGAAATGCGAACAAAATCTTCCGGACTGCCGTCTGTCACCGGCTGAGCCGAGCGGAGCTCCCTCTGTTCGCTTCGCTTCGTGTGCGTCCTGAATGATAAACAAGAATGTTCTCTGCTGCTCGCTACAGTCGAGAGGAAATCCCTTCGAAAAGCCGGAAATGGCCTCGAATCGGCACGACCCTTCGGCTTAGGCGGGGGTGGCCGGAGATGAATACTCGCACTCAGCCATCAAGTACCCACAAAATATAAGGGTCAACAGAATGTATCTCTCGATTGTTATTCGAGGATTGATAGAGGTCTCCGATTAGGCACGAGCATGAATCCGTTGCAGCTCCGAGAGTGAAGCATAAAACGAAATCTATACGAGGTCTCATTGAATTTTTTCTTCGTTTTTTTATTTTTGTTCCCTCTTCGTTCTCGTGGCCGGATGAGAGATGACTGTGTGTGTGTGCGGTTGAGGTACTATATGAGCGGGAGATTTGCGTATCTGCGGGGATGTTGATGAGTGGGCATTCGTGCCTAGAATATGCACTCGGCTGGGGGATTTTCAAGGGCAAAGTTTAACGATCTACGAACGTGAAGTGAAAGTGAATAATGTTCATCTGCTCCTGCCTGTCTGCCTGCCTCGGCTGCTGTTTGCTGGGTCTTAGAGAAGTTCGGTTTTTCGGTTGGCTTACCGAGCCGGTTGGCAAATTGAATCGGCATGGCTTCGGTGGCAGCGCGTGTGTGTGCCTTGCACTCGGGCACGTACCGAGACGGAGACTTTCCGGAGAAAGTCTGTACAGGGGGGGCTCCTTTGGAGGGAAAGGTACTCGTGGAGCAGGCATAAATAAAACCACGGAACTGGGTCAGAGATTCATTGGAATTCAATGAGTTGATGATGAACTAATTCCGACGGTGTAGTGGACTTGACCGGCCGTGGAGGCAAATACGAAATTCATTCATTTATTCGTGAATACTTTTTGTGACGAGCTTTTGTTCGTTCAAATGGGTTTCGAGGAGACTTGCGGTAGACAAGAGAGGGAGGGCGTTTGAAAACCGAAATTGAAAAGGGAAAATGAAAATTAGGTCGTTTTGTAAATGAATGTTTTAAGGGTGGCTGTGCAGACTGAAGTGAATCTGGTTCTGTCTCTCACTCTAATTTCGACCACTCTTTCCACTCCGGCCCCTTCCTCTTTATCACTGTAGGCCCCTTCACTCACTCACTTTACTTGGTTAAGGTCGCCATGAACTCTTGTGCACCAGTTTGACTGTGGTCTTGTTCTGTGAAGCACTTGGGCGTGATTTTTTTAAATACCTCCAATGACTCGAGTTAACCCTATGTCATGCCAATGATAAAGATGAAATTCAGATAAAGTATAAGTGCCGATGTTCATTGCAAGACCTGGAGTGCAAGACCCAAGTTCAATGGTGAGCCCTATTCCCTTTCCGAATGAGTGCATGCTTTCTCTAGAGCTAGAGAAGCTGGAGCTATGAGCTCTTCGGGTGACGTTGCAGTCATCCTCTTACTATTCGAAAACATTATTAAGCCCCATGCAGTCACTTGGCCAATTGTGCCAGCTAGGAAGACAACAGTTTAAGTTTTTCAAAAACAAAGAGAAATGACAAGAGGAGTTGAACTCGAACTCTGAAAGACGTCCCAGTCATTTCCAACCTCATTTGGAAGGAAAACGCTGAGGATCGCTTAAAGAGGGCGTATGTGGAGTTCTACACATGCAAACGGGCCTTTGGTTAGACATGGGGTCTCAAGCCATGGGTCGTGGATCTCTCTATAAACCATGAAAGTAAGACGCGGCGGAGCCTACAAACCTATGCCGTATAAATCGAAGCACGCTACAAGGTAGGCAGATCATCGCAGCATTAACTTGAGTCAAAATTAGATTCCATGCTGATTTTGTTTCCCAAAACATGCCTCTCCATCTAGCTCGGTCTTGTGCCAGTTGCTTCCAGCCATGCGCGTTCAACTTATGCAGGTCCCCTTCTAGCTGCATGCACCAACGTAGGCGTGGTCCTCCTTTATCGCGTTGTCCCTCGGGGTTGGAGTCGAAAGATTTCCGGGCCGGAGCATTGGTGTCCATTCACTCGACGTGACCTAGCCATCTGAGACGAGAGATTCGAACTCGTTTGACCATGTATTCTCATGCAGCTAAACAGGAGCCAAAGAGCGACCTGCCTAAATAGAATTGCTTGACTCAGGACAATACCGACGGCAGCACTCGAGGCCCTCCTCTTGACCGTCACAGTACAGCCTCATAGCACCTGGGGCTTAGAATAGTAGGTTTCTAGAGGGAGAAACAACAAGAGCAAACTAATAAGTTGAACAGCAGCAGAAATACGGCGCAGGCTAGTCTGCCTAGCGCAGGAGAGGATCTTCAATCAGCGCTTCAGGACCGCATACAATTTTAGGAATAATTGGCCAAAGATGTAGAAGTGATTAGACCTAATGCACTGGATTACCTTATGCACTTCTCAAAGATGTCTTCTGCGACCTTTAAGAAAACATCCCTGGAATCAAGAAACTGTGACGTTCAAGCCGAAGTGGCTACACAGTATGGGGCAGCAAGGAGCTGCAGCAGGCGTTAGGAGATAACACCTCCTCTTCAACAATACAACCGGAATACACGTATGTAAAGGAATGCCCATCAGTTTGCTCTCCATCCCAATAAAGCTCATAGTACACACATTCTGCCGTCGAAGCTGGTTAGACTGTGCAGACATCCTTGATGAACTGGCTTATACTTTCTCTGGGTACCGAAGCATGCTGGATTCCAAGTATACGAAAAGGCGGGCTGGGAGAATGTCTAGCCAAACCGTATGCGCATACTCGGCTCAGTCCTCTAAAGAAGACGATGCCAGAGGTAATGTGCTGCACAAAGTATCGTTTGATTGCGAAGGCTTATTTTTTAGTTACACATGCTCGAGAACGTGTAAGGGCTTCAGCAGAAGCATCATGGCTGAGCAAGAAATATAATTTATCCATTATCTGGTCTACAACTGTCCAGCACTACCAAAGAAAATAAGGCAATGCCTTGGGAAAAAACACTTCTTAGCAGAGCTGGGAGACTTAATAAGTGGTGAACTGAGGGTCCTCCTAAGGTTCATATGTGAATCTGGCCGGTCGTAGGACTTCAGTAGGTCTCACGAGAGGGAACAACCAAAAAAAGGAGGAACAATGGACCCAAAGTGTTGATCTAACTGATCCACCGACTATCACCCACCTTTTGTATGTGCAACTAACATTAAAATAGATTACAAGGATGTTTTGGGCTTTGAAAGGCTGCAAGAAAATGCGATAAAAATTAACTCTTATAATAATAATAATAATAATATGGGTGGCGCTACAGCCCGTAGGGGGCCAGGGCCCACCTTCTCAGCAATCGCTCGTGTTGTGAATGCAATTGTTCTCACACGAGTGGAAGGGACCTACAGTTTTATGCCGAATCCGAACGGCCAAGTTTGAGAAGCTTTTTCTAGACAGGATATACTCTTTGAGCATTGTCAGTGACTCGAAAGAGGTGGGGTCGTGAACATTATTTTCGTCGCTCAGAGCTGGAATCGAACCTACGACGTTGATGTTGGATTCGACGCACATACCCATAACGCCATGGACCACCACAAAATTAACTCTAACTTAAAGAAATTTGTTGTGAAGCTAAGCGTTGGCTATCTTGAGGCTGCAGCAACACCCATGTTGTTATTATTATAACTTAAGGAAAAATGTAAGGAAATTTACTTCACTGACAACATCTATCCACGCTCGGTGCAATGAATATCCTCGCTCCAATGAGCAAGCCCCTTTGTATTAGTTCACTATTTCAAGCGTCTACTGCCCTTTTTTCTGGTGCGATCCAATGCGACGACCAAAAAGTTGAATGACTTTTCTATATTTTCTCCTAATTTTTTGTCACCTTAACCAGTTTCGCAGGCCCTCCAACTACCTCTTGTTCGGTCTCTGCACTTTTAGCCGTTTTGGATGAAGGGCTGGAGTAAATAAATCTACAAAAAAAAACACTCTAGGTATCCAGAATGTCTACAGTCATCTCATGCCAAATTACGAGTCATAAACCAAAAGAAAGGAACCCAGTCACTGCTCTCTCTGCAAATCCGACGAGTTTTTCGGTCGATTTCTGCTGAATTTTGGAACTGGTTCAACTGCCTAAGGGCTCCGAGAAGCAAGTGAATAACAGACTCAACTCGCGGTGGCGTGGGTAACTTGGACGGGAGTGAATTTCGCTTGTGGCTATGATCTGGTTACTTTATCGGCTCCTGACCTTAGGCTAACATTCACTTGAATGGATTTCAGGTTTGTTTTTGTATAAGCCTGCTCAAGGCTCTCTGAGTGATCGGCTTTGTCAAGAAATGAACAGTCTAGCGGGGCGCTGCGATATGACAGTTCACTTAATTGGGGCGCAAATTAATGTTCTACCAATAAATGGTTTTCAGAAGAAACCTACTCGTGGTTGAGTGATGAATAAGTTTGACTGCCATGACCTCAATTGTAAGCCTCGTGGTGGGAGGCCTTTCCCCGGCATAAATGAGGCGTCATATGGGTTGTGGCTTTTTCTTCTGATGGACGACAAGTAGTGGATTGGAGAAAGCGTAAAATGCATGGTTTCTTCTACCCCATCATCTGAAACTACAGCAGGAGACAGGCGCGTCAAATGAAAGGAATGTCCGCATCGTCTCCCCAAAAGAGAGACGATGAGAATGAGACCAACGAACCACGCTAGGTGGTGCCATGTGTTTGTGCTTGCTTCGAGGTTCCTCTTAGACCTCTGTGGGTGACGTTAGGAAACATTACGATCTCAATCTAGGTCTGTAACGAACTTGCACTATCAATGGTAGGAAAAAGGGAAGGCTTTAGGCAACTTTGCACGTAGTACAGGAAACGTCATAAACGTGGCGAATGAGAAATTAAGTCGTATTTCCATTAAGAGGCGGACTGCCACAATTGCACCGGAAATTTGCTTAAAAAAACATGTTTCAGTCTTCCTTCTTCTCCGTTGACTGGCACCACAGTTCAGAGAGGACCTGGGCTTCAGCCAACATGCCTCTTCATCAAGTACGGTCTTGTGATAGTTGGTACCAAGTCGTTCCTATTACGAAGTTCCAGTGCCAATGACAGCTGGTGCCGACAAATGCCACGTTAGTCCGCCGCTAACGGAGGGCGGCATCCCAGATCCTCGAGTGTGGAATAACTGCCATCCGCCCAGTTGCTGTCCGTGTTATTTGTAGACGCCACTCCAACACTCCACAGCGAACCCACGACAAGAAGGAAGCAAAACTACGAATTCTTTTCTACCCAGCGGCGTGCACCATCTTTTCCCGTGTTTTGCTTCGGGATTGGAGTCAAAAACTTTTCTGGGCGGAGCATTAATGCTCATACGATCTACGTGACCTACTCATCTGAAACGAGAGACTCGCACTCTACGCACAGTTTGTCGTTCAGTCTCCTCCTCCAAACACCATCAGAACATACGGGACCAGAGATAATTCGAAGGAAGAGACTCGAAGTGACCAAGAATGCCCTCGTCCACTTTAGTTAGTGTCTATGCTTCTGCTCCATACAGCAGGACTGGGACTATCAAGGTTTCAGACAGGAACGAGAGGGTCTTATTCATCAATGGCCTTTCAAGCCAAAAAACACAGCGATTGGCAAGCGTCCGAGAGTGTGTCGTTGCTTGCGTTAACTTAGGAGCTTAGGTAGACAAAGTCTTCCACCGCTTCGAAGTCAGAGCTGTGACGTTTTGTCCAAGGCGTGGAACTTTTTCGTAGACGGCATATTCTTTGTCTTACCCTCCGGACCGGACCGGAAGTCCGATCTTAGCCGCATCCTTCTCGATACTCACACACGCCCCCATTGACAGGCCATTGTGTTGTTCCGACGATTTCAATGTCATAGGCATATGCGATCAGTTGCACAGATTTATGAAAGATCGTGACTCTGCCTTGCTGTCCTCTGGGGTCTTGAAATTAATGAATTAATGATCGGTATCAATCTGCAGCACTTGGATCTTTTGCAAGAGTTGCCGTAATGTGAAAATTTGGTTCACTTTCGCGGTCTGCACTGCACTGATCTTGTAGACAATGCTTATGGAGCTTGTGCCATGAAAAGGATCCCGCTTTCTTATGGATCTTTGATCTCTTGGCTTGTCTTGGAAGACTCTTGGTGAGTCTTGGAAGTGGATGAACAAGATATCGTCCCTGTTCTGCTCGTGCACGTACAAATTCGTTGACAGACACGCACATACGTTGTATAAGAGAGATCATGTCTTCGCCGAAAAGAGCTGCACTTCTGAACTTTCTGAAGATGGAGGCATCAACTGAGCGCTCCATCGTACCTCTGCCGATACAAGACACCGATATTCTGTTATTCTACAGAAAATCCTACAAAATTCGTAACGATTCCAACGCACTTCCGCTTCCAAAAAGCTGCTTAATTAGCTAAACCCCGCATTTCTCTGCCAATCTGACGACCTAACTAGAAGCCTCCTGCCGTCTGCATCCCAAATTCGTCTGCACACCCCCATTAACCAGCTCAGTCAGCGCCATCATTCCAGTGAAAAAACATCATAAAACGCCACACGATGCCAATGCAGACGTCTCTGGCTGCCGTCGAGTCCATTCCATTTCACAGTCATCAGCACATTTATTACCCGTCCATCTGCAGATGCTCTCGCCGAGTGGCAAATTTTCAATTTCCGAATAAAACAACACAAACATCCCCCTTCCCCCCACCGCACCAGTGCCGAACGTAAACAAACCGAGTGAACGAAAAATTTGTATCTCGTCACTGGGGCCAAATTAGACACACAATCGCACGGCACAAACTTGGACTCTGGAGCAGTTGAGCAGTTTTTGCCTTTTATTGAAACACACATTTCTTACCCAATAACGCGCCAATCGGCGTCACAGATGCCGACAATTCCAGCGGGCAGCCTTCGGCTTCAGCTGCGTGTGGGAGCACAGCTCGTTCCGATGAATTTGTTGAATTTATTTATCGCCCATGCACTGAATCATTATAGTGTAATCGAAAATCAATGAGAATTCCACGGAACCGAGGAAGGGCAAATCACAACACAAAACCACCGCCCACTTGGCACGGCCGCCAACGCGGAGACTAGTAAACACTGACTTTAACAGTCACACACACACCGCGGGCGAGGGATGCACCACACCAGAGACACCGCGGAACCGCCGCACGAACCACAGCACCGACGGAAACCGCCGAAGAACCGGAAGCACTTACGCGTTCGATCTTCAAACACAAAAAGTCCTTGCTAGCGACTCAAGGAGCACTCAAGCGCGGGGGCGAGCGACGAGGTAAAACAAATTTCCACACGGTGATTATGATGGTAAATCCCTGAGATACAACAGCCGGTAAACACAGCGCGAAGTGAACGACCGTGTGCGACGGGCGAGAGAGAGCGAGCGCGAGTGTGAGTATCGACAGCCCGACGTGCTGGAGCAAGCACTCAACGTGAATTAATTGAAAGAAACGCTCCGAGATGCCATGCAAGCGCTCCGGCAGAGAGCGCGAATACCCCAGATACCGAGTATCTGTATCTATTGGCCGCAGAGCCGCTGTGTAACAGACAGCATGCTGTGCGGTAGATTAGCCGGTGTGTCACGGAGGTAGCCCACTGGCGGGGGATAAGTAAACACCACCATCCGTGTGGTGGTGCACAAGTGTCTGCGGGACTGCGTCGGAAAATGAAGAATTCGATTTGTGAAGTTTTGATTGGGATTTGTGCGGCGAAGCATGTTCGACGACTGACATAATAAACCCAATAAGTGCTGAGATCCACCAAATGAGATATCAGATACAAGATGATGATGTTTGCTTCCTTCCGCTCGCCCTCCAGCCCCGCCCGGCTAATTGTGTGTCGCGTCGGGAGCAGCGCGTGTATTTTTAGAGAAGGGAAATGGGACTCCGCTGTATGTTTGAGGGTGGCACGTGAAAGATTCTATTCATCAACCGAGTGGCACGGCTGAAGCGGAAAAAAGCGCGGAAATCACGTTTTCCGTAGAATTTCTGTGTTCTTTCGTTGCTTTCGGAAATTTAAGTCGTCGCTGGATTTCACCTCAGCTCCGACAAAACTTTAAATGCCAGCGCGGGCGGCGGTGGGGTGGCGTGAGGGGTCAGACTTGATTTACATTTTCACGGGAAGCACTGCGTGCCGTGTACCGTGTGCGGTGGGTTATTTTTATGAGAGAATGTTATGGGCTGTGTTTATCAAGGAACGACTGGTGATTTATGAAGGAAAAGTATCTCGAACCGGCGGAGTTCTGCTGCTATTGGGAAAGCTTTAGATTTATGGGTCAGGAATTGGGCAGAAATGGGTCGTCGCCAGTGTCTTCGTAGCCGACGACTCGGGTTCCTTGTGTTGTTCGACAAAGTTTTCCACGTGCTAATGTTTATTTTTGTGTTGTTCCTCGAGCAAGCTGGTAATCCGATGGTGTGACAGGAGATGGCCGGGAAGTCGGGGACGATGGAGAGTGAATAGACGTCGGCTGGCTTGACGTGTACCTGGCTGGCAACACAGATGGCAGTTGAATCAATTTAAATTTCACTGCGCCTCTTGTTGAAGGTGTGCATCGCGGGAAGGACCCACTTCCGGCGAAAAGTTATTCTGTTCTAGAGTGGCACAAGAATGAGGAAAGCATGCGGATCTTCTGGCGTTGAAACACACGTTACACCGGCAGTTTTCAGTCGAAGCAAAAACAATGTAAATGTGTCTTAGAATTTAAGAAATTGCTGAAGAAGAGTTTAGGGCTAAACAAGAGCCGAAATAAACGTTACTGGATGTCGTGGTATAGTTGGAAGCTGCGTCGACTTCTATGCTCGGTGTTCGAGTTTCCACTTTCCGGCACGAGCAGCTGCCAAAATTTGCGGTTCCACTTCTACTTCGTTTCCACACTACCCGTTTTTTTTTTTTTTTTTATTTTGAGTTGGGAGGTACAGAGCGTTTTTAAGGAAACCTAGTCCGCGGTGGTAGCCTGTGGCGTTGTGGGTCTGTGCGTCGACCCCAACCTCGACGTCGTAGGTTCGAATCCAGCTCTGAGCGACAAAAATAATTTTCACGACCCCACCTCTTTCGAGTCACTGACAATGCTTAAAGAGTATTTCCTGTCTAGAAAAAGCTTCTCAATCTTGGCCGTTCGGAGTCGGCATAAAACTGTAGGTTCCTTCCACTCATGTGAGAACAGTAGCACGCACAACACGAGTGGTTGCTGAGAAGCTAGGCCCTGGCCCTCTACGGGCTGTAGCGCCACCCATATTATTATTATAGTCCGCGGTATACACAAAAACCCTTTTTCCATTATACAAGTGATCGAATAGTTCATTGGACTCCAAAGTCCAAACGAATGAAAAAGCCATTCATTCATATTTCCATTCGATTTCCATTCCACCATTCGAACATATTTCCGTAATGCAAATGAACGAATTCAGTATAAAAAAACATTCGAACTCACAACTGACTATCTGTCGGACTATCGACTCGAACCAAACCATATATGTGAACAATCTGTCGTGCAAATATTTTGGCAATGTGTGTATGCATACACTTCTCTTCCAGAGCTTAATACATAGAAATCCTCGCTTGGAGAAGCTACACAAACCATTTGACTCAGTCCAACCAGCCATACTAGTAAAAACAATTTGATTTTCGACTATCGAATAAATGAATAGTTTGCAACTATCGGATAACTAGGTAGTTTTTATTCGATAGTTCCCATCACTAGTATATACTGTCAGACAGAAGAAGGCACAAAAAACTAAGAGTTCATTTTTAAAATTTTGTTTGAAGGAACATTGGATATATGGCTCGAGTCGTTAACTTTCACATTCGACGAATTTAGTCGTTATATTCAATGTAGTTATAAATGGTTTTGACTGTATTTTTGTTTAACAGCCACCAACTAACAAAAAATCACATCAGTTCTGCTTGCTCGTGACAAAGTAAACGTCACCAGTATCCGTTTAAAGTATCAAAAGTAATAGCGGTAGGTATCGAAAAAACTCAGCAGTAGGTATATTCTTCATCTTTTTCTATTGATTTACAGTCCATAGTGCTAACTATGCTTACGCAAAACCATTAAGTCTTCTGCCGAAATTTGTCTGGAATGACAGAATAACGGAATCGTATCAGCGAAACATGAATGTGAATCTTATGGAACTTCGCACACAGCACTGTACACTCAATATCGAAACTCTAACGGAAATAATAAAGAAATCCATACCACATCAGAAAGATTTAATATCTCACAAAATATATAAACAAAAATGGTTCGATTCGGATTGCATAAAAGCTAGAAACAAATCTTTCAAGTTTCTCAATCTTCTAAGGTCGAATAACTCCAACATTTTTAAAGCACTCTATCAGGATGCCAACAAGGAATATAAGCGCATTTGTTATATAAAAAAAGTAGCATTTGAACAACAAAACATTGCGATCATAAACACCTCAAAATCTTCTGCTCAGTTCTGGAAAGCTGTCAAATACCTAAATGGATACACGTCTAACATCTCTGTAACTCTTAAAGCCCAGCAACTCAGAACCCATTTTGAGAAACTTCTTAATGCACCATTAACCTCGCCACTATACCAATATGCAGCCCCTCTGCTCTTAGACGAAAAATTAGACTGTGCATTTACTCTGGAAGAAGTCAATGAAGTAATACGCAAATCGAAATCAAATAAAACACCTGGTATTGATCGCATCCCGTTTGAGTTCTATAAAAATTGCACATACGATTTTATGAATTCTCTCACAATCGAGTTTAACAGAATATTTGACTCCGCTAGCATCCCCGATGTATTCAGGCAAGCAATCATTTTCCCTCTACACAAAAAAGGCGACTACGGGGACCCGAATAACTACAGAGGAATCACATTTTTAAACACTTCAGCCAAGCTGTTTGCTTCATTAATTTACAAAAGATTGTATGAATGGGTTCAAGAACACAACATCCTTAAAGAATTCCAAGCTGGTTTTAGGAAAGGTTATTCTACAATCGACCAGATATTCTGCTTAACAAACATTGCTGAAAAATATAAGAGCAAGAAAAAAAAGTGTACGCCTTCTTTGTTGATTTTCGAGCAGCGTTTGATTCAATACCACGTGAAGCACTCTTTTACAAGCTTTCCAAAATCGGTGTATCAAGCAAAATTATTCGAATCCTGAGAGCCTTGTATGAGAATAATATTGCACATGTATGGAATGGAGACATAATTTCTGAAGATTTTGAAATTACAGTGGGGGTTAAACAAGGCTGTATTCTTAGCGCACTGCTTTTTATATTATACATCAATGATATAACAGATGATGTCAAAGGTGGTATAAGATTCAATGATGTATTAATTCCGGCACTGATGTATGCCGATGATATCGTCTTTCTGTGCGACACTATACAAGGCATGCAATTAATGGTAAACAGGATTAATGCTTTTTGTAAATGTTGGAATCTCACCATAAATCTTGGTAAATCAAAAATGATGATATTCAGAAATGCAGGAGGCCGAATCTCACATTTGGAAAAGTGGAAGTTAGACGGGGAAGAGATTGAAGTAATATCCAGATACAAATACCTAGGTATCTTAATATCGCCCTCTTTAAATTTTAAACCACACTTTGAAGAAAAATTAGCTGTTGCTAAACGAGCTATCTCTTCTATTTGGGAACGTTGCTTCAAAAATAAATATGTATCACAAAGTGCAAAACAAACTTTATTCCACTCAACCGCAGCGTCGATAATGCTCTACGGAGCTCAGGTATGGGGTTACAAATCCTACGATGCCGTGGAAAAATTTCTTCGGTACTTTTTGAAGAAGATATTCCGGTTACCAAAAAATACCCCGAACTATATGCTACATCTTGAAACGGGAACTCCTCCTTTGTTATTGTACACGCGGAAAATACACTTCAACTATATCATAAAAATTCTGGAGATGAACGATTGCAGATTACCAAATGTAGTATTAAGAAGTATAATAAGAACAAACGGATACCTTTGCGAAGAATGGAAGAAAACAGCTTCTGAATGCGGACTAAGTCTGTCTATTCAGGAGAATGAGCATCCTCATCTCTTAAGAGAGAAATTTAACTCGATTTTAGAGAATTTTGGTAGACATTCATATGACCAATATGTCGAAGAAACTGAATCATCACTGTTTAGAAATTATTACAGCAAACTAAACCATTTTCTAAATGAAAAAACATACTTTCTTGACAGTCACACAGCTGACAAAATAAGCACCATTTTCAAATTGAGAGGGGAACTCGTTCAGTTAAACTTTATACCCCATAGACCAGATTTACCAATACTCTGTGACCTATGCAATATGAAGAAGAGAGAAGACATTTTACACTTTCTTGGAGTTTGTCCGATTCTTAAAGAATTTCGAATTACAATTTTCGGAAAACATAATTTAGACGAAGATGAAGTAATTAGCATATTAAATGGAGAAAAATGATGGAAGGCTTTATATGACTACTCAGTAGCAGCACTTTGTTATAGAAAGCATATCATAGATGGAGATTTTTAATGTAAAACTTATGTGTATATTTTGTCAACCTGGTAGACGGCCATATGCCAAACCATAAATGACTTAGGTTAATATTTGAATTGTAAAACATTTATTGAAAATAAAAGTCAACTAAACCATAGTATACCTAGGCCTTACTCAAAGTGTCTCATCAGCCAGCACAATCATTCGCAAGATGTTTCCAGTTTCGTACCCCAAGTCGGATGAGGTGCGCCACCTTGAGCGTGGCTGTCCTCTATTGCGTTAACCCACGAGCCCAAAGTCGAACGTTCTTCTGGACGGAGCTACTTTGTCCCTACTTGCTACATGGCCCAACGGACACATCCCATATAACTCGTGGTTGAACTTTCTTCTCCAAATGTCGTCAACGCAGACAGAACCAAAGATTACACGCCCACCAAGTACCATCATCCGCTTTGCTTATACAGTAGTAGAAATCCATGCCTCTGCGTCGTAGGTCGATGGGGATGATCAAGGTCACATATAGAGGCAACGTGCTCTTCCGAAAGGTGGCTCTGTGGCTCTGTGACCAATGAGTTGTGCACGATCTCCTCAAGAATGATGTTAGGTTACGTGGGCTTTGGCTAGAGTTTGATTCCGAGTTTGACAGAAATGTCAAAACTAGACATAGCATTGTATAACTCGTTTCTATGCACGCTGTCAAATGCGTGAATACCAAAAATATGTTGTCAATCTGCATTTCTTGGATCCTTTCAGGTTTGCTGCAGTGTGAGGACCTGGTCAATTATGAACTTTTTCCGCCCTTAAATCGAAACTGTCAATGCTTCATACAGTATCGCAGAGATGATCTTATAGGCGACGTTTAGGAGACGTAATTGGCGACAGAAGACGCCTCAAGTCTGGCTTTTTGTGGATCAGACAAATGATATTGAGATGGATCTAGCGGGCATGCTTTACTCGACACTTTAGTCGGGTTCGAGGAGTCGGAGATCTCAGGACAGTGCAAAGAATCGTCCGAGAAAGGGGCTTCCGTCCAACTCATATTAAAAAAAATTCTCATGCAATGGATGCAAAATTTGAGTTTAAGAACTCAAAACCCAGAAAGCTAGTGTGGTGCACAACATCCGAAATATGGCGCGAAAAGAAGGCTTGACGACGTTTCTCTTTCGGATATGTGTCGGAATAAACGTCAAAATTTAGTCCAAAACGACGAGTCCAGTTAAGGTCAACATCAAAAGATGTTTTAGGTTTCCAAGAAGGCCGATGGCCACCTAAAAATAACCAACGCGAGATGGGTGACAAGATGCACAAGTCAGAGCTTTAATCTGGTTTGGCTCAGCCTAGATTAAACTCACTGCAAGCAACTGCCCTCTCTCTGAGCTTGGTGTAATTTCTTGATACTGCCTATTGGGAATGACTGCGTAAATAATAAAAAGACATCTGCAGCGCGTCTTCCTTAGCTGGCTCGATGTCTCGTAGATTCGTGGGTGTTCACTTTTTCAAGGGCTCGAGCGATTAGGAGAGGGATCCCAATGGATTCCTACTTGTTGTTAATGGTTTTTATCAAGATACGAGTGCCTGCAAGACGTGTAGATCATGAAGGCCTAACTGCATCCCAACTACAAATTTGCCACGACACACGATGCTTGCACAGCCCCTGTAGATTGAGTAAGCCGATGTAGCCGTTCGAACAAAGACAAGGCGAGCTCTCAGAAGATACACAAAGTAAGCCCCTTTGTTAGTTGCAGTAGTCCACATAATTATCCCCACCAAAAATCATCAGTCCTGTGGTAGGATAGCATCACTTTGTCCTTTTCAGCGTTCAAAGGTCCCAGATGCTGTCACTTTCAACAACATTCATATAATCAGCCCTGTTATCCGCAAATCCAGTCAGATCAACACCAGAAATGCCATCAGAGTGAATTGAAAACAACAGAGTACCAACAACAGAACCTTAAGGCATGCAATTTTTTAAATACGAATCGCTGTGTGGTTTCTCTTTGATTATGATTGCATGACCATTTCTCCGTCTTCGATGCCGCCATGGAGCATGTATTACTAAACGACACCTCAAGCAATATCCAACGACTGACTTCTGCACACCGGCCCTCCTCTACAGTCGAACGTGCCTTGTAACCTTATACGGTGCCGTTGAAAGGCAATTCACCGGTGCTTGTAAAAACCATAAGCACGTTCGCCTGACTGAGCTCCTCTTGCCAAAATGTCACACACACACAAGCCGTCAACATGTCGTCATTCATGCCCAACCGCACAAAAGACCGACGCAGTGACTTGAGGTAATCAGAGCCAGCCAGATGTCAACCAGCAAACTTACAATCCACTTAACGCCGACTTCGAGTAGTCATTTGGAACGACCGAACGAGCGCACAATGGCGCAACTGTGCAACAATGGCAAGCTGTTGACAGAATTTATGAGCGTGAGCGTGAGCGTTGCGTTCGAGAGTATTGCCAATCGGCGGGGATGCATTGCGGTGAGCTGCCGCGCGATGAGGAAAACAAAAGTCAATCGGCTTGGCACACACCCGCGATGGTAGGGTAATTGCCTATTGTCCCTGAGCGTGAGTGGTGGGGGCAGGGCTCTCCTGTACGCCACACAATAGCTCTTGTGAGTGACGTAAAGTTCACCTGTCAAGCGGAGAAATAATATCCGCCCTCCACCGCCTGCATCTCGGAGTGTATCGAATCAAAGATTCGATTCCGGGCTAAGTGTGAACGGCTCGGATGGTGGTATCACCTGCCAGGCGGACATGTCGGACGTGATTAATCTGTTGCGGCTCCCAGCCATCCGTCTTTGTGGGCCCGACGGCTGGGATGTGTTTATTTTTATCTGTTCCCACAGAGACGGCCGCAGTCACTGTCGCAGGCGTGGGCGATAAGATATTCGCACTCGCACGGGATGTGCCGGTTTGTGTGCGCTGAAGATGACACATTAAAGCCTTCATCGTGGTCCAGGATCTGCAAACGAGATAACGAAGAGAGACCGAGGAGAGCGATAAGGACTTGTTGTGATTCGTGTTCGTCCTGCACGCAGAGAATAAATAGGTTATCAGCTTCTTGATAATAATTTATTGTTCCACTTCACGTGATTACTTCTAGAAGACACGCTCCGTGGCTGTGTGCAGGGTTGGCGTGGGATGGCAATTGTGTGGGTGTCCTTGGAGATGTGTGATACTGCGGGCAGTGCTTGGGTGGACTATGGACTATTTTTGTGAACGGATTGAAGTCGATTGTCCAAGTGATAATCAGATACGGGAGATGACGACTCATCGCAGGTAGGGACGTAGAAGTGGTGATTGTTGAATTATGGAAGAACCCTTTTGATCGTACTTTGCTTGTGTCAAGTAGAACCAAAAGGGAACAAGTATCACTTCTATTCCATAAAGACATACAGTCCTACAGCTTTTAAGTCTTAAAACAAATCTGGAATCGGAGCAATTTGTATTATTTTGGGAATAACAAAAATAATAAAACGCTTGTTGCTCTGATTTATTTTAATTTGCTGAACTTAGTGGGATTTTTTGGCAAAATTGGGAAATCTGCGCAGAATGGTCGCTCTGGCACTATGCAAGAATATCGCGGCTACAAGAAAAATGTATTGTCAAGAGAGGCGAGGTGCGTTGGAACCTCCCACCACGTGTCACACATCTCTTGCCACACATTTATCTAGTGAGCGCGATATTTTTGCATCGTGTTTATACGGACACCCGATGTGGTTAAGAAATATTTTTCGCTTTTATAACATTCGGCTGCTTCAGAGATCGGGATGAAAACAAAGTTCCAAGCGCCACCTCTGCTCCAGTTCCTAAGGACAGCAACCAATCGAGCAAGGAAACATTTATCTAGAAAATTTTGGTAGAGAAACCCGGCGGGTGGTGAGTCCTCCTTACAAGGAAGGTCTTCCCACCAAACGTAGACTCCCTCGAAAACTAAACAACAGTGCAACATTCTGAGGGCTCATTTTAGACACGAAACTTACGTTTAAACTTAACATCCAGGAGCGCGTCAGAAAGTCCTCACGACTCTGCACAGCCGCGAAAAAGCAATTGCCTGCAAATGGGGACTACATCCACGTATAGTTCACTTGATGGGAGCAGTTGTTTATTTTATTCATATTTATTTCCCACTGAAAAAGTAACATTCTCAAGGAAGAAATTTTCTCGATTAAGGAAGCGCTGTCATATATAAAAAACATTGCAATATAATTATTCTTCCGACAGTCAGGTATCAATTAAATCTCTGAGCCCAGTCACGTCTTATTCAAAGACTTCCCTGTATTGCGGCCTTGACAAGAAGCCTAAGTATTTTAACATCCAAGTCATGTCAGGGCATTGTGATATTCCAAAGAACTGTGAAGCGATAGAACTCGATAGGAGGGGTACTAGTTTCGTAGTCTCTCCGGATGGGAACATACCATCCATGCCTATCACTACAGCAAAGCATACATATCCTTCCACTCACCAATCGTAGAAAGTCTACCAGCTCTAGGTGTTTTGTTTGGACAACCGCTCACGTAGGCTGAACATTAAGAGATAGTGTGCCAATGGAGCACATGTCTCTAGTCTTCTAAACCTATGTGACTTCAATTAAGCGAACCAACAAGTTTGAGGAAAATAGACCCCTTAAAGGCATTCTTCCCTATTGCTTTGGTCCACTCACTGGAGGGTTCTTCGCGTCAGAACAAGAATACCATATTTAGTCATTGAACACACAAAATCATATTTTTACATCGTGTTCAAAATGTCGAATTTTGTACCAGAAAGTGATGATTTGCGGAAAGCAATAATTTTTTGTTTTCATTTGTGCTGCAGACTCGCATCGAATGCCTGTCGAGGCATATGGTGATCATGCTCTATCAGAAGCAACATGCAAAAGATGGTTTCAACGGTTTAGAAATAATGATTTTGATGTGAGAAATGAAGAACGTGGGAGACCACCTAAAAAGTTTGAAGACGCCGAATTGC
Organism: Eristalis arbustorum; assembly: GCA_916610145.1. NCBI lineage: Eukaryota > Metazoa > Arthropoda > Insecta > Diptera > Syrphidae > Eristalis > Eristalis arbustorum. The sequence goes on from OU744319.1 coordinate 23,055,437, forward strand.
AAACGATATTGGATGGAGATGACACTTTGAGTCAGAAGCAAATGGCAGCAATGTTAAAGTTTGAAAAATGGGTGCCACCTGAATTGAACGAACAACAGATGGAAAACCGAAAAAAGACTTGTGAAATTTTGCTTCAAAGACTCGTAAGAAAATCGGTTTTGCATCAGATTGTAACTGGCGATCAAAAATGGATTTATTTTGAGAATCCTAAACGGAAAAAATCATGGGTTAATCCGGGACAACCATCAACATCGACTGCAAAACCAGATCGTTTCGGCAAGAAGACAATGCTGTGTGTTTGGTGGGACCAGAAAGGTGTGGTGTACCACGAGCTCCTAAAGCCTGGTGAAACCGTTAATACTGATCGCTACCGACAACAAATGATCAATTTGAACCATGCATTGATCGAGAAACGACCAGAATTGGCCAGAAGACCTGCACACAAAGCAAAACCGGTTCGGGATACAATCAAAACACTTGGCTGGGAGCAGCTACACCACCCGCCGTATTCACCAGACTTGGCTCCTTCCGACTACCATTTGTTTTCATCGATGGGACACGCATTGGCTGAGCAGCACTTCGATTCCAACGAACAAGTCGAAAATTGGGCGTCTGATTGGTTTGCTTTAAAAGACGAAAAATTTTATTGGCGTGGTATTCACAAATTGCCAGAAAGGTGGTCAAAATGTGTAGAAAACATTGGCCAATACTTAGAATAAAATGTTTTTACTTTCCCATTGATAATTAGTGTTTTATTTAAAAAAAAACGCTCATTTCATACTCGTACACCCGCAAGGTAGCCTCGGGCCTGTAGACCGATACCTGGATCATGTCGTCGAGACTGCAAGTGCCTTACAAAATTCTAGAATGTGTTCTGGAATTTCATTGGCCACAGAATCTGTAGAGACCTTTTGATACCCCGAATTTTCTTAAGTTCAGCTGGGGCTTGTTAGGAAGACACTTCGATATATTCCTTAACTCTCTTTCTGCTATATTTACCCAAGAGACTTGATGGACTTGCTTCATGCCATGAGCTTTGTCCCGATTGTATGTGCTGTTCCTTCTTGTTTTCTCCCTGAATTCTTCTCAGAGGAGCGGACATGACATGATCTCCAACTGCGCACAATGGTCTGTGCAAAGTGAAGGGCTTTTTTTTTGAACCCGCAAAACCCCGTACTTGAGCCGACCACCCAACAGCCTGCGCTACCGAGGTTATATCGTGTACAGATCAGGCAAACAGATCGAGGACATCATTACAACTTCGACTCATTCATGAGAGATTGCGATGACTGGAAGTTGAATATCAACTTTCAGAAGTCGGAAACGATACTGTTCGGAACGCCGTTGTATAAAGCTTCCGCGTATACGAAAAAGAATTGGCGAATTTTCTCTTTTGTAGGACGGCACGGGCAACCACTGGCGCAAAGGATTGTAGTCAGATACCTGGGGATCTGGCTAGATCAGTATCTATATTTTAACGAACAAGTAGATGCCCGAGGCGCCCGAGGCGCTTTCGCTCTTACAAAGAGACTGCTTTACAACAGCCAACTCGATGCAAGGGGCAATGTAATCTGCTACATGGCCCTCATACGGCCAATACTCACCTATGGCTGCCCCGTGTGGTTCAACGTGAGTGCAAGCTTGATGGAAGACATTCGGGTGTTTGAAAGGGCTTGCCTTCGCCTTTACAGAACACCGGAGTCCCAGTACATAAAATTCTACTCCCGTGTGGTCTTATACAACAGGGCGAACCTGATACGAGTGGACAATTTCCTGGTGAAGTTGATTCGAGGTCACACTGCGAGAGCGATGAACTCGGTTAATAACTTGATCTCCGGGGCTTACTACACCAACCCACAGTACCATGAAAGGGTACGTCACGGTGTCTTCGTCCCGCCGGAAGCATTTCTCTACTTTGACAACCACGGCCTGATACAAGACAAGAGTGCGGGACCGCTCCTGTTTCACATAGCCAGGTCAACTGTGGATGGGCGACTCAACCTCGACCGTTCCGTTGCACAACGAGCTGAGGGCCTCCTCCGGTTCAGTACAGCGGTCTCGAGTCGGGATGTGCGAGATGTTGCATTGCAACATCGTAAGTTCTGGTGGCTGGGGAGCGCAGGAACTCCAGCGTCGAGCCCTTTAGTCCCGGGGTAGAACGGGTAGTGCGTACCCCCTTATGGGGGGCAGTCGGTTTCTGTCTTGCGGTGGATTAGATTGAATTCTAGATACCGCAACCCGTGGCCGACTTCCATATCGTAGGGTAGTTTTAAGGTAGGATATAAGCTGTAAGTATTTAAAAAAAAAAAAAAAAAACTAGGTATACACACTGGTACACTGAGTGTACCTATGGGTACACCACTGTATATAGAGTAAGTGCATACATATTTATATGCCAGTATGTACTATACATGCATGTATATATGTATGAATGTTCAGTTAGTAAGTTAGAATATAAGTTTTAAGCAAAATCGTTCTGTTTTTAAGTTTTTTGTAAAACATTTTCTTAATATTAATCTGTACATCAGAATTCATATTTCAAAAACTACTTAGTATTACGTCAAAAGACATAGTTTAAGTTTAAGTTTAGCTTAGAGTGCCCGCCGAGGGCCAGAAAGTTAGAAGTAGAATCGTACGTCCAACTAGTTTTAAGCATTTTTGTCTCAATATGAATGATAAAATAAAAATGAATTTAAAATGAAAAATGACAGTGAAGGGCTTCAACATCTGTAGACAGTTTCACACAATTTTGGACTCAATATAGAAGTTTAGTGCCATAATAGCGGCTCGCTTGAGGTCACCTTTGACTTACACTTTAAACTCCCTTCCTCCTCTCATTCATAAAGACAAAGAGAAATGTCGGACAAATTTTGTGGATCTAAACACGCTTCAGACAAACCCATGCTTGTTGCGCCTCCCCCTTGAACACGGCCACAATTGACTAAGCAAAGCGTGTGTCACAGGGCAACGTTATCTCCAAAGGCTTACACGTACATATTTGTCACTCCACGGAGACTAGAAAACATGGTCTCCCTCTCTCTCAGCGACGATTTTATCAGCGCTGGCGCCCAATCCCTCTACATGATCAATCCGAGACAAGAGCCTGAAATTGGTTTGATAGACCTATGTCTCCTCAAAAGCGACATTTCCAAACTGTCCCAGGCAAATGAAAACCTCTGATGTGTCAAGCACGAAGTGTGCCTGCCCTTGTGTATCAGAGTCCCTCCTCGTTCCATTCTCGTGCTCAATCATTGCTCGTTCGGCTTGTGTAAGCTCCGACACAAACCAGTTCGTCGAAAATATTTACCAAGTGACAAGGGCAACTGCCCCAAACCCCCTCTAATCCACTCCACTGGCGAAATTAGTACCGCTCCAGGCCCCCGAAGCCCTCGCACCCCACCGCATTGCAAACAAAATCCAGTAAAAACTTTAAGTTTACCTCGGCGCTTGTTGGCACAGCCAAACTCCGGGAAAACTTTCTCCCCCAACTGTCGGGAACTTTTCTCAGCAATCTCCATAAATTAACATTTTTCCAAGCACCCTCCGATAATAGAATTCAAATTCACTTATCGATTACTCTCGAGGATTAAGCACGGCTATACCTGGGGATGGGGGGAATTCCGCTCACGCCGGAATTTCGCCAGAAATTAATTAACTCCGAAAGTTTAGTCTCGTCTAACGCACATTTTTAAGCATCATTCCCACCGGCAAGCCAACGCCTGCTTCCGGCGCCAGTGCGGACGTCAACGACGATGCCTGCGTCGTCAACGGTGCCGACGGACCGTAAATAAACTCCAATAACAAATTAAACGAAATGAAAGTTTACCTTGCCGTCAGTGTCTGGTGCGTGGTACCTAACCTCCAGCGAGCCGCCCAGGACCGCGTACCAGAAGCGCCCCTGCTCCCCGGCGCGGAAGACTGAAAAGAAACGAAAAGCACACACCCCCATCGTGGTTAGTGTTTAATGCGGTATCGACCTAACCTGCGGTCGCATCCTTCGCATCCTTCGGATTCTGCTGCGAAGAATCGCTAAGTGCGACCCGAAAGGATAACCCCAAAAGATCGACCGGAGGATAGACCATAAATAATGTAATTAGGGCCAGCCACCCGAGGTGGCGTGTTGGGGTGAAACTTTTTGAAAACATATACTCACGAGTGACTCCCTTCTCCAGGTCCTCGTAGAAGCCGCACATTGCAAGCTGCTGCAGCGCCGATCCCGGGAGACGACACAGCGGCTCCACGCGTCTCAGCCGACAGGATATTAGTTCCGCATCTCGTAGGTTTCTGTCGCAGGGTCTGCAATGAGAACGGAAAGGAAGAGGAATGCAATTAGGTGACTGTACACGTACACGACGACATTCAGTCTGCCTTTGGGGGGAGGGTGCGTGGCGATGTGCCAGCCAGAGTCATCTGTAGAATGTCGTGCGCCTTGGGAAGTTGTCGCCAGCGTTTTCGAGAACTTTTCGGCTGACGGAGGGGCCGTATTGATTTTGCAGTTATTTTCGGTTGGATGGTAATCATAAAATAATTGGGGTTAGATGCTACGAGGGCCGTGTCACGGGCTCTCGCAAATTGTTTCCTCGGATGATTGGGCGGACACAAGGAGGCCGTCTTTGGAGTGGAATTCTTTCGGAGCGACGATGGACGTGGGGAGGGGCGAGTGGCGGAGTCCTTGGTCATGACTCACAGGCAGGAAGCAGGCATGAGGAAATTCTTGTTTTGGCCGAGGAGGTGGTGCACGGCGACGGACGTTGTGGTGATTAACGAAGTTTGGTCTCACCGCTGGCAACCGAATTGATGATGTCGTAGACTTTAAGGGTCTTAAAGTGTGCCGGCAACGACAATTGGATATTCCCCAATTAAATGGGGGGATATGTCGGTTCGACTTGGTTAGCAGTTTTTTTTTTATAGAGTCCTGACGTGAATCAGTTTTAGGCATAATTTACGAGGCTTGCTCGATGAGTCGATTACTTCGACGCAAAAAGGTGCTCAGATTACATAAACATTTTGAATCATGTTTGTTTCTTTCTGGACATGCATATGAAAAGAATCACAGGGTCCTGTGAAGCACTACAGCGATCGAAATAACTTTGATTTGACGAGATTTGGCCAAAACAATATCGAGGAGACTCTACCCCATCGCACGGAGTGGTGCACAAGTGTTTCCCTCAACATTGTTGGGGTCGCTCGAGAACAGGAGATTCTGAGCGCAACAGAAGACATTCGTAGGTATGTCTTGGATGCAACACAATCAAAATAGTGATGCTAATGAGAAAGGGGAGACATTTGTGTATAGGAAAACAAATCTAAATGCCGTCATAACAATCAATAGTCACTGTTAACATTTCATACACTTCGAGTTATCGAACTGCTTCTCAATCAACAAGCCTCTCCAGTCAGCACGATATTTTCCAGGTCCTTTTCCACTTGGGTGCACAATCGGTTTCGGTGGGCGCCCTCTGTTGCGTTGTGCCAATGACTGGGCCGGAGCTGCAATGTCCATACACTCTGCCTTGCCTAGTCACCGTAGGCGGATCCGTATTCGCCTGGCTAGACTCATGTCTCTGCACAGCCCGATCATTTCGTGGTTGGATCTTCTCCTCCAGACGAAATCAACCGCAAGGAAATATCTAAGAGTAATTTTCCTCTTGATCTCGTTACTGGTGTTACTGTCCCTATTCACTGCACAGTCGAAGTAGACGAACTCCTTGACTACCTTGAAGTTTCTGCTGCACTCTGTCCGAGACATCGATATTGTCCGTTTTTGACAGCATATACTTTGGTTTAATCTCATTTGCCGATACATACATCTTAATCCGACATAGCTCAATGCCAGCAAACGCCTAGTGTCAAGACCCCTTACAACAAATTTCTAACAATTAAAGTCTAAGCAAGTTAGAATATCGTTGGGAAGTGTGTATAGCGAAAAATCTAAAGGTCACCTAATGCCGTTGACACTTAGGCTTTGGCCACACCATCGATAAAATCAGAGATGGTAACAATTTTCCGTCTATCCCTCATGGAAATAGCGGTAAAATGTCACTGCGCAAAATAAAATTGCAAGCAAGGAAAGGCCCGAAGAGATAGCTAGAGCCGGTGTCTGGCTGTCTGTCTGGCACTAGCCTTAAGTAAGTAACACCTTGTTATTTGCAGATGCATTCAATATCACCAATCACAGATGAATATAATGAGACACTTGCAAGACTTCGACAGTGACAGAACAAGGCTCCAATAAGGATATAAGTGGTCCCTTGTTTCTGTAACATTCACTTTAACTGAACCTAGTTATTAGGTCTATTCCTGCAGTTTGCTAAGAGATGGCGTTACTTGTATGATTCCATTGGAACATGCATTGGAAAGCTACTATATAATATGGGTGGCGCTACAGCCCATAGAGGGCCAGGGCCTAGCTTCTCAGCATCCACTAGTGTTGTGCGTGCTATTGTTCTTTCACGAGTTGAAGGGACCTACAGTTTAATGCCGAATCCGAACGGCCAAGTTTGAGAAGCTTTTTCTAGACAGGAAATACTCTTTGAGCATTGTTAGTGACTCGAAAGAGGTGAGGTCGTGAAACTTATTTTTGTCGCTCAGAGCTGGATTCGAACCTGCGACGTCGAGGTTGGGGTCGACGCACATACCCACAACGCCACGGTACCCCACTTGGAAAGCTACTGTCATTGTAAAAAGTTGTCATTGAAAAAGTCATAGCTTCAGATGGGTAATACTTTGAAAAATACTATTGTACATGTTTTTCTGAAATAAACGTTCAGGTTTTGCAAACAGCAGGAATTAGGATATAGACCCAATACATTTCAAAAATCAGACATCAAGCGGTGTAAGGACAAATGCTGATCTTCCATTGTTATTGTACGCTGTTTTGTTTGAAAGCATTTCGTTCGAAAACGACGTGACTAGGCACACCCACTAAGATTTAGGGACTTCCAATTGAAGGTTGCAACAATTCTTTCCTCTCCCCCAAATAGACATCTAATATCGATTAATCCTCTTAAGTGAACTGTATGCTCCAGAGAATATTTATGTCCGACGGCTGTGCGCTGAATTCCATTGAATCGAGCGATCTGTTAAGTAGAATAGGCAATTTTATGGTAACTAAACAAATAAAACCAGTTGTTCTATAGTCGTTGGCGAACATGTCACATGAACATCTACAACCATGTTGTGCTTCTCTCTTGTGTAAGCTATTGTCCTCTCACGAACAGAGAGACCCGCAGTCGCTGCAATATGAGAGAAACGCTTTCCTACTCTTAGAACACTGTCATTGACTCGAAACGGATGGAGCCATGAATTAAATTGTTTGTTAGTACGGGTGTTGAAACAGGACACCAGATTCTTGTTTCGTAGAAGTTGACGCACTTACCCTAAGCGCTTTCATTTTTAATTCATAATGCTAGACAAGAACGCTTAAAACTAGCTTAATAAACCTGTCCACTGTTCGGCGTACAACACGGAAGATTGCATGACATCCGCATGGATCCTGTACTAGGCCAATTGTGTCGAGATATAGCAACGCCTCGGGAGGAATACAGCCTGTAAAGCGCACTCTCTTATGCTACATAACGTTGGGTTGGTAGGCCCCAAAGATCATTGTTGAAAAGTCATAGCTCGTGCAATATGCCTTCTTGTAGCTTAATAATAAATTTATCCATCCCGTTCAGGTTTGCCTCGTTGTACAGGACCTCGTTGGGATTATACTTCTTGTACTCAGACTTGGGTGTACGATACCGAATAAGTCCGAAGAATTGTCTCTCGAAGAACCTCATCTTTTCCATCTTGGAAGGACTCACGTTGAACCGCATTGAACAACCGTGCGCCATAATTGGCCATGTAGCAGATTATCCTCACCCTGGTGTCGAGTTGGCTGCTGTAAAACAACCTCCTTGGCACAGAAAAGGCCTTTTTAGCTTTGGCCAAAGCTATATCTATCTAATGTTTGTCGAAATACATATATTGATCCAACCAAATGCCAAGGTACCTTACTACGCTTTTCACATCTAAAGGACGTCCCTGTGGCTCAACAATACCGAACTTACGCCAGTTTGTGCCCGTATCCCATGATGCCTTTATACAACGGGTGTTGAACACGATAGTTTCACATTTTAAGATGTTGATAATCAACTTGCAATTGCTGCAAAATCGCTGTATTTGATTGAAGTCACGCTGCAACGAGATATTTATTCCTTCGGTCAGTACGCCACTAAATTGTCGGCGTACGCAATTAAGTGCGGCATCGGTCCTATAAGACCTGCAGTGAATGTTGAAAAGGATCGGCGAGCCAACCGCTCCCTGTTACAGACCATTTTTGATGTCAATGACAGTGGAAGCCACTTTTCAGGGTGAATGATTCTACCTGCTATCATGGCATATATCGTGCATAGCAATGGTTTACTTATGCCGAGCCTGAGCAGCTTAAGGAAGAGGTCCTCCTACCGGTGTTGAACCCTTTTCCAAGTCAATCAAGTAAGCACCCGTGCATTGTCTTTATTCCATTGGTATGGTTTCGTGCCACACCTTGAATCCGAACTGATTGTGCGGTACTTACCCTGTGCGTCAATGCAACCACTTCAAGTTGACCCACGCACAAATCGAAGTACTGAATGAAGTATGACTGTCGTTAGATTTCCTGTTTAAAATCAACCAAACTAACATCTGCACTGATGAGGCTCGGTCATATGAAGCCCTCCTCCAATTTCGAAAGGCAAAATATTTATGTGATGGTTTTTCTGCACACATTGAGGAAAGAGACGCATTTCGACCATTTTACGGTCGTCTTCATCCACCTACTGAGCAAGCAGAGAGACATCCATATTTTTAAAGACAACCATGAGAAGATTGTTACCCTCAATGACCCCTCTTATTTTTATAATCCGCTTAGCAGCGACCAACCAAAGCTGAACCAATGTCCGAATTCCATTACCGAAAAGCAATAACATCACGAGCACATCACAGTTTTCTGCTTGAAAACACTTCGAAACGCTCGAGTTGCATTGCGTTGTTTCACTACTTCTACTTCCAGCATTGCATTCATTAATCCCACTGGACGATGCAAAGCGTTCGTGTATAATCATCACATCCTGCGCTCGCTGAACGCTGCAGCAGCAATTGCGATTGGATGCACTTAAGTAAATGAAACCGCTGAACCATGGCGCACTCGGTGGAGACTCGAACAAAGCCAAAATCAATGAAATCCATTTCCAATGGCCCGCCCCCGCCGGGATGAGTTTATCGCAAATGACCAGACAACCCGTGTGACAAAGCAATTCTAAAGAATCACACCGCTGGAGTGAACGTTTGGCCATAAAAACCGAGCGCGAAATGAAGTGCTGAAGAAGTGGATTAAATGCCGTGCCGGCTGTCGATGGCGGGGACGACTGTCGGCGATGCCCTTGGATGGCTTTTATGACAGCAGGCATCATCTTTGACATCAAGCGTTTCCATCGCGGGCCCCCTCCCCAGTGGCGGCGTTCACACGGCGCAGCGCAAATAAAGTTTATCTTTATGTTGCCCCTGAGTCATCGAAGCCATCCACTAGACGGTTTCATAGTTCGCGTGAAAATTTAATGTCCGCTTTATTTTTTATCGCAAAACAACTCCTAACTTCGGGAGCACCACGGAGCTGTGAGCAACGTCGCAAGCGGCAAGGTGGCTGCTCGGGCGGCGCAGATTGCGTGCCAGTGAAGGCGGCAAAGGTTAAATGTGAGCAGAGCCGTAACAGCGAAGTCTTGAATTGAGTTGCGCGTCAACTGGCTGTTTACGGGTGTGACAGTCACATGGAAATGCTTCCTCAATCACTTATGGCACCGAGGGCAGTTAGTGGGGATTTATGCTCGTCGCGATAGACTTGATTTGCCAATTAGGCGGTCGACACCCGGCAGCTGGCAGCTTGTGCGACGAATTGATGGGCAGGCATCAAGTGTGGAATTTATTTGCATCACACTGGGTTTTGAAATAGGAATTCCCCTTGGCTTGGAAGGCCAGTAGCATTTCGCAGTGGAGAGGAGCATTTAACTGAAAAGCTGTCAAGCCAGGCGCTTTAATGGGGTTCGGTGGAATGGATGACTCGTTTAAGACCTGGAATCATCAAACCAGGCTCGGCGTAGTTGGTAAGTGCTTCGACCCCTGCGCTGGTGGTCTAGGTTTCCAGCTCTCCGTACACAACATCACCTCCCTCGCGTCGGGTGACTGTGCACATAAACTATAGCACACGCAATATCACATGCGAGTTGCTATGTAGACTCATACGCGGGGGTTCTCGTTGCCACCACCGACACGAGCAACTTTCATAATTCACGGCTCCACCTCATTCGACTCAACGTAACCTGTCTAGAAAAGGCTTAGCCGGTGGGAGACTCCATAGAACTGTAGTTCCCCTCCACTCGTGCGAGAACAAAAGACGCAGAACACTGGTGGAGTGAGTGCTGTAGATGCCAGGTCGAGGTCCACTTCAGTCTGTGGGGCCACTCATATCATTACACGCATTCGACTGATTGCAAGGCCGTACTTCGGGGCACCAGTAGGGCTGAGTTGAGGATGCTCGACGTGTTTGCTTAACAACAGTTGAATGAAATACAATTCTATTATGTACGTTTTATTGATTGAATGTGTGGTGTTTAGTCGGAACAAAGCAGAAGTGGTTATTCTTGCGTTTACCATATCAATGCACTTCAAATAATTATCCAACTCCACTTCACTTATTCTTCTCTGACTTCGAAATAGCCATCCGACAGAGTTTATCTGGAGTGTGATGTAGGAGGGGATTTTTGGATCAAATAATTGCTTATCAGCTGGGTCTAAATGTCACGCACTGCACAGGTGTAGATTGCCAGAGCATCCCGAGATGAAATCTGGAGTAACGTAGCTTGTTTTCCTTGGAAATAAGTGATATGCTTCGGCAACACCGAGATCTAGATGGGCCCTTGCGACTGGGCACGATGTACGCCTACCAAAGTACACACGAATGAACAAAAAGACGCCAAATAGAGAAAAGCATCAGCATCAGGCTATGAACGCTTACTCAATTGCTGTCACATACATTGCTGGGGAACCGGTTGATGGGGTAGAGCAATTTGGCAGAACTAGATAGGAATTGACGAAGTTTATTCCTCGGTCGGAGGTGGTGTTCAATTTATTCTATTACACCAAGGAAGACAGATGTATTGCCAGTTGGATGGAGCTCATGAAGCGCGACCGCTTCTAGCTCCGAGGAACAGTAAACTGTCCTCAACAGAAAACTAACATGTATGGTATAAGAATCCCTTACGATAGTATACGTAAGGGATTCGACTTCTGAACTGACAGTGGATTGGCAAAAGTTAGTTTCAAAGGGGGGCAACTGCACTGAACCACAACACAATCCAAAGGATTCCCTCCAATGCAAGATGTGACTTGTTGGGGATCGGCTCGAAGTGCGACTCATATTCTTATGTTCAGTGATTACATTGTTCAATTCACTGAAGCACATTTCACTGCGAACCAGACGCTGCATGGGTGTAGTAGGTGCAGTGAATGGTCAAGTAAAAGACTGCAGGACTTACAACAACGACATACATTGGACTATAACTTCAAGGTAGAGAAGGACTTCATCTACCTCGCTGACGAAGTGAACTGTCGGCTCTGTCAGCACAGAGATCAAACGCAAAATAACTCTTAGCAACCATTATTTCTTTAGCCTCAGGAGGTTTTTTTAAGGTGGCGCATCCAAATGGAGAAGGATCTGAACCAACTTGCGAAACTGGACACAGCTAAACAGAGATCGCGCTAGTTGGTGAGGCATGTTGGTTCAGGCCCAGGTCCTTCTCGGACTATGGGACCATTCAAAGATGAAGAATGCAGCCTGCAGTGACTATGTCCTAACAGCTATCTTATAAGGATGAAGTCTTTGTGCAGTCAATTGATGGTTTTCTGTAGAAAAGTTGTGTCTATCCAGGGTTTCTCTGTAGTATTTTGTTATTGGGTCTAAGACTTTGAGCGGTTTGCTAAGAGATGGCGTAACTTGTATTATTCCATTGGAACATGCGTTGGAAAGCTGCGTCATTTCAATAAATGTCATTCATTTGAAGCGTAAAAAATAATATTTTTTTTTCACACAAATATGTCGAACTCTGGTTGGTTTTGCGGGCAGTTCTTCTTCATTACTTTAATATGAAGAAAACTGCTGCCAAAAGTCATCGTATTTTGATGGAAGTCTATGGTGAACATGCGCCAGCTAAGCGAAAGTGCCAAGAGTGATTTGCACGATTTAAAAGTAATGATTTTGGCTTGGAAGACGATGAATGTCATGGGTATTAAAAATCCTACAACTCTTTACTTAAATGTACTAACAATTCCCAAACTTTTTGCAGGGGCGGGCTGTAAGTGGGACGTTTCTGAGCATCGAGAAGAAAGCGGCCAAGATGTGGCTTGCGGTTAATGAGGGTAGGACAAAGTATATCCTGTCTACGAAAGAGATCCACCAACACCGACGTCTTGGACAAAACTTCACTATAGACAGCTACAACTTTTAAGTAGTGAAATACTTTGTCTACATATGCTCCGAAGTTAATACAAGCAATGACACCACCGCGGAGATAAGACGGCGGATCACGTTGGCAAATAGCTACAATTTTGCATTCGGAATTCCACTGAGGAATAAAGTCATCTCTCGAAGACAACCAAGATATATATATAACCCCTTGATAGTCCCAGTCCTGCTGTATGGCGCAGAAGCATGGACATTAACTAAAGCGGACGAGGATATTCTTGTTCGCTTTGAGAGAATAGGCCTTCAAATTATTTTCGGTCCCGTACGCCTACGGTGGGGTACGCAGCTAGAAGTGGACCTGAATAAGTTGAACGTGTAAGGCTGGCTGACTCGCGATGAAACGTTATGTGATTCCTTACATAAGCCTCTGTTGGTGACGAGTGCTTTAGGCTCGACTTCTATGGAAGTACAATTTCGATCTCTGTTGCTATACAGATTTAACAATCATGTCTTAAATTACAGAGACAAATATAAAATGCACCAAAGGGGTGTTTGTTTACAAGCGAAAGATTCTTGGTCGGAACATAGGTGTTGTCGCAACTAACTTATTGTCAGCACTTCTAATAATTGTCAGCTTATCAGCTATCCCTCTGCGTTGCACACACGTGATAGGAAACTCTTTCGTTGCATGCAACCTTGGAATTCTGCTCTTTTCTTCGTCGATATTAGGTCTATAACTTAATTTGTGCGTTTTCCACGAGATGGCGTAACTTGTATTATTCCATTATTATTTTTCCAGTGGAACATGCGTTGGAAATCTACTGTCATTGTAAAATGTTATCATTGAAAAAGTCATAGCTTCAGATCGGGAATACTTTGAATAAGCAGGAATTAAGTGTTAGCAAGGCTGACAGCTAATTTTCCCGAGAAAAGAATCTTCGCCGTATCCGACTAAAGATGCAGCCATCGAGGCGGAAGAATACGTTCCGGCCACCAAGAGTATCTTACTTCAGGAGTGCACGAAGAGTACAAGCATCTGAGTTCAAGTGGTAACCTTCTTTTTGAGTATCCCGGGTGCACATTGTGATAAAGCGCTTAAAGCATTGCCCGGTAACGTCAGCACTCTTCGTCATCCAGATAGAGTATGATGTGTTGTCTGTGTAGTAAGTTGTGTTCGGTGATGTCATGTTCGTCATTTCATTCATCAATTTGATCGAAATATACTCATTACATCAGTTTTAATGATGCCAAGCAAACCAGTCTAAAACAACTAACCCGGTGTGTGAAATGTGTCCCCTGTATGAGCAAAGCGTCTACAACCTGTTACCTGCACAGCGACACATAGGCAACTGGATTTAATGAGAATACAAGCCTCAATCCATTCAATTCCCTCAGATGACTAAGCCGCAGCTGATGTTTGTTTGCTTATCCTAACCACGTCTTTGCAGCGCAAACACCGTCAATGTATTCCTTTTTTTACGACACACTAAAGACGTAATTGAGTTTTTCGTCTAACATAACGAAACCAGAACACAAACGTTTACGACACGAACGAGCATCTCGTGGGAATTACACTTTACGGCTACGGCTACGAGGCCGTGAATGAGTGCAAACATCGCAATGAATTGAGACAAGTTTGTAAGTGAAGACCACAAATTTGGGGGCCATGCAAAGCCGGCTTCCGATGCAATCAGCTCGGAGTGAGTGACTGTTGACTCATGTCCTTGATCTTCCAGTCGAATGGAGCGACAGCACCACCTCGGCTAAGGATGAGACCCTTTTTTGTGGCCGACCTGCCTATCTGCCATCATTGCCCGTCCTTGAGACGCACACAAAGAGATCCTAGACGCCTCTAATGTAATCATTCGAGAACGAAAGTCATTGTCAGTCACTTTCGTTTATCTGCCGCTCCATTCGAGTGTCATATCCAACCCATTTAGAGGGAATTTTTTTCTTGTGAAAACCCAAATCCGTTCCTACCCGCCTCCAACAGTTCATCGTTCGCTCGTCATCGATAGGCGACGGGCCACTTGTTGCGAAGGGAAAACATTTGTGCCATCATGTGTGTTTGCACAGCAAAAAGCGAGGCGAACTCGACTTCAAAGGACAAGGGAAACAAAGCAAAGCCCTCATGCGCTCATTCGATAATAACTTCGCCACCCGCACGCACCCACGCACGTGTGGGGGCGCGCAGAGAATGGGGAAGTTCACCCGGAAATTGAACCCTTTAAGTCGGCGACACAGGATCGAGATTTAAATTTCACCGAATCGAAGTGGACGCACGACTGGCGCCAGCGAGAGAGAGTCGTTAGAGCGCCGGGGCACATGAAAGGATGTGGAATCGAAAAGGACTCTTTGCCTATCGTCGGTGGCTTTTATTGAATTTGTCATCGTGGATGTCAGCCCCAGCCGCGTGGCTTCTATTTGCCGTCTACTGCTTGTTGCCGGGTCTCGGTTGAGGGGAGTTCATTGTCCGGGGGCACGCTGGTTGGGCTGAGGGAGCCAGGCAAAAAAGCGATCAATCAATTTAATGTCCTAATTTCTGGAGGGGAACAGAGCGCCCGGCGGTCGCGGCGGTGCGAAGGTTACCTTAAGTGGTTTATCCAATTTGGAAGTATATCACATCAGGCACTCCATTTGGCGGAGGGCCCTCTTGTTCCCGGGACGTGTTGAATTTTATTTTATCGCGAACCTGATACACTCGCATGACGTGGGGAAGTTTAAATTATCGTCGAGTGAATATTTTGAAGCATTCATTTCGTTGAGTGCCACTTGGCCGAATGTAGAGTGGCGCCGGGTGTTTTGTTTCGTGGATTAACTTCCTTTGTTTCCGCACTCTGATGGCTGGTTTCCACTCCGTTTGGTTTCTTATTTCATTTCAGGAATAGTCTTAATGCTGGAGCATCGTTTTCAAATTGGATACCGGGCTGCATCATGGTTAGAGTGGAAATCATC
This sequence comes from Eristalis arbustorum, assembly GCA_916610145.1. Classification (NCBI taxonomy): domain Eukaryota; kingdom Metazoa; phylum Arthropoda; class Insecta; order Diptera; family Syrphidae; genus Eristalis; species Eristalis arbustorum. The sequence goes on from OU744319.1 coordinate 23,070,870, forward strand.
GCGGTGACGTTTAAAGAAGATGCCTTATTTCATGTCATCTCCATAGTGCTGTATGTGCAGTCTGCCAAAGCAGTTCATTGCATTGCGCCAAGTAGAAGTGAATCCTATTAGAGAGGGCTGAGGGTTATTACCTAGAAGACATCAAAACGAATGTGAACTGCAAAGACCAAAGCGACTCCAATGGATAAGCAGGAGGGATCAAAGGATATCAGAAAAACCAAGGGCTTAAGTACTGGTCACTGACCAATAACCTTGTTGCTGACCCCTCATTTCTGTCCGGGGTTTCCCAACAAATCACGCTGATAATATCAAGATTAATTTGAACACCTATTCAGATGGATCAAACCAAAACGCTACCGTTGGGACAGGCCTGCATAGTAACAAAGGATGACCAGACAGCAATGAGTGTTTTTCAGCAGCTTCCAAGTCACTAAAACTGGTCATTTCAACGAGAATCATTTCATGTTTTCCGAGAGTGTAGCAATTTTAATATAGTTTCGTCATGAAGTCAGGCATCATCATGGTTTCAGTGTATTGGCAATTCGTCGCACCGTGGAAGACAGTGCTCGACAACGTCCTCCTAATCAAGCTATATTTCCAACAAGCCAGCACTAGTTGTCATGCAAGCGACGCAATGCTCCAAGTTGAGAAGGAAAAATTGGGTCAGCTCAGAGGAAGCATGCATCGGATAGCGACTTGACACCACCAGTCGAAGTCGGCTGCCATTAGATCTGCGACTGTTTCTAGAATCAATCGAATAATTTTTCGTGAACGTTTTGGGAAATAAAATCAATCTTAGATCGAATCTTGAACAAAATTATGTCGGCAGTGATTTGCCATACTTATAGCTAAAGAAGAGCGGGCAGTGCTGAGTACAACAAAGATTAGTAGCCTCCGAGTGACGCATAGAACGTTACACAGCTCTCAGTAACGACAGAGCCTACAGACTACGCATTATTTCTCTGAAACCTATTCGCAACATCGAATTACATCTAACTAAACATGGGACATTATTACTGCCTTCAAAAGGCCCAACTAGAATAGTGAGCGAGCCAAGATTGACTGCCAGGAAGGTCTTGCTGTGTAACTACTTAGTGGCATTTGGAGGGAATCACCTTCTATAAGCTGATCTACTTTCGGACGGAATTCGGACATGTATTGCCCGCCAATGGACCGTCCAAAGGAAGCAAGCGGCCAGCCTTGGTCCATAGAAGAGGAATTGTGTTCCATTAGGACAGCGACAGGTCACACGCATCGATGAGGAGTCGGCAGAAGCTCCGAGAAATTGGTTGGGAGGATCCTTATACACCCGCCATGTGGCTCAGACTTAGCACCAAGTGATTACCACAAGTCTTCGAATCCGAACCTGTGGGACAACGCCCGCGATGAAAGTGGCGCACTCAAGTGAAGAAGGACCTTAACCAACTTGGTGTGCGGAACTGGAAACGGCTAGACAGCGATCGTGCCAGTTGGAGAGGCTTGTTGATTGAGGAACTGGTTCACCCCAAACTGTTGGGCCATACAAAGAAAAAGAAGATTACCAGAAGTGCCTCTCCATGAACGACGTGAACAAAATTCACATCAAGAGCAGATTGTGAAATTGGCTACGGGATATAAGATACCAGAACGAATATGTACAGAGCATATTCACTGCAACTACCCACCAATGGATCACACAAACAACGACGGCACTTGGTCGAAATTTGACTGCACTTTATCGACTTTCTCAAGGATCGAATAAATAACAAGCCTGGTGTTGGCCCTTGAACCGCGACGTCTACGTCTGCTAATTTTCACGGCTACACCTCTTTCGCGTCACTGACAATGCTCAAAGAGTACTTCTGTTTAGAAAAAGCTTCTCAAACTTGGCCGTTCGGAGTCGGCAAAATAATGTTGGTTCCTTCTATTCATGAGAGAACAACAGAGTTGTTGCAGGGTTGCTATGGGCTGTAGCGCCACCCATTTATATTATATACTAATCTAATCTAATCTGACCATCGCACCCTTCACAGTCCATTCCCCAGCTTGTTTTTCTGTTTTCAGAGTGCTTGTGTTGCCGAGTGACCATGTACCCGTCGATCTTTATGGTTTATGATGAACCACAGCGTTCGAATCTCTCGTCTCAGATGGCTGTCACTTAGAGCGAATGAACACCAATGCTCCGGCCCGGAAAGCTTTCGACTCCAACCCAGAGGGACATCGCGGTAAAGAAAGACCATGCCTACCATGCCTGGCGCAAGCAGCTAGAAAGCGACCTGAATAAGATGAACGTGCGTGGGTGGAGCAACTAGCACAAGATCGGGCTAGATGGAGAGGCATGTTGGTTGAGGCCTAGGTCCACCCCGGACTATAGCGCCAATCAAAGAAGAAGGAGAAGAAGATGAACCACAGCCTAAGAAGAATCAAGCAAGTAGAACGGAAGAAATTCAACAACCTTTGCTTGAGTTATGTAGACGAGGAGAAGGAGCAGAAAATCACAAATCAAAACAACAATTCGAGACATGAATTTGTTCATAAGATCAGTGAAGTGGAGAATTAACTAAGTTCTAATTTATCAATCAATGAATAATTCGAATTCACTCGCTTTCACGAGTGTAGTTAAGGTTTAAGTTGAACGCATACCAGGGTCTGTAAGGTTAGCGGCCTTAACCTCGGCAGTCAGGGAATGGATGTCATTCGAGGGGTTCCATAGGTATTTCTACAAAATCAAGGACGATTGTTGTCGAGAATGTAGCCTCACTTGAAGGAGTTTGATGTGTAGTAACATGACAAACTAAGCCAGATGAAGTAGACGAACCTCCTGGTAGATAGTAGGCTTACTGTTTGTTGCTCTTTAGGGAGCTACTTTAAATGGAGAAACTTGGTGGTGTGGGCTTAAGGCCCAACTGTCAGCATGAAAGCTCAAAGACGGTTTATACGGTACGTTGGAGCATGCATTGAACAAGCTCCAGATTGAATTAGACTCCAATGAACAACTTCCGAAATTCCAGCCCTTATCACACAAATCTTAAAGTACTGAAAAAGTCGGTTTAAAAAAGCCTTGATTTTAAGAGATTAAGCATTAAAGACTAAAAAGCGGACCTCAAGGGACGTTGTGAGTGCTTCATTGAAGAAATAGAAACCCGCAACACGACAGATTAACATTCCAAGCACTCATTAAACCCCATTTAAAGTCATGGCTATTCATTGAAAAACTTTTCTCGAAAGAATGGAATTTATTCGAACATTCGTTCCGCGGGAATGTCTACCGCCGATCCACATTCACCCTGTCAGCCCCCCTTGTGTGACACATTCAACAAGAAACACATTCCAGAAATTGTCTACAAAGTCAAAATATTAATTACGCCGCTACACGTTGTTCACAGACCGAACATACCAGCCACTTCGCCCCTCAGGGTCTCCGGCGAACTACTCCCATTCCCGTGATTGTAATTTACTTCCCGGGCGCAACGTTCAGGACATCTTGCCAGGAACGGTTTTCATTAATTTCCGCTGACTATGCGGTAGTAAAAGGGGCGGCCGAAGGAAAAAAATGCTCAAAGAGGAAGGAAATCATTTCCATTTGCTTCCATTAAACCGCTTCCACAATTAAAATTCCACCGCCACTCTCCGGCGCAGCGCACCGAAAAGCGAAACCCACATTTCAGGGCTTCCTGGCATCCGCCATCGACCCACCTTCACCCACGAGCCATGCCAAGCATAAAATTGTATGAATAATTCATTAGGCATTAGACAACAATGGCAACCCTCTAGTGGCGGCATCCTTTCAACCCCCCGTCGCAGACCGAAAAGCGAAACAAAACAGCGAAAACTCGACTCAGCAGCATGTGAGGCAATGATGGCACTGAAGGCACTCATCGGGCCACACGACCGTAACGCCCCTCCGTAGTCAAGCCACAACATTACCTTCCCGCCCATCAATTGGACCGACCGACGCACGATCGTGGCGCTTTTTCGACGGTTTTTCTTTTTCCTGTTCCCCCGTTGAATTGTCCTTTTTGATGGTAATTGGGCTAGAGAATCGCTTAGGGCTCGTACCGTGTCGTCGTTAGACAACTTTGTCGATGAGGAGAAACAAAGTGGCAAGCACTTCTCGGAAACATCCATGCGCCCACCACCGCCCAGAGATGGTTGTCCCATAGCTCCGCTAAAAATAGGCTCATCTGGAGGATGAATGGAATGTCCTGTCTGACCGATAAGAGGGCCACTAAACGGGGATATCGCCTGACATCCTTTATGGCCGGCGTTTCGAGAGTGGACACGCTGTTCCTGGGCCGACACACAAAACCCTCACCTCAGTGGCGTGGCACACCACCAGGAACGTCGATGGGCAACCACAATTATAGGCCATGACTACGGATGACGGGCTGACTAAGGTACGCCATGAAGACAAAAGTTTTTCCATTAAATTCAGACTTCCACTCAGCCCAGTGGGTGTGTGTGCGGCACCGACGACCGGCGAGGATAAGTTTGCCACAGAATTCGCTTTCAATCGATACACATGGCAACTCATCACGGCGGCACTGGAGCACGCTGAGCCGGGGTAATGAAGGGAAGCGAAAGATAATGCCGCGAATCGATACGCTTTCAAAAGGCAGAAATTTGCGAACCGGGGCAGATGTCTATGGAAACGAGTCGCGTTGGAGCAGGGGACGGTCGTGTGGAATGCATGACAGGGGGTGGTGTGGGAAACGTTTCTATTCACTTCCGTTCAGTCAATTAAATGGTTTTGAGCGAAAACATTTCAATTATCTTACCGAATGTGGAGTCTGTGTTTTTTGGATGGGGGCAAAGAATTGTCGCCATTGTCATAGGCTGGTGCAACTTTGTAGCTTTGTAAGTCTATCACAAGCTGTATCAAATTGCTAACATCGTTGCAAGGGGTGGAATGAATCGTAGCTAAAATGAGAGTCACTAATTTCGACTGCACAATAGGGCATTTTGCATTGCAAAGTGGCTTTTATCTCCCTAGCGAAGGGGGGTTCGAAGGAACGTTCGGTGGTTCTCCCCTTAAGTATGCAACCAATAACCCAGTCGAATGTTCAGAACGAAGACTAAATTAGCGTTGTATCAACTAATACCGATTCACAGAACTTCCAAGTCGTTTCTTAGAAATGTCAGATTTCCCATAAGGTAGTCTCCCCTTCGTTCCAATCTTACCATAAGCGCTTTCGAAATAGTCATCAAACTAAAAGAACGTATATGGTAATCTCTTGCTATCCGACCTTGATGAGCCTCATTATGGTGTCAGAAAATTTAAATTAGATTCTATCAAATATCGAACTTTGCATTCTCAGAAGCGAGAGTGCACCCAAATGTTTGGTTTCCATGTCTGATCTGGATCGACTTTTAACACTGTCTCCAGATTTAGTCAAAAAGAAAGAATGGATTTAGTCAGCTACATAGGTCGACCCTCAAGTTTTTGTGTGAACCAATGCACCCACCAAGTTGGTACAAGTCGTGGCTCACGGGACACCTAATCACCCACCCACCGACGCACTTTGCGTAGATGAATGTTTTAATAATTTGATTTAAAGACAGCTATGCTATGCATTACAATGCATCGTGTAAACGGAAAGGCGGTAGCATAAAAGCCGTTGCTCTGTTAATTTTCAGCAATTCTAATTTTTTTGTACCCACAACGTGTTTAGCGCAGCCTACTGTCCTAACTATAGTGTCAGAAAAACAAGTAGCGATGTTTCTTGTCAAATCCTCGTTCCGCCTCCATTTTTGACAGTGGCTCAGTTTTTAGTCTGACATCACGAACTGAGTTTCGAAATTCCGGAGTACCGGTATGAAGTGAGCGTCAAGATACAAATGTCTCGATAGAGAACATTTGTTGTGAACGAGCCCTTGTTATGTTTTTGTTTGTTTGCACATCACATCTGTGAAAAATGTTTAGTATACATCAAGTCATTGAACAGACAAAATCATATTTTTTCATCGTGTTAAAAATGTCGAATTTTGTACCAGAAAGTGATGATTCACGGAAAGCATTAATTTTTTGTTTTCATTTGTGCTGCAGACTCGCATCGAATGCCTGTCGAGGCATATGGTGATCATGCTCTATCAGAAGCAACATACAAGAGATGGTTTCAACGGTTCAGAAATAATGATTTTGATGTGAGAAATGAAGAACGTGGAAGACCACCAAAAAAGTTTGAAGACGCCGGATTGCAAACGATATTGGATGGAGATGACACTTTGAGTTAAAAGCAAATGGCAGCAATGTTAAATGTTGCACAACAAACAACTTCTTACCGTTTTTACTTTCCCATTAATAATTAATGGCTTATTTTCAAAAAATAACGCTCATTTCATACCGTACACCTAATAGTTCAAGATGAAAAAATTGAAGTAACTTGTTGATGGGAATACCTAACTAAAATTCCGGGAGGTGCAGAGAAAATCTGAAAGATAAGAAAAATTGTTGTCCAATAAGGACTTGACAACTTTTTTTAAATAAACGTATGTGACAATCGGCTGTTGATCAATTTGATTTGGCGTAGCTATAAGCAAAACCTTTCCCAAAATACGCCATAATGTGGTCCAAGCGATGCCCAATTCTTATTCGAAAATGTATTGTAATGTAATTTTAATTTAAATCAGTCCGTCTAATTGTGGTTTCGATTGTGTATTCCAACGGATATTCTATTTACATCATAAATAGAGCTTTCAGTACATGGAATCCGCTTGCTATAATGATTTTTATTGGCCTAAAGGATCGAATGATCCATCCGCAATCGGTGCCGTGAAATAACGCCGAGCGAAATAACGCCGAATTCCAGAATTCGGCGTTACTTCACTTTGTGAAAGCGAAATAAAACCGAATTTTAATGTTCGGTCTTATTTCACTTTGCTAGAGTGAAATAAAGCCGAGTTGGCCTTATTTCGCTTTGCATTTACTGATTCTTTTGCCTTTTCTCTGAATTCGGCATTGTGGAAACATTTGCTTCGGCTTTATTTCACAAGCAATGTTCGGCGTTATTTCACTTTGTCAATGTGAAATTATGCCGAATTCTAAAATTCGGCATTATTTCACTTTATGAAAGTGAAATAGCGCCGAATTCTGGAATTCGGCGTTATTTCGCTCGGCGTTATTTCACGGCACCTCCGCAATCCATTCTTTACTGTGCACTCGCACCGCTATCCTGACTATATGTAAAAGAAATGTGTACAGTCGAACCCGCTTAATTAAAACTCATTTAATTGAAAAACCCGCTTATATGAAACATTAATTCTATCCCCTTGAACATTTTCACAAATTTCATACAAACTTCTTCTTCTTCTTGTGGCGCTACAGTCCGGGGTGAACCTGGGCCTCGGTCAACAATCCTCTCCAGCTGGCACGTTCTTTAGCCAGCTACCTCCAATTTCGCACTCCAAGTTGGTTGAGGTCCTTCTCCACTTGAGTGCGCCATCGGGTTCGTGGTCTTCCTCTATTGCATTGTCCTACTGGTTCGGAGTCGAAGACTCTTCGGGATGGAGCAGCGTTGTCCATGCGCTCTACATGGTCTAGCCATCTTAGGCGTTGAATCCGTAGACGCCTGACTAGACTCATGTCGCTGTACAGCCCGTACAGTTGGTGGTTGAATCTCCTTCTCCAAGAACCTTCAACGCAAACAGGACCAAAGATTGAACGCAGAACTTTTCTCTCGAAGAGACCAAGTGCGTCTTCATCCGCTCTTGAGATAGTCCAAGCTTCCGCGCCATACAGCAGGACAGGAATGATCAAGGTCTTATATAACGCGAGCTTGGTCTTTCGAGAGAGGGCTCTGCTACTCAATTTCCCCTTGAGCCCAAAGAAACAGCGGTTGACAAGAGTTATTCTGCATTTAATCTCGGTACTGATGTTGTTCTTACTATTAACTTGGGAGCCAAGGTAGATAAAGTTCATTACCACCTCGAACTTGTAGCTGCCTATGGTGACGTTCTGACCGAGTCGTCGATGTTGTGTGTCCTTTCTTGATGACAGCATATACTTTGTCTTGCCCTCATTCACCGCTAAACCCATTTTTGCCGCCTCCGTCTCAATACAAGCAAACGCTTCATTGACGGCTCGCTGAGTTCGGCCAATCACGTCAATATCGTCGGCGTATGCTAGCAGTTGAACGGACTTCTGGAAGATCGTGCCTCTAGTGTTGGCATGTGAATTTCGCACGATCTTCTCCAGGATCTTCATACAAACTGGTCCGTTTTATTGAAACCCGCTTAAGTGAAAAACTCGGATATTTGAAAAAGAAAATCTGAAATATATATTACTCCTCACAGAAAAGACACCGCTTAAATGAAAATGTTTCTCAAGAAGAATCAGATGCACAGGCTTTCAATGCATCTATTGAACTTGTAATTTTTCTGAAGTTCTGCGTTAAAGTTCAACTCTTAAAGTGACAAATATCAATTCTGACTGCACATTTCCTCATTGTTTTGATTTTCCAACGATTGTTATCTGCTATGTACTGCTCGTTAAAACATTCGCCTGTAATCTTACTTATTTCAAAATGTTTGCCCCAAAGATAACGTTCATAAAGTGAATTAAATAGAAAATGAAATTACAGAAAAATGTACAGATTTACAGCGGCCATGATTCTAAGAACCAAACAAGTTTGTCTATAAAAGACAAACTTAAATTTTTAAAATATCTTCATGATGGTGAGACGCGGAAAACCATTTATACGCAGTTTACTTAAAGCGCACCAACAAGCAAGGATTTGGATACAAAAAGATTTCATTCATCAAATTTTTGGATCCACTAAACAACTCGTCTAAATGAAATCTTTTTTCAATTACCCGAGGTCCGCTTAAATGTAAAACCCGAACAATTGAAATTAACGTTCCGGTTTTTTGTCATTTCATTTAAGCGGGTTCGACTGTATTGTATAAGCAGTCAATAGAGAACCTTCGAAGCAGCCGGGAGATTTGTATGCCATCCCTCCCGAATTTCCCTAAAAAAACTATTCGAAATTCCCTATTTGAAAACCCTAAGTAAAAAATTCATTTGTTTCAAATTTCGACTGACATGAAAGTTCCCGCGATGCTGTCACGCATTTCCTCAATTGCAACTTAGATACTGTTCAAACCTTGAGCCGGTTCATCATCACACACAGAAGCGTCAGACATACGACTTTCACTCCATTCCATGATCGAAAGATTGCACCAATTGCCAGTGTTGTGGATTACACTACTTGTCTTGGGTAAACTGGCAGCACTTCTCAGCATTTTGTGAAGTTATAAAGTTTAAGGATACGTTCAAGGGACCATGATAATCTCCGGAAAGACAGTTGATCTTAAGCAGTCTGTGCCTACACTGTAAGCTGGACTCACTCCTGATTCGAAGGACCAAAATTAAACTGTCAGTTGTGCTATACGGGGCCAAATCTGGACGGTTGGAAAAAGAGGAGAGCTGATTTTTAGTGTCTTCGAAAGAATAATTTAAATATATGGTCCTGTCAACGCAAGGGGTTAATGGGTGTACCATGATCTGGATGTAGTCCTAAACATTGAGAGTTCAGAGAGTCTTCTGATTCGATAGAGAGAGGGGCGTTTGGAATTGGAATCGCCGGCATAAGGACCGAGTAGTCGGCAGCTTGGTCTCGATGACTGGAAGCGTCGTGGCGTTGACCTTAACTGATGGAAAAGAAAAGGAGTGCATATAATAATAATATGGGTGGCGCTACAGCCCGTAGGAGGCCAGGGCCTAGTTTCTCAGGAACCACTCGTGTTGTACGTGCTATTGTTCTCTCACGAGTGGAAGGGACCTACAGTTTTATGCCGACTCCGAACGGCCAAGTTTGAGAAGCTTTTTCTAGACAGGAAATACTCTTTGAGCATTGTCAGTGACTCGAAAGAGGTGGGGCCGTGAAAATTATTTTTGTCGCTCAGATTTGGAATCGAACCTACGACGTCGAGGTTTGGGTCGACGCACATACCCACAACGCCACGGGCCACCTGGGAGTGCACGCCCACCGCTAAACAAACAACATTGAAAGGAGATCATATTCAAAGAAATGTTTTCCAGAAACATCAACAATTGATCAAGTGAATAAAAAAATATATGTAGGTTGGTACAACAGATGGGATGCACTTGAGTGATCTATTTCACTGCCATTCTGATCAGGGTATGATAGGGACCACCTGGAAGAACCGAAGTAAAATTCACTTAAATCAATAAAAGTTCTAGAAAAGTGAGGACACAGGAGTCTGTCAGATATCAGAACCGGACAGAAGCAATGGTGGTAGGATCAATTTGCACACGATCCATGCAGCTTAGGCTGTTGAGTTGTTCTTCTAAGAGGCAACAACACCAACCGAGTAACTAATGTAATCAGTCGGTTCAATGAATGCTGCTTACAGCGTTAATTGCCGCTTTCAGCCATACGTCCTGTCTGATGATGGGGAGTTTGCGGCTTGAAGTTGGTTCATGGTAGACATGTGATAAAGTTGTTGCATGCTTGGCATGCTTCGCAGTTGGCTCCCTCTTATGTTATTCGGCAAGTGTTTAGTTTAACAGCCGCCACTAGACTAAGAGTGTGATATCAGTCTATAGGAAGAGGATGGAACGCGTCACGTATACGTATACGTTTGCAACTGTGCTGTCTGACGGGTCAGTCTGACGGCAAACTAAAGATATGAAAGCGGATACTACATTCTATTTGATTCATGACAGTGCTTCACGAGTTAGTGTGTTATGCATGATGCCAAGAGCATGCCAAATATTCCCACAAATGTCGAGTGTCCATTTAAAACGAGGAGCTGCAAGGAGGGTTGAGTTGTAGAACCAAGAGGGGTAAGGTAGGAGATCACGTGCAGCACATCAGACAATGTAGTTCTAAGTGCTTGTCGTTGAACTTCCCTGAGGGCACTGTAGTGAGTGGTCGTCGGAGCCATAATAGGAACATGAGTCATACCACTTTGATGAATAACCAGTGAAGAATATGTGGTTGGAGACAAATTGTTAACCTTTTATTTACAAGACAATGTGTAGGAATATCTGTCAACAACGGCAACTATTCTTTTGTTTTTAAGTTTGTGCAAAGGCCAAGAAGCTTGGCCAGCTGCCTCCACATACACACTTCATATTGACTGAGGTCCTTCTCAAATTGTGGCTGGAATCGTTTTTTTTTTTTTTGCTATTTTATTATGCTTTGTCGTCTATATGGTCTACCCTGCCTGGCCGACGACAACAAACCTCGGGGAACCAACATTCGATTGAACCAACTTGTCTTGCCAAGCTCTGATAGATTAACTCGACTAATCAATGCATCGGCAGTCAACGACACATCAAGAAGGGGGATGTTTTCCAGCAACTCATTGCCAGCAACAGGCGAAGCAAATCAAGTTACAACTTCCTGTTCTCACGCAAATGACTCACTCATTTATTCAAACATGGACACACATGCCTCCTCCCCCCAGCAACCAGCACAACCACTTGACGACTCCATCGCGTGCCAAGGTGCCATCAATTGCCGCGATAAGCATCACAGCGGCTGGCATTAGCCACTCAGCCATGCAAAGACTTAACCCGGCACACGGCCAGCGAAGCCCTGGCGCGCAGGACTCATCTCCATAATTCAATCATTTATCGCCCGGCACTTGTCCTGCGACAACCGGCGGAGAGCTCTGTAAATAAAACATCGCACCCTGCAAATAATTCATCGACAAATGTTGACGTTACCTTTTATCTATGGCCGTAATCCATTCCATCGCCATCTCGATGCGGTGCGGATGCGGGTGCGGTCAGGAGTGTGTCTGCCAACTTTCGGCAGCAACAGCCAAAGACAGCCGCCGCCTGAGGGTATCTGCGGCACGAACAAAGGGCCGAGCTCAGTCGGCTGGGTCCCGTGGATTAAGTGAGCAGAGCGGTTGGCACGTGAAAAGCACACACAATCTCCTCTCAGAGTCACACACGCTCGGGCATCCCACTTGGCCGGTGCTGTTCACCTCGGTGTCTACTCCGATGACAGCGAGGACATAGATATCCACTTCGTGTCCACTCGGTTCGTCGTGTCTCCTCCCCTTGATCACTCACTCATCTGCGAAGGATACGGTTGCAACTGTGCGAGCGTCGTTGTCCTCCTGGACTTCAGATCATGCTTGGCCGCAGTTCCGCTCCGGTTTCAGTTGCATGTGCTCTGTAAAGAAGAAGACAAAACATAATTAGTTTTAATTGCCCTCGAGTTAGACTGGATGTGTGGTCAGTGGGTGGTTGGGTGGCTACCGGGCAGAAAACACAAATCTCCACACACTCGACCTTGACTCCGGTTTGGGTGCCAGTGCCGGTGACGGTGCCAGCGCTTGAGTAGTCAAGTCAAGCGGAAGGCAAGGACATCCTTTGCTGCCAGAAAATTTGCACGTTCGCCAACAGAGCGCCACCACTTAATTAACTTTTCCCTCAGTGTCCCCTCGGCGCGCGTGTGTTGTGTTTGATTTCAGGTCGACGTGTGGGTGGGTTGGATTTTTGAGTGCGGCGTCTCAGGTACGGAGCATGGCTGCAGGACATCGCAACTACGTGAGGGACATTATTTGCTTGCGTTGTCGTGTAGTCGTTCCGTTAATTATTGCCTTAATTAAAGCGGCACCCAATGACTGGGTGGATTCAACAACTCGCCGAGGGCCTTGAAGGATGGTCCTCGCATTTGTGGACTCAAAATTCGGAAAGGTTACGGGCTACCACCGAGCGCCTCGGCGTAATGGCTTTCGTGTTTGGCCACTGAGGGCCCTTGGGCGGCGAAGGGTGGTTTGTTAAAGTTCAAAGCGGGACGACGATGATGATGTGAGTGCTTGACTTCTCTTGGTGGGAGTGGACATGTGGACGAAGACAACTTGTTTGTATTCCAAGCAAGGTCGCTGAGATGTGTCAGCAGGTTGTCACAGCAAGCGGGCTTTCTTCATGACTTATTTCGAATGAAAATCCGTGGCGAGTGGTCTACTGCAAGCTATGAGGGGAGAGTCGTCTTCAGGGCGAGAGTCGATGGGATTCAGTTTGAAAGGCTGTTTTAGAGTCAAACAGATGCTGCAATGCGTATTGAATGGTTGGTTGGAGAGCTTGTTTGGGCACAGGCCAAGGGCAAGAGGGCTCTGCTTGTAATTGGAGAATGAGGAGGCAAGGAGTGAGCTAGAGCTACTTTGACTCTGAACAAAAGCCATAAAGCTTAATTAAAACCCAAATATTTGCGGAGGACGGGCATATTCAAACTTAAGCGTGTCATCGCAGAGAAAAGGAACATTTGTTTTCTAAGTACATTGCATGAATTGAAGAAGAGCACATGAAAAAATATGTTAAGAATTATTTTATAAAAAAACGTTACATTTTTTGCTTTCATATTGTGTGGCCCGTGGTCTGTGCGCCAAAAATAATGTTCTCTGCCCCACCTCTTTCGAATCACTGACAATGCTTAAAAAGTATTTCCTTTCTGGAAAAAGCTTCTCAAACTTGGCCGTTCGGAGTCGGCTTAAAACTGTAGGTCCCTTCCACTCGTGTGAGAACAGTAGCACGTACAACGCGAGTGGTTGGTGAGATGCTAGGCCTTGGCTCTCTACGGGCTGTAACGCCACCCACATTGTGTGAAAGATTTAGAGTGAAACAAAACTTCTTCTTCTTCTTTGATTGGCGCTACAGTCCGGGGGTGGACCTGGGCCTCAACCAACATGCCTCTCCAGCCAGCAGGATCTTTCGCCAGCTGCCTCCAGTTGCGCACACCAAGATGGTTGAGGTCCTTTTCCACTTGTGTGCGCCATCTAGTGCGAGGACGTCCTCTGTTGCGCTGTCACAGTGGCTCGGTGTCGAATACTCTTCGGGCCGAAGCTGTGGTGTCCATTCGCTCTACATGACCTAGCCATCTAAAGCGTTGGATCCGAAGACGCTTAACTAGGTGCATGCCGCTGTAAAGCCCGTACAGTTCGTGGATGAACCTTCTCCTCCAAATGCCATCAACGCAAACAGGACCAAGGATCGTGAAACAAGACATGAACTTTTATTTAATTAAAGAGAGAGAAGTATTCCAAAATTTGTATCACCTTATTCTTATACTTACTTACTTATCAGGCAGACGACCCATGAAGGGTCTGAGCCTGAGCAATTGCTGCCATCGGTGACGGTCCTGGGCACGCTGCTTCCAGTCATCAAGGCCAAGCTGTCTTGCATCCGCGATGACTTGGTCTCTGTACCGGAGGTTCGGAGGTCTTCCTCTCCTTCTCGAACCAGGGGGCTCGGATTCAAAGATCCTCTTAGCTGGAGCATTGGTGTGCATGCGCTCGATATGGCCGAGCCAGTGTAGTCGACGGATTTTTGCCTTCCGGACTACATCCACATCCTGGTACAGCTTGTAGAGTTCGTGGTTGTGTCTTCTCCTCCATTCGTCGTCCTCGCAGACGGGACCATGTATCCGATTTAGAATTTTTCTTTCGAAGGCACCAAGAATCAGCTCTGCAGTGTTGCTAGTGTCCAGCTTTCGGTTCCATAAGACAGGACTGGCAGAATAAGAGAGTAAGAGTTTTGTAGAGCATGATTTTGGTCCTTCCTTGATCCTTCCTTCTTCAGTACAGTGCCCAGTTGTTTGGACAAACCGAAGTAGCATTGGTTGCCAAGGGCGATTGTACGACGGCTCTCCACTATGATGTCATTCGTGGACCTTATTTTTATAGAAAGATATCAATTGGCGAATTTTTCTCGCACTCTACTCTATTCACGAACACTCATTTCAATAACAATGACGAGTGTCCTCACCTACTCCTTATGATCGACTGCCTTGATGTAGTGCAATTAATAAATTCTGCAAGAATTGAAAGAACAATCTTCCGAAAATAATCTTAAATTATCTGACGAGGAATTATACTATAGAACGAAAGCTATACGTTGAAATTTAAATTGACACATAATATCAATCTGGAGTGAGATACGGTCCGCTTTGTCCACCATGAAGAATATGATTCCATCGGTCATAAGATTAACCGTGGATGATTGTTGAATCGTTGAAACATCGTCTGTTTCTGCACCTGTTTCCGTGATTTGCTTATCGCTTCTTGTGAAACCATAGTGCAACCATAGTACATCTTCAACATCGTGTGGTTGCACTGTGTTTTCCTGGGCCAGATTCTAGTTTCATTCGACGTGCAGCAACCAACCGGCAAACTCGTTTTTCATTATATGCATCACGGGGTCACTTCGTTCCACGCCTTCAGCAGCCACGTAAACAATACCGAGAGTCGCTTCCAGACATTTGCGCGAAGCTGACAGTGATCAGGCTGAGAGGATGCAACCGCTGGAGCTGAACACAAAGCTTGAGGCCCATGGAATCAAGAATGCGAGGATTTCGAAGCATACAGACAATATGGCAGCCTTCATAGACATACAATTTAGGTGCACCGACACTGATCCCAGATACAGAAGGCTTGGCAAAGGATATAATCAGACAACCTGCCAAGCTGGAAGTATACGCGGACGGTTCCAAAACGGACGATGACTCGGTGTATCCCCTATATCGCCGGACATCTAATGTTTCACAGGCAGAAGTTAAAGCTATTCAGGATGATGCCCATTAAAGTCCATGAATCTGATAGACGGTGTAACTCTCGATATATACACGGACAGACGGGCGGCCATCAAAGGTCTGAAAACACCAACGATTAAATGAAGGATGGTAACAATTTGCAGGTCCCTCTCAGGGACATAGGGGTTGGATGCAACCGTGGTGGCTCAAGTCCCAACTCGTATGCTAAAGTCATATGGACGATCTCTATAAGGCAAACGATGCAAGAAGACTTACTGCCTCAACGGGACGAACACGGGGCAACTAATGTCCCATCAAGATAATAGATCCAACATATCAAGCCTTTACAACTGAAGACGGCACGAATTTAGCCCGCTGACAGTACCTACGAAAAAGTCAAAACCGACTCTGGCACTTTTACATCATCTTTCATGGATACGGGCAGCGTAGTCACAGCGAATTCTGGGTGCTCTTCCACGTGAAAGAAACTAGACGAGCTGTGTCTCTGTTCCAAGAGGCTTTGATCGACATTTCCATCGACTTGATAAACAGTGGCCTTCTGCCAATTATAGAAGGTTATACGGAGGGCAACGAAAGAGAACTTCTTCATTTCGTGGTCGTCCTTTCATGAAGGTACTTAACACCTAGCAAAACATGATGTGCTATCGATCACAGATCAAACTGATCACCGCTACCAAAATGATCTCTTATCTCTGTACTATCCACGCTAGGTTCCCATGAACACCAAAGTAGTATGATCTTGGTCCTTCGAGTCAGGAATTTTGTCGACTTCACGTTTGCCACGAGGTAGATAAATTCCATACTACATTAAAATTAAAGCAATCGACCGTAACGTTTTGCCCCAGGTGATGTGTGATGGATCGATCCTTGGTCGAAAGTACATGCTTCGTCTTATCCTCATTGTTGAAAAATCAATTCGTTTGGCCTCTTTTTCAATCGACATATGAGCTTTCACTAAGGCTTTCACTAACGCGCGACAATGATGTGCCTTCCATGTTTAGAGCTACCAGAAGTCACACGACAGCGCATCTCATTCCCAAGATCCTGTGCGTGTTTTAAACGCCTAAGAGGTTAAAGACCTTAAGCTGATATTCCAGTCTCCGGACATACTTTCGTCATTCCCAAATTCTGCAGATGATCTGGTGCATGCTCCCTGCCAGAACAACATTCCACAATAAAAACAGGGCTGAGTGTTGCCAGAAAACATTCTTAATACTCAAGTGACAGTTGTTTAGACGTGTGCTTAGGAAACCTCAAAGGTCTCAGAAGACAGACAGCCCGACATCGTTGTGTACATTTGTGGTCTGCTTGTGAAGCACGCCTCTCCGTAAGATCTTGTTTACCAGAATTCCTTGAGTCTATTCCCGTGTCTTCACATTTTGAAAATCACAAAGAAGGCTTTCAGTTTGACTGACAGAACACGTTGAGAACCACACACGACCGACATGCAAACAATCCAAAGACCGAGGCTTTCCAGAAGTTGTCTCTGCCTCCCTCTGACGTGAGCAAATTAATCTGTTACTCGTCAGAGAACAAAGTTCAAAGTCCATCCGACAAACGAACATTTTGAATTCACCACTAACACCAGCCTGAGTGCATGGTCAGGAAATAATTAAAATTTCAAGGGCAAGGCCCCTTTGAATCTCACCCGACGAAGAGCGTACATATTTTAAAAATAAATGCACACAGTAATCAGAGTTTTCATAGAATTTTGAAAGCACTCGAGCTCCTGTTTCGCACACAAGCACCCCCCAGAGGAAGCAACCCCTCAGAACAGCCGGAAGAATTTTGAAGCCCTCTCCCCCTTTTTTGAAACTCTTTCCCCACTCCAGCGTGAATTATGGCAAAGCAATTGTAGGCGCCCTCGAGCCAGCCCTTCCCACCACCCACCAAGTGGAAGGCATATTAAATTCGAAGGGACAACATGAGCTGAATGGAAAGGCGAAAATAAAATTAGTGAGGTGCCCCACAAACGCAATGTGGAACAATGTTCCACAATTAAGCCTTATTGCAAGTTGGTGTAATAATTTATGGGCAAACAGAGTAAGCCTCGGGCGAGATAAATCAGTTGGGCGTCCTTGGTTGTGCGTAGATAAATATTTGCTGGTACACAGCAGCACACGCATGGCCGCTGACATGGAACTTGTGTTCGGGGTTCAAACGGAGAGTTATGTAGTGCGCGCTCGTAATGGCACAGATATCCTGGCTAGACTCATAAATCATTGCTGGCCCTGTGTGGATCAAGGTGAGGCGGGGAAAGTGACAGTTTGACGTTTGCAGAAGATTTAGTAATTTCACGAATTCTTAACACACTACGCTCCCTTTGTAATCGTCCTTTGTTCGAGAAAAGAAAGAAAAAAAGTGACAGACGTTCGTTCGGTAGACAGTGTCTATGTGAAATGGACTGGCAACCGTACGTATTCTTCTAAGAAACACATTGCGCCACCAATCACCGCTAATTAGGTGTGAGTCTTTGAGAGGTGGAGAGAGCTCTCCGAAGCACTCAATGTCTAGAAGGGTTCAACACAAATCGATGCGCTGTCGCTTCATCGGTATCATAGTTGAGAATATAATGGGAAGCTCACAAAGGACATCCACGTGTTGGGGCGAAGGTGAAAGCACCCATTGAGCTGGAAACTGCTCAAATGAGTTTGACAGTGAATGAAAGCAAATCGAAATGTATGGCGACGTCTTGAATTAATCATAATGGGAGACAGATATGATATCGCTTACCTCTGCAACGGATTAGGTTAACAGTGCACAACTTCGATTTTTCTGCTACACATCTTCGTTTTACCAGAATCCTTTTCCTTCCCTGCGGTAACTGGGCCAAGAAGACAATATGGACAGGTAGAGTATGATTTCTTCGGCCTCGGGCCCATGAGGCTGCCCACCATAGAATGTCCACGTCTAGTGTGACACACACAAGTGGAGAAACGCTCTGACCAATTCTGTGTGCAGTTGAAGTGGCTTGTTGTTTGAAGCCCAGGTTAACCCACTTTGTTCAGCAAACATAGGCTATGAAGATGACACGTCGCCGAAGCTCGAGAAGGAGTACAATTTCCATGCTGCTGTGTCTACTAGAGGCAGCCTCCTTACGTTTCCAACAAGCAGAGGTCAGACAGTAACCACGCATGTCAAAGTTCGCCATCCTTTGAAGTTTAGAATGACAGATCCCGCCTACTTCCCTTCTGGTCCGATCAGTCCTCGTAGCAACCGGCTGATAATCAATTTTGTATTGTTCCACCTTCACATACCCTTCACTCATTTGATGGACTTTTTAATTTCGATATTTCCTCTCTATGCACGAATCATTGGATGAACATTAATTCCAGTTACAGAACGAAACTAAAATGGAAATAGCATTAGGCGACTTCTCGAGTGGTAGCTGCAGTAAATGCCATCTGAAACTACACTCACTTTCCGCATTGACGTCTGTCTGCTTACAGTGTCTGACGTGTCTCTCGTACGAATACTGATTCGAGAGGCTTGTAGTCTGAACATTTTTTCCTAGGATACTCCAACCAGTGATAACGTGATAACGTTGCTACCCTTACTTAGCCGAAATTTCAACTTCTACTTCTTCTACAAGTGAGTCCAACTGTTGGGATATGATATAGGCATCGTCGCGTGTTCCCAACGTGCCGTAATGGAAGCATGTACGACATTTCAAGTAAGCCCTCAAGCAAGCGAGGTGGGCTTAAGGTCAATGAGGACAAAACAAAATAAATGCTGTCGACCAAGAAGCGTTCCGAAACCAAACCTAACCTCACGATTGGCATTTTTTAATTTTGAGACTAAAGGAGTTCGTCTACCTCCGCAAACGTTAATTCCACAAATGGCATCTTAGTAAAGATCCAACTTAGATGCCCGGGGCTACCGAAGTTATATCGGATTGTGGAAACAACTAGGCTCAAAACTCCTGACGAATGATCAAAAGCATTCTCCACAAGATTTTAATTTTCAGACTCATTCTTGATGCCTTCGAAAGCAAAATTGTACGTCGAATATACCGTCCCATCTGCGAGGAAGGCTAATGGAGAAGAACACATAGCAGCGAACTCTAGAAGCTGATTTAGTCCGGAACCCTTCGGTTCGAGAGAAAATGAAACACCGGTATAGAGACCAGTCACAGTCATAGTGGATGTAAGACAGTTTGGTCTTGATGACCGAAAGCAGCGCGTCTAGGCCCGTCGCCGATGCGAGGCTGAAATTGACAGGCTAGGACTGTCTATGAGCCGACGGCCTCATAAATAAGTAAGTTACATGCGGATAAAATGTGTCTAGACTGTCCGAGCTCAATGGTGCCCACCAAATGGAAATAATGTCTCTAGAGGGCTTAAGACAAAGCAAATAACCTAAAGAGCATTACTTACTTATCAGACCAAGCAATCATTGGACGATCTGAGCCTGAACAATTGCTGCTTTCCATCGACGACGGTTCTGGGCACGCGACTTTCAGTCACCAAGACCAAGCAGTCTTGCGTTTAGTCTTTCACTCCTTCTCGAACAAGGAGGCTCGCATTCGAGAGCCCTTTGGAGCAATAGTATTCATGCGCTAAATGTTTGTTGACATCATATATTTTGAGTTTTCATCACTAAACACCCCATTACGCGTCAATTGCCGTAAAAGCCAGGACCGTGAGATGGTCAAGGCATCAAAATACGATGCGAAAGTGTAGGCACTAGTACATGCGGCCGGCTCCATTAAGCACAGCTTAGGCTATTTTGTGTCATTAAAGAAGTGAATAAGAGAGTTGACACTGTCCAAAGAGTAAGCACCTAACAGGCTTTTCCTATGAGTGAAGAAGGTGGTGTAAGAATAGGAGGGGTGTTGCTCATCCGTGTCGCTACAAGTTCCCTTCTTGAAGACATGCAGAATGGCTTTAAAACTATGGCTCCTTGACTTGCTTCCAGAGATTTGATAGCAGTTTGACTTTCTAGCATATCGCCACCTTTTAGTCACCTATTTGATTTCTAGTAGCAAAAAGGCACAGCGATTCAGTCTAGCGACATATTACATTAATGCTAAGATCCTTGGAATGTATGCCTATTCGGTCATTTAAAAGTAAAACTTCCTAGATCGAGAGGGATTGTTGCGTTCACACTGTACTGCATGTAGTTGAACCCGGTCGAATTACCGCGTCTGATAGACCAATTTGGGGCGTACAAGGGTGAACGATCGATTGTATGATAGGTCGTATGGAAGTTCAGCCCTGTCCCTCAGTCGTACCCCTTGTTGTACAATGTGAACACTGGTGGTACGACTGCAGTACAAATTTTCATTTACGTTTTTACTTGCAACCAGTGAACATCACGCGGAGGAATGAAAACGATATGTTCTCCCGATAGAGTTTAGTCTCGTGCATTTATTGAGGACATCACAACCACTGAAAGAAGAACATGCGCTTCGATGTTGATGCCAACCGCTTAGTGCAATGTGAACGCAAAGCATTTTTTTGTCGTTCGACCCGGTTGGACAGCATTTAATACAATGTGAACGTTCCTATTGTCAAAGCATATATTCTTCAACATCAAGCGACATCTCCCTCTCTGTCCTCACTCCACAAACGAAGGTAGGAATAGACAATCATTCCTACCATTCCTTCTCAGGTCGTCTGCCACTAAGAAACCCTCTTTTCCGCTTCAAGTGCTCAGCACTAACTTCAGCTTCAGAATGAGTTAAGAGATCTAGCCTCCAAAGCCCACTTGATTGTTTTAGGACTACTCTTGACCCGACGCACTGACCCGATGAAGGATAACAAATCTATCAAACTGCACTCCCACGAGGCCTCCCGCCCCGCCTACGGACCAACGACCTTGGTTCCCATTCCATTAGCAGTAAATTACTTCATTCGCCGATTTAATGCGCTCCCTTCAACGGCAGCGCATTACCATTCGGAATGGCTGCTCAGTAAAATTTAACGTTCCCATATGTCTAATATGCTCTTTACGTAATTGCACATGTATTTGTTCCATAAAACCGGATTTATGTCTAACAAAACTGAGGGGATGCCGAAACAATAAGACATGCCCCCGGAATT
Organism: Eristalis arbustorum; assembly: GCA_916610145.1. Classification (NCBI taxonomy): domain Eukaryota; kingdom Metazoa; phylum Arthropoda; class Insecta; order Diptera; family Syrphidae; genus Eristalis; species Eristalis arbustorum. The sequence goes on from OU744319.1 coordinate 23,092,423, forward strand.
GGGTATTCAATCCATTGCTCGGTCGGTATCTTTCGAATCGAAAGCTTACACGGGATAACCGAGCAGCCGACAGCCGAACGAAGGTCTATGTCTGTGTTTTTATCGGGAGCGGGGATCATCAAATCGAAATCCTCGGGAGCGTGCGATGTGCGATGTGGGGGCACATTTTATTGCATTTTACAGCGTAACCCTTGCGCTCCATTACGACGACGGCGGCGGTATCGGTGGCGGCGGCGTTTGTGCGGGCCGACTGATGTATTATTAAATCCAATTCCGTCATCCTCTCGGCGGATATGACACATTGGATTGGAATTTAAAGGACTTCAACTGTGTTTTATTTGCTTGCTCGTGCAACCACTACCGCCCCTGGAAGATGGCATTTTGTTGACGGCAAGCAGACACGAGATGACATGAGTTTTTTCCTTTTTTTCTGAGATATTTGCAAATATTTTCTCGGGAATCAATCATCGAATTTGGCTCTGATATATTCAATCACGTAAGAGGCTTGTTATTGTCTTAAAGTGGATTAACCCCGTCTGACGTGAGTGATTCAGGTGGGAGTGGAAGAGAAGCACATTTGCGCCAAAGGCAAGCTTAAGACAGGTGATTAAGCCAAGAGGTTAAAAGAGATACGACTCGTGTCCGACATCAGAGGGATTGGCATGCGATTGCATCGGTAGCGAAGATTCAACCACTCTGGTCCAATAGAAATCCGTGACTGCGAGCAAGGGCAGGACTAGAGCATCGTAAATAAATTAGAGGGACTTCAGCACAAGTGAGGACTGCCAAGAAATATGGCCGATTCAAACAGAGGTATTAATTAAAATTGCTTGCCTTTGCTTAGCTATAATTATGATGCCAAGCTATATCTAAGAGGTTATAAAGCAAATGCAGATATTCTGTAGCAGGACATGGAGAAATGGTGAAAACACACTAAAAGAGCAGAAGTGAATCTATATACAGCATGGCCAGGTAAGAACGAGGGGAAAAGAAATTTAAATAGAACTGCAGCCATGTATTATATTTCATTAATTCTGAGTTCATTTTGAAGCTAAATGCATGTCATTGTGCATCGAATAGCACATTATGCAAATGAAGGACTCGGCATCACTGGCAGTGCTTCAAGCGAACGTTCCAATTTGCTTACTCATGGGAACACACATCTTAGCAGCTTTAATTTAATGCTGTCTGTTCACTAAGCCCGTTAAACATCATTTATCCATGAATAGCGCTTGTATTTATGAAACCGAAAAAAATGTCCATCCTTGGTAAGTGTATCAACACAACCCTTAGATGGAACGATTACATTTCGAGGTCACCAAGAATGCTGAGATATGTCTGCGTTCCCTTAATCGATGCAAGGACTAGTCCCCCCTAAGCTTGAGTACAACGCTCATATTGATTCTAGTACCCTCAAGACCATGCTTTACCTACTAGCCAGAATCCAAAACCGAGGGATTAAACTCATAGGCGACAACATTATCGCGCGTTCATTAAACTCGCTCGAACATCGACATACCGCGTCTTTCTATCCGTGTTTTATCGCTATTTTAACAAATGATGCTCAAGTGAGTTAGCCAACTGCATTCATCCTCTCCACGAATTCACCCGCAATACAAGTCTCGCTAGGAATGCCCATCAACCTTAAGTCTGCTTTCATACGCACAGTCAAATGTTGGACTCCTTTTTCCGCCGCACTACGCGAATATGGAATGCTCCTCCCAGCCGAATATTACTCACAGACTACACTCCGCCGATATTTAAAACCAATGTGCACAGGTACCGCATCTTTTTGTCTTCCTCTATACCTTTGGCCTGTGTCTTCAATTTGGACATTCAAAGCTATTTGTAATCCCTTTAGCAAGGTCTTAGGAAAAAACAACCAATAAAGGGCGGAGACAGTCCTAAATGACTTGAAGGAACCCACACTAGTAGTGAAGAGTGCATAGATGTCCAGTAGCTCCAGTCAAGGTACTTCCTGTGCAGAAATACACAACAAAGTGGACCGCAAGAAAATGGGCTTCCTCTTAACAAAGGTACTGAGTAAGGAGCAAGTCACAGTAGAAGCTCTGAAACTCATACATGCAGCTCGTAAATCGACTCCAAGTAGACGAAGATCAGAGAAGAAGTCACCTCTAGAAACAAAGAACAACTCAGGATCATTGCTGCAAAGCAAAAGAAGCGCCGACATTACCTACTAAGAGCAATCAATGTATTGGATGTGAAATTGTTTGTTTGCGAAGGACTATTCTTATGTCACCCTAACCATAGCACAAGTGACAACTTGCTACAAGAGCCTCAGTTCTTACACTGCACGGGTTTTCTATCTCTAAACTGCAACACAGAGAGCACGATGGTATGACTAGAAAACACTGCACCACTGCAGAAGCCATGGGAAGGAACCGAGCACTGGCCCTCAAAAGAGGAATCTATTCCGCAACCATCTCTCCCAGTCGGTTACTTTCCAAACGCTGCCAGTAAAAACACCGACAAACTTCTGCACATTATGCAAGATGAGAAGGAAGGAATCAAAGGTGATGTACAGCGAGCCCCAAAAAGAGTCAACAAAGGCACATGCGCTATACTGGTAGTCTCCAAGGACTTAGCCACAGCCAAACGACTGGAGCGAAGAAGCGACTAAATGTACTTCAAATTCGGCCAAATCAACTTCTAAAAATTCAACCGTCAACGTAGCAGGTACGTCTAAAACTGCTGTACAGGATGAAAGGTCCTCGAAGCAACACAATGATTAAGGTCTTCCAAGCCATCCTCCAGCATGTAAAATTCCGTTTCAGACGAATTATGTGGAAGGCTCCAGAATGCCTCATAATCTAGAGATTCCAAGAATCTTGATGAACAAGAACAAAATATTAGTCGAGCGGTGTCGTATACGACGAGACGGATAACTTTTGAACCCTCCCTCGAAATGTTCCAGTCGCCAAATGTTTTCCTTCACGATACCTGGTATTGCTGGCATACCTCTTATAGACCCGTCTTGTTGGATCCACAGAGGATGAAGTAAATTCCCAAGATGACGCCAATTGCAATTGCACCATTGCGTACTCATGGTATACTCACGGCATAGATTTTACGGATATATCAATGCCCTATTCAGCTGATCAGCCTTGAGTCAAATTTGTTGGACCTTATTCAGTACTAGAAGAAAGGGCGGTATGTTTTGTCAACGCTTAAAAGATCACAACAATATCTGTAGATGGCGCTTAAGACCGATGTCGAACTGAGTCTAGCTAATGTAGCAACCACTAGTGTTGTGCGTAGTGAGCAACTTCCGAATGGAGAGGGCCAAAAACATATACATACAATTCGCAAGCTTTTTCTTAGCAGTGCCATTAACTCGATCGACCTGTACTAAAATTCCTTGTCGTGTCGGTCCGAGGAGTCCGCGTACATATGTAGCTTCTATTATCTGGAGAATGCCTCAAAACATATCAGACTTGATGTAATCTGTTCCGCGACCAAACATGGCACAACCCACTGTTGTCTTCAGACAAACACCATAAACTAATATCCTGCCCGCCATTCGTCGTGCATTATTGATTGAGGAACTCTCTTCAGAACAGCAATACCACGACAGTGTCAATAACAATTTGATTTCATTTATCATCAATCGCTCATTCCAGTGAGCCACCAACTAAATCAACACACTAACTTCGTGTCAACATCTATCAGAGCCATTGTGGCGGTATGTACACGTACCACCGGCTCCCCGGCAGTCCTCGCCACTAGCTACATTATTCAATCCCACACCCGAAACCGACAAAATAATCAAATTGGCTGTTGTGCCTTCCCCACGTTTACGTATCGTGTAGACATTATCAGCGACAGAATAGAGCACGCAATTTCGCCGACAGACAGCATTTCCCGACACGCTGTCAATTGGACAATAAATGGAAAATATTACTTCTGTCAATAGATTGTATAGGACCCCACTGACAGCGCATTTACACATTTCGATTGGTGGACTGATTAGATTTGCAGGGCCGCCCACGAACGCATCCCAATTTGACTGAGCTGAGTGATGTCAGGCAGCACCAGCGAACCGGTTATTTCCTCAGACCAACACCAGTGCGCCTAAAAGCATGCCGCATTTAAAGAGAGAGACTCAAAAAGATCGGGAAAAAAACTCATGTCAGGTCTTACTTCCGCTTAGTCGGCGCTTAACACCACTCATCCCTCTCAGCCGTCAATGAGGGGGAAATCAATGGAAACACACAGCAACGCCCGGGAGAATTTGAAACCGTCTTCAACGTCGATGAAAGGGGAATCAATGCTACAAAGGGCACCTCGAAGCTTGTGCTTAATTATTCCGAGGAGGAGGACTCGAGAGCTGGGTTTTAATGAATTCCTTTGCAAGCGACCGGTCAGCACTTCACACCTCTGCCGCCCGGCGAGCCCGAGCACAAGAAGACGACCCGAAAGGGACGAATAAATTACGCAATTTATTTGGTGAAAAGCTACCAGGATTCTGGGATTCGGGGGGAGTCAAGTGCTGAGGACGACACCGCCGACCTTACGGCATCTGGCTGGTATTTGTTTGGCTTTTGTGCGCGACAGATAGATGTACACGTAGAAGATTGCCGGAGATGGATGTGTAATTCACAAGCCCGACTGCGTTCGGATTACAGCGTCATGTGCTGTGTCGCCTCCGACAGAGGTGTTGTTGGCCTCGCGCCCAGCGTTCCCAGTGCTCATTTCCATTCACAGCACTCGGTCGGTGTCGGAGAGACTTGAGGTTGCGCCGCAGCGCCAAGCCCGAGAGGGTCGTTGAATTATACGTGTACTCCCGACTCTCCGCCAACTCAGCATCTGTGCGCTGCTCCATGCGGACTAGCATACATTTATCCTGCTGAGTAGGTGGGATTACTTATCGAATTGTCCTTGGGCACTGTTCGTCGGTGCAGGTGTGCGTGTGTGCGGCCCCAGCACTGAGTGATTTATTTTTAAAGTCAAGCAAGGAATTTGTTGTGAGCAGTTTACACGAAAAGCCTTTTTATGTTTCACGCTTATTTCATCGGCTAAATACCCGTCGTTTTGGGGGTTTGACGGCTTGAGGAGGAGCCCCTGATCCTGGGGATGTGATTTTCAGTCTCTCCACTCCGCTGGAAGACGCGACTCGCTCGGCGTGCCTTGCCCGGAGATATTGATTTTCCTTCTTTTTTCCGGGAAGTGTGCCTTGATTTCGGGGGTTGGGCGTGGGGCGTGAGGCGTGAGGCGTGAGGCTTAAGCGAGGACGAATGAAATGGAATGGAAATTTATGAAAGACAAAAGGTGTTGAATTGATTTCGACTGGTGCAAACTGAGCGTAGGAGCGTGTTTCGTGACCTGTTTTTGACACAATGGAGTGGAATTTCTGGTGAATGATGGAGGGAGGAGAGCGGAGTGGGGGGTTGTTACCACTTGGCTGTGTGCAACACTTGAACGCCACAAGTCCCAGGGCGCGAAGTATGTGAATTTAGAGAAAAAAAAATAAACCACTGAAGGAGTAGTTTTTGCCACAAGCGGTTGCTCTTTTGTGGGGCTTAGTGATAATAAGCTTAACGAAGAGTTTACTGTGTCACCTAGGAAGGCACTTAGAGCATTTTAAAGAATCGCTTCAACAAGATGCTTATAAATACAAGGAAATTTATGATTTTTTTTTAAAAGCCACGGGATCAAGTAGTGTAAGCTCCGTATAGAACAATATTTTGTTTGGTATTCTTTTTTCAATATCTACTTTGAAAATTCTCCCCCAACTCTGCATAAGTTCGTGTTATTTTTTTTTATTTAAAACTTCCGTCAACTTTTCCTTGATTTTGTTAAAGTCGGGAGACACTTGTGAATTCAGCAGTGTCGTCGGCCATATCGAATGGCGCCAGGAAAAGTAGTCAACGGATCAGAATACATACGTCTTATTAACAAGTGATGGTCCAAGTAAAGAGCCCTGCGGCACACCTAAATATACTATGAAAATAAGCAAGTGCAAAATAAGCATCGTTTAAGCAATTCAAAGAGATTACACATCAAAATTCATAAGAAAACGTGCGGTCTTGGAATGAAAAATTCTACGTCAGATATAAGGTCCTGTCTGCAACGAAGGCAAATGGAGAAGAAGACACAAGTGGTGATCCACAAGATAAGGATATAGTCCGACAAAAAAAATCCGTCGACTACACCGACTGGGTCATATTAAGCGCCTGGACAACAACGATCCAGCAAAATGCGTCTTTGAATCCGAACCCCTTCGAGAAGTGGTGGAAAAGTGGAAGAGCAAACCTCCGGTATTAATACCAAGTCATCGCTTAAGGGCTGGAAGCAGCGTGCCAGCGACCGTCAACGATGGATGACAACACTTGTTTTGGCTCGTACCCTCTCATGGGTCGTAGGCTGCTAAATCTGGTCTCTGTGGTGAGTCGAACGAGATAAAAAGTTAGTACATTCTGCCATCAAGAGAGGATATACCTGACCTAGGTTTTGGCCAAAGTATTATGATTTCGGCCCAGGCCTCTCCCGCGTTGTAGTAGCAACAAGAAAGAAGAAGATAAATATCGCCCTATTGGGAGCCACTGACAAGGATATAGGCATTCAATGCTTCTATGACAATTGTTTACCTATGAATATATAGTATATATGTATACTCATAAAAATAAGTCAACGTCTTTCAGTTCTATCGCAATCCTGTATTTTATTCTTTTCTTTCACATGTCGCTGGCAGATCCACTCAGCGACTGCGCCCACTGCTCGCTCTCTCTCTCGTCGAAATTCATCGTTCACACAGTAGACATCGTGCTGTTGTACCCGCGCTGGTGTATATGGGATGTTGTGTCCTCGCCGACATCAAGGGACCCGCCAAATTGTCGCCACCTGATTATGGCAACTATCGACACACTTTCACATAATTAACAAATTTCCCCTAACTATTCAAGCGGATAAGCTCGCGGAAACAAGGCTCGTTCAACTTCAATAAATAGGTAAACACAGTGGAACTACAATTCAAGGTGGACTTGGGTCTGCCAACTACAGCAACCACTTCTGTAATGTATTATGTGCATTGAGAAGAAGCGACATCCCAGAAACCACACGGAATTTGACTGTTGGTGTAGAATACCAAGTCCGTTGAGAAGGCTTGAAGCTGAACTTACAACAACGCATATAAATTAACCAACTTCAAGGAAACCATAACTACACGGATGATGTTTGTCTCCTTTCGCATCGGGTACTGGATCTTCATTTGATGGCCCATAATCTAGAAACAGAGGCAAACAAAGTGGGGCTCAAAATAAACACGACAACAACTAAAGCCCTTAGTATTTCTGACAACTGCGCTCAACTGAAAATTGCCGGACAGGAAGTCGAGAAAGTTAACAGCTTTCTATATTTAGGAAGTGTGGTCTCGGAGCATCGCGGTGGCACCGAACTAGACGTGTGCAACAGAATGGGGAAGGCTAAAGCTGCGTTCGGAATACTATCCACGATCTGGAAAAGCAATGTCATCAGCTTAAGAACCAAGCTGCGATTGTTACGCTCCAACGTAGAATTGATGCTGCTATATGGATGCAGTACCTGGAAAGTGGACACCATTACCACGCGAAATCTGCAATATTTCGTAAACAGATGTTTAAGGAACATACTTAGGAATTTCTGGCCGAACCGTATCTCTAACGAGAAATTGTACCTTAGAACGGGCCAGGAACCTATAAACATCACAATACGAAGGAGAAAGTGGCAGTGGATTGGAATGGAATCGAGTTCTTTAGGAATGAGTTGGGGGGAGCTCAAACGCGTTGCAGAAATGCGAAGCAGATGGCGCGCAGGCGTGGCTGACGCCCTCTGCCCCCCGAGGAGTTAAAGGACTAAAGTAAGTAAGTTCAAGGAAACCATCACCTAATCCAATACCACACTGGAGAATTTAGCAGGACTATGGCAGATGCGAGTCATGCGGTTGACCTGGCAAATCACACACACAGTCGAGGACCTTATGGTTAATAAGGAGACGCTGGCTGCAGTTGTTCGTACATAAGGACTTATGAAAGTGATATATTATGGTAGATGGTAAGAAACATTTGCACATTCGACTTTGTCGGACAGCGGAGTGAGTCGGTTCATTAATCCTCCGCTCAGAAATGTGACGTAGAACATGTATAGAATTATTTTATTACTGAGCCCGTCGGCAAGTATAATATTTAATATAGTAATGTATACCCATTTGGGGCGGCGGTTTTTTTCAAGGATTCATGATTGAAACCCAAGCCTTGGCAACGAAGATAAATGCCTTCTTTAACACTTTCCTCATTGACGTCAAAGAAGTACGAACATACTGGCTGGTGCATGTAACATACTCTATTCCCCCGCAGATGCTAAAAAATGGAGTAGGGCTTCATGATCTGAAGACTGACTTGGGAAATAAAAGTTCATATCTCTTATACTCTGCTCGAGCTGCCATGGAGAATAAAAAGATTGTGAATTTTAATGATAACAGGCGCTACAGTTCGAAGTGGTCCTCAACCTTTGTATATAGGTATGTACATAGTTTCTACAATAAGCACTTCTGTTGTGTAAGGTATTTCCCTCTAACTAATGGAAGAAACACCAATTTTGTTGTTTTGCCAACTCTGTAGTAAAAAGTGAAGCTTAACACTAGTATATTTTAAGAGCTATTTTGACACACCTATTTTCAAAATATGCAAAACTGCTAGTAATTGTAGTGCTGGTAGTGGCTCACCAGACTGCATTCTCGTTGACGTAAGCAAAAATGTTGTTTTTCCAGAGGGCTCGGAAGGCTTGATAAAGAGTTATTACACGGATACCTGATGTTTGTTGTCAACACAATGTGGTGTCGGTCCAGCACCTGTCAACACATTGGTACATCAGACAACCAAAAAAAGGGGGTAGATGTCACAAGTGCCCACAGTGTTCGCTGTGACAGATGCGTGAGACCAATTTGTACGATTTTTTCCTATGCGCATTGAAATTAGTGGTTGTGGGTAAGTGCATCGATGTTTACAGCCCCACCTCTTTGGAGTCACCGACAATGATCAAAGAGTATTTCCTGTCTAGAAAAAAAGCTTCTCAAACTTGGCTGTTCGGAGTCGGCATAAAACTGTAGGTCCCTTCCAATCGTGAGATAACTATAACACGCACAACCCAAGTGGTTGCTGGTGAAGCTAGGCGCTGGCCCTCTACGGGCTGTAGTGTCACTCATATTATTATTATTAATGAAATTTCAAAATGTCCGATTCGGTTCGACCTGTCCCACATACTTCCCGCTGAACTATTTCTCTCCATAAATAAAAATCATGTTTATTTGCATGTTTGTCTGTCCTTTATGGTAAGGGCTAGAGCACTGATGTCCTTGGCAACTTTGTTCAAAATTGTCTGGAAAAGATTTTGGCACGAACATTTTTTAGAACATTGTTCTAATTTTTAAAACGCGTAGCAACGCGAGCCATGTCTGCATTTTTCAAGTAAACAAACACCGAATGCAGCTAGTTTCAGGATAAAAATAACAAAAATTGACGTTTTCCACAAAAAAAACAGCATGCCATAGCTCTTGACTCTACAATCGGGAGTCCAAAAAACACTAAACATCAGAGTGTTAAACTTCTAGTGCTGAAAAGGTTTCCCTTGGTCTCTAAATCTTAACAATGGGTCAATGTGAAATATGATTAATTTTGATTGGAATCAATGCACCCACGCACCAACGCCACGCGCGGCCATTATTTAAAAATGATTCCCTAAATAGAAGCACGTCCAATAACAACGCCTACTGTTGAACCCTGCACATGAACACTGAGTTTCAGCACAGGATGAGTAGCAAAGAAAAAAAATAAAATCGTTTTCCCTTCGCATTTTGGACGAACATAGCCCCTCTCCGGCGATTCAAATGATGTACAAAAATGCTCATATTAACATACTCAAGCTCGCATTAACATATTAACGACATTACAAGGTCGTCATGGATCCAAAAAAATGCAAGGCAAATTGCCAACATCCGACAATTCATCCGAATAATCACCGTTAAGCCCTGAATATTAAACATGTCGTCACTTTCGAACATTTCCGATGCATTGGCATCACATAAAAACCGAACGCAAAGAACAAACAAATAAACACTGATCAAATAAACATGAAGTCAGCAGTGCTGCCAGAGTCCACCTTTCCGAGGGAAATTCGCCAATTTCCATTCGGAGAGGGATTTAATTAAATTTAATACGTGTCATGCTGGAAACAGCAAACAGAGCAAGCAACAAAAGCTCACAATCATCCGACGGAACTGCCCTCGGAATTTCAATGAGCTGCGGACTATACGTACGCTGCAAAAACAGCAATTATGCGAGAAACTCATTTGTGCCTCCCCCCCCCCAGCTGAGGTGGCATGTAAATGCCTTCATCTCCTGATCTCCTCTCGGATAGGAGGAGCAGGGGCACTCCATTACACTCCAACCACTCACTCACTCACTCACTTACTCAGTCCAAGTTAATCCCTCCGAAAATATCTATTTGAGATAATTTCCCAATGATAGCACTTCAGTGAACTGTTAATGTCTGACAGCTACCTCCACGCCGACCACCGACTACCGACCGATCGGGATTACAGAGACACCAGCCACCACGTTCATAAAACCACATGATACTGCTGGTAATGGCATCAGTAGTCATTTGTGTCTGCCATTGCCGTTGGCGACGGAAGATACGGAACGTATCTAGTTATTCTCACTTAGCAGCGATGGCGGGGTGAATATTTTTCAGCCATCCCCCGTGCACTTTATGAGCTGAAAAACAATGCCGAAGATTGCTGTTGCGTTCGAGCGACGACGTCGAGCCAGGCAGAGGAGGCACAGCGCACAGGGCACAGCAGACGAGCCATTGTGTAAACGAAAGCGAGTGAATGGAGGTGTGCGCCTCTGAGATAACCATGACTGCGTCTTTTGTCTGCCTGTGGCACGAGTGATTCACCGTGATATTTACAGCAGACGCAGAAGAACACAAATGTTGCGTATACGACCCACGCTCCCATCCATTCACTGCCGTCATCTACAGAAGTCCCTACTGCGCCCTCCTCATCCACCCCCTCGTTCACCATTTGATTGGCAATCAATGGCAATTGTACAGAATGTAAATAGTTTAATAGTCCAATCATTAGGGAAACGGCAATTCCGCAACACAAACACAAGACACCCTCGGGCGGCGGGCTGACTTCCCGAGACTTTCGGAGCAAACCTGCTGCCGCACCGACGACGACGACGGTACTTGGGCACACACACGAAGCGAGATCAAGATTGAGACGGAGGAAGTTAGGGCAAAGTTATCTTTTGCATTTTGCGTTCGCCGGGGAAAAAGTTTCGTCGGAGAAAATTTGCAAGCGCCTATGCGACCGAAGCCGGTTGACGGGGTGAAGGCGTACACGAGTCGGGCGGGTCCAGGCCACGGGAACGCCGGATGCCGGGAAAGTAGTTCAAAAAAGGATTATATTGGATTACAGTGGAGGGCCAAATTACTTTTGTAGTTTTTCTTGTTCCCTCTTCATTGTCCTGCATTTACATTTGAGTTGAAGCTGCAAAGGGGGAACTTTATGGTAGACTGTGACCGTGAGGAGGGCGGACGTTTGAGAGGTATCTCGGGAAATGGCGCCCTTAGGTGCTGTTGGATGTTGGCTCTGTGAGTTGAAATTAAAATCGAATGGCATTGCGATGAAGCCGTTGCCCGAATCGGCGTGTAATTAACGAGCGCTGCGATTTCAATCTCAATTCGAATGGATTTTAAATTGATTGCCGGGCATTCTGCTGTGCGTGGGCCCTGAACGGTGGAGTAACTAGCATCATCTGCCGTTGAACAGCTTTAAAATTAGCTGTCGGTTGGGGGCTTTAATGGGCCGGCGATGTAATGGCAACGTGGGCATTTAAATTAAACGCGAATTTTGTTGAAAATGATTTAAAGGATGCTCTTTTTTGGGTTGGCGCTTCACGGTGGACATTTGCGTGGATTGGCAGCAACTACTCGTGTTGTGGGTGTTATTTTTCTCGTGTTATTGTTCAACATCATGTTAATTTCGTTGCGAACAGGTCACTTTTTTTGCAAATGCTCGAAATGGACTATATTTCTTGTATTTTATTTAAAGTGGTTAAAGATGCGGTTAGCTTTAAATTCAAAACACAGTTTTTTTGTGAAAGGTATTTTCACAGTTCTCGGTTGTTTTGACGTTAGTTTGGCAGCAACTCACGCCTGAGCTTACGAATTGTTCACATTTTTCAACTCAAACTAAAGCCACTGTCCTCTCAAAAATGATGACTGTACAAACATTGTAGCTACCGCTATACCATACAGAGGCGTGCTTACTAATATGGCCAACACACAGACAGACACGTCGATGGAAACCTTAAGTCTCCTCTCCGCCACACAGCGCGGACAATCTACACAGGCATAAGTTTGTATCGCTTCTTTACGGAAAAATTACAGAGACTGCTTGTCAAGGATCAGAAAAAAATAATAATTTTTAGCAAGGGTCAGTTGTGATACAAAAATATATGTAACCTTGGTACTTCCGAAACCACAAAATACACTATATACGACGCAGATAGGTTGTCGGTTGCAGACCATGCAAAATACAAGATATTTTGAATTTACGCAGACTGCCGCTGCGATCTTGTGACTTGAATGCACCCGACACAAATGGTCTGCGCAGACCTGTGCGCAATAACAAAATACATAAAGGTTGCAACGAAGTCTCTGTGCGTGTATGGTGTGGTGTAAGTTTTTCAAGCTACAATTGAACACCGGAATGTGTGCCACCAGATGAACTGTGAAGAGTATGTGACCGTGCGAAATCATTTATTCCAATTTAAAGTTGTCAGCGTTCAACACCGAGTCGATACACCAGAAATGTAATCAAACATGCATTTAGTTTGTCTACAGCCTAGAGAGACATGGCACCTCCGGTTTTGATATCTACAAGGCCAATAAAGGCCAACTTCTGCACATTTTTCAACTCAAATTGAAGCCAACGCCGGTGATGATGGTTGAAACTTTATAGTCGTCGGAACTCAGTGCGGATGCATGACTTCTCAGTTTTTCCAGCAACATTTGAACTTGGAAGCCAACATTCGCGGACAGAAGGGCCTGATGTACCGCGAAAATTATGTGATAATTGAATTGTCGCTCAGACCGGGGATGGAGCCTACGACTTTTTCGGAAACAATGCTGTGGCTTTAGAAAATGGCACAAACAAGAGTTCAACATATGATGTCTGTGGCAAGTTCACATCACGTAAGCTATGTGGCATGTACCGTCGTCCTGCTGAAACTACTTGTAGTTGGTGTTGTGAGTTAAAGTTGAGTTGAGAAGTTGATGGAGATGTTGATGGTCAAAGTCGTTCTCAAATAAATACCAGATAGTGACCTTTTTGGGGTGTATTGGACGCTATTAATCTTATGTGAATTAAGGCGAATTTCTACCACGAGTAAGCAAGATCTTGATGTAAAGACCATCAGCATTGGCCACTCTCTCTTTTGCTACAGATGGTAGTTTCTGTTGCTGAGTCGATTGAGGTGAAGTGATAATTTACATCCTAGATTGGTTATTGTATACAGGCAATATTTGCATTGCAACAACTTCTGTTATTTCTTCGAATTATTCTCAGTGATCTACCGACGGAAGCAGCATTTTCTATAATTTAACAGATGTATTGTCTGTCTTACTGGAACAGAAACCGTCAATAGTGGTTCCAATTTATCCACTACTCCACACACAGACGACTGTGGCGATACGACAGAAAACTGGGGAGAGCTCTCTTCACCAAGCGCCCATTTAGATTAAGTTAAGTAATTGGGCTACCAACGCAATTGCCAGCACACTTAAGTCATTGCTTGTCCATGATCGATACCCAGTGCCGTTGATATGATTCCAGCTGTAAATGGTGACTGGACCATATTTGAAAGCTAAATAAAATCATTTTAACTATACTTTCACTGACATTCGAACCGGGGACACCTATAACCAAGGGCAGACACTCAACCGATTGCGCCATCCACTAGCTCCCATCTGACAAATTTAGGAATAATTTTTAATCTACACAATAACTTCCAAACACTCCTGTTTGTGAGTTTCAAGATAAATTGGCTGGGTTTTGATCAGAAATAAAATGTTTTAAGTTGTGATTCTTTTAAAGTTCAAAGCAGAACTGTGTCTCTATAAGGGGAACCCCCTTATTACTATTTACGCACATTTGTTAACTCTGTTGGGACTGCAGGGAGTCGAAATTATTAAACTTAAGATTAACTCTAGAAGGCGAAAGAGGAGGCATCGGTCCAAAGAGGTCAGTTATATATATTTTTTAAAGCTTCTGCAAATGTAAACTTAATGTTTCGATTATGACATATTCGGAGATGGAGAGAACCAATAAATTCAATGCCAATCAGATATCATCAAATATCATCTGCCTCAAGGTTGCTAGCATTATCTCCAAGCAGTAATATTTCATTTTCTTCTCATCTAATGTCCGTTGTCTGCGTTTTCTTCATTTTATCTCTCATATGATTTGGCTATAATAGCGGCATTACACACAAGCCATCATAATAAAGACACAACCACCTTCCTCACAAGCATTCTCCTGATGGCATCATCCATCGACCAACTTAAGTTGTCATCGTTGCTGATGTGAAACTATCCCCGCTCTCGTCTATATCTTGAGGCCCATCAGACCAGTTCACATTAAGATCTGTTTCCTGGTGAGCGAATTGCGGAAGAATTAATTAGAAAACTTTATAACATCGTTCGGTAACTTTGCGCTCGTAAATACTTTGATGACGAACAACACCCAAATGCGAATGAAATGTTGCATGCATTTGATGAGAGGGTTCGTCTTAATCGTCTGCATTGGCGTTGACTTAAATAACAAAGTTTTTATTTCAAATTAAGTGTGGGTTAAATGGTGGTGGGGAGAGTAAAGTGATGCGGTACTGAGAAGATGGATGTGCTTGGGAAAGGAATGCATCACGAGAATGGAGGTGATTCAATAAATTACGAGATATGTAATAAAATGGTATCAATAATAAAGAATAAGTTGCATCTGTCAACACCGAAGTAGAACTAGCCAGTTATCATGGAATGAATTGAAGGAATATATATTATTATAATAATGTAGTGTAAGAAAGCCGCTGAGGCTCAAATGTTGATACATTTTACATAGTTACAGAGTGCAACAAAATACCCGCAGTCTATACATTTAATTACTCTTGTACGTCTAGTTGTGAACGAAGTGCGCACACACAGATTTGCGGAAATTACAAATTTGCGAAGAGTGTCACAAGAACGAGAAGAAAAAGTCATACGAGATGTACGCAAAATTATTTCAAATGGCTCCTCGTACATAAATGACGATTCACTTTCGAATTCATTCATTGACATTCTGGCAAACTGTCAATGGATTGCTTTTCATTGTTAATAACATCTATCAAAGTTTCAAAGATCATGATGAAGCAGAAACAATGCTTTAGTGCTTTTCTACTTTTTACTTCGGCAATCATTGCTATTACGATTCGAAGGTACAAAACCATACTCTACAAAATTGTTATTTGTTCAGTATTGACATTTGAGAGTAACCCAAGCAGCAGTTTCAGAAGGAATAATTCTTGTTGGATTAGGTTAGGTAAGGTTATTGGGCTGCCAGTGAAATTGTCAGCACACTTAGACCATGTTGGTGTTTTGTAATACCCAGACTGATCGACAACTCCAGTGATAGTGTCGTTAATTTGATCACAGCGGCAAATGGTGAGTGATTGGACCTGATTTGAAAACCAGCTAAAGCATTTTGTCTCTGCTTAAACTGGGATTCGAAACAACTGCGCCATCCGTTTGATTTGATTTATTCTTGCTACGATCGAAAAACATTCCGTCGCATGTACTCGCTCGGCGAATTCGAGCACATGGATCGAGCAATGATGCACTTAAAAGGGGCTTCGAATTCGACTCACCTATTTCAATATTATGTGAAAGACCGGATCTCCGGTTTAAGGACCTAGTCGTTACAAAAACAAGAATGACTGTATTGATGTCTGAAAGCAGCGTGTAATCGACAAGAATTAGAGGTGTGCAATACCCACTAGTTCACAACCTGCATGAGCTGCAAGCCAGACAAATAATTAAGTAATAGAGTGTTTAAAGCCTGTTAAACTCCAAAACCGAACTAATTAGGAATTAATTGCAATTTTTAAGAATGTGGAATATTTTGCTTGCGTTCTCTACTCGAAAAGAAGATTCAAGTGTCCTGTTCATCAGTTTAACTCCCTTTTTATGCATGAATAATATAAATCCAACGTACAAAAAAAATGTTAACCAAAATTGAAGCAATCTCATTTGCTACGCACACTTACATATGAACAACTAGATCAATTTCGAAATCAGTGCCTTTTTAAATGAATACATACATAGATATGTATATAAAAAGAAATTAATTAGTCAGTAAAAGACAACATTGGGTTCATTTCGAAAATACTCTTCGCTAACGTGCATCATCAAGACCATTCATTGACGCGTTTCCAATTTGTGGTGATTTGAGTGCTTGCAACATTCTTCGGGTACGTACACTCTAGATTAGGTATTAGATGCTATTCCATCCCGTCCGCATAACATTTATTCCATTATTTTATAACAATATCTTATATCAGAACTGATTGTCCGCTTTAATTGTCAGCTTTTCAACAAAAGTCTCTTTCACACTGAAAGTTGATAGAAATGGAAATTTTATTTATTGAAATGCGATTTCGAAAAATTAGCAAAGGAGAGACAATTAACTTTTGATAAAAAGTCCCAAGAATTTACTGTTGAAAAATTCTAGCGATTACATCTTTAGTTCGTATAACATTTGTAGACATTAAAAAACTCTTAGAGGTTTCGATCATTTTGTGAACGATTTTATTTCACACTTCTTAAAAAGTGAGAACGTATTAATAAAGGTCCAGAAGACGTCAATTGCTTAGATGTCACGGGTACACAACTAGTGTTAAATGGAGTTTCTGCCTAAAACAGGAACATGGATATTATTTGCATTCTCTCTTCTCTTCCGTTGCTATAAATGATCAGCGGCTAGGACAGCTCTTATCCATGATCTCTGTGCAGCATCCTTTCCTGCTTGTGTAAATTAAGGATTCAAGGGTAACTCTGTCCTGTGTATTCAAAGGGAAGTCCCTTATTATTGAAAAAAAAACTTATTTCACACTAGCTTCGGTTTTATTTTAATATTCGGCAAACCTTATTGCTTATTCCTATTTTTAATTTGTTTCAATTAGTCGCATAATGCTATGAGTAGGAAACCAGTCTTCACGATTATTCCGGCCTTAACCTTCACATTTTGCCTTATTGGCTCTTAGCTGCGTCAATAGTTTAATTGTTTCACTGTCTCGCTTTAATCTCAAAAGCATACAATTCTTTCACGAAGACCATTTATTTCACGTTCATATCATATCCTGCTCACAGCTTCGAACAAACAATGGCTTTTCAGATAATCTAGAATCTTCATCAATTTTAGGTCTTCTCACAATTCTTTCCGCAGTCCATAATCGCGCCTAATCTTACAGAAAAACCGTTTAAAATTTGCAAATACCTTTTTCTCTATCCGGTGGCATTTATTTTATTTCTCGTTTAAAAAGTAAACAAACTTCATGATGAGTGACCCCCTCTCCTCAGACCATCCCATGCTTTGATCCCGAGATCAAAGAACCCAGTTGAACCAAAACATTCCCGTAAAACCAAATCAAAACGAAAGAAAGGCAAAAAAAACAATATCCCGCCCACAAATTTGCATTTGCGAATGCCCCGACTAACCGCAACAAAACAGCTTACCTTTTTTAGCACACACCGTCCCACAGTCGAATCAGACCAACCAAAACCAGATGTCTATGCACGCCTATCTCTGAATCGGTTATCCGTTTATATCGATATTTTACAGCGGTCAACCGTCAATGCAACATCTAAGCCACAAAATCCATTACGCTCCACCAAAAACGGTAATCCGCACGTAGGTTCAACTTTTGTTTGCAATTTTTGTTTTGCCTTTCCTTTGCTTTCCTTTTTTTTGTCGTCAATTAATTGCAACAATTTAAAGCTTAAACCGTCAGTCACACGCGTGTGTACACCTTTTCGTGCAGCACGTCCGAACAGTTAGAACGAATGGAGCTCCAAAATGGAACCACACCGCGAGAGCTAATGGCAGCCCAGAGGAGGCGGAGGTGTACAGCAGGGCAGACACTTAATCTTGTGTGCAGTTTAAAGACTGGTCGCTGGCCCACACACGCTATTTATCTTTACGTGGCCGCCGTGGATGGATCAAGAGTGATCCCGTGTAAGACACAACTTGCAGTCTGGCGAGAGAGAGAGCGACGCACACACCGAACGGAGAACGAGTTTCGACGCCCACGCGCCCCACGAAGACCTGCACAAAAACAGTGTTTAATGTGAAAATTATTTAAAATCCACTCGATCTCACAGGGAAGACACACGCACACTGAGAGGCCTACAGACGTGCGTTCACCATTTGGCGCCACCTTTGTATCTCAATCGCTCTCGTTTATTGTTGGATATCCAGCCCGCAAGGAGCTCGATTTATTCGTGTGAAACGACGAGCAGCACCCTGTCGTCGTTAATTTGCGGGCGAGCGATACACGAACTTTTTTTCTGCACACTTTTTCACCTCAAAACTCAAAAGAGACCGTTATTCGTTGATGAACGACAAACACACTAAAAACTGAGCACAGAGCACTTGATACGCCGCACTTGACTCACATAGCAGATGTATCTGTGTATCTCAACGGAGAAGAATTCAGTTCAATTCGCAGATGAATTACAGCATTTTTTTTTTTTTTTGCACAAATAGTGAACGAAAAACACAAACGCACACACGGCCCGGCGGGAATACGCGCTTTTAAGGTGCTCTATAGCAGGAGAGAAACGTCAGAACCGATCGACTGCTGGTGCACAACTGAATGCTTCCAGCCAGGTAAACGTACCTTTTAGTCGATTGAACGTACTCGCCGGAGTCGTCGGAGAAAATCCTGGAAAATACAAAAAGCTCTCTGCCGCGCAACGAGGACGACGATGCGATGAGGTGTCCCCAGCACTGGGAGCAGCAACAGGGTAAGCAAACGGGAAAAGTACGGACATGCGCTGCAGTGTTGTCCGAAGTAACACAGCTCGCAAGCACGAAGTTACTGCAGTTACTTCGTCAGCCTGCTCAATAATTCAGAGATCGGAGATGGAGTTCCATTTTCCAGGATACAACTGGTGCCCCGTAAGTGGCCGACGGAGCAACAGACGCACGAAGCAACAGAGGGTCCGGTCGCTCACAGAGAAGGGAAACTTTCGTCACGAGACTTTGTTTACATCGTCGCTCTCTCGCTCTCCCTGCGAAGGGTGGTGCCGGTGGCACCTGGGGTGGAATCAAATCCGAAAGATGATGTGTTCCTGGTTCTTGGTGCGGGCCCGCTCGCAGAGCGCGGAACCACACACAATCTCCTAATGGTGGTTTATTATGGTTTAATGACAGGCTGGGGAGCGCAGGGAGGCATCGGCAGCGGCGCTACTATCGGACGGGTTTTATGCGCGCAGGCAATTCATTTGAATGATTGCGATGTGTTCCAGACACACTGCGGCTCGCCCACGGCTATGTGTGCTCGGTGTAAACTGCGGTGCGGCGTTTGTTCTCGGGGCTTGTGCCGAAATGATGACGCAGAGACCACATGGCCGGTTGTAGTTAAAAATACAAAAACTGGAGTCCTCCTTTGGGCACTCCGAAGTGTGGTATTTCGGGGCGGCAAGCTTTTCTGGGCTTCTGGTGGATGGGGCGGATTTAATTAGATTGTGCTTAGACGCAGGCGGTCGGACACGGCAACACCTGATGTTGGCATATAGTCGGTTAATGGCATATCCCTTTGCTGGAGGCGGCCTGTTACCGGGTCTGAGTCTGTTCGGGGAACTGCGGTGCGAACCGATTTATGAGCCCGGCATAAGCCGGTTAATAGTGCTCGAGTGGAGGGAATGTGTGAATTATTGACGCAATAAATCGTCCTCGCTGATTCGAGAAAGATTGAGGTAGTTAGGGGGACGTTTTGATGAGTGATTTTGGGACAAAAAAAACTGTCACACGCATTTGAAGTTTGCAGACATGGTTCAAACAGAAGGCAATCTACTCAGCCAGCAACTGGACACTTGAAATGAGATCTATTTGCCTTTTTGGCGATATCGGCATCAAGTTAAAAAGATGTTTTGTTACTTACGACAGTTCTGTCCGCCACCATTTGACTGCTACTTTCCTCTTTGTCTCTATGTCAATCAACTTCCTAAGTTATCTAGGATTGTTCAATTCCACATCCACATGTTTGCTGACGAGGCACAGGTCCACTTGTGCAGTCGAGTAAGTGGCCTAAACGAAACGGTCGTCATTGAGTAAAGGTGAATGTCGCCACCGTATTGACAAACGCCTCCAAAGCTGTCCGCGGGTCGAGGAAGTCTCCGATGTGACACTCTCCGATGAGGAGACGTATTTACGTGAACGTAATCGCTTTAAGGAATCCGAAAACACCGAGTCGCCAAAGCACCCTGAATACGATCGGTGTGGGAATGATTTTTAACGAAACAGCAACAACAGCTACTACTCGTCCAAACGGCAGGATAGGAGCTATCGGTACAATCATCGCTCACGCTCGCGTTCGCGATTGAGAACACGCTCCTGATCGGCCTCAAAATCAAGATCACGCTCTCCTTATAGGGATCTAGGAATTGACAAAAAGCGTTTATTGGAAATCGCTCGAAAGAATGCTATAACCATGTTCAAAAATGGTTCTCTGCCCGGCTGTGCTACCATGAGCGAAGAGATCAAGGACAAAGTTCTCCTTAAAATGCGACATGATGGAAAAACCGTTCAGGATCTGATGGA
Source organism: Eristalis arbustorum (assembly GCA_916610145.1). NCBI lineage: Eukaryota > Metazoa > Arthropoda > Insecta > Diptera > Syrphidae > Eristalis > Eristalis arbustorum. The sequence continues at coordinate 23,113,343 of OU744319.1, forward strand.
TTTCTGCCGGAAATTAACCAAGAAGGATAACTACGATGAACTGTCGGACTTTTCATCCGAAGAAGACTCCGATATGGACAAGCAAGGTAATACAAAAGCTGGTATTGTATTCGTCTTCTTCTTTGGCTCGCGCTACAGTCCGGGGTGGACCTGGGCCTCAGCCAACATGCCTCTCCATCTAGCCCGGTCTTGTGATAGTTGCTTCCACCCACGCACCTTCATCTTATTCTAGCTGCGTGCGCATCGTGATCTTCCTCTACCGAGTTGTCCCTGTGGGTTGGAATCGAAGACTTTCACCGGGACGGAGCATTGGTGTATATTTGCTCGACGTGACCTAGCAATCTCAGACGAGAGACGAGAACTCGTTTGATCTGGTCAAACGAACAGCTGAGCAGCCCGTCCAGACTCGTCCTGCACCTTCCGTAGATACAGGACCGAAGATAATTTGAAGGACTATTCTCTCGAAGCCGTCAAGAATATCCTCGTCAGCTTTGGTTAGTGTCCATGCTTCTGCGCCATATAGCAGGACTGGGACTATCACGGTCTTATATAGGGATATCTTGGTTCTTCGAGAAACGACTTTATTCCTCAGTGGTTTTCCAAGTGCGAAAATACAGCGTTTGGCCAGTGTGATCTTCCGTTTTTCCTCCGCGGTGGTGTCATTGCTTCTTAGCCTATTGAGACAAAGTCTTTCACCACTTCGAAGTTAAAGCTGGTATAGGGACGTTTTGTCCAAGAAGTCGGTGTTGGTGGACCTATTTAGTAGACAGACACCCTCGTTAACCGCAAACCCTATCTTGGCTGCTTCCTTCTCTGCTTACAAATGCCCCACTGACAGCCCGTTGGGTCCTTTCGATGATGTCAACCTCATCGGCAAATGCGAGCAGTTGCACAGATTTGTGGAAGATCGTGGCTCGCTGTAATCTTTACCGACCTTGACGGAGCATCGTGCGTTCTCCATCGTCATTTTGCAAGGACGTACGAGTTTTGCAAGGATGCCATAACTAGACAAGGCGCTGTATAGCTCGTCTCTATACATACTGTCATAAGCGGCCATTAAGTCGATGAATAGGTAATGGATATCAACTTAAAACTCCTGGGTCTACTCCAAGACCTGGCGAAATGTGAATATTTGGTCAATAGTGACAGAAAAGATTCTCTGCGATATATTTAGGAGACTTATCCTCTATAATTGGCACAGTTTAGAGGGTCTCCTCTCTTTAGGATCGAGCAAACGAAGCTGAGAATCCATCTGTCAGGCATACTTTCATCCGACCAGATTTTACAGATGAGTTGGTGTATGCACTTTACCAAATCACCACCAGCTGCTTTGAAAAGCTCGGCAGGCAGTTCATCGGCACCAACAGCCTTGTTGGAGTTTAGTTTGGCGATTGCTGGCGTCACTTCAGTTGTCCATTCTACAATACCTTATTGCATGTCGAATTGCAGCTCAGACTATGACACTAAAAAAAAGCAGAGTGCTGCTTATATGTAGTAGAAACCAAAGAGCTTGACTTTTTATTTATAAAGCTATGGTTTATCTATTCCAGACTGATTGCAAGTGCTATTTACAAACAAGTTATGCCTTCCAGTTATCTTCAGAACATCAGTTTTTTGTTTACTCTACTCGGCTGTGGAATTCCCTACCCCATAAAGCATCAATAGTTTAAAGTGCTCTGACCACTACTACACTTCCACATAACACTCACTTCGTAAGCATCGTGTGCCTTATCTTGTCCAATGAAAGTGAAGTTCTATTTACAAGCATGTTAAAACTTATAATTAATTTCAGGTCTTGCACAATTTTAAAGATGATTGTTATCTTATCATTGTAAGCAATACACTTTATAAATACTGGCACTACAGTTTGGGGTGGACCTGGCCCTCAACCAACAAGTCTCTCCAAGTAGCACTATCTCTGGCTAGTAGTTTCCAGTTTCGCACACAAAGTTGGTTGAGATCCGTCTCCACTTGGGTTCGCCACCTTAAGTACGGGCGTCCTCTTTTGCAATGCCCCACAGGTTCGGATTCGAAGATTTTTCGAGTCGGAGTTGAGTTGGGCATACGTTGGATCTGTAGACGCCTGGCTAGGCTCATTTCGCTGTATAGCCGGGATTGTTTGTGGTTGAGTCTTGTCCTCCAGAACCCGAACACAAATAGGACACATGATCGCACGCAGAGACCAAGGACTTCTTCATCCGCTTTTGAGATTGCTCATGCCTCCGCGCCGTATAGCAGTGCTGGGAAGATCAGTTATATAGAGTCAACTTGGTTTTTCGACAGAGGGTTCTCCGGTTCTCCCCATCCGGTTTTCAAATCAGTCCCTATGTTTACATCGGGATTCTATGCCATTGTCGATCAGTGGTAGCAGTCTTGACTACTACGGACTAAGTGTTCCGGCGAGTTCCCAGGCAGCCCACACAATTCATTTCGATAGAAAAGATGTAGTTGTATGTAGTAATTATTTTTTATTTGTACGAATTCATTGTTTGTGTTGTGCTTGTAGTAACAAGTGATATCCACGGGCTCTCTGGCGTATACACATTTTTTAGGCGAAAATTCCCATTTGTCCATTCAGGAATTGACTCAAGCAGTGTTGATAAGTCTGTTAGGCATGCGACAATATTTGACTGAAAGTTGAGACTAGACATTATTCCTGATCTCATTAGTGTGTGAACAAAAAAGTGAAAGGTGAAGTATTCACTTCTAAGCTTTATTATAGGGCCCAACGATTACTACCAATTAAAGCTGCGGGGGTATACTTTGATCTCTTTGAAAGATTCCTAGCACTTAGGGACAACAGAAGCTTATTTCAGGCTTAGTTGGCTGCGGTAAATGAACTACCTTCGGCACCAGAATTCAAATGGTCGCCACGTAACCGACAAATATATGGTAGTTTAACTCAGTCATGAGTACATTCATTACCCTTCGCAAATCGTAGCTATTCGTTGGAACTGAGAAGAACTTTGTACAAAAGTCCAGTGACTCGGAGAAAGCGAAAGAAAACGAGCCCTAAGCTTGCTGATTGACGAATGTATGAAACGGCATTGCCATTATCATCCTTAGCGTGACGCAGAGGCGGTAGGTACTGCCTTAGGCCAGTTATCTTAATCGTAAAATAATTTTTTTTATAACTTGGGTATGTGCCTCGACCTCAAAGGAATTGAACCTCGACGTCTAGCTTAGATTCCTGGTCTGAACGACCAACGAAATGTTCACGGCCCCACCTTTTCCGACTCACTGACAATCTCACAGTCAAAGAGTATTTTGTGTGTAGAAAAAGCTTTATCAAATAAATTCGATGCAATAAAAGCAATAACTATTGATTTGCAAACCTATTGAAGGGAACAGTCACGAGCAAAATGAATCTCTCAAGTGGATGGTAAATAACCTCCTCACAAATGCTTTAGCACTCATCTGTCCTCATCTGAAATAAAACCAGCAAATGCATCTCCCATCAATCATATTATCCAACAAGGATGCCAAGGTTAATTTCATGCGACGATTTGAGACAAAGTTCTCCGTACAAACTACACCATCAGCCCAGTATGGCGGATAACACTCTCCGTCGTCCTTCACTTTATTATCATCCGAAAGGGATTCCTAAAAGAAAAAACTTCGAAACTTCACAAAACGAATACTGATGCCAGCGATGAGTCATTCCAAAGTAAACGGGGAAATGAAGTGATATCCCTTAAAATGGAAAATGATGCCCTTGCAGTGTACAACTGCACTTTAAATGCTTCGCTCGACTTTGTCTTCACAAGCACACGACCATGCTGTGCTATGTGCACATTCCATCCCGCCGTCATCGCTCCCAATTCCATAGTCGAATCACGTCTCTGGGATCCACATTCTCCTGCCATCATCCATCACACAGTGCCACCGCCCCCCCATCGGCATCGACACCATCCGAATGTCTAAGTCGTTGCCAATAATCCGTATCGTAATCACTTTTGTGTGACGTCCTTAAAGTACGACAAGCAGACTTGCCCCCTTCAGGCATTCGCTTAACGATAACGACTTGTCTTGACTTTTCTGCGACTTATCGGGTTTCTCGTCGTTGCGAGCCTTTGACATCCTACACAGCCCAACATTCATTTGATGCAGTCTTCACGGGTAATTCCGCTTAAAGTTATCGAAGAAACTTTTAGGTTATCCATTGGGAGACAAAAAAGTGGTGTGTCCTTTTAAAATCAATAAATTTCGTTGAACCAGAAGGAAGGATGCCAAAAGAAGGGGTGGTCCCAGGGAAATCTTTGGAATTTTGTGTTTCAGGAACGGGGGCAGTGTGTCACTGAGACGTTTGCTGTCGTAGCAAGTTGTCATTCAAAAGTAAGCACATGAGTCATACACATTTGGTGGGGAATTGTGAATGTGTTCGTTTTATTGTGATAAGGATCAACGTTGGACAATGGTGGCAAACGGAAAGCTCTACTAAGGGTGTCTTCAATCGATACTGTCTCATTATAGACCATGTGACAAGGTGCTACTGACTCCCTCGATAAAACGACCGGAAACGATCAGAAGCTCTTATGCATCTAGCGACCCTCAGCCAGCTATCGTAGAATTGAATGCCTTTATGACAATCAGACACATTGGCCGATAGACCTTACGCTTCATACAAAGCTCAAGTTGGATTAAACATGTGCGGTCCACATGGCCGACCTGTACTCTGAGTCACGCCAATGTGAAATGATTTGGTTTGAGCCATCTCCGATTGAGTCAAACCAGGTAGAGTTTACAATTACTGGATCAGTACGCTTACCTTGTAGCATCAGAAAGAACACTCTGTCCTCATTCCTCTTCATCGTCGTCAGTAATTCCAGCAGGAAGAGTCTTCATGTCTGAGGACGTCCTTACTAGAGAATTTGAGAAATGAAACCGAAATTTACTTAGATTGTGTCAAGAAGCACGAGGATGTAAGGGAAATAAAATCCGTCTGAAAACCCTCAAAAATTCATCAGATCAGTCATATTTTGACCAATATAGACCAATTCTGCTACCACCAGGTGACTTATATGCAGAGCATATCCTTCAGTTCGCCAAAGATATCTATGTCAATCCAGCTACTGAACAACTGTAGTGTATATCCAGTGGAAGTAACAGCTGTTCAAAGGGCAGTCATCTGACCATCAATGAGCCCAATAGATCTGTTGTCTTACACATAGATAGTCTTCATCTTCTTCTTGTAGCGCTACAGTCCAGAGTGAACCTGAGCCTCGGTCAACAATCCTCTCCAGCTGGCACGATCCTTAGCCAGCTGCCTCCAATTTCGCACTCCAAGTTGGTTGAGGTCCTTCTCCACTTGAGTGCCCCATCGGGTTCGTGGACGTCCATGACACATAGATAGTCAGGTGGCCATAAAAGCGCGATGGTAAAGCTCTGTCGTCCATCTCTAAAAGAGGAAACGGCCATACGCAGCCTTGGCCTATGCTGAGTCTCTGGGCACAATGGTATTTCGGACAATGAGAGATCTTATGAACTGGCAAGATTGGAGGCGGGTATGACTGTGGCACTAGATCGGAAGATACCCAGCGCGATCGCCATGTATGAGTACCAAAAATGACATCGCGCAATCTGGAGTCTTTTTGTTGGGCTGGTTCACTTCGGGTTCTACACCTTAGCTTTCTTTAGTTATCGACAATCTGGATTATCGACAGTTCGTGCTTGTGCACGGCGATAAGACCAACTCCCATCAGCAACGCCACCTATTCCAAAACACGAGCACTTATTGATGACTTCAAAGCATCTCCAATTAGTGTTGGATTGGATGCGTTGCATGATTCGAATATATTTTCTGAAGCAAAAGTCGTGGTTGGTAGAAATGATGAGCCAGTATCATGCTTAATGAGTTCATCGCCTTCAAAGATATAGGCTCTTAAACATCTCATCAAGACGTAAGCAGAAGTTCATGGAGTTGAAAATAATTTTACTGACAAAGGTCTGGGTGTCTACGCAGAAGCATCATCTTGCCATGTAGTCTGACAGAAGAAAAAGCCGTCGCCTCGCCACCATCCGGTGCAGTGTCAATAGTTCTTCACATAACTAGGTGAAAAAAGGAAAAACTTTGTGGCAATTATTGTAAATTCGAAATTCAAAGGCCACAACATGGCGACAAAAACTGATTGGATTAAAAAAGAGAAATCAGATCCGCCCAGTCTTTCCTCTGGTCTGTGAGGTTATAACTCCAGAATCCTTACACCATCGTCTGCTTTGTCCTTTCACCGCCATCCAAGCAGAGTTTAATCCATAGATAATAACTTGGCTGTCGACGATGAGTTTGTAAGCTCTCCCGTCGTGTACTCCGCATGGTCCTCTGCAGCAAATTAAGTCTTAAAAATTTCCCTCATCTCCTTTTGCCAGCGCACCACGGCATCCTTCTCAATTACTGAACACCACCCACCAGTCCTCACCATCATCCATTCTATGATATCATTAAGCGGCGAAGCGTTAAACCATGTCCCCACATCATCGCTAAGTGCCACAGCCATAAATTCCCGGCGAAAACACATTCACGAATTATTGCATTTTTGGAAATATTGAAATTTCAATGCTCCGAGCGGTGCCACGCGCTGCTGGTCTATCATGCGGAGACACACAAGTGGGCCAGCGAGCAGCAGACGGCAAGCACACTCGTGCACAGTACGTGTCACACACTCTGCTCTTAGTGGCACGACGAGCGATGACTTCCTTTTTTCTCTGCTCAGTGAATTCACCCGCATTCCAAGACGTTCGTCGCAGTTCCGCCCCACTCCATCATTTCCTCGTTATTTCCCCTGGTGCGGACAACAGAGCATGGAATACCTATTAATATTAAATTTTATGAGTACCTAGCACTGTCGTTGCTTGATCGTTTCGGTCTCGGCTTTCGATACGTGCCCGTCAGCATCTTTACGGGGCACAAACGCTCCCAGACAGCTCCGAGGATGGCAGACTGAACGCAGTCGCCCATCACGCCCATTCGGGCGAGTTTACTGCTGGCAACTTTAGTTCCCGTCGAAAGAGTGCAACACGAGATAAGATTTGTTATTTAGGAGCACCGGCAAAACAATGACTTTGCGGGGGAGACTGCAGAATGCCCCGAGTGGGAAGTTCTTGGGTTCAGTTTTGAACGAGTTCGAAGGCACTCTGTAGTTCTGGGCGAACGTGATCCTTTTCAAAGAGTTATTATCAATAATTGACTTTTCTCGTTTGCTCTGGAGAAGGGGAATTTTTGTGGGTAAGGATGGATAAGGAATTTGATACTGTTCGAGGTGGTTAAAGAGGGTTCCAGAATGGCTTAGGCAGATGGATAGAAAGCACCTTGATATTCTTGAGCATCAACCAGTCCAAAACAAGAAAGAAGGCCAACAGAAATTAGAGCATTTATAGCAGAAGTTGATGAGACATGTCCGGTTAAACTTACATAAGTTAAGTTATGTTCAGGAGGATGGACTGCATATTTATATCTTCAACGCCCGACGAAAGTCGAACTTCACCTTCCAACTGAAAGCTTGAGGATACTATAGTACTCTCGGGGTGCCGAGACTTAAAGCGCCATCTTGTAGACCTCCACGAAACAGGCACAAAATATATGGACCAAACAATTTGATTAATCGCCTAGTTTTGGAGTTATCGAGGATTTTTTTCAATGAAAATATGTACCAGTATTTGTGCCGAAAGCTTTTTTTCTCGTCAAAAGCTAAATCTCAATGTCACACATTGTTAATTCCTCACTAGAATCGTATTTGTGTAATCGATTATCAAATGAAGTCTCATCTCTAGTGAACGCAACCAACCACACATCCCCAGAAAACATGACAGTACCCGAAAGTATGCAATGACAGCTAAACAGTAAGACAAATGTCAAATGCCTCCATCGAGAAGCACGTTGTTTTGTTTACAAAATTATTCAACAAATACTCGGTGATCCGATAGTTCTCAAAGAAAACACTTAATTTTTCTTCTATTCCCTGCTGCTGCCTACCGCAAATGTGTCTTCGTAAGAGATAATATCACCGCAAACCCACCAAAATGAGAAAAGGAATACAAAAGTACGTGAAATACACCGCCGAAGAGCTCGAGCAGTACATCAAAACAGACGGGTCATGTGTGAAAAAAGTGAATACAGAATTGAAAATCAATATATTCCCATGCAGTCTGCGGAACTTTAAGAAGTCCCTCGTTGAACTGCTGGCCTCAGAGAGAGTCGGTTCATATGACCACCACTTAAAAGGTATCATTTTGGATATCCGGAATATAAAGTTGCTAGGCAACTCCTTTGCGATTCGGTTCGATGATCCCCGTATACTTGTGCGAATTCAAGCTGACTGCTATGTATTTCAGCCGGCTGTTGGGGCTGTCGTAAGGGGAACCGTAAGACATGTGTCTTCCTCACAGATAGGTGTAATCATCTATCGCGTCTTCAGTGTGTCTGTCCGACTCTCGAAGAAAGCTGAAGCTAAAATCGAAGTTGACTCGGAAATTGTCCTCAAAGTAAAGAAGTTCGATTTGCAAAATGTTGTGCCGTTCATAGAGGGAGAATTGGTTGATCAGACTGGCATTGTGAAAAAGGTATGTAGCGACAGTCATGAGTTGGAAGGGGTGTTTATCTAATGTCGATGTTTCGGCTTGTTTTGCAGGAAGAAAGCGAAGGCGAAATGAGCAGCCCCGATCTGGAGGAAGCTTCAAGGTTGATGGCGAAAATAAAGCAGGAATTGAAGGACGAGGAGAGGAATGAGGGATCAGCTTTAAAAAGGATAAAATTTGATTTAGTAGATGACAGCAGTAGTGATTAGTGAATGATGCTGAGCATAGTTGTGCATACAATAAATATTTTAATACGTCGATTGTGACCGTATTTTGCTTGGTTTTTCTTTTTAAACGTTTTAGAGCTACAAGTTTGATGGCTATAAGGGAATGTAGAAATTACTATCCCGCAGTATAGGCCAGAGATCAAGCTAGACTCTGTGGCTCTTTGGTAGGAAACCTGGTCCCAATACCAATGTAGCGCAGGGGAGAAAAGTCTGAATTTCACAGGACAGTGCTATGAAATGTATTTTAGTTATCAATGACACAAGACAGTCGGGGTACTCTGCCACAGTTTTCTGTAATTTATTGCAATTTTTCAACACCTGCGTCAGTTTTGTTTGGTGACCAGCGATGTGCTGATTACGACCTTGTCAGCAGGAAATGGTATGGACTCTTACATCTGACTGATGACTTACATCAGATTACTCTTACAACACTTTGGGCTACACCGACGATGTATGCCCTCTGTCCGGACCTTCACCAAATGACAGAGGGAAGCAGACGTCGTTGACTATAAATTTACTCGGTACAAACTAAAAAGACCAAACTCATCAACTAATATGTGTACTCCTGGACTCTCAACAGTTTCTAAAACCTTTTCAGTATTGTCTCAACCGATGGCGGAACGGAGCTGGATATCGCCAGGCGCAAAGCTAAATCTGTGTTTGGAAGACTGTCCATAGTTTAGTAAAGTAATGCAATTAGCTTAAACACCAAGCTACGACTGTTCCGTTTAAAGGTTGAATCCGTGTTGCTATATGGATGTGGTACCTGCAGAGCGACCACCACTATCACAAGGAAACTGATATCGTTTGTCAAACGAGCCTTCGTTAAATCTTAAGCATAGCATATGGCCAAATCGTATTTCTAACGAACAGCTTTATCAGAGAACGTACGATGAACATATAGGCACAACCATACGGTGACGAAAGTGGCAGTGGATTGGTCACACACTCCGAAAGGGTGGCAGCTATGTAACCAGGGGATGCAAAAGAACCCGCTTACCTAGGATGGTAGAATGCGCGGCGGTCCTAGGAGGAAGTGGCGTAGAACTGATTTGAGTTTCAGCTCATTTTCAGAAATTGCATTCGATGGCTCGTAGGCATTGTAATGGCCCTAGGACCCAGAAGCGGATGCAGGACATAAGCAAAAAGTAAGTCAGTTTTGTTTTTGGAAGTTCAAGTCCTTGGTCGCTCCGAGAGAAAAGTTTGCGCATGCGATCTTTTGTCCTATTGGCGGTAATGGCACATCGAGGAGCGAATTATTCAAAAACGACGTTCACAGGCTTCACAGCGACACGATCCTACCTAGATGCTTAATAATGCATGTTGGACCATGCGATGGTTGACGACGTTAAGACTTGTTGATTTGATTTGTTTTATTGTTTCTAAAACTCGTATAATATTCCTGTCCTGCTACCAGCTAACTCTCGATCGCGAACGGTTGCTTTTACGCTCACGTAGCTCTTTTCGCTTAAGAACGCAGCTTGAAGAGTGACTAGTGTCTCCCAGTATTTGTTGTGTTCCTTGGTAGTGTCGGAAATTTCAGCACATCAGCGGCAGAATTTTGTTCATACATGTACATACATACATATTCCTGACAACGCCTCGGTTGTTAGTACAGGCGACGCCGAGAAAACAGAATGTTTCTGGAAGATTCGATCGCAGAGATCCTGGCAGTTCGTTGCTATTGTGCTTTTCTGACGTCGAAATGTGCCGTTCTTCATCGATTGCGTTTCTTCCTCATTATTCGAGCAGCAACAAAGAATTGATCCGCGTCGATGTGAGATCCTCTGAAGGTTCGGTTCGGACATCAAAAATACTAAATGAGTGCCGTCTATTGCAGCTTCATGAATCTGGTTGACGGTTGATTGATCTGGGAACCGTCAGGTCCGTTTATGGATATTGAGGCCACCATGTGCTAGGTACAGAAAGCCTGTGGCATGCGATCTGTGTTTCTCCTAGCTCGGACAAGCGTTGAAATCATCTAGAACGATCTTGGTGACGAAGCCCTTTCTAGCAGATAACTGAAGTCAAGAATGCCTCTAGTCCTTCGTAGGGACAAGAACGTAAATCAGGCTAATGTTGCCAAATTTAGCAGCGATGCAGATGTTTGTAAGGAGTTCGTTTTTATAGACGAGTCTTAACAAATCTACGCAACACAGTACACGTGACATCCTTGTTTTTGCCCAACGCAAACCAACGCACTCTCTGGATTGTCGTGATGTCTCCTTTATGCCTGTCCAGTGCCTGCCCGAGTTCTTCAGTGGCAACTAGTCTGTTAAGGGACCACAGGTTCTAAAACCGATCATCATCCCTATTCGCTAGGGGATACACAGAATGTCCGTCAATTTCCAATTGATTTAGACTTCACAATCCAGCTAGAGGGATGTAAAAAGAAAAGAAATCAACCTCCTTCTAACAGTCACGTGGATGTAATATCGATTGAGGTACCCTCCCATGGGTGTTGTAATAACGAAACAGGAAACACACACATAACAAATGCACACGAGTCAAACGGAGCTTATCTCACAAATAACGATAGCGCTTCGCCTCATTTGCATAGATTAGGTAGACCCGCTCCTAAGTCGAAAATCCTTTGAAAATTCGAAACTGCCAGCTAGTAGGATGAAAGAAAATATGATTATTTTCTTCGGAAATGCCACCCCAGCCGCCGGCTCCACGCCACGCGGCTGCCTTCACCAAAAAGGGACACAAAACATCGGCAGAGATTTTGCAAATAAAGCCGCCCCCTTCCCCCCCAACACACATGTGATTGTATAAATGCGAATAAAAATAACCCTTGACGTCCCTTTTCAGCTGCTGCTGCCGAGCACATCACCAAAGAAAAAATTAAATTAATTTCACAAATCTTTTTTTTGCCTTCCTTTGCGTCGACTTATCCACCCTTGACGGTCTAATAAAAATTAATCTCCCCCAGCCACACACACGGGCACAAACCACACGAAACCGAGGATGATCCGACCGGCGGACCGAAAGTGGGACGAAAATAATATGAAACTATTGGCTCCCCTGGTGCGGGCGGACAGATACTGCGCCATCTGTTGCCATTGTCATTTCCGCAAATTGAGTGGATTCCTCTTTGTTATTTAATGGAAAAGACGGGCAAAAAAAAAAAACGGAGGGGACGAGGACGACCCAGCACATCCTGCCGCATGCAGGAACCCAGGAACCGAATCTCGAATCTCATTCGGTTCTACCTTCATATTTCATAATAACAATATCCTCGGGGAAGGTTCCGTTGGCGGGCAGCGAGAGCTCCGCTTTAGTCGACTTTATGTGCTGGTTAAAGGGGGAGCAACTAGTTAAAAAGGGATATCAGTGTCCACTCTGGACACGGTGCGAGACGTGGTCACAGCCGTCGTTATTCCTCCTTGAAGTGAGTAAACTTATGCGGGCCGAGCATACAGGACGGCAGTAAGAGTGACAAAGGATATGGCTTCATCAAATCGAGGGAGCAACAGAATTAAGCACGTACATGGCGACATCCCACGAAGATTAAGTCATTAGGTCCTGCCACGGGTGTGTGGGCTGAATGGGCAACTTTAGTTTGTTTAAACAAACTTTCCACCATTGAAGTCAGCTCATTTCGCCTGAACGGATTACTATCCTCGCTCTGAATGGACGAAAGTGGGTCAATTATTGTGCTGTGTTTAAATGGGCATGGCGACAGCACTGGAGACGGTGGTCTGTGGGCGGGGGCCAATCCTTCCGTCCTCCGACTGTGCAAATTGTGATGTTGTCCCAGCGTGTGTGTTGGGGATTGAAGGACGCATTCATAAAGATGTCCTTGAATGCGGAGAGTTACATTTCTAGGAAGAAACGATTTTCTTTTCATTCGCCATTAGTGCCCTCATTGTACATCTGTCACAAAAGCGGTTTCGACATTGAAACCAAGGGCCGTTCCGTGAAGCGGTCTGAAACAATTAGAATACTTTGTTTAAGAGGATTAGATGCGATCGGTCTTAATTAAAGGATGACGCAACTGGATGTGGATTTGAACACGATGATTGGCCAAGTTTTGTACACGCTGTTTCAACTTTCAAGCCTTTAATAGGTGAACGACATGAATTCACTCGCCCCGATTCTGTAAATAGTTCACTTTATAGTACCCGGTAGTACAATACATGTCGAACGAACTAGTCGTTTAGATCAATTTGCACTAGGTCGTACAAAAGTGAACGCTCAGTCCGACGGTCATATGGCTGGTCGTATGGAATTTCAAGTCGTACTGTACAGCAGGTAAAATGTGAACCGTAATTACAAACCGCTGTACAAATTTTCATTCTGTTTTAGTTTTCAACGAGTAATCAGCAGCGAAAGAATGAAAATGATGTGGTCTCACGGTAGAGTTTAGGATCGTTTGTCAATTTAGGACATCACCATCACTGAAAAAACAGAATGTGCGCTTCGATATTGATGCCACGAAACTACTCCCGCATAAAAAAAAAGTCACTCAACCGCGTAGTACAATGCGTACGATCTTTGGTCCTGTTGTGTCTGGAAGAAAAGATTGAACCACGAACCGCACGGTGTCCACAGCGGGCTGTACCCAATTAAGCGTCTTTGGATCCAACGCTTAAGATAGCTAGATCATGCGACAACGCAACAGAGAACGTCCTCGAACGAGATGGCGCACCCAAGTGGAGAAGGACCTGAACCAACTTGGTATGCGCAACTGGAGGCAGCTGGCGAGTGATTGTGCTGGCTGGAGAGTCTTGTTACTTGAGGCCCAGGTCCAGCGCGATGCGCCAAAACGAAGAAGAATAATAAAAACCTCAACAGTTCGGCTTTCACCCTCGTTCTTCTTCGATTCATCTATGAGGATTCGCAGAGGACCAGCCAGCGTTTGGTAGTCATACTTCTAGTTTGATCCGAAGGGTATCCAAATACTCCCCCAAGTTTGTCCGTTTTTTGGGTCGTGCCATCTTGGAAGACAGTATGAAAAACAGACACACGGCTTGTCTAACTGCTACGGTGGCCGTTGCCTGTGTTAGTCAAGTTGTTGCTGTTGCTTGTAACGATTTTCATATGTCCATAAATATTTACCCATGAAGCTCCTTACACCTTTTCATTTTCATTTACAGTTGAGAATAACAGTAAACAAAGAATGAGTTACCTGAAATGTATGTGTCACAGAGTGAATGCCAACAAAACATCGAATGCGCCCTTGTTCCGTGGCTGGTTTCAGGCGAAAACAAAAACTAGTTAAATAAATACACAAGCCAACATAGACACAATGTGCACTAAACAACGGTAAAGCATGAATTGTATACATTTTGAAAACCCTTTTTGTCCTGCAGTCATTGCTCGTAAAAGGGGCAACTGGCAAAAATGTGCAACGCTCCACTGCTCTGCTTGCAAACGAGGAGAGCCTTACAATTCCATGGACTGAAACACAAACAATTTGACTCATTGTGTCTGTCATCTGGTACTCACTCGTAATGATATCCTTCGGGAAATAGTGCACTCCCTCTCTGTCCGCGTAAAAGCAAACACAAGGGACACGCAAATTAAAATACCGGAACACCAGCACCAGGTTGTGATGCTGCTTCACATCGTTCTTTGTTTTTTCAGATAGTTACTCGCGCTGGTGCAGTAAATCCCACGAGTGGCGGGGAAGCTTTAATGCATGACGGTACATTTCAACGACTCTATCAGTCGGGTAGATTAGAAAGGCATGATGTGGGCGAACGAGAGCTCCCTAATTGCGACGCTGGAGTGTTTGTTTGCCTTTTTTTTTTCAATCTGATGTCGAAATTAAGGAACTATTCTGCTGTCGTGGCTGTCGTCTTGAGTGATGGGTGCCGCGAGGAACTCGGTCGGATTAGAAATCAGGTCAAGTTCAAGAGTCTTGTGGGCTGACATGTGCACTGCATTTGTACATTCACTTGTGGGTACGAACGAAAAAAGCGATTTTGATGAGTTTGCAACGAGTGCTGCGACTTGTGGCACCCTCTCGTGGGACTAGAGATAGAGTGAAGCAAGAATTTCCAGTTTGCGCTTGCTAGCTGAAGTGATGATACATGAGCCGCGATTTTTGTGAAAGAACCATTGTTTAGTAAATGTATGCATATAGTTGAAAGTGTAGAACATTTATGTTCTGTTGTTCGCGACTCAATCTCACCTTTTTTGAATGCTTGTTCTGCCTTACATAGCATTTGTCTCCTTCTCTTGTTTTGCGCTACAGTCCGTGGTGGACCTGGGACTAAACCAACAAGCCTCCATGAGTTTGCTACCCACCGTAATGGAGCAGGGAATATGTGGTGGGTGTCAATCTGCTTACTTACTTACTTACTTATCAAGCATGCGAACCATGAAGGGTCTGAGCCTGAGCAATTGCTGCCTTCCATCGGTGACGGTCCTGGGCACGCTGCTTCCAGTCATCAAGGCCAATCTGTCTTCCATCCACGATGACTTGGTCTTTGTACCGGAGGTTCGGTCTTCCTCTCATTCTCGAACCAGGAGGCTCGGATTCGAAGACCCTCTTTGCTGGAGCGTTGTTGTCCATTCGATCGATGTGGCCGAGTCGACGGATTTTTGCCTTCCGGACTACATCCACATCCTTGTACAGCTCGTAGAGTTCGCGGTTGTGTCTTCTCCTCCATTCGCCTTCCTCGCAGACGGGGCTATATATCCGACGTAGAATTTTTCTTTCGAAGGCACCAAGAATCAGCTCTGCAGCCTTACTTAATGTCCAGCTTTCGGCTCCATGAAGTAGGACTGGCAGGATAAGGGTTTTGTAGAGCATGACTTTGGTCCTTCGAGTCAGGAGTTCCGAGCCCAGTTGCTTTGACAGACCGAAGTAGCATCGGTTGCCAAGGGCGATTCTACGTCGGATATCCACTACGATGTTAGACACCGAGGTAGACAAATTCCTTTACTACCTCGAAATTGTAGCTGTCGATTGTGACGTTTTGGCCTAGGTGGTGTGCGGCGATCGTTTTTTGCTCGACAGCATATATTTTGTCTTGTCCTCGTTGACCTTTAGACCAGCTCGTTTCGCTTGTTCCTCAATTGCGGTGAAAGCTTCCACTATGGCACGTTGGGACCGCGCGATAATGTCGATGTCATCAGCGTATCCCAACAGCTGGACTGACTTGTAGAAGATAGTGCCCTCTGTGTTGACTTTTGCCCGTCGCACTATCTTCTCCAGTAAAAGATTGAAGAAATCACACGACAGCGCATCTCCTTGCCGAAATCCGGTGCAGGTTGCGAACGAGGTTTTTGAACCGAACTGCACTGTGCATCGCGTATGTGTTAGCGTGGTGCGACACAACCGGATCAGTTTTCCCGGGATCCCGTATTCAGCCATCGCTTCGAATAGCTCCTTGCGATGAATGCTGTCGTGTGCGGCTTTAAAATCGATGAACAGATGGTGAGTATCGATTTGAAACTCGCTGGTCTTCTCCAGGATCTGCCTTAGTGTGAAGATTTGGTCTTTAGTCGATTGGCCGGGCCGGAAGCCGCACTGGTACGTGCCGATTAGTGCGGTGTAAAACGGCTTTAGACGTTCAGACAGTACGCTGGATAGGATCTTGTAGGCGACATTGAGCAGGGATATACCTCTGTAGTTCTTGCAGGAGGTGGGATCGCCTTTTTTGTGGATGGGGCATATGGAGCTGATATTCCAGTCGTCGGGCATGGGTGTCAATCTGCATCTCTTGAAACTTCTTCAGGATCCAGCAACTTTGATCGACTTAAATGTAGATATCGCTATCTTGACCTCGTTTAAGTCAGGGGAAATACGTGTTAATTTTTCTTCAAATTAAGTGGAACATCCTGCCTGGCAGCGGAATTAGGCTGTTTAACTGTCTTCATTCTCAGTATAGACTGCGACAACTACCAGTTGCCCATTTTCATCATGCTGGCTTCGGTCCAAGGCCTGTACGCCCTATCTATATCCTGACGTAGCACTTCTCCATCTCCACGACTACTCTTTGCTCTTTCTTTTTTCCTTCTAAGAAGCCGGTTGTCTTCTGCAGTGTTTGAAAAACTCTGCTGTCGCTGCAGAAAAACAGAAATTGTGTCTGTGCTGTCGACCGCTACTGACTGCCGACTACAGAAACTGCTTCGAATTGTCCTGCTGACTGAAAGCAACAGCAAACCAAAATTGCTGCAGTTGATCAGTGATCGTTGTGTGACTGCCTTTTTTTCTGAAGTCAACGTTTATTTAAAAAAGTTGACAGCAGTCGAAGCAATGAAAAGCAAAACTTAAGCAACCTTTGCTACTTCGAATGACGCTGCTTCCCTTCTCTTCAGCTCTAGTTTTTCGATGCGTCGTTGCATTGTAGACCTCCTGTTTGTTTGGACGTGCATGCCTGTAGTCGCCGGGAAAGCATGACTGGTTTCTTGGTGGTATCATCAGTGGCAGCTTTTTGATGTCTTCTTGACGACGTTTTCATTCCAGATCTAGTGTGAGTGTGAGCAATATCGAATTTTCAGAAAGTTTCTGAGAGACTCGGTCGGCAAGCTCCTAGCGGCCGATTGCGATTGTAGCTTTCAAACCTCAAACCGTAGTGTCCTGTCTCGTTTTCGTACTTCTCTCGATATCCTCATATATCCTCAAGGAAATGTTGTGTCTGCTAGGTTGAAACAACGGAAGCTTTCTTTTGAATACAGCACAATTTCACAAAGCAAGAAATATTGTCATACCTTCGGATAGCCGCTCGGCAATCAAGTTTCTCGAGGCTGCCATCATTGACTTGATGTTTCAACTGGCGAGTAAAAACAGGAAGAGGATATTTTTGTATAAATAAAGTCCTCCAAAATGTTTTTTTTCCTCCATTCCACTGAGCTGCTGAATACAATGTATAAACGCACAAATTAACTGAAAAGCTAACTGCTTTTTTTTTTTTTTAAATAAACCACTTCAAATGATCATGAAAACCCACCACTGTTGACCCAATTTCGTCCTTGTGGCGATGTTTTAATTAATTGCACAATCAAGGGCGGAATTAGTTTCAATTTGCAATTTGCGTGAACTACAATTTCGACATCTGATTGCTTCATATATGCAACTCAATCAAATTCAATGGATGGATTTCCGATAGACCATGGAAATGATATGCGTATCAAGCGAGTACCCTTGTGCTCAGCGACGACGACGTCGCAAAGCCGAATGCTTTGCCATAATCAATCTTATTCCCACTCATATGTCTGATTGTACATGTACTTGGGTATGCTTCTACCTCAGAGTTCTCACCTGATTATCCAAGCGGATGGGCTTTACGGCTCATTTAACCGAAAAGCGATTACCAAACGTGACTCCGGTTCTTTGGATGGGTTGCGCTGGGCTGGGCCGTGGTTGTCATGGCTACGTGATGGCAGTGGGTGGGGGTAGGGAAAGAGGTTGTGGTTTGGGGGGAGGAAGAGTGATTTGTTATCGTGGTTATCCTGTAATGTCGGGGAAGATGAAAGCCATGTTTGTGGGTTTTAATGTCACTGCCATTGCTCGCAATCTGTTTCAAGGACATGCATGATAAGCGATTTTAAAGAGGATATTAATTTGCCAATTCAGTTTTTTTGATGTATCGTGTGTGTCATCTGATGCGGCACGAGTGTTATTAACAATTAATCAAACAATGGAGGATTCGCGGGGTATGAGATATGACATGGAATACCTGGAAATTAAATTTATGAAGTATGTATATTTTTTCGAATTGAATGGTTCTCTGGCAAGGGGTTTTTCATATCGACTGGCAATTCATTTCGGGGTTATGTGAAGGATTGAGAGGCTTAATTTCAGTTTCAATTACTAATCGAGGCTTTAGTGAGTGGAGCGCATTAGTCGACTGGGAATAAGGCAAGAAGGGACTTTTTTTAAGCGATCCTTTGTTAATGACATGGAATTTAATCAGATGAAGGATAACCCACACCTTGCAGTGGGCAACTGGCAAGTGATTGTACTGACCTTATCTCACCTTCAATGGCCGGTTCACAAAAGGGGAAAAGTGGAAGGCATTTCAATCCTCCTCCATTGACTCTAACTCACCAAAAGGTATGCCAATTTGAAACTAGCCAAGTTTCTGAACTTGGTTCAACCTCGTTATGGGTCCTTCAAGCGGTCTCCTCTCCAAATGATTCGCATTCAATGCTCCCCTCGGCACTCGTAATGATGGAGCCATTCGTGCCATGTGACCAAGCCATCGAATCATAGCCTTTTCCGTAACTCGCGTACTGCCGTGTTTATCAGCTTATATAATAATAATATAGGTGGCGCTACTGCCCTTAGAGGGCCGGGGCCTAGCTTTTCAGCAACCACTTGTGTCGTGAGTGCTATTGTTGTCTCTCGAGTAGAGTGGAACCTACAGTTTTATAAGACTCCGAACGGCCAAGTTTAAGAACCTTTTTCCTGACAGGAAATACTCTTTGAGCAAGGAGTGTGGGCTATATGTGGAATGCATCAGAATGGATGATGTTGGCGAACTTTTAACTTCTGTTCAGTATGACAGTTCATTCTCACATGTGCGTCTCATTTACGTATGTATGCGTATCATTTTACTCTCATGGTCGTGTGGGATTGTATTAATGTATACATCGTATACATATTCGGACGCAATGCACGTATTTCATTGGGCACCTCTTTGCAGTCCGGCAAATGCGATGTTTGTGGATGTCAACTGCAACGCACGCACCGGATTCTATGGGCTTGGGCCTTTATCACGGCAAATAATGGAGATCGTGCTTTATGCTTTACCAACCACCGTGCATTACAATGCCGTCTACATTTCACTTAAACATGCATGCTCTGCTTAGCTTGTTAGGAAATCGGAAACTGCTAGTGGTCCATGTGGCACGTCTATGAAGCTCAAATGGAAAAAAAAGTGACAGACCACTAGCAACATAATACACGTGCAAAAACATGAACAAAGATATTCACAGGTCGTGGGTAGGTCTAATAGGGCCGTTGTGGCAGTTGGAAGATGAGCTACAAAAACCATCAGAAATGAATACGCTGACTATTATACGTCAACAGCCTTGATGACACGTAGCACCGTACTGTCCTGTATAAACCACATGTCAGGACTATGGCCCCGTTGACAGTAATAGCCTGGGCAAAGTCGTCACCAAAGAGTATGGGCTGAGATGACGCCACCACTACACTAATGCTTTCGGGGTGCATTGGAGGCTCTTGGATCTCAAGTGGATTGATATCGTCCTGAATTCGAGCATTTTTTGTCCATTCATAGCAAAATCAACAGCCTCGGATTTTTCTGACAGATGTAACTTCAATAATGTGGTCGTTATCAACTGCCAATTGTATTTGATTTTAGAAGAAAGACTCTTCGATGGCTTGCGGAGAAGTCACTTTAAACAGATGAAGCAAGAGGCGAACACTTTGACTAGGTAGGATTAAAAGAAATTCACACAGAGATCCGGTATAGAGTTACATTCGTGAATTGCTGTTTTGTTGCTTGTTTCTTTTCTTTCACAAGAGACAATTCAAAAGCAATTCGCTGCCAGATCTAGAACTAGCTTCGCGCAAGACTCTAAAGTAAATTCATGTGTTTGAATGGCTTTCTAAAATAAGAAATTTTTATAAAAATGAATGGAAAATATATATGTACCTAGTGGAAAACCAAAATTTAAGATATGCACATTTTTTTTGTGAAAATAAGACACTAATTATTAATGGGAAAGTAAAAACGGTCAGAAATTGTTTGTTGTGCAACATTTAACATTTCTGCTATTTGCTTTTGACTCAAAGTGTCATCTCCATCCAATATCGTTTCCAATTCGGTGTCTTCAAACATTTTTGGTGGTCTTCCACGTTCTTCATTTCTCACATCAAAATCATTATTTCTGAACCGTTGAAACCACCTTTTGCATGTTGCTTCTGATAGAGCATGATTACCATATGCCTCGACAAGCATTCGATGCGACTCTGCAGCACTTTTCTTCAAATGAAAACAAAAAATGAATGCTTTCCGCAAATCATCACTCTCTGGTAGAAAATTCGACATTTTTAACACGATGAAAAAATATGATTTTGTCTGTTCAATGACTGATGGTGTATACTAAATATTTTTCACAGATGTCATAGCAAACAAACAAAAAAATGAGTGCTCGTTCACAACAAATGTATCCCTATCGAGACATTTGAATCTCGACGCTCACTTCATACTGGTACACCTTCATACAAATCACCTCAGTTTAAGTTTTTAGTTACAAGCCTGTTTTTTTCTTTAGGAATCTTAGAATAAGAAATTGTTCTAGTGCCACGAAGTAGATTTAAGCTGTTGCCGCTCTAGACCAGAAAATCCAATCATCGATGTACAAATCGGAACTGGCTGAGGCCGACGGACCACAGCAACATTGCTTCTGTTCAATCTTCCTACACTCACTGTACAACTATCGTTTTGCTGGTCACTTTTTCACTGACTTCAATTTTATAGTCAGTTGTAGATAAAAATTCGTCTGCACTAAATAACAAATCACGTCAGAGGAATGATCTTCCTTCATAAGACCCCATGGCGAGCACTACCTTCCCGACATGTGCCAACCCTTCATGTAAGGTAAATAAAAACTGTAAGACTTTTAATTGTTATTGTGCACTCTTTCTAGTTCCGTTGCACAGCATCGACAAAAGCAGCGAAAAAGCAAGGTGCAGAAAAAGAAAAAAACGTCGCCACAATTAAAGAGAAGTCCCAACTTGAAAAATCAGCGCCGTTGATGAAACGATTTTTGATATACCGATACGATCCCGACAGCCGGCCGGCAAAACCATACGTCCAAGAGTATAAACTGGATCTGAACCATGTAAAGTTAGGACCCATGGTTCTAACAGCGCTGATATTCCTCAAAGAACAGGACCCAACGCTGACATTTCGTCGATCCTGTCGTGAGGGTATCTGCGGCTCATGCGGCATGAATGTGGATGGAGTCAATTGCTTGGCTTGCATAACGTAAGTCTGGTCTTTTTTTATTTGTCTTCAATTTTGAATGCATTTTCTGTGTTGCAGACCGATCGATTTTAATCTGTCCAAGGTCACGAAGATTTATCCGCTGCCGCATATGTATGTGCTGAGGGATCTGGTCGTCGACTTGGATCATTTCTACCAACAGTATACCTCTATTCGTCCTTGGCTAAGACGCAAGTAAGTTTGAAGTGAATATTTTAATGGAGTCAATGTTGAAGTCTCAGCGGTTGTTGGTGACTTTCTTTCTCATAGACCTGATAAGTTGGGTAATGTTGCATCCTCCTGGCTGTTCCTATTTGCATAGGCTTTCGTACATACAAAGCATAAGTTATTGTTGAAACGACATCAATAAATGAGGACAAATGAATCATTTTTAGACATCGTCGGGGGCATAGACTCCTCCTTCTCAGCACCAGAGCACTAACAACAAAGGCACATCGTGCACAAATGTTGCTAGAGATGTTGCAGGCATATGTGCAGCCTACAAATGCATCAAACAAAAGCATGGAGCAGCGCTGAAGCTCGCTTTTAAGTTTCTGATTTTAATTTCTTTTCCCCAGTGCACCAACCCATAAACTGTCTCCAGTTCAGCCATTTCCATCCACCGCAATCTTGTACACGAACCAAATTTCACCTTCCCACCACGTTTACACATGAAAATTTCCCCCTTAAGGGAAATTCACATGACATATCCAACATGATGTTAACCACCGAAAAAAAAAAACTGACATAAGCAGACGTTGACAAGCGTACTGAAGAGAAGGTGTCTCTCGAAAGTTAAAGAAAATTTATATTTATATTTCAATTCGGCAACGAACTTGAATTGCGAGCGCAGTGTCGTTTCAATTTATTTTAAAAAAGAAACAATCAGAAGAACAGCATTAAATAATCGTGACAATGGCTATGGTCGGTGATCTTAGATTAATGCTGTGCCGTGTTGGTGCCTTCAGTGGCCAGGTAAGAGAAGAATTCCATGTCCCATTGGTCTGCTCGTTGATTACATAATTTTTCTTTTATTTGAACGTATATTCTTGTCGGGCGATAAGTCGACGATTTTGGTACAAACAAATTTTTGGCGAAAATTTTGTTCATCTTTTGTTGTTTTTGCATTGCCTTTGGAACCAGGAACCTGTTATATAAATCACTAATTGGAATTAAATGCAGTGTATTTCACCAGAATGTTAAATTATGATGGTTGATTGTTGTTAATGAAGTTCAAACAATTACCTGATGATGGTCATCGGAGGATAAGACAGAATGCTTATGAAACCTATTGCGTTTTCTAAATATTTTTTTTTCTTTTTGTTTGGTGCCAGGGCAGGTAGGAGAGATAGCATCGATCTATTGTATATGTGATGCAGGAAGGGGAATTTAAATTGCTGCCTCTACTGGAGTTCATTGTTAACCGACGAACTGGTCCCCTGCCGTGGATTTTAGTGGGTGCAGGGAGAAATCAATGGAAATTTCCATCACTGTCAGCTTTGAATGTTCGAATGATAAGCCAAAAGTGTGCCTGTAGTTTTGTTGTTCGCCGAGGTGTTGTGCGGAATGCTGAAAGAATTGAGGGAAAATGAAGTTTGGAATTTGCGCGAAAATGCTGTTCTATAAATTCCAGTTCTTACGCAATTATTTTTATCTTGGATTCCGTTAAGCGAAGAATTGTTTGTTGTACATTCGAAAATACAGTACGAAAAAAGCAGCGGTTGAGGAAGATTAGTACATAAATTTGTGAGCAACACAAAACTTGTTTTGGATTAGTAAATCCTCAACTACCTGAGAATGTTCTCCATTTATGATGCATTTGAATTTCATCATAACACAGCACACTCGTATCCTGTTGAATAATCCCCTTGAGCGAGATTTCAAAGGCGTCAATTGAAAGGCGCACCAACAGGCCACATGAATAAATTAGTTTTTTGTTTATCGTTTAGTTCTTAGTGCTTAAGGATTGTTGACAAACACACCAAGCACGACTTTCATACAAAACAGGTTTTCCACTTGCTGCGGTGTTTTCTACTTGTTACTCGACGTATCTACGTAGACAACTGTGTAGATTGTATCTCAGATGCATGCACCCGTCCAAGAAGATAGATGTTATGACAGATTTGTGGTTTTGAATATCATTCAGATTATAAAATCGTCAGAAAGTTGTATAACAAGCGGGAGACTGTGTCATCAGAGACAAGTACTCATCACATCACGCACCTCATGGAAGGAAACGTGAACAACTCTGTTATAATCACGTGTATTAAACTTCCATCTGATGTGCTGCTCATGTCAAGTGTATGCTTCTCAGATTCTCTTTCTATTGTCTCTACCACCGACGTAAACACTTCAACTATTATTCTCGTAATTTCTGACAGCAATCTAGTGTTTCACTTGAAAAGCACTGACTATGAAACTCCTTGCGTGTTACCTAATCACTTTGTTGTGTGACGAGCATCAAAATACTTGCCACAAGCAAACGTGTTCCCCAAATGTCGCAATTTGCATGCAATCATCTCAACACAGCGTCTCATAACCTTTCTTTTTATTCATCACACTGACACATGACACATTTCAATTATTCACAGATGCGAGCAATCTCCAATTCGACAACACTCACTCAGGCTGCTGCTCAGGAGGCTTCGGCTAAGGAACCAAAAATCAAAACCGTTCAGGTGTACAGATATTGCCCAGATGGAGATGAGAAGAAGCCCTACATGCAAACCTACAAGGTTGATCTGTCAAAGTGCGGTCCCATGGTGTTGGACGTTTTGATTAAGATCAAAAACGAAATGGATCCCACATTGTCATTCCGCCGCTCATGCCGCGAGGGCATTTGCGGATCCTGCGCAATGAACATTGGTGGTGTCAATACTTTGGCTTGTCTTAGGTTAGCAAACGGAGAGAGAGGTCACACGGAAATTTGTTGAGACAATTGATTTTGATTATTCTTACAGCAAGGTCGACGACAACCTTTCGAAGCCCCTGAAGGTGTATCCTCTGCCACATATGTATGTGGTTAGGGATTTGGTTCCTGACTTGAGCAACTTCTACAACCAGTACACTTCGATTAAGCCGTTCTTGCAACGCAAGTGAGTGGTTTTCTTGTCAGCTCACCTGTAAACCCTATCCCACTGCTTCCAAAACATAACCTCATCTTCCTCCATTTCATTAACCCTAACCTCTTCTGCATTCATCCTCTCCATCTCCCCACATCGCATTTGCTCTTGTTTACTTACTCTTCTCTCCTTTTCAGAGATGCGACCAAGGGTGAAAGCCAGTTGTTGCAATCCATCGAAGATCGCGCAAAGTTGGACGGTTTGTACGAGTGCATCTTGTGCGCATGTTGCTCAACATCATGCCCGTCTTACTGGTGGAACGGTGATAAGTATCTTGGACCAGCTGTCCTCATGCAAGCCTACCGTTGGATTATCGATTCCCGCGATGAACTGACCAAGGAGCGCTTGGATCAGCTAAGGGATCCCTTCAGCGTGTACAGATGCCACACCATCATGAACTGCACACGCACATGCCCCAAGGGTCTGAATCCAGGACGTGCTATTGCCGAAATCAAGAAGCTCCTCGCTGGTATGGCTACGAAGCCCAAGCCAACCATGGACCCAATCACCGGTGCCTAAGAAGAAGAGACTAAGCTGGCGAAATTCGAAAAAAAAAACATGGGAAGACACGAAACAGCTTCGCGGATATCCCTCCCACTACAATTCTCAGTTTTCTTTTGCTCTGTACTTAGTTTGAACACCTTTTTATCCATTTACAATTTTTCTAGCGGTTGTAATATTTATTTCTCTTGGACAAACCTGTTAAGGCAACTCTGTTACAGAT
The DNA here is from genome assembly GCA_916610145.1 of Eristalis arbustorum. Lineage (NCBI taxonomy): Eukaryota > Metazoa > Arthropoda > Insecta > Diptera > Syrphidae > Eristalis > Eristalis arbustorum. Next base: position 23,138,907 of record OU744319.1, read on the forward strand.
GATATGCAATACATTCTAAATATTATGGTGAAACGAACAACAATTGCACACTTTGTTTTACTTTTGGGCTTGTCGTCGGTGTCACTTATCTTATCTGTCATTGGGCGGTGGGTTACAGGAACAGTTTGTCTGCGGTCAGTGGCATGATAGTTTGCCTTGACATTAAGCTGATAGACCTTGATGCGTTTGACATCTGTTATTAGATTAAGTTTTCTGGTAATTGATAAACTATTATTCCACGAGCGTGAGTTGGAGGGTAAATGCTTCTGAATGGAGGAAGAAAATCGATAATCGAAGTGTGGTTAGTGCGGGTGCTGATTACACAACCTATCCACGTTGTTTAGAGTTCCGCCTTGCTTATCGGAGTTTTTGGAAACTATGATATGAATTCGATGAGTACAGTGTTTTGCTTTCAAGTTCACAATCGTTGGTGTATTTATTCATTCCGTGGTCTGAAATAATTCGAAAAAGCTGTCCCTGACGTTAAAGATATACACTTGATAATACATACATGGAATCGCTCAAAATATGATTCCCTGCATAATTTTGGTCTTGCTCACTTTGTACACCCAAAATGGGTTAAAAACAAGAAATAAGAAAAGAAGGCTATCAAACTGCAGAAATGAGATTTCTTAGAACTGTTGTTTGAGTTGCTCTCAGGGAGAGGGTGAGAAACACGGCAAAACGCGGGAAACTCAATGTCGAGCAGCTACTTCGCAGAACGGAAAGTGCTATACATCCATGGTTTGGACACGTGACAAGAATGTCCTCGGTATCACGTCCCCCGAGGTATCACGTCCATCACTAAAGCGACTCCTTGACAGATCCAGGACCAGGTTGAAACAAGTCTAAAAATTCGGTTGGTTGCGCCTGGGCATAAGTCTCGATGAGTTAGAGTCGATGGCGGAGGATCGAGCGGTGCGTGATTTACCCCCGCGAGCACTTTAGTGAATCATGCGGGTCGGAAAATGATTACGATGATGAGCCTACCAATTAAACAGAAAAGAAAATTTATGTACATAATTATTCCTACACAAATTATTCTTAAGCATTGCAGACATTGTGGTAAGGCCAAAATAATGGAACATTGACTGTTCGAATGTTCTAGCCTGGAATTAAATAAGATACAAAACAGGACATCCCCAACGGAGAAAGATGGCCTAATCATCCTGTCTAGACAACCTATTCAATATATAGAAGGGAACAAAGTAGATTCGTAATTTGCAGTAAATTGCCGCACAACTCATAATCATCACTTTATGTGTACATGGACGCAGATCAAATTAAGTTATAACAACAACAAGATTATTGGTGGATTCCCATCAAAACTGCTACCGTTTGCAGCTAAAATGTCTCAAGTGGTTAATAAGTGAGTAATCAGGTATGTACATGTTGTTTTTCGAAGTCGCACACAACAGACGACTTGCTCAGAATGTAAACACACGCGTCTACAGTGAACGAAAAGAATAACAACCAGTGTTGAATGGCTCTGGCCAGACTTCGAGACTGGAAACAATTGTAGTCGTATCTCCATAGATGGCTCCAAAACCTATGAAGGGTCCGACAACTTAAGACTGTACACCTTATTATGTATCCGTTTTCTAAGCGGAAACCTATGGAGGGTGATGGTTGGATCTCTCGACAGCACTATAGTAGAGCCTAACTCTCCAGGATGTAGATGGACCAAGTATTTGCTCCCAATTCCGCGGCTTTCTTGTTGTCCTTTGACAGAAAAGACTGCAGACGACGTAATAACGGGCCACTACACCTTTGCAAAGCACTGAGTTTAAGTGAAGATACCCTCTGCGATGCCTATGGAGAGGACGGCTACACGGCAGAGCACTTTCTCTGTCACTGTCCCATTATTGATTGGGATGTTAGAGCTGAGTCGGTAGGCCCTTCACCACAGAAGCGCCTGCTGATCTTCCGAAGGAATTGTTCTTCTATGTTTTTTTAGTTTCCACATAGGGAGGCATTGTGTTATTAAAAATTTTTGTTTGGACTCATTTATTTTCAAAATTACTCGTTTTTTAAGCTTCTTGACCTGTGATAACACTGATAACAACATCGATTTTGTCAATTGCAATTCCTCTGAGATCGAGTGAGAGCCGTTTCCCTGATTAACAGCTGGAAACATCGACAACTTACATACGCTTGCTAGAGAGCACCTTATTCGACAAAAGCCAGGTCTGTCTCATACAGCAGATTTATTAAAGAAAAATAAACAGAACTCGGAAGGGTATAACCTTTGAATGGTAGCCCTTAAAAATTCAAGAATTTCAGAAGATTTTGATTGTGTAGTGGTTTTGTATTTTTTGTAGACTTGTGTGTACTGAGTGTTTACTCAAACCCACTCGACAGAGCTGTAGAGAGTTGGGGCATAGATAGTTCCATTTCAAAGTAGAATCGTATAATTGTCGGAATAAAATCGAATTCTGTAGTTTGGCCCCTTGATGTAAAACGCCTGACCTCTATTAGGTAACACTCGGAAGTTACAGCACTAGTCCCTTAACTTTGTGTCGTTCGGCAGTTGTTGCAAAACTAGTCTTGGTTAGTTAGTTGAGGTTATAGTCGCTGAATCGTGCAAGGCAATCCATACTCAAGCCATCATAGCGATTTGGTGTGGTACTAGTCCTCAAAAGTAAAGATATCTGGGTAAGCAGTTGATATCATAGGAAGAATTGGAATATCTAGAACCATCCTCATATCATCCGCAGATTCCTAAAGTAATTTGGTTCTAGATTACTCTCTTTTAGAATACTCTAGAATAAATCTCTTACACCTATGCTCAACATTAGTCCACAACCCTCAACAGTACTCTGAAAAGAGCTGCATGTGAAGGCCAGGGGAACTCTAGGAGACTAAGGTATGAAAAAGGAGCACAATAGATCTAATGGTCGCTGTGTAACATATCCTCAACAATAACAATAATAGGCCCACTGTACTTCTACGTGGATCTGTACATTTCAATACCGCAACCAATTTCCGCTTTTAATAAAGCTAAGCAGATGGCCGACTCTTATGTTTAGTTATTCAGCCATGTTATCAAAATGGAGGCTTCCAGAAGTGCTTAAATTGAGCAGGCTATTCGATCGTTAAGAGTCGAGTGCAGGCCAGAGTTGTTTGGTTAATAGATGTTTTATAGTACCGATTGGCATGGGGTGTATCACTATCCGGACATAGGACAAGGCTTGTATTCTTTCTAACGAATTTATCCGCTTGGCCGATTTCTTGGAATGTCAGTGGCCCGGCAGCCACATAAGTTGCAGATCTGCCTTTAGTGGGATTTTACTGGTTATTCACTAAATTTTTTAAATCGTTCGTTAGGAGTATTACACGTTAGGAGATCACAATTCATGCTTTAAGCCCAAATCGTTGGTCTTTCCTATCATGTTGCTCAATTTCTCAATATGAGTGCTATATTTCTAGGTGGAAGTGGCCCTCACCCTACATCCTTGTCCAACCAGCACGATCTCTCGCCATCTGCTGCAGTTTCGCGCACAAAGCCGGCTGCAGTCCCCTCGAATTTTGTGCGGGACGTCCTCTGTTGCGTTGTTGGCAAAGAGTCGAAGATTCTTCGGCCCGGAGCTAAGTTGTCCACACGCTCTGCACTGTCTAACCGTCTTTGACTTTGGACACGTAGACGCCTGGCAAAACTTATATTGCTGCACAGCCGTGGTTGAACCTTCCTCTTCCTGTGGATGCGCCCGTTGGCTTAGCTCTCAGCTGAATTGCTCCTCCGTCGTGCGCTTAGAAGAGAGATGGGCCGTGATAGATCACTCTTTGCTTTTCTCATTTGCAGTCGTCCCACGAATGTCGGTATCCTATCTTCTGTAGAAGCTAGTAAGAACCTGAATTTCATCACCTGGAGATAGGAGTTTGAAGACTGAGGCCAGGAGAGCTGCTTATCACATGCCAACGCTCTGAAAGCCCATCATTCATCTTTGCATTTAGGCACTATTTTCGATTTTAGGATTGTTAAAGGCGGCTTTGATCTCCTTATTTTTTCCCGGTAAAGTGAAGTTTTTTTAGACAGCTTTTGGTCTTTAAACAAAATGATCCATGGTCTCTATAGTCATAATTAATTTAGGCTGAGTCATTATTTCTGTCGAAGTACCTACTCGACCAATTAGGGTGATTAATTGGGCTAGTCCAATCACAATTTAAATATCACCGCATCTCCTTTCTGAAGAAAACACTCAGATTCAAATATGAGCGCAATCAGAAAGTCTCTCTACAACTGATCTTTTGTCTTTGATCGTCCCTCCCAGTTTCGAGACCTCCAGAAAACTGGCAACCGAGAGACACATTCTCCTTCACATAGTCCCGCATATTCCCATAAGCTAGTCATAAACGACAAAGCCACTCCAGACGTAATTAAAACAGTCATTAAATGCGATCCACGTCATAAGGTTATTGTACTCCAGCAGATAAACCGCTCAAATCGACCGGAAAAAAATTCCAATTCCAATTCCAGTTCCGTATCCCAAAAATGAACATCACCGAGTGTAGCAGGAAAAAAACCGACACCAGCAACACTTATCACTTTGACTCAATTCGGTTTCGTTAAAGGGTTCATCGCACAAATGCTGAACCAAAACACACATGGAAGGGGAACATTCTATGGCCTCCTCACCATGACGTCATTTCTAAATTCTTTCTGACGCATGACCTCGACGACGCACACCACACACATACAACCCCCTCGCACACATGCACTCTTCCCAGCAAAACGAAACAGAACCAGTCGAAAATTTTCAAATACAAATGTGAGTTAAAGGAGCACCACACTCTGTCGCGCACCGTCGTTGAGTTTTTCAAATAAACCGATACCCAGAGTGCTTCGTCCAGTTCACTGGCATTAATGAATTTGTTGTAAAAGTGTCAACGTGCAGAAAGTGTTTCGGCCGAGCAAAAAGTGGAAATATTCTGGAAAAAAATACATAAAAATCAGTGTCCATCGGAGGTTGAAGCATAAACAATTTACTAAATAAATGTGCATTAATTTTACGCCCGTATATCCGTCGCAAGAGTAGAATATCGCTCGTTCTGAGGTAAATATCTTCGTGTGCTTCGTCGCAATAAGATAAAATTCCACAATCTACAAGCCGCTGCCTGTCGCCTGTCACACACCGTCTCAGCAGTCAGCGGCTGGGCTGAGCATAAAACAATTGTTGCGGCAGAAGATTAAGGGAAAATACCGATTAATTAAATAATTAGGGCGCACCTAAGTGATAAAAATAAATAATGTGCGGAAGACAGCTTCATGAGTGGCCGTGGTTGCTTGAGCAGCGCGCTGGGCATACGTGATTTTTGTGTTAAAAATAGTTATTTCACTTGGTCTTGTCTCACGTAAGAGTGCAAAAACAAAATAAAATCTATTTTTATGATCGTCCGAGGGGGGGGGGGCTTGGGACGCGTTGTAAATGCGAAAAACCTTGTAAATTTACGAAAAAAGAGTGTGTGTGTGTAAGGGGAAAGCGGCGAAGGGGGTGAGACTCTAGGCTGGACAGCTGTGTCAACTGTCGAACTGCAATAAAGCAGCAGCAGCAGGCAACCCCTGCGTCCGACCCTCAGAACGATGGAATAAATATCTGTTATCGACTTGTACTAATCGCGATCATAAAGTATTACTCATTGCATGTGAAACGCGCCAAAATACATCGTGAGCAAACGAAAGCTTGTGCTACATTCCTTCGTGGGCTGTGGTGACGAAAAGTGGTTCTTATCTGAGGGCAGATGAAGCACAACACAGAACAAGTTTTTTTCTGTTTCGAATTTGCATACCAACGTGCTTGGTAGTTGTGTGTTGTCGTCCGCTGTTGACGAGCAATATTCAAATTGTTTCTTATTAGGTGATTTATAGGTGGAAACATGATTGATGTCTGATGCAAAGTAGGGGGACCGTCGCTCTGTTTTGTGAGCACAGTGAACATGGAAATGAAAAACTTTATTTACCTTTATGACTCGCACAGGTTTGTTCCTATGGAAATCGCATAGCAATCAGAACTCCCTCGCGCGTTGTGATAATTTCAGGCTCGTAAAACCTCGTCATGCTAATAGAATTCAAATCAACATCACGCGCGTCCTTTATGTCTGCAGCAGATGTGAATGGGTTCGGCTTAGATGTGGACTATCTTCTGATTTTTACTTTAAGTCTTACTTTCGTGAGCAGACCTCATGAGGCTCCCTCGGAATTGTTGGCTTTTTCCCGTGATAACCTTTTCATATTCTGACAGAATTTGTGGCTTCTTCCCGTGATATTCCTTCTACATTCGAGGCAGAGAATTGTTGACTTCTCGTGTATTCCCTCCACATTCAGACAGAGTACCTACTGAAAATGTTTTCCCTTTCCCTGTGCCTCTGTGCCAATTGATTTTTCGTTACCCGCCACACATGTTCTAGCGATAAACAAACTGTAAGCGCAACATTTTGCATACGCACATGTGTACTTTCTCGCATGCAAGTCAAACAGTGGACCTCTGCGGGCGATATTTCCCAGTCCGGAAACACATGGCAGCATGTACTGATGTTTATCGCATAACGCCAGCGTATGTAGTTAAATTCGTCGATGACGAGGGTCCTTTCCGTCCACCAGCACATGCTGCGATGGGTTCAAAGGGGAACTGCAGGAAATGTGAAATGCATTTCTTACTTAACATTTTGTTTGTTTTATCGTTCCTTGTCATGTGACTCAAGTAAGGGCACAGCTTGAGGGAGGTATTGTGAAATCGTCTCAACATATGTAACCCACCTATGACAATTGCATTTTACATAATCTGTACCACTAGGCAACACCATGATCAAGAGGTCATCGTGTAAGAAGTCAATTGAAATTTATAACCCCTTACAGACCCCACTGAACTAAGCACCCGACTGTGTGTTGCTTCGGTTCGAAATCGTCCGTCGTTTGCTTTTCCCTTGCTCTTGCGGGTTGGGTCAGACATATGAAATAAAAATGCCTATATTTACCTTTAATGTGTGCTTGTTTTTCTTTTTCCTTGGCAGAATAATCAACACAAGAGTGGTGTTACACAACAATGGGAGACACAGCAAGAGAGACGAGAAATCGTTCGAGATCTAAGACACCATTTCTTAGATCGCAATGCGATAGTGAGTCATGTGCACATGCCGGAGAAGAAGGGCACATACATCATCATCATGAGAAGAAGAAGAAAACTCCAAACGTTCAGTAAGTATTGTTATTTGTTCAATTTCAAATTGAAATGAGGAACGAAACGTCGGATAGCGTGTTCTGGTTCTCCTTCTACAACAAATGCTGTTCTCATGGTTTTCCTTGGCGATTTGACATTGAATCATACATAAACATAAGCAATATGAATGAATCGTCACTGCCGCAATAAAAAACTCGTATTCTAAGCAGCGCTTCATTTCGAACAAATATGTCGTCACCGTGGTGGCGGCGGTTATGTTTATACAAACACAACAGATCGATCGATTGGCCTTGGAATTGAAAAAAAAAACACAAAAAACAATAAGTTAGCTAGAGTTGGTCAAGCAAAGGCTGGGCAGTGAGGGGTGCGCAGATGCCTTATGATTATCTATTCAATTTGAATTGTAACGTTCGACGTTCTTTCCTTCTCAGCTTGTTGCGAGGCGTTACTGAGAGTTAGAAAAAAAAAAGCTTCCTGTTTCAAGATCAGAGCTTTGCCGGCGCTGGTGCTGGTGTGCTGGTGGGGGTACGCGATGAAATGTCTGTTGAGTCTCTTTTTAATCAGCGGATGATTGTGAAAATAAAAGTGCTTAGACTGTATGCATATAGATATACCCGATGTTGATGCTTTGTACAGTTTTTTGAGAAGTTCGTTATCGGCGTTGCCCATGTTTGTTGCTTTGAACGAGTTGGCTGCTTGCTGCTTGTGTTGGTCTGGTGTGAATAAATGTGTGGGGGGATTTGATTAGATACGTACAATACGTGCTGTTTCCGAAAGAATGCAAGATCGCACTGAAGTGGACTGAAGTCAGCATAAAGACCAAGGCAGAGCAGATATCTATTTTCGGTAATCAAAACTGAAAGTCCGAAGATTAAGAGGGCATTGTGCAAGGGGGTGCAAAGGTAGACGTTGAGAATGACTGAAAATAACCTAAAATGTGCATTTGCTCATTGTCATCGAAAAATTCACCAGGCATACATACGAAGTTGTGTTCCATACACAATTTCTGCAGGCGATGATAGCAAGTCTTTCTTACGAGAAGATCTCAATCCCAGAAAAATGATAGGCACCTATCCCCGCCGATTATTGAATTCAGTACGAGGTAACTTGGGCATATTTTTGCGTTGTTATTCTTTTGAGGTTGTTTTTGAAAGTGAAATCTATGGACGAAATGATGAACGTCATGTCTTTGCATCCGAACATTCGTCTTTGACCACAAACCTGGCCTTCGGTGACTCGACTTGCACTAATCAGTGCAGACATAATTTGATACGGTGGCGGCTTGATCAGACTCATAAGCACTAATGTCTGTTGGACGTTTGAAGCTTCGAATGATATCCAACCACCAGTCATGGGAACATTTTTTAACATGCTATTCTCACTTCGTTGCCCTCAGCTATTTTTGCCGGAAGGAATTTTGCACTCTTCTCACTTGCTTCGAACCCAGTCTATGCACTCGATTTAATAACCGTTTCACACTGCATTTGTGGTTCCTGATTCAACCACTCTTTTTTCACATGACTGAACTCTTACTTACGATCACGGAAAACCGTTTACAGTCTTACGCCGAAACTCACACCGTGCACATGCCTGGTGGCCATGCAAAGAGGAATGCACCTCATGTTCGACGTCATCCTACTCATTCCTCCTTGTCTCAGTTTTTAATGTCAGCACGAAATTACGCAATTAGTTCCACCAAGCATCCACCAAACGTTTCTTCACTATTACCTGTTTCAGAACTGACTAGGCAAGGTCCTCCCCTTCATTGCTCGTTTGCAAGCAATCATGGCTCTAATATCACTACGCACGTCTTTGAAATAGCTAACCTTAAATGGGCCAGTTCCACTTACTGTGCTACATCAAGAAGAATAGGGCTGAGTATACTTACTAACCTATCAGGCCTATGGCCCACGGAGGGTCCGAGCCTGAAGTGTCGCTGCCTTCCATCATTGACGTTCATGTGTCCGACTTAGAAGTGTACAAAAAATGGAGGAGAATACCAAAATATGACAGAATCTCAATAACGGCGTTCAATATGACAAAGTTAGCGAGAATGAGTGTGTATCTGAATGGCGGCGTTCACATTGTGCCACATGTAATACAACCCGGTGAAACGACCAAGAATGCGATGTACTACACGGTTGACAGACATCGTTTATAGGAGTAGTTTCGTGGCATCAGCTTCGAAGCGCACGTTCTTCTTTCAGTGGTGGTTATGTCCTAAATAAATAAACAATACCAAACTCTGTCGAGAAAATATATCATGTTCACTAGTTGGTGAATGAAAATGTGTACTACGGTCGTACCGCCAGTGTTTACATTGTGCGGCAGGCCCGAGACAAAAAGTTGAACTTCCATACGAACGTCGTACAGATCGTTCACACTTCTATCACCGGTAGTACAACCGTGTTAAATGACAGGTAGTACAATGTGAACGCCATTACTGACACATCTGGCATTCAGCATCAGAAGCAGAGCTTTGGCATCAAAACGGCGCATAGTTTTAGACTAGCAATGAACAGAAACTTCTACCCACCTAGACGTCTCAGCATTTTACCGCGGCGTGGACAAAGGAATCGCCTGTGTGTGCTAAAATGTATTACAAGCAGCGCTTTAGTTGGAACCTTCATTCATCAACCTCTACTGACATTATTTTGTGCGCCACCTAACCTTGTATGTTCTCATGCCAGGTAGAACTCATGGTAAGAGGAATTCCCATAAACTCTAACTTGTCAAGTAATCATATAATAATAATAATAATATTGGTGGCGCTACAGCCCGTAGGGTGATTCTCAGCAACCACTCGTGTTGTGCGTGCTATTGTTCTCTCACGAGTGGAAGGGACCTACAGTTTTATGCCGAATCCAAACGGCTTTGTCAGAGAAGCTTTCACTAGACAGGAAATACTCTGAGCATGGTCAGTAACTCGAAAGAGGTGGGCTCGTGAAAATTGTTTTCGTATGCACAGAGCAGGAGTCGAACCTACGATGTCGAGGTTGGGTTCGACGCACATACTCACAACGCCACGGGCCACCGTCACGTGTCAATTAATCAGCGACATCCTAATACAAATTTCATGTTTTAAAACATCATTGCCTTCGGTCCTGTTGGTGGCAGGGCTGTGTGTCTATAAAGATGGAAATATCGTGTACTGGTTTTACATTCAATTTTTGTCACTTTAAGGCCTCACTAAGTCGATGCCGACTGTTGCCCCGTAATCTCCGCAGGTACTGGTGAGTGCACACAACCCACTTGATTGTACCTTTATCGGGGTAGGTTAGGTTATTGGTACTGCGAGCGAAATTACCAACACACTTAGACCATTGTTGGTCCATTCTGACACCCAGTGCAGTTAATTTGATTCCAACGGCAAATGGTGACTGAACCAGATTTGAAAACCAGATAAAAGCATTCAGACGTTGCTCTTCGGAAAAGCCCACTGGCTGCGGAGTGGGCCAGGCCGTCCACCAGACGTTCGATTAATACCACCATTCAAGCCTGCCGCCAAATGGGGCCTTGGTACACCACCGTGAATGGTATCCGAGGCCAGTCTTTGTCCTCCTTGTCTTGCAGGGGTTGAGCTTAGTTCGCCAGGTTCGGGCTGTATGAAAATAAATTCGAGTACTCCACACTTGTTGCCTGCCCCCGACACGAGGAGGACAGATCCATGGGAATCGCAATAAGGCACGCCTCAGAACCCGTGCCACGTGTCCAAACCATAGTAGCATAGGTCTTTCTGTTCGGAGAAGTAGCTGCTCGACATTCAGTTCCTTGCGTACTGTCGTGTTTTTCACCCTATCCCTTACGTGTTACTCTCCACACCACGAAAAAATCTCATCCCGGCAGCTTGTATTCGCGATCTTACCCAAATTCCACGAACATAGGCGAGAGTTGGAACAAATCTTCTTCTTCTTTTATTGGCGCTACAGTCCGGGGTGGACCTTGGCCTCAACCAACATGCCTCTCCAGCCAGCACGATCTTTCGCCAGCTGCCTCCAGTTGCGCACACCAAGTTGTTGAGGTCCTTTTCCACTTGTGTGCGCCGTCTAGTGCGAGGACGTCCTCTGTTGTGCTGTCCCAATGGCTCGGTATCGAAGACTTTTCGGGCCGGAGCTGTGGTGTCCATCCGCTCTACATGACCTATCCATCTTAAGCGTTGGATCCGAAGACGCTTAACTAGGTGCATGCCGCTGTACAGCCCGTATAGTTCGTGGTTGAACCTTCTCCTCCAAACACCATCAACGGAAACAGGACCAAAGATCGTACGCAGAACTTTTCTCTCAAAACAACCAAGAGCTTCTTCATCCGCTTTTAAAAGCGTCCATGTCTCTGCGCCATAGAGCATGACTGGGATGATCAGGGTTTTATACAAGGTCAATTTGGTGTTTCGAGAGACGGCTCTGTTACTCAATTGCTTCTTGAGCCCGAAGAAGCAGCGGTTGGCAAGAGTAATTCTGCACTTGATCTCGGCACTGGTGTTGTTGTCGCTATTTACTCCGGAGCCTAGGTAGACGAAGTCCTTGACTACCTCAAAGTTTCTGCTGCCCAATATGACGCTCTGTCCGAGACGTCGATGTTGTGCGTCCTTCCGTGATGACAGCATGTACTTTGTTTTGCCCTGTTTTATCGCTAGACCCATTTTAGCCGCTTCCGGTTCAATGCCAGCAAACGCCTCATTGACGGCTCGCTGTGTTCGTCCAATCACGTCAATGTCGTCCGCGTAAACAAGCAGTTGAATGGACTTTTGGAAGATTGTGTCTCGGGTGTTTACGTTTGAGTTTCGCACGATCTTCTCAAGTATGATGTTAATGAAGTCACACGATGGCGTGTCGCCTTGCCTAAAACCTTTTTTGACATTGAAGGTCTCGATGAGTTCGTTACCGACCTTGATGGAGCAGCAAGAGTTCTCCATCTTCATCCTGCACAACCTGACGAGTTTGGCAGGAATGTCAGTTTGGCAGGAATGTCAAAACTAAAGATGGCGCTGTATAGCTCGTCTCTATGCACGCTGTCATATGCGGCAAATAGGTGGTGGGTGTCGACCTGCATCTCTTGAGTCTTCTCGACGATCTGCTGAAGTGTAAATATTTAGTCTATTGTGAACTTTCCTGGCCTGAAACCGCACTGATAAGGACCTATCAGGTAGTTGACAAAGGGTTTCAGGCGCTCACACAAAACGGCAGAGAGTATCTTGTACGCGAAGTTAAGGATGCTGGTCCCTTCGAAAGTTGGCGCAGTCAAAGGGGTCTCCTTTCTTGTGGACAAAGGAACAAATACTAAGCTGAAAACTTAAGTGAATCATGCTGGCCAGAATATGATGGTGATGAAGAAGGCCTCCCTAAAAGCCATAATCTCCGCCAATAAACGTTGGAGTGATTAGTGTAAACAACGCAACGCACTCCATCTTCTTTCTTGGAACCATCATTATTCGGTAAACATTTGCACTGCTTAATTGAAGAGTAAACAACTTTCTTCCTCTTCAATTTTCTTCACTCTGGACATTGAAGATGTTCTGAAAACAGTCAGAGTCTACATCCCACTGACCACAAGTTAGATGTACGGTTGCTACATTTAAATCGCAAACAATCTTGCTTTTTAGCACTGAACTTTTCGAAATCCGTACTTTGTTTGAGAACAAAGCAGCCGTCTCGTCGTGTCATTAATATTTTAAGGTTTCTCAATGAAAACAAAAAAATACCCAGATATCGCCATGAGGTCTGCTTGAGTGAGTGTTGCTTTTCTTAACCATATTAAAAATTCTTCTTCCCCTCTTCCAGAACAATCATAGAAGAAACTGTCGAAGTCACAAGGTCACCAGCTACCGAAGAAAAATCCAAGAAAGTGTCCGGCAGATCAACAGTCACCACAGTTTCCTCATCGTCTGCATCGGTGTCGACGACAACAAACAATGCTGGAAAGAGAACAATTACATCAGACTACTCCAGCGAGGATGTCAGTCCGGAAACAGTCGCGAGACTCATTCGCTCAAATGCGGACAATAAATCAACACAAGGCAGTGCGATGCAGAAGTCATCGTACACCGCAACAAGTACAACAACCACAACAGTGGTCACATCAGCACAAAGGATTAAGGAGAATAAGAACTTCAAAAATATCAGCACAGCAGCCATGACCTCCACGCCCAAAGCGGCGCAGCAACAAAGTTTCAGCACTGCCTTCGGCGATAACCGAGAGATGAGTCAAAATTCATCAAACTTGGACTTCGATAGAAGCGATCAGCAGACAAAGAGCAACAACAATTCATCGTCAAAGAATTTCTACTCCGAGCAGAGCAACGGCAGCCTGTCAGAGCACGTTGCCTACAAGGAGTACAAAGACGCCGGTGATTATTGGAAGTAAGTTAAAGAGGAGGGAAGAGGCAGAGCCGGTGGGCGTTTCATTGATGAGCGTTTCTTTACAGCAAATATCCAAAAACAGACTACACATACTCGAAGCGCTCGCCGCACCGCAGAGAGATCTTACCCGGGGTGATTGGCATGCCAAATATGTCGCGACGCAGTCTGGAGAATCACAACGACCGCGTCACGGAAATGGTTCAAAGAGACCCGGTTAAGGAGGAGTTCATCCGACGTCGGTATGCGTATCAGTGCACGAACATCAGTCGCAACTCGTCCAACATGAAGGCGTCGGCGGAGAACCTCATCTACGACTCCCAGGATGAGGTGGACTTGGCTCAGTTTGAGAGCTACAGAAAGAGCAAGCGCTATCTGACGTCAACCGCAAGTACATCGCTGCGCAATGAGTCGTGGTTCACGCGGGTCGTCACGTCGGTGGTCACAATTTTCTCCAGCTTCTGGAGCACAATCTCTGGCGGTAAGTCTGAGAGTGAATTGTACCGGACAAGGATTGCCCATGAGCAGCGCGGTAAGAATGGCCATTCCAATCGGATGAGCGATCAAATGCTGACTGCGTTCCTTCTCTTTCAGGTGTGTTCGGCCGCATGAGCCAGGCTATATCGTCGGTGTTTCTCGGATTGTTCCGCTATGTGTACATGGCCATTTCGTCGGTGTTGAGCCTGGACACATGGTTGCTCAAAACATCAAATGCCGAGAATAAGAGCAAGAAGCGATTCCTTCTTTTGCTCTTGCTTCTCCTGCCGCTGCTGCTGTTAGCCGGTAAGTACATGCACGCACATTCACTTCACGCATAACTGCACCTCGGTATCACCTATCCGACCACCAAGAACACACAAGTTTTTTTTTCCCCGTACGCCTTGCAAAGTCATGGAATCAATGAATCGAATGTAAATAAAGCAAGGTTCAATGTGATTTGGTCTATTTATAGTCGCACACACGAGCGACTTCGTCATCGGAAGCCAAATCGGTTGCAGCGGCGAGAATTTCACCCTCTAACCTTGTAGTTTGTGTTGTGTTTTTTATTGGAGCATTAAAACTTCCTCTCGAGCGGTACAAAGAATAGGGAATCACACAGCGACGTGAGAGGTTCAAAAATAGAATCGACATTGTAAATAAATTCGCTTGGACATGCCGTGGCCACCATTGCTTTGAATGTTCGAAAAGGCAGCAATGAACTAGTCCCCGAAAAAAAAAAAGTGAAGACAGTTTTTTAATAGATCCAATCTTAATGGGCCACCTGCTTTCAAGGTGATGGAGTGTCCCCGCATTGAGTGAGTGCTTGCTTGAAATCAGGGAGTTTCACCTTGAATGTGAACGAGGCTCATTCCGTACACAAGGCGGGCGTCTTCCCTTGCCAATTGTCGGGGGAAGTCTTGTCATGCAATGAAAACTGACAAACATGAGAAATCGGCTAATCTATGATTCCACATACAGACAAACCTTGGGAATTACCTAAACAGACAAGTCGTTAAATGCACAAGACACAAATGTGTTTTATACGGCGAATGCTTTTCGTCGAGTCGTAAAATCCTGTCCATTTTTGTTTTAACGACACGAAGTCTTGTTCGACTTTGTTGTTCGAGTAAAAAATTCAACGCCGTAGCTAGGGCTTGATGTGGGGAGAACATATTCTCTGATGTAAGATAGTTTTGTTTTTATAGCAAATCCGTTTGTAATCAGATTTTTCTAGAGGGAAGAATTGATTTGTGTTCTATTGCACGCGAGTGGTTTCATTTTCGCCGCAGAGCCACTTTTGCGTCCGTATGCGAGCGTAATTTGGGCGCCATAGCATCAAGTGCCGCAAATGTATCCCCCAAGGTAATGCTGCGGCACCACTTGTAATTTTCCAAGAGCTGAGCATAATATTTCAGAAATTTCGTCAGCAGGGAACTCCCCTGTGTCATTTAGATTGGAATAGTGCGCGCAAATCATTTGTTTTCGATTGACGTCCTTTTACAGACTTGTCTAGACTTGAAATTATCGTTGGTTAGAGTTATTTTGTCGCCGCCAACGATGTCTCGCGAGGATTGTGTACATGATCTTCGCACGAATGTGCTGGCCTGTTAGATTCCAATAGGATTTTCTTCACTACCAAGAACTCAAGAGATACACCGCTTCTACTTCACTTGTCCGTTAAATGTCTTGACGCTCTCTGAGACCAATCAGAAAATGCCTTTTGCAAGGGAACAATCAGGTGTGAATACAGACCGGTGGACGCAGACAACGTCTTAGAATCCATATTCTACTTCCAAGCCAGATATCGCGCTAATTAGAGAGACTTGTTGGTTGCGGCTCAGGTCCACCTCGGACTCAAGTACTACTCAAAATAAAGAAGGGGAATTATAGCACATTATCGATTCCAATTTATATCCCAATCATATAATTTGCGTTACTTTTAATGCTTTTGATGGAGAATGATCTTAAACGAAATCCAGTTTAATTTCAAGCGCATTAGATGAAAAGAATTAAAACGTTCGAGGATACGCTACAGTTTAAGGTGAAACTGGACCTCAACCAATAAGCGTCTACATCCAGACCGATCTTTAGTTTTAGCTAGCTGCTTCCAGTTTCGCACGCATAATTGGTTATGGTCTATTTTGACTTCCATCCACTTCAGTTGCTGTCATCACTCTACTACGCCGTCCCTAAAAAATGGATATGAAGATTGCAGAGCATTGGTTTCCATCCGCTCTACATTAACGATCGATTGCGATCTTGTTCTAGCAATCGCAATTATTCGAATTCGAATTGAGCTGCGTCGATTGTTGAATTTCGATTCTTGTAGTTCCGATTTCAATCGCCAACGAATGTGTGTATTCGCCGATTCTTCAAGTCCGAGAGAGATTCCTAAATTGTGTGTATTCCTCGATTCTTCAAGTCAGAGAGAGATCACTAAATTGTGTGTATCCGCCGATTCTCGAAATTGCCCATCTCTTTTTCATTTCGTTTCACTACTACAATTTAAACTTTACATTTATGAGAGTGAGAGTACAATCCTCTCACTAATTGGGTGAGAAGGATGGAAAATACAGTCGAACCTCCAAAATTCAAATAGCCACGGGAACCAATATTTTTCAGAAATTTGGTTTGAATTGTAGAAAATTCGATTTAAGGATGTTACAATTACAGAGGTGTGGCTGTATTTCCATTCCCAATGTTCCTATTAGGGTAGGTATAGTTTCTTATTGGAGACACAGCCTTACGCTGATTTTTTACACTGACACTAACATATGAATAAATCGAGGAATACATACATTTCTACAATGGGATATTAGTACCCGGCATTTTCTTGTTTGTAGTAGGTACTGAGAATAATCGACTCGATTCGATTGTTATTCGATTGTTTTCTGATGAGAACGAATAAATCGACAATCGAATTCAAATTCTAACAATTGCCAATTTATTCGATTGTGAATTTCATTCGCAATCGCCCATCGCTACTCTACATGACCTATCCATTCCAATCCTTGGATCTTCCGGTTAAGTCGATGTCGCTGCTCGTACACAGTATATCGTTATGCCTCGTCCTCATACACCATCTATGCAGTCGGGACCGAACGTCTATGCAGGCGAGGCCGAAGACCACTTCGAGAGCCACCTTCCCTCTCTAGTCGCGCTCCTCAATTCTGGCCAATGTTCAGTCGACTTCTGCAATAACCGCGGTAGAAAGGAGCCTGCAAAAGAGGTTGAATTCAAACAAGCATCACTGCGGCATCGATGCCGCATCACCTTTGCATGACGTTCATAATGTCTCATCACTGCTAATGTGAATCGTTTACTTAAGCATAATCTTGCGCATCAGATGAACAAAACATTTGAGCATCAATTTGCCGATGCGTTGTTGATAGGAAATGTGGAAATTGCAAGGAATTGTGCAGAAAGTGTTGGATAAGATAAATGAACATTCCAAAATTATTTTGAGAGACATTATTTGGATGTATTCTAATTGTAGCTAGTTATTGAATTTGGGGAACTTTTTTCTTTTAATTATCATAACAATCATAACGATTGTGCGCATTCACCTTAGCGCTATCTCCTTGCTTCATACATGATATAGAAAAACTATTATCGAATTATTATCAATTGGACATTTTAGTAGAATTTTCATATTCCATTCCAAAATGTTCAACCTATCCGCTCTGAAACGTCAATGAACATTTCAACAAGCATCACTTATGCATCGGAGAAAAATAAGTTCAGCCAAATTCTATATGCTGACTATTGAACTCCTATCTTAGCGACATTCTTCGTTTATCTTGAGTTACGTGAGTTAATTACCGCAACAATATTGGCTCTCGGTTACAAAGTACCCCACATTCACATCTCTCCATATGCGCCCTAGGTTTTTTTTTACCTCAATAAATCTTCCGTTGACGCGATATTAGTGCTCATAATATTTATAAATGAGCACGTTCGTTTTGGCATCAGCAACCAAGTAAAGACAAGTTAACTTCTTGCTATTCACTTCCTGAATACATTTTAGTAGGTTCTTTGTTGTGATTGATTTGGTACCACCCACATGGCGTCACTGATTTACTACCTCCATTTTAATTAACTTCCGATTGTTGAATGTAGTTTCAGTGTGTTTTCAATGGTTTTCACAACACAACAACACACTCACCCACCCGTGTAGTTTAATTGGGCAATAATTTAAATTGATGTTACGTCATTTTCACAAGACTGTTGTTGATGTTTATGAGACAGTATTTATTTTGTAATTTTGGATTAGTTGCGTAGTTAAATCACTTTCAATTGTAATCGACTTACCAAGCCAATGTAAACAATTCAGTGAATAAACAGAAATGATTCACTTGACACCATAACTGTCACTTCGCTCAGCTTCGTTGAGTTAGGGAAATCACACATGAATTAAAGTTGGTGATGAGCTCTTGCTTAGGCACAAGGAAGCAATTAATGGCACTTTGAATTGTGAGGATTGCTTTAGACTTAGTTTTAGTTCCGTGCCAACATAAGCTTAAGTTTAGCTCGTACGGCTGGATGGCGCAGTTGGTTGAGTACCTATTCTTGGTTATATGGGTCCCAGATTTGAATGTCAGTGCTCTTATCTGGTTTTTAAATCTGTTCCAGTCACCATTTGCCGATGGGATGAAATTAACGGCACTTTGCATCACAATGGACCAACAATGGTCTAAGTGTACTGGCAAATTTTGTGGCAGCAATAACCTAACCTGGTGGTGGTCCGTGGCGTTGTGGGTATGTGCGTCGACCCCAACCTCGACGTCGTAGGTTCGATTCCAGCTCTGAGCGACAAATATAATTTTCACGACCCCACCTCTTTCGAGTTACTGACAATGCTCAAAGAGTATTTCCTGTCTAGAAAAAGCTTCTCAAACTTGGCCGTTCGGAGTCGGCATAAAACTGTAGGTCCCTTCCACTCGTGTGAGAACAAGCACGCACAACACGAGTGGTTGCTGAGAAGCTAGGCCCCTCTATGGGCTGTAGCGCCACCCATATTATGATAATTATTATAATAACCTAACCTAACCTTAGCCTAAGTCGTGGTTGGCCTTAATTGCATTTTGTCCTAGAAAAATTGTGCTTTCCAAGACTTTTAAATGGATCTGTTGATGTATGCCAATAATCTTTCCCTTCAAGTAGCCATAGAGTTCGGATGCAGTCGCTCGTATCGTTTACAAAATAAAGATAGACATTCCACTTCATGCAACAAAAATAACCCGATTACTGTGACAGCTCCAATTTTTTATTCGATGGTCTGGCTGTTGTTCATAGGCACCTTAGCGCAACGCCTATATTCTTCTGCCACTGATGTATAAACATCCATTTGTGCTTTATTCCCATCTTTCTATTATTACCAACAGTTTTCACTGAACATCGCTTGATTGATCTTTTGGTTGTGGCATTGTCGGAACAACATTGTTATGGTTGGTGGCAAACGAACATCGCTCGCTTAATGTCCACAATCTTAGTGCGTTGACAAGATTTCTGTCCCGCCTATTCTTACTCCACGGTGTTCTGCCTTTCTTTATTAATGGCAATTTTTTCCTTAAAATAAACTGTTATGAGGCGTGTATTAGCGTGTTGATATTTAAGGGAAACAACAAAGTCATGGCGGTTGTGGCTTGTGGATCTGTGCTCTCTAGCCGCTTGACAGTACGATGTCTACGTTCGATAACCCAGTTCGACAACATTTTTTTTACGGGCCTACCTCATACTTTTAAAACATAATTCCATCTGCATCGACTCCCCGACATTTGCAAGGCGTCCATTCACATAATCGACTCACCCCCAACATACATTCCATTCATAACATTTAGATACTGATTTGGTGTTTTCGTTATTCTTTGCAGGTCTATATTATTATTTAAATCCCACTGAACCCTTCCCCCCCAGATCCCTATCCGATATAACGCTCACGCTTCCAAGCTTTGATCTCTCCGAGTTTTACAGTCAGGAAAAGTACGATGCATTAAAAGCGAATGCCTTCAATCGCATCGATGACTTCAAAGAGTTCACTAACGAATACTTTGCTTATTTGAAGACCGTGTCCATGAACGTATTCGAGGAAGGCAAAAAGCTATTCCAACAGAATGTCTACTACGAGAGAGTCTAGAGAGAGAGAGTGTCACCTCTTTGCGACATTGTTGCATTTACTCTCAGATATTATACCATTTTTTTTTTAATTACACTTAGTTTGGTTTTCGTATCCAACAATAGATAGTTCTTTTAAATTTGCTTTTTTTACATCTTGTATGTTTTTTTTCTGGTTCACATCGAAATCTCGAAAAGCCTACACAAATGCCTTTTTTGTTTTGTTTTTAATAACAAGTGCCATCGGTCTTTACAGTTGCTCATGATATGTCAGTTGCTCATGATGTGTCAGTTTGGTTTTGGTTAAGTGATGCACCTGGAGTGAGAAGAGAGAGTCTGTGCAGCCTTTTGTGAGAAAGGTCTTCTAAACGAAATCACACGACTTCAATTTACGGGTGATTTTTTTCACGCTTCAACTCACTAGGACTGCACGTCATTCAATGCAGTGCTGCCAAGAGCTTGCGCATCTTTCCCAAATGCACCAACCTGACGTTCCAAATTAAACTCAAAGAAAGACATTATAAATTAAAATGACGTTTGGAACATATAGAGAAGTTGTTTTTTGCCAGCATTTATACTCACTAACAAGTGCTTACACAGCTTGACCCCCCCGGTAAACTTCGAAGTGTCTCTTCAGATGTCAAACATCTCGATCACGACCACTGTTCCACTGTCTACAAAGTTTAGCTTTAAAAACAGCTGAAAACGATACGTTTTCAGTTCACAGTATGTACCGCAAGTTGAGGTCACATTCGCAAATTCGTACAAATAGACGAGAGAATTTATTTATAATCTGTCCCTGTTGCTTTTTACTAACGTATACTTCCTCCATATCCCACCACAATCCGCAATCCTTCGATGAGAAAAGAAAACACACAGTCCGTTAGTAATGAGAATAATTTTACGCAGAGGAGAAGGATAGAGCGCTGCAAAATTTGTTTATTTTTTATATGAATAGAACAACATCAAATTATAAATAATAAAATATATTTAAGTGATACAATGTATGTTAACACTATGAATCGTTGCAATTAATTTGTTGTGAAACAACTACACAGAGATTTAAAAAAGAAGATATGTATTTTTGTAGAATAAACAAAATAAATTATATGTAATTTTCTGTTATAATGAAAACAAAACGCGTCTTTTACTTGAAATGAAATAAACTTTGATTGTGCTGCTTGCTGCGAATATGTTGTCCTTCTTTAAGAGTCTCAGGATGTCTTAACGATGGGGTAAGTATTCGCTGAACGACGATTATATTTCTCATACAACTCTATCCTTCTTCATTTGTGCAAATTTATCTTAAAAAAAAACAAAACGAAAACGAAATTCTTTACTAACGTTGCAGTGTTGTTTCGCGTAGATTTTGATTGGTTGTTTGTTTATTTGTTTTTTGATGTTTGTGCAATAAATAAGAATATTTGCTTTAAGTTTTGGTATTTTGCTTTACTTTTTGACTATTCGATTGGAAAATGATCCGAATGAAGAAGGATTACATTTTTTGGTTATGTGTACCATATATGGTGATGGTGATAGTAATGGGAATTTATTAGATTTATCCTAGTTCATGTAGTGCATGTAGTTCAAGGTTTGGATTCAATACTGGTGTAACATCTTCTGTTCTGTGTCTTTTTTTGCTTAAAACCTAATAATCAGGAGAGTAGTACACCATAAAGTGTGTCCAAAGTTCTTTCAAGAGTTCAGGCACTTGCAAGTGGGAGTCTCTTTGCAGAGGAGCGTTGGCAGCTAAATCTAGAAAAGGAGTTCGAATTGAAAATGTTCTGTTTGCCACTCTTTTTGTATGGTGCAGCAGAGGCAGGGCTTCACCGTATTCGAACCCACAAAGATATCTTTGTGTGGCGCTACAGTCCGGGGTGGACCTGGGCCAAAACCAACATGCCTCTCCAACTAGCGCGATCTCTGGCTAGCTGTCTCCAGTTTCGCACTCCAAGTTGGTTGAGGTCCTTCTCCACTTGGGTGCGTCACCTTAAACGCGGGCGTCCTCTGTTGCGCTGCCCGACAGGTTCGGATTCGACGATTCTTCGGGCCGGAGCTGTGGTGTCCATACGCTCTACATGACCTAGCCACCGTAGCCGTTAGATCCGTAGACGTCTAACTAGGCTAATGTCGCTGTACAGCCCGTACAGTTCGTGATTGAATCTTCTCCTCCAGAACCCGTCAACACAACAGGACCAAAGATCGTACGTAGAACTTTTCTCTCAAAGAGACCAGGGACTTCTTCATCCGCTTTCGAGATTGTTCATGCCTCCGCGCCGTATAGCAGGACTGGGATGATCAAGGTCTTATATAGAGTCAACTTGGTTCTTCGAGAGAGGGCTCTATTACTCAATTGCCTCTTGAGCCCGAAGAAACAGCGGTTGGCAAGAGTTATCCTACGCTTGATCTCGGTACTGATGTTATTTGTACAGTTTACTCCGGAGCCGAGGTAAGCGAAGTCCTTGACTACCTCGAAGTTATAGCTGCCCATTGTGACGCTCTGTCCCAGACGTCGATGTTGTATGTCCCACAAAGATTTGCCGTAATCCAATAAACTTGAGACAGTCACAAAGATCTACTACAGTCATGTCGTATCAGGCATGGGTGAGATAAACAAAATGTAAGTTTCCTAAACGCAACTTACAAGCAGAAGGCAGGCAAGTGAACTTTCATTGAGTGCACCGCGAATCAACCAACGCCATAGTTTTTCAAGCTTTAAGCTTGTGCGGCACCCCAGCGGACCCCTCAAAACATACAACTGTACTTACTTATCGGGCAGACGACCAATGAAGGGTCCAAGACTGAGCAATTGCTGCCTTCCATCGAATATCGTGACGGTCCTATCCAGGCTGCTTCAAGACCAAGCTGTCATACAATCGCAATGACCTGGTCTCTGTATCGGCACCAGGAGGCTCGGATTCGAAGACCGTCTTTGCTGGAGCGTTGTATTCCATTCGCTCGATGTGGCCAAGGCAGTATAGTCGAAGAATTTTTCGAAGAAAATTTTTTGGAATGATAAACAAGACGTATTTCTTGTTTTATTGCAAGGTCGTCGCGGACCCTCTGAAAGTGCTTTCAGGTTGAGAATGGCTAATCCACGCAATGACTGCAGTGTTAGCGCATGTGATTAATAGAGGCACACATAGACTTGGTGGCCCGTGGCGTTGTGGGTATGTGCGTCGACCCCAACCTCGATGTCGTAGGTTCGAATCCAGCTCTGAGCGACAATAATAATTTTCACGACCCCACCTCTTTCGAGTCACTGACAATGCTCAAAGAGTATTTCCTGTCTAGAAAAAGCTTCTCAAACAAAGCCGTTCGGATTCGGCATAAAACTGTAGGTCCCTTCCACTCGTGAGAGAACAATAGCACGTACAACACGAGTGGTTGCTGAGAAGCTAGGCCCTGGCCTTCTACGGGCTGTAGCGCCACCCATGTATGTATGTACATAGACTTTTATGTAGTAACTTGTACGTGTAAGTTGACCAGTAAGCTACGTAAAATTGTGAATTTGTTGTAAAATAACATAATGTATAAGTGTTTACCAAGGCAAGCAAATTCCACAAAGCAAAAAGTGTATACTTTTTAACAAATTACCTTTCCAATGGTGTAAGCAACATGCCATTTGTTCACCAGCCTACTGAATTCACCAAATTCATGTGAACCTCAACCAAGTAAGACACATTTTTAATGACCATGAATTCATTAAAGTTGTGGGTCGTGGCGATGTTTGTCGACATTGATAACGGTTTTCCACTATATCGTTGGCACGAGTGAAGCAGCAGGTCTCTGGACCACAGGGAGATTGCAGGCAACGAACCCACAGACGAGCTCTCGAGTTCTGACTCGGAAACTGCTTTCATAGGTATAAGGAATACTCATCCCCCAATGAAAGTATACGATTTCTAATGATGAATGAAATGTACAAAAAGAAAAATACACGATAACGAAACGGCGTCAAACGGCCAAGTAGATCGACTAATGCATCATTCATATGCAAGAGCCGCTGTGTCTCTGGCACTTTGCGCTCAGTGTTGAACGTCATAATGTGGATGCCATGGCCATTTCGAACATCCATACAGTCAGAAAATCAGTAACGTAACAGAGACGTTATTCCACCAGATTTGTAGAATGTGGTCTGCGTCAAATTGTGGAAATAAGCGACGTCTAGATCAATAGCAACACATTCCGGCAAAGAATTACTGAACATAGTTCAGTGACGCCATCCATTAACAAAAACGATGACCCTGTCACACAAATTGCACAACACTCTTGTTCTAGATGGTTTGTTCGCATTTGTTCGTCTTTATTGGACAACAAATTGGAATGAGTCATTCAGAATAAATTTTTGTAGAACAGAATGATTCTTATTCATTGCTTTGTGGTTCTGCCAAAGAGCGGCACTATGCATGTTCCGCTGCCTTTAATTCCTGTGTCAAATAGGTCTTAGTGCGCAGACCAATTACTTTACTCAAAATTCTGTGGGAAACTATTCGCAATTCTTGTGAAGGAAGATTTTACTAGAATTTAGTAGGCACATTTGTGTTCCCTATTGAAATTGCAGTTTGCAGTTAGCAAAGAACAACATGCATTGAGATAGCTACAAGTGGCTGGAGGAAAAAAAAAATACATACAAAATGGCTGATGTGCAGATATGGGGTTTAAGCGACAGTGTACTCTCATTTTACTTAATCTACAAATTTAACTCACTTCACGAACAAAGCTTGAACTGATGTTCAAACCCAAAATGGAATTCAAACGACCACAGTGAAACCAGGCATTAGGATTGCAAGGGTCTACATGCTATTGACAAAGCGGTTAAGAGACCTAAGCTAGGATTGCTTAGCTCGTCTAAGTTGTTGAAGAAGAATGCCTTAAAGTTAGGCAAGAACTGATGAAATATGTGCTTTTATTAGTTTCGCCTCCTGGACTCGGCAAATTCTCTGTTCTGAACTTGTTAGAGAGATCTATTATGAAGTCGTTGTCTGAAGAGTCTTCAGCTTATTAGAGTCCTAAGTGCTTTGCTGCTCAGCTTGGTTAGGCTATGTAAGTGGTTAGAGTTTAGAGTGGGTCGCATTTATGAGCCACAAGGTGCCAGAAGATGGCTAGTGTAGCGAGGGATAACGAGGGTTAAACTGGTACCATGTTTTGTTGTAGTTTATAGTACATTTCCTACTACACTAATATAAAAATATAGTCAACCCACCTGAACATAAATTTCTAATCTATTCCCTTCCATTTATTTCCAGCTTGGGCACTCTTAGAAGAACACGAGAGACATGCGTTAATCCTGCGAGCATACAATTTCTTGCCATTTACCCTAGCTAGCCTGCGCCACAGCGTCTCCGGTTTAGATCTCAAGAGTCTGTTTACGCTTCCAAAACTAGAATCTAGTCATTATGCAGCCACCGTCGGTGGTGATATCACAAGTAGCTTAAAGAAATCCCTTAGTCCCGAGGAATATGAGAATATACTCAACCATGTCAATGCGTACGTACAAAAGTTAGTCGATACCAAATTGCAGCAGCAACAGGAGGAACACGCTTCCAAACTGAAACTGCAGCCAACTATGTCACATGAAATGATGCTGACAATAGCCGATACGGTTCGTCACAGCATTCAGAAACTGGAGCCAGTTCTAGTTAAGAAGACCCAAAGCGATCTCCTCGGCGATAATGTGATGCAGAGGATTGCGGAGAACGTGCAGCTGAAGTTGGAAGAAAGCAAGTGGGCACCTGCTGCTCCATTCACACTTTCAGGCGAACATCTCCAGCAGATCTCGAATTTGATCCGGGAAAACATCGAAATCAACAATCATCACTACAACGTCATCGAGAAGATAGACATTGATGGGCTTCTCTTGAAGATCTTGCAGAGTCCGAAACTGGCGGCGTTCATCGATTCGAGGGTTTCCGAAGCCGCCCACGGTTCTGGAGGCGCAGAAACTGAAGTAATCGCTCGCCAGGAATGGATCATCAACGAGCTGAGCAAAGAAATCGAATTCATTAAGACGAGCCTAGCTGACAAAGTGTCCGAGAACGACGATCTCCATTATTCGATCAGCAACCTCAAGCTAAGCCAAGAAGATCTAATGCAACGATTTGACAAGCACGAGTCCTTTGTCGGTGATAAATTTAATTCTCTGCTGTCGGAGATTGAACACAAACTGTCCCTGCTGCGAAATGACCAATTCGAACTGATCAACAGACAAGTCAAGTTGTCGCTGATCGATATCCTGGGATACAAGGACTCAGGGAGCATCGACAATGTAGACCTCCAGAACTGGATTCGCAACACATTTGTGGCGAAAGAGTTTCTAGAGCAGAAGCTGATGGAGATCTCTGGCCAGGCTAACCGTGACATGAAGGAAGAGATCGACCGATCGGGCATGATCTTGATGAGGCAGATAAGCGATAAGCTGAAGACGGAAATCCTGAGGTCTGTCGATTTGAAGCAAAAGCAGAGCACGGCAGCTATTAGTGGGGAGATAAAAATGGCTCTGTCCGAAAATGAAATCAAAAAGATCGTGAAGAGCGTTCTGGCCGTCTATGACGCGGATAAAACTGGCCTCGTCGACTACGCCCTAGAATCGGCTGGAGGACAGATTCTGTCCACTCGCTGCACAGAGAACTATCCAGTCAAGACCGCGCAGATTTCAATTTTTGGAATTCCCCTTTGGTATCCCAGTAATACGCCGCGAATCGCCATTTCGCCCAATGTCCAGCCGGGCGAGTGTTGGGCATTTCAGGGGTTTCCCGGGTTCTTAGGTGAGTTCTTCACATGTGCCTTTGTGGAGCTTGTTTCAACAGTTTTTTCAACAGTTCTTCGTCTGAATACCCTTGTCCGCGTGACCGGATTCACATTGGAGCACATTCCCAAGTCGCTGACGCCAAATGGGAAAATCGACTCGGCGCCAAGAAATTTCACAGTTTGGGTGCGTTCATTTCAAACAAATGCGATCCTCTGACCATAACTCGTTTGCAATCTTTTCAGGGACTTGAACATGAGAACGACCATGAGCCAGTACTTTTGGGTGAGTATGAGTACCTGGATAACGATGCACCGTTGCAGTATTTCCCAGTACAAAATGTCAATATCGATCGTGTATTCGATATTGTCGAGATGAGGATAGAGACAAATCACGGCAATCCAAAGTACACGTGCTTGTACAGGTTTCGTGTGCACGGCCAGCCACCGTCGTTAGACGCGAACGAGTCAAAGCAATGAGACACCGTCGTTTGTGCGTTCATGTGTTCAACGAAGTCCCAGTGTCCAAAATACAATTACTTAAGATAGTCTAAGTATCGCTGCACAATACGTTTGTTTTTAAGATAGTTGAACCATATCTTCGTCGTTGTTAGTGTAAGAGAGAGAGCGAGAGAGTTTTTTGGTTAAGTGTCCAGTTTTCATAGTCTCTACTGAAGTCTGTAAATATTATAAATTACGATTTTGAAGCTGTTAATATCGCTGTGTAGCTAATATGCCATAGAATAGTGTTTGTCCGATTAACTGAGAGTGCCTTAAAATCAAATATTTCCAAGCAATGATAATAAGCAGAAGAAACCGTACAATAATCTATTGCACACATCCTACAGCAACTAACCAATAGTTCCTTACGTTAAAACAATGAATTATACACAACATTTCCTAGTAAAATACATATTAACTGCAAGATATTCGTATCTTTATGAAAAAAGAAATCCGTATCGTTTTACAAACGCTTCGTTCAGTTGACATTTTGTTTTGTTCTTTCTTCCGTTGGCGGCTGTCGGTTCGTCACAGCACTAAGAAATTTAATTTGTTTAAAACAGTGTTTATAGCTGAGCTAGAAACCTTAAGTTATTCGTTTCGAGTTAGAAAATAAATTTGGGAAGCCAAGTTTGCGTGAGTTTTCCAAAATTCATTCAAAAACACAGAAATGCGCATATAGGTAGTTTTCGACGTTAATTTATATTAAATAAGTTATTTTGACACTAGCGTCATTCAAAATGAATAAGAGTCATACGCTCCTTTCCTAATTTAACATATCACTTTTCGATGAGTCAGTTGAGACACCTACAAACTATTGTATTTTAGAACTCGATCTACTCTTCTGTTGTTCTAGACGAATACTTGTTTTCCAAAAATACGTAGACGTTGACAAGATAGCTGGAAAAGAGTATAGATAGAGCCAGCATATTTTAAGTATCATATAAAAATATCCTCACGTTGTTTGTCAACCGTTTCCCATCCTTGTTTGGTCCAAAAAGATGTCTTTCAGCATGTAAATAATCAAAGAACGGGCGTTAATAATCCCATTGTGTGTAAAAAAACCTAACCCCTCTTGTCCGCGCCCCCTAATCAATCCCGTACTAACAAAATAATTTCTTTTCCTTTTCTAAACTGTTGTAAATAATTCCGAGGGCATGTGCAGATTATACCCTTTCCCCATCCATAGGTTAGCATTAAGTTCTTTTATTTTCCCTCTTATATAAATTATTTCTGTCATTGCATCCAAAGTAATGTTCTCTTTTGTCAAGTCATTTCGAAAATGCGTCCATCCCTTAATTTGGACTTAATCAATATGTCCGATGTGTATGTATTTTTGTCAGCTTATTAGTTGTATATTTTATTTAGATTAATTTCTGTGTAAAATAGCAATAAGTTCTTTGTTTTTCTACTGTAATTTAAAAGATTTGTTGTTTACGGAGTATGAAGAAAAAGAGATTTTTAATAAAAGAAAAAAGTGTAAATAAAAAGTGTCATTTGTTTGTTCTTCTTTTTCGCGCAACACCGAACAAGATTTGGTTGCATCTCCTACAACAATCGGTCTTGTTATACGTGCTATTGTTCCCACAGGAGTGCTGCGCCCTTTGTCAGCGACCCGAGAGAGGTTGTGCTATGAATTCGAAATTTGTTGTGCCCGGCATATTCATACGAGTCAAAGCACTTCCATGCTAAAATGTATATTCAATGTGATACAATGGAGACGAAATCAATTTTCGACGTTATGATTCTAACAACGAGAAGCAAAGCAGTAAAGGCTCATTGGAGGCAAAATAGTGGCGGAACAAACTCAAAATCTTATTCGCTTTATTAAGTGTTATTTAATCTTTCTCTTCTTTGTTAAAATCCACGGCAGCATTTTCATATAGTGTTGATGTCTTCAAAACGGCGATTAATCCGAACTCGAAGTCATTTTCACTCTTTTCCAGAGATAATGGAATGAAAACCAACAAGCATAAGTTATACATTTTCGTTCATTCTGAGAGGTTTTTATCTCCACTCCTTAAAAAATGACAGTCTTCAAAATTTCGTGCAGAAACTACGGGAACAGACCTATTTAGTTTATCCTGAATTTGTTAGTTTTTAATTTTAACGTCTTTTTTAATGGAATATTCCAGCCTCATAATAAGAACATAATTCAATGCATTTTGCGAACATACACTTGTCTCTAAGTTTCCGTTTTATTTTTTAGGTGAATATTTGGCGTTCGAATCAGTGGCAAAGCCGGAAATTCCGGATAATTCACTTTACCAACTGCTCCCATAAACTAATACGCATTTACATAAACACATTCACATTCAGCTGGGCTCGAGCTTTACACGTATTCACAGACTCTATCTGTGAAACGGTTGTGAAGCAGGAGGAAAACAGCTGCGAAAGAAAACGTAAACGGCAAGAAACGTAGAAGTGGCATATCTCCTCCTTCCATTATCTCTGCTCTTTTCTTCACAACAAACGTCCAGAATACGCGTTTGAGAAATGTCAAATATTGTATGGGGTCTTTAAATTTGAACGCCTTCCACGATGGCCTCAAAACGAATTGACCTTACCGACAAGTGAACAGTTCACTTTGACCGTTTTCAACGATCCAAAGTTGTGAACTTTAGCGAAACATTCCCGCAGGTGTTTTCCACGATAGGGTTGTTGTTTTTTTGCTACAGGAGAGTACATAATCATCATCTAACCTGTAAGCGAGAGCATGCAACCAGACTAGCGCGTTTCATCCTACTTCGGAGTCAACTGCCAATCATCACTGCCTGATGGCCCAGACTTTGTCACAGAAGTCAACACCTACTTCAGAAAATCATTTACGCCAGGCGTCGTCTTAAATAAAACCAAACCAATTGACCAACCAGGCACGAAACGAAGACCTCACGACGATCGAAAAAATCACGAGAATTATCCAACGTGCTACAACAACGAAACGGCCGGAACCGATAAAGTCTGAAAATTCATCATGAAGACAATGCCACAAATAGTGATGATACTTCTCACCATCATTATGAACAATTATATTAACAACTGCTACTCTCCTAATATATATTAGGAAAATAGTGAAAATTGTTGTAATATCCAAAAAGGGGAACGGTCCCAGTGTTTCAGGATACAGGCCTACATCCCTCTTGAGCAATATAAGCAAGTTTATGAGGACTAAGGCGATGGTCCGCCAACCTAGACATCATCCCGGACATGCAGTATGGATTTCAGGAAAAAAACATTCTACCTAATGAAGTTCTACCAGGCACGATGATGTAGCTACCTTGAACAAAAACGAAGTCACCGTTGTCTGTTTTCTCGACGTTGAAAGGGCCTTTTCTACAAGCTGAATAAAATGGGAATCGCTTTAATCTCAACATAATAGTCTACAGCTTTCTTCATGCCAGAAGGTTATAAGTCCGACCGATAAGATCTTCACGGGAGATCAATGGCTTTCAACCAACACAGAGAACTGTTGTCTATACGCGATGATTCATTGACTTGCTCGAAGTCATCAATAATCATGAAGCAATTAGTCGAAAGACATTGAAGAAATTTCACTAGTACATCAAATAGGGTATTCACATAAATGCTTGCAATTGGTACGTATGTGTTTGAGGATACCATCCCGAGATGGGTGCAGATCAGCAACCAAATGTCGGATGATTAAGATAGTGCTCTCAAACGGTAGGTATTGATATATTAACTGATAAATATTCCAAGTATCTTCGCGTAAACTTCACGGAAAGGTTGAAGTTCAACAGTTATTCGAGACTGACACTGAAGAAGGCCAACTTAGGCTTCCATCTAGCCAATATGACTATCGTATATGAACGTATACCAACGAGGCAATCACGAATCCGAGAAACAAAATCTCCGGACAACGCTACCTCAACGCACTATATCTTCTTTATCAGCAGAACTTCCCATCGACGACAAACTACGAGCTGCGCGGCTTCTACTAGAGCAGCGATAGTAATCTCATTCGAGGCTAAATCAGGTACCACATCAACACCCAATCGAAAAAGGACCAATATGGACTCACGCATTCGAACAAGTAATAATGATATCTAAAGATTGGACATTGTAGTATATTAAAAATAATTTATTTTAACAATTTATTGCTAAATACTAAATTAAACAATGTACATCAGTTTGGCCTGTATGAGTCAACACCCAAATCATAAGTTTTAAACCTATCACTTTTGGAGGATTAAAGTATTTTCCGATACCGAAAAAAGAGGCACTCAATTTACCAAGAATATCTCTCTGTCTACACAGCTTAACCAGCTTCGATGTCAGGATGTCTTTTGCAATGGCCTCCATTCACTATTGTCATTTGGTTATCAGAGAAGTCTTCATGTTATGATTCTTCAATGCGCGTCCTTCTTCGAGCCAGTTTCGGTTGAAAAACGTCACAGTAATGTCCTTATGCTAAGGACTTTTCAAAGGCCACAGAAGAGTCTTTGATACCGAGGCATTGGGACAGCGCAACAGAGAACGTCTTCGAACGAGATGACGCACACAAGTGGAAAAGGACCTCAACCAGCTTGGTGTGCGCAGCTGAAGGCAGCTGGCAAGAGGCATGTTTTTTGAGGCCCATGTGCGCCCTGTCCACAAAAAAGGCGATCCCTCTCTCTTGCAAGAACTACAGAGGTATATCCCTGCTCAATGTCGCCAACAAGATCCTATCCAGCGTACTGTGTGAACGTCTAAAACCGTTTTGCACCGCACTAATCGGCACGTACGTGCGGCTTCCGGCCCGGCAAATCGACTATAGACCAAATCTTTACACTAAGGCAGATCCTGGAGAAGACCAGCGAGTTTCAAATCGATACTCACCATGTTCATCGATTTTAAAGCCGCATACGACAGCATTCATCTCAAGGAGCTATTCGAAGCGATGGCCGAATTCGTGATCCCAGGAAAACTGATCCGGTTGTGTCGCACCACGCTGACACATACGCGATGCACCGTACAGTTCGGTTCAAGAACCTCTGAGCCGTTCGAAACCTGCATCGGATTTCGGCAAGGAGATGCGCTGTCGTGTGATTTATTCAATTTGGTACTGGAGAAGATAGTGCGGCGGGCAAAAGTCAACACGCAAGGCATTATCTTCTACAAGTCAGTCCAGCTGTTGGGATACGCTGATGATATCGACATTATCGCGCGGTCCCAACGTGCCATAGTGGAAGCTTTCACGGCAATTGAGGAACAGGCGAAACGAGCTGGTCTTAAGGTCATCGAGGAAAAAACAAAATATATGCTATCGAGCAAAAAACGATCCGCCGCACACCATCTAGGCCAAAACGTCACAATCGACAGCTACAATTTCGAGGTAGAAAGGGGTTTGTCTACCTCGGGGCAAATGTGAACTCCACGAATAACATCGTAGTGGAGATCCGGCGTAGAATCGCCCTTGGCAACCCATGCTACTTCGGTCTGTCAAAGCAACTGGGCCCTTATCCTGCCAGTCCTACTTTATGGAGCCGAAAGCTGGACATTAAGTAAGGCTGCAGAGCTGATTCTTGGTGCCTTCGAAAGAAAAATTCTACGTCGGATATATAGTCCCGTCTGCGAGGAAGGCGAATGGAGGAGAAGACACAGCTCGAACTCTACGAGCTGTACAAGGATGTGGATGTAGTCCGAAAGGCAAAAATCCGTCGACTCGGCCACATCGAGCGAATGGACAACAACGCTCCAGCAAAGAGGGTCTTCCAATCCGAACCTCTTGGTTCGAGAAGGAGAGGAAGACCAAACCTCCGATACAAAGACCAAGTCATCGACAACTTGGCCTTGATGACTGGAAGCAGCGTGCCCAGGACCGTCACCGATGGAAGGCAGCAATTGCTCAGGCTCAGACCCTTCATGGTTCGTCTGCCTGATAAGTAAGTAAGTAAGTATGTGCGCCCTGAACTGTGGCGTCAATCAAAGAAAAAGAAGAACAGAAGACAACTGCACCCGTTTTTGAGCCGGTGGTGGTAAGCTGTCAGTTAGCTTTATGCTCTGCGCTTCTTTCCAAGCATTTAGTACAGCCTCGTGACCGTGTGGTTCGTCCATTGAAAATCCTGCTGTCTGAGACTCAGTGCCGAGGAGGGTTTAACAGAATAAATTGCGGGTAGGAACAGGATGTCATCGAGTGTTGTCGTTTTGTTGTCCTTCACTCCAGAAACGTGGAGTACATATCTTAATTTTTGTAAATTTTTTTTTACACATTTTACGTGTTAAGCTTTGCACTGTCACCTCCTTACCACTCGTGGGGGGATAGCAATAGGACAAAGTTAACAGAAATAAAACAATGTGAGCTAGTGAGCTCGTAATTCGCACTCGTCGTATTATTTACTGTCTCTGTCTTTTAAACAAATTATTCCACAACTAATTGCTGACACAGCACCTGATGGTCATTGACTGGCGTGAAGTCAAATTGCAACTCGATCAATTGACGCGTGTTAACAGCAAGAAAGTGCAGAGTAGATCAAATCGGAAACATATACAATACTTTTGTGTATACCTACCTTTCCGATGTACGAGTTTCTCGCAAACAAATCCCATCCACACTCGGTGGAAAATAAAAAGTCTCCTGCGCACATTTGTATTATACCTTTATTTGATTAAACATAACTACAACTAAATCATAACATATTACACATTATATCATGGTTTCCTACAAAAGCACACGAATAAAGCATTTCACACTACGCTTATGCTGGCTCGTAGTTGCACTGTATGTGTATAATTATCCGTGTTCGATAGAAATAATACTGATACGTAATTTATTTTTCAAATTAATTACATGTTGTTTTCTGTTTTTGCGTTAAACTAAATATGAAGTTCTTCCCACTTCTTCCACCGCTCTTCATTGTTCGTCTTAATATTTAGCAGCAAATCGCTGAACAATTTGCCTGCTTCCTCTTACACTTAAATTATTGTCTTTTTTTGTTTGTCATACAATGAGTGTTAAAATACTGTAAAGTGTATAATATATTCATTTCTTTTTGGTGTCTGTGTTCATGGTTTGTGTTTGTCGTCTTCTATACAGAAAGCTCTCAAAAATATACATTGGTTTGGTGTATATATCATTTGCAACATATATTTTCTACTTTGAACTATTTTTTTTGTTTTCTTCAACATCTTTGTGGTTAACATTGGTTTGGTAAATTGTATATATTCTGTTTTGTTTTTGCTTAATTAAACGCCAGTTTATTTATTTACAAGCTTTTGGCTTATCTAGACATTTATAATGTTGCTTCCTTTTTGGCGAAATCACATTGAATTATGTTTTCTGTTTGTTATAATGCAGGTACCATTTAATATTTATGTGTATATACTTGTTTTAAGCAGTTTGGTTATTCGTTCTACGTTAAAATTTCATTTGATATGATATTGTCTAATGCTCATCGCTACTATACATCGATTATGTCTGCTGAACAGATGTCTAATTATTTATTCTATAAAAACGCTGTTTGTTCACATGCTTGTGGAAATAAATGTGCAACGAAATTGAGAAAATCAAAAGTGCTAAATTATGCTTCGTTGTTTTCTAGAGTTCTAAATATGCAATTCAAATTGAAAGTTAGTCTGACTTGATCTTGCAGGTGGAGAGTATAGTTAGATGTCAAGTTAATGTTTTGTCCGTCATGTGGATTCTCAGTGCAGTGCTATGCACTGAGCTTACCGAGTCTGAGTGTCCACATAAATGGGTTCAAGAGGAGTATTGATACAGAAACATGACTTTTACATTTAAATTATAAATACACAGTAAATCTTGAGCTCGAAATATCATAAGAATTAATAAATAAAAATGTCCTTAATGCTTTGTGGAAAAAAATAGAGGAACATACACATGTACACCTGTCTGTCTTTTTAAACATGGTTCCAGAAGAAGATGGTTCACATAATTGTTGTAATTAAAGGTATTAGTTTGCTTGCCAAATGGTCTGCATCACTTTTTTTTTCTTACCGACCATAAATCCACTTCCCACCACCCTGGATTTTAACGCTATTTTCAACCTTTCGCAACACCGTATCATGTGCTAAGAAATGTTGAACGCAACTCACAACTCATCACATTACATTCTTCAAATCCATTGAAGAAAAGATTCACCGACTCTACATGCACAAATTGCCGACAAAGTAACAACTTGATGCTTAACTCTTTCAGATACAAATATCAACTGCAATGATTTGCTGTGGCCTGTTGTACAAAGGATTAGTTCCACTGTGGACGCGCTACAGCCCGTAGAGGATCAAAGCCTAGCTTCTACAGCAACCACTTGTGCTGTGCGTGCTAAAGGCCAAGTCTGAGAAGCGTTTTCTAAACAGGAATACTCTTGAAAGTAACGTGAAACGTATTTTTGTCGTACACACCAGGCATCGAACCTAGACTTCGAGGTTTATGCGTTGGGGTCGATGCACATACCAACAACGCCACGGGCCACCACACTAAAAACCTTGAACAAATTTTGATATTCCGTGACAATTCTACTTGGGGAGAGCCCATTCTATGATCAGATCGCCCGTCGACATTTTGCTAGCGGTCATTAAGGTGCTCTCGGGACTCAAGACGGCTAAGTTCGGTTGGTTTGCGGAAAGATTATATCATTCATCCTTATCACGAATTCCATCGTATCGAATGAACTCCTTAAATCGATTACAGATTTCATTTGTAAGAGAATCATAGTCATCTTAATGAGTGAATAAGAATAAAACGAAAATGTGTATAATCTTCTACGACAAGTTATTTACTTCGAAGTTCGTTATTTCATTTCAGGTTGAGTGATTTCATTTCTTTTGTAATTCGTATAGTTGGTAGATTTGCTATGAATGGATTCTGTGATAGGGCCGAGGGCCTGTGTTGGCCTTTCTCAGATCGGCTCAGGCTTATTCCAGACATTTATTTGAATGGCAAAATGCATCCCAAGTGAGAAAAGTTTACATATATGTAGGATCCAATATCAATAGCGAAGGAATCTGTGATGACGATATCAACAATCGCGTCGATGTATGGTGGGTGAAGTGCCGGGATAAATCAGCCATTTTCTGTGACCCTAAGCTGAAAGGAAGGCTCCATATCGCAGCTGTACGTCCGGCGCACACAGTTGACACTGTTATACAGCGAATAAAAAGTATAAGAGCAAATTAACAGCAGCTGATATGAAGATGCTTCGCATGACAGCAGGAGTAATAAAGCTTGATAGAAAAAGAAGTTCAGAGGATGGCGTCACGGCAAAGAACCCATCGATAAGAAAGTTAAGCACGATCGGCTCAGTTGTTATTGTCATGTCCAGAGGAGCAATCCTTCTAAACCCTTTAAGGCAATATCAATTAACTTTCAAACACAAGTGCGAAAGAGAGGCTGGCCAAAACACTCATGGATCACACAAATGAAAAGACATCAGCATATGATCATCCTCAGTGATGAAGTGATACGAGACTGGGAGGCCTGCCGATATTTCTTGAAGTCGAATCAATGAACGTAATAGGTGAACCAGTGGAGATGCAGTGAAGTGGGAGGGTTGTGATCCCATTATTCAGATCATACCCTCATCGAAAAAAAGAAGACGAAGGATTCTTTGATAGGGTTAATTACTTCAATAGCGAGCTGTACTGTCCTGTGTAGAGGGCAGTGTCAACAAAATAACGAGCAAGGGGCATAGAGTAACATTTCAAATTGAAAGTAAATGGATAATGAAGGGGTGTAAATGCTTTCCAGTCTACCATCAGCCAGTGACGCGATTGAAGTTATCTCAACGTGACATGAAACTGCTGCTCCGCCAAGGCATTCAACTCAAAGTAACAATCAATGGACAACCCACACCACGGTGAACCCAAAGTTGGATATGGTGAAGTGAAGGTAAACAAATCAAGAGAATCTATGACATAACAAACTCATAATTGGATTAGCAGTTGGACACAAATCTGTCACACAACTTCTTTAAAATCCCAAGTGATGATGGGCTGTTGTGTGCATCGCGCTCGTATAGTGTTTGCTGTCTGCCAGCCTGATAAAATGTTGCGTCCCCTTTGAAATCAAATAACTTAGAGCGCTCTCAAAGGTTGACATTCAGGCGCGAAATGTGCATTCGATGTAGACAGGATTAGCTGTGTCGATTGGGTACACGAAGCATTTCAGATTCCGTACTTAGTGACTGGAAAGAGGTGGTACTGTGAAAACATTTTTTTTCTTCTTTTTGTCATACCTACGAGCGGTGAACCCTTTCGGGAATCAATCCCAGACACAGTAGGCCCAAGTGCGTAAGAGTCAACGTAAAGGTCAACAACGCCACGGTTGCCCATTTCTCAGAAGTTCTCAGCATTTCTCAGCCGCCATTGAATGGTGAAAATATATTTTCGAGTTAAATTTCAAGTCTAATTTTATCGATTTTATAAAACGATATAATGAGCGGTGAATCCCTTCGGGTCATGTTGCTGTGATAATTTTGTAAGTGGCGAATCGATTGCCACAGTTCGCAATCCTTTGCTTAGTGTCCACAGTTGAATATGCGTCAGCTGAGCAAACAAATATGCACCTGAATCGACAATCCCTGTCACCAGCAGATGCAATGACGCAAAACATGACCCAAATAGCCCGTGAGTTTATCGTGGAAATATACACGTGCGGCTCCTGGAGCAAAAGGTAAGTCCAAATCGAACCAAATACGTGTAACCCCTAGGAGTTGCGTAATTTTCTTTTCGTCGACGACAGTTTGATATTAATGGCGATGAGTCAGGTACTCGCACAAACAGGAGGACTCACGTAACATGTGAAATGTTCGTCGAAAACATTTTCTTAGGTTAGGTTAGTGGGCCGCCAGCGAAATTTATGTTCACTGGGTTTCGACACGGGGCCTCCTATAACTACCTGCGCTATCCAGCCGTAAGAAACTTTGTTATTTGACACGTCAAGTTTTTCAAACAAGTGAAATCACTTGTTTTCATCTGCTAGCTAAGAAAATGTATCTGACTTCTAGTGTCACTGAAACTAACTTATGAAGTAAACTGAATGAGACTATTTCATTCTTCGTTTCTGCGTTTAAAAACGCAGAGTAACTCTTGCCAAGCGCTGTTTCTTTATGCTCAGTAGTAGGCTGAGTAGTAGAGCGCTCTCTCGAAAGACCAAGTTCACATTACATAAGACCTTGATTAACCCTGTCATGCTCTATGGCGCGGAAGCCCGGACTATCTCAAGAGCGGATGAAGACACAGTTGGTCTCTTCGACAGAAAAGTTCTGCTTTCAATCTTCGGTCCTGTTTGCATTGCATTCTGGAGAAGATTCAACCACGAACTGTACGGGCTGTACAGCGACATGAGTCTAGCAAGGCGTCTATGGATTCATAGAGGCTAGGCCATGTTGAGCGCATGAACAACACTGCTCCAGCCCGAAGATTCTTCGACTCTGAAGCAGTGGGACAACGCAATAGAGGTTGACCACGAAGTCGATGGCGCACTCAAGTGGATAAGGAAATTCAAATTTGAAGTGCGAAATTGGAGGCAGCTGGCTAAGGATCGTGCCAGCTGGAGAGGCTTGTTGGCTAAGGTCCAGGTTCACCCGGACTGTAGCGCCATAAGAATAAGAAGAAGAAGACACCATTTTATTGACATCTCACGCCTAATATATTCGGTCAGATTGAAAGTCTACCAACATTCTTTTGACGAAGTCTCTAGTTTGATCCCGGCTTATACCACGATTGCACAGCCGATATGTGACATATTTGTGACAGATGACAGGGGATAGTGTTCACCATTTGTGACTAATGCACGTGTCAGATTGCATGGGACTAAATGCTCTTGCACAAAAGCAAGAGATTTCTGCGATGGGAAATGGAACACAGTGCACAAAATCTCTATATTCTAGTTCATTTGATGACAAATTGAAAGAGACTACTTTCAAAGATAACAAAATAGAAGACCTTTAATTTATGAGTGAAAAACAAAATAAAACATATTCTTTGGCAGTGTTGACCATAAAAATATAAGTTCACTTTCTAATAAGACAAAACAATAAAAACTAGCCCACCATTGGAATGATGCCTCCTTATGTACACAATTGTTTAAATATTTGTAACAACAAAAAATAAAAATAAACACAACCTTAAAACTTAAGACTAAAAATAAAACATCTTAAGCTATTAAATAAAATAAAATAAAATAAAATAAAACACAACCAAATACGTTGTTGTAACTAAAAACCTAACCTATCAACAAAAAAGTAACACATTTAAAATAAATATCTCGTTTTACATCATCTAACGGTGACTGCTTGTAACATAAAATTAAACTCTTGCCCATCCCTGTCGTGTCGGCGAAGCTGTATAAAATTATATTTGCAGGCAAACGATTTTGTTTAAAAAATAGCAAAGAAGCTGAACCAACAAATGCTTTGTTGTTTTTTAAACAAAATCTACTCTGTCCTAAGGATTTCCGGTGGCGCCAGGGCCCTGGGCGGCCTGTCTCTTCAGATCGGATCCAATGAGTGCTGTCACAACAGTGCCGACGCAGAGCATGATGGCCATTGTCACGTTTGCCTGGACGTCGCCGTAGCTGCCCAGCAGCTCAGAGTACAGCATGGTGAAGGCTATGCCAAAGACTTGTGCGGCGGCGTTCAGAAGACCGGCTGAGGTGCCCTCTGGCTCGGGGTAGGTGAGCTCGGCACCGAACTCAAAACCAACCGGTAGATATCCCGTCATGAAGAAGCTGCAAAAGAGAGAGAGAGGGTAGACAATCAGATCATAAAGTTGTGCTGCAAAGAGAGAATTATGTGCACTAGGGCGTATGAGCAACCATTTATTTGGTTTCTGCTTGTTCTGACACATCTTCCTTGGTGTGACACTGCACTGCATAACCTTTTTACGACTTATTCCGCTTTAGTGGTGTAACGAAGTGGAACTGTGTGATTAGGGGTATTTTTTATTGTCGCTGACGTTGCGCGGCTCATAAATTTGCCGTCTTACTATTCGCACGCGTAAATTGTGATGACAAGAGAGTCTGTGGGCTTAATTGATTGATGGGCTGTGAGATATTCTTTGCCCGATGAGCATGAAATTTGAAGATTACGTGTGCTTGCGTTGCGGCATTGAGATGAGCAACTGCTTATGACAGACTGGAAGGTGAGGAGCAACTGGACACAAAGCATTACTGGCGGCTTATGTGTCATGTATGGAATTTACCAACAACGACTGATACTTGCGAGTTGATACATTAACTGCTTTTGTGGGTTAATGGCATTGTGCGGTATCTGTCAGTTGAGATTATGGGCGGTGTTCATTTTGGGTACATTGGCTTGATTATCATAGCGAATCAGTTGGCATGAAGAATGTGGCACCATTTGGGCAGCAAATCAGTTTAAAGGACTCGCGAGGACACCCATTTATTAAGATAAATAGAGCTTTAAGTAGGATATGTCCATAGTTATCTTTTTGGGAGGGTATTGGAAATAATGGGGAGGAGAAAAAAAGACAAATTTAATGCCAACCTCTGTGTCCGATCCAACTGTGATCAGTAAATTCGAAGAACGACAAAAGGACTTCGATCGCCTTTGGAATGAGATCCCATAGTAGGCATAATAGAACGCCAGGGGCACAGGGTTTGATTCTTCGAAATCCAACAGAATACACGGCTGTTAAAATGGAGTTTGAATCACCTATACCAAAAACTAGTGGTGGCCCGTGGCGTTGTGGGTATGTGCGTCGACCCCAACCTCGACGTCGTAGGTTCGATTCCTGCTCTGTGCGACAAAAGTAATGATCGCGGCCCACCTCTTTCGAGTCATTGATAATACTCAAAGAGTATCTCCTGTTTAGAAAAATCTTCTCAAACAAAGCCGTTCGGATTCGGCATTAAGTCCATGCAATTGCTAGCATACGGGGGCGACATCGACGAGATTGATCGAACTCAGCGAACCGTCAATGAAGCGTTTGCTAACATCGACACGGAAG
Source organism: Eristalis arbustorum (assembly GCA_916610145.1). NCBI lineage: Eukaryota > Metazoa > Arthropoda > Insecta > Diptera > Syrphidae > Eristalis > Eristalis arbustorum. The sequence goes on from OU744319.1 coordinate 23,180,206, forward strand.
CGGCAAGAATTGGTTAGGCTCATTCCCACGAGAGCAAAACGAAGTATATGCTATCATCGAGAAATGACGCACAATATCGAAGACTCGGCGAGGAATTTACGTAAGCAGTTGTAAGTTCGAAGAAGTTAAGGACTTTGTCTACCTCGTCTTCCAAGTAATCAGTACGAACAACATCAGTAAGGATATTAAATGGGCTCTAGGGGCAATTGACAGTAGAATAGTAGTATTTAGAACCTTTTACCAAAGGACCAAGCTGTACACCTGTCCTGCTCTGTGGCGCGAAAGCTTGGACAATCTCAAGAGCATCATCTGCTCTTTTGCTAGCCCAACCAACTTGGCGTGTGGATTGCGTGAGCTGGTTAACAATCACGCCAGCTGGAGATGCTTGTTAACTGATGGCCAGGTCCAACTCGGACTGTATCGCCGCACCAGGAAGGGGAAGGACGATTGTAAAATAGCGAGAGCTTTGAGTAATTCGTCGACGTTCATGAAAATTAAGTTCTATTTGCTAATCATCCATCTATTATCCAATCATAGACCAAATCCTCAGACTAAGGCAAATCCTGCAGAAGTCCAGTGAGTTTCAAATCGATACATAACATATTTTTAGCCACATACGAAATCACCCATTACAAGGAACTATTCGAAGCGATGGACAAAATGGGGAATTTGAACTAAAGAAGCGTGCGGTTCGAAGAATCTGAGCCGTTTGAAACCTGCACCGGATCTCGGCAAGGAGATGTGATGTGTGATTTCTTCAATCTGGTACTGGAGAAGATAGTACGTCGGGCTGTTGTAAACAGAGAAGCCGCATCTTCTACAAGTCAAGTCAAACTGTTGAGTTTGCAAATAACATCGACATAGTCGCTCGTTCCGTGGAAGCGGCGTAGTGAAAGCAATTTATTTTAGCTGTAAACCAAGACAATTCGATGAATACACTCTGTTGAAACCACAGTTGACGATAAGGCTAGACGCTGGACGTCTTCAGTAGTAGTCAAGTACCAAGTTTTGAAATAAGCTTAGGAAAAAACTTCCACAAATCGAACCATCACATGCCACAAACAAAATTCGATTTATCAAGACTTAGAGTTATCCCATCTTTAACCTCTGCTACTCTTTGGGTCGGAGCATTCGGTTGTTTCATTTACAACTCCACGCAGATTTCAATCAATACCTTTCGCGTCTTGGAGTCGCAGAAGCCCACCTACATAATCCACAATAGACAAGATTAGCTCTCAGAAATGCTGATAAATCTCCTCCTCTTCCCGCAACTCTGGGGCTTTAGGCTATAGCCACCATGACAATCCCACCATGACAATCCCAAACTCAAGCGATTAGGCTGAGACCTTTGTGGATTTCATGGGCTTATTCATGACCTCCCGTGGCACCAGACTCTACTCTCTGGTCAAGCTAGCAGAAGGATGCCTCAGGACAGGTCGGCAATATTATAAAAGCACCACATACAGTATGTCCCAAGTCTGTAATTAGGATAAGGCATTTTCCATCTATTCCTTTTTTAGTGCGCTTGAAAGTGGCATTTTTACGATCACTGGAGTAGGTGTTTTCCTTAGACGAGAATCTCTTAGCTCAGGATTTTGATCGCCTCTTACGACGGGCATACCTTACCTTGGGTATGGCGGCTTCCAACGGAAACACATTGTTGAAACAGTGACCACTCAAGCCATTGCTTGTAAGAAGGGGGATCAGGGATCAACTGATTCATCGTAAAAAAAACGAATCATTAACCTATAGCTAGGACTCTTGAGTAACCTCAATTCCGGTAAGACTTAATTCAACACTCCCCCGGAAGACTACAAAAGTGCTTAAGCTTAATTCCATTAAATGATTGATTGCATCCGCTGCGATAAGCAAATTTATTGCACTTCCCAATCGCACAGCTGACTTGATTTATTGTGACATTTGGTATTTTGCAAGCGAACATGTAGCATGGACTCGCAATCGCTTTCAATTCGATTACCATCGAAATGCGGAACTTGAGTGATTGTTCGTACAAGTGGTTCGCGAGTTCGCCTGGTTGTTGATTTATTGCCTCCTAGTTCGAATTCAAATGGATTTGTAGTTTAATTGTTCAACGTTCAACAAGCGCGCGGTGTGGGTCGAGTGAAAAAAGAGCTACGTCAAGAAGGCATTAGTCTTCTTTTAAAGAAAACGATGAGACTCAGCGGACATTCCATGGTATTCATCAGCCAAAGCAAAAAAAACTCCATCTTTGACTCGGTAGCATCTTTAAAATTATGTTACACATACGCCCCGTGTTCGCGAAGAGTCAAACAGTTTTGAACTTACCCTAATAAGGAGGCTGTGATGTAGACCACAGCAATGTGCCCGGTATCCAGGGTGAATGAGAACACCCACATCCCCACCATGGAGAATGCATAAACACCCAGAGTTGTTTCCCTGAAAAGACAAAATTTAACTTTAAATGAATGCATTCGACTCAAGGAGGTGCTCCACTCCACAGTTTGCCTTGTGAATAAGCGCTCGTCACTGGAAAAGTTACTTTGTGTGATTGAGGAGCGCACACAAGGGGAGCACATGATTTTTTGCAGTAACCAAGCCATGGATACGACTTCGCTGTACTCACTTGAATCGATGGGTTTTATCCAAAACAATCCCAGAGACGACAGATCCCATCATGCCCGCCAGCACAATGCACAGTCCAATACGTCCGGTGTCCACTTCATGGCCGGGGTAGTACTTCAGCACCACCTACAAAAGAGGGAACACACACAGAGTGTTACAACGGAGTCAACAGCAATTCGACCGCACACAAAAGGGCCATAATTATGATCATTAATTTAATTACCGGATTGAGCAGGGTGGAGATTGCATAAAACACGCCCACATTCATGCCGTACGACAGCAGCAATAAAATGTAATTCCTATTCAGCAGCAGATTCTTCAGCGATTGCAGGAACGTGGTGCTGCCGTCCGCATTCGGCTGGGTGGCCTCCTGGGCCGCTGACGGTGGTGTCGGTGGTTTATCTTGGAAAACTAATTATGTCCAGGACAATAGGTCGTGTGTGGAGGAGGGGGAGAGAAAATCGAATTATCATCTGACTGTCGACACATGCTCAGCCAACCCCACCCCCGGTGATACTTACACAAAACCATGAGGACAACGAGGACTGATGTCAAACCGGCGACCAAGTAGAACATCAGCTGCAGATCGTCGCCAATTTCGTCAAGGTTGTCCGAGTTGCGGACCAGCATCGGCGGCAGGACGAAGCCGATGGCAACGCCAAGCTGTAAAAAAAAGAGGAGACATGATTTAGGAGTGTTGACTGAGGTGACGTTTCTAGTTTAAAAATGATAATTCAGGGGCTGCATAATAATTGCGTGGCACATGAATCAAATCGTATGTAATGGGGATTTTACCCTCAGGGAAGCATGTGACGAAGTAGAGTGGCGTGTCTACAGGCGTTTAGTCGTGGTAATTGTAAAATAAAAATTGGTGAACTTGAGAGAGTGTGGAAACATGAGATAGCCGGCGGTGGTGGGCGCAGCATAGTAGGTAGTGAGGATACGAATTGGGGAGCATTTCGTTTACAAATATCCACGGTATCGGGGTTAAGTGCTTTTTCTCAACATAATATAAATTGGGCCTTCGTTCATATCACACACGATGTGGTTTGGAAAAAAACATGTCCTTGTGTAGTTCGTACAGTGTTGAATCGGACTGAATCTTCTCAGGATTTTGCAAGTGGATACTACACCAGTGCTGTTGGTAGTGAGTTTAACCAACATCTGGCCTACGATGAGATGTAGGTGTTAACATGCGAAAGTCGGGAGTCCTTATCACACCTGCGTAGCCCAGATCTACAGATCTGCGAGAACTCAATAGAGGATGAAACCGTTGCAGGTCATAACAGATCACTGCAAACGGGTATAAAAATGTCTTTGAGACGCCATTGACACAACGAGAAGGAACATTATCTCCTCATTATCTCCTCCCTGGCTTACTTCTTCGATAATTTAACAGATCTGAATAAGATGCTAGACTACGTGGTATCACAATGCTATTCACGAGAAAGTAAGCTAAAGGTAATCAACGTTGGCGATTGCAACCCACAAATTGAATGTCTTTAAATCACTGCTCATCTCCATTTAAAAATTAAGTCATCCGCTGATACAGACTGGCTCCTGTCATCACATGTCCTTTTCAGACTTACTTTAAGTTTAACTTTAAAAGAGTTTTTGGCAATTTTCAGCCGCAATACTAACGAACGTGAACAAAACATTGACCAATCATAGCACACGCTAGGACAAGTAACAATCAAGGCACAGAAGTGGAATGGAACCAGGAATCCATCGATTTCGGAGCTACCGCTAGGAATAAGAAACTGATACGATCCAACGTCTGCTTTGCCACTGCTCTAAAGAATAGGTGTCAAATTTCACTTGGCCGACGACCATTGAAGCAGCTATATGAAGCTTACGCTCAGCCTTAAGCGGAAGACTTTGAATACAACTCGTGAGGTTACTGGGGTATATAGAGTAACTGGCCTTCGACCCGAACTGTCTTCGACTCGGCAACGGTGGGTAAAGCCAACAGAGCATGTCGGCGTTTAAAAAGGCGCTCAGGGGGAGAAGGAGCAGCTGTTAATATATAGCGTTGGTAAGAGAGGCTTGTTCACTGAAGCCACCGGAACTGTAGTGTATCTCACGATAAAAGAAAATGCCATTGGATATGACAATAGCGCTGTCCCTTAAGGGGCTTTTGCAATTGCACAATTCGACCACTCCTTTAACACATTTTGTTACTTTAGCAACATCTTTATAGCAGGCCCGCAGGACAGGCTTGTTTCCTACAAATAGCTTCTAGTTAATCTGCGTGGCAGGACAATGGGCGTTTTGGCTTAAGTGCAACTCTTGGCTCAGTAGATACCAAGATTGGGTGAAATAGATGGGTAGACGAGTGTGAACCACAATTGTTCTCTCTTTTCGAATGCCATTCGTCGCCGCATCTTTTTTCATTTCGTGGTACTTCAGATGATTATAGTCACCTAATGATCCAACTATCGTCGCTTTTGTCGCTGTTTTCGCTTTTCAACTTGGGCCTGAAAATTAAAAATCAATCAAGGACCCTGATTTAGAAGTTAGGTTAGGTTGGAGTGGCTGGCTACTAGTAGCAGCATAGAGCATTGCGTGTTTAACAAATCCAGTCAACTCCAGGGATAGTGCTGTGAATTGGACCCCTCTAACCGAGGTCAGCCACTCAACTAGGTGCGATATCATGTGATATGTCTAGTACACTTGCAACCAGCAAAGCTTGAGACATAGCCCCTGGATTGGTTGATCCTTATAGTCACACAAGGAGCAGTCACACTTAGGCCAGAGTAGGCCCATTGTGATACCACGCGGATTGACTTCTCCTAACGCTGGAACCAGTTGGTGCTGCTAATGAAACGATTTAGTTGGCCAATGCTGGCACTTTTTAGGTCGTTAAGGCCGCTGAAGTAGTAGGCGTGGTATAGTAGTAGGTGTTGTATGATTTCTATGACCGCCGTTGGAGTAGTATTAAGTCCTCTCCTATTAAGCATAGTCCTAGATGTCTCTGTATTCTTATTGAAGACTTAATATTGGTCGATTTCAGGGAAGTCTGTAACCGCCAACTAAATAGTACGTCTGGTTGTATTGTCATCTTTCACTTTTGTAGTTTTAAGTCCTGATCTACTCCGCTAACTGCGTGAACAACCTCTTCACCCTTCACAGTAAACGACAAAGTGCATTTGTAAATTGATTGAAAGCATTACCATATGATGTACAAGTTGTTGTTACAACAGACAGCATACGTGGTGCATGCAAGTCACCCATCCCAGCTTACGAGGCATACAACCGCGCTAAAAGCATCATAACCCACTTTATAGCCGGTTAAATAAATTGCAAAACTTTACTATCCTCCCATCCACTATCTACCATCCACCATCCGGCATCGGTTCTATCGATCAATGCCAGTGTCGTCGACGGCGAGTGGCACGGTTTTTCGTGCGCCGTCCCTCGAGGCATCATGCTCCGCGAAGCGTAAAACGATGATTTTCCTTGTAAAACTGCATTCACATACGCACACGTTCAGAGTAGCTGAAGTTATCGCTGGTAACCCAAAGGAGGCTCCGCAACGAAGGAAGGATGCGAAGGAATCTTGTTTTCCTTTGCCGACGACTTGGCTGAAGGAAACATGGAAGGATGGCATCCAATAATTTATTTTTTCGACCGTCAAATTGTTGTAAAAAAAAACACGAATTTGCAGATGGCTTCTTTGAGGCGGAAGCTTCCTTTTCTGTAAGTCTAGTGAGTTGAGAGGGAAAATCTGTCGGATAATCGACGGAGGAAATCCTTGCAGGATCTTGGTCGTGTGTTCGGTGGTGTGAAACGTGATTACATCCGCGTTGGATGCATTTGCAATTGAGGCCAATGAGGGGTGTGATTCCAGGGCGGGCTGAATCATCTGGTGGATTCGAAAATAAATTTAAATGAAACACATTCAGGGGTGCATTTGTGTTCCACTATCCGTTTGGTCTTGTGGGTTTTGACGAAGTGGTGCCTTCGTTATTCCAGATCATGATCTTCATATTGCCTCAGCAGTCCTGTATGGCGCGGAGGCATGAACATTCGCAAGAACAGATGTACAAGTCCTTGGGCCTTTCGAGAGAAGAATGCGATTAATTCTTGATTCTATTGGCATTGACGGCTTTTGGAGAACCTCAAGCACAAACTGTACTGTGTAATGAATCTGGACGTCAAGCCGAGTACAGGGAAATAAAGCCCCCTCTAAAGCCAAGAGCAGGGTATACCTACGGTGACCTTTTTTATGCATGTAAAAAAGGAGGATAATCTTTCATTAACTGGATCAAGCTTTAAAAAAAGTTTAATTCAAACCAGTGCCAACTTCGTTGTATGGTTAAATAATTTAGTGGTCGAAGTGAACCACCTACCTCGACAGCTGTACGCAAATTTGTTCGAAAAATTGATAAGTTAGTGGACAACACTGGTACAGTGCCCTCAGATAACAATGTGGCTGCGTAGATTGAACAATTTCTCTTCGAAAATAAGGTTGGGAACAAGGTCTCGGTCAACGGTTGGTTTTTTTCTTACCAAAATTCAAAACATGGATTTGGATGAGCCCTGGTTTATGCAGGAAATTAAAAGCCGTCTTGGCAATGGCAATTGGTCGCCTCGGAGCTGCGAATTCTTTGAATTTAAAGGCTAATATCATTAAAGAAACAGTGACCTACAGTACAGCTAGAAATTAGTGACCAAGTTCTCTAAATCAAAAAAAGAACAAGAATAAATTCTAAAAAGAAGTCAGCTACGACCAGGGACTAGTTTCTCAGCAACCGCTAGTATTGTGCATGTTATTGTTCTCTCACGAATGAAAGGGACCTTCAGTTTTATACCGACTCCGAACGGCCAAGTTTGAGAAGTCTTTTCTAGACAGTTATACATTTTGAACATTGCCAGTGCGTCGCAAGTGGTGGGGCCGTGCGAAGCTTTTTTGTCGTACACACCTAGACATCAGACTTCAAGTGCGCAATGCAGTGAGTTAAGCGGGGAAAAATTAATTTCAGATCGCGTGTTGAATGCGCAAGTGTGAGAATTTCGTGTAAGTAATCAGGACATTTGTGGTGGATAATTGTATGCAATTTCAATATATTACGATAGTTCACAGGCAATACCTTGGGACCTGCAAAACTTACCTACCTACATAAAACGAATACATTCATTAAAATCTACGTTTAATTTTCTTTTACATTCGTAGTCAAATATACGAAACAGTTATAGGTAAGCAATGGCAATAGAAGACGTTTAACTCTTCAATGCTTGACTTAGTAGGTTAGCAGAATGTCTTAAGCACCGCAGACCAGAAATACTTATCGCATTAAAGTAACTAAGGGAAGAGTTATATAAAAGCCCAAATGTTAAAGACTTTTTTCAACAGCACTATTCAGGAATATCCGACTAACATCATAGATATCAAGAGTACCATATGAGCACATAAGACTCCTGGATTTCGACTGATTAAGTATCAGTTTATTCAGGACTGACCACTTCGCTGTGTTGCCCAGATCTTCATTTATTCTTGCTATACAATCCTCACTTAATCCAATCCCCATTGGTATCAAATAAATTAGAACATCGTCTGCGTACATGTGAACTTTGCAGCTCTCAATTACCTGTGCGAGATCATTGTTAAACAGTGGGATTAGTACAGTACAGAACCTTGTGAAACACGAATATTGATGGTGAACGGTTGAGCAGATACATTGCAGTAATCTAAGGGAAGAGCAAGAAAAAATAATTTTCTTTTTCGGTACCAGGATAATATTTGCGGCTTTCCATTGGTCCGGGTACTGAGCCCATTCAATGGGGATTATTGTACATTAAACAAAAAGTTAGATAACCTCTCTTCTGTAATTACTTTTAAGTGATTAAGTGGCCTGATCACTGTAGACAAACAATCCATCCAACTGTCAAATTAGTCTGAAAACAAACCATGGACAGAGAAAGTCAGCACTGGAGGAGGTGTAGGAAAACTCCTTTACTTTCCTCACACGTTCAGCGCGCTGAATCGTCCACAGCCCCGTCAGAAGCTACATGAAAATGCAATCACACTGGCTCCCGTGCGTCTTCCATCACTTCAACCGTTCTCCCGTTTGTGAATTAACGACTTTCAGTCTAAAGAGGCTCACCTTCACCGGTACCTTCCCGCTTTTATCTGCTCTCCTTCTGCGCCTCGTTCTTTTGCCACTAATTAGGGTAACTGAAGGCAGAGCCTTCGAACAATAATTAAGGGACTACCTCGTTCGGGACAATATTGAAATTGTCCTTTTCCTTATGAACCACATTGCTTCGTTTTACAGCAGCCTTTTCCATTTTGCCAGGATTTCGCTTTCTAATTTCATTTCCTTGCACAATTTCCCAAGCGATACCCGGCATCCGCATCCCCTCCCCCACCAACAATGGTGACGTACTGCAAGCGAACGAGAAGAACTGTGTTACGGCAAACGAGGCAAAAGGCCTAACTAAGAGGTTGACATTTCCGTCCGCCACCCAGCCCCAGGAAGCAGGGGCGCCGGGCCACGGGGCAGGGCGCACTCCCCCACAAACATCCTCCTGGCTAAATCCATAATACTCCACAAGGTCGAGCTGTCTGACAAGTGCACTTCTGCGAGAGAAGCGGCAGCAGCAGTCGCAGCAATGAAAGTGTTGACTTTGACAACACAGCAGCAGTAGTCCGCTCGTGTTTCTGTGTGCGTGAGCGTCCTTGAATTGATGTTTGCTCACCGAAACTGTTCAGAGGTGAATTTGAATTCACTGAATTCATTGGCGAATGAATGTCAATAGATGTAGCACTTGTGGACATTGAGGGGAGCTGAACGCAGGCGGGGGGTATGGAAATTAATTTCCACCGGCCGGCGCACAGGCCATGCAAGGAAGGACAATTGACTGTCGGTCCTGCTGTGGTTCGAGAGTTGTTCACGAACAGTTTATAATCTGTGAATGGGTTGAGCTCGGCCAATGGCGGGGGCGAGTGCCATTCACTGTCTGCGGGGTGTTCTGTGTACACGGCTGCGATATTTACTGGAGGGGATTAAGTGCTTAGTGATGCTGACGTGCATCGTGTAAAAAATAAATTAAACTGGTTTTTCCTCGGAAAATAATTGTATGACGTCCACATTGCGATGAATTGCATGGGAGGAGGAATAGGTTTTGAATTGTGCCGGCCATTTACAGAAGGAGTGCGTATATAAATCCAAGCGTTGTGCTCGTTCTGGTGGAATAGGCGAGTGAATAAATCTGGAACGTTGTGCTAATCGAAATTAGTATTCAAAGTGAACTCCAAATAACGTCATCCAATTCGTGGACCCTGGTGATGCAACTTATGCATATGAAGCTGCTTTTATTTAACCTAGGCTAGGTTAGGTTGGTGGGCATGATCCTAATGGCAAATGGTGACTGGACCAGATTCGGAAACCAGATAAAAGCATATTAACTTTTTCGCTTTAGATCGGTTTCAAACCGGAGACCCCTTCAACCAAGAGCAGACAACTGCGCCATCCAACCGTTTTGTTGTGCCTAAGGTGTCAGTTTACAAGACGGATAATGAACGTGTGGAAATAATGACAATTTGCTTCAAAAATGTGATTCTTTAGAAGGTTTCTGGTATAACCGGCAGATTATGGTCGACATAATCGTCCATCTGAGTGCACTATTGGCTGTTGTTAAGAAGGGAGTGGTTACGGTAAGGCCCATGTATGTTGGAAATGTCTTTAGAAATCTCTGAATGGGTGTGCAGGAATAATCATCCGAATATAGTTTCTGTCTGCTAACTCCTACGCTCCTACGTGTCTTGGGCGCCAAGCACGTTCGACTAAAATTTGTTGGACGTTGTTGGGGGCTCATCCCTCTTTAAGGATGGTGGAGCTGATCAGCCGATTTGCGAATGGTTGCATGCAGCGCACCAGGCAGCAGGAGCTTGCTGGCCATTTTAGCGTTGCTCCGACACACTTAATAGTTGACTTACATTCTAAAGTTATTAAAGGTAATAACGAATAAAGTTCTAAGATTACCTAACATTCGAAGCAATGTTTATGACGAAACAATGGGACAAGCTTAAAAAACAACTCTACTCTGCAATCACCAAGAACGCTCATCGCCATAGCCCAATGTTACAAATCGATAATGTGGCTCTGAGCACATGTGGTTTCAAGAAAAAGGTTTGTGTCTTTAAAAAGCTCTTTCTTAATTCGTTGATGAAGCTCCCTACTTATCAAGCAACCGTGCCCTTCCATTGCTGACCTTCCTGGGGCACTGCCCAGACCAAGCTGTCTTGCTGTCTGGATGGGATAAGAATATTCGTCATTCCTCTCAATTTCGAAGTAAGAGGCTCATATTCGAAGACCTTCAAGGGCAGACTCGTCTTCGCTGGCTATGCTTCAAGTGGTCAGTTCAATATGTGCGGCGTTATTCCACTTAAGTTGGCCTCTAAAGTTTCAGGCTTGTTAGTGTACACTAAGGGCACAGCCCCAGAGCAAATAATAGAGTGCTGTCAATATAGCTCCGCGTCAGTCTAGATGGAAACAAAGCTCAGATATATTGCCGTTGTCAAGTTCTGGTCAAAGAAAGTTGCTCGACCGTCAATGATCTGGCTCTATTCTTGTGACCGTTAACGATGTCTTAATCCAAAACATAGTGGCACTCAGACTAATAAAAACTGGTCCCTTCTAGCACCAGGCACCAACCTACTTTTGCTGGAGGGAAACCAACAGACGCTACTGTAATGAGGTGCCAACATCATCAGCGCTCACCTCGAATAAGTGTCACTTTATCCGAGCAATGGCGACAGTAGCAGATCAGCAGTGTGGTTCGTTTCTCAACAGGTAGGAGAGATAGATGGTTTGGTACGAAAATGTCATCATGTCATTAAGCGCACCACACAGTCAAGCTTTGTGGATACATTAATTCATGCTTGGTAGAAGACTTGTGCATTGTGTTAACTCCTTCTTCTTCTTCTTCTTATGGCTCTACAGTCCGGGGCGAATCTGGGCCTCAGTCAACAAGCCTCTCCAGCTGGCACGATCCTTAGCCAGCTGCCTCCAATTTCGCACTCAAAGTTAGTTGATGTCCTTCTCTACTTGAGTGCGCCATCGGCTTCGTGTTCGTCCTATATTGCGTTGTCCCACTGGTTCGAAGTCCTCATTCACCGCTAGACTCATTTTTGCCGCCTCCGTTTCAATACAAGCAAACGTTTCATTGCCGGCTCGCTGAGTTCGACCAATCACGTCAACGCCGTCCGCGCATGCTAGCAATTGCACGGATTTTTAGAATATCGTGCCTCTAGAGTTGGCGTCTGAGTTTGTATTAACTCCTATAATGACAACATTCGCTTGTTAACAGAGCTAAAAATGGGCTTCATTCGAAGAATTGATTTTTTTTGGACAAAATTGGAACACGGAGCCAATATTTCCAAACCGCCGATTCTCACGAATACCTCATTTGTGTACAATTTAAACAGACTTCGAGCGGGCTCGCTTCGATCGATGGTTCCTCACATTCATCATACAGAGAGCAGCTCACAGATTATTGAGTGAAACCCTTAACAGAGACATTTTCATGAACCATCCGAACCGAGAAGTGTTTGTATTTTAAGGTCATTTCAACTAAATTGCGGCGAAATTCCATGTGCATGCACAACGAATAATTTATTTATTTATTAAAATGTCTTTCAAACAGCAAAATAATGCAAATAAAGGGGAGCCCAACCTTAAGCAATCACCCTTTTCTGTGTGTGTGTGGTTTCCAGTTTACACACATGAGTGGGCTGTATTCGAATTGACCTTAGAGTCACCGGAGAGACCACATTTCGTTCGTTAAATACCACTCAACAGACACAGGGATCAAATGGAGAATTACCTACTCCAACCTGGAGTCTGGACGGCATGTAGCAGTGGCAACAGGAAGCTCACTCCCATTCACCGGCGTGCACTTTTGAATAAATTACCCCCAAGGCAGTACTGGCAGGAACGAAGGAAATGCGCAGGCACCCGGGTGATGAGCGAGAGAAATGTTAATTTCGTCGTGTGAAAACCACAGGGGTGGATGGCATTAATGGATCACAATGGCTGTGCATACAGACCAGCGTGGCTTGTGGTCAAAGAGGCTGGAGGAGATGTTCCACGGTTGAGCTGAGATGCGAACGAATGACTAATGGCGAAAGACGAAATTAGGAGTAAATTGCTATTGCATTTGAAATTTATTTAAAGTTAATTCAAATGATTCAGTTAGAGGAATGAAGTTGGGGAGACGGAAGTTGGATAAGGTTGGAGGAGATAATGATCGCGAATACAAGCTGCTGAGGTGAGTTTATTTTGGGGTGTTGTGTGCGTTACTCGCTGTGATAGGGTGACGCCGGTGACAAACAGGAGAGTGTGCGAGGAACTCTGCGGCTTTACAGCCCGTACAGGGCTAGGGCCTGGCTTCTCAGCAACTACTCGTGTTTTGCGTGCTATTGTTCTCTCACGAGTGGTAGAGACCTACAATTTATGTCGATTCCGAACGGCTAAGTTTGAGAAGCTTTTATAGACAGAAAATACTCGTTGAGCACTGTCAGGGACTCCAAAGAGGTGAGGCCGTGATTATTATTATTTTTGTCGCACCGAGCAGTAATCGAACCTACGACGTCGAGGTTGGTGTCGTCGCACATACTCACAACGCCACGGGCCACCACGAGGAGGTCGAACCAAGTCCAAGAACTAGACTAATACCGCCTGGGAATAGCACCCGATGAGTTAGAGTTCATGACGGAGGATCGGCGAAAGAGATCGATTTCTCACGGAACTCCTTTCATCAAGTTTATTGCTAAGCATCTTGGACCTCGTCATACATAGTCGAAAGCTGGCTATCGCTGTTCGATTCCAATTCAGGGAGGTTAGGGTCAATTCCGGGTGTGAACATATTTTAAACTTTACGGCTTCAGCTCCCTCGAGTCACATTGCACAGGACACAAAACGTCCCAATCTTTGTCGTTCTGAGTCCACATTAAATTGTACGTTTCCTCCAATTGCTGAAGACAAAACATACTATACAGCAGCCAGCACAGCCTTGAGACTCAAAACAATCGGACTGTGGTCCGAACTAAACATCGGCCACTCAACCATTCTGAAGGAATTCAACTTCCACTGACCGCCTTATACCCCACTCTATCTTCGAGAAGAAATTCCCGATCAGCATTCCTTCCAGATCGGACTGGATGTCTGACAGTCAAACGTTGGATCATCCTCTGCGTATTTTCACAGATGGATCGAAGACAAACAAAGAGGTGGGGGCGGGTGTCTATTCCCAAGATCTCAACATTGCGAACTCTTTATAGCTCCCTGATCATTTTCTTCTTTGATTGGCGCTACAGTCCGGGATGGACCTGGGCCTCAACCAACATGCGTCTCCAGCCAGCACGATTTTTCGCTAGCTGCCGCCAGTTGCACACACCAAGTTGGTTGAGGTCCTTCTCCACTTGTGTGCGCCATCTAGTGCGAGGACGTCCTCTGTTGCGCTGTCCCAATGGCTCGGTGTCGAAGATTCTTCGGGCCGGAGCTGTGGTGTCCATCCGCTCTACATGACCTAGCCATCTTAGACGCTTAACTGGGTGCATGCCACTGTACAGCCCGTACAGTTCGTGGTTGAACCTTCTCCTCCAAACGCCATCAACGCAAACAGGACCAAAGATCGTATGCAGAACTTTTCTCTCAAAACAACCAAGAGCTTCTTCATCCGCTTTCAATAGCGTCCATGTCTCTTCGCCATAGAGCAGGTCTGGGATGATCAGGGTTTTATACAAGGTCAATTTGGTGTTCGAGAGACGGCTCTGTTACTCAATTGCCTCTTGAGCACAAAGAAACAGCGATTGGCAGGAGTAATTCTGCGCTTGATCTCGGTACTGGTGTTGTTGTCGCTATTTACTCCGGAGCCTAGGTAGATGAAGTCCTTGACTACCTCAAAGTTTCTGCTGCCCAATATGATGTTGATGTTGTGCGTCCTTCCGTGATGACAGCATGTACTTTGTTTTGCCCTGGTTTATCGCTAGACCCATTTTAGCCGCTTCCGCTCCAATGCCAGCAAACGCCTCATTGACGGCTCGCTGAGTTCGGCCAATCACGTCAATGTCGTCCGCCTAAGCAAGCAGTTGAACGGACTTTTGGAAGATCGTGCCTCGGGTGTTTACGTTTGAGTTTCGCACGATCTTCTCAAGTATGATGTTAAAGAAGTCACATGACAGCGTGTCGCCATGCCTTAAGCCTTTTGTGACATTGAAGGTCTCGGTGAGTTCGTTACCGACCTTGATGGAGCAGCGAGAGTTCTCCATCGTCATCCTGCACAACCTGACGAGTTTGGCAGGAATGTCAAAACTAGACATGGCGCTGTATAGCTCGTCTCTATGCACGCTGTCATATGCGGCCTTGAAATCGACAGATAGGTGGTGGGTGTCGATCTGCATCTCTTGAGTCTTTTCCAGGATCTGCTGAAGTGTAAATATTTAGTCTATTGTGAACTTTCCTGGCCTGAAACCGCACTGATAAGGACCTATCAGGTTGTTGACAAAGGGTTTTATGCGTTCACACAAAACGGCAGAGAGTATCTTGTACGCGATGTTAAGGAGGCTGATCCCTCGATAGTTGTCGCAGTCAAAGGGGTCGCCTTTCACTGTAGCAACGTGATATTAAAAAGGGATATCACCATCTGTTTCGATAGTCAGGCCGCTATAGAAACCCTGGATGTCGTGTTTTACTCAAAAACATCCCTTTAATGCAGGCTGTCTCCTAACGACATGGCAGAGCATTTTAACATTCACCTCATGTGGGTGCCGGGACACTGTGACATACCAGGAAACTGCAAGGCCGATGAACTCACCAGGTGTTGTACAACTTCATCCCTATCACTAGCAAGGGTACCACCTTCCATGCCGATCGCTTCAGTTTACCATCTTCTTAAGATTCACACAATTAAAACCACTAATGACAAATGGCTAGAAGGTACCACCTGCCTTAAAACAAAAGAAATCTGGCCATCATTTAACCTAAAACGGTCACTCAGTCTACTTAGACTCAGTAAGCACTTACTAAGGACTCTCATAGGAGTCATAACCGGGCACTGTGTAATTGACACTCATGGTCGCAGGATGGGTGTACCATATAATGATTTTTGTAAAAGCTGCATGGATGAAGAGGAGGAAGAAAACACTCATCACCTTCTCTGCTCCTGTAGTAGGTTCCTACACCTAGGGGCTCACTACTTCAGCGGTTGCAGTTAGTTAAACAGCGCCAGCATAGGCTAGCTAAATCGTTCCACTTAAAGAACCAACTGGTTCCAGTGTTAGAAGAAGTCAATCTGCGTGGTATCACAATGGGTCTACTCTGGCTTAAGTGTGACAGCCCGTAGCAGTCAGCTACTATAACCTAACTTCACCTAAACATACTGTACAAGTGGTTGCTGCAGACGCTAGACCCAGGTTCACCAACTGAACCACAATTTATTGCTAGTCGTTTTAGAATTTTTGAATTTATTAGTTCATATCGCACATATTTGATGCCCACACGTCATCCTGATTAACGACGCGGAAGCCAGTTGCTCACGAGCCACCGCGCTCGGAATTCATTCAAACTGTTCGAACATTCAAACGAAATTCGGTGACGAATGTGCTACACACCGATTAACTTGATTGATTTTACCGCGAAATTGGAAATAGTTCACGTCGTGTTTGCTACGGCCTAACCGACTCCATTTGTCACCGAAAGTGCTTATGAGAAGTACGACTGGATTCGTAATTCAAATAACCTCCAGTGGTTCGAAAACCAAAGCGAATGATGATCCTTTGGAGACACGCTACGTGACGCCTAATAACGCCGAGGGGACGGGTGTGTCCGCATGAAATATTCACAGCACCTCGCCGGGGATAAATCGTTTCAATGACACCCTCAATCCGACGGGGAATGATTCACGGGTGGGTGGCTGAGTCATGCTGTAGGAGCACACAAGGATGCGAACAGGGAAGAGTCATCTGCTCGGATGGCTGAGTTTATACTGTTTTCCGCGTGCAAATATGTCATGCTAATTGGATGAAATGTGGAGGAATGTAATCCGTTCTCAGCCCCCCAATGTGTGAAAGTGCCTCGTGTGAACGCGAACATTTGGAGCTGCCTTTCATTCCGATATCGATGGGAAATCAATGACGAAACGCATTTGACTATGGACTC
Organism: Eristalis arbustorum; assembly: GCA_916610145.1. Taxonomy (NCBI): domain Eukaryota; kingdom Metazoa; phylum Arthropoda; class Insecta; order Diptera; family Syrphidae; genus Eristalis; species Eristalis arbustorum. The sequence continues at coordinate 23,196,975 of OU744319.1, forward strand.
GCCCCCAAATCCTGCGACGTCATGTGAAGTCAGGGAAGAAAAAGGTCAGAGGCAAATTGGATTACGGATTTCTTATTTATGACCGGGATGTTGTCTGTGAGGCTCCTACGCACCGGGATCCCTCGGCGTTTTGTTTCTCTATCGGTTGGGTGGGAATTTTGCATTTCATGGGTGCGTGGATTTGAATTTAAAATAGGGACTAGGCCGGCAACCTAAAACTTGAATGTTTGATTTTACGGCGGACAAGTGAGCAGGGATGAGTCCGATAGAGTTTAATGCGATTTAAGGCGAACAGAGGGCTGTCGGGGACTCGGCAGAGGTTGTGCCTTGAAATGGAGCGTGGCTGTCGGCTGAGATTCGATCCTGGGACAATATGGTGCCTCTAAACTCAATCAGAGCTGCTGTGAAGCCTAACAACACAAGGCGTCGTAAAAATGTCGGTTCAGACACATCAACTGGATCCCCTTACTGCTCTACGGTCTCCCGCTGGTTTCCTGATGAAGCTCCGTTCAAAGTGCACATGTCTTGATTGCCGTCGATCTGCCCCGCACCTACATCAACTAACCCCACTCAAGTACATCGCATCCAGCATTCAAGACAGTTGACGTTATTATGATCCCCAAGGACACCATCAATCTCCCGGAGCCGGCTGTCACATCGACAATCCACTTTGGTCCGTCTACACTGACCTACACCTATTAAGCGAGCCATCACCATCAATTATCCCAAGAGAGGTCACGCACATCTCACTTCTCCCTCTAAGGACATCACGACATAGTATCGCCCACTGGCCACAGACGCACCCACCATCGCCATGCCTTCTCCAGTTGAAATCCTTAAATTTCCAAGAAACCCTCTCAAATTGAATTCAACGTCTGCCATCCGGTGGCCAGTGACAATGCGCATCGCATCCTTCTGTGTGTCAAATCCTCAGGAATCCAATTAATTATACGCAAACATATCTGTGCACGGTCGAGTGTGAGTGAATTGGACGCTAGACTGCACGAGCTGGTGCTTGCAGGGTGGGGGGAGGACGACAGTGGCGCAAGGAAAATTGTTGCTTCGTTTTGGGGATGCTAAAAATAAAAGAAATGTCCTTGGGTGGCAGGCTGACAAACGAGTCAACAGCTCAACTGAAGTTGGCTCTCTCTCTGCATGCTCTGGCATATGTCATGAATAGCTTGAGGGAGCTGTGTGCATCCTGGTGGTGGGTGGGTGGTGGTGAGGGAGGTGCTCTGGTAGTTTTCGTCTTGAATAGAAAGTGCGCTCTGTTCGGGTGTGTCAAGTGACAGGATGGCTTTAAGGTCTTTACACACGCTTCGTGACGCGAAAGTTGGGTGAAATTTTTTTTTGCTTGTCAAGGATAGAGACTCGAGTAGCGGCCCATGGAAACGAGGACGAACAATGGCAGACGTAGACGTGGTTGCGGTTGAAATGAACATTTCTGAAATTATTTACTGCGTCGGCTTTGAGTTAAACTGCGCTTGAGAGCCACAAAGCAGGCACAAGTGCGGTCATTAAGTGACTGCAGCTACAATTGTCGATTGTTGTTGCTGGTTCAACGGGCGAGATGTGCATGTTATTTTATTTAACAATTCATTGCCATAAATGGAACTAACCGTTATTTTTACAGTTTTTTGCAAGAAATGAGCAGTTCAGATTTCTGTCGAGTCTTGTAAACAATTTTGCGATTGAAAGACATCCGGAAAAAGTAGCGTCTACTACTTGTAGACCTTGAAAATTCCTTGTTTTAGAGAGATTGTGATTCCGTCAACATCGAACCGAGGTAAATAACATGGATGTGTTGCTGCGTCAAAATTAGTCATATTTTATGTTGGCATACAGCATCCCCCTGTCCAAAATTGAGCCAGAACTGGATCCTGCACGTTTCATGGTTTCACGTCTGTGTAACGTTTCAACCGTGTCATCATCTTCATTTTCTGACCCGCATGATCCACTAAAGGGTCGGGGGATAATGCACGCACTAGAAATATGTGTGACTGTTAAACGGCGAATGCGATGCAAATTCCGAAGTCAGGCAGAATGCTTCACTTGGTTTGGACAATGATGAGAGAGAGACTTACACTAGGTCAAGTTAGTGATATCTACACTGAAGTCGAACAAAGTTGCTGGAGCAGACGGTCTTTCCGTGGAACTGTTAAATGCAACTGGAGATGATCTGGTTGGGCGCATGCACCAACTCATCTGTAAAATATGGTCGGAAGAAAGCATGCCCGATGAGTGGAATCTCAGCGACATTTGCCAGGTCCACAAGAAAAGGAGACCCGTTGTATTGTGATTTCTTCAATATAATACATGAGAATATCGTGCGAAACACACATAGACATGATTGGACAAAGGCAGCAACCAGAGTATCAGAACCATCTCCTGAAACACCAAGCTGACTTCATATAACACTCTGATCATCCCTGCCCTGCTCTATGGCGCAGATACACTCTTGCTCATTTCGAGAAAAAAGTTCTGTGTGCGATCTTTGTCATTGTCATGTTTGCATTGATGTCGTCTGGGGGAGAATATTCAACCACGAACAGTACGGGCTGTACAACGGATTGCATCTAGTAAGCGCCTTCGGATCCACCGCTTAAGATGGCTAAGTCATGTGGAGCGGATGGACACAACAGCTCCGGCCCAAAGAGATTCTAAGCCATTGGGACAACGCAACAGACGACGACCTCGAACGTGGTGTCGCACACAAGTGGAGAAGGACCTCAACTTGGTGTGCGCAGCTGGAGACAGCTGGCGAAAAATCGTGCTGGCTGGAAAGGTTTGTTGGTTAAGGCCCAGGACCACGCCGGTCAGTAGCGCCAAACAAAGACAAACAAGAAGAGATCTGCAGGCCACTCGTCCCTCCGTCATCGACTCTAACTCATCAGGATTTACGTCCAAGAGCAACAAATCAATTCTTTATACTTGGTAGAACCACCTCTTATTAGGTCTGCCAAGAGATTTACCAAGTCGATGGAAAATTTTCTGGTTTCATCGATACAAGCGGCGTTCATGGACAATGGCTGTTTATTAGAGGGTCGCTTGAGCGACAGCATTGAGTTTTTGAAGCATTACATTCCACTCTATTGTTCTTTGCCCAGTTCCAATCTTACGCCCGAAAGGCAGTATTGGAAGGAATATTAAAAAGTTGAGGGTGCTGTCAACAGCGAGGGAGTGGATTGGATTAGAAGTAGCAAGTAGGAGATAATTTTTAAAAGAGATAAAGAGTAGCGGAAACAGTAGCCTCATGACACCAGCATTTATTTCGTGAACATCAGTCTCGAAAGGTAGTTTCTAATCTACAGAAGAAGAGATTCATCTAATGCCAAACTCTGTCAAATGCCTAAAAAATGCCTAAATCTAATGCCTAATCTTGTGCAAAGTTTGGTTCTACTTTACAGTGAGATAAGCTATCAAATGCCAGTGAAAACCGTTCTGCAGGTCATTAAGAAGTTTCTGTCCATCCATCTACTCGAAAAGGATAGATGAAAAAGCTTTCGCAGTAATTTTGTTAGCGAAAAAGAACGTCTCTTCAGAAGTATTGAGGACATACATACGGGCCAGCTGATTTGTGCACGTCGAGATCTTTACATGCTCTTGCAACTGTACGAGTGTGAAAGTTGATTTGTCCCACGGTGAAGCCAATGGTCACAGTCACGCGGGAAGAACTGAAATTAGAATCTGGCAGTATGGATTGGCCTTGTCTAAAAAGCTGACAGCTGGAACGACATTGCAAATTAACGTGGGAATTGAAGACGAGCGGGAATTCTTTATGTTTTTGACAAATGGCCAATTTCTGTTTATTGGGGAATTTCATTCGTGGAATTATTGCCTTATATTTTGAGCATCGCAGTACCCACAAGCCAATTTATATTCAAACGGCGTTGTTAAGGCTAAATTTCGCTGGATTGTTTTCGATTTGACACTATGGCTTGGCCGTACATAAATGTATTCGAGCTCCCTACACAAACCAAGCAGTGCTACACTGGAAATTGCTTCTTTGATGAGCGCTCTGATGTTTCCCAACCACATTTTTAAACCAGTCTCCAAATTCCCCTTTTAAATACACTTCAACTGTGTTCATCAAAATTGTGATCACCAGATTGTAACGTCTAATGCTCTTTTATTTCCTGTCTAACTCAGAGAAAGCAAACAATCCCCTGCCGTTTACCACAGTAGAGATGAATCACACAACCGCAAGTAAACGGCGGGTATTCGTTGGGGGTGTGCACTTTGGTCCGCGGAAAAAAAGGTTGCCCGCAAAAACCGACTGCAACGTCATCAAAAACTACCCAACACCCGTCCACAATCTGTTTCAGTTTCAGTTCCAGGCGGAAATGGAAATGGCAAGCAAGAAAAAAGCAAAAAAACAAGCATAAAATAATCCTGCAACATCAACACGAAATGTCCATCAAGCCGTGCAAACTTTTGATAGAAATAAATCCCAAAACTCTGCAAGTGGCGAGTCTTGTACAAATTTATTGAAACCATTCAGAGAAACTGCTGCAAGCCACATCGCAGATGGCGGTTCCTTTTAAATTCTGCCACTTCCATTCACACTGACGGTTTATTATGACGTCCAGGGCAACATATTGTCGGTTGGTTGCGAGTGAAAACCGAATTAATCCTGAAAACTTTTTGACTAATTAGTCAGCATTGTGCGGCCGCGTGCGAGGCTGTGACGTGCCGTAGCCGTTGTTAAACGCATGTTGTTTCGCGAAAGCCAATTGTCGGAAATGAGAGGATTATCCGCTGTTGCACTCCGCGTGGGTACTCTGATGTTGCAGAGGGGCGGCGATACGATTCAAGAGCGAAATGGCCTTCTGTGCGGGATGGCAGTGAATCTGTTTAATCATAATTAAAAATCGCGAACATGCTCGGGGGAGGCTGGGGAACACGAGCAGCAAGGTTGCAACCGGGTGGAATCGGTGGCCAACTTTAACGCGCACAGAATTTAAATGAAATGTTTTGATTAAGGTTGCACAGTCAAGCATCTGTCGACTCTACTGTGAATTTACCACAAAAATGCTCCGAGAATTCGTGTAAGCTCGTGTACTTCACCAATCCCCCGAGCAGCTGGTGAGTTTCATTCCATCCACTTATCACATGAACTTATTCAATCAGACCCACTGGCACGTTGAATGCCCAGACACGATTCCCCATCCCACGCGATCAGTGCTTTAAGTCAATTAACTAAAACAATCCACATCACACCCTTACCTGATTGCCAAAGACACCGACACTGCAGGCGGACGATACTTGATCTGGACCAAACCAGACGGCCGCCACTCGGGCAGGAAGTGATAAAATGCAAACCTGCAACGAGATAAGTGGATAACAATTTGAAAATGTGACGGCCGCAATAGAGCAGATGTGCCCCCTCTCCCACTCAATTGGGGCCAGCGGCAACTCATAATAATTACCTGCGCTAATGCGACAATTGACTGTCCAATGAATCCGACATAGAAGAGGTCGGGATGCACGGAGAAGACCTTTATCCATGCCCCTATGCACGTGCCGAAGATGCCGACCAGCGCTGTGATCCGCAGTCCCTGTAATTAGCGACCGAAACTCATTAATTGCCATCAAGGGATGGACGGAGTGAGGGCTCCCTCAAAAGCATACCATTTTGTCGAGGAACCAGCTGCCGGGGAATATTAGCGGGATATACAGAATCATGTATATCATGGACGTCCAGTCGACCCATTTATCACTGATGCCGTAGTATCTAATGAGAGTTTTGCAAAAAATCAACAAGGGCTCTTAGGCGGTAAGGCGCGCACCGAAGGACTTACTTTATCACAATGTTGTTGATTATGCTGTACTGGATCCATTGCATCGCATTGGACGCGGAGTAGAACGCGAACAGGATTAAGACTGCCCATCGTCTCTTGTAGACCTTGAATTCTGAGAAAAAAAAACGAAAATCATCATTAATCATTGCCGGTGACGGTTGGATGGGGTTTCAAAAGTGTTTGAACAACAAGTCTTAACTAAGTGGACTTCACTGATGGGCTGCAGTTGGACAGTTGATTAAATCTCTCATGAAAGTTTGGGCACACATATATCTACTTACGCGATCGTGGGCATGCGCTAGGAAATTCGTGACTCTGTTAAAAAATGTGATTTATGTAGGGGTTCTCGGTCAAGGAGATCATTGAGGTGCTTGAGTATTTGTTTAGATTTGGGTCAGAGTTTTGGCATTTTTAAGGCTCTGTCTACAAGAATGGGTGTATAACAGGTTGATCAGTTTTAGTGCTTTTTTGACGGTCTTGTCTTGCTGTGCTTGATAGCCTTTAATTTGTAGGTTATGTGAATTTGAATTATAACAAATTACGCAACAGGAAGATGGCGGTTTTGACAAGCTGTCCATCAAACTTTCTTTTCATTGAACCATGCGTAAAGAATATCTCCCATGTTATTGTGAGACTTTCTAAAAGAACCCTTGCAAAGTGTATAGCCACTGAAAAAATGATGAGAAAGCTCTTTGAATACGAGCGTTGCATCTGTCTTTGCAGGAGCAGCTGTTGATTTTGCCAAAATATGGCGAATCTATTAAAGAGCACACGAATCGCGAAATGTCGTGTGACTAACGAGAAATCGAAGTTTCATCTAAGTTACATCTATTTGGCAGACATTGCTTACGAAGTTCACGACGATAATGGTTTTATAAGTACGGCAGCCGACCTTCAATTGTTTGTATTGTGTAATTGATGAATTAAACTTCAGGTACAGATGTAGGTTTTGAATTTCACACAATAATTGATTTGGTCGAATTCTCTTCAGAAGTAAGGAAAGGCTATATACGTCTTTCATGCCAGCTTTTACAGATCGCCTTAAAGAGGTGTCACTTAAAGGGCCACCCAACTAATGCAAAACTCTTCATCCACGAAATATGAAAACAAGATGTCTGTAAAGCCTTCTTGGTAAGCACAGGAACCCGCAATGAATAAGCCATGGAGTCCAAGAAAATGATAGAGTTGCACAAACGAGCAAATCCCTAGACAATTTCAGCGATGTTTTTCGATAGGGTTGAATTTTGACATGAGCTTAATAATAAATTATGGTTGGTCATATTCCCATGACAGTGGAAGTCATTATCGGACACTGATAAGGCACTATCATCGGACACTAGTAGGCACTACTACTCTTTAGACCATTTACACCTGGGCAACTCTTTTAGCGACTATTGCAGAAACTAAATAATAATAATATGGGTGGCGCTACAGCCCGTAGGGGGCCAGGCAGCTTCTCAGCAAACACTCGTGTTGTGCGTGCTATTGTTCACTCACGAGTGGAAGGGACCTACAGTTTTATGCCGACTCGGAACGGCCAAGCTTGAGAAGCTTTTTCTAGAAAGGAAATACTCTTTGAGCATTGTCAGTGACTCGAAAGAGGTGGGGCCGTGAAAATTACTTCTGTCGCTCAGAGCTGGAATCGAATCTACGACGTCGAGGTTGGGGTCGACGCACATACCCACAACGCCACGGGCCACCACATTTGCAGAAACTGTGTGCAAAAAGAAATGAAATGAGAATGCCTATCTGTTCTATGATTGGATGGCTCGTGTTCGTAAAAGATGGTGGATTCTAGTCAAATATTAGTTTAAGAAGCTGTAGTAAGCAGGTACGTCTTGACATCCATACACAAAGCTGAGTAATTTTATTAAGAACTAAAAAAGTTAATTTTTCAACCCTTCAGAGACATACAGTGATTGTCATTAATATTCGGTTTTACTCGGATGTGTGAAAAATTTAATTAACAGGTTAAAACCAAATGGTTATCCTACCATTCTTGTTCAGCTTCCAAAAGACTATAAGAAGACGTAATTGTTGTTTTAAAGTTCTTCATTTTCCTTGCTCCACACTATAATCCTTTCGTCAGACCCAAAAAGGTTGAATTTGCTCTCATCTTCCCAACTGAATTTTTTTTCTTTACAATTTTTTGACGTGTGCTGCAGCTTCGCAAGATTAAGAAAGGACTATTTAGCCACTCGACTGTTTAACCCTTCTGATTTTATTGTTCGGCGGACAGAGGACTTAATAACATGCCTTTCACATTCAAACATCAACAACTGACTTACAAATCTTGAGTTCGTTCTTCGGGCAGACATAATGTGTGGGACTGGCTTTTTTGCTTCTTTAACTTAACACGACTTTAGTTCCTGAACCTTCTTACGATGTCACCAATGTCATTATATAATTAACTAAGCAGTTCAAATGCTGCATCAACTAACATCAACTCCCGTTTTTTAAGCGAAGAGTTCTTTCCTTTGCGGCCCATTTTACACTCGAGGAAGGTTTTTAACAGACTACTAACAAAGAATTGTGTAGAAACGATCGATATTTTAAAACTATCATAACCATCGGAGCGTGGGATCTACGATTACAGCAGCGAAAAGCAATGCAGATAAAAAACAAATATAAATGAATATAAATTAAAATACATAATAAATCAAATGGCCAATTTAAGTGGGCCATGCTCAAATAGCCACAAAAGAGCAGCTGTATGACTGTCGACTGTCAATAGACTGATGTTCAGATTCCATACTTTTTGAAAAAATGGTCAGCTTAAATATACAAATCTTCATGTAACGATGCAACGCATGCAGTGAATTTGGAACTGCAACATAATGCCGTCAAAATGTATGCTTCTCGCGGGAGCTTATCTTGGAAAAGAAAAATGGAAGAACTTACCTTTGTCCTCTGCGTAGGATCGAATTTCATTAATTATAAATATGTCTTGGCGCATTGAACTGCATGTCTGAGAAGTAAGATCGATTCGAGGGCCACTCAAGTTGACAAAGCTTGGATTGGTTACATTGAGATCCTGACTTTCTGACTGAATTGAAAATGATCTCAGACTTACATCTGAATATTGACAGCGACGACAAATGAAAATTAAGAGGCCTACTGTATGCTCAAACGTGTTCCATTCTCAACCTATCCAGAGGGGGTTCAGATGGCAATTGCTGTGTTGGGAGCCAGTCTTGTAAAAAAAAAAATAAATACAAATCCTACATGGTGCTTCAAGAGGGAATCCCTTTACAGAACTGGCTCTTGCTAGCGATCCCGTGCTATGATGATGTTGCCTGTTTACAAATGAAACGCGGTAAATAAAAGTTTGGTGGAATTGGAGGACGATGAGGGAAACCACAATAAGGTTCTCTGTTTAGGAAATCATTGAAAGTACTAAGGAGCAATTCATCGGGTTAAGCTCACCGCCTTAATGTTAATCGATTTTCAAGTTTTTAACACAAAAAAAAAGATCTAGTCAGACCTCATTGTCACTGAGTTGGTACCCTTGGAATCTATCACACATTGAATAGCGACAACAATAAAATGTACGCCTGCCTGGCTGAAAAATGTGATCAGTCGCATCGGATTTAAGGTTTGCTTAACCTTCGAATTTCTAGTACGATGTATGGCCTTTCCTTCAACTGCTAACAACGAAAAAAAAAAAGAGAACGTCCTCATCTTGTGGCATCTGGCCTAGGTAGGAAGGTAGGTAATAAGTGTAGGGAGTGTACTTCGGCCAAGTTAGGCCCGTGGTCAATTGAGTTAACACAAAGGAGTTTGGGAGTGCCATTACTATGACAATTAGATTTGTCACTGAATCCAGTATTGATCTAACTAGTATTTCATTAAGTTCACTAAGGTTCAAGTTGTCGAACATAGGCGTCCATTTTGGCATTCCTAGTCGACACTTTCCTCCTCTTCTTTATGTGCTAAGCTTCAGCAGAAATCTTTAGAGAATAATGTTCGTGTTTTGTGTGTAGGCCGGCGATGATACGTGGCAACACGCCATTCCAAATCTGTATCGCCTCATCATAATGTTCTTTCTTTATGAGCGTATAGCTAGCACTACAGGGGACCACAACAGTTGTAAGTGCATTCCCCTACGAAACCACAGCAAACATACGTACCCACTTTTTGTGATCAGAAATGTCCTTTTCCAAAATTAGTCTGTTCTCACTTGAAAGTTTAAAAACTGAGAAATACCAGACACGAAAGAAGCTGTGAATCTATTCCCCGGAACCGATTGATCAATTAACCTTGAAAAGACGGGAAATGGAACAAAGTCGGAACCACTAGATTATCAGATTTTCCCATCACACTGTTTTATTTCACACCATCTAGAGGTAAGCTCTGTGTTACACTGAAAGTTGAAAGGCCCCTTGAAAGGCTTTGGATTCCTAATTCAAAAAGTAACCGAGCACACGCTGCACTTGATCTAAGGGCTATGCGGCGAAAAGCCTCCCAAGTTCAATACAAAGCAGCCCTCTCAGTAATGTCGACGTCATTGCATCGTGAAGGTTCTTCAGTCTTGCCACAAGCCGCAGATTGGTACCCCAGCCACCCTCATCCCATCCGTTGTTGGCGGGGACAAATAGAGTGTATTGCATTGAATTGAATTCAATGTCATGTACCAAGCACTGACAAGGTCAACAGCTAAGCACATTGAGCACAAAGAAAACAAAGGAAACCTGCAAAGTCTAGGTCAAGTTGCAGCTCGACCCCGGTCGCAAAGGACTAACAACTTCTCCCTCTCTCTCCCTCGCATGCACATCCGTTCCGTATTTGGTGTGTACACACGTAGGTGTGTCGTGGAAATCCTCTCAAGGGCATTAAGCACTTCATCACGACTGTGTACTCGTACACGGTCGGTGTGCATTAATCGAGGATATCATATTCACATCAGATTACCTGCTGACGTGGGTATTTTTGAGGGATTTTCTGAATGGCATTTCCCTTGCAGCCGGGCTGTCAGCTGCATTCATTACGCGCTCTCGTCCTCCCGGTCGGAAACTGTTGGAGAATAATAGCAAACAAAGTGGAAGGGAGGCGTATGGAGGTGGAAGTCATTTAACTTGACTTACCGCCCGACTTGTCATTACCCGAAGAATCCTTTGGCCGGATCAGGTCCGTCGACTTGCATCCCTGGATGTACGAGTCTGTCGACACACTCATCTCGGTTGTATTCCTGAGATCCATATTGTTGAATGTTGGCGCTGCGCTCTTCTTCACTTCATGTATTTAATTGCGATTGTTTGCTGTGTTCTGGTGTTCGCAGGCCAGGCTCCTCATGGGCTGTGTCGCGGGGTGTTTCACTGAAAGTAAACGGAAGAGATACAATGAATGGGCGTATTTATTGAAGACATTACATCTGCTTGAGTTTATTTTTACACACGAGAGATCGGAAATGGTGTCGACGGGGGGCACACTTCACTTCTGTTCCAGGTAATCCCCGGAAAAAGGGAACCCGAAAATTGCCCCTAATGGACTGCATGTGGGTCAATTGTCAATTTAATGGACCCACCGAATAAAGGGCAGCAGCCTCGCCACATGTGACATTGCCTAAATTGTGTCGGATGGCAAGTGGTTGACGCTGAATTTGGGTCATGTGGAGTGCCGCACACTGTTCCCAGTTAATCTAGGCACTAACAAGAAAATCGCTGCTGTTCTAATGTGTCTGCAATTGCTGGCGACCTTGGGAATCATGCAGAATGGGTGAGTGCTGGTTGGGGAGTCGTGTCTTCGTGGGAAGACGAATCGCATCGGGATGTATTGAATTGAATGATTGCTTGAAACTCGATTGAGCCACTCGAGTGTTGCAATAACTAGTAAGTTTCCTCTTGTTTGTCGGACTGAGTCTCATTACACATGGCCAGCGACGCATATATGGTCTGTGTCTCTGTAGACTCGCCGTGCGTTTCCTGTTTATTTGAGCTTTGTACTGGAAGTGCCGTCTGTTCATGTCATGACTCAAGCCATGGCACTTACTACAGTGAGTGCGGTTCATGGTGTCAGGAGAACAAGATATACAAGGAATTCGTCGAATGAGGGCTGGTATGTGGATTTCAGATCAACTGCGATGGATAATGGGACTGGAAATGGGTTGGGACAGTAGACTGAACGTTGAGACGCTTTATTAATTTTGTAACCTTTTCGTAGTACCTTGTGACAGCATCGGCGCATCGGCACACATCAGTACCTAGTAGCACTTCAAATCAAGTTATGGTCCAATGGACTTCAATGTTTCATTCGAAGGCCTGGCAGAACGACACAGAATACTACTGGCATCATGAAGCTCTTTAGAATCGCTTCTCCTGTCATTAACTTGCAAAAATGGATGCAAGCCTTGTAGAAAATCTCTTAGAAGTAGCCTATATGTGGTGGCCCGTGGCGTTGTGGGTGTGTGCGTCGACCCCAACCTCGACGTCGTAGGTTCGATTCCTGCTCTGTACGACAAAAATAATTTTTACGGCCCCACCTCTTTCGAGTCACTGATAATGCTCAAAGAGTGTTTCTTGTTTAAAAACAGCTTGTTTGGGACTTGGCCGTTCGGAGTCGGCATAAACCCTTCCACTCGTGAGATAACAATAGCACGCTGCTGAGAAGCTAGGTCCTGGCCCTTTACAACCTATAGTGCCACCTATATATACATAGAAACTAGCATAGACTTCTAATATAATCAAGCCCAAACACTCTTCACCATCACCCCTAAAAGCTTGGACAAAAAATAAAATAAATCAAAAATGGGCAAAAAACCAAACAAATTGAGAAAAGTTTCTCAGTGTTGACTGTCGACCGTGGGGATGACCATGATCGAGCCCAAGCAGGCCCAAACTTTGAGAGAGTGAGCATAGTCGTTTAGAATTCGTCGAGAGGTGCAGATTGGAGCCATATGAAATATAACATATTTTTCTGAAGGGCATTCCAATTTCAACTTCTACCCCATCGCCTACCAGACATGGATTGTGGACCACACAGCATGTAAGACGGATGAGACTACCTACTGGTATAAAGTACTGTTCACTCCCTTGTCCAACACCCACTGACTGACAATATGCAGCACCTTCTAAAGCGTGTTGCATTCTTCTTGTTTTCTTACATTTTCTTGCACGATTCGTTGTCGAGTGCAATTGAATGGAGTTTTGTTGTGTTTTTGTGTGTTTGTGGATTAGTGGCTGCTATCCATCCACCAACCAATTTTCTTTCTTTCTCTTCGCCCTTGGTAGAAAGTATTGCATGCTTGAGAATGCCTGAGTGCATCATGCTCGGGTAGAGATATGCACTGACACGGGCATGCATACCTACGCGGACTTCCGTCGTGGTCTCTGGGCAATAGTACATACATACAAACATGTATGCACCTCCACCTGCCCATTGGCCATTAAATTCCATTCAGTCCGACCGACTTAATTGTGATTTAACGAGATGGCGCTTTCCATACTGGAGCGACCAGAGATTTTAAGACATTTTAATGTTTTTGCATCGTCCGTCGCTTGATGGCTATTTATTTTAGATTTATTACCATCGATGTACAATTCCATGCGCATAACTAATTGCGATTGAAAGCGGGTCAACTGCTCAAGGATTTTGGTTCAGCACACCGTTCAGTTGAGGCTCCTAGTAGCCAAAAAAACAGTTCCAAAGGTCACAAGGGATCCACCAATACTCACAAGCGACGTAAGACTAGCAACAAGAGACATCTGTATACATACTAAATTCAATTTCTTACACATACTATAACGAAATGAAAAAATGATTACATAATCACTCATGACACTCGTTTCGCAAATTTAACAAGCTAGCATAAATTCGGTGTCGGGTGAACAGAAGCTCTTGTGACTGTTTAGCCCGAGGCTCCCAGACGCCAGGTAGAGGACCCACCAAGGCCCGAACAGGTGACCAGAGGCTAGTCAGGTTTACTGCTTCTCTCTTTTCAGGTTTCTTATATTAGACTTTATTTTCAGGTCTTTCATTTCACTTTTCTCTATCCAGGTACATCGCGAGCAATGGTACGGTTTGCATTCGCTGCTCATGTGTTGTTTGCTCAAAGGTCACAATCTTTTTAACGCCATTTGTCTCTAAGAACTAAAACTTTATTTTATGGCCGTTCAAAAGCACTCGTAGCTGGAAGCATGAATTTGAGCTGCTCTCATCCCTCCTCTGCTCATTGCTCGTCCGCCCATGTGGCACTTCGGTTGTGAGAATTTTAGATTCGCCGTTTATGCTCTGGGTAGTGGAGAATTTCTTGTGCATGCGTGAGCAACGGAATATGTTCGTTTATTTACTACTGTAGTAGAATTACAGTAGAATTAATAGTATTCGTAGTTATTCCAGCAGAGGTAGTAGTTGTTGTCAATTTAGGGGAAGGTAGTAAAAGACCGAACAGTGTGCACACACCGGGGCCGTTCTGATTTCAGACATGGCATGTGCGCTTCGATGTATATCGGATAGGGGTTAGAGTAAATTTAAGGCCAATATTATTCCTGCAAAAATAAGGTTTGGTAGATCGGAGTCCTTTTCAGCATAGGAGTCGACAGTCATCGTACTCGAAGGCAATTGTTGCGTGAGCTATGAGCAATCACTGTGGTGATATCGAATGAGATCTGTGAATTCCATTCTCCTTCTATGGACCAGCCTGTTCAGACATGACTACGTCCAGGTATGTACAAATTATACAGCATCTGATGCATCTCCAAAGCATCTTCAAAGTATCACCAACTGCTTTCTTTATTTACGTAGAGAAGCTTAATGTAAACTAACAAAACTTAACGTAACTGAACGAAACCCAGCCAAGTGGTTTTTATGCCCACTGTCTGCCATTTTTAGTCTCTCGATGAGTTAAATTGACTTCAGTCACCTTGAGTTTTAAGGGCTTTCGTAGATCAGATATTGACCACATCTATGCAAGGGCCGGGGTGACTAGAGTCTTGATTCCATTGCTCAGTAGCCTCTTGAGTCCAGGCAGATCTGCCTTCGATCCTTGTCGATGTGGTTCATTTGTTTTACTTCGGGGACTGTGGATGTCCTTGAGTCTTTCTGTAATTCATTTATTGGTTTAAAATACGTAACTGGTGGCCATTTAGTAGGTGTACTAGCGCCCTTGGTTTCCACAGCCGCAGCTTACTTGGGTCAGAGGCTTAGTCCTGACTGGCCATTCAACATTTTTAGGAATAGGTGCAACTCTTTAAATTCTGTGGAAATTATTAAAAGTCGTTCAACAAACTACACCAAGCTCAATTCCGTGCACATTTCCATCCCACAACCAAAGCAAACAAAGCTCTTTGGCTGAGTGGGGTTTTATTTCACTCAAAAGTGAGCACAGACAGTTGATTGTTCACAGTCTACCGCGTACACATATCTGTAGTTTAACCAGAACCATTACCCTCCTGAGCATACACACTAAATCCACACAAAAGGGATCACGTCTCTGCATTTGGCAAGGCAACGCCGTCAACGAACACACAATGCATGCTTTAGCCAAGCACTCCGGCGGGGCTTGCACAGATGGGTGGGCTTTTCAAATCGTACCCAGAATTTTCGCGGCAAAGCCTCGAGGGTTTATCATAACAAATTCATTGATTGCATTGAAATCTTCATCAATGGGAGTGTTTGCCTAGAGGATGGTAAACCACGAACTATGTTTTCAGTTAATAGGATATTTTGCTTTACAAACAATTCGCTAATTCAGGCAATTGTTTGCTCGGCATTTTAGTGATTTCAACGGATTGGTGGTGTGTTTTGGGGATTTCGATAGGCTGGTAGTCAACTTCGCGATGGGGGACAACAGTCTGGTGCAAGAAGTAATTAGGACTGGACGTAGTTAGTTATTGCTGCCAGATATTGACTTATGAGCCAGATCCAGGATATAACTAGAGGAAGAACGAACGATGCGACGTCATCTGCATTAAGGGTCCTGTGGCTGGTCACAACATAATGATGCATGAATTTGAGGCAATACATGATTAAGTACATCGGCGGCCCATGTCTGAATAAAGCACAAAACTCAGACGTCCAACCATCGCTGTCTGTAGGCGCTGCGCCTATAACATGGGTCCAGTCCCAATAAGCACGCGACATACACGGCAACATTCGGCGATTTAGAATTTCATTTCAAATCTTTATACTAGATAAGGAGAACAGCGGAAGTAGTCAGCAATACAGATGATCCCAGGCGGACGAATGTCTTTGCAGTGCTTGCACCTAGGACCTGTGCATCTCTAATACTAGATCGAGCTTGTTACGATTGCTTATGATGCTTTCCTACTCAAGTACACACTCCGGCGAGGTAAAAAGTTCATAACAAATGTACAGGGCCATCTAAAGGATTTTTGACACTGCCAACTGTTTCCCACTCAAAATCTTGACCAAAAGTCGGCCTCATACCTTCGCGGAACGCTTGAACAAAGTTGTCAAGTATTGAAAATTCATTTCCAAAGTGCCGTGTAGCCCATTTTTTAAGAAAAAGTTTTTGCCGAAATGAAGTATCAACGCTAGTTTATCAGACTGATATGGTAGTGGTTACACCCATGTTCCCTGTCGTCGTACGAAATGCACAAGAGAATGTGACAGCTGTGGACGAGAGTCTGAGACTCAATTCTTTGGAAAATTTTCCTTCGAAAATAAGCAGTTGAACGACGTTTTGATCAACGGTGGACCTTGCAGAGGCATGATACCCGACGTTTTTCTTTACTGATATTGAAGGCAAGGATTTGGACGTCCTCTGTTTCATGCACAGCCCGTGCCACAATCGATCTTTCTCGTAGCAAATTCCCAAATAATTTGTCGGCCATGGAGATGTCAATTGGCCGCCTC
This sequence comes from Eristalis arbustorum, assembly GCA_916610145.1. Lineage (NCBI taxonomy): Eukaryota > Metazoa > Arthropoda > Insecta > Diptera > Syrphidae > Eristalis > Eristalis arbustorum. The sequence continues at coordinate 23,213,588 of OU744319.1, forward strand.
GGAGCTGTGAAGACCCTTAGTATTTTTTTGTGAGAAATCGTGAAGAATCGATCTTATGCCAACAATCCGCTTGAGGCCAATATCATCTAAGCAATCCATGAGCTGCAGCTGAAGGACCAAGCGGCTTAGACGCCTAAACCGATTGCGGCCTGGGGATTGACAGCAGTGAGTCATGGTCTTCGTGGCTTTCAGTCAGTGCAAGTCAAGAAACTAAGATAAACATAAATATGGGTTATTATTCAAGGTATTGCCAATCTGAAGCCATGACATTTTCAATGACGCCTTTTTACAATGACAGTAGCTTTCCAACGTTCCAATGGAATAATACTACTGGAATAATACAGGTTACGCCATCTCTTAGCAAACCACACGAATAAGTTATAGACCTAATATGAAACGCCGGACCTAGACATAATTTGCTTGACGCAGATGATGAACTGCATCACGGTATGAAATCGCCATGCGAGCAGGACCATAAAAGAAGCACTTCAAAGAAATCCTCGACGAGACTCTCGTCGGAATGAAAAGATGTTGCGTATCCGCTCAATCTTGTTGCTTCAAATTTTCAGTGTTCGCCGGAGTGCTTCAGGTGGTTTGAGAGTCTAAGTTCGATTCCAAAAAATTGTATCATGTCAGTCACAATGGCGAGTCACACAGACAATGTTGAGATAGCTGCTTTCACCTAAATCTTCCAAAAGTTGGTCGAAATATATCGTATGCCCTCATGAGTTTCCTCAGTAGTTTCCAGATGCAGCTGGACTAGAGTACCACCAAGGACACAACTCTTGTTGACTCGGTTTTCAACTCGAGTGGACCCATCTCTAAGCTAGACCCTATTCAAAAGCGGCATGAAGAAAAGGCAGAGACTACAAATCACCCACTCTGCTGGTGTATCACTCTGGCACGATGCGTCGTATGCAGTTACAAATAGGGGCCTCCTGCATATTTCAATGCTCTCAACGAGCTCAACAAGGACAGCATATGTCAGCTCAATCCCTTCATTGCAAGCTCAAACTGTCTTCTGCAGTCAGTCCACTTTTCCAAGCCTAATCTAGAACCAAATCCACCTCATTTACAGTGATGCCAAAAAACAATGAAAAACTCCATATTTTGAGTTACAAACTGCATGCAACTCCCTCTGTCCCCTGAAAAGCAGTGGAAATGGTGAAATTTAATGATTGAAGGTAAACACGCTTTCCTCTTCTGCCGACACACACTAAACCTCCTAATCACAAAATACTCCCGAGAGACATCATCACGTTCTGCCCCCAAGTCGAAGACCGCCCCCTCTCCAGCCCCCCGCACATTGGCGTTAAAAAGAAAGCCCATTTTATGACCAAAAGTCCACAAATCCTCATGAATTATTCATCAACCACGTCGAGGGGTCCGACTGAAGTGGAGAAGGTGAAATTTCCATTTTTCCAACCTTGAGCAGGGAACAGGCAAGGAATCGGTGCTCACTTGGACAATGGAACTGTTTGCTCTCCACTCCTCCCGTGACCTACCCTCAGAACGCAGTGCAAACTTGGCACCCCCTCTCGGTGAGGACTTAAATTTCAAATTGACTTGCATCGACTGACTGCGATGCACTTTAAACTGGTTGTGGCCACTTGAGCAACAGTCCTCCGCCCGGCTCGAGGATTGAATTCCTCTCAACAGCCTGCCTCAGTGCCACCCCTCAGCGATGACCTTCGAGAGGCATTTCGAGGCATAATCGAATAAATTTCCACTTGTGTCCATTAAACGCTGCAACGGCGCGGCAGTGCGTGTGTGTGCTTGTGTTGAATAGACACTTAGCGAGGAAGTGATCTACGAGAGTGGCCGGTGAGTGAGTGTGCCATGCCAGGCATGCGATATTTTGATGTGTGGACGGCGGAATTGAATTATGTGCGAGCGCTGACTGTGTACTCCATTCTCCAGCAAATGTTTTGCAAGATTGCATTTGTGGAATGCCAACGGATGCGGGGTCATTCTCGTTTGTTATCGAAAGCACGATGGATGGCTGGTGGGCGGATGCAGGTTTGATTTATAGGAAGCGCGAACGACGAGTGCGTGAGTGAGTGCAGCTTATCGCACTTATGTGTTGAATTGGGAGATAAACATTTTGAGCGATGTGAGTTGCAGAGTCTGAGTTCTAGGTGATGAGGTCAAGCGAATGGTTGATACAAGGGTTTGCGCATGCGAATGGCACTCACGTGATTTCATGAACGTAGTGACACGCCAATTACTTAGAGGTAAGTAATACAGAGGTGAACAAGATGGGTTTGTCTTCTATCCCTGACACTCCTGCGCACGCTTCGTCCAATTATCATAAGAGCAAGCGATGTATTTAAGAACAGACTCCCACTGTCGACGACCTGATTGAGGTGTCACCATTTCTTCGTTAACCAAGCAGTTGGGTAGAGGAAGTAAGGAGTAACAAAAAGGCAGACACGAGCAGTGGGAGCAAACGGTTAAGTGTAAGTAAGGCATGTCTATGTTGATGTTTTCCACAAGACTGATCAGCTTGATCGGGATGATGCCCGGGCTTAGACCTTGATAATGGCTATACCCTTCAGTTGTTCAAAAGACAAGCACCACTGTAGAGCGACATTTTTTTCGGAATGCAACTCGAAACCTAACGTATAGAGTGGACAACCTGCATGATGACTGAGAACATCAGGTCCGATCTAGAGAACCTTTAAAATCAATCCTTGGTTTAACTTCCACAAATACGGTGGCACTTCATTTGGTTGACGAGGTGAAAGAGAGGACAATGTGGCTCTCGAAGCAGTTGGCGACAGATCGGACTGGCTGGTTCTACTCCGCACTTTGAACCCACGGACCAAGAACAGAACCGGGAAGGCAGCTTGCGAGATGCCTTAAGTTTAACAAGAGATGTAGATGAAATCTTTGTTCGATAGCATGTCGTCCACAAAATAAAATAAGCTTCTGAATCAATAATGAAACAACTCGGAAGCTCTGTTATCAAAAGGTCGAGCTCGGTGTCAAAGCCATGTTAGCTCAGTATTTGTCCCAACTCTCACCTATGGCCATGCGATTTGGGTAAGCGAGTACAAGCTGCTGAGATAAGATTTATTCGTGCTGTTGTGGAAGTTACTCGCCGGGATAAAATGAGAATCCCGGCAGTACCTAAGCGAGTACAATGTTGGATGAGTGTTTGGATAGGTGGCACGAATGTCTCCATCACCCAGTCTTTCGAGGTGTGCCTTAAGCGCGACACTGCCAGTAAAACGACCTCTTGGCAGACCTCGGTCAAGGTGGTTGGACCAAGCCCAAAAACTCACTTGCTTGCGCCTGGTCATAAAACCTGATGAGACAGAGTCGCTGACGACGGATCGATTGGTTTGGAGACCACTAGTGGATGCTTTACTAAATCGACGCCTTTAGTGGATCACGCGGGTCAGAAGTCAGAGATGATGATGATGAAGTTCCAGGTCCTCCTCGGAGAAGAAAAGAAGAAGGTTGCTTTTGCAAGACATCATGTGATGAAGACGCAATCATGTCTTGACGAAGTAAAATAAGGCACTCTTCTCAGTTCGGCTGTATTTTGCTTTATAAAATAAAACAAAGCCACTAATAAATTATTTTCACTTCAGTAACTCGAGAAATTTTGACATAATTTCTGTTATTGCCACAGACAAGCTTTGTGTCAGCAACATATGGTAAGTGAGAAGGCGTCCCACACTTCCTTTATGTCAGAGGTGGCTCGACTTCGCCACTCGATTCAGGGTATCGTATATTGCCCAAATTGGTGTAATTGAAAAGTTGTTGGAGTTATTTCTTGCACTACTTTTGCTTGCATTTCAGCATTAATTCGTTTCATCTTCATTCGAGTCATCTTTGCCTTAAGTTCACTAGATAGGCTAGAGGTGGGCTGCAATCAACATCGGCATCATACTTAAACCATGCTGGTCCATTGTGATACCCACAGTCAGACTATTGCTTCTGATCGACAACTCCAGTTATAATTTCATTAATTTGATCCCAACGCTAAATGGTGGCAGGAACAGGCTTGAAAACCCGATAAAGCGTATTAACTTTGCTTTCACTGGAATTTGAACCGGGGGTACTCTATTGGTCTCTATAGACAAGGTCGGGCACTCAACCAACTGCGCCATCCAGCTGTTCACTTGCTAGCACCTCTCTCTTCCTCTTTTTAATCCAACCTGACAAAGTACATATTGGCAGGAATTTAAGAGCACATACCTTTGCTCACATCGATTACCGCTGATTATTTTTGCACTTAAAAATGTTCTATGTCGTCAATGGATCGTCGAACTTCCTCAAAATGTCTCACATTTAAGGCGAAAAAATTTATTAGCCCATAATAGCTCGACTTAATTTTATGGGATCTATAAATCTTGTGGAGTCATAAACGAATAACGAAAAAAGATTAAAAATGACATTATCAACATCGCAATAGATATCGTCTTTACTACGATTCTGAAGTGTATAAGGTAGTCTAAGAGAAGTTGGTAAGAGAATTGTGGCTAGGTGACAAGCATGTTAAACATGAAGTGAAATGAGTTCTGACGGGGGTGATGGAACTCAACAAGCTGTTCTGTTCATACCACTGACTAGAGGAGACTCATTGATCCGGTCTAAGAAAACAAAACACCACTCGATGGACTCTCTACAATCCGTCATCGACTTAAGCTCACCAGACACTTTCTAGGAATATGCGTCTTGTTGTGTCTCTCTTATTTTCACTTATGCAATAGACAATACCACCGGACCTGTCTTGTTAACTCTTTTATTTTCACTTATGGAGTGGACTATACCGCCTGATTATGCCAAATCAAAAATGTCTGTCAATTTTCAGTCGGATTCAACCACACTCCTCCAATCGAACAACGCCAAAACATTTTTCTCCGCAGTTACCACAACATAGTTAGAAGTAATCCGGAAGCCGCTCACTTCAGAAAACAGAAGGTTGTGTGACTTAACTAAATGTTTACCGTGCTTCTATTAATTGCTTATAATTAACACTTAAAGAACGAGAAGAAATCATTGCTATTTGGTGTTGGATTGGTTTTTAGGAATTCAGACGACATTACTACACGAGGGCTCTAATGGTGCTAATCTCCCTTTTATAATTCTGTAGTCAGATATGAATGCCCAACGAAAAGGGGTAGGTGTGTGTACACCATGCAAACTTCAATTTGGCGGTATCGCGGAATGAATGTTAGTAGTTTAGTAGACCTGGCAATTGTATGATAATGGCAAGAAGATTAGATTTATATTTAATCTACTACTAAATCGACTATCACTGAAGTGTCCGAAAATGCACGCAACACATCAACATTACGCTATTTTGGAGGAGGATTGTTGCCAACGAAGGTTAGAAGCAGCAAATCAATGCGATTTTTTCACAACGATTGAAAAATCGCAATCGCAGTCTGCGATCAACTGTGATTAAGACTATGATTGCGGTTGTGTTGCTACTTTTGCACAAATGCAATCGTAGTTTAAAATCAAACTTACGGGCAAGTATCTATTTTGTACATAAACATTTCATTCGAGCTCATTCCAATTTGCGAACTTCGCAATCTCTGACAGTTGCTTCATGTAGAATTTTCTCTTCCGCAAAAAGGTGTCGGCACAATTTATGATGTTTTTGGTCACCAATTTGTGGATCGCTTCTGACTCCTTGTTCGAAAATATAATGGTTGACTTGCAGGGACACAATTTGAAATCGTGAGATATGACACTAAAACTAACTTTCGTTTTAAGTCCATGTCGATAATACTTGAAAATATGCTCATCTTTTTTTAATATTGTAGAAAGAAGTATAACTTTTTGTTTAAATTTGCTGGGGCGCGGTTGTTTCTGAAAGCTCACGATCGCATTTTTTGGTTTCTATGCATTTTAGTTGCAATGTTTTACTACCGCATTCTCACTCTGATTAACAAAAGTGATTTCATGCTTCACGTCATTAAATGTAGCTAGTGCGAAAGAAATGGAGTTCGGGTATACCTAGGCTTGCTCTTAAAATGTTCAATTGATTACTCTTTAACTCATTGTACATTATGTCACCATCCTTCAGTGGCAACCCTGGTCGTCGTCTGTTGATCGTCTTTTGAATGTCTCAACTTCAACTTGTGATTGGGATATGTCTGCATTTCGAAACGTCGCAAGGAAGAGCAGCAAACAGCTAAGAAATATGTGTAATCGGAGTAGTGGATTCATTGAGATTTCTTATTTCACTCATCCAAGTCATAATGAATGACTGAAGGGAGCGATATTTGGTGTGAAGTTTTGGACAGAGGAGAATCGCTCGACCTGTTAAAATTTGAATTGTAACTTAAAATTGCAGTTCAGAATCACTGAGTCCAACTCTAGACAGTTGTCAGTGGAGGGTATGTATTTACATGTTACAAGCAAACATACAAGTATGTCCCACCATTTCAAGTTCAATGTGACGAGATTTTACGGTTCCACTTGTCACGTTTGAACTGTCCGTTATAAGAACTGGCTCGGCGGCGTCGAATAAAACATTCAGATGTCACATTCGGGCGGTCCGCACATAGAACTACGTCTGTGGTGTTATATAACTTTTTCAAGGGTCTATGTAAATTCAGTTCCTTGCCGGCGATGTTCGCTCGTTATCGGCATATGTGCCACAGAATAGTCTGCTGAGTCAAATAGTATAGTCGATTTTATCCAAAACAGGAATTTACTTTTGGACATCACTGTTCTCAGCATACAAACACTAATTTGTAAGGAATAAAGAATCGGTTAATCTGATCGGATGATCTGTCCGAAAAGTTTTTACTTCATGAGATGTTACTTAATGTATGTAACACTAAGGAGCGACAGAATAAAAGAAGACCTTGTAACGAATGGACGTGTAATTTTTCTTTAGTAGTGCAGTGATTCCTCAATTCTACCCCTACAAAAGCCGTCGCGCAAATTGTGCAGGGGCAATAGCAACCTTTCGACAATCCCCGCACAGAAATAGGTCGACGGCGTCAAATAACCGTCTGGAAGTGGTTGTGAGAAGAACAAAAATGGCTTTGTTTTCGGCATTGGCTCAAAATTTAAAAGAGTCGCATATGAGCATTTTGCGTGTAAATTTTGTAATCTATATAAAGTAAAAGACCTCAAAAGACAAAATCGAACAAGAATATTATTGCTAGTGCATACAGCAGGTACACAGCCACCAATTACAAATTGAATGTCTTGATCTTGAAATTGCAAAGTAATTTGGCACTGGTGCATTGCTGATTTTTCATTAACTACGAGGATTGTTAAAAAAGTACTGAACACCGGACAGAGAGCTTAATTTTATTTATTCAAGAGTGAGGACCATAAAAACACAATCTCTGAAAACAAGATGAAGGCTCAACAATTGTAGCCCAATATTATTTGTATCGGAACCAAAAAGTACGAATTGAAGTCTTTCTGGACATACGTATGTATATTTTTATCGGAATCTAAGTCAACTGGGTCTAAGGGGAATATGTGGCGAGTCTTGTCACAGAAGACATACTCACAAAAGCATTGAATTTGTTCATATTTTTTCTGATTGCAAAATTGGTGTGAATGACACAAGCAGACTTTTTTCGCTCACTATACATGCACTAAATTCATAGCACTTCGATGCATTGCCTTTTGTAAAATAGCGTATAAGAAGTCTTTAATTTGCTTGGAATTGAAACAGAACACGAAAAAGCACCCACCGTCATGCTGTGAATTAAAAAATGCTGTCGTAAATTAAAGCTGCCACGCATGAACGCAAAACATAATTTGGTTGTCAAGCAAATCGTGCAGACACATCGTTTAAAGCGAACCCCACATTTTAGCTGTGAAAAGATTAATTCAAAAATTACTGCAGCAAAATTTGCTGAGACACAAATTCATCTAGATTGAAGAGCTGACAGTAAGGTATGTAGGCTGACGAGCGGGAGATACGTCGCCCTTAAGCCATTGTACACCCAATGTGCTGACAGTTAATGGCGTTCCTCGTCAGTCGTTACTTTGTCCCTAAATGGAGGGATATTAGTTTCGATGGTGTTGGTATGCGTTTCTTGGTACAAGTGACGAACCGAAGTTTTGAGTCACAGTGATGTTCTCAAAATTCGCCATTTTGCCTCGTGGTTGAAATTAGTTATCGTCGTGCAGACTATGAAACAATTCAAGTACTGCATGGGAATTTTCTTGGTACTGTCATTTTCCCTTGAGAAGATTGGAATTCACGTGTGTAGAGTTGATCATGATTTTTGGAGCTGGCCTTGAATTTCTTCTTTTTTAGCCCTTTACAGCAAGAAGCTAACAATCACTCAACGGCATACAAGACACCAATTAAGGTCTGTATCAAGGAGGTTTAACCACGTTTAAGCCAAATGAAGACGAAGGAATGCGGCAAAACTGTGCATACGCGCCAACAAACGACATGGTATTCCGTGCACTAAAAAAAATGAAAAATTCAAGGTCCGTTTTCCTGAATTTTGACTGGCTTTAAAAGGATTACTGGATGCAACGTGGAGTTATGAGGACGTTTTCTCTTATTTCCTTGAAACCGCACATGTTTTATTTTATCCAGTTGGCCTGCCTGATGTCAGTGAATCGAGATTACGAACTGAATTTCCACAATTAATTGGTTGTGGTCAAACCGACCGTAAGTTGTGAGGTTGGGCAGTAGTTTCAGGGAAAATATCGATTTTTACGTGAATTCAATCGAACAAGACAAATGCAGTCGATTTAAGTGTTTGGCATCAGGTCTTCATCTTGAAATAAATGAGGTTGATTGAGTTGCAGCGAAATGGTGACGCTGCTGCTACTCAAAAGGGCTTGTCAGTCAGTCTTAGAGGAATGTTGTTGCCTTAGTCCTAGCCTCGCATGAGATCTCTGATCAAACACTGTCAACACGGAAGGAACTACACACTCTCCTTCAACGCAGCCATCTCAAGAGCTCTCGTCAAAGCACCTCCGTTTCATTGTGCTTTCAATCGTCGTCAATTATTTGTTTACATACGATGTCCGACCTCAAGTGGGGTGTGCTTGGCTCGAACCGCGATAAGATTTCACAAATTACTCCGCTGATAAGTCTTTCAAATATAGCCACGGGCACAATGACATCCCATGAACCCATCCGAACATGAGTCACAAATTGTGCCTTGCACTGAACTCGATATCTTCTGGGTTGCAGAGGACGCACTCTTTCACACGATCGCATGCAAATGAACGCATTTCTGTTTAAAGCACCGTTTCATTGAACACCGACGGACACAAGACACATTTTCGGAATATTTACCTTAAGTTCACTGCACAGCACTTCGTTGATCGCGGCCGCATGCAACCACCCGCTAGGAAGGTTAGAAACACAAGGGAAGGCAGGATTTTATCACAGAACTCGTAGGCATAATCAAGAATCACAAGCCTCGGACACACTCACACACACAGCGGGATGCACAAAAACACTAATTGACAGTAATTTGCTGTCAAATTAGATTCGCCAAATTGTTCCCTAATCAAGATGCATGGAACGATGCGAATTAAAACCGCGACTAGACTAGGCGCGCACACACCCGGGCTTCACTTGACGACCTATGTACATGCACAGACGACGACGCGGCGCGGCAAGTGCTGGCGAACACGGCAGAGTACGATTAACGCGTTGTACCTGCGGCTGACTGAGGCAGAACTCACGAGCGCGACACAATCGGAATTATTCGCCGATCACCGACAGCTGTTCGTACCGCCTTGGCAGCTGTGTGGTTTCACGTGTTTCGGGCCAAGGTGCGCTCGGCGTTCTCCAGACTTGACTAAGCTCGACCAGTTGGTCTGACGATTTCGCGGTCATTGGATGGGGAAGCACTTGCAGATTCGCGCTGCTGGTGGCGACAAGTAGTCCGCTTTATCGCTGTGCCTGGAATGACGGCTGGCCGGGCGCGCTGAGTGGCTTATCCCTTATCGGACGGGATCGACTCAGCGGGCTGCTCTTGAGGCTTCAATCAAGATGACGTGAGAATGTTTACGTTTTGTTTTTTTATCACGTTGATATTTAATCGCGGTTTATGGGTCACTTCGCAGAAAAATGTCGCTTCGCCAGTCAGCGGTGTGGGCGGGGGGCATTGTTTTGGGTGTCTAATGACATTCGCTATACCGACGTGCTCGATATATCGGTTTATCAATTCACTTGTGATTTTTTTGCGTCGAATTTACAGCTGCCCGCTTTACATTGTTGTGGGAGGCGGTTGGAGTGGCGTCGCATGTCGATGGATCGGGAAGGCTGTTCAGATAATGTGCGGCTGTGGGCCTCATTGTTATCAGCGTTGCCGTGACAAATTGCAGATAATGTAGTTGTCATGGCCTTGTCTGGGAGAAGAACAATACAAGTTTACTCAAGTGAATATTTACAATTCATATCAGCCGGGCGGGCGTTCTGCGATGATCGGACATTGATTGGACTTATCTAATTGTGTGAAATTAAAACATTCCCCGGGCCCCGCACAATGATCGAGTTTTCGTCGTTAAGCTCGGCGATCTGGTGCAGGTCGTGGATCATGTGTTCAGATTTGTACAGCGGATTTGTCGGTTAATTTTTGGCTAATTTGCTGTCTGATTGTGGCGTGTTTAACAACAATAAGGCACACAATAACAAATCACTATTACCTTCAAACTTAATGAACTGTTAGTGGTTTTTGTGCGGTGTAATGTAATGAGTTCCTGATCTTTTTTTGTGTAAATGGATTGACATTTAATTTAATTATATTTTGGGTGTTGTCGGGAATCTGTTTTTCAACCTTTGTTGACATTTGATCAGCTGGGCGGCTTCGCTTTGAAAAGTCGGAGGGTAGTTCTATGCTTGGATGGATACAGATTGTTAGCCAGTGGGCGTCGTTATAAAATTCGCAAGCCTATAGAAATGCAAATGAAACTTTTGAACGCGTTTGTAGTAACGGACGAGTCATGTCTGGAAACTTATTTCTGCGATAAGTCAGTCGTTCGAACGTCGTTACGAAATGTGGGGCGTAGACGTTGTGGTGAACTCACTTGTTCTTACAACAAAGTAATGACCTAATCTGACTGTCTCGCAATGGAATTGCTAATACTTACGACAGTCAATTATACAACCGTAACACAGACCGATTAGCATAGCCTCGCACGGGTTAATAGTGCATCGACGAAATGACTCAGAAATACTTGCAGGTTATTTCCCAAACGAGTTCTCTGAGGGCATTAAATATAACGAAGCAGCATAGAATACATTCCGTTCCGTAAATTCATCATCAATAAAATCTAGTAAAGCTGCTTTTAAATTGTTGACACCATTTGCTTGGTTACCTCTAGTGATAGAAAGTGACGGTCACAATAACGTACAAAAGTGCTAAAGGCGTCAGAAGACCAAAGATAAACGCACACTTCGTTGCATTCGTAGCATGGCCCCCATCACAATTTTTAAGCGCAGCTCTCGTAGATTACAGATGTCCCTCGTCCTTCGAAATGTGACTTCAAAACTTTCGGAAGAACCCATCATTACGGCTTCCTATGCGTACCTTAAATGCGACTCCTACAGGAAGACAACCCTTTGGCATACCTTGGACGAGATGATTGGAACAAGCCCAAAAATTCGCTTGGTTGCACATGGTCATAAATCCCGATGAATTTGAGTGGATGGCGAATGACCTGGAAATCTCTAGTGCGTTCTTTATCCCCCAATTCTTTAGTGGATCATGCGGGTCTAGGAAAAGCTTCTCAAACTTGGCCGTTCAGAGTCGGCATAAAACTGTAGGTCTCTTCCACTCGTGAGAGAACAATAGCACACATATAACGAGTGGTTACTGAGAAGCTAGGCCCTTGGCACTCTTCGAGCTGTAGCTTTTTATTATTCACTATTTTTCTATTCCATTCGTATTGTTATGACAATTTTAATGTATGACTGCATAGAGTGTGACTGCATAGTGTATGACTGCATTGACGAGCTAGTGCATTATGCCATCTAGTGTACTTTAAACTGGCAAGCGAACTGTGAAATATGGAAGGAATGGAAATGAGTTAGTTTAACTAATGATACTTGTCAGTTTTAAACGCACTAGTTAGCTTTGACATATCTTTAGTAATTTTTTTGGGTTAAAATCATGCTTAAGGCCCAAACCCATAGAATCCGTTGGGAGCCAGACAACGAGTGTGGTCTATATGTGCAATGCATCGGAATGGATGAAGTTGGCGAACTTTTGTTCCGTATGACAGTTCATTCTCACAAGTGTGTCTCATTTACGTATCGTGAGATTTTATGTATATATGTATTATCGAGTTTTTTCGAAAGCAAAAATCCCAATTAAAGTTAGTTTAAGTATAATAATTAATGAGTTGAAAGTTTTTCTCTGCGAAGCAATCATTCCCACTGCAATTCGCAGTGAAGTGTCAGATTGCACCCGAAGTTCTCTGCGAATGAAAAAACTCCATATGAATGAAACGTCAATGTTTGCGAAGATCGCAATTCGCGGCGACCTCATATGAATGGGCCTTTAGCAGTCCGGCAAATACGGTTTTTGTGGATTTCAACTGCAACGCACGCATCGGATTCTATGGGCTTGGAGCTTTACTGTTTGCGAGAATGTGAACAACGTACTCTCTGCTGTAGGTTATTGTGCAAGCGATTCAACTCGTCAATAGACGTACAGAAAATGTGAAAATTTTCAAAATGAGACAAATTAATCGCTTGAATGGTACATACCATGTATACAAAAATTTGTAATTTTTTGGGGCATAGAACATAGACGATAAATATTCAAAATAAAATAAATTCGAAGTGTAAGGCTTGTAGTGTATGAACTAATGACTGAAGATCTTACAAGAAAATTTCGGTGGACCTTTGGGAGGAACTATCCTTTAGAGACAGCTGTCTGCTTGACGTTTATGGGTTGTACGTTTAAATCAATCGATTAAGTGATGTTCACAGAAACTGGAAATCTCTCAGACCACTTCGATTCTTGAAAACATGTCTACCTGCAACCTACATGGCCTTACATGACCAAATTGACTGATAAACTCACTAACATGTCCCTTGGTTATTTGAAACCGCACCGAAACTTTTTCGATTGAACTCTGCTAAAGTTGTACCTAAAGTTTTTATTGAATACCGTTTATTTTCCTCCCATCGTCACCATGATTCGCTCCATTCCACCGTTTACAACGTTTTCTGCGAAACCATGAATATATTATCTCTCCAAATTTCACTCTATATCCCCACAGGATTCCAAAGCAGCAAATTTTACGACAGAGACACAGAAACCAAGGTGACACCATAAAAAGCGTGTTTAAAGTTCGTGTTCTACTTATTTATGCAGCATCCATAAACGCAACGTGAATTGAACATTTTTCATTGAAGGACACGTGATTTTCAGCACACTTCTTACATCTTACCACTTGCATGGCGACAGAGATTTTCGTATTTAGCTAACTCTGATTCTTCCTCCTCCCTGGTTTCATTAAGGAAACAATCGTCTCTCTATCACTGTTACGAGCACCCGTCAGTGCTCTAATCTTTGCCACGTCAGTCAAAACACACGCGTTATGTACCTGCCCGACTGCAGTGATAAGAGCTTGACTTCAACCCCATCGGACCATATTTAAACATCAACTGGTCGACGCTTACTGGGGCACTCATTGCGAAGGCAATCACCTACGCACACCCCTTCTCGCAGGGGTATCTGTCACATCGATAATCATATCAAGTATCGCATCAGAATCAAGATGCGAAGAGATATGAGGGTCAAATTCCTGGTATTGAACATTCGTAGCCACCCAGTTGGGCTGTGGTTAACAAGTAGCCAAAATCATATGGGCACCGCGAAGGCGGGCGGGTGCTTATTGGCAGTGTAATCGAACGTTGATTTATTGGTCAAATAACGTGGTCAATAAACGCGTCTTGCTTGGTTCAATGATATCGATTTGATATGACTGCTCGAGGTCAGAAAAGGCGCCATGCGTGACTTCCGGTGTTGGGGAGAGTGAGAGGAAGTCATGTTCATAGTTCGAGACTTTTTTTGATTTCGGGTGACTTATTGTCAATAAATAATGTGCCTCAAGTTGATGTGTGATTTTGCAGCTGTCTGACATACCAGCTATTATCAATAAACAGCATTTTGTTTGCTGTCAGAAGGAAGGGCACACTCTTAAGCCTTCAAGCACATGAGGATGAATCACGCACAGAATCCTTCTCAAAAGAAAGCCTAATTAATTCATATCAAATAACTTTCGAGTACCCTTCGAATGAGACTCGTTCAACGGGTAAACTTCTTCCACTTGATGTCAACTTTTTGCATTAGTTGTCAAGGCGGCGAAAAAAATTCCCTAGACAATCGTTGATTCTACCCCCACCCCAGCTGCGACTTGGTCACATAGACAGACCCTCAAAAACGAAAATAAAATCTTTTCGATACTTATCTAATCTAATGTACCTGTTGCCATAACACCGTCTCCCAGATCTAGTAGATATAAGCTCAGGAATTTATTTCTTTTTTGAAGGTCATGCGTGGGTAATCTATACTTTTACGGGTGAATTTCATATCTGTTGTCATGACGCACGTGTCGTGCCGAAACTTTTAATTGCACCTCTTCTGTGGCTCACTGAGCGTCGAGAGCCCATTAAAACTTTCACCGAATCGGAGCAGAATGCCAGACGATGGGACGGTTTTTGTGTTTCGCGGATCATGCAACCACTTATTGAGTGGTTTTTTTGGCGCTTCAATAGATTTGCGGTGTTCCTAGAGTTTGAGTTGTTCGATTTCTATTTTTGGAAATACGCTTTGGTTCCTTTTTTTGTGAAAAACAGTATTGTCTTAAAGAACTTAGTAATTTTTGAAGGAATTTCACGGGACAAATTATTGCTTGGATCAGAATTAGCTGTCAGGGGCTTGAAAGAGGTGCAGACAATTCGTCGCATCGTGCGCGCACATTTAAGCGAGAGTACACCCACCGCACGAGATTGGTGCGACACGATGAAAACGTAGAGGTCGTAGCGGCCAGTATCAAAGAAGACAGTTGAGTTCGTCAAACAGATCATATAGACATCCTTAGAGAATTATCTCCTCATTTCGTTGATTTACGTCTGCATCCGTTGTGCGCAATAATTGAAGCACAACCATCGACAAAGCCGTGAGTTGTGTTAAATGAGTGTCTGAATGGTGGGCCGAATGTCCGGGCTAGGCACTGGTTTTAGCTATGTCAACAAGCAAAATTGCGGCTATTAGAGCGAACACTAACCAAAAGTGGTTGAACAGATGGACAGTTTGGTACGATGAGAGGAGGAGACACATTCAAAAGAATACGACCAGCTCCACAACATTGATATGCCGCGGCGTTATAATATAGATATTTTACGTATTTCTTCCGGTTGAACAATCCATGCCGTGACGGCAATGGCACTGCGATGACGAAAGATCTATTGTAACAAAAGGTTGGAATTAAATCCAAAGACCTTCTGCTTCCCTCATGAAAGCTAGTAAGTCCTTTGTAGTCGAATTTTGTTCCTCTACTCTCCCTATGGAAGATACGTCGCCTTAACCAAATTAGGGCCAGACACTCACACAAAATGTTCTTACAAGTTGAACCCTCTTTAAGGCATGGTCGACCCACCTTGTCTTGCTACATGCTGAATTTGTTAAAGTGATAATTCGTACCGTCTCAAAGCCCATCACCCTTCTTGTGTTGAATTTTTCCACGTCTGATTAATCCTTAAATAAGACAATGATATGTCCATTCGTTAATCAGATATATAACTGCTGTCCAATTGACATAGGAGTACGGCTCAGGACCAAAGAACGTAGATTTCGAGCCAGTTCTTGCCAACTCATCTGTATATTCGTTGCCCGTCATCCCTCTGTGATTGGGCACCCTTTCAAGCTTCACCTTGTTATGCCTGGCAAGGGATTGTAGGGCATCATAGTAGGTTACGTTAGGTTGTAGTGGCTGACTGCTAAAGAGCAGTCACACTTAGGCCAGAGTAAGCCCATTGTAATACCACGCATCATAGTAACTTTTCACCATTTTAGAGTTCATGGTGCTAGCCAAATTTGCCTTAAGTGTTGCCTGTCAGAGAACATCTGGATAATGGCGCCCTTAATTCCTGTGCGGAGGCTTTGTTTGGTGCAGATCTCGATGGCGTGGAATTCGGCCTTAAAGACAGTATGACTCGTCTCCATTGGTACGGCAATCCTTGTGCATTGGGCGAAAAGACTAGTGCACCTACTCTACAATCTATCCTTGATCGTCCGTCTGTGTACCATACCAGACTTTTGTGGGGGACTTTAGCTCTGTCCACTATTTCTACCTGCCGATACAATGCTGCCTGACTATAGTGTCCGCCATTGTACAAAAACATGTCCCTATTAGTACATGCTGTATGAGTGACGTAACACTCGAAATTGCGAGGGAGACATTTTGGCGATTGGTATGTCGCACAGTCGATTCAGCAGCTACCCGAATGATGTGTCGTGCCACACATGATGGCATGAAATTAGCTCCAAAACCAATCCAAAAGAATGTAAAACTGAACTAAAACGTAAATAGATAGGACTTTGACTATTGTTGGAACTTCATAGTAAACGTCGTTTGTAATATAGCACGAAAGGCAGAAGAGTGGATAAATCGCTTCCTAGAGGAGTACCCCTATCTATACGCCGGAATATCGAACAAAAATGGATCTTCTGCCCATCTTCTCGTGCTAATCGATAATCACTGAAGACCTGTTTTCGGTTCTCCAAAATTCCCAATTGGCCATCACAGTTGGATAAGCTTATAAAAACCTCGTAGAGCCACGTGGCAACACAATGGAGTTCCCCCGCTTGATCCAAGCGTCTACCTCCTACGTCAGAAAGGGCCGCCGTTATCTGGGTTCGATAATTGCATAGCTTTGGATAACATCAATAAAATCATCGCCCCAACAAAGCTATTCCATCAAAACAACCAACGGCATCCACCATCAAATCATCGTGTCCGATTGTTAAATCCTTATCCGAAAGTCGTATTATGCGGGACGTACACTCGCCCGGATCGCCTCATCTGTCCTATTCATTCAATTATCTCTCCGTTCAGTCAGTTTTGCAGTCAGACTCACAAACTCAATCGCATGCACAGTGCCCAGATAATCCGATTCACACGTTGACAGGCAGTCCTTTGATTTTCATTCACTACGAAGTTTGGTTAATCTTTGATTTTGATTTCAGTTGATGCTGTCTATACCACCAGGCCGACCAAGCAACGCCGACGGGTTGCGGCAAAAAGCAGCACAATCCTTGGAACATTGCTGACACATGAGTGACAAGCTAATTAGAATACCTGTCGAAACTTTTTTTTTTCGGGAGTAGAGACCGACAAATCAGTGCGAAGGCTTACTGGCTTTTTGCGGGGATAGAATGGAGCACTGACAGCCAGTAAGTGAAACCGATGTGCTGTCGGTCGGTGTGATTAACGCAAATAGCTACTGATGGATGTTAGGTCAAAGGTATGCGAAGAAGGGGTCAAAACTCTCGGTAAATTGTTCGAAAAACACACATGTGGCTTGTTGAGGGTGAATTTAGTTCGACGGACGTAGGGTAATCTGGTTGTTGCAAGTGTGGGAGATGGGTCTGCATTGAGCTTAACTCGGAATGTGCACCCATTTCTACGAGAGTTACTCTGACGTATACGTATCCCCACAGATTAACAGAAAATGTAGACTTCGAATGCACATATGGTGGATAGCAGATACCTCTTTTGGTCCTTAACATTTTTTTATTCGTGAATCAAACGGATCGTATCATGTTCACCATTTCGTGATTAACTGTTAAGAAGTCACTCAAATTCGTCAGTGGACGAGGCTCATAGTTGATGTCTGGCAGCAATTTGAATGAAATGAGTGCTGGTACTGCAAGGTGCCATATTTGAAGTTTCATTGAACATGTGCATTGCGAATGACGAAAGAGAATTCCGTTCTTTCGATATAGTCGTCAAGATGGCAAAGACTGGAGTCAAGGAACGTTGCTGATGCTTAGAGCTGTTCGTCAGAGTTTTTTAGGAACTGGAGATGATCGTTTGACACATTCTCAAGCTCAACTTTAAAATGTGGTAGGAAAACATGTCAGACGACAGGAATCATCGTAAACTCGAATTACAAGAAAGAAATCTCTTTGACTGCTGCAAATACTTATAAGGTCTTCTGTGGCAGTTGGAGTGCCCATCTAAAGAAGTTAATGAACAATGAGATAAGCAATGAATCGCTGAAGCTCTGACTTCAGACAAGGGAAGATATCAAAAGACCAGACTTTCATGCAGTGGCAGCTTTTGACACAAGAATTTCAGATCTCACTGCCTAATCGTCGATTTTCAGGTTGTTCATGTGACAGCATGTGTAGAGACAAGCTATACATCACTATGTGTAGGCTTGACATATCCAAACTTCTCAAGATGTGCTTTGGATGACGATGAAGGACTCTTACTACCCTTAAAATAGCAAGGGCATGTGTTTTTGTGTAATTTCTTTAGCATCGTTCTTGAGAAGGTGGTGCAGAGCTCACTATGAATCACTAGGATCTCAGTCTTTCAGAAGTCTTTTTTAATTGTGAGCTTACGCGGATGACAGCGAATCGCAATTGTGAAGCTTGCAAGTAATGGGGCATGAATATCAAGGTCTTCGGGGGTCACTTTTCACATTTGCACGCTTGCTTTGCTGCTAGTCTGGAGGGGACATTCAACGGGGATGTATAGAAGCTACACATTGTTTGGCTGCTTTTACACATGTTAACTTCGTCTAGGGATTCTACAATCTTCACGGTCAAGGAGGTGAAGCATAAGAAGGGTGGACCGAGTTGTGTGTTGTCGAGAATTTTTGGGATTCTCCGTATTACTCTTCATTTATTTGTTTGAATTGCTTCATTTTTGTTCTCTCAGTGTTCGGTACTGGAAGCATACTATACATATGTAAGAAGGACATGACACAAGGGCATGGAATTATTCGCAATTCGGTTGATATCATGTATAAAAGCGCTTTACTGTCACAAAATGGAATTTGATGTAGGAATGTACGCTTCGTTACGATTCTCTAAAGTGACTCGCCTGTGAAGCCACTTGCCTCCGATTTAAGGAGTCTGCGACATCAACCCAGTTTGACAACGCACCTGAGCACGCCTGCATTTGAGGTGACGCACTTAACTTGGAGCTCGTAATTGCATACAGTAAAACGATATCGAGCTTTATTGGTTTCAGACATGCATCCGGCCGATTTATGTTTATTTTTGCGGCATATGCATGAGTCGTGTGCTTGTACGAGCACCACGCTAAGTGCAGCTCATGAAAAATAACCTTTTTTCGGTCGTACACATGATATCAACGAGATGACAGCCAAGCATGCTGTTGTCACGGATCAACATGCGTCCAATGCAACAGATGCCAAGACGATCTGTAGCTAAGTGTGTTCTGTCACCAGTGTACATTCATAAACAAGCTATTGATACATTCAATCTTTTTGTATCGTGTCATGTTTTCAGTTCATATAACCCCTCTTTCAACACACGAGTTCTTCTTCGACTTTGTCGTACATATATAAGGAACACGTGTAGACATCTGTTCGAGACATGTAAACATGAACACAAGGCAACCCAAGACCTGGATTCTTCTTCTGGACCTTCTTCTTCTTCTCACTCTCTTTCAACAAGCCGACATTTGATGCTTTGTCGGCAGTTGTATGTGGATTAATTTCCAAAAGAAAGCGCATCAAGCGCTAGTGGTGTTGTGGGCATATACGTCGACCCCAACGCACTTCAACCTGTACAAACAAAAATTATTTTAACTGCCCCACCCCCTTCGAATCCAGATAATGCTCAAAAAGTGTATTCTGTCTAAAAAAAAGCTTCTCAAACTTAGCCGTTCGGAGTCGCCATAAAACTGTAGGTTATTTCAAATCGTGGGAGAACAATAGCACGCTCAACAACGAGTGGTTGCTGAGAAACCTCTACGGGCTGCAGCCCCATCCATATTATTATTGGACATCAAAGGTTTCACAAACTCTGGGAAGTTGATAGAGCAACAGTCAATCTGTATGCAGAACTGCCAAAACTGGAAACGGTACGGCTCGTTGCAAACGATACGCTCAAGCAGCTCCTTAAAGTCGGTGAGTAGATGGTGTGTATCGTATTTTGGAGGAGCTGGAACCGAACAACTATTGACCAAGGCGGCTGTTGTAGAGAAGCCCGATGTCACAACAGGTCGTTGCCAAGATCCTGCGTCTGAGGCTTACGTAAAGTGGTAATTCGCCGAGAGCTGTCTAGGTTCAAGCAAACGATGCTGAAATGGGTACCTTGAGTACTTTATCATCAACTGCCTGTTCATCAAGTGGGCCTTTGGCACGAGCAGTATGCAAAGGCTTCAGTTTGCTTATTGCGCTTGTAACTTGAATAAGGTCTGGAGGTCGAAGCTGTTGTTGTCATGACCCATTCTTGTAGCCATTCTTCGCATGAATATGGCTCAGAGGAGCAATCTGAGCACATCCTCATCGCCGACTGTGACTCCTCTCCCAAGTTAACCTCCTTATCCTTGTCTAGTCCTCGCATTTGACACATTCTCTAAACCTGCAATTCTTCAAAAGCACACATCTACTCTTTGTCAGCCGCATACGGCTCCAGATGTCGACAAAATATACCGCCCAACACACAGCACATTCGATTATCTCAGATGTACATGCGAAAACTTTGTCACTTTAACGAATAACGAATTTCCACTCACTCAACACGCTAACGACCGAGCGTGAGGTTCAATTTCCGCAAGTCGTTGTAAGTGTCTCCCCATGCGCTCGTTGTAAGCAGACAAAACTTCCCGCTTGTCGGAGGATATATCATTTTCTTTTATAGCCGCTCGTCTGCTTTTCCTCTCAAAGAAAATTGATCGACTTCCTCGAGAAACTGCTCAATCACTGCGCGACACATCCTCGCATCGCACCTTAACAGAAATAAATCGGATGGTGACAATGAAAGGAAAGTCGTGTATTCTTGGCGCCACGCTTTGGAATGGTTCGTGGTTGTAACGAGGCAACCGAAACAGAAGTGTGCCTCATTTTCCCTTAGCCTCAGTCATCGCCTATGGTTCGGAGTGTGGTTCAAGGCGAGCAGGTCTTTCTTTTAATGACGATCATGATCCAACGCTTTATAATGTCAAGCGTTTCCAGTGCAGAGCACCTTAAGCAGCACCTTAGTTGCCTTTTTAATGAACTCGTCGGGAGGGAGAAAAAATTGCCTGCACAGATGTGGCCGACGGGTGTAACTGGAAGAGGAAACAATTAACTTCGGTCCGCTGCATTACCTAAGAGAGCTGGAGCCGATTGTGCGTCCTTATGCCGGACGGTGGTTGTGGACTTTTCAGTTTATTCAGACAAGGTCACGAGGGCGGCTGCAAATGGGGGTGGAATCAGGAATGGCCCTCGTTGCAGCCCGCCGAAGATCGTAAATTATTCAGACACTGAATTAGTGCCGGGGAGGTGATATTTCACGTGCAGTCCAGTTGAGTAATTGAAAACATCACCGTCGCTGAAATGAACGTGTTATATAGCGTCGTTCGCCTCGAAGGATGGCTTGATGGGATGAGGTTGAGTGCCGTTGTCGGTTGGGAGGGTGGAAGCTTGGAAAAGTTTATTTTGCATATCGTCCTGAAGTTCTCAAATTTGTTGCTGAATTTAATTTCGAATTAGGTGTCCAATTATGCAACTCGGGAAAAGTGCATGACAAAGGGTGTGGGGAGGCAACTAATGAAGAAAACAAAGAGGATATACTGGGAGTTGAAAAGTTCTTGAAATTCCACTTGAATAGCTTCGTTTATTGAATTGCAGTTCGAGCGAATTGTTCAAATTAAGGAGGTGGGTTCTTGTTGCGCAATGTGACTTTCAATGCTGATGAGTTGGCGTTGCTACCCTAAACGAGGGTCTGTTACCCGTGAATGGCTTTTTGATTATCAAGAACTTTGCTTTGAAGTCGGTTTTTACGAGTCTGTGTATCGCTTCCCAGGAAACTCAATGAAATTCTCCATCTCCATTCTCACAGTGCTTCTAGTCGAACAGTGTTTATCTGGGATGGATTCTCAAATCGGGACATCTCGTTTTTCAGATATTCATTGAAAAACTTTTGGCTCTTGGTCTGTAATGAACAATGTATCCGATTCGCTATCTTTGGCAGGACAATAAAGACAAATAAAGTTGAATCCTTATACCATGAATTCGCCTTCAATCCTACTTCAACTACCTCTACGTGGTGTGGCGTTATATTCGTGATTCGCCAAACTGCTGCATTTCTGTGCCAACAATTCTGCAGATATTTGCCATTAATAGTGGGTGAAGAATACAAAGCTACCTCCATTGTTTTATGATGTCGCCCGACACGTGCTTATGTTCAGACACGACATGGCTTGAAACTTCATTTAGAAGCAGCAGAGATAAGGCATATGACCGAATTCAGGCTCCCGAGGTTGATTAGGTTGTGTCGCACCACGCAACACATACGTCATGCACCGTGTAGTTCGTTCGGTTCAAAAGCCTCTGAAACGTTCGATACCTGCACCGGATTTCAGCTAGGAGATTCGCTATCGTGTGATTTCTACATTTTGCTACTGGAGAAGATACGGCGGGCTGCATTATGCATGGAAGTCACGATCTTCTAGAAGTCAGTCCAGTTGTTGGGACGTTTCCAGTGGAATATTTCACGGCATTTGAGGAATAGACGAAACCAGCTGGTTTCATGGTCAACGAGTACAATACAAAATATAAACCTACCTAAACCTAGGCCAAAACACAATTGATAGCTACAGTTTCGAAGTAGTAAAGGAGTTTCTCTACCTCGGGACAAACGTACACTCAATGAATGACAGGTGAAATGAAGTGAAGATCCGACATACAATCGCCATCGGCAACCCATGCAACTTTGGCATATCAAAACAACTGGGCTCGAAACTCCTGACTCGAAGGACCAAAATCATGCTTTACATAGCTCTCATTCTACCAGTCCTGCTTTATGCAGCCGAAATCTGGGCATTAAGCAAAACTACGGAGCTGAATCTCGGTGCCTTCGAAAGAAAAATTCTACGTCGGATATATGGCTACGTCTGCGAGGATGAATGGAGGAGAAGAAACAGCCGCGAAGTCTACGAGCTGTACAAGGATTTCGATGTAGTCGGGCAGGCAAAAATCCGTCGTCTGAACTGGCTCGGCCACATCGAGCGCATGAACAACAGCGCTCCAGCAAAGAGGGTCTTCGAAGGCTGCTTGCTCCGGCTCGGAGCCTTCATGCGTCGTCGGCCTGATAAGCACGTAAGTAAAAGATAAGGAAGAAGAGAAATTCCATTTCCTTAAGTATCAAAAGATATCTAGTAGACTTTCTTCTACACTAACGTGGTCAAACTAAGCAATATCACTCGTCTGCATTGTCTAAAGCATAGGGAAGGAGTGGGACCACTACGACTAACGTGGTAACACAATGGACCCACGCTGGTCTTAGCATGCCTAAATATACTGGAAGACAGCCATTTTCACCTAACCCATGTAAGATTCTCGTAGCCGCCAGTGGTGGAGGGAAACAACGTTTATAGGTACGAAATTCTTGAAGGCATTCATTCTCAAGGATTATTGAACTGATGGATTATTTGAACTCTACCTGTGAGCTAAGAGAGGTGGTGGCCTGAGCTATGTCCTGCTTAGGAATCGTCAAACACATAACAATAACCTGTTCGAATTGATTTTCCGACTCGAAGAAGGAACTAGTCAATGATGCTATTTTATGCTTCAATCGCTGTTAAACGCAGTAATCCAGCGTCAAAATAATAGTAAGATTCTATAGTGAATTTTTCAAGAGGTCGCACCATCATCACCACCTCAGTTGGCAAAAAGTTAGCCGCTTCGTGGAAAAGTTTGAGGGTGAGTACGATTTGGATTTATTCTTAATGTCGTCACATCCAGGCTCCCATTACTTAACAGCTTCCGTCGTTCTCAAGAATCTGTCCTCCACATCGCCTACATTGGGTGTAACCTTTCCATTCTGTGTTTCTTTTTCAACCCCCTTCCCATCCGATCTTGTGCCAGTCTGCGAACTGTTGCAGAAGCCACCGCGTTCACATTCCTTCTGTACCTTAAGCCATTAACCAGGCAGAGATTGTTGCCAAATAAAGTAAACTTAGCTACGACTGTAGGAGTCTGCGAAAGCAAAGGAAATATTTAAAGAGGTAAGAAAGTGATATACCAGACAGACAAACAAATACTCATTTCAATGCCAGATGTACTTATGACGCAGGCATTAAGAGCAAAATCTTCAGTCAACAACATTTAGAATCAATCACATCACAAAATGACGTCAATCAGTCATACTTGATTCCGGGTTCATTGACTTCGTCTACAAGCCCAATTATTTGCCTGCACTTAAAGCCACCTCGAGTGAAGTACTATTTGCGCACGTGCTTTAAGACCCTTTCCCAGAAACACACATATCAAGCGCCCGGAGATAAGGGCAACGCTTTCGGGTTCGCAAAAGCAATGTAGGTACCCACGCCCTCAGCCCAGTTTATAGCCGCCGTAATGATAAGAAGTTATTCAATAACTTAACCTTAAATATTGTCTTATCACGCTCTGCACTGTAAAGGGTTTCGTGTCTGCCACTCAAGTTTAAGGTAACCGGAAACAGATGAACAAAGGTCGGTAGAAAATAAGAAACTGAGTTTTGGCTCACTATCTCTGCGACTGATTGTGATGGTGCCGTGAAATAACGCCGAGCGAAATAAGGCCGAATTCCAGAATTCGGCGTTATTTCACTTTCATAAAGTGAAATAATGCCGAATTTTAGAATTTGGCCTTATTTCACATTGACAAAGTGAAATAACGCCGAACATTGCTTGTGAAATAAAGCCGAAGCAAATGTTTCCACAATTCGGCATTATTTCACTTTCTTAAAGCGAAACAATGCCGAATTCAGAGAAAAGGCAAAAGAATCAGTAAAGCCAACTGTACTTGTTAGAAAAACAAGTGAACTTTACCGTAATCAATGTTTGTTGATTGTAACTCGATGTGCAGTCATCTCATTAGTTGATGAACTTTGAGTGATACACATCGTTTAAATGGCAAATTTGGGTGAATCAGTATTTGTATATGAAATCTGTGAAGGTTTTAGAAAGGGAAGCGAACTTTTGTACATACCCGAAACAAAGCAACTTTATAAAATTAAATCAAAGTCTAGATTGTGTAAGAGATATACGTGTTATAAGAGTGAGTGTAATGCAAGTGCAGTTGTTGAGTTTAACAATGAAAATTTAGTTAGAGTTCCAAAGGTAAGTGCACCGCACAACCATTCGACGCAAGAAGACCTTCGCGGTAAATTAAAATTATTAAGCGAAATAAAAAATGAATGTGCAAATGTTTCGCTCAAAAGAAGTGGTATTCGCGAAGTTTTTGACGAAGTTTGTGGAAGAGGTGAAACTAGTGCGTCTGTTCAGTTTGGCAAAGTTCGGCGACAACTTATAAACATCCGAAACAGTTCGTTTCCTAAAGCCCCCACATCTGCTTCAGAGATGTGTGCAATTTTTAAGAATCGAAGTGTGATGCATGATTTCGGTATGTCTCGGTACAAACGTAGTGAGCCATTCTACAGGAGCACTGTTATTGAACCGGGATTTTCTTACACTATATTTATGTCTCCGACAATTTCTGAGGAAATTCGGAAGTTACCGGACGGGAGCCAGAAAAATTATCTTCTGGACGGCACTTTTAGCATTGTCCCATCTTGCGGATATAAACAACTTTGTTTAATCCATTTTGCTCACGACGATCATGTAATATTAAATATTATATTAAGATTTATATGCATTTAATGAAATTTTACTTGTTAGGTTTACCCGTTCATTTATATTTTAATGAGCAATAAATCGGAAAAAATGTACCTGCACGCATTTCAGTACATTGAAGCCAATTTGTTCAAATTTTGCCCAAGCTCTTTTGTCACGGATTTTGAAAAAGGCTTACGAAATGCTTTGCAGAAAATATTTCCGTCTGCCAAATATACAACCTGCTGGTTTCATTTCTGCCAAGCTATTAGAAAAAAATCATCTAAGCTGCCAGGATTCTTTGCTAATATAAACAAAAAGAAGGAGGCAAAGCGCCTTTATCGCAAATTTTTAGTTCTTCCTCTGTTAAAACCGATGGATATGGAATCGGCGTTTGAACTTCTGAATAACGAAGCAAAAGGTGTGCAGTTTAAAGTAAAAGGAGAGTGTATATTTAAAAAATTTTTAATATACTTCAGAAAGCAGTGGATAGAAAGGGTAAGAAAAAAGTCGATCTATTTAATTAAACACTTGCATAGAATTTGAGAAAATAATAGTACTCCGCCGAGAGTTTTTACTTATAATAGTTAAAATAACAGTTAAGTTCTCGACCATTCTATTTATTTCAGCATTTAAAATTTGAAAAAAATAATAGTTCGAAATTCGCGCGAATTTCGAACTATTATTTTTTCAAATTCCAGAAATATAAATAGTATTTTAACGATTATAAATAAAAATTCTCCGCCGTTCTATTTATTTCAACATTTAGAATTGGTAAAAATATACCTTTTATATTAAAAATATTGATGAGACTTTAACCGTAACATCAAATGAATTTCTTAATTGAATGTTAACTTATATATATGTATATATGTGTATGTTTAGGAAACTCCTTCAGCTGTATCCGTGTTCAGGTCTCATATGAGAACAACAAGCGCTGTTGAAGGGTACAATAGTCGACTAAGCCGGAAGTTGGCGAAATTTGGAAATTTTTTCAAGTTCGTAGACTGTCTTCTGGATGAAGATGTTATAAAATCTAAGGAATTTATAATGTCAATTGATGGCACATTCCAAATCTTTGAACCACCAAAGAAAAAATTCAAAGACAGGGGACAGCAAATTGAAGCGGCTTTAATTAAACTGGAAAAAAAACGTATATCAATCCAAGACTTTCTTAACCAAATGACAAATGAAAGTAATAATTTGCTTTCTGAAGACTCGTTAATTGAAAGTGTAAGCAGCGAAGATGAAGACGATTTGAATCCAGATGATGTAGAACCGGATTATTTTAATGTTGATGATGTGTCTCTATTGTGCATTATATGTTGTAAAAATGCTCGAACTATCCTTCTACAACCTTGTAATCACTTCAAACTGTGTTTGAACTGTTATACAGGATTGTCAGACAAATATTTAAAGCTTAATAATCCAATTCTTTGTCCAATTTGCAGGCAAATTGTTCAAAGTACCACCAAAATATATTGTTAAACTCCGATATTCTTAGCTATTGTTTCCTAGATTTTCTTTTGTTTATTAGTATTGACACATTTAAGTTACTGGATAGGTATCTTAAAATCAAAATAAATAGTTTAAACTTCGTTAAATAAATAAAATGAAAACAGGATGTTGAATGGGTTTGAGTACGTGTGAATACATTCACACGGTTCATTTTCAGGGGTGGAAATCTGAAAAAAGGTAGGAATCTTTATCTGAATGTATTTATAAATGCAAAGCGAAATACGGCCGACTCGGCTTTATTTCACTTTAGCAAAGTGAAATAAGACCGAACATTAAAATTCGGTTTTATTTCGCTTTCACAAAGTGAAGTAACGCCGAATTCTGGAATTCGGCGTTATTTCGCTCGGCGTTATTTCACGGCACCGATTGTGATTGTGAGCTGAAATGGTACTGAATGACGCAAAATGTAGTGAAGCTCAGACTATTGTGGGCTTGAAGTGCATCATAGGGAATCACATCGGTTGAGCTATAGAAAGGAGCCATTATGATGCTGCCTGTGAGTTTTTTTGACTTTGCATTGATGGTGGTTGGAGAGTGAGGATGTGAATATGCTTGGCCCGAGTCCAGTCAGTGGTTTAGAAAAGGAGAAGACCTGCGAAACATACCAACATACCATCTTCAAGCTAATTGACCACCTAAAGAAATCAAATAGACCCTCCATGGGTCTCAGACCTGATAAGTAAGTAAGCAACAGTACCCATCGCTCTGCCCAACTGAATCAACAGATTAATTCGTCATTAATTTCCCCTCGCACAGCAGTTCTGAAATCATTGAAGCACTTATTTATTAACCAAGGGGGCGGATTGGTTAACTCATCACAAACAGACGTCGGGGAGCAACAAGAGCTTGTACCCTCCAAATGATTATGGCGAAGCTCCCGCTTTCCGGGGATGGTAAACAGCTTTCCACAGATACGCAGCGGAAAACCTGATTAATTGCCACAAAGTCTTTCGGGCGGTGTGGCCACACACCAACATTTGCCACTGCGTTTGGGTATGATGAGTACACCAGTGGCATGAATATATAATCCTTTCACGCCAAGGGTGACAATTAATTTGGCTTATAGCATTCGAAGAACTTAATCCGTGAGATAAACCGAACAAGTCCCACAAGAGGGTGGCATCCAGAGTGGGTTGCTGTGGTTTCAGTGATGACTGAGAAATGACACGATTTAACTTAAACAACATCAATGGTTGTATAGCATGTGGCTTAAGTACTCCATATTCACTCTTCCTCCCTAAGGTGGTGATGCTTAGAAGAATGTATCCCAATCCCCGGGAATCTCGTTAGCCGTAGAAAGGTGATGTGTGTTGACTCCATTCTCCTAAAGCTTTATTCCACACGCGTCAATTTTGCCATGCTCTACCCTGTTCCAATTCCACGAGCGCAAGAACAAGTGTGCTAAATGAGAATTCATTAATTTCTCGACTCTCGACTGTGAAATGAAGTGTGACTAGGGTGGAATACTCACTTCACCTATGGCCAAACCACAGTCTACCGTATAATCGAGAAAAAAACTTTAGACTTTCTCTCCGTCATGCATCTTCAGAGTCAGGCAATACGACCCCGCAATGAGCTTTTTCATTAGAAACCCAGAAACCCAGGGATCCTCCAGAACACTGTCTCCTATATGATGTTTGGTCGCGCTTAATGGGAGTAGAAGATTTCTCTAGCTGGAGCAGAGGTGCGAAAATAGAACCTACAATACGACACATGCTGTATAAGAGTACTGACTATGTCAGACGAACCACTATTGCGTCTTTCAGGCGGAATTGAACACTTGACCTGACTCAAGAAGAAAATGGTACTAACGATACATGTTTTGATAGCCAGGCTGCGGTCTCTTACCGAGTTTAGCATTCACCTTATGTGGGTGCCTCGCTATTAAGTGGTGAAGTCTTCCATGCCTTCCGCGACTGCTTGTAAGTCCACCGATTTTACCGATAGCCTGACGGCGGCACAAAACATTTATGACATATAATTACAACACTCACTTGTTCCAATCATGCTTAACAAGCTTGTACTTGAAACTTAGCGTCAGTGGGCACATTACCATGGACACATGCACTTTCCGAATGGATCTACCCCACAATGTCTTCAGCCGAAGAGGGAAAGTTGAGAAAGAAGGGTCAACTACCGTGCATCACTTTTGGCTATTGCACCGTCATCTCACTTCGAAAGTGAATTAGGGCTCTACTTTCTCAACAACTAATACTAGTGCCTACCCAGGTGTCTCATATCCAACGCCTACGGTGGCTGGGCCATGTAGAGCGTATAGCAAATTCAGCTACGGCCCGAAGAATCTTCGAGTCCGAACCTGTGGCGCAACGCAACAGAGGATGCCCGCGCTTAAGGTGGCGCACCTAAATGGAGAAGGATCTCAAACAACTTGGTGTGCGAAACTGGAAACAACAACACAGTCAGAGATCGCTCTTGTTGGAGAGCCTTTTTGGTGGAGGCCATACACAGAAGAAGAAGAAGAAGAATACTAGTTTCAGACATTTTGTTGCATCAACACTACTACCGTCAGTTCAGCAAGCACCAAGTGGTTAAAGGAGTAGCTTCGACTAATGTGACTGCTGCGTCGATTGGAAGACGTTAACAGTTTTCCCCACTCATTAACTTCAAGAGCGTACTGATGTCACCATCATTGCTGATGATTCGCAAATTAGTGTGAAACATAGGTAGCTGATTGGAATATCCTCAATCAAAATTGAACTAATTTGGAGACGTGGTGGACAGTGCGACGTAGAAGATCGAAGAAGAAAAAAGAGGTCAAGTAAATGAATTCACGTCAACGCAGTGTAGGCTCCATGGATGAAAGCGCATATGTTCGATACATAAAACAGTTTGTCTCAGGGGTCATTTGCAACAGGATGTCCTGGACCACCCTGTTGGTCCTGCCGAATGCTGACCAAAGCTGTTGCGCAAATTCCCGATCTCCGCACATAGAGTGCAATTATCCATGGTAATTGGGAAACTAAACATTTGCTTTCGAAAAACCGCACGAAACTTTTCCAACTTTTCGCAGAACCGAATGCCAATCCCAATTTTACGCCTAATTAAATGAGATTAAAGCGTTAGGTGAACAAGAAAGTTTCTCCTTCCCGCCGTTGATTCAAAATTGGCTTGGCAAATATAAGTCGATTTCGGGAAATTGCTCATTAAAGCGCAACAAAAATGTGTGTGCCTCGTTAATTATCATTCAAGTGCAAGACTCAATCGCAAAAGTTGAACACCAATGCCAACGTGAACTCTCCTTTTCATTCATTCACTGGTTTTGACCCATCATTTAACTTTCTGATATAGGGTGCCTCTTCACATATCTGTTATTGTCTTCGTTTTCTGGCCTATGATCACTTTCACTACGAGACACATATTTTCTGAAACTGACTTTGCGTCCCACACATACTTTCACTCATCTGTCACAAAATTCGCTTTCAATGAAAAATTGCGAAGCCAAAATTAGTTTTTGTTCGGCGCCGAGCAATGTATGGCGTAACGTGTAGGTGCGTAGACACCTACGCTGAATTCAAACAACTCTCATCAGTTTCATCTAATCTCGCACTCGTTACAGAGAAATAATTACTGAGAAGCAATTGTCAACAAAACCTAATGGAATGTATAACCTTCTAATGGTACTCAGTAAGGTTCAAGGCATTTTATGTTTACAATCACTTTAGTTAGTCGATCTGAGGAAAGGGACAAAATCCTACGCTGAGTCATCGAATAGACTGTTGAATATATATTTTAGAAAATAAACGCAAGAACTACGGTTTGCAGGAACTGCGCATCAGTATTATAATAATAATAATATGGGTGGCGCTACAGGCCATAGAGGGCCAAGGCCTAGCTTTTCAGCAACCACTCGTTTACAGTGGTTTTATGCCGACTCTGAACGGCCAAGTTTGAGAAGCTTTTTATAGACGGGAAATACTCATTGAGCATTGGCAGTGATTCGAAAGAGTCGGGGTCGTGGCAATTATATTTGTCGCTCGGAGCTGGAATCGAACCTACGGCGTCATCGAACAATTACCAACTGCAAAGTAGAAGTCTGCTATTGTATGATAACCGATCGAGTCTATAATTTGTAGGCCAAAATTCCCATAGTAATTGTCAACGTACTGCCAGCGAAGCCGATGCGACCACTTGGGCTATTCTACACATAAAAGCACTTCTACCACTTCTGCGGAGTCCGTCTGTGGGAGTACTTGATCATATAAAAAGGAGCACACACTGTCCAGTACCTTCCTCACTCCGAATTGCCAAACTTTGAACATAGTGTGTAACGCTACTGACAGAACCTCTCCGACAATGAAAATTGTCTTGCGTGATTATCGGATGGGAAAAT
Source organism: Eristalis arbustorum (assembly GCA_916610145.1). NCBI lineage: Eukaryota > Metazoa > Arthropoda > Insecta > Diptera > Syrphidae > Eristalis > Eristalis arbustorum. Next base: position 23,245,227 of record OU744319.1, read on the forward strand.
TTGAATACCGCCATCGAGTGTGCTGTGTTTATAAACGTTATCAATTCAAACATGATTCACGCTGCGCAGTACAATTTGAAGAAGGAAATGTCAAACTCCGGGACGAACCTGAGCCTCAGACTCACCAGCTATTTGATTGCAACTATCCTCGCTACGAAGTCACACAGTCTCTCAAACGAGTCGTTGTTTTTATGCCCAATCAATTCGAGTCATCCTACACCTTAAAAGGATCCCCCTCCCCCACACTCTAGAAAATTAGTTAAAAAAGAAAATATATGCCTTGTATCCATTGTAAAAGATTCATAAATTTCAATTAACATCCATAAAGCAAATAACAGTCTTTTGCGAACAAAAAAACAAAAATCAACATCAAACTCTGCTCACCCATCGACGGAGATTGGCCCGGTTCCGGTACCAGGCACCACCTTAAATTTCCTCGTCCCAAATTATTTACCCAAGCAAACTTTTCCTTTCAGACACGGATTTGTGGATTTCTTCGAATTTTTGCTGCCGGTGCTTTGGCAGAGTTTAAAATTCAGTCGGGCGGGTGCTAAACTGAATTCGATACGACACGACTCGACGTGCGTAAGTGCTGTCTTCTTGCGGCGCTGGATATGCCATTAAGCTAATGAAATTCAGTTTTGTTGTCATTTCGGAATTAGGACCTTAATCCGCTAATCAGTGCGAGCGAGTTGCGAGACCGGCAATATAGTGCTTGGGGGAGGGTTTAAATGAAATTTTAAGCATGGCCTAGGATTTTCGAATTTAATGGCACCTCTCAGTGATGGAATATGATTATTTTTTGGGATGTGAAAGGTGATGTGGGTGTAATTGACCCAGGCGATGTTAATGGGTTTGAATTCTATTAGTTTTGAAATTTGTGTTTCATATTTTGGACCGGGATAATGGGATGATGGACGGGTTAATTTCGAACTGGTCTAGGGGTGGAATAGACATGATTCAATAATACTCTAATGTACCATTAATGTGGGTGTTGCTGCAGCGCGTAGAGGTGTCTAGCTTTTACAACGTTTGTCAGCTCACCAGCATTTTTTAGCAGAATCTGAGAACACTTCTCCACCGTGATTCGAAAGAGAAGGCGCCGTGAGTAATGAAGGTTGGGCTAAGGTGGAACGTGATATCCGCTCGAGATATCTGTATTTTTATGGATAGCCTGGCAACAATTATATCCTTGGCATCGTTCCAAACTCAAAAATAGTAATCGATCTATCGTGCATCTCTTAACGGGATGTCTGAGTTCAAATTCGCTTGTGCTGAGTGCCCGACACTCCAGGAAACTGCGGAGCTGACGAACTCGCTACACACACAACTAGACTGTGGATTGATGGAGTCTCTTATGACATAGGTAAGATGCGGAGCTTGATCCAAAAAAATCAAGTAGCCTGATCTCTATCAAACCCTCCCAGCAAAAAGGCTCGACCTTTTCTCGAACTTATTCATTAGAAGTTGCCTAGACGGAGACAAGGAAGAATGCATCCAGCATTTTCTCTGCGACTGCCCTGCCGCGTCATAACTAGGAAATTTTACTAACAAGACTCGCTGTCCCATAATCACCCTCCTAATTTGAACTACCCACGTGGCGGTACAGTACAATGCCACTACCTACCTACCTAGTACATGGCCGGCGATTCATGCACTAGCGCACTTTGTCAGCTCTCGTCGACGGTCACGTTATTTCGTACAGCATTTCAAGTATGAACTATTGCTGTCACCATGTGTCTTCGAATCTTTGCCAACCCTTCAACATTAAAGCCAAATCTGAAACCCTACTTTATTTCGTTGTTTCGCCCAGATCATCATAAAAGTTTTAATCAATAAACATGCACATTAAGCTAGTAAGTTTGGCGCGAGTCTATTTCCCATATCAGCGAGCTTGTTCGAGTACCAATTTCGTGGAAAATACGCTCGTACCACATCTATTCGCGACGTGTTTGAGTGTATGCCGAGTATGCGATTTTTCTTGGAAATTCAGCGATGTAGCTTGTTTATGGTTGAATGGCGCCATCCATTAAATAGGCATAAAGTAAAACAATTCTCCCCTTTCCCAAAATCAATCATCTATGGAGATTCAGTGGTACTTATTTAAAGCCCCTGTTAAATGAATCTCCATAGAAAATTGTTGATTATAGGAATGTAGACATTTCTTTTTTACTTTTTTTGGTGTGCTTTACGAGCTTGTGGAATCATTGTTTTATATTACTGCGATCGACCAGATCGTGACGGTCAATGGAAAGCGTTCTAAACTACTAATCACTGATTTTGTTTCTTATCGATTGACGGCATCTGAACTCTAGTTTCACCAGAATGCAGATAAGCACTGTGAACAAGTAAATTCACTCGAAAAGATAATTGATGACGGAAGATCAAGATTCTCAGAATGTGAAGCTATTGCGTATGAACAAGCTCTTGGTCATTTTGAGAGATAATTTCTTCGTTCCATATTTGGTCCTGTTTGCGTTGATGGAGTCTGGAGAAGAAGATTCAACCACGAGCTGAACGGGCTCTACAGCGGCTTGCACCTAGGTGACAGTCCTCTGATCCAACGCTAAGATAGCCAGGTCATGTAGAGCGGATGGACACCAAAGCTCCGGCCTGAAAAGTCTTCCATTCCGAGCCATTAGGATAACGCAACAGAGGACGTCCTGGAACGAGATGGCGCACGAAAGTGGAGAAGTACCTCAATCAACTAAGTGCCCGCAACTGTCAGCATCTGGCGAAAGATCGTGCTGGCTTTAGAGCCATCTTGGTTGATAGCCAGGTCCACCGCAAACTGTAGCGAAAGAAAAGTCCTTGACGATAAGCCAGATACGATGCTTAGTTTGAATGCCAATATCGGGTAATTCAACAAATACCTGTGCCACAAGCCTTAATTTATGAGCCTCTCCAGCCTCCACTTAAGGACACCAAGTCTATTGATGCATTTTTCCAGAGTGGACCCCCATTCATATCTTTTAATAAAGTGCCTCTCAAACCGGGCTGAAGATTTTTTTCGGATGGAGCTGTCTTGTTCATGAGACAATCATGGTCTATTCGTAGATGACTGTCCAGACTAAATTTTTGTTACTACTCTTGACTGAATCTTATATGCCGATTCTGAATCGCAACAAGCAAGACGAAAGACCCTTAAAGCGACGGTATTGACACTAACTTGGAGAAACAGATTGCGCCCAACACATTGCGACTCGACTGACAATATGTCCGTCAGCTGCTGAGATAGACATAAGAACAATGTATGGTTTCTTCTGAAGCAGTGGTATTTAAGCGCCATAATTTGCAGCAAGATCTTAATCGTCCCAGTCGTGCCTAGTCTGGCAGGGGCATAGACTTTCTCAAAAGCGGACGAGGTTGCTCTTAGCTGCTTTGAGAGGGACATTTTTCTGGTGATTTTCGGTCCCTGCTGCATGGATGGTGAGTGGAGGAGAAGATGTAAAAACGAGCTTTATGAGCTGTTCAGCGACATCAAATTAGAAGAGTAAAGGTCCAACTATTGAGATGGCTCACCGTCCTTCAGATGTAGACGCAGTAGAGGAAGACCGTGGCTCAGGAGAGCACGTAAGAGAGTAGGAACCTCAACCAATTGTGCATGCGAAACTGGAGGAAGCTAGCTAAAGATGGAGTTGGCTGGAGAAGCTTGTTGTCTGAGGCTCACGTCAACTCGGGACTGTAGCGCCATCCGAAGTTATCAATTTTTATTTTTTCACATTTTTACCAATGTTCCACTCAACGGATCCTGCTACACTTAGTCCTTGTGCAAGCACTTTGGACACTTATTTTTTTCTCACTGAAAGACGAGCACAGTGAGTCTGTTAAGAAAGAAATAAAATCCCCATGAAACAAATTGGCATCCCAGGACTGCCAATCACCCAGACAACCGTTCTCGTTTAATTGGAAATGATGCCGACCCATACTGTAACTCAATCTAATCAATATTTGTGCCGTGCTTGAGTGTCAGCCTCAACCTCCTCCGTCCGCACGTCCACCAGGAATCACATCTCCACCCCAGATTAGCCGTGTAGACACACACACCTTCCATCTAATGACTATTTATGAGTCTCGTATGATGCGATTAAAAGTTAATTTATCCCCCTCTCACATGAGCACATGTCTCCTCTGAGATTCATCGTGATCCCTCCTTAACAGGATGCACAGGCACATTGTCCTTTGAATATTTCATAACGCTCCAGCAGTTTGAACAGCATTAATCCCAACTGTTGATATGTACCGCACACACTCAGTCATGATCTTCTACTAATCCACGCGGATTTGAATTCCCTCCGACCCTACTTCTATTGCCATGACTTAGGAGTCTCAGTGAAAGGGTTGGAATTGGAATTTATTTTTCTTCGTGGAGGCTTTCCTTCCGGTACCTGTTTATCATGCCTTGCAGGGGCAATGTGTTATTTCATTCACCGGTAGTTTGTTTTCATTTGATACAGAGGAGTGCTTTCACTGCACTTAAGCGAGGGCACAGGTGATGCAGTTTCATTCGTTGAACTGAACGCATTTATGTTCGAACTTCGAAGCAGAATTGATTTATTCTCGTTAAAGGTAGTATCGTGTTGTGGGGTTTGTTGGGTGCACTTAGATGTGGAGGCAGAACCATCTTGTACAATAACAGGCAGCACTTTGCCATGATTCATTGGTAACTGAAGATCCATACATTTTCTTAATCTTAAACTTGTATAGATTGAAATTAAAAGCTTGTTCTGAGTTTCTTTTTAAAGGTTAATGGTTTTTGGTGGAGGCTACAGGACAATCATAAAATCGGCGTACAGAAGGTGCCGCTGATCTGAGAGACAATTCGAAACTTTTAAATAGGTTTAATAGGGTTAAATGCAAATCATTCACACAATCGTGATTGTCAAATGTGATTTGGTCACAAAGAGATTGGTTGAGTTCATAAATGAAACATTTTTCCAACTGAACGTCACAACATATTTTCTCCACGCATTGACGAGCATAAATACTGCCACAACCTTGCAGCAGGTCAGGATTCATAAAGGCGACATAAGAAGGCTTTACAAGAGGAGTGACGTTTAATTGTCGAAATCACTGATACATTGGCCTAAAAGGACACTCATCATTTATGGCGCTGAAGCATGAACTTTGTCAAAAGTGTACTGGGATCGCTTCGGGAGAAAAATTCTGCGTAAAATATTTGTATACCTCGACGAACTTTACGAGCTGCACGAGTGGTATCAAACTAGCCAAAAAATGACCAGTCGCTTAAGATGGCTAGAACATAAAGAGCGAATGGATGCTAATGCTTCAGCCCGCAGAGTCCTTGCATCTTACTCAGAGGGACTAAGAGGGTGACGTTCTAACTGGAGGGGCTCTAAGCCCAAGTTCACACCCATTTGTTGTTAAGTAGGTAAGACGATTTTGAAGAAGGCCCTGATCATCACAATTTGGAAGCATTTATAGACTTTACTCCTCACTGGTCCTCACTGGATGAGAACTTCCTGTACGTCTTAGAAATGCTGATAATCTATTTCGTGGTCTTTTCATATTTATAAGAATTTCTGGATTATTTCGATGACAATACAGAAAGGAACCGCGTCGTGAGATATATGTCACCTAATATAGGAAATAATATCATTTCTGTCTTCTTGTGTATGCGCCTGGAACTGCACGTCACCAGCCTGATAGATCGGGGGCGAGTTCAAAGCAGCGAACTCCACCGATGACCAAATATTTACATTTCGGTAGGTTCACGATTTTCAAGTTCACCATCTCTTTGTTGACGCGCGGAGCAGTATTTATAGAAAAGGGCTAAGCAGTGCATTGTCTACTTTTGGCATCATTGTAGAACCCATCGTTACTTACTTAAAGTGGCGCTGCAGTCCGGGGTGGACCTGGTCCTCAACCAACAAGCGTCTCCAGCCAGCTTGATCTTTAGCTAGCTGCCTCCAGTTTCGCACGCATAATTGGTTGAGGTCCCTTTCCACTTGCGTGCGCCACCTGAGTCGCGGTCTTCCTCTACTGCGCCGTCCCTCGGGGGTGGATTCGAAGACTTTTCGGGGTATAAGGATAAAAGGATAAAGACAAGGCCACGCACTGCGATTCGATTTCATTAGCATCCTTGTAGAGAAAATCGTTTGTAACTCAAACGTCAACTCAAGTTGCCCGGTCATTCACAAATCTGTTTAACTGTTTTCATGTGCCTACTATATTGCCATTATCAGAAGAACGGACAGAAAACCAATGAGCTCTCAGTGGAGGATTTGTGAGCTTGCAGAAGGAAGCGGCTAAAATGAGTCTTGCGGTGAATGCAGGTAAGGAAAAAGGTGCATGACATGGTGCATTGACATCACTGCTAAGATAAAAGGGAGGATTACCCTAATCGAAAAACAAAGGCCTGTCTAGAAGAACTTAGCCATCTTTCTGTAAGACTTTGATAGTCAAAGTCGTGCTGTATGGCACAGACGCATGGTATTGCCCATGTATTGCCCATCAAATGAGGGGATGATATTATTATATTGAACAACTTTTTTTTTGGAGGACAAGATTGAACGACGAACTCTACGAACTGTACAACGACAGTGGCCTAGTCCGACGAGTTGTCTTTGTTTCAACTCAGGCCTTACAGAGCGAATGGACAGCTACGCTCCGACTCGGAAAGTCTGTGAGTCCAACCAAGAGGGACAACGTGGGAGCGGAAGATCTCGCCACCGATTTTGTGCCCTGGTGGAAAGGGACAATAATCAATTGATTGTGCGTAGTTGGAAGTGACTATCCCAAGACTGTAGAGAGGCATGCTGACTGAGACCCAGGTTCACCACACCAGACTGTCGCGCCAGACAAAGAAGTCAAAGAAGATGAAAACAGAAGGATTATTCCGGCTGAACGTTGACACAGTGAAGAGGCAGCGAATTTTCTTTTAATTCTCGATTTGATTTGCGAAACTTGGACTATAATCAAAATAGCGCTTGATTTGGGTGAAAGGAGAATGATATCCCAACGACATGTGCAATTTATTTGCAGAATCTTCATAACAACCTCTGATCATTATCATCATTAAATTTCCCCCTAATTCTGAACTCACATTCACTTTCGTTGTGCCGTCGACGCACGCTAAGTCGTGCTTTTGCGAATCACTTCCTCAAGACTTAATTTGCTGTCAAATGTTGGCATTGAAATTTTTGCGGGTGCAAGCCACAGAACTTGGCCGACTCACCACCCAAATGGTTTCTCCCACTTTCGCCTTTGTAACATGAAATTCTACAGAAAGTGATAAGCATTTCATTAGAACACAACCGAACCTAGATTGAATCAGATCGACGGGACAGGTTTTCGCAGAGCATGCTGTGAATTCCACGACAATTCGCAACACGCAATTTCCTCCGACAGACTTGGCCTCGGTTTAATGCTCAACTTCGCATGGGTTTTCGCGAAGCAACGACTTGTCGCGAATAACAACGCACGGGGAATTTCAGAATTTCATTATCAAAGTAAGTGAACTGCTTGTAATGACACCGTGAGAAGGGAACACTCTTTTTACTCTCTAATCGGAGCCCAATGGTGTCAGGTTCAACTAGGGCGACTGGGGGAATTATCAGCTTTCATACATACCTCCTATTGTCTTGCCAACTGCATCGCCAAATGTTGTGTCACTAAAGCAGCAGCGTGGTCTTTGAAATTCGAACAAAAACACCGCGAAAAAAACTCACAGCCAACCAACAGAGTGAAGAAATAAACAAGTGTCACTTACAGGCAAACAATCACGTTGCTTTGGTTGATTTTTTACTTTTTTTATGTAGAAACCTGTTCGCGTGGATTTGGCAAACGTGAAAGTAGCACAAAAGTCGTCAACCAGCAACTGGCAACTTGGAAGTATCACGCGACAAGCAGACACCAGACGCTTTCGGTATCCTGTTCGTCCTCGTCTCGAAAGGACCGTGGAACAGCTGCTGCCTTCGAACGGCGAACGAATGAAGAACCAAACACAAACCACGGAGACGCGAAATTCACACAACTCGCACTCGAATCCACGTCTGAGAGAGATGTGCGCGATTAAATCACATTCGCGACCGAGAAGTGAGAACGTACTGATGGATGGAGCTTGCCGAATGCACGATTACACCGTGCTGCTGCTGTGACGTGAATCTTCCTCTTTAGCTGCGAGCACGCCGCATGGAGCGGTGGTGTGAGGAAATCAGACACAGAAGAAAAAAAAAAACACTCACATTCACGTAATTGGATAATCGCAGGCGAATTCGCTTGATGGCACAGAACAGAACAATCCATGTGCTCAACCATCGGCCACGTTGATTTTAGAATGAATAGAAGCACAGTTGGCGTTTGGATTTGATGTTCCCCTGGGACCGGGATTGGAAATTACACGAATTAAAGATGCACAGGCCCGGAAGGGCCTCGACGAGCGACGGAAAATCGAATAACACCGAGACGGGCACGGACGCGGATGTGCAAAAGGAATCGAATTTTGACACAAACTGAAGACGCCACAAGACCGATGACGACTTATATCCGAGAGCACAGCATCTCGCCACCAGCCACCCCACTTTGCATTGGGGATGGTTAGGAGTGGTGGGGGCCATTTTGAGCGTTCCGAGAGAGCCGACGGGCTCTGCGCAGGTACAAACAATACTCCATCCGCCATCCGCACCATAACCACGGCCAGAGCGAAACCTCCTGGCTGGGGCTCGCCGTTGAGGGTGGTCCAGCAGCCAGCAGCGCCAGAGAATTTCTCAGACACAGGGGTGGCAGCCGGCCAGCGTTGCCAGATGTGCGCGCTGCGTGGCAATCAATTCCTTGGTGGGGCTTGCCCGCTGGACGGGTTCAATGTTCTTTGCCATTCATGGAAACAAGGAATTCCACTGCGATGGTGACACAGCGTGTGGGGCGGGGAGAGACTTCAGCCGTTGAAGCGAGAGCTCCATTGACTGGGGTGAAGCTGGAGTGGAGTAGAGTGGAGTGTGTCGTTATGGGAGGGGGAGGGAGCTTTGAATTTATGTAGACGCACTTGTTTTGATTACGTGGAGGAAATTTCTTTTTTTTTTAGCTCTCGCCTTGCGCTGAACACAGGAAGGAGGGAGAAAGTGTGTCAAAAAGGTTTTTGGGAGCGTTCAAGCCCTGTTCAAGTAAATTGTTCACACTTTCGCTGGCGTGCGGTAATCGAATACGGGGTTGATCTTATCCCGGTGTCCGATGAGTGGCAAATTGGCGGGGGAGTCCGCAGAAAGATGGAACAGCTTTTGGGCGCAATTATCCCCGAAGAGTTATGATAATGGCGCGTTTCTGGGTACAGAATCGACGTAGCCTGTAGCGCCAGCGACGAAGCGGAACGCTCAGGGTCATGAAGACATTAGTGGTTTGGGAAGGATAACAATTCTGCTTCACTTGGCATCCCCTGCAGGCACGTTTAGGGTTGAGTGGGTGTTTTTTGTGCTTCCTGGCAGATGAGAAATAAAATTGGGGGTGCCGGGAGAGTTATTGCGCTCATACGTTGGTCTTATTACAACCTCAATGTCATGTGATACTCGAGATGGGGCTTAACAAATGGTCTTCGGTTTGTTTATTACCACCTCCTCACTCAGATACGAAGGCCGTGAAGAACTTGAGAAACACTGCTAACATTGTTCAAGGTGTTAACGTATTTATGAGTGATTCATGGAGACGTAATTGCCGACCTCTAAACTCCGTTGTAAATATTTTTGCGGGATGTAATCGCTTTGAAATAGGAGTAAATCAATGAATACCCTACAGCTTTGTTTTTTCTTTCTTACAAATTTGTGTTTTGTCCAAATACATACAGCGCAATCCTCAAACAATAAAAAGAGCCAAAGGGACGACATTTTCTAAAAAAACCCACAGAACGGGTAACATAATAATAATAATAATATGGGTGGCGCTACAGTCGTAGAGGACCAGGGCCTAGCTTCTCAGCAACCACTTGTGTTGTGCGTGCTATTGTTCTCACACGAGTGGAAGAGACCTGCAGTTTTATGCCGACTCCGAACGGCCAAGTTTGAGAAGCTTTTTCTAGACAGGAAATACTCTTTGAGTATTATCAGTGACTCGAAAGAGGTGGGGTCGTGAACATTATTTTTGTCGCTCATAGCTGGAATCGAACCTACGTTGGGGTCGACGCACATACCCATAACGCCACGGGCCACCACCACAAAACGGGTAACGCGTGGAAAACTTTTTTCTTAGACAAACAATTTAAAGAAATTCGAAACGGTATTCAATCATGATTTGAGCACTCTGGCCTTACCAATTTTTGAGTTATTGGCGAAATTTATAAAGGAATAAAATAAAGATCAGATGTCCCTCCGAGCTGATTGTTATCTATGCTATATAAACTTAATGGCACATAGCATGAACAAACACAACTTGGCAACAAACATCTTATTGAATTAAAGTTTAAAATTGGACGCCCAAGATATTTAAGAAGTCGATCTTCTTATGTCAGTTAATAATAATAATATCAATATGGGTGTCACTAAAGCCCGTAGATGACCAGGGTCTAGCTTCTCAGCAACCACTCGTGTTATGTGTGCTATTGCTCTCTTATGAGTGGAAGGGACCTACAGCCTTATGCCGACTCCGAGCGACAGGTTTGAGAAGCTTTTTGTAGACAGAAGTACTCTTTGAACTATGTCAGTGACGCACAGATCAGATCAGTGATCGAACCTAGACGTCGAGGTTCAAGTGTGTTGTGGTCGACGCACATACCCACAATGCCACGGGCCACCGCGATCTTATGATGCGCCAGCATTTTAAAGACATTTTTCGTGTTGTATTTGGGGATGGCGATCGTATTTTCAAATTAAGTGAACGATCAGTTTAAGCCATTTCAAATTTGTAACTGCATTTCGGCGATATTAGTTGCCAAAGTGAATGGCATTTCTTAACGAAAATGTTCATGAATGAGTGGAAAATTTGTTTGGCCTTAGAGAGAACCGCCTTAAGTTTTGGACCCAAATATGCTAAGGGAGGCTCTTGCGAATCTTGAGAGTCTGCTAAGAAGAAGACAATTTTTGTTGCTCTCGATGAGTACGTTTAGAAACAATAAGCAACGAAGTACGTATCCTTTACTTACTTATATAAGATCCTCTTTGCTGGAGCGTTGTTGTCCATTCGCTCGATGTGGCCGAGCCAGTGTAGTCGACGGATTTTTGCCTTCCGGATTGTAGCTGTCGATTGTAAGGTTTTGGCCTAGGAGGTGTGCGGCGGATCTTTGCTCGACAGCATATGTTTGGTTTGGTCCTCATTCAATTTACGAGATATGTACGATTTAAATTGATTCTCAGTTGGAGACTTCGCAATCCCAGTGGTGTCGCGAGCAGCCATTTCAACTCCAAACATGCACCGAAAATTCATACACAGTTGGTATGGAAGATCGAATTAACTGCTTGGATATCAAGTGTGGATCGAAAAGTATATTTGTATGCTACATTGTTTGAAGCCATAGTTCAATATTCGTTATTTGTGCTTTTAAAAAAATTATTACTGACACCCGACTGAAGAAGTTTGGCCTTAAATTTAAATCTTGTTTTTATTTTTATTCACCCAATATTTGTAAGAAAACTTTCGGATGAAGTAACATCGTTGACAGTGAAAGTGAAACAGCTGAGAAGTATATTGGAGAAATAAATTTTCACTAAATAGCTTTTAAGTGCTGTATATGCAGTCCAATGGTTTTGTGGAAGTGAATGTGATGACATGGATTTTTTTATCTGTGTCTTGATTCGACGCATAATCTTCTGTTTGAATTTCAATTGTGCAACCAAAGCTAAGTGTTTGATTTGATAAATCAATGCCTGTCATTACCGTGCGTACCTCAAGCTTTCTTCTTCTTTGTGTGGCGCTACAGTCCGAGGTGGACCTGGGCCTCAACCAACATGCCTCTCCAACTAGCGCGATCCCTGGCTAGCTGTCTCCAGTGTCGCACTCCAAGTTGGTTGAGGTCCTTCTCCACTTGTTTGCGCCACCTTAAACGCGTGTGTCCTCTGTTGCGTTGCCCGACAGGTTCGGATTCGAAGATTCTTCGGGCCGGAGCTGTGGTGTCCATACGCTCTACATGGCCTAGCCACCATAGGCGTTGGATCCGTAGACGCCTAACTAGGCTCATGTCGCTGTTCAGCCCGTACAGTTCGTGATTGAATCTTCTCCTCCAGAACCCGTCAACAGAAACAGGACCAAAGATCGTGCGTAGAACTTTTTTCTCAAAGATACCAAGGACTTCTTCATCCGCTATGGAGATTGTCCATGCCTCCGCGCCATATAGCAGGACTGGGATGATCAGGGTCTTATATAGAGTCAACTTGGTTCTTCGAGAGAGGGCTCTATTACTCAATTGCCTCTTGAGCCCGAAGAAACAGCGGTTGGCAAGGGTTATCCTACGCTTGATCTCGGTACTGATGTTATTTGTACAATTTACTCCGGAGCCGTGGTAAGTGAAGTCCTTGACTACCCCGAAGTTATAGCTGCCCATTGTGACGCTCTGTCCAAGACGTCGATGTTGTATGTCCTTTTTTGAGGACAGCATATACATACTTCGTTTTGCCCTCATTCACCGCCAGACCCATTGTAGCCGCTTCCGTCTCAATGTTAGCAAAAGCCTCACTGACGGCTCGCTGAGTTCTGCCAATCACGACAATGTCATCGGCGTATGCTAACAATTGCACGGACTTCTGGAAGATCGTTCCTCTAGTGTTGGCGTGTGAGTTTCGCACGATCTTCTAAAGGACGATGTTAAAGAAATCACACGTACCTCAAGCATTCATTTTAAAATTGGCTTATCGATGCTCGTATTGAGAGACAATCAGCGCCACCTTGCTGAAACCACATGTCGACCAGGACAACTTGTACATTTCATGCCAAGAAAATCGTTATCACTGAACGATAGCAGGTACCTTGACTATAACTTTGCTTCCAAGGTCATACTTGAAAAGTTTGCGGCCTTTTACTTCAACCAGACCATAAACTTCATCAAACAACAAATGCACTTTGCGCAAGCTTCCCAGGACCTCTACACAAGGGTTACCAAGTGGCAATCCATACATTTTTTTTGTCACCGAATAAGGATGATCATTAGCCTTAGTTACCTGTTCACAATGAACAATCATTCCTTTTTGCGGTTGTGCAGTGCTGGCAGCAAAGTACAAAGAAGTGGAGTACATATTTCAAAGGTTTATAAAGACAACCCTGATCTTCTCGAAAGCAATCTGTTGCGTGTGATCTGATGACGAGAGCTCTGGTGTGAATTCAGAGCATATGAGAGCTATGCCCTGTAAAGTATATTGAAGCTTCAGCCTGTAAAGTCCCCGACAGAGAGAGCAACAGGGGACCCCGCGTGATTGCGTGCTGATATCAACATTTTTGCAAACGAAGATTTAAAGTAACAGCTGCTTCCGTGACAAAAATTGCTTTACTTGACATGCCAATCAACTAACTGTGTGTAGACTTCCCCTATGTGCGATGCTATCCTCGACAATTTTCAAGATTGCATCGGTTACTGGCGAGTATGTCAGTCATTGTTAAGCTCAATTGAGAATCTTTCATTGTCGCCCGCTTGAGAAAAATCTGGCGACTCCTAATTACCGGGGTGGATTTAAAGACAACACAAATAGCTCTGAATGGTATCAACATTTCGCACACGATTATTCCCCAGTTCCAGCACCGTGTCCCATAAGCCGGCTATTGTATCCAAAGTGCAAACCTGATTTCCATAATTGCATGACATTAACCAGATTATCGGCAAACCCGAGTACATTTAATATTTGCGGTGACCGCCAGTTCAAAAGCAAGCCCCACAGTGGGCAATTAAATCAAGGAACAGGAAATCAAAATTAGCCACCGTGCGCACTATTCACGCCTACTGTGCGAAATAATTTAATTGACGGCACTTTTAACCATAATCACTTAATCGCGATCCGCAATGAGTTTCGCTAAATTGAAAACAAATTCGAACAAATTCTAAAGCGAATTGAAAGATGGCTGTTCAAAATTGAAATTGAATTTAATTCAATAAAATTGCACAAAGTGCTGCCATTTCCGATGGAACACACGAAAACACGCAAAGCGCGCAAAAAAGAGATAATAAATCGCAAATAGTCGCGTGATTCACGTCGCTCTGTGCAGTCATCAGTATTCCCCGGGCTGGCGGCAGCTGGCAAAGGGGTTGCGAGGGCACACCAACAAATACGCTGTGCATCAGCAATAGTTGATGTTTTGTTTTTTTTTGGAAGGTGGACTGTTAAACTGGTTTTGAGGGAATGCGAAGTTATTCGTCGTGACGCTGGTTGTGTTTCATTTTACTTCCAGATTCATTCATTCTGACTTGACTCAAACGTCTGGGGGAATCACATGCCGTTTGATGCCGAGGTTGATAACTTTGCGCTTACTTTTCAAATTCACATTCGCGCTGTATCTGTTTCGAGTTGTTTTATTGGGTTGACGCATTTACGGATTTGACGGATTCAGAGATAAAGCTTCCCAAGCTGTCATCGGGCTGCCCCACTTACTGTAGTCTTTGGCGAAGGTTCAAGTTTCCAACGACTTGATATATTCGTCCAATCCAAGCTGGCAGCCAAAAACATCGAGTACAACGTGTTCCTCTCAAGCTCACTGATTAACCACCCCCTCTCTGTGCAAGGAGCACGCATCTAATTGCGCAACAGGCCCTAGTCTCTCTGCGCGTTGAAAGGAAAAAACGAGAAAGGCAATTAATGGCTTAACATGTAATAGTTTAGGTTGGGTTACCGGGGTGCCAGCACACTTAGACCTTTGTTGTTCCATTGTGATACCCTACCTCTTCTCTGTATGGCATTCGCAGAAAATGCTGAAAAAGCATGAGGATCTATGTTATAATGTCTAGCGTACAGATTCTTCAGACGCAACATTTTTTGCTTAAAGGGCCAAACACGCCCAGACACCTCGTGAACCTTTGGTCTATGTAAGCACCCTATCCGCAAACTCGGTCAATCCGTACAGACACCACTTTGCTTCATTTCATCGTGGTATTAAGGTCGGAAAAAATGACAGACACATGTCAAAAGTCCTAGAAAAAAGGAGGAATATGGACCAAGGAGTGTAAAAAAGGATGATGGATGGACAATATTTGAATTTTCCCTCTGGTCTGTGCAAGTTTGACTATGCACGAAACAGACAGGTCGCTGCAGACAATGAAAAACTCAAAACAATTTTTAATTCAAGCAGACCGTCGCTACAGACCTTACGACATGATTACAAACGAGACAGACGGTTAAATTTATTAGGTTCGCAGAGACACATGTATGAGCCCTATTACAGAAGAATACAAAGTGAACACGATTCTATCAAATGCTTACAGGCTAGTAAACAGTCGTTCTCGCGCTTTGTGGAATCACTCTCTGCGCACAAGGGATTGTTCGAATTTACCACGAGGTTCATGCACTTTAGAGTCCAGAAATGCTCAACCAACGCCTTGGTCGGTATGTACGTCGACCCGAACGCCCTTGAAACTCGACGTCGTAGGTTTGATACCTGATGTGAGGAACAAAAAATAATTTTACGATCCCACTTCTTTCGAATCCCTGACATGGCTCAAAGAGTATCTCTGTCTCGGAAAAGCTTCTCAAACCTGACAAGGTTCGGATTTTTCATAAAACTGTATGTCCCTTCCACTCGTGAGAGAACACTAGCATGCACAACATGCCTAGTTGCTGAGAAGCTAGGCCCTGACCCTTTACGGGATGTAGCGCCGCCCATATCATATTTTATTACTATGCTTCGCGTCTAAGAATCGCCCAAGACTACCTCCGTAATGCTCTTGAGTTAAAGCCAAGTGTTTTCAATGCGCTACAGGTCATCTTTGCATTGAGATACGCTAACCACACACATCAGTTAACTGAGGACAAATTAGAAAATAAAAGTTGTAGACAGGAAACAGTCTAGCTTTAGTCAAACTCATTGTATTGGCCCGTTTCCCCAGGTGTTGCCGGGAAGTCCCAACAGCACCGTAGGGTAATTGGGTCCAAATGTTCAATTGAGAGCAGGCTTTACGAGGCAGATGCCAAAGTAATAGCTAACAAGTGTAAAAGTACCTAGTTCTAGGAACTTACCATAGTTGGACGATTCCAGAGACTTCCCCGTCACCATTACATTTTTTTGCTTACCGACTGCGATTGATCCCTCTCAGTGCAGATGATCGAGCCTAGAAGGGATCAGACAGCGCGCTGCGTAATTAAAAATCAGTCGCAAATACCACCAGTACCAGTATGAGTATTACTGATTCCTCCAACAGTTTACTGATCACCCTCATCACATCCGAAACACACTTCCTTAGGGTACTTTTACACGAACTAATTTAAACAGCAAGCTTTTCCATCTTGTAGGCAAGGGATGTGAAGCTTTTTCTGTGTCTCACCTCTCTTGCCAACAAGATGGAAAAGCTTGCTGTCGATTTTTGTTAGTAGTTAAGCCATTTTCATAGTGCCCGAGAACACGTTCGAATTAATTCACAACTGCGGTGCGCTTGATTCTTGATTTGAAATTTTCAATGAATAGACTTATACAGCTTAAATGGCTTGATGTCACAAGATCCAGCAGCCGACATTGGGTGCAATAAACCACTTCCCCTTCTACAAGGAGCATTTTCATAAATCGTCAACCTGTTGGTTGGACATCAAGCATATCTGGCGATGCCAGTTCTTTTTGAAAACTGTCGAAAAATAAGATCGAAATTGACTACGAGCAGGCTTATCCTCTGAAACCAAGACTGAGTAGTTAGTCAATGAAGGTATTTATGCAACGACCATTAAGGTCAACTATATGATGTGGTGGCCCGTGGCGTTGTGGGTATGTGCGTCGACCGCAACCTCGACGTCGTAGGTTCGATTCCAGCTCTGAGCGACACAAATCATTTTCACGACCCCACCTCTTTCGAGTTACTGACAATGCTCAAAGAGTATTTCCTGTCTAGAAAAAGCTTCTCAAATCTGGCCGTTCGGATTTGGCATAAAACTGTAGGTCCCTCCCACTCGTGTGAGAACAATAGCACGCACAACACTAGTGGTTACTGAGAAGCTAGACCCTGGCCTCCTATGGGCTGTAGCGCCATCCATATTATATATATATATATGATGCTGGCTCGAAGATGCTGACAAACACAGGCGCGGGCATGGATACACAGCTTGTCTGGATGTCACATTAACAAGTACAAGGGCGGACATTGTCTCCGAAACCTTAAATATGTGCTGTTCAAACAGACGCTGCCACTGAAACAGTGATTTACTGTGATCACCACCAGCTGATGTTGACATTCAGTCATATGTCCACCAAAGCAATTTTGGCACCAGAAATTAAGTCCAAAACCACTTAGTTCACAACACTTTATGTTCGGTTTCCGGTGACACGGTTATAACCGGCAGTGAAATATATGATGAACTTGAGAAGAAAGGAGCCTGCATTGATCCATCCCACACAAGACAATGGATGAACAACCATGTACTTAATCAACTATTGCGCCAGCGAACCATGGAGCAAGCAGGAGCAATTGCTGCCTTCCATCGTTGACGGTCATAGGCAAGCTGCTTCCAGTCATTAAGACCAAGCTTCAATATGACCGCGGTAATTTGGTCTTCTTCTCCTTCTCTTGTCTCGAATTTGAAGACCCTCCTAGCTGGAGCGTTGGAGTCCATTCGCTCGAGTGGCCGAGCCAGTGCAGTCAACGAATTCTTGCCTTCAGGACTATATGCACATCCTGGTACAGCTAACAAAGTTCGAGGTTGTGTCTTCTCCTCCATTGGCCTTCCTCACAGACGGGACAGCATGTGTAACTCTTTCATCACCTGATGATCACTCGGGCACTTTGGTTTACTGCTTACACTCGCTTACACGTGACGAAGGCTTATCGGTCACAATCTTCGGAAGCATCATGCTCTAAAAATTGGACTTGTAAACGACTACATACACAAGTAAACTAGAAGATATATCATTTGGGAATCAGAACACAGATCACGAAGACGTTGCAGAAAGACATATACTCTCCCCTTTTCAGATTACACAATAACGACATGTTTGATGGCTTGACACTGTTTCACAATGCAGCACAGTGAATTAAGGCAACAAAAAGAGTCCAATGTAGACTCGCTACCGCGAACCTCCCAACATCATTTCAAACAACCAAATCTGCTCAATATAAATACACGAGATACCAGCATAGTACAAGACCGTATGCAATATTTTCTTATTAGCACATGTCAGAACCACAAAGTGCGCACTTACGCCTGAATGTATGCCAGGCCACATCTTAACAGTAGCGTCTTAATAGTGTGTTACCACATTTAAAAATCAACAGAGCGACATCATTTGCAACTGAACTAGACTAAAAATCAAGTTACAAGCATAAAGCATGGAAAATCCCTTCAAAGTTAAACACAGCCACAACGACAGTAGGTAGTCACAACAATTGAATGTTAGTGATGCCTCAGTATAAGCAAATCCCCGTAGGAGGTGCGTCAGTCATCTCTGTTCTCGGGGGGCTTTCTCTGGAAAGAGGGAAGAATATGACATTTGCTGATCTTCTCAGAAAATATCACGTTTGCAGCCCGTCTCCAGGCCATATGCTTCTAATCAACTGAAAGTTGAAACAGGAAAGAAAAATGACAGCGCAAATTACTGGTGGACATCTGGAAATTGTTTACTCATTTCTTTCTTTAACTGGAGCTATGCTGCCCTGCAGTGGATGCCGCCGTCGCATTAGTTCCACACGTCGCATTAGTTGAGACTTCCTCTTCCGATTGAGTGTGTGTGCCGCTTTAATCGTGCGCACACATAATTCGTAAAGGAAATTAGCAAAAAAAAAACAGAAAAGCAATGAACCATTCATGGCATGTTCACAGAGACGTTGGTATCATAAAATGCCTCGTAAGAAAAACCACTTAGAATGTTTACGGACACTACTCTCTTCTTGCCAGTGAATGACAGTTCCAACTACGCAACTGAAAACTGCCAAACTGAGACTACGAAAGAAACAGATGACGTTGCGCAAAATTTGAGATTCTTGTGCACGAGGGATCGTAAATACTGACTTGGGCGCTGATTTACGTTCGACACCCGTGCAGAAATTGCCGAAAGTTTCGCCACTTCTCCCATTTCATATTGAAGATCTTTATCGCGTTATTTGTGCACAGGCATATGGTCTCAAGCAAGTGGTTGATGTTTAATTCCTTTTGCGTCCGTCTGAGGTGCTCTGTTTCTAAAAACGATCACACTTGCGAACGGTCGTAAATTCGATGCAGTTCTGGAATAGATATTTTGTTGAATTGAATTTCGCAGAAGTCAAATTGCGAACTTGCCGGTGGGAGACTTTTTTTGCTGAGTGAGGTGGGAGCAATACAAATTGGCCTTTAGGGAGACAGGGACGATCATTTTTCATGGACGTGGACAAGACATTCTTTGTGAAGCTTTCAGAGGAGTATTTTATTTTGAAGGCAGTCATTTTTCGGCCTGCATACTCACAAAGAATTCTTTGAATACTTATATTCTCTCCCACTTTAGCGATCGAGACTCAGTCACTGTATGCCTGGAGGCAGGCAAAACCAAACTATGGCTAGTCTCCTCCTACATGGCCCATGACCATGGGGAATGTCCGTGAGAGACGCTGAAAAGGACAATTGCTGAGGCGAAAAAAACCAGAACCGCGCTAATCCTGGGCTGTGATGCAAACGCCCATCACACAATATGGGGAAGCACGAACATCAACGAAAGAGGTGAGTACCTTTTCAACTACCTTGTAAGTAGTAGGTTAGATTTGTGGCGACCTTACACTCGTGTCTGACCATATAGCGGATATAATCAGGAATTGGAGGGTATCATCCGATCACTCCTTCTCTGATCACCGCTATCTAATGTTCCCAAAGAGTCTTTAGGAATCCTAAGAGAACTAACTGGGAAGGATATAGAGAGATTGTTGCGGCAACAATGTCGAGCACCAACAACTCCATCCCGAGCAACCCCACTGATCTCGAACATTCAGTGGACAACCTCACAAAAACCCTCACCAATGCAATGGCACTGTCATGTCCAATCAGCAGGCAAAGAGGCAAGTCTAAACCTCCTTGGTGGAACCATGAAATTGACCATCTGCGCAAGAGTTGTAGGAAGCTCTTTAACAAGGCGAAGGGTTCGCGTGATGCTAAGGACTAAGACTCCCATAAGGAACACCTCAGTACCTTTAAAACTGAATTGAGGAAGGCCAAACGAACCGCTTGGAGACTTTTTTGTGGTAAAATCGAAGAAGTCTCCGAGGCTTCGAGGCTAAGAAAGATTCTAGCATCATCCCCTAAATCACCTAGCTTCCTACAAAAACCTGACGGAACCTGGACCACATCCAGTGAGGAAACCCTCAGTCTCCTTGTCGATACGCACTTTCCGGGCAACTTCCCGGTTAGAGCCAAGGAGGTGGAGGAAATCGTATCTCCTCCAAATACTCCATGTAACCTTATAAATGTCAGCCACACCACTATCATGTGGGCACTGACAAGCTTCAAAACCCTTCAAGAACAGCTGACCTCATCATGCCTTGGATTCTCAGCATATTCAAAGCTTGTATGAGTCTCAGTCATGTCCCCAACGCCTGGAAAAGGGTCAAAGTAGTGTTTATTCCTAAAGCGGGTAAATACTCCCATGCCAATAATCGATATTATATTTGAATGATTTCCTTCGAATATATTTACATGGAAACACACTCAAACGGACAAGCTAATCAGTTAATCAGTATTTATTTCAACGCCGGTATGGTATGCCAAGTTTAAGAACCGACCTCAAAGGCTAAGTTGGACAAATGAGTTGTGCGGTGAAGATTTAGATGGAGCAGGCCATCTGATGTGATTGACCACTGCGGAGCACTGAACTCATGTCATTGATCACTTCGACTAGTTGCTATTTCAAGGCCAAAGGAAGCAAGGCTTTTCTCCGCATGAACAAAATCTTAGACAGCGATAGTCACAATTTTCTGCTACATGAACCTTGATCATTGCTGGTTCAGCGTGGGCTTAGTTAGGTTAGCCTGACCACCCCAGTTATTCAACAATAAGTTATGCCTACATGGTTGCTTTCACAAAAAAATATGTCATTTATAACAGCTTCAACGATGGGAGAGCAAATATTCTGCGCTCTCAGGAATTTTAAAATGTCACCGACATTCTTTGGCGTCAGTTCACCTTGTCAGTGCGTTCTTTTCCAAGCTGTTGGAAGAGGTGGCCAGTTGGCAACTTAGTTAAACGTTGTCTCCTTCTCTTCCAAGAGTCATTACACGGTGCTCCCAATCCTCTTGTCTGATGACCCAAAAGGCAGTGATCGGTAGATAGGCCATTCATCCAATTGATGGCTGCTCTATTCATCCCTAGGAGCAAGTCGGTCTTTTGATATATATATTGATTAGATTTAGTTTGAAGCCCTGTTGGCATCAAGTTCAATCTGCTGTTGGGATACGCGGATGACATCGACATTGTCGCGCGGTCCCGCTGGTTCGAGAAGGAGAGGAAGACCGAAACTCCGGTACAAAGACCAAGTTATCGCGGATGCAAGACAGCTTGGCCTTGATGACTGGAAGCAGCGTGCCCAGGACCGTCACCGATGGAAGGCAGCAATTGCTCAGGCTCAGACCCTTTATGGTTCGTCTGCCTGATAAGTAAGTAAGTAAGGTTGTCCTTGAATTGTAATACCGTCCTCGTCCAGCGAGGATGTCGTATGCCGAAAGCCGATTGAAGTGCATAGCCAACGAACCAATCCTGAATGTATTGTTTCTAGTTCGGTTTCCTTTTTACAATGACTTCGGTCAAGGTTGCTCTTGATTGAGAGCTAAGTTGTGCTATCGATTTTCAGGACTTCTTTTGCAGTGGCTGTCTAAGCAATGGATGATCCTTTACCTAGACCTGGTTAATCTGTTTGGAGCTTAAGAGCGGTGGCCAGAACGTTGTAGAAGCTAGGCGTTGGCCCTCTACGAGCTGTAGCACCAACCATGTTATTATTATGTTATGAAGTAACGATCGTTTGTCGTCGGAACGGTTAACACATTATGATGTCTGATGCAGCGTATGGCCTTGACGTCCTGAACTGGTTGGAGTGTTATGCTCTTGTGGATAACAAAGTATAGACGGGTTGGTTAATGCAATGTGGAAGGACACATCATTTCTATGATGAATGGCGTGGATTGCCCGATCTAATTGATGCGCACAGCTCTCCCAGACAAGACTACAAACCGGATCCAACGTGAAATAAGTGCCATATCTGATCTGAAAGAATTTACGCCGCCGAACCGGAGAGTGGACGACCATCAGGAGGACCAATCTATTTAGAGCAGATTTCCAACCACTGGAAGTGACGCTTTGAAACATCTGCCAGAAGACAGCCTTACCTCTTCTTATTAGAAGCGTTTGCCCACTTCAATCTTTACCTTATCTCAAAGACTGAGGAGAAGAGCCATTGTCAGCCACGGGGAACTGCGCAAGAATGCCTTTTTTACTTCCATTTAATCTCCCAGAGCCACTGCCATCTTCAAGGAGTCTCTTCAAGACTGCTCACTCCTGTATCCACTGCTCTGTGTCTTCAGTGATTCGGCTTAAAACATCGAATCTACAAGCCGACTCGGCTGTAATCGCTGTTGTTCATGTCTACCCTAAGTTCCATTTGTACTGTTGCTGATATGTTCGTCTATCGGTTCCATGTCGTGGCTGCTGCCTAGTCCTCAGTCCCCCTGATTCCGTTCGAAAAGAAATTTAAAATATTCCCCTGTTCACCCAAAGTAGCCAACATTTTAGTGCCAGCCTGATACGCAGTAGCAATGCTCTGGAAATTTGAACAAATTCGGACATTGTGCCAGTCACTCACCCGCTGATGTCCCTGTTGGCAAGTAAGCGACTTCTTTTATATGCAAACCATACAACGTCGCCAATTCCACTTGCCACTGCATTCGCTGCCCAACCCCTCCGCATTCGCAGACTTCGCAATCGAATCTATCGCAACGCAGTTCCCTTCCCAGAGGAGGTTCAACTTTGCGTAAAAATGCCTTTAAGCCAAACGAATCCGCTCGCCGCTGAACTATGTATCTGTGCCAATGACACTGCAATGGCATTAACTAACAGACCATTGATTACGAATTTAACAGCACCACGGACGTCTTCATTAGAAAGGCCCAACCGAGTGCCACCGCACTGCGGACGCGACGCGGTTCGCCAGAAGCCGGCTCCGGGCACGACACAGCCGCTGTTCCACGAGGCAGCGTTATCAGTCACCTACTTCACATTGTGCAGTCGTTAAATGGAGGTAAGCTCACTTAACAGTTAACTCGTGGTGCGTTCTACTGGGGCGATGTGACCGTAAATTATTGTAGTCAGTTGTAGAAGCTATTGTTCGAGACAGAATGCAGTGCGCTCGTTGCGACAGACGAAGGCCATCGCACAGTGAACGTGGTTGTTGTCAGTGAGTTGGTAAGTCGAAGGTGATCGGACGACGACGACGTGGTAACTCCCAGTGGCCAGTGGCTTGATGTGGATCCACCCGGTGAGTAATGAACGTTCTAACAATGGAGTCGGAAGATCTGACGTAAGAGCCCCGGAGCTTAATTAAAGCAGTAATCTTTCGTAATCACATTAGGGGATCTTCAATAAGGCGTTCCTTCTGCTGTGAGCCGTGGTTTGAGATCATTTTGAGTGACACAGAAAGAATGCCGACGTTTCATGTTTGACATCAATCGGGTGCACGACCAACGATGATGCACCAATTGTGTTCGTTCATGCGTAGCTCACGCGATATGCGACTGAATCGTCACATATTTGGTGGAAGTGCTACGCTGACCCCGCGAAAGAGTGAAAATACATGTTCGCCCTGTTCGGCCAGATTCCACATTCTTCAGCGTAATCGGCTCTATTCTCTTACGAAACGTTTCGCTTTGTCTGCCCGCCGAGATTCAATCTGCAGTGATCTACCGGCTGATTGTTGTGCTTGATTAATTCATGCAAACGATGAACACTTGCGCAAAGCATGTTTTTTCCCACAGTGAAATTTCAACGAACGTGCGTGGAGTTTTACTCCCCAAGGTTGACTCGAGACAGTAGGTACTTAACGTCGACCCGCCCTCCGACGTACGTGCACTGGGTTTGTACGCAATGCCTGGCGACTAGACTATTATATTTTTATCGCAAAGCCGTGAATAATCGTTTAGCAGGTAACTTTCTTGCAAAAGTTCATGCAGTTTTAAGGTGGCTTTTAATTATTGGCGTGGATCGTGGAGTGCATTGGTGATTGGTGCAAGGGATAACTGAATGGAATATCCACTTACGTTACAGTCTCGTGCTCTGTTTCCTAAGAGTGGAATTCAGTGCCGTGATCTATTGAAGCCAGTAGCCAGTAGCCAGTAACAGGATTCTACCTCAGAAGTTCTTGGCCACATCAGAACTTGTGCACAGTATTCAAATCTGATTGTTTGCCAGGACCACGAGTAGCTGCAACGACTGCGCCTCTACTACGTTTTGTCGATCTTCATTCCGACAAGCTTCTGTCCGATGTTCATATTCTTTGTATAGTTATTTTACCCGTTGGTAGAACTTCCTGACATCATTTCTGCCGTAACAACTCCCCATTTTTTCGATCGCACGCTTCTCATACTTTTTCTTTTTCTTTTTGAGAAGCCGGTGATCTTCCCTTCTTTTAAGTCCGTAGAGCTCATGAACCGTTCTCGTCCTTCTATCCAGCGTCGCCTTATATACTGCTAGCTTCGTTAAATGCGCCTGAGGGCACTCTTTGTCAAACTATGGGTTTTTACTTGGTGTCGTCAAAGGCGGCTTTTCTGACGGCGTTTGGACAACGTCGATTGATTCGCCTGGCAGGGTTACACTCTCTGAGAGCTTCAGGGAGACTCGATCGGAAAAGTTCCTAACGGCCGATATATCGATTGTAGCTTTCCGACGTCAAATTGTTTTGGTCTTGCTCTACTCCCTTGTGCTATAGATATCCGAGTTCTGACCTTGGCTACAACAAGGTAATGAACCGAGTCGATGTTAGCATTTCGGAACGTTCGTACATGGAGGATACTGGAGGAGTGTCTGACGTCGATCGGTTGAATGATCAGGGGGCCGCCAGGTACCTTTGTGAATGTTGAGATGAGGGAACTGCGTGCTGGCTATAGAGAGGTTTCGCTTCGTCAGGAAGTCCAACAGCCTTACTCCATTGTCGGACGTGTTGTTATGTAGGCTGCACTATCAAAGACTCTAGCAAAGACATATTTTACCCAGCTTTGCAATTAAAATTTCTAGAACGATCTTGGTGTCGTAGGTGGGGCATTGATCGTATGTCCTTTCTAGGAAATCGCAGAAGTAGTCCTCGCTATCGTCGTCTTTATCCTGCGTTGAAACGTGGACGCAGATTAGGCTGATGTTGCCGAGTGTAGCCTTTATGCGGATTGGTGATATGTTAAGGGACCTCACATTCCACGTGCAGAACCGAAAATCTTGGTTTGTTGTCCATGGTCGTCAGCAGTAAGGTCATAGGTATCCGGGGCTTGTTTCCGTCTCTGAATTAGAGTTTTTTGTATTTTAGCCCATGAAACCCCCGAAACTGGAGGAACGGGTTCTGGCTTAAACCCATGGACAAGGCGCCGCTGTATACATTAGTTCACCCTTAAGCGATTGCAGTAAAGGCTATCCAGAAGGCAGGAGGCATGCCAACTTGACGTAACATACAGCCTGCACGTGCACTGATCATTGTTGGCATCTCGGCAATTCGAGAGCAATCAACAAATTTTCCCTGAATGCACAGGCCCATGCCCTCCCGAATAGCTGTCCAATCCCACAAATTAAATGTCGACTTGTTCTTTAGATGAGCATGGTAGCTGATTGATGCCTTTTTGATGACTGCTTTCTGAACCATGTAGTGCTGCAAGGACATGATGTTTTGTCGTAGAGCTTCCAATATTGCGAGCTTCTCTGTGCTTGCTGGTGTGCCATATTGGAAGCCGTACGTTAAAATCTGCGCACCCAACTACATGTAGACAAGCACCTTTGCCCTCTTGCTCTCTTGCTTATGTATCAAAGGATAGATGCGATGGAAGCCTAGGTTGGCATTTTTAAGGGGCAGATTCGAATGGCTGTTGAATTTCAAAATGTCCGTCCGTCGTATTGTCGTTTGGTTTGACCGTTTGGTATCACTATCTTTAAGCGCCGACATTGCGTTGCTAACCTGCACCGACCTAACAACTGAGGTTATTGGGGAATCCCATTTGATTCAGCTTGTAAATGAGCTTCATCTGAATTGCAGCGTGTTCCTGTGAAAGTGATCTTCAGCTAACAAACTTCTCTGGCTATCAATGCTTCTTACTATCTTCTTGGCGGATTGCTAAAGTCTGAACTTCCCTAGTTTCCACCAGACCAGGTCCGTTGTGTTACTGCTAATTGGAGGTGGTACTTGCGAATGGTCCTCAGTTCGGTCAATTAATGAGGTGCCTTATTATGCGTGAGGCTATTACTCAGCTCTGCAGTATCTACAGAAGTCATTGTAGGTGTGTTCAAGATTGGAGGCGTGAGTATCGATACTGTATGACCTGTAGTAGAGCCGATGACAGTTTTGAGCAGGCTGAGTGGGCGTTTTGAAGCGAGGGTAGCCCATAAGTGATTTTTGATGAAGTATCCAGTAGACTGTCTACGATTTGTATGAGTAAACGTTTAAAGCTTCAATAGACGTTTTGCAATTGCTTTGGACATGGATGGCGGGTTTCTATACAGAAAAGTATGGAACTAGTCTGGCGGGTTCGACTGGTTCACGATTGTCTGTGGTGTTTTAGTATTATGGCACCGACTATGTAAGTTGGATGCTTAAACACTTGACCAACTCGTTAAGAGATAGACGCTAATTCATTGAAGTCTTGGAGTAAAAAGTGACGGCAATCAGAAATTTGATTGTAGCCTGGCTGTCTGAACAGATGACGATATCTGTGAAAATGCAGAGAGAAACGTCCTGCTTCTGATGTTCAGACTTGGAGCCTGCCCTGCATGCCAAGTTCTTCTCAAAGGGGACCTAGACTTTGGTGAGGTTGCTGTTTTTATGGATCTGAAGCTTGCAAGCACAGTAGAGTGCCCGTAGCTGAGTTCCTTTCACATTTGCAGCGATCTTTTCACCGTGTCGGTTGCAGCCTTAGTCTGCTGAGTACCTAGGTCTACCAGCTCTGACCTTATTCACATGGGATTTTTGTCATTCTCACAGAGCTGTAGGTTGAATTTGAGAATTTTTTAGTTGCGAATATGTGGACCGCGTCGGCCTCTTTGCTTACTGCGTTCGCGATTAATAGCTCACAAAATAATTGAATGACTGATTCGCAGAGAAACAATTTAAAATCTTCAATTATGATGTCTTAGCTAACTTTTGTTGATATTCATCTCGATAATTAAATTCGCAACTTTTGACATAACATGAACTACATCTGACGTTATGTTTATATTTGTTGATAAATGGTAATTTCCCAGCTAACCGCTTCGATATTCAAATTATGCTATTTTGAAACCAATTGTTACGATGTTTCTTTTATACGTCAGCTGTATGCTTACAAAGCTCTTCGTTTAAAATACAAAAATACACCCATTCGAAGCGAATACGAAAGAAATAAACACAACAACTTAAGCTCATCATTTCGTTTCGCATGCACGTAGACATGGCCCAACTGCGATCGCATTTTCATCTCGAAAACCCTTTTAACAGCTAAAAATAATCGCCCATCCAAACCTGTTTAAGCCCTAATGCTGACTTTATTTAACGACACATATCGGCCGACGTTGAAGATAATCGTATTCAAATGATTTTTGGTGCATTTTTATTTCACAACATTCCGTCGCTTAGTAGCGACTTCACAACACCCGATGAACACCCGACTTTGGGTACCCACGGGTGTTCGTATCAAGTCAAATGTAAAACATAACGGTCTTTAAGGTATGACCTAAGATTGATGATGTGGTCGCATCATAAAAAGTTATAGTCTCTTACGACTTAATTTCTTACTGCTGTTGGATTGGAGCTCGTTCTAAAACTACATTTATGCGCTCGAGTTGGAGGAGGTGATGGGCGCGTTGTGCTGGAAAAGTGTGTCAACGGGCATCGGTGTGGCTTTATCGGTGTCAATCAAGACGTTTGTTAAAACCTTTTTTGCTGATTTAGTAAGAATTCTTGTGAAGGCGATGTGATGATAAGGAATGAATGCCGTGTTGATGGGTAAAAACTGGTTCTAAATTCGTTGAATTGATATTTGTTCAGTATAAGACAGCAAAACTGAAAAACGATCTAAAGAATGACATGATCAATGAACTCAGTCTTTGCCATTGAACCCGCTCCTTATCCGAATAAAGGATTAAGTGTTGTTCAGGTACCAGTTCCAATGATTGATTAGCACTTCAATGAGTTTAAATTGAACTTGTTGCACCGAGGTTGCAAGCGGTGTTCTGTAAGTCGACTGTGTAGAGAGACGGCTCTCGACTTCAGTTTATTCAGATTTTTTTTTAAAGATTATGGAATGGCATTTTGTTAAGTTTGTTTACGATTTTCGATGTGCCTTTGGCGATGAAGCGACGACATCCTACAGAAATGTAAAAATTTCACGTACACTGAATCCAAGCGTGATCGACGTCCGCTCAAAACAGCTTCAGTGTGCACAATGTCACATCAAGCGATATACTGCGAGAAAGGGGCAACCTAAGGCGTTAGATCGACTAGCATACATAAAATTTTTCATGAATAGTTTTCAGGGGAGAACATACCAATTTTATACCAGAAAGTGGTGATTTGTGGAAAGCATTAATTTTTTGTTTTCATTTGAAGAAAAGTGCTGCAGAGTCGCATTGAAAATTTGTCGAGGCATCTGGTGATCATGCTCTATCAGAAGCAACATGCAAAAGATGGTTTCAACGGTTCAGAAATAATGATTTTGATGTGAGAAATGAAGAACGTGGAAGAACACCAAAAAAGTTTGAAGACGCCGAATTGCAAACGATATTGGATGGAGATGTCACTTTGAGTCAAAAGCAAATGACAGCAATGTTAAATGTTGCACATCAAACAATTTCTGACCGTTTAAAAGCTATGGGAAAGATCCAAAAGTGTGGAAAATGGGTGGCACATGAATTGAATGAAAGACAGATGGAAAACCGAAAAAACACTTGTGAAATTTTGCTTCAAAGACACGTAAGCAAATCGGTTTTGCATCGGATTGTTACTGGCTATGAAAAATGGATTTATTTTAAGAATCATAAGCGGAAAAAATCATGGTTTAATCCGGGACAACCGTCAACATTGACTGCAAAACCAGATCGATTCGGCAATTAAACAATGCTTCCTGTCCTTCCGACTACCATTTGTTTTCATCGATGGGACACGCATTGGCTGAGCAGCACTTCGATTTCTACGAAGAAATCGAAAATTGGGTGCCTGATTGGTTTGCTTTAAAAGACGAACAATTTTATGGCGTGGTATTCACAAATTGCCAGAAAGGTGGTCAAAATGTGTAGAAAACAATGGCCAATACTTTGAAAAAAATGTTTTTACTTTCCCATTAATAATTAGTGTTTCAATTAAAAAAAAATCTCATTTCATACCGGTATACCTGGTATATGCTACATAATTTAACAATCGCCTTGATGAGTCGTCCGGTATACAGTAGTGCTTTGACAACCAATGCCAAAACCATATTTTACGGACAATGTATGCCTTTAAACACAATGTGTTAGAGGTCGCTCATGCGGGTTAGCATGCATGTTCCCCAAAGGTCGTAAAAAAAATCTTAAAGACCAAGTGCCAAGGTGAATGCTGTGTAGCCAAAACCATGTATTTTTTGAAAAGAAGTGAGGTGTGCACGGATGAGAAAAAGGGCTGTTGTGGCCGAGATTGTCAAACTTATTTGAAAATGAGGTATTTTGGTCAACGGATGGCCCATAATGCCGCACCGTCTAATCGTCTTGCGATGTCAGTTGGCCCCCTCGAAGCTCCAAGGTCTTTTCGGTTTGTTTTTAAGGAAAAGTGAACTGCCTTTGGTCCTGTTTGCGTCGATGGCGTCTGGAGTAGAGAACACTACAGCAACGGCTTGAAGAGTCTTTGAATCAGAGTCAACTTGGATGTGCTTGGAACTTGGAAGATAACTGGCGAAAGATCATTCTCACTGGAGATGCCTATATAGGTATAGGCCCAGGTCCACCCCGGACTGTAGTACCAAGCAAAGAAGAACTTGAAGGAGGTTACGCCAGAAATTCAAAAACGATTCAAGCACTTAAGGCCAATGTCATGCAAGTATTATTATCGAAGGTACCCTTTCGGTAACCTACCTATGGGTAGGTTGGTTCGATGGGGATATGTTCTCTTTGATAATCCCCATCGTTGACCACTTTTTAATTTGCTCAAGACTGTAGCATATATTTGAATCGATTGATGAAAGGGATAGTTTTTATTCCAAGTAAAATATCGCAAAATATGAGCAATCCGTAAGCTACAGCACGAAACCACCAGAAAGCTCCAGAAAAATTGGCGTGACAAAATGCGCTACTGTGAAGCCAATCGAGCCAGAAAATCGAACGACGTTGTTTTTTTATAATTAATTAATGGCAATTACTGAAGCTATAATGCATGGAAACAATTTAATTTTCTTGATTGCATTGCAATTTTAAACTATAATTCTAGCAGCATTGCGATATGATGATTTTCGAGGATTAAGACATCAGTCTGAAGTCTTAAAGATAGTTTTTCAACCGGACTCAGCCGGACTCCCAGCAATGATTTTATCTATAGGCTGCCCCTCTCAACGTATGTGCAACTGCGGTGGGCCTATAACAATAGTGTATTTTTTGTTTTATTGAAAGGCTGTCGAGAACCCCATAGGTCTGCGAACTACAGGCTGAGAATGACTTCTTCTTCTTTTTCTTGTGGCGCTACAGTCCAGGGTGAACCTGGGCCTCGGTCAACAATCCTCTCCAGCTGGCATGATCTTTAGCCAGCTGTCTCGAATTTCGCACTCCAAGTGAGTTGAGGTCCTTCTCCACTTGAGTGCGCCATCAGGTTCGTGGTCGTCCTTTATTGCTTCGGAGTCGAAAACTCTTCGGACTGTAGCAGTGTTGTCCATGCGCTCAACATGGCCTAGCCATCTTAGGCGTTGAATCCGTAGACGCCTGATTAGACTCATGTCGCTGTACAGCAAGAACCAAAGATTGAACGCAGAACTTATCTCTCGAAGAGACCAAGTGTGTCTTCATCCGCTCTTGAGTTAGTCCAAGCTTCCGCGCCATACAGCAGGACAGGGATGATCAAGGTCTTATATAATGTAAGCTTGGTCTTTCGGGAGAGGGCTCTGCTACTCAATTGCCTCTTGAGCCCAAAGAAACAGCGGTTGGCAAGAGTTATTTTGCGTTTAATCACGGTACTGATGTTGTTTGCACTATTTACTTGGGAGCGCCTTTACTACCTCGAAGTTGTTCATTGGTTGATGTTGTATGTCCTTTCTTCATGACAGCGTATACTTTGTTTTGCCCTCATTCACCGCTAAACCCAAACATTTTTGCCGCCTCCGTTTCAATACAAGCAAACGCTTCATTGACAGCTCGCTGAGTTCGGCCAATCAAGTCAATGTCGTCCGCGTATGCTAGCAGTTGAACGGACCTTTGGAAGATCGTGCCGTTGAAAATGACTGCTCTAAGCTAACATCTGTTGTCTGGATTACTTTGTGGGATTTCCTCTTCCAAAATCATAGCACTTATTTTGAACTCGCCTTTGCAAGTCTTCGTAAAATTCCCCGAATTAGCTAATATTAGTCCGTCAATGGACTTCCTACGTTCAATTGTCACAGGATATGAAAATTGGTTCGAATTAGGAGAAGTTCGACCTAGAGACTGTTTTTTTGTATGAAAAATTGAGGAGAATGCCAAAGTACGGCAAACAAAAAAAGAGTTAGAGATATAGAGGAAAGATTCCATTGAATATACCATTTCCCCTACCATCATCCTATTAGAGTCTATTTATTCTGGCCTTCCTGCCACATCAGAGTACATCGCCTCAGAAAGAACAAATATCACATCACCTGCTGCCTTGCCTTGTGCAAAACTCACTTTCGATCGGTGAACCCCTCCCTGCAAGATCAAAGAGTCCTCCATTCAACCGATTTCAAATCGATTTGGCACACGACAAATCAAACAAACGACAGCAAAAAATAAACTCTCACCATCCACAAGAATTCAACTGTTAACCCAGCAAAGGCATTAAATTCGTTCCCATAGCGGTTCTCCAATTCATTACACCGCTCCCCAGACCGCCGCGCCTGCCCCAAAAATCATTACCCGCCTCTAGTGACGGTCGTAAAAAAATCGTGCGCCAAATTCAAATTACGAACGTGTCAGCATGCCAAACGTAAAACGCTCCAAGCGCCAGATATCCCGGCCGGCTGTGTGCGTTCCGTCTCATCGCCCCAGCAAAGACGCGTCCGCCCGTTAGTCAGGCGGCCGCGGAACTCTCGTTCCGTCATTATTTCTGTGTCATTTTCCAGCCGAAAATTACAGTCCGTCAAAAGACCAAAATCACCTAATCGCTCCGAATGAGTCATTAGCCAAGTGCAAATCACTGGCAGGCAGCCCCTCATCCGAGCGGCGGTGTGTTTGACATCGAAAACCACTTGCTGCCGTCAGGCCGATTGCCTGGCTATTTTCCATCTCTGATAGCGCGGCCCTTGTAAACAAAAACACATCACTCACACACAGAAACACACACTTTGGTATGTAATGCGGTTCACATTCCTCCACCTCCGCGGATGGGGGGTCCAGCAGCTCTGAGTCGTTGTCACTTCCACGAGTGCGAGTGCTGCCATCCCCGTGGACCTGAGGCGAGCGAAGAAGCGTTAGGCTGCAAATCAATTAACAAATCCCCGCCGCATGCCCCCCGTCCGCCAGCGTAGTGAACATCAAAGACCACACGCACACAGCCACGTGTGCATTTGCGGATTCCCAGCCCGCTAACAACTACAACAGTTAACCACAACAAATGTGGAATTTTCTATCCGAGAATCGCGATTCGCGATCCGCAGCCACCAGCGGAGAGCTCGCAACAAATGAACGACCAATTCGAGTGTACGCTTGCGGTGTTCGTCGGTCGTTCGCCGAATCTCTGGATTCAGTCGTTTTCAGCCCAGTCCACCTGCAGACGCCACCACCACCACCACCACCACCATCGGCCGCCAATCTCTATCCAACCGGTCTGTGTCCCCACCGACCCCAGCCCCACACTGCATTCCGTACATCCATCAGCTGAGCAGCGAGCGTGCTGCAGACTCAACTTACGACTGGTCACCATTTGATGTCCGACGGTCGCGCGCGTAGTCTTCCGTAAACCCTCCAAAGCTCCACACACGCAGCGCTCACCACTGGAGGGCTAGATCAGCAACAGCAACAGCCACAGCAGCACCATTACCACATGATTTCGTGTGGTCCACGGGTTTTTTGAATTTGTTGTTTTGGATCTCGTTTTTATTTGTTTTCTGATTCACACCAGTCGGCGTCGTCGTTGCAGTTCTGCCGAGATAAAAAGATACAGCGATGCAATCTCAGCGGCTGAGCAATTCCGCGTGCAGTTGTGCAGTTGAGAAGATCTTTCGGTTGCGAAAGGAGAGCAAGTTCATGTGAACGCTGTTTTAATCGCCGGTCGTCGTCGGTTGTGACTGTGAGTGTTCCGCGGTGTTTTGTTTAGTTTTGTTTTGTGTACACATTTTGCAACTGAGTGCCGTGAGTGATTTAGTTTCGTGAAAGCAAACGAAAACAAGCGAAGAGATTTGCACAAGACGTGATAAAGTGACAAGGCAACACACATTTGGAATACTTCCTGCAAGACCTGCCCGAGCTGCCCCCTGACAGCTAACTAAGGTCAGTATGAACTGTCAATGGGTTGTCATGTAACGTGCGATTTTGTGTCACTGTGTCGATGGCACTTCGTCCACTTGGTGGTGGAATTGTTTGGATTGCGTATGTCCGGCAAACAATTGAACTTTAATTTGATTTGCGAAACTCGTTGAATGGGGGTGCACTTAATCCCTTTAGCAGCGTCCAAAGTGCGGGCGTTGCCGCTGCTGGCTCACGTGGCTGAGCAAACGTCACCCGGCCATTTGTGGTTGTTTATGGTGTGAAGTTTATGGTTTTTTTTTTGTCATTCGTCACGACAGGTTTCATCTGGACTGTTATTGTGTCCGCTTAGCCGTTAAACCGCGGGCTAGAGTCGTAAATCCGCTCAGAGCTTGGTCTGGCGATTTGTTGCCAAAAATTGGGGCACTTTGTCATGAGAGGTACAGACGTTTAGTGCGTTGTGCGAGTGTGAGTTATGGATGAGAGGCCATTGCTTCGGATGCTGTTTTAATTGCTTGCTTGCCCTCACTTTCATTTAAGGCTTTCTTCCGCAATTGCTCATCCGGTGACATCGAATTTCTTTTCGGCTTTGCTTTGGCTTGTGGCTGGAGGTTGGTTTCTGGTCGATGGACATCAACAAAATGTTCGATTTGACGTGCGTTGTCCTTTTTAATCGTCTGGTGTTTGGGGTGCCACTGGGTTCTAGTCGTGGTCCTCAACTTTTGCCCGCTGTTAGCCACAAGCAACGGATGATTTTTCTTAGTCTTTTTATTTGCGTCAGGGGTGCCACAGGGTTCTAGTCATGGACCTCATGCCGTTAGCCGCAGGCAACGGATGAGTATTCCTCTTATTTGCTTCGCTGCTGGAGTGTCACCGGGTTCTAGTCGTGGACCTCAACCATTTCCTGCTGTTAGCCGCAAGCAACGGAAGCATTTCTTGCAATACCAGCTAAGCCGGCCGCGTTGTGTGTGATGTCACACTGTCTTGTTAAGACAGCGCGTCTTCCACATGCATGTCGTCGACAGGATATCGTGGTCAACTTCAATTCTTGAGTGAATTGAACAAGGTAGATGCAAATCCAAGTGGATATACGGCACAAATTGTCCATAAGCACGGTATGTTCGCCTTGACCGTCCACTTCAATTAAAGATGGCCCTTAAGACACGTGTGACAGAGGGAAAGTCGCCAAAATTGCTTTTAGTTTTGCTTACAATCGACGTCCATGTCAAATCCGGACCACGAACTGACTGACCCTGCAAACCAGTCCAAGACTTGTTCCTCGTAGTAAAGATCGTAATTATTTGTTAAGGTTTTAATTTTCACGACAATCTAAAATTCGTAGTAAAGCTCTCTTGTGAACTTGTTCTCTTGTTTAAATCCCGATTGTTTATGGCAGCCGTCCACTTAGTGAAACACTTACTTCCTCCAAACTCACTCTTAACCTGTTACAAAGTCATATTCCACTCTTCCCGTCGTCCGCCAATTTGCCAGTAAAATTGCCTTTCAAATTGGCGCTTCTTACAATTTTACTTAATTGATTTGCCTTACAAAAGCACATCATCATCATCATTTCTTTGATTAAGACAAAACATCGCGAACAACGCAGAACAGCGGTAAGCGCAGCAGACAATACGCAGAGAGCTACGAAAGGAAATCTTGCTTAATTGCAGTCAACTTGCTGTGTCTTAATTCAGCGAGTTGTCGTTGGGCATGAGATGTGAACAATGCCTGTGCTCCATTGTGTTCATGCATCTGTTCGGTGGACGCGTGCGAACAAGAGATTTTGAAAGACCCAGATCGTGGCTGTCTGATACGGAGATCTCTTTCAGATGTGCTTAGCGAATCCCAAACTGTTGACAATAAGGGGCAGTGTGGCACAATGAACTGCTTTCTCTGACTCGGAATTTCGCATTTATCAACAAGAATTGGGAAGTTTAAATGGCGCATCGTCTCGAAGCTCTAAGTCTACCTGGCTTCAAACCTTCAAGAATGGTAAGATGCGTCTATCGTCTCAGAGTTTCAAAGCCTAAGTCTGTCTGTCTTCAATGACTGCGCCAAACCCCTCTAATTGCAGAGGTAGCAACTGGCATTTCCTAAATGACTAAACAATCACCTGTCTCGAGTCTTTGTTTTACTATTCAACCTTGAGCAATGAATTTCAATTGAATATGACACAGCGCTTAAAAATCCTTTCAGTGAGTAATGGCGAATTAATGATTCTTATTAGAAGGTTAATTTCAACAGGTTTTCTTTGCTACATGACACCTGTCATAAGCTCTCAACATGTCTTATGGGATAAGCAGACAGAAGCTGTTTGATTACGTGGGATGACACAGATTGTCGGGAATTTGCTATCCAATAAAAGAATGACACTTAATCCATGGCGGCTATGAAAGATAAAAGATTATCCAGAAATTGGCAGAAGAATTGACAGATTAGACTGCAGTCACGAACGCGACCTAAACACAAAATCTCAAGTAAATACCCTTGAAGTTGAGTGAATGGGAATTACGTCAGCTAAAATATTCACCGCAATAATATCAAAGACAAGCAAGCTGCGTTAGTGGTTTCGTTTTTACTAGTCCGTGAAGGCATACTTTTAAGTGACAGCCTTCATTGTTGTCTGCTTTGTCCAAAATCCCCGATTTCATCCCTTAACCTCTACTATTTCTACAAGTTGAGTAAATCAGGAGTTGATCTTCTGTTGAGTTGTATATTGAAAGTTGAAACCATAAATTTTGTCTGAATGTAAGCAAATCCAGAAGAGAAAAATCCCAGAGTTGTGATTAACTCGTAGTGAACAAAATGACCATCAATCATGTGTCAAATGTCAGACGGCACAAGACAACTGTCATTTCTCGAGTGATGTGTCAATGTTCTGATGACTCTGTTACGGAAAATGTTTAAAAATCTTGGAAGGTTGCATCACTAACTAGCTCTCTGACATCCCCATAATAAGTAGACAGTTGTGGGGACTTAAGATCCTGGCTATAATATATTTAAATTTGACATAAGCCTGTCCATAGGATCTCGAGAAATGAGTTCAGCGATGAACTTGCTCGACACGGATTAGAGAAGTCACTCTCATGGCCCGAACCTGCACTGGCACCACCCGCGTCTTTGGCAAGGACTTACATAGACGGCTAGGCTTAGGTTAGGTAAGGTTGGACCAAAGAAGGTGTGAAGTCACACCCAGGCCAAAGTGGGCCCGTTGTGTTACCACAATGATCAGGTTGATCCCAGGCCTCAACCAATTGGAGGATTTTAATAAAGCAGTGTAGATGACATTACTCAGCTCTGTTTTTGAAGCTGTTGAAGTACGACGCGCCTAACTGGCTGAATCTGCGAGAGGATAAGGCATTGCAGTTAAAATGAAGGTTTTTTGGAGCTTCCGAAGAAGTCGTTATAGGGGATGCCTAATCTGCTAGGCTTCTCGAGAGCACAACCGGAGTTGGTATGACTCTTCAGGTTGTAGGCAAACCAAGCGCATGCGCCTAAGCGTCTGTTAGAAATACGTGATATTCTTGTTGTCTCTTGACAGAGTTCTTGCGGTTTGATCTCTGACGATTTATCAGCGCACTATAGTCCCACTACTTCGTTGAACACCTCTGTGACGCCGGTGGATAAGACTACGAAACTATAGATCACTTCCTCCGACACTGTCTCGCCTTTGCTCAGATTAGGTTTCAGGTACTGACGACGTAGATCCCTGATTCCGAGGAATTTGAGTAAATGCCTGAAGCACAAAGGACAAACCAGTTATTGAGTCTGAGTTTCCCAGTAATGTCAAAACCATCCGACAAAAAACAATGCTTAAGACTTCTGTCACCACATATTTTCCATATTCGAAATTACCATCTTTCCCAAATGTTCTGCCCACACAGTGTTCATATTTTCAATGTTTTAGTGTAGACATTCAAAATCTGAGAGGGTAAGAACACCTGTAGTAAATGGGATATGTGGCCAAACCTTCTTATGGACAATGACAGAAGGGGCCTTAAAGAATCTATAGATTCGGTGTCCTCGGCAGTGATAAGCAACGAATGGATTTGCAAAACTAGATGACGAGGCAAATCAGATCAGTGATTGTCACATCTGAATCAATTGTGACCCACTTAGATGCTGCTTGGATCAATTGTGCTATTAGTGTACGGTGATTGATGCAGCAATTTCTCGTTATCCAGGGAAACTTACTGATACTTAAAATGTATCTTAAAAGGTGGTCTCTTCGGGGATGGTCTATTTCTGTTATTGTTCTCTTGTTTCGTGTATGCATTTTTGTTGTGTTCTCAATTAAATGTTTGACGGTTCTACTAGACTGTTCAATATGTAGCTTACTAGGGAACTCATCCTTATCCTTACAAGGGCTGGACATTGTCGAGGTAGTTAACTATGGTTTCTATGACGAGGCAAAGGTCTCACAACGCAGACAAACACCCTTGGGCGAGCTTACAATCGTTCTTGTCGTATTATGATCGCCATTCTGTACTTATCACTGACTTAAAAATTACTGGAAACTGGTAACTTTATTTCGAGTTTTCTAAACAAACAGCATTACAATCTACGATCACTTGATCTGTATACCCAAGATTCGTCTTTCCTTTCCTTGGCTTGGGTGTTTCGAGCTAGGAAACGAGTAGATGGACAGTATGCTTCGTCCCACTTCGAACCAGTTGGACTCATTGTGATAAGGTTACCCTTAGACAGATCCTTGACGCTGCTCGTCTCAGGCCTCGAATCGCCTGCGTAGGTTAGTAGTTTGAGAGACGCATGTGATACCTCGTTTTCTGCCTAATACCAAATTTAGGACTATACAAAATCAAAACCCAGTCTATTTTCGCAGAGCAAGAATTGCATGCAACAATCAGACCAGTTTTCTCGAGATCCGCAATTGAGACCTACGATCAAGTAATTCTTCACGCTCTCATCCTCTCGCAAGCGGCTTCATAATCGATGGCTTGAATTGAGTTGAAACTCCCTAGTGTTATCATTTGCTCAAAAGGCTTGCCGCTTCGGGGTAATTCAACGGAATTGCTTGAGATGTGGGGACACTTAATAACCTGTGAATGTTTGTTGATAGCGATCACCGTGATGTTGTTCAATTCCAGACGTTTGTTAATGACCCGAGGGAATCCATTTGGTGTGTGAACAATACCGGACACATCACAAGTGGTTGTTGAATAGGTGATTCGCCGAGGGCTTTAAATGAGTCGTGACTGTCAATGTGGGGTTTGAGTGAGTCGCAAAATAAACCGTCACAGAATAAGACGTAACGCAAATTTGTTAAAAAAATTATGACAAAAATGTCCCAGCAGCGTCGTCGTCGTTGTCAAAATTAGGATTTTGTTTGAATTTGTTTAAAATAGTTTGCTCAGTCGACTGACTGACAACAGGCAGGAATCAGACTTAGGGAAGCATAGCTCCAATGGTTTATACACAGAAACACAATATATTTCAAGCAATGACAATTTCCTCTGTCATCTTTTATTGGGCGCTATCGCTTGGATTCAGGAATAAAAAATCGACGTAAACTTTACGTCACTCAATGCGTGGCCTCAACGTTAGTGCAACGACTTCCCTTGTCAATCTTTGCTCAAGCCAGCACGTGGATGACTTTACCCATAAAAATGGCTCAACAAGTGAGAGCTCGAGCATGGAGTCTATATTCATCACAACCAGTTTGACACGAGTGGCCAGCCACTACACTTCAGATTCGGATTCGGCCCAAAAAAACATTTGATACGCAAGAGCGATTGTAATATTTACATACTTGTCACAAGCCAGTGTTTGTCCAAATCACAACGCCATACAAACCCTTCGACACCATCGCAGATCTGAGTTCTGGTAGTCATCAGGTAACCAACACCCCTAAGTAGACACCACTCTCATTCGAACACACACAACTCAGTCTGCTTCGTTCCCTAATCAATGTTAATTAAAATCTAATTAAGTCACTTAGAAATTCTCGATTTGCGAAAATTCGATACGTTCAAGGCCAATCATTGTCGACTTAGAAACTCATCGACATCGGTGTTCGGCTTTGCGATCTTCATCCGCCACCAGTGAACAGCGAGCAGCGATTTCATCTTCAGTTGATTTAAAGTTATTCTCGTTGAATTCGCATTGTTGAATTGTTTGTCGCCTTTCTTGTTTGCCGTTTTGTTATCGAACGAAGAGATTGTTCACCTGTGCGAAACTGAGGCGAATCAGAAGTCGATAGATATACGTGAGTAATTTGTTGAACCGCAATCTTTGTGTCCGTATCTGAATGTGAATTGTTGTTGAGTGAATGTTTTCAGGCTTTTATTGCACGGCTCACGTTCGTTGATA
Source organism: Eristalis arbustorum (assembly GCA_916610145.1). Classification (NCBI taxonomy): domain Eukaryota; kingdom Metazoa; phylum Arthropoda; class Insecta; order Diptera; family Syrphidae; genus Eristalis; species Eristalis arbustorum. The sequence continues at coordinate 23,285,429 of OU744319.1, forward strand.
AATAATACGAGAATGGATTTGCTAATTGATCAGTGTACCGAGTGCTCCGAGATACACTTTCTGTCGTCTCTAAGTGACGTGATGGTGAATAATTTATTGACTTGTTGGATAAGGAGTGTATCTGTGTAATTTTTTGGGGGAAACTAATGGCAAGCTCGCAGAATGCAGATTCTCGGTAATTTTTTTGTTGGTAAAGCGCATTTTTTTCAGTTTTTGCGACGTTCCTGAGTTACCGCACAAGGTGTCAAATTCCGTTTGAGCAGCATGTGGTGAATTTTGAAGAGACGGCGACACTTGAGAGATCCTGAATTCTGTTCAAGATTTGAAAGATAGCTGAATGCTATTGCAAATTAATGTTTTCCAAAAGCTATGGCGTAATGTGTTGGTGCATCAACTTCTTTGATTACTGTAGCCGAAGCGAATAACATTCACTGAATTGGCGACTCTACGTATTTCGACTCATAATGGGCAAACACAGGTCACAGGACAGCCTAAAAATAACTTGTCAAACTTGTGCAACTTCTTCGGAGGTGGCACAAAACGCCGTGACAGCAAACGCATTAATGTATTAGAAGCATGTTTATTACTTACATCGGACTGTACACCTTCTTCTTCTTCTTCTTCTTGTGGCGCTACAGTCCGGATTGAACCTGGGCCTCAGTCAACAATCCTGTTGTTGACTGTAGACCTACCCTCATTATTGATGTTATATAAAAAACAACCATTGTTAAAACACTCTCTTTTGGGAGACAAGTTCTTAAGGACACCGCTTCACAACACTGGTAGCAAAAAAGAGGACCTTTTACTCAAAATGTGTATCGCTAGTCTTTGAATGTAGGATTTTCTTCAATTGCATGGCATCTGAATGTATTCATAGAACTGCTGTATGAAACAGACAGCATGTCCAAAAAGTTATTACCTGACGATTACACAATTCTGGATTCTGTTGTGGCATATCTCAGGGAGGAATACTATTACCTGATCACTTATTGTTGATTGACTCCTTTGATATTTCATGGTTCATGATGTTAACATCCAAATAACAATGACAGCCCCACAAAATCTACTGAAAAATGTGCTCGAGCAAGTAGTGAACCAATGTGGGTGATCTTGGAGTGATTCCGACAATGCTGAGTTAGTGCTCTTTGGAATTCAACCGACTTGTCTGATCACCAATTAAACTCCATAGCCAACTTAATCGAGGAAATATGCAGAAACGACAAACCTCTTTGTGACGTTTCGTTGTATTCGTTCACTTGGCTTCCTTGTTTGAAGGCGATGTTATTCGCTCTCTGGGAGCATTTGGAATTTATTTATACAATTTTAGACAAAAAGCTGTGTGCATTAAGCATGGCCTTAGGTATCCTCCAGACTCCTCCAAAAGCCATTAAAGCGAACAGGACCAAAGATCGGAAGACGATCATTTCGCTAGAACGGGCTTGTTTATTCGCTTTTGAAATTGTCCGTACATTGCGCCGTTGGACTGGTCTTGTTAAAGTTTCGAAAGGGGGCTCCCTTGCTCAATTGAGTCCAGGAATCGGCGATATGCTGCATTAGAACTTGGGCCTTATGTTCTTCATACGTTCATACACTTGCCTCACGACTCACTGTGTTCGGTAAATCACATTAACGTCAGCCCAGTACGAGAGAAGCTGTGCGGTTTTTTTAAGATCTTGGCTCCTGCTTTAATTGATGAGTGCCGTAACATCTACTCAATAATGACGAAATGAAAAGAAATCAATCCCGGCGCCTGGTGCGTACAATTTTGATATGCAAAGTTGTTGGTTCTAATGAAACCAATGTCAAGATGAATTTTCGAACAATTTTGAATATCACTGTTAGAGTGCAAATTTGTTTAAGTAAAAGTAGACTGCCATAAGATTTACGAGTAGTTCTAGAGTCAAAGTAAGGACTCGAAAATTAGAAACCAGACGTCAGAACTTAGAAGTGAGCGTGCGCTACTGATTTTTCGTGAACTTCAACAATTAATTTCTAAAATAAGTGTGAAAGAACGGACATCTTTTATGACTCCAACACCTCCTCTGGAGTCCTCCTGCCCTCTGTCAGGTTTACAATTTTTACTTCGAGCCTGTTAAGTCCAATTTTCAAACAAAGGTGCACTTTGTAACAAAACCCCTTCAAATTTCTTGAGCAGTTGATAACTTGACCGTCTAAGTCCTTACATTACAATCAGAGACTGTCGCTTCATCTTCTTGCTCCTTGCCCGAAGATTCATTCTGTTTACCAACCAACACTGCAGTCCTCATCCGAAGCTAGTTCGTGCATCAATAAGTGCTGCCAAGGGCACGTTATTGCGCTAAAATCTTCAGCTCAAACCCTTTCTGCCGGAAAAAAAAGTACCCTCAATTCCGTTTGAACCTGTTTCAGATTTCCCATTTTTTGGGACACAAGAGCTTACTTCCCTTGACCATACTTCTCTACATCCAAATTCAATGTTCTGACAGCTGTCATCACAGATACACTAAAGAGATCGTATGGTAATGAGCACATTCCACAAACCCCAGGTCACACTATCCTCCGCCATTGATTCCAACCCATCAGGGTTTATGCCCAGTCGCTACCGAGCGAGTCTTTCGGCTTGGTGCAACCACCTCGTCCTGTGACTGCCAAGGAGTCGCACTTAAGGCTCGCCTCGGAAAACCTGAAAATGGGGACATTCGTGCTCCGTGTCCGAAGTCCTTTCCGTTTTTCCTCGTGTACTACCGTGTTTTTCGCCCTATCTCGACGCGTAATTCCTACAGCACCACGCAGGAATCTGATCTAGGCAGTTTGTAATCGCGATCTTATTCCCTTGGGCGAATTGCATGGCTATAGGTGAGTGTTAAAACAAAAGTTGAAAGCCGCTGAAAAAGATTTAGAAGAACAAATAAAGACGTTTCGTCTTGCATCCGATGACCTTACTTTTCTGACGTACTCAAGGAAATGTCAGACGATTTGCTATTGTATGCATGCATTAAGCAACGCAGGGGGTCGAGAATTCCACGATCTGTTTGTCTGTCTACAAACCTGTTCATCACCAATTCTGCTCGTATTGTCAATTCAAGGTCCGCGGAGATGCCATCACACAAATTTATACGTTTCTCTTATCTTGCCGGAATCATCGCAGCGCAGACTTTATTTGCGTTCAGTCAAGTTTATCACCCCTTCACTTTAACCGGCAGCATTTCAGTGACGTTACAGCTTGTCCGAATCCTTATCTTTCACTCCACAAATTGTGCAATCAAACCGAAAAATCCGTTTATCTCTGCCAAAAGCATAAATGCATACATTTCCTTAAGCTTCGTCAGCAAAAATAGAAGCTAAACCAAAAAAAGATCACGTTTCGAGATGTCAGTCAGAAGTCGGTTCCGCGTATAAATTTCGCAGTGTTTGCATGGCATTATGCAAATGCATCTCCTCGCATCTATTCATAGAAAACGTCGTGATAATTTAATAAAATTGTTTAACAGCTCGGCAAACACTAAGCGCCGCACCGCCTGGGCACTAGGTGAAGTTCATTGAATCGCCGGGCACAGAGTGTGCAATCGCTCCAGATTCACGCGATAGCCTAGTATGCTTCTGGCATTCATCAGTGTCTGCACGTGTTCCTCAGAACGGACACGCAATGAGTTGTGTGAGCGCGAGCGGAGAATGTCAGCGTAAATGACACGATTAAATGGCTTTAACTCTGAGAGAGCGACTCTGTTGAGAAAGTTTGCAATGAATATGAGATAAGTTCTGTGCTCGTCGAGAATTTATGAGAATTAGAATCTTAATCACGTGCTGAAGTGTGGAATTGCAAAAAGACTGATTTATGTAACCTAGAAAGCGGTGGAGTGTGAAGCAAATTTATAAGCACTTGATTATGTTGATTGTTACATGTACGAGAGGTCTGTGGAGAGATAAGTGGTGCCCGTGACGGCATTGATTAGGTTTTATGACTTGACTACGACAGAGAGGACACTGATGCGGAGTTAATTTTCAGTTTATTCAGATCAGATTTAGACGCATTAATCACTGGCAATACAAGGATGAAAGTGTCTGTTGGCGGGTGCAGGCTTATGAACAGTCGAACGCAGGGATTAGTCAACAAGGTGTTTTCTGGCATTGAGAGGGAACGGACCATAATGGGTCTGGAATCAGAGTGTTGAGCGATATTGTACGAGGAGTACAAATTATCCATTTCCTCAATGGACCTAAATATGAACATAAGCTACCCGCCAGGGAGCTAATGCTGTCGACAATTGTTTGTAGATCGCGAAGTGGTACGGCCGTTGCTATCTATCAGAAAGTTGTCACTACATCGATGACTTGGATAAAACTTTACGATGGACAGCCACATAAGACGTCAAAGTCGGAATCTAACGCAGCGATACAGCGATACTACTGTTGAAGATATCACTGAGTTAAATAGCTTTTTCTTAAAAGAAACTGACTTCATTTAAGACATTGACCGCCCCTGTGTTCCGAAAGCGCTCAGTGTAGACATTCTTGGTCTCCTTGAAAAAATTATTCTGTGTGATCTCTAGTAGTTTTTGCTTTGGTTTGAGGTGTGCGAGTGGAACAAACAAAATGAGTCTATCTATGTCTGCCGTGGTTGTGCATGTGCATAAGTTAAGCATATTAAGCATAGAGATAACTAGTTCCCCTACTAAAATTGTCTATACCCCGAGTCAGTGGGACAGAACAACAGAGTATGCCCCTTTGATTCGCGGCGTTCCTGATGAGTTGAAAAAAGACCTGAACCACTCTGGTGTTCGTAATTAAAGACAACTAAACCAGAGCAAGAACACGAAGAATAAAAGGCATACCTGCATTAAGTTGTCTTGAAGTCGAAGAATATTGCTAAGCATGCCTGCAGGTTTGTCTACGTCAGAGACTCCATGCCCAGGGATGCAACACAGTCGAATGTTAAACTAGTCAACCCTGTTATCTGGAGATGATCAGCAGATAGAAACTACCTTAAAATTATTTCGAGGCTTATTGAACCCGAGCAGTGCTTCATGAGATGTCAGAATCACCGCGGCAGAGGTGGCAGAGGTGGCAGAGGTGTTGATGTCCATTGGAAAGACCAAATGAACTAATCTTTGGAGAAGACTTTCCGAGGCATTGCAAGTCTGAGCATCGACTTCTACATACTTGTACCGTGGCGTCTAGGTTCAATACCTGGTCTGTGCTAAAATAAGCAATGTTCACGGCCCCACCTCTTTCGAGTCTCTGACAATGCTCAAAGAGAACAAATGTTCAGAAAAAGCTCCAAACACTTGGCCGTCCGGAGACGGGGTAAAATTGTAGGCCCCTTTCACTCCTGAAGGCCAACAATACGAGTGATCGCTGACAGCTTAGGCCCTGGCCCTCTACGGGATGCAGCGCCGCCCATATTTAGAAGTCTTTCCTTTCCACAGCCTTCCCGATCCGTTCGAATGACGTGTGCACTCAATGTCTTGGAGACAACTTTTTCCTTTGATTTGAGAAAGCAAGCCAAGTGATCGATAAGCGTAGCTTCATGCTTGAAGATGTAGTTCATTTACAACTTAGGAGTGTTTAACTGATGTGGAGCATAGGCAAGCCGAGTGCAGACTTGTTGCAGTCTTAGGTCTCAGCAATGTGTTCAAGGGGGGCTAGATTAGAAAATTGAGGTATCCGTCCTTAGTGAGTCACCTAGGCAGGTTAGGCGCTGAACTTACAATTAGGAGTCGAGAAGTACAGCTTTTGCTAGTACCAGCCATCAAACTAGCACGTCTCACATCAGTATGGGAAGGACAACGTTGATCCAGTAGGGTTGTACACCATATACGTCATGGTGTATGCCTCTGTTGGCGTGCACTGCTGGAAAATGATCCAAACCAGCTGAACGCTTGTAGTTGGAACTGGAAGCAATGTGCTGGATGGAGAGGCATGTTGGCTGAGGACTAGGTTCACGGCTCCAGCCAACGAATATCACATGCGTTGTCTTTGATATTTATTCTAGGACATTCTTCGTTCAATGCTAATGCTACTTCTTGTCTAAAATGATCTAGCTTTTTCGCTTTTTGAGTTTTTTGAGTGCTTAAATAGATTGCTGTTGGCGGTTGTAAAAAGTAGACTATTGGCAGCACTCCATAGCAGTGACTTGGAAGCGTATACATTAAGCCTGTTCATCAGAGCAGCCCTGACGTGTACATCCTCTGTCAGTGCAGTTAACCGGAGAACCAAGCACTAAGCCCTGGACTAAGGTCATCCAAACCATAGATTGTAGCGGCTAGATCTGCTTAAGTTCATTTTCTTAAGATACTTTAGGTAGGTAGCTAGGTTCCCCTTAAGGTGCTACCAATTGCATCCGCAAGAGTCTAGACGTTGACTTAGTAAAGTCCTCCACCAATTCGGATACTTATTGATCCGCTTAGGAGAATAGTACAATCCCTCCGCCATCTAGCCCCTACAACTATCCCCAACATGCATTGTGCAAGCTCCATTGAATCACTTCGATAACCTGTCTGAAAGCATCAGCATTCCGTAACGTCGAGCCTATGATATAAGCGGCCATTAGTCTTGTTGCATCTTGAGCTCGATCCAGCGCCCGTCCGATGAACAATCGGAAAACATTATGTAGATTCATCTATCTACATGCATCCAGTCTCGGTATGCCCTAATGTCACAACCGCATTAGCATCGTTTTTCGATAACCGCACAAAAGAAAGGTAAAAACACAAGCCCATCAGCGCGCGCGTTTGAACCTGATTCACCCAACCGCGGCGTCGAGCCGCGACAAACGTGTTTAAGAGTTTAAAAGATACAAATTAGTCTCAGAGAAACCATCCTCCTATTAAATTGGAATCACTTTCGGCCTAAAGTGCTGTCCATTGTGTGCTCCGCCAAAAATAAACCCAACAGAGGAAGTCGATGAATAAGCAAAAAACACACACACACTCACTCCCCTGGTGCTGGTGGCATCGAATTCGAAGTCGAATCATCTGTGCGTCTTCATCAGTGTCGTTGACACTTTCATCCACTTGGAGTGGCGTGAGTACTTCTTGCGCGGCGCGCGTATCCGTATCTTCGGCTCCCTTAAGCGGCGGCAATTTCGATCGAGTATAATAAGCGAAACTTTATTTTGATTTCATCCGTGGAATTTTTATGCAAATTCTGCAACAATGACACAAGACACTGCCGGCTGTGTGTGTGGAAGCGGTTTCCTTCGCCGTGCGCCGGACGCAAACGGATGCTACTCGAGTGTGTGAGTGATCGTGTTTCGCTTAGGAATTAAATATTCTCTTGTGTTGTTTTTTTTTTTTTTTTGTCTTTTTTCGCAGACGACTTCGCGGGCCATTTGGTAAATCAACCGTTTGGAAAGTGAAATCAATATTTGGCAGCTCATAATTTTCGTAAATTATGATTCACAGACGACGCATGCTTTATTTAGTCGGCCTTTTTTGCATTTTTCCTCCAAGTCGGAGAGATTAGCTGGGTATGCTGGGTTTTCGTCTAGAAAGTTATTTGGGTTAAGGAGGTGTTCTGAAGGTGGGGCGGTGGCGTTGGCTGTGGACTTTCCTCGGGCTAGTTGACCGGGCAATTAATCTACGCCTACAAACACCAGTGGCTTGACCTAGAACTGATACGGAATTTAGCACAGCTTTCGATTTGTGAATATTAGGCCTCTGTTGACTTCTCGCAAGCTGACCATCGGGGTTATCATGGTATCAGTGGTTACATATATTGTTAATCTCGATGGAATAAAAACAAAATATGAAGTACAAAAATGCTTGTTTTTGTCTACTTTAGAAGATATCGAAATTTAAATAATAACTTTTTCCTATGAAATTCGCAGTGTAATTAGCTCCAAGCGCCTGTCTTTCAGTTGTTGTCATACCCTTAGCGAGAGCGGATAAACTCTAGGGACAAAATTTAAATATTGTTAGGGAGTGAAGCGAAAAGTAGAACTGATCACTTCCTCAATAGACACCGCTCCGAAATAGATAGGGTAGTGGCTGTAAGCTCGGAATACTGTTTAAGCCACACTGTCGCACTCAGAGGAAAGTCAGCCTCACTTTCTCTGCGAATGTCCTGAATTATCCAGACAAAAACATATAGCGTTCGGGCAACCGCTCCTTAGTGAACTCTCCGAGATCGCTAACTCAAGCATCTCACATAATTACTCTCTCAAAATTGAAATCTTAAACTCCACAGGCTGGATTAGCTTCCCTACTTACTTAAGTCCTTTAACCCCTCGGGCGGCATAGGGCGTCAAGAACGCATACGCACCATCTCGTTCGAATTTCTTGCACGCGTTTGAGTTCCCTACAATTCATTCCTAAAGAACTCGATTCCTCTTCAAGTGTTCTGCGCCATGCTTGGCAAGGGCGTCCCGCTGTTCTGCCTGCCTGCGTTAGTGGATGCCATTTTGGCGTACTTCGCAATGGAATTGTCTTTGCGCCGTAGGATGTGTCCAATGCCACTTTCTCCTTCGTACTGTGATGCTTATAGGTTCCTGGCTCGTTCTCAGATACAATTGTTCGTTAGAGATACGGTTCGGCCAAAAATCCTAGGAAGTTTCTTAAATATCTGTTTACGGAAGACTGCAGCTTTCGTGTGGTAATGGTGTCCACTTTCCAGGTACTGCATCCATATAGCAGCACCGACTCTACGTTGGAGCGGAATAGTCGCAGCTTGGTTCTTAAGCTGATGACATTGCTTTTCCAGATCGTGGATAGCATTCCGAACGCAGCTTTAGCCTTCCCGATTCTGTTGCTCACGTCCAGTTCGGTGCCACTGCGATTAGCCGAGACACACACTTTTTAGAAATTTAGAAAGCTGTTAATTTTCTCGACGTCCTGTCCGGCAATGTTCAGTTGGGAGCGGTTGTCAGAATTACTTACATGCTGGATGTAGCTAACTCTAAAAACCATGGTTTAATCAATTGTGGTACCAAATCGCCGCGCAAATGCTCTACATTCAAACCAACCATTCAGTCAGTAACTAGAACCTAAGCAAATTCAAGCTCTTGGTTGGGCTCATGTTCATTCATAAAGTTCCTCCTCCAATTGCTGCCAATTTGTACCAACAACCAAAGTAATGGAAAGAAAGATGTTAATAAGTGTAAATGCATGATGTTCGGTAGTGTTTCAAGAGCTTCTCAAGAGATCATGAAATGACGGGAATATAAAAGCCTCTTTCGCTTTCATAGCTCATTAGACAGTCGACACCATCATCCGTTCTACCTCTTAGTGCAAGTCCTCAAGACAGACACTTTTTGCTCCTTCTCTTTGTCGTGTCAAGTGTCGAGAATATCGTTACAGATTCCAAACTGTCAGTCACTTCACTTGTCAGGTCACCAGTCATCGTACTAGGCATTGAGCATGTTCAAAACAATTTGAATTTCTCTCTGGGGACATGGACGTCATAGTGCTTTGACGGCTGCAAATCAGTTCTGAAGCGAAATTGTCCTTACCAATGACAGACACACGAATGATGTCATGAGCTGAGGTTGCTAGTTAGATATCTTATCAAAGGATCTCAATATATTCGTATCCCGTATAGAGACCTCGATTGCACGTGAATTTGTTTTGTTTGTTTTACAAGTACTACAGAAACTTGTAGTCTCGAGTTCAAATTCTTGTACACGTTGCAGTGTCTTCAAACCATAGTGTGGGTTAAGGAAGACCAGTTGCAAGCGCTAATTGCAAACTGGTATCCAAACACACTCACTTTTACTGCCACTTCCCAGATCACCTCAATCGGCGACTAATTTCCTGGGGGCGCGGATTCTTCACAGAGACTGTGAACGTAGTAAATGCAAATATATCAGCTCTTCTAAAATTCATAAAGAGCACGGAGTGGTGTCAGGTTCAGCCACCACATGATAGGACAGCCTAGAACCACAACTGAAGTGATTCAAAATTATCCCTTTGGGCTTCGAGTAGAAGTGATGTTCAACCATCACACTGCCGTTCGTAAGCCTTACCTAAGTGACTTTTCAGACAGTCGGAGCCTGAAATATCGCTGCTTTCCATCGGTGACAAACGCTGCTTCCACTCTTACCGCCGCGATGATTATATCTTTGTATCATATTCCCCTCCTTCTGAAACAAGGAGGACCGAATAAAGTGCAGACGACGCCTTCTGCTCTAAATCACACCTTAGTACAGCTTATATAGTTCGCGATTGTGTCTCCTCTTCCATTCACCTTTCTCGCAGCACGTTACACAAATGGTGACTAGACCAGATTTAAACCAGACAAAAGCAGATTCCAAAAGAATGGAGACCCCTTTGACTGATCAGCCTCCTTAACATCGCGTACAAGATACTCTCTGCCGTTCTGTATGAACGCCTGAAACCCTTTGTCAACAACCTGATAGGTCCTTATCAGTGCGGTTTCAGGCCAGGAAAGTCGACAATAGACCAGATATTTACACTTCAGCAGATCCTCAAAAAGACTCAAGAGATGCAGATCGACACCCACCACCTATTTGTCGATTTCAAGGCCGCATATGACAGCGTGCATAGAGACGAGCTATACAGCGGCATGTCTAGTTTTGACACTCCTGCCAAACTCGTAAGGTTGGGCAGGATGACGATGGAGAACTCTCGCTGCTCCATCAAGGTCGGTAACGAACTCACCGAGACCTTAATTGTCAAAAAAGGTTTTAGGCAAGGCAAGGCGACACGCTGTCATGCGACTTCTTCAACATCATACTTGAGAAGATCGTGCGAAACTCAAACGTAAACACCCGAGGCACGATCTTCCAAAAGTCAAAAAATTGTTGAGTAGACGAACTAACCAAAGCCCTCACTTCTTTCCAAAGGAGAACTCCGTACATCTTCCTAGGTTGCACAATGTAAGCAAGTGCTCTTTAGAACGCTCGCTAAATTCATTCCATACGTGGTTCATTTGTCCGACATCCTCATAAGAGTGGCAATCCAATTCCGTTTTTTAAATCCATGCCGACCCTTTCCCTCTCAACTGCATCCAATTGACCCACAATCATTAAAACGTCAATCGTTATTGTTTGTCCCACCTTGCCGCAGTCGATTTTCTTCAAAACGAGTCTACTTAGCTACAGATCTGTTTCCCCTTCATTCAGTCGCGCCAATTACGACTGTCCAAAGTCGAGTGATGTGCCAAATTAACACATCTGCCGATTTCGACATTGCGCCATCTATGACGCCCCTTCGCGCACGTGTCCTACTTCATAATCTAACCAGTTTGCCATCACCTCACTAACTCCGCCTCGAATGTGGTCTAACTTTAGTTTGATTAAGTTATCACAATATTTAATGCATTCCACGGTAGCTCCTCTCGCGAATCTCATGCGAGCAAAGAGAAAGGTGTGGAGCCACAAACTCCGTCCAAATTGCGCCATAAAAATTAAGACAAGTAATAAACGTCGTAATTATCAAACGCGATTTGCATTCGTTAAGTCAGCGTCACAGCAACCAGTTTTCGAGAGCAATGAGTCCAATTCGAGTTCGAAATAACCCTGACGCCGTCCGAAAAGTGTCCCAATAATTCATCGCAGGAGCACTTAGCATCCTCTTCTGAGCAGCACATCATACGGTGTGTGGCATTGTGAGCCATCCTGACGCATGCCGTCTCATCTCATGAATTGAACACACGGCAGGCATCACCCAATGCACACCGATTTATGGTAAAGCGCATTCACGTTGAACGTCCATTAGATGTGGTTAATGGATTGCAAAATGTCTCAAACCAAAACCCAATCAACCGCAAGATGTGATGTTCAATCGCCGTACTGAATGTCTTCTTTGAATCGGATTACCTCGTGCGCAGCGTCGCCACCATCCAATGCGGAGAGCAGGTATCACTTACATCAGTCCCGGGCATTGTTCGGCATTCAAGGTTAATTTCACAAAAGCCGATTACTGAGGAGAAGCTGATCGACATTGTAGCATAATTTTGAAGAGAAATTTAATTAGGCAAATGCCCTTAAGGCTGACGAGTCAATTGTGCTGATCCGCGCGCCGAATGCGATGCGCCGAGGCGAATTCGTGAATATTTGTTGTTTGACCTTAACTGTGAATGACATGCATGAATGTGTTTTGGAACAGCCTTTGAATCACGTGGATGCCAGGGATTGGTAGGGGGTCTGAGCGTGGAATGCGTGATTGCCTTCAATTCCGGACTATCTCGTCGAAGCTGCTGTCAGTTGTCTAGAGCCAGGCACTTAAATCGAATGTAATATCGTCTCATATTGTTGGGATCTTCACGGCAAGTGAGTCCATCAAGACGATAGCATTAGTCCCTCGCAAAGCAAATCTTGTATCAAATTGTCATTTTTCTCTAGAAGACAGAGCTCAATATTCACCTCAACTAGATGCCAGACTGCAGAAACATTACTGGCACCTGTGAGGTAGATGAATTAGAAAGACACGCGACAACTCTGCCGCCCGCGCAACTAACTCCAGTGGGAATATCCCTTGCCACCGAGAGAAGGACAGTGACCAAACAAACTGATGCGAGTTGGCTGACAAGCATTATGAGCCAAAGAGTCAAGATGATTTTGAGCCAGCTGTCGTCTTTGAAACGATTTAATATCTGCTACGAAGCCGGTGTCATTACAAGCCACTGCCTCTTGGTCTTCAGACATCAGGTGACCAGGTAGAGCAGAAATCAGTTCTGTTTGCACAAGGAGAAAATAGAAAGCAAATCATCATACGTCTGCTCTTGAGCAGTTTTGATATCCTGTAGAAGTAGTCTTCTCGTAGCTCGTAGGACTCAAGTGATCTTGGACAGGTTTAAAAACTAGTTGAAGTCAAGAAAAACTTGGCCATGAAGAGTCTTCGACTCCGAGCCTATGGCCATCAGTGGAGTCGACAAATAACCCTGTGCTCACAGGTAGAAGCTGCTAGGCAGAAATAATGATGACTTGAGAGGCTTGCTGGTTGACACCCAGTTCTGCCCCGAACAATAGCGCGAAGAAGGAACAACCATAGCTCCAATTGGTTCCCCACCAGTTGTTAGCAATGGAGCAGTCAGTCCGGGTGCATTCCGACAGTCTCTTCTACAGAAGCCATGAACAGTCTGCTCTTCTCTCTTTCTAGGAGATCTAATAGATCTAGTAGACGTAGAGGCTGTACCTTGCCTTAAACTTCGACATGGATTATATTTTGGCAACGAAGCTGAGATAGTAAATGAGATCGCTAACAATAAGACCTGATCACTTGATCATTCGCAACTGTCTGAGTCCCCGGCAGACGAACATTGCTATAATCTTGGGAGTCACGTTAGAATCTTTGTCCGAGCAGTTAGTTGATTGATTTTCCGTGGTAAGAGGGGTGCTCGGTTCGAATCGCAGGAAATGAAAAATTAGTTCGCGTTTACCTATTTTTAAATCTGGTCCAGTAACCATTTGTCTTTGCGATCAAATTGACTGCACCATCACTGGGGTTGTCGATCAATGATAATAGTCGGACTATGGGTACAGCAATGCACCAGTAATGGTCTAAGTGTGCTCGCAGTTTCGCTGACAACGTACCTAACTTAACCCCTAACCGGTGTCCCACCTAAGGTTTTTCCGCTGATTTTAAGTCATCATGTGTACCGTATGTTGTCGTCCGTGAGCTATTACTTAGATTTTACCCTAAAGGTCCAGTCTTTCTCTACTTCTAGAAGCAGGAGCCTCTAATTGGAAGACCCATATCACTTGAGCACCAGTTTCGTGTGCATTCGCCGGACTTGTGTGTTTTGGACTACATTCACACAGTTCCGACTCCTTCAACGGCACAATTAATCGACTCTTCTTGTCTGCTTTAGAGCCACTTTTCGGTTTCATAGAACAGAACTGGTACTATTGTCGTGTGGGCAAAATTTGTTGTCTCCGAGAGAGGAGTTTAGAGCCACGTTGTTAAAACCAATCGAATTAAAAAAGGTTGCCAGGGGCAATTCGACGTCGTTCAGAATTGCAATATGATGGTGGACAGCACTCGCAAAAGGAACGTTTTCAAAGGGATGCAAGGTTTGGCTAGATTATCTGTTGGCGTGGCACTTAGGTAATAATTGTCCGGAGTGCTTAGAAAAATAAGTGACAGAAAATTCAGATCTTCACGGGAAGATGTTTGATTGGCGCTACAGTACGGGGTGGACTTGGGCCTCAACCAACATGCCTCTCCAGACAGCACGATCTCTCACCAGCTGACTCCAGCTGCGCACACCAAGTTGGTTGAAGTCCTTTTCCACTTGTGTGCGCCAACTCGTGTGAGGATGTCCTCTGTTGCGCTGTCCCATCACTCGGTGTCGAAGACTCTTCGGGCCGGAGCTGTGGTGCCCATTCGCTCTAGATGACCTAGCCATCTTAAGAGTTGGATCCGAAGACGCTTAACAAAGTGCATGCTGCTGCACAGCCCGTACGATCGTGGTTGAATCTTCTCCTCTAGACGCCATCAACACAAACAGGACCAAAGATCGGACGCAGAAATTTTCTCTCAAGACAACCAAGAGCTTCGTCATCCGCTTTTAATAGCGTCCATGTCTCTGCGCCATAGAGCAGGACACCATAAGGGTCTCAAACTCTCGTTAAAATTAAATTCTCAATTAGAATTCCCTTCTGAGTCTTACTTACTTAGCAGGCCGGCGACCCATGAAGGGTTGGAGCCTGAGCCTGAGCTGCCTTCCATCTGTGGAGGTTCTGAAGCTATTGGTCATACTCTCAAGGGCTGCATCTTTGCCCCAACACACAAGTGTGCTTATCTCCCATGTCGCATCTGCTTTTGTTGCGCAATCTCTTGCTTGTTCTGCCCCTAGGTGTAAAGCAAGTCTATTGAACGACGAAAAACGAGGCCAGCATTTAATTTCTAATTCCTTGGTAGACAAATCTCCGCCTCGCTGATATTTTTCAATCATTAAAATGTTGCCCAAGAAAAGTCAACACTCTCTGTTCCTTTATTACGGGAGACTGCAAACTTCAGCAAATCCCTCCGAGACGTACTCTGCCAGCTTTGCCTTGTCACTCACGATCATCTCATAGTTACGTCAATGACTCACTCCCACACACTGTGGCGCTGTTCACTAATTTTGACCAAATTAAAATGATATTTCCCAAAGTCTTTCCCCAATTACTCCTCACTTCAGGCGAACACCTCAAGTGCACCAGCAATTGTAATTGCGCGCTAACCACCCGAACCGCAAGCCCCGTGGTGGATGCGAAACTCGTATTTTGCCCCTAAGACCGCTTAGCTGCTCGCAATTAGTTACACAATTTGGCGTTAGGCAGACCTCCGTCCAAAGTGACTGCGCACTTGTGCGCACCAGCGAATCATCAAATTCGGAGTGGTTCCCAAGCGAAACACCGACTAACCGACGAGGCGATGACGAGAGCGTTTGGTCGTCAAGTGCCGGGTTAATGGAATCGACGTTGGATACATTTTTTGTCTTTTTCTGGGACAAAATTATTATTTTCTATTGACACACAAATCAACGACGACGGCATTAGTTAGTCATTCACAGTGGCCGCGAAGGAAGTGGAAGAAATCAGTTTCGCCATGGGGCTTTGCTGCCCGGCTGTGTGGGGCGAACAAGAAGAGAATCTGTTTCGCCAGACGGTGCGGGAACAAGAACGAAGACGATGAGAGCTAATGATCTTGAGATCGAAAGTATGGGAACGCAGTTCGCAGTTCCCATTCTGAGGCTGTCTAATGAATAACCCATGATGCAGCCGAGATTAGAATTCGAGATTGGCGCGAATGAGTTCTGGAATTCGGCGAGATTCAGCGATAATGCCCTCAATTTGCAGATTGTGGGATGTGGCTTTAATTTGATTCCCGCTGAGAACACAGCGGCATCCGCGGACAGTGGCTGATTATTGAGGTTTAGTGACAGCAGATTTGGTTTATACGCCATTTAGTTTTGATGTGGATGATATGCGTTGCTGTTCCAGTTTTTGCGGAACGTGAGTCGAGGAACCGAAGACCTTCGCCATCAGCGCTGCACTGAGATTTCGATCAGAAGTGACAGACATGAGATTATTACAAAAAAGAAGAAAGAGTGTCGGTGACCTTGCAGAATCCTGGGGAACACCATCGGTTATGTGGTGAATGACGGACTGGATCTCGCGAATCTCTAGAAAGAGAGATTCTTCCGAGATTACGAAGAGATTAGTTTGAGTTTATAGTGAGATGTGGGCACAACAGTGAACTTGCATCTCTGCTGAAACTGCATTACCGACAGAAGGACGCTGACACTGATGAATGGGGCAAATTAACAGAAAGGGAATAAAATTGGTGTCTGAGGCTTGAATTTAAGATCAAACACTGAAAGTTGACCTGAAACAATTTGTAATTGCAAATAATAAATGACAACTATTGAGACCTCTCCGGCTGTCCTTTTCAGTCTTTTACCCACCAACTTGTTCAAACGTATTCCATCAATGACTTATCGACAGCCGCACCATGGGACCACCAAAGTCCCTGTTTACCATAACAATGTCTTCAAACTTAAGGCAGATGTCACTTAGATATCACCTGCTTTTGTGTATAAGACAATTGCTCCCGACTTCCAATGATGAATGCCATTGTTCGTTCGCTTTTTTTCCCCAAAGTCAATGGAAGAAGAACGAAAGCAAAATGAAAACCCCCAGTCTGGTCAGCCAGAAATCTCTCCGCAAAGCTGCTTATGAATTTTACGAACCTAATGACAAAATAAGCATATTTAACAGAAAGTGAAAAGGAAATCTGCGAAAAAGATGTAATAATTGTGGGGTAACAGATATAAGCCTGCCAACAAGCAGCCTCGACCAATTCAAAGTGAAACCATGTTGGTCTTAGAATTTGTTGCTTAATGAGGTATTGTTTTAGGAAGCAATGAGTTTATCTGCAATCTTTGGTACATGGCCAATTGACGAGTAAGATGTGGGATTGTCAGTCAGTTTCAGTGAGAGTAGTAAAGTGGGAAAGGAGAAATGGAAGTGGTGGGGAGTAATTTGTAGGATGGTACACCTTCTCTTTTTGAAACTCAAATAATTTGACTCAGTGCATGATTACTTGTTGCTTATGTTCGTCTTCAGGAAATTGACGCTGTTGATGAGTTGCAAGACGCAGATATTCCCATGAAATGCAGTGGAGAAACGTCAAGTCGCACTGTCATCTATTGTCCAGTGCAACGAACTCATTTCTTAAGTGGTTCATTGTTCATCTCTTGCTAGAATTACATGTGTATGTACCAGATTCAGCTCGCGAATATTTAGCTCTGAGCTTCGAAATCATTAAACGCGAAAGGGCACAATTGACAGTGACGTTTTTCTAACGAATAAGCCAACGACTACACAGGACAGTAACATGTACCAACATCAATCAATCATCACTGCATATTCCATATGCATTGGTATCACTAGCCGGTTACACAGCAGACCAAAATACGTCAGTTTTGCTTATTAACCTACCCATTCAACTAGAAATAAACGCTGGCCATCAATTGCTGGAAGTGTAAGAGAAACATTTTTTTCACAGAGCACGAATTTTAGGAAAAAATATGGGTTGTTGTTCGAGATATGGCACGAACCACGCTTGGGCTGTCAAACATGATGAAAAAAACAAAATGAACAACAAAAAATTGTATTGTTGCAGGACTGATGGAACTTAAGAGGGCTGCAATTAGCAACAAAAGCATTCCTGTGGATGGGGATATGGTTTGAATGGTATCAATTTTCTGTTAACCGGCTTGCATTCAAGCCTTTTGAACCAATGAATCGAAAAACGAGTTTTCAAGCTCCCCAATTGCCTAGAGGGAGTTGAAGAGCTAACATTTGAATGGAAGACGACTGCAAGAATCGTGATATCAAGGATTATTACTGTTGATGGCATATTGCACCGCAAGCTATAGAGTCTATAGTGTTCGCTTTAATACCCTTGTTGTCTTACGAGTTCCCTCACACGCAGTTCTTCACAGAGTCGTATTGAGGCGTATGGACGATGGTTTTTGATCTGCAGTACCCTGTAGAAGCCAGTTTCCTTTAGTAGGAAACAGATGTGGTTCTAGTGATGGCGCACGACTGGCGCATGTGATTGTTTGCCTGTTCTTAGTTAGGGAGGTCCCGATTCAAAGTTGACTCAAAGTTAATATATATGGTTTTCAAATCTGATCCAGTCACCACTATAAACGTTGGGATCAAATTAACGTTAACTCTCACTGAAGTTGTCGATCAGTAATAGTACTCTGACTATGGGTATCACAGTTGACCAACAATGGTCTAAGTTTTCTCTCGACTTCGCTGGCAGTCTGGTGACTTCATTTCTTCCTCTGATAATATGTGCTTGCCCCCCTTTTGTTGGCAAGTGGTTCACAAAATGCCAATGCATGGGCTGCAATTTCATTAGATTCTCCACAACATCTGCAGAGGGCTTCGTCTGATACTCGTACTTTCCTTAAATGCTCTCTCAGGCCGCAGTGTCGCCCCAGCAGGAAACTTGTTTGCATACTGAGGTTATTTTTGAAACATATTCCAAACCTTGTTCGATTACCTAAGAAACCTAACCTCTTCTTCCTAGTTCCGCAAATTCTTCTCTGATGACATGATTTTCTAAAGCACAGACTGGTCCTTGGCCTGGGTAGCAATACGCCTATTCTAGCTAGGGTGTCGTTCATTTCTTTGCTTTCCATCCCCGTGTATTAGTTGAGTTGTATATTGCTTCTCCTACTCAGTAGACTCTCCTAAACGGGTTGGGATTTAATTACGTAGGAGGCTAGTGCCATGATGGCCGCTCAACTGTCCGACATTATTGCTGTGTTCCAATTGGTATAGTTTCTGTCATTGTTATTTTGAACGCATCTGTCTATGGGTTAGATTTCAGTTTGAAAGATGATGGTCCACGGTTTTTAGTATTTTGTGCTGGGTTCAAAAACCCATGCTCCAGTCCATCCATAGCTTCTTGATTGGTCTGTGTACCATTTTCTATATTGCAGCTGGGTATGTGGACTATGGACTCGTTGCTTTAGTGATTTCTAGTGTTGGGCTTAAGGGTAGACTTCGTTTGGATATTGAATTTCCTAATCGCGTCATGCTTCGGAATGACCAAGAGTGGTAGTTTTTTGACTAGTGCATCGAAACTGTCTCGATGTAATGCACGTTCTCTTCTCTTACCATCTGCAAAAGATTCGTCTCCAATAGTACCTACGCGGCAGCAGTTGGGCATGTTTTCATGGGTCCTTCTTGATTATCTTCCTCGAGCTGTAGGCAAACAAGTATAGAAAAGATCCATAGCTCCTGTTCAGCCTTTAATTAGTAGCGACAGTCTGACAAATTAAGTGGAAGTCTTTTTGTTTAGGCCGAAAGACAAACAATTCATTAAAAAAATAACAAATTTATTCCACTGATGTCAATAGCCTCCCTCGACAAGGTAGAATTCTTGAATCAAGTTCAAATCACTGACATTGATCTTTCAAAATAAGCCCCAAAGTTGCACATTTAGTCCTTCTTTCAAGTGTGTATTAAGAAGCAATTTCAGTGCAGCCTTGACTTAACATTCACCGATCCCTACTGCTTTCGACACTAGCTATGTCTTGAACAATTACGAATTCCCCTCAATAATCCCCTAATTGCACATCAATCAAAAACCAATCTCGCTCGTCTGGGACTATTAAATGGCCTGTCTGCCGTCTGTCGATACATAACCCGTGAAAACATTCATAACAAAAACCAACAAATCAGCTATTGAGCTGACAAATTTTTTTCCCATTTATTACATGGATACCCCCAAACCCTGCTGACGCTAAGCAAAACGCCTCTCAAGCGAACGTTTAAGGTTCCATCGGTCCAAGTTAGTGAAGAAAAAAAACCAAGACACGCACTTTCGCTACTTCACAGTCAATTATAAACAATTTTGCTGTGCTAACAATGGACTATTGCTAAATTAATTTCAATCGACATGGACACGATTCTATCTAGCGAGTGAGGGTACAGTTCACACTTAAGCCGCCCGCCCGTCCCCTCGGTTCACACCCGAGCGCTGTAACAACGACCTTGCATGCATGTGTAGATATTTATAATTACGGTTAACCTCAACATAAACCATTGTTGGCTTTTTTTCGAGCTAAACACTGTTTATCGTCGTCGTAGATATGAACATGTATGAGCGGCGCACCGCACCACCAAGATTGATGGGGAAACTCATTAAATAATTGTTTGTCGGTGCATTAGGTTTGCACCGCTCGCTGGCTGTCTGGCGGTGAATTTCATTACATTTTCACGACCCATTCAAACGTTGATGTGTTAGTCCATCCTGTTGTTCGTTAACACTTCGGAAATATTGTGAAAATAGTTTTACTGCACAATACATTCGGCATTACATCCTGAGTGCTTTGGCAATGTGCCGAGAGAGAGGTATGTTTTAATCTGCAAACGATTTCCGGCTCACCAAGTTTTTTTTTCCTCCTTAAAGCAGACACATAATGCATAGAGATTCAAACAGAGTTACAATGTTTCTTCCTGAGTTGGCTCATCAAGCAGCTGCATCTCTGCGGACTTTCAACCCGGGTGATGTGGTTTGTGTTCGATTCTGTTGCGATTGGAAAGAAATTGCGAGTGATTGTGCTGCAGGGACATAACTTTTCACTTCCGATTCATTTTTGGTTTGAATCAATGAATTTTGATTGGTGTTGGGTAGGTGTGTTTTCGAAATTTTGAACTCAATTTTGGACATCAACATTTAGACACTGCTGAAGTACTCATCTTTGCATGGCACTTCTGTCGGGTGCCTCAACACACCGGTGTCCCCAGCTAGCACCGACCTTTGGCAGCTGAAAAGCTAAATGATACGTTCACCCTGAGAATCTATTTCTTAAGTCGCATGTCGTTGGAGCGGCGGCTGTGTCGTTTTGGGCCTGTGCTTCGACTGATTCCTTTGCATTTGAGCCTTGGTGTCTAGGTTAGAACCCCAATCCAACAGAAAAAATCTTCACTGATAATTCGTCCTTCTTTCTAAAGCTGTCCAAACTTGGCCGTTCGGAGTCGGTACAAAATTGAAGGTTTTTTTTTTCAATCGTGAGAGAACAATAGCACGCACAGCACGATTAGAGTACCCCACGTGTATATAATATGTCCATGGTTTTAAGAATGTGGTATGATACACAACCTTCTAACTGCTCCTACCTCTATATTATATAGTCGTACTTACGAAACACTTTTTTTGAAAAAAAAAAACGAAAATTGTGATAAATTTTATTAAGGTATGTACTTGAATGCCTCTTGTGGTGCACCTGAGTCTAGGATAACAAGCCTCTCATGCTGGCATGACAGGACTGTCTTTAACCAAGTACCCTCAATTCGACTGAGGTCATTCTACACTTCTGTGGGCCATGTTACGTTGTCCTGGTTCGAAGACGCAAAATAACTAAACAATTGACTACGTTTAATGCAGACGACCATTTTAAATTACCATGTTTTCGAAATTCTAAGTCATGGGTTACATCATTATATGAAGGTAGGAATATGTTTATATCATTTGAAGCGTGCTTATTACTTACTGGCTTAAGTATACGTAGTGGATCACACAGATGTTGTAGAAAAGAGACTCCTGTGAGTCTGAACAGCCATTCAAGTACAGTGGAGAATAATAGTTGCCTCCTACTCTTCGTCTTCAAATCAACAACAACTAATTGTCGGAATTCACAAAAAATTCACTTACAGCACTTTCGCTTCACCTTAAAAACATTCGCAGTAGAATGGGAGTCAATTTATGGTAGACTCAAGCTTTCCTAAAGAGTGGGTTATTTCGATTTCAATACACTTTCTTCGTGTGATTTAAGTTAATGATTAGCTAAGACGGTTCCAGAATTGGGGTCGTGTTGAGTTGAAGAAGCAAAAAAGGCTAGCTAGTCCCACAAATTATCACGGCGCGAAGTAAAGATAGCAGCCGTTTTGGTGGACCTAAGACTGTAAGTCTTAAGTGTTGAAAGCATGTTATTGAGTCTGCTGTTCGCTGAACAAAAAAAAAATAGAAGGGTTAAACAGTCGAGTGGCAGGAAAATAGCCCTCCATCATTCGCATCTGCAATATTTGTCAAAAATTTGCTAAGGGCTATGCAGATACAAAAATCCAGTATGGCGTATGTTCTTATTCTGTCTTCCGACTTAAGCAGAGGTTATGTTTAATTCAGCCAAAAAAGTGTTGGCATCTCTTCAGTGTGGAATAAATCGTTCGATTTTTACTTAAGGTTGCACCATCCCCATTAACTGACTCGTTGCTTGTCTAGACTGCTCAAAAGTAGAAAAAGAAGTAAGCAGTGAAGTTCTCTCTTGAGATAGTAACATCGAATTATCCAGATTGTTGTGATATGATTCATGCTGAAATTATAACGACTTACTTTCCCAATCAGCGGTAACCCCTTGGAATCGATCTCATCTTCAACGGGAATGACTGAACTGATCAAACTCGGTTTCTCTTGGGTACTGGTCACAGTATAACAAACTAAACTGTGCCCATTGATCTAACTCAAGTCAGAAACTAATTCTTTCACTGATCTTCGCAAAGTAAAATAATGCCGATCTTGCTCCCTGCCTGATCGGCGATCATTCAAAATGACTTAAAGCATAACTCTGCTTCAGAAGCTGTCACGACATGTTGAAATGCAGAAGAATCTGATATCGTCCAACACATCTTTTGGACCTGTCCAGACTGGGGAATCTAAGGCTATGATATCTTGGAGAACCCTTCTCCAGCGATTTGAAAAACATGCCAGCAGATTGTCTTGTTCACTGTATCCATAACTCCACCTGGTTTCTTGAGTCAAGATAATTGAATTGACGTCTATCCAGTCTGCTTGGCCTCAAGGGAGCTTTATTTATTTTGATCTAAATTCATTCATTCTGACTACTAACAGTCATTTTAGAAAGCCCGTCAACGTCTACCCTCTGCAATCGTAGAGATCAACGTCTGTTTCGCTCTTGAAGCCTAATCTTTAACGAGGTCTTTCTTTGCATCGATCTCTAGTAAGATGCACGTAAACAGTCAGTTCCTCGGCATCACTGGATCATCTCAGATCTGGATCTTTTCCGAACTCGTCTGACTGACTAGATTTCACTGTGCACACGTCTAGACATCGTCGTTAGATAAAATCCATTTCCTTCCGTTCGTCCGATCGGCTAGAGTGAATGACTGCTTCTTGGACATTATCGCACTCTTGGGGATTCATGTGAACTTTCTTTTGTACGTGACGTAACCTTCAGTCACTTGAATGATTGTCTGTTTCCCCTATCAAGGGCCCAGCTACTGCAACGAGTCAAACTTCAGAGATGCCCCGAAACGAGAGAAACTTTCCCAACTTCCCCTCTGTCACAAGCGAAAACCCACATCTCTGCAAATTGACACTAATGCCTTCGCAAAATATCAATTAATAACCGACAAAAACAGCAGCGTAACACACCTGCCCCGCGGAATAATTAGACACACACATTCGACCCCCGTCAATGAATTGCTGAAACAACGGATGGCGGAGCGCGCTGTGCCTCTGTGGGTGAGCAGCAGCGCTTTTTCAGTCACCAACTTCAATTCAGCGACCATGTGTGGCGGCAACAAGACTGCAGTTACGCCGTAATCGTCCTTAAGTACACATCTGATTGTTTCAGATACACTTTTCCTCCGTCCTCCATTTGGCATGGGAACCAACGGTGCGCGTATTTTCTGGTCTGCGCCGTCCCCCCTTTGTGCTTGTGCATCACGGGGCGAACTAAGTGTGTGTGGGAATGAAATACCCGCGGGGCCATTGTAGTCGTGTATCTCGTATCTCAGCGGTGGAAGATACAAATTAATTTTAATCACACGAAAAGTAAATAATTTCTTGATTTTGCTTTTTTGCTCATTGCGTGTGTATCTCTCCATTCCAGGTGACACTGAAACGCGCGGTCTGCTAGTAGTGGTGCGGTGCGGCGTTCCCCGGTACTGATAACGTACGTAGACGACGAATTTATCTTGGAAGATAAAAGCTGCGGTAAGAGCAGGCTCGATAAACCACACCGAAGCGCCGAAGACGAAGAGAGAACGGACAAGAATCTGCCAAACAAGAATTCCATTCAAATGACCAAGACGCTCTGGCCGCACGTGTGAATGGACCGAGAAGCCAGTCGTCTAGCGGGAGTAAAAGTGTTCGATTTAATGTCTCGCAACTAAGTGCGTGTCAAAAGTGAAGTGTTTTTAGTTTTATTTTTTTTTTTGTTTTAATTTTGTCTCCGATTAAGTTAAGTGAGTGAACGCATTATGGGCGAATTCGATATCAGTGGAAGCAGCCTGCAGCTGGACTGTAGTGTGGACAGTGGAATATGTGTGGACGTCGCCGCGGCCGACTTGAAGAAGAAGCTGCAGGAATTCAAGAGGATCTTGTACATACTGGAGCGGGACAAAGAAGCACGAGCCCTGCTGAGGGAGAGATTAAGGTGAGTGGATTAAGATTTTCATCATTTTTTGTTGTTGTTGCGTTTCTTCTTCTCCTGGTGACGGCATTAAGTTAAGTCGTGTGACTCGAGTGTGAAACACGTTCCCTTCTGAGTGAACTGTGAGTCAGCTTAAGGAACAGAGATGCGATGCGAATAAAGAATCACTTGATTAAGTTGTCGGCAGTGTGTTTATTTATGTGTGCACATGAGTCATGTTTCGGTGTGGGGTTCTTGGGCTGCCTTGCGCATCATTGAATGTACCTCTTCCGCGCCTGGTTCTTTGGCCGAACTCTTTTTTAAGACATGTTCAGAAAGATTCATGTCAATGGCCACTGGATGTGTTTTTTTGTTCATCCCATTAATCAACGCATCCCTCGTTTGGATTATCCTCGGTCCCGTATGGACTGGGAGTGTTTGGACTGAATGACGAACTTTATGTGCTGTACAGCGATGTCAACCTTGTCAAGGGAATACGAGCCCCTCGTCTTAGATAGCTAGGTCTTGGACGGAAACACTTCGGCTGAGAAAGTCATTCACTGCAGTTCTCAAGGACATCGCGTTAAGGAAGACATTGCCTCCGTTGGAGTGTTCAGCTGGAGATGGAAATCAGTCAAGTAAAATAATGGATGCTCCAGATTGTAACCTTAGCCGAGAAGAAGCCTCAAGACATCCATGATTTCCATCAGCTGATAGACTAAGATTTCCTCATGCGGTTTCCAAATGGCATTTGTAACACGAAGGATATGTGTCTAGACAGGCGTATCTAGTAAAATATGAAGTTCACTATTGGTGGGTGCACGTCGAATGAGACGAATATCGGGCACAGGAAAGCACGGTGCACCTACAAGCTGTTGAAGGGTTACATTATCCTCTGGAAGCAAAAGTTTCAACAAACTGAATGCTCGCCGTATCATGTTCCTTATGATAGACACTCGCCCACATTAGTCGTCTGCTTCAGAAGGCAGTATGTCACTGTATGGACTCAGAGCTTAAATTTTCGAGCAACACTTCTTCAGCCCCGAAAAGTTGTGGACTCTGTGACAGTAGGACATCACAAAACAGAACACATACGAAACTGATAACCCACTAAAGTCGTGAGAGACCAACATCGTGTGGCAAAAAATCATGCCAGCCAGTGAAACTTGTTTGTTGAGGCTCAGGTCCACCCTGGAGTGAAGCGTCCTCAGAAGAAGAAGGAGTTAGAAGGCCTTCAAGTCTCCTGATCACAAAATCCAATCCCATGAGATGAGCCCTTGAAGAAATCATGTCAATTACTCAACCCATCACGTTGTATATGTGTAATGTGACGCAACAAATCATGGCAAAAATTGTTCATCGATCAATCTTGTCTAGTCAATCAGATAGCAGTTTCCCATTCCAGCCAGAAACCTTACAGCGTCGTGATTAAAACGAGATATATCACCTTGTTGACAAATGAGCTCTGAACATTATGCAAAACCAAGATTAAGAGTTCTTGGAGACTCATTAGATCTAGATTTGAGAGATTGAGACTAAAGAATGCGGATAAGACGCCCGCTAAGTGATCTGAGCACAACTTTGAATTCGTTCAACGGCTTTTTAACTGACTACGATCTTCGCCGATCAAGTAAATGGGTTAATAGGCACTTATAAGTGACTAACCGGCGAGCTATAAAATGTTATCACTTAAGCCATGCTTTCTCCTCCAGGTAGATCGTTTAATACATTGTTTGAGGTGACTGATGTTACTTTTAATTCGTACCTCTTTTAGAGTAGCATTGTACTCCTGTGTTGAGTCAAAAGGGCGAGCAGGCAGTGTTTTTAAGTGTGGCGCTACTTTCCGGAATGGACCTGGGTCTCTACCATCAAGCCTCCCCAATCAACTTTATCTTTAGCTAGCTGCCGACAGCTTCACACGCCACAATTGGTTGAGGTCCCTTTCCACTCTCATGCGCCACCTTAGTCACTGTCTTTCTCTACTCCGTGGTCCCTCGTGACTGGATTGGATTGGCATGGTTTCCACCCTCATTACTCTAGCCAACTAAATTGTTGGATCCTTACTCTTCTGGCTACCCTCTGCGTGAATTCAAAGATCGATTGAAGCGCTCGAAATTAAGTGGTACATGACTCGGGAGACTCGGGAGATGAGGGAGGTGCTATGACATCTTAAGAGACTTCTTCAGGTTCAGAGTTTTCTCGAATATATCTGACGTCGAGGACTCTACTGAGAGTCTGTCAAGATGCTATGCCAGTATTGCAGGCAGGGACGGTTGCAGTTCCTTATAGCGAACGCGCAAGTCATCGAAAGTGGATCTTAGATTTTCTTTCAATTTGCTGATTAGAATTATGATCATGTTCACATACCATGCGAATAATACAGCGACAGTATTCAGTGGGAGTCATCTTTAATTCATCGCGATCCACTGTAAAATGAGACTCGCAAGATCAATCAGTTGATGACATTCTCTTCTTCTTATACAATCCATTGTGCTTCAAGGATGGGAAGAAGAAGGTGTACACCCATTATCCTTACAATAGACCGTCAATACATTTTATATTAAAAAAGGCAATTTAAGGGATCCAGAGAATTTATTTTCTAACTCTGAGAAGAACAATCCATTAATTTGTCCCTGAATTAAGAACCGAGACACCGATATTCGCAGTCTCAGTGAAATACATACATTGCGTCTAAGCTAGCCTCGCTAGTCACCACTCATGTCTAACTGCCAAGCATACAATTGGCATTTTAATGGCCCTTTGAACAAAAGTGGCATATTCTAGAAACAAGTGCAAGCTGACTGTATGTATGTCGTCGGACGTTTCTTGCTTGTACTCTAGTAATAAAATACAACATTCAAAGTTGATGACTGAACTCGGACTGCACTGTTCTATATTTCATATTCGTACTCACTACTCACTACTCACGCTTGCCACTAGTCAAGTCAAGCATAACCAGCTGATCGTGAACAAGTTTGGCACTCTTGAGACCCCGTAGATAAGAGTGGTTCCCAAGTTCCCATACAGTGCGGCTTAGATTACCTCAGGCTTACCACAATTCAACATATTCTAGCAGTTTTTCCTTGAACTTCCATTTCACTTGTGGTAGCGGTCAGTGTTATTTACGATGTCAATCGAATATACACTCCATAGACAATTCCCCTCTCATTACAGTTTGTGAATCATTTACAAGGCTTTGTGAACAGTCTTCAACTGAACTCATTTCTCGAAAGCACCCTGTGCAACCAGCAATCGGCTTCTCATTTGCAAATGTCAATCACTTCTCATTAATCAAAACATCCCAAAAGTATGCTACGAAAAAGTGCATTTGCATGTGTCTGCCAATGTGCACCTTGACCTCATCCATTTTACACTGTGTCGTGAGTGATGTGTCTGTTCGAAATTCGAATTCAGGGAAACCTTAACTGTGCTCTCGCGAATCACCGTCAAATTCAGTCACGGAAAGCTTCTCGAATCTCGTCGCCTCGTTCGAAATTTTTCATATAAAACTGGAGGCCACGAGAGAGAACAATAGGCGCATGCATGCTGATAAATATTGCAAATCATTTTCCATCTAATGATCTAATGTCATATAATGACCATGTTCATGGGACTTTGGTAATTACTTGCATATCAAACTGAGGCTTTCTCATCCGGGCAACAGAGCAGAGGTTTTCTCACAGTCGTGGACAGTGTCACCAAATGCCGTCAAATGTGTTTAGCCACATTCCCGCGCAGATCGTGCACGAGAACTTGCCACATCCAGTGTCAGAAGGAGCTCCTCTCCAACAGTTGCTGTTTACTTTCAATTGTGTTCATGGCCACTTCTAAAGAGGACTTCGATTAAGCACCACCAGCTAATCTGAAAGATAATCAGCACACTCTTCCACTCACACACACTTTTCGTGTAAAAACAAACAAACCGCAATGACTTGTTGTGGTGTGGGCCGGTTTTGGAAATAGGGTACAGCCCGCATCGCGGAACACGTTCCAATTATTATTTCATTCTTTATCGTTGATCACTTTCCCCGTCTGTGTATCTTTCGCCGCGTGATTGATTGCCGGACAGACAGTCAATCACTGAAGGAATATGTTCTGCAGAAAAGTGAATTTCATTGCTGTCTCATCACCTCCGTGAACCCACAAGTCGGCGGGCAAGGAATCTCTCTTGAACTTGAAAGTGTGCTCCAGCCTCGTAGCGAGTGTTTTTTGTCAGGAAATTGAAATTCAAATTTATTTTATTGACAATAGAACGAGTGTCCATGGGTCGCTGGGTGGCTGTGGAATTCCTCGATCGCGATTATTCGGGATGCCTTTCGTTCTTATGGCTTAAAGAGTGTCATTCGTTTGTTTGACCCGAATTTGGCTTTGTTTCTGTCGCTTTTTTTATTGCCCACTCTGCGGTAATGGATTTTGAAGCTGATTTGGGTCGGCCGGCCGCCTCCCGAGCAAGTGGTGAGTCTGTGTATTTAGCTGACTTTGGCAGGCGTCGGGGTTTTATGAGAATTTCTGGCGATAAAATCAGGGCTATTATTTTGCCAATATTGACACGGTTGGGATCATTAGGAAATTTCACGGCTTAAATACATAATTGTGTTATTGTTCACAGAATGGCAATCGATTTCTCTTATTGCTAATCAATCGTTCGGTTGTTGAAACCAATAGGAGCTCAATTTGCAATTAAAACAAAACACATAAAACATGGATGCGCACATGACCGGGTGACACGATTCTGTAAAGAAAGTCAATAAATGCGGGCAACACACTTCCTGTTAATCAGAATGTAGGTCTGGTCGAAGTTACAATGCTCATTTGGGAATCGTCGTGACTTTGACTTAAGTGTGATAACTGGTTTTTAATCAGTTTTTAAGGTCATTTCACACTTGAAGCTGCACGGGAAAGAATGGAACGAGGGTAAGTGTCTAGAACAGAATATTTCTGTGCGTCTCTCTATTGCAATGCTCTATTGATTAGGGCTTGATGACTGAAAGCAATATTCCCTGTACAGTCAACTAGTCGCCGTGCGAAGGCTTAGTAAGAGTCAATGGCTCATTCGATGAGGAAACACGATGCTACCTATCCTTTCCAGTGGGTTGGAGCATGGATTATTACACGTACCGTGCTGATGATCCAGTGGTCTAGGGTCCGCTTTAAGTTAGCTCTGTCCGGATAATCATCCCTACATAACTATGCTAGTCAGACTTTCTGCGTAGCTTGACGCAGCTTTACGTAGGACCAATATGTGTACCAAAAAAACTGCACCGAACACAAAGATAGATTCAGTTCCTCGGCTTAACTTGGTACAGGTATTGGGCGATTGAACTGCCACTTCAATTGAGCCAAATCGATGAAAGTCACGCATAATCGGTCGTGTAGTGAAGTCCTCAAAAGTGATCTCACTTACGCTGTTATTGACAGAAGCCATGTAGACTATAGTATATTTCTCCCTAACAGAAGGATAGAGTCTAGTATAAATGGGTAGCTGATGCTAGAGTATGGTGCTCGGGTTCCCGTCGCTTTCGATGCTAACTTTTATCAAGGACGGTAAATGTCTTCGCAAATTAAAACTCAGCTTACCTTTTTAAGAAAGTGCAAATGTGCGCTAGTCGGAGTTGTGCAGATAGACGTAATCTCAAGGAGGCCTAGGATTCGTGTCTTGCTTCCTCTTATGCTCCCAAACGCTTCCTATATCCGGAGTAGTGCCGAGCATTCACATAAAGTCTGATCGGATGTCTCATCCTCTTTTAGGCCGACATTCCTTGTCTTAACACAGGTTTATTTGGTTAAGGTTGTGATTCAGGCCAGAAGCCAGTAAGCGAGCTCGTTGGCAATCTTAAACTGTCCTTGTCGATTAAGGGGATTTTCTTATAGGAATACCGCCTGATTTATGGTTTGAATTGCTTAACACCAACCTCATCGGTCCTAGACAAAGTTTGTAGCTTGCTGTCAAACTACCATTGCAGTACGGTTAGAGCCCAATGAATCCAGCTGAGCGTCACTTTGTCTGACAAGTGACTGCGCCGTAAACACTTGACCCTTTTGGAGTCCATTAGGTTTGACGCTAATCTATAAAGTGCTGCCTGACTTGAAAGCTGGCGCACTAAACACATTTAAAGAGATAGTGTCTGGCATCGTTTTCGAGACATGAAACAGGGTAGTACTCTCACCACTTCTAGGTGCCTTTTTTTTTTGGGTCCGAAGACCTTGCCTCCAACTGAGGAACCCGTTTTGATCCGTCTACTAACCATCAGACTAGTCTGACGTAGAACATCTGTAGTACTTCACATCCACAATGGATGCAATTCAATAGGTCAAACGATCCTCTGGCCACGATTGTATGCCGCAACAACACTCGTTAACCTGCTCACTGGTTTTAGAAATTGAAAGCACCTGAATTACACGACTGCCAAAACAGAGGGCGTGTCTGTCTGTAGCTTTGATTTCAAACGAGAGACATTTCCATTCCAGGCGACACATATTAGCCTGTATATCAGTATAACCACATTTCGTTTCATTACTCACTTATTAAGACTACTGAAAACCCCAAATTAAATACGGAGCATTTTAGTCGGTGTCACAGCATATGCTTCAACGAGGGCAAAGAGATGGGGGAAGTGTTAAGTGTTCTGAACTCAATCAGAATTAGTAGTCAGAAAATCGTGTGTTAAAATGCGAACGAGATTAAAAGACAGAAGAGAGCCTGACATCGAAAAGTGATTTGATCACACGATCATTAGTAAGGCATCTGCTCTAGTTATTCTCCTGAGAGCTCAGTTTCAACGCGGCGTGAGTGAAGGTCAAGTGCGTTAAGTCACGGTGGTGTGTTCAAGAAGCAGGCGGTAACCGAAAAAAATCACTGTTGTGGGAATTCTTCTTCTTCTGCCTCTTATTGGTTATTATCTCCTTATTTGCTTACCGAGTAAATCGATAACTTAACGTGCTGAGTTGACTTAGTTTAGTTTTGCATGGGACCATCGATGTATTTATTAATTTTATTTGACTTGGGGCTTAATCTTGTTTTATTGATTTTTTCCCACAATAAAGCTGATATTGAATGAAAATCATAGCGTAGGGGATGTACCTATTCGAAATGCACTATTCACATCTATTTTCCGTTTTTATCATCGCCGTCGTTTTTATCATCGCCGCCACAACAAAGTCGGTGTAGCATATCCTATTCAACATGAACATAAACAATGTGTTAGTTATTTTTTGCTACCCACTGTATGGTCTCTCATGAATACTGTCAACAGGATAATTTACATACATCTTTTGAGAGTAACGCAGAAGTGATGTAAATAACCGGACGACATGTTCGTGCATCACAATACCTCAGGCCCAGCTACCTCACTAAGATTTCTCGTGGGCGTGGCACTTTACGAGCAAGTTTTTATTTCGTTCCGGAATGACAATGACGAAGACGAACTTTTCGTGTGACTACATAATTCACTACAAATGGAATTGTTTTATCGTCGGCTGAGATTTATTCAAAGTACACCGTAACGTTGTCACCTACGTCCTTCTTTTGTTGGGTTGGTGGGTGCATTGGCCGACTAGATCGTGTGAGTCGACATCTTTAAACTGTTTTTATGGAGATACATACATCACTTGTCACTCATCCGTGCCATTAAGTCAGCCTCAATTACGATTGAAGGATTTAAGGTTTTACTAGCGAGGTGGCAGCCAATATGCTCGAAAAAGTTATGCAAAATTCGACTCTCTCTAGGGACCACTTAAAATGTAACCGTGGTCGATTTCTATGCACATGAAGCAATCTCTAAAAATGTCAAGCATGGATTTATGAAGTCAAGTAAAAATTACATTAACTTTTGTGATACTCATGTGTCGCTTCCGATACATAAGAACCAAAAAATCATTTCGCCCCACTAGACATGTGGTATGCCCACGGTCATCGGAATCAGAGCGGGTATGTTCTCAGACCTCAACATCACTCAAGGCGACAGACTGCCAGATAATTCCAATGTCTTCCGATCAGAGCCTCCAGCTAACCGGTCATGAGGCCACGAAATACAGGAATGTCACATCGCAGTGACATCCGTGCAAATCAGAAGGCGGATGAACTAGCTAAGCAAGGCAATATCCAGAATTATGATCTCCCAGAGCGAAACCTTCATGTTTTCGCAAGTTTGTTGGCGGTCTATACAGGACACTGTCCGATAGGAAATGATTCCGAAAAATTATGTATCCCACACTACTCACACTGTCGCAGATGCAACAGCACAGATTAGAAGGAGACCATACCAAATATGCTTTGTAACTGCCCGGCACTTGTTAGAGCCAGATACCGACCGCTTGGTAGACTCTTCTTCAACTTAATGGTATTTCTTTCTACAAGAGGTGTACGGAGGTGGGTTTTTTAGTGTGGTTTTAGAGATAGCTCAGTTATACTCCTCAATTATATAGAATGGTGGCATTAACACGACACACAATGCTATTAGGTTCTCATGTAAATAACCACTACAGCCTACTTACGCACTGAGGTGACAAAGCTGACGGCACTAACCTCCATTCATACACCATTATTGCAAGCAAATTAATAGTCTGGGAGCAGTGTTCGGTAAAGCTACTCTAAGCCAATGTCGGACCAAAACTGACGCCGCCAACCCAAACTCCACTTCGGAATGTCGTGTGTTGTCATGTACATAATTTTTTGTTTATCGAGCTTCAAACTACGCCACAGTTTCGTTGTTCACGTGCCCGGGCCAATTGCAATACTCCTTCCTCATTACTAATTGTGCTGGCCTGGCCTTAGGCATTTTTGGCTTAGGCCTCAGTTGTGTGATGACTGCTTGCTATTCACCCGAGCTGATGCAGGCATTTATCGATTCACATTCAATAACCACCCAGTTTCAACCTCTCACAAGCATTGGCAACAAAAGTCAAATGTTGGCAGTTCAGCAAAGAGGTGAACTTAAAAATGGCACCACTTGACGGCAGGTGAACAACCCCTTAAGCCACTCCACTCCACTCCTAACACCGCCATTAACCCATGCAAAGTTAAAAAACACCAACACTGCCTGCCAACCCTGTGCAGTGTTGGTGTTGTACCTGCTGGTGCTGATTAATCCCCCAGCCGATGTATCAATTAAGCGTCCGTTTTCGGAACCCGCTTGCAAATGCCATATTTACGTCGCTCGAGAATTTAACACCACTCGGTCAGCAGCAATGCGATCAAAATAAGGAAAATAAAACTTATTTTTAAATCACTTCAGAGTAAACAGCGAGCGCGACGTCATGTCGGTCACGTATCGCGACATGGTGCAGCTCATTATCCGCGTCAAGCGCCCATGCGATGACTTGCAATGGAGTATCGATTGCCCGCAAGGCATTATAAAGCCTTCTGCATAATCTGCAACACCAACCCCTCTGCAGCCATCAACCCTGCGAAACAGCGAAACAGCCCCCGAAAGAGAATGTGCCTCGCATTCCATTCCTTCCACGAGCCAATGGACTGTGTCACCATCGGAACTGGAACTCGCATGTGCCCCTGTGCACCCAACGCCGAGAGGCGTTCTTTGCTTAGTTTACCCGCAAGTCTTCCAACCGAAGCGCACACAAATCGCTCCAAAACGAAACGAAACAGTCGGAGCCACCTTTACTCGAATACCTCGCGAAATATCAGACGTTCGTTTATTGACGCTCAACCTTGCCGGGAGATTATATCGTATATCGTAACCATGCTCATACGGTCACAAGAGCCGTGCGGATGACGGCTGACGGTTGACGGTTGACCTACACATTCGCATCGAAAAGCGTCAAACAGAGAGGGCAGCGAGCGAAATCACGCATTGACGAGCCGAAAATATTGAGCAACGCCAAGATTGAAAGCTCACGGGGCCCGTCTCACACATCTGTCATGCGGTGCACACAGCCACAGAGCCTCACGTTGCCGCCGCCGGACTGCTTGTCTTTTCGCGATAAGGTGCGAATATTTGTTATTTTCTCAAATTTAATCATATCTGCCGTCAAACTTATCTCGGAAGGTCTTCGCTCGTACACGAAGGCGTTAACGTTATCGACTACGAAAGTTTTGCGCTCTCAGGCATGCCTCAGCTCGAGTCATTCTGCTGACACCTCCGCCGCAAGTCAGCGCCAGTTAACGTCGAGTGCGTCAAGTTCGTCAAGTGGTGTGTGCAAACGACGAGTGGTTAAAATCGTAAAATCGACTTCGAATACCTTCAATTATCGGTACGTCCTCAGCCTCGCCCCGTGCGTGCCCTTGGAGTGCATCTCGTGGGAATTACTTGTTGAATCTAGCGAAGTGCGGGTCTCTAAATGTGCAGTCTGTCAGTGCAGGCGGTTGTGTAACACCCTTTTGTTTACATTCTCGTGACGCGTCTCGCGTACGGCATGTGATCGCGTGAGAAGGTGCGGGCCTAAGTCATCCATCATCCATCAAATCGCTGTCAATAAAAGTGCCGTGTTATGCAACGCGTCTGCAACGTGTACGAGCAGAAGTTGCAAAATACCCGTATTTTCGACTTTCTACGCGGAGCTAGGACTTGCGCTAAAAATTAAGCAAACACACTCGAGTTTGGAGTGAAAGACGCACTAAAACACTGCCAAGTGCCGAGACATTAATCTCATATTCAAATAAGGGCTTTCGCAAGAAACGTAACCAGACCGAGATACGATCTGGAACGATTATTTTCGTTCACCTGTGCCTTCTTTCTCGGTTGCTAAGAATACAAGCGTGTGATGAGACAGATTCAATTAGCGTGCGCGTCGAGAATGTTATGAATGTTCTGTGCGCTTCATCGACGCGAACGTTTTGTGTATCTGTTGGCTTAAATCTCGTGTGCTAATTGCCACTAAGTCGTAATTAGTAGGATACCGCGTCCGCGGTCAAGTTAAGTGCTGGAACGCATTAATGAATGCTTTTTGGGGGGTTGTTGACTCGGCATGACTAGAGAGAATGGCGTCGCAGCCTGTGTCTGCCATTTTGGTCGTCGAAATGTGATGTAAAGTTAAGTCAGCGTCGGAAATGGCACCACCCTGGTACAGTCTCTCCATCATTCACTTATTTTCGAATGCTGTGTCGGATGAGAACTTCTTCAAGGACCGACAATCGTCTAATAGGCTCTATACAGCAGGTTGAACGAGATTTTGGTTCAAGAGTTGCCAGCGGTTGAGTCTGCCTATGTCGGAGAGCAGCTCCTGCGACCAAGCTGATGACTGAGATCGCTTTGTCTAGTAGCGTGGCACATTTTGGAACCAATACAGTCACTTATTGCAAGTTATAGTGACTGCCTTCAGGACAACACGTCCTAGGAGGTATCAATGACAAACAGGCATTTAATCTAATGTTTGAGCATTAACGTGCATTTTTATTGTACGCTGTCATGTGGGTACACATGCACACGTTCTTGGCCTAAAGCCACATGGACTTACTTAGGCAATGCCGTATAACACAAGTTCATGTCTCGAGCTGTAAAGGATAAGTTCGCACGTAAATATTGTCGTGTAGCACTCGCTTAAGTTCCGTACCGTGAAACACAGTTGCACGCTTAGCTCCGTCTAATACAATCCAACACGTCTTGTAATCTAACACAAGTACCCGCGTCATGTAGGGTAACACACGTTATGCGACAAGTGACAAGGCTGATGGCGTTGCTCTTAACGTCCTTTCCTCCAGTTTAAACAGTCGAGGAGCAGTGTTCGCTCCTCTGACTAAAAGTGGTGCACAATGACGCCGCCAACCCAAAACCAACTTCGACTTATTACCTGTGGTAATTTTTCGTTTATCAAGCTGCAAAGTAACATACAGTATTGTTATTTACGTAGCAAGGCAAATTACAATAAATTTATGACTGTTCACTATTCCAACGGGCTCGTTTTTCGATTCATATTTAGTAACTACCGAGCAAAAGACAAACGTTTCCCAAAAAGGGAAGCCTTAAAATGACACCTCCTCCTCGATGACCGCAGTTGAACAACCTCCACCCCTAACACCGCGATTAACCCATGCAAATTTCAAAACCAGCATCCACATCCGATTTTAAAGCCATCCAAAAAGGTTGTTTAATTTCATTGAACACCTTGCCAAATGTCTGATTTAAATTTTAAGTGGCTATGTCCACGAGGGAATTTATTGTTTTCCTTGTCACTCCGGATGACTGCAAATCAGCATCGTTGGATGGCCATTCAAACAATCATTTGTAAGCTGAATGCGCTATGAATTCGTCGTTTAGTGTAATACTTTGTCATCTTCCTCATCAAGGGATTCCCGCACATCGTCTCATGCTCGTCTGGCCAGTCCATAAAACCCTCAAACTCCGGTTCAAATTCGATGCATTATATTATTTTCTCCTCCTGGATTTGATTACCAGTCTGGAACACACATTCTTTCAATTATTTTATACTCTCCGCTCGATTTTATGTTTCTACATCCATGTCGGCGCTTGGTCGTTAATAAACAAGCATCTTGTGGCTATCAAACTGCTGGGTACTTTCTGGACAGTTCTTCTCCTTCTTCCTTAGAATAGCTCTGCGCATTGATATGGACCTACACAACGTCACTCGACACTGAGCTAAGATAATCTAGAAGGTGTTACCATCTCAAGCAGAAGTTGGATAGAGGAGATTGGCATCGAATTTGAAATTGATTCCTGCATTGATGACGATAGCGGGATTAATAACCGCGCTAACGCAGACACTGTCCCTCAATGTTATAGTCTTCTCCCAAAGGGTCGATGTGCGTTGAGAATCTTTGGATGCTCGTTCACTGTGACTTTGTTACTCGTTCTTAAAGTAGTCCTACTCGGCAGTCGTGTGAAATACTGTAAGGACACAACAACGTCTCCCATCGTCTTCCAATTTTATCTTTAAAATTATGAAAGAAATCAGAACTTATCATTATTTTGTAACTTTTAGTCGAGCCCGCTTTGTTTTATATTTTATATCTTCTTTGGAGATGGACCTACATCATGCTCCCTCGAGGACAGATACCATTAGCTACTCCACATTTCCACCATTCACTGAGAGAGGAGGATGTGTAAAAATTCGAGTTTCTTTGTATTATTGCAAGCCGACGACTAAACTAGTAAGGCAAGCTGTCTTCAATTCAAATGACCAACACCATTTACGTTGATTTCAGTTGTCAAGACCTACATCAGAGATCACATAAGAGGTGATCTATATGCCGAGTGTTGGGTGTTCATCTTCTTCACACATAGAATTTCGCAGGCGTGTGACTTGATGTGTATCGATTCCACAAGTAGGTGAAATTCATATATTTCATATTTCCTCCTGTCTGTTCTTAAATCCGAGCAAAGCTACCCACAGTACGCAGCTCACACTTGCTAACCCAAATGCAAACCTTTGCCGCCTACACTCAAGGAGGACTCATTGAAGCTCCTGTGAAATTCCTCCCAAGTGGGAGTATCATCGGCGGATTATTCCACTCTGGACTATGTCTATATCCTGGTACAGTTCATTGAGCTATGTCTTCTCCGTCATTCGCCTTCCTTGGAAACAGCGCACCTTTTCTTAGGAGAATTGTCCTTCGTCGCCTAATTTTCGGGCAGACACAGGCAGTCTTACATGATTGATTTTGAAAAAGGCGATTTTGGTTCGTTGACAGCCAATATTCTTCTTTCTTTTTCTTTGATTAGCGCTACAGTTCGGCGTCGACCTGGCCCTCAACCAGCCAGCACGACAGCTGCCTCCATCTGCGCACACCAAGTTGGTTATGGTCATTTCCACTTGTGTGCGTCATCTGGGTGCTAGGACTCTTCGGGCCGGAGCTGTGGTGGCCATCCGTTCTACATAACCTAGCCATCTTAAGTGTTGGATACGAAGACGCTTAACAAGGTGCATGCTGCTGTACAGCCCGTACAGTTCGTGGTTGAATCTTTTCCGACGTAGAATTTTTCTTTCGAACGCACCAAGAACCACCAAGAATCAGAAAGCAGTTTTGCTTAGCGTTCAGCTTTCAGCTCCATAAGGCAGCGCTGGCAGGATAAGAGCTTTGTAGAGCATGATTTTGATCCTTCGAGTCAGGAGTTACCAGACAAACCGAAATGGCACCGGTTGCCAAACGGATGTTTACGTTTGCCCCGAGGTAGACAAACTCCTTTACTACCTCGAAATTTTAGCTGTCGATTGTTACGTTTTGGGCACGGATAGCCAATATATCAAGCAGCCCAACAGCTCCACAGCTCAGCTCATAGAATGTTCTACTTTCCGTATTAATTAATCGATAAAATGTGCATCTCTTTGTCGTAAGGCGCATGCGACTCATTCTGCCTTATATTCCCGGGGTTGTGGTTTCGAACATCACATCAGTTGGAGGGTGCTTCTGATTTGATAAAGCCTTAGACACTAGAACGGCATGTTGATCTTCAAAGCGACGTGGAGTGATCTCTTTACTCTGATAGTTGCTGAGATTTAAGCGTATGATGCAGAGGACGATACTAGGAATGGCTCAACATGCTGATTGGACTTAACTTCAAGTTCTAGACTCTAGGTGGCTTAGCTAACTTCTTCCAAAAGCCATTCTAACTACCTTATCCGAGACCCCAGTTCTTCCTAATTACCCTCACTGACCGTGGTCCGTGAGACATTATAGCCTCTCCTTGTTGATTCTCACAAGTGCAAGGATACATCAAGTCAAACCATTAATTTCAAAAATCAGCTGCACCCCACTTAGTGACTGCAACAAATTGCAATCACATTACAAACAATGATGCATCTCTGAAAACTAACAGCAACCACGCGAAGTCACACCCCACCCCATCAAACCACCCGACAATCACCTGTGATAAGACAAAACAAACACCAGTCAGCTTATCTAAGGCGTGCCATTGAATTTTCGTAAACACCGCTGTAACCCAGAAAGCCTGACATAACACCCGCCGCACCGAGGCTTTATCTAATCACCAATCACGGACCTTTGTTGTCTTTCTCCCAACTCACCTTGCCCTTAAAAGCGAGCGTCTTTCACTCGAACCACTCCAATTTGCGGTCCAATCAATCCGGCCTAACCCAGTTCGGGGCGAGAGCCACTTCCGCCGCAAGCCCACAATGCCGCCGTGATTGATTGGCGATAATTGGCAGCGAGGCGCTCTCGGACCCAGGCTCACCTCATCACCTCGCCACCTCCAACAGCAGGCCCATCAATTTAAGATGCTACACAACGGTGGGATGTAATTGCAGTTTAATAGGCTCTACATGGCTACACGGTACATGGCGGACTATCTTTCGATTAATCAACTGTTACACTGGAGACTTCCTGTGCGATGCCGCAGACGTTCGCGCCGATGGCCAGCTTGGCGTAGCCCAGGTGTCCGAAGCTCGTGCCCCACGAATTCCTGACTATGAAGTGCGGCTCGTCGCGGCCGGTTAGGTCGTAGCCGACTATTTGAACGGCGTGGTTGGGCGATCCGCTGCAGCCGCGGCGTATCACTCCCCCGACGTAGTGCTTCCAGGGCGATGCGTTGACAGCGGCAATCAGTGGGCCTTTGAAGGCGAGGTGGGCCAGCATTTCTGTTTCGTCCCCGACGAAGCTGAAAAGAGAAAATGCTCGTCAGCGCATCCAAGTGATGTGCGGCGCAATGCTCACCTGAGGCATGTGAAGTCCGTGACACGGGCCGTGCGGAGACCGGGTGGGAGGCGACGCTGTGCGGTTGACCTTTTGCACGCCCCGTGCCGACGTGACACCGGGAAGCTCTCCATCGGCAGGATGGTGACGTTCGCTCTCCGCAGCCACTGAAGCAGGCTGCACGTGTCGCCGCCGTTGCAGCCGTAGTTGTAATTCCCCGAGCACTCAATCATCTGCTGGATGCTGAACTCTCGTGCGGCGCTCGAGTTCCAGCGCAGGGCGTGCATGGCCTCGACGTTCGCAATGACGCTGTGTGCATAGCAAGAGCCACACACGCCCTGGTTCCGGATGGGGGTTATGACTCCCGTCCGCCGCCAGTCGATGCGGTGCGGGATGGCGGCGGGGCCTTTGCCAAAGTTCTTCTGATTGTATCGGTAGAGCAGCATGGAGGCCCTCCTCTTCGGCCGGGCCAGGGGCTTGTCCGACAAGTACCGCTGACTGAACTCGTCCATGGACCAGTCGGAGAAGCGATTTATTCCGAAGACGCGCCGCTTGTCCTGTCTCATGTTCTCTATCGCTTCGATTGAGTTCTGTGAAAGGATCTCACTCAGTGTAAGGTCGCTTGAATCAGTTGCGTGCACTCACCTTGAAAATGTCGTAGCGTTTCTGGTACTCCTCCGCACTGCCATTGTACGTCCTGTTGAATCTGTCCATGAACAGCCGGAACTCCTTCTGCGTGTGTGTTTCTGGGTCGTCGACGCGGATTGGTATGGCGAAGAACATCAGAAGAATTATGCCAAATAGTATCTTCCCATCACTTTCGGGCTCCTCGTTTGGTGACATCTCGGCGGCTGTGGAACGACTGACTTGTGGACTAGGGAAGTGAAGTTGCACGTCGCCTCGTCGTGTGCTCATCCGTCGCATGTGATTGAGTGCAACTACCTGATTGTCTTTGGGTTCCTTCGAGGGATGTGTGATTACCGAATGTGACTCATTGTTGTTATTATGATTCCAGGCGAAAACATGACTCTCTCCCTCACGCGACCAAAAGTGTGTGCCATGTGTTCGGGTTATCAGTTGAGTCACATGGTTCGGCAGTTGTTGTTTATGAAATCAAATTTCACTGCATTTCGGGATGTTGGTATATTAGAAGAAGTTGCTGAACTAAAAGACCAACTATAATCAAAGAAAATTCGAGCTTAAACTTTAATGGAATCGAATATACAAGTCAAGTACAAGTCAAGTTTTAAAAAAATTAACCAACATTTCAAAAACTGTCATTTAGTTGGAATATTGAGTGCGATTTACTTCATTTCCAACTAACGTACTTACTTACTTACGTATCAGGTAGGCGACGATATGGGAGTCCGAGCCTGAGCAACTGCCGCCTTCCATCGCTGCTTCCAGTCATCAAGACTAAGCTGTCTTATGTCCGCGTTGACTTCGTCTCTACACCGGAGGTTCAGTCTTCCTCACCTTCTCAAACCAGGAGGCTCGGATGCGAAGACCCTCTTTTTGCTGGAGCGTTGTTGTCCATTTGCTCCATATGACCGAGCCAGAGTATTCGACGGCTTTGGACTACAACCACATCCTTGTACAGCTCGTAGAGTTCGCGACTGTGTCTTCTCCTCCATTCGCCTTCCTCCCAGCTGGGACCAAATATCCGACGTAGATTTGTTTGTCTCCAGTTGATTCGACAGACCGAAGCAACATCGTTTGCCAAGGGCGCTTCTACATCGGATCTGCACTGTGATGTCGTTTGTGGAGTTTACGTTTGCCTCGAGACAGATAAACTCTTTCACTGCCTCAAAATTGTTGCTGTCGATTGTGATGTTTTGACCGGCAGGTTTCTTGGTCAACATCATATATGTATTTTGTTTTGTTCTCATTGACCGTAAGACTAGCTCGACCGTAAATCCTTTAACTAGTGCACTTCGATATCATCCGCATAGCCCAACAATTGGACTAACTTAGAGAAGATAATGCCTTCCGTGTTGCCTTTTGCCCGCCGTAATATATTGTGCAGTACCAAATTGAAAAAAATCACACTAAAGCTCCTTTGCTTAAATGTAGGGCAGATTTCAAACGGAAGTCCACGGTACATCGCATATGACTTTAAAATACAGAATTAACTTTATTGTGCAGATCTGATCTATAGTCTATTTGCGCGACCGCATCGATTAGTGCTGTGCGGCTTTAGACATTCACACAATCCGCTGGATAGGATCTCTTAGATGACATGGAGCAGATATAGTTATATTGATAACAGTTTATCATTTCTGCAACTCGCATAGAAATTCTCTTAAGTGTCCTAAGGTCCACCATCGTAATCTGCAGTGCTCTGGTTAATGCAGCCTATAGGGTAACGCGTTGGTGGACAGTCGATTTTGCAATCGGCATATACAACTTATTTAGAAAATATGCTCGCACTCTTGGCACTTTCATCAGAGCTACTTGGCGTTGATTTAGAACAGCCCTCGAACAAAAATTGGCGTGA
The DNA here is from genome assembly GCA_916610145.1 of Eristalis arbustorum. Lineage (NCBI taxonomy): Eukaryota > Metazoa > Arthropoda > Insecta > Diptera > Syrphidae > Eristalis > Eristalis arbustorum. Next base: position 23,327,815 of record OU744319.1, read on the forward strand.
TAAAGGCATTAATTCCATCTTACCTGTCCGCTCAAGTGACAATTTGCCTGCTAGAGACGACGAAGAAAATTGGATGGGTCCGAATGGGAGACTGGGCTACTTTCTTTGAACCAAATTGAGTCCTTCCTCGCTGCTAACTTAGGGCGATATTTAAAAACCCAAAAGAAACACTGCTGATCTTGTGCGCGACATGCTATGAAACAGCACAATTTCAAAAGCGAAGGAGTAGCGTGATGTTAACCTGAAAAATGGAGCTGAAAATGAGTTTGAAAAGAGAGACATTGACAAGAGTTTAGCGCTGTGGATAAAAGCTCCTGTCTCTCACTAAAAGAGCTCTCAAAGGCAAGATAAAATAAGCAACACTTGCGAAGCACACTCACTTGCCCACTTTAAGCATAATTACCTGTCTAAAAGTTGATAAAGTACACTTTGCAGAGTGACGATGTCGAGTTAGCAAACAGTCATATCAATGTCATCAATGTACGCTAAGAACTGAACCGTCTTCTAGTCTTGGTGTATACGTCTTGCACGATCTTTGTTTGGTATTCATCTTGCTTTCGAAGATCAGTCAATCAGTCGTCTCTTAGGGCTGTAGGCCACATGTTCCGCAAATTAGCTTGTCTTTCAAATCAGTGACGCACAAGGAGTATAATAGTTAAATTTTCTTTTAAGACGATGAATGTCAAATCCAGATGCATTGTGTTCGAAGCAGACTTTGGATAAAGAAAGGAATCGTGCCAACTCAAAATAGATTTTGCTGAGATTCTGATACACATTTTCATAGTGGGCCTATCAACTCCATTTTGGGTTTAGACTTCACAGGTTCAAAAGGAATTCACCAAAAGTATTTTAAAAATGTTACTCCAAGTTGACTCAAATATTGAGCAAGTTCCAGTAGAAGTGTTGCCATTTTTGTCGTTCAAATATTACTGCGAAACCGGGCGAGTTTGACATGACCCCGGTTCATGGTTCAGCTGGACTTAAGACTGCAAAACTAGGTATGATGCTTTCAGGCTGCAGCGTCACATAAAGTAAAAGGAGGCAAGTGTGGTCGCTCTTTCTGATAAGCCCGCCATGGAGCATCTTTGATCGCTTGTTGATCATCAGTTGCTGTGACTGAGCCTATTCTGTGCAGAAACCTTCTTAGGGATTACGCCAGAAGCACCCACAAGGGTGAGGGTATGATTGGTTCAAATCAAAATTGTTTTGTTTGCGAGATGTACGCTAAACATGTACGCATGTAGCGAGTTGCCTCCATTTGAAAGACATCCGATATCAGTATTTTTTTCCAACTCCCCGATGCAAGTAAACAAAGGCCATTAACTAACCTTGATTGTTTATTTAGTGAAAACAAAGAGGAGAAAGCCACCTCTGAAGTCCACGCATCTGATAAATCTCTCAATTTACATAACACATCGCACATCCTCATTAGTCGATAAATACCCCACATAACAGCCACAAATCATTGGATCATTATCGCAGATCTGCAAAGTGAAATGCCTGCACAAAGGCTCATCTCAAAAGCATCGAAAACAGCCCATCGATCAGCCTCGAGCTAATGATCTCAAATTAAGTTAATATTTGCTAACTATTGCACAATTAGCCCGCCAGCCTCCAATGCCAAAACTGGACTTAATTAGCCCCGGCTCAGCCAACTGTGCGTCGATCTGGCGTTCTTCTGGCTCGGGAATGTTTTCTTGGTGCATCGCATCTGCGGGTCCCCGCATGATCTGCTATTTTTGGCACCACAGACCACAGACGTGCGTCTAACGATTGTGTTATCGCACGATCTGATTATGGACACATTCCAGAGTGACCACTCTCATGCGGCGGGCGATTAGTTAACCATCACTCGCAAGTCCGATTACATTCTGTTTTCCTCTTTGGGCTTGGGAGCAGTGATGTCACTCGAATCAGGTCTAATCTTTGAATGGTTCGTGGGGACTTATCGGTGAGTGGTTTATTGTGGCGAAAAAAACACACAAACTTGGGAAACGTGATAGATGACAGGTAGTTGATCGATGTTGGTCTTTGATCGAAGGAGTTCACGCAGTTATGTGAACGGATATTTGACATTTTGTTTGAAGGTCTGCACGTGGTGGCAGCAGTTAGAATGTGCTACCCAATGTCTTTCACAAGTTTTCTGGCGCGTTCTCCAATCTGGCCAAGTTCTACAATCATTCCAGTGAATCGCAGAAATGAATGTGATCTCCCTCCGTCCCTATTGGACTTGAGGCAGGCTTGCAAAGTTTAACAAACTGCAGACCAAGAGATGCTCAAAGTGCTCAACCTTTTTTCCTGCCTTTAACTGCACACTGCTCTGGATGTGCTCTGGCTTTTTCAGTCAAGGAGGATTTTCTGATTCTTCTTTCGCGTCTAGGCCTGAAGCCTGATATGGTATTGATTAGGTAATAGTGGCGGGGACTTTCTTGACTGTTGCTGTTAGAGCATTGTTTCTGTAAACCGGTGGTGTCATAAATTTGAAAATTAGTCTGTCACCATGATGTTTTTAAAGCCACTGGTATCGCCTAGTCTTCTCCAGAAATTGCTTTGTGTTGGCTCTGTCTGGAGGTTGTTTTTCTTTGTTCACGTTCGAGCCCTTGTTTGATTGGCTCCCCTACCAGATGGACAGACAACAAGTTCCAGCTCTGGATCTGTTAAATCTGAGGTCTGCGCCTGACTAATAGTTGCCTTCCATCGAGAAAGGTCTTACGCCCGCTACTTCCAGTCATCAAGACAAAGCTGCACAGTGCACACCCTTAGCTTGCTGAAGCAAATATTGTTGATTCACCAGTCCATCCTCAAACCGTCAAAAGTAGATATTCGTGTCATCGCTCACCGCCACCAATCTGACGTAACATCATCGGGTAATTGGCCTCGATTCCGTATCTTATCTCAATTGATTGAGCCTCAATTGAATTGAAAATTCGCAGATAACAAGAAATGTCGTTTGACAAACTTCGAAATGGAATTCACTTTTGATGCCAATCAAACCATACCACGCGTCGATAAGATTAAAACAATAAAATGTTTACTAACAACATTTCGAGGGTGTCTGATGGTGTTTTGTGCGATTATTCCTGTTTTTTGTTTGCCACTAGGAAGCTTTACGATTTGTGTGACTTTAACAGTATCAGCCTGGGCATGTTTAGGGTAGATTAACGGTGACTGCTGAAGGGAGTCACAATTGGGCCAAGGAAGGCTTGACTTCTTCTAAAATTGGAACCAATTTCTGGTTGCAATGAAATGATTAAGCTCGCATGTTAAAGTTCTAAGTTATTTTATCGAACCTTTTGCAATTTTGCCTCTAAGTTGGGATCTATTATCAATCTTTCTCACATCGCTTGACGTTTGTGAGTTCCTCGAGTTCATGAAAGTCTTCTTCTAGTTTCGCAAAGGTGGGTCCAGTACCAATGGAACACAGGACACTATTTCCTCCTGGTCATTCCTGCAGCTTCTACAGAGGTGCATAATTGTAGAGCGCTGAAAGTCTTCTGACTTGATCACCTTTGAGACAGTGTGTACTTATACACCCACCATTTTGCTAATTTGTTTTCGTGCCTATCCCTAGCAGGGCTGTAGTTTTGTTTGGTAACAGTACAGGTCACATCGTTTTTAATGACCTAGAGGTTTCTATTTTCGCCCATCTGCGGTTGGTATCGCTTATAGGGATGTGGAGTCCTGTGGCAGGCTCTCCTAATAATAAAAATAGGGGTGGCGCTACAGCCCGTAGAGGACCAGGGCCTAGCTTCTCAGCAACAATAAGTGTTGTGCGTGCCATTGTTCTCTCACGAGTGGAAGGCACCTACAGTTTAATGCCGACTCAGAACGGCCAAGTTTGAAAAATACACTTTGAGCATTGTGAGTGATTTGAAAGAGGTGGGGTAGTGAAAATTATTTTTGTCGCTCGGAGCTGGAATCGAACCTACGACATCGAGGTTGGGGTCGACGCACATACCCACAACGCCACAGGCCACCACCAGGCAGGCTCTCCTTCTTATTTATTTATTGGCTTGTTCGTTGACTGGAATTCCTTTGTGGCCAGAGGTCCAGAAGTGAGGTTACATCTGTCCTGTTCACTGATAATCGGCAGCATTTTACAGTCCTGATTTTATCGATTTTAGCTAGGTGGCCATCAAGGCCATGGAAGCATTCTATGTACAAGACTATAGATCTTCCTACTTTCGTACTCACTGCCTTTTGAACAGCAGATGGAACAGAGGAAATAAACTTCAGTGCAGTTCTGTAGCCGTAGGCCCTGAGAAAACGATAGTTAACTAGAGCATGCATCTGAAGCCATGTCTTCATCATCATTTTGGTCCATCGGTGTAGATTTCCACTGCAAGTGAATTACAGACTGGCCATTAATCTTTCGTGGGGATTTTAATACAAACGCAACCTTAGGACTATTTCCTAGTCTATTAATGTCAAAACGTGAGTAAGGGTACACGTCATGACGAACTTGATGAACATACTTATTATCTTTGTTATCAATTGCCACCGAAACTCTGAGTCAGTGTTCATGACTTCAAAGTAAATTACACAACCTTTCTGTCTAGTAATCGTCCCAACTGAGAGGGAAGGGACATTCAAGTCAACGTATTTGCTATTTGTTATTATACTCGTTTCGTTGTCGCTGCCGTAGGTGCTTCAACTAAAAAATAATCCAAATCACTCGATTTGTAATGTCTCTGTCTACAAAGTCAGTTTTCCTAAAATGTCTAAGGATCTCAGGAACTCTGAACTAAAGCCTCACAATCAGCCTGTCGGTACGTAAGTTTTAAGTGATCACCAACAAATCGGGTTTCAGTCTTTTCAAAGAAATCAAAATTTACCCGATGGAATAAAAATAAATGCACTTGGGCTAGAAACTATTTAAATTTCTCGTTCTTTTCTTAAAAACAAAAAAAGCCTTGATTGATACATCTCACTGACCCTCAAGAATATAATGTAGCCTAGTCGAAGAATACAAAATTACCGGTTGGTGAAAATGCCCCTCAAGTATCTACATATGTACGTGGTATCATTGGAAAGCACAGCGACTCTGTACAAGGTTTGAGACACAGACCTAAACGTCCATTCTGTGATTCATTGATTCTGAACCACATAGCGTAACTAGAGTGATAAGTACAGACAGGCCGCTATGTTTATGCAATCACGTCTACGCCTTACATCTGTACGAATAATTCTCAGGACTCTGGATCATTGCGTCTGATGTTGGTGACAACTCTTTGCCCTGTACTAAATTATATATTTGCATACGCATAAGTTTCGGCAATTTTGATAACAATACTTGAGAGAGCCACGATCCTACATGGTCTGACACGTTTGGCAGGAAAAAGGGAAAATGAAACACGGAGGCGCAAAGGCTATTGACATTTTCATGACATTGAAGGACTCACTGGTTGAAACCACCCCGTGCTCTTTATGAATTTTAAAAGATCTTATATGCCTGCATTCGCTACGTCTGCAGTCTCTGTGAAGAATCTATGACCCATCGAACTGTCACTTTCGAGAGCTGGGCAAAGACAAAGCAGCCAGTGGCTAGTCTTCCTCGTCGCCGCAGCTTCATCAGAGATCGATGGGTTCCTATTGCCATTTCCAAAGTATTGCTCCGAATGAGTATTGCAAGTGTCCTCTGAATTCTCCGACGAGCTTCGACCAGCTTACGGATTGAGTTTCGGTCCAACTCCACAAGCTTGTTTGTTTTGTCTTTACTAAGCTGTAGCCACGCTGATCTTGTCGTGGACAGTCGTTCCTTGCAAACCAAGATGAGTTAGCTTTTCTTTTGTTGTGTCATTAGGACACAATGCTTAGTTGATGTCCATTTCAGACCCTTGTATGCCCAATTCATTGTAGAACCAGCTTTCAGTGCTTTGTGTCCTACCCACGATTACTAGTTCTTAATGCGTCGCGATCTGATCAATTCAAATGAATTCGCGCGAATCGTTAACCTCGCTCAAGATTCAACAAATAATTCCCCTCTGAGGACTCACCAAAAACCTCCAAATCAACTAAATACATTTTCAGTGAATAAACTCAAAGTTGAACCAGAGAGAGACAAAAACAGCTTCTTGTTCCCGAAAGTAATGCATTAGTCGAAAAGTGTTCAAATCAACAATGACGCTCTACAACCTTGCCGATCTAACCTCCTTCAAGTACAACAACGTTGTGCTCGGCGCAACGGCTCTCATCGGTGTCATCGGTGGCATCTACCTGCTGACGCAAAGCACCAAACTGGTGGCGAGGTAAGTACCCAAAAATTGTGCAAAATCTTTCTCCAGATGACATAACACTCGTACCACTGTCCATGCAATTACCACTTCCGCGACTGCATAGGCAGCGCCGTCTTGGCAACATTCGATTAAGGGTAACACAACATTCTCCGGCCGACGACTCTCACCAAATCGGGTCCCATACACCGGCGCGGACTCCGCATACCAAGCACATGTTTGCCAACTACCACCGCGATGCCCATAGCGGGTGTCGTAACTCGATAGAGGAGTGGATACGGCAAAAACCGAACAGCAAAATTCGATCGATTGCGAAAAACAGTTTCCTTCGAGGGTTGCTTCCCGAATCGAGCTGTCACGCAATCGCCACTCCACCACCTGTCACCGATACGGCCAAGAACGCTGGACGGAACAGAACATGGGCGTTCGCAGCTCATTTGCGCAGAGAAGGAGCCCGCCTATGAATAGTCCATCTCCCAGTCGAATGGGCGAATTTGCTGAACGGTAGTTAGTGCCGCTGGCCGCACTGCTCTGAAACGTCATACGCATTCGAAATGTGTGTGACTTCATTTGACGGCAATAACCTGTCAACTGTGAAGACCAAAACACCACCGAGCGGAAGTATGGGCGCGCACACAGGCGCAGTTGCGCACACAATCGTGTGCGTTGCCGGGGGAATTGAATTCAATTCTCGATTGTGCTCGTAGTCGGGTCTCGGTAGTTTTGTTTCTCTGTTTTGTGTGTTTTTTTTTTGCTTCGAATCGGACGGAATTGGAATTGTGTGCAGTTTATTGTGAGGTGGGAAAATGTGCTTCTTATGAAAAACATAGGTGGAAACCATGGGATAGATTTCCTGGGAGGAAATGCGAACAAGTAGGAATGACCAGGAAATGGTTATAAGAGTTCTTTGACTAGTATCCACAGCAATTGTGTTCAATCTATGCGCAACTTACGAGTCTAGTCAAGACAAGTAGTGCCCAGCGATTATTTATCTTCTGACCAGAATGCATCGTCGGAAATTTCGTCGGGCCATGAGGCATTGAAGACAAAATTGAACGGCGAAACAAGCAAACCTTTCAGACCTGCACCAGACGGATTCTGTCATGAATTTAGCGGCTAGTGGTTCAAGTCAAGTGGTGTATTCAGTCCCAGCTTGCCGACTAAGGCTGCGTGCGGCACGATAACTTTGACGCCAAAAATTGGCTTGAAAAACAGAATAGTTCTTGAATGTAAGTGTTGCCGCTTTTCTTTATTTCAAACTTTAATACCCAAGTGGTTTTTGGGGCACTCAACTGCATTCCAAGCTTCACTTGCATTTTGGTTCAAGTGCCAACCGGTGCGGGAATATTTTCCTTTGAGAAACTTCTTGCTCAAAGAGTGCGTGCCGAAAATGGACCAGTGGGCATTTAAGGGTAAAGGAAAGAGCGCCCTCACCCATTCCATGGAAGAAATTGCTAGTTTTGGATCACGCTATGCAGTTATATGCAATCTCCCTAAGTGCCACATCACAAGCATTGTTAAGCGCTTCAAAAGTTTGATATTCCTCCAGCAGAGAATCCTTATAGGGCTCAAGATAGGCGTCATTACCACAAGAGTGCGCGGCAAAGTAGTAGATGTTAACTCCGAATCAGCATTGGCTGCAACATGGTAACAATATCCATTTAGACGACATAAACTCCGATGACTCACTCGACCTGCTCATAGAATGTCAATCAATAGTTCCAAATCCTTCACTCGTTACAGTAGTCATCTAATTTTAAACCTCCTCCACTGCTGAAAAAAAGGAAGGGTTGTCGCAAGCTGTCAGCTAGTCTACGTAGAAGTGGATTGCAGGACCTCACATCATATGAACATATTAGGGAGTATATATGAATTTCCTTCCTCTTTGTGTGGTCAATGAACTGCCTCCCATTGACTATTCTATGTTGGTTGAGGCCCTGCACCTCGTGTGAAGGCCAACTTAAGCACAGTCCTTGTCTGCTGCGGGTTCAGGTCTAACTTCGTTCCATGCATTCTTAACCTTTGACTAGAAACATTGATATTGACGTTAAGTCCTGGCTAGACACATATCGTTGTATAGCCCATACTGTAGTCCTCCTCTTCATTCAATCTTGTTCACTTTAGGAATCGGCCACATCTCTAAAAGACGACTGACATGATTACTGCCTTCATTAAAGTCATATTTGGTTTTCATATTTACAGTCGCTTACTATCTCATAGCTTAGATTAGGTTAGGTAATTGGGCTGCCAGCGTAATTACCAGCAGATTTAGACCATTGTTGGTCCATTGTGGTGACTGGTCCAGATTGGAAAACATTGCTTTGCTTTACCTGGGATTGGGGACCCTTATAATCATGGGCAAGCACTGAACCCCGTGCCATCCAGCCATTGTCTCGTAGCTTAGCTGTCCAAGTCTTCGATATCGTTGTGCTTTCTTGAATGCAGCTAGACACTCTTAAGCTGCTTTCGTACCCAGCTAAGATACCTAGATAATGTCTTCCCATCGCCAATTTTTCTATTTCCAAAACCGCCCCTTCTCCAGCACAATTCCCCTGCAATTGAGACCACAAACCTCCGTCTGATTCTCTTTCAAACTGAAAATGTGCTACTCTCGCGCTCCTCACTACCAACACCCGCTTGGTTAGTGTCTCTTTTGACCAACCCTCATCGCCGTGATCAGGTGCGATTATTCTTTGGGCTCACCTGTGCCTGCCGACCTCTGTGCGTTAGTTAGAATTGAATTCCCGCGGTAAACGGTTAAAAATATTTCAGAACGAATCGAATCGTCGCTCCCCTTACCCACAGAAGTGCAGTCCTTAAAGCCTAGTACCCCCTGTATACAAAAGTGCAAACAAATCACTTCCTTCCGCAACGTATATCCTTTCGCTCTCATCACGACCACAGGCTATGTGATGAGCATTGAATTCTACGCTTATCCCAGAAGGTAGGTCATACCGCTTATCTAAATCGAGACCGCATGCTACCACTGTTTGCCCAGCAGATCCACTGTGAATGTCTTCCGTTTGTAAAACTCTAGAAATAGCTCAGTACGTTACCGATCTTATCGCGCAGATAAACAACGAAACCGACCGAGTGCGGGCGTTGATGATACCGCGCGGATTCTGTGTGTATGTGTGTGCGTATGTAGTTCAATGTCACATACAGCAAGACAATTTTTGTGTTAGTCTCATGCATAAAATTGACAAATAATTTATGTTTTTGTGTTGAGGACTTGTTCTCATTTGGATATCAGTTGCTGTGTCGCTGTACCGCAGTGCATGACAAATAGAGGGTTTCAGATTTTATTTGACAGATTTGTGCTGTGACGTGCAATACTAGTGACTAGAGGATGATTTGAAAGCGTTTCAGGACTGAGTACTAGGATAGAGCGCTAAATTTGCCTATTTGACAGTGGCTCTTAAGCTAGACGCTACCTAGTGAATCTGGTGACTCCTAGTTTGACGACCAGCTTGTGGTGTTTTCAGAGATGTTGTAAGAGGTACCAAGATTTGAGAAGGCCTCTGTCTTCTATTGGAAAGGCCGCACTTAGCAGATCGTTTCTCACCAATAGACCATTTCGAATAACCACAAGCCCTCTTGCGACCTACATACCTCCTGACTTTGAACGATATGAAAGACAAATGTCACACGTGTCCCCTGAAATCGTCACCTGTCTGCATTGACAACAGCAATTAGCTCATTCAGAAATATACCCAGACTATGATTAGCTCAGGACACAATTGTGCCAAATCATTCTAGAGTCGCAACACGTAATCCAGTCCCACCCTCCCTACTAGCTTATCTTAGTCATAACCACGGGCAGATAAGAGAAGCGTAGTGTCAACGAAACCTGCTCTCATGTGCTCAGCTAAGGCTTAAGTCTATTTGCGTTTCAAGTTCGTTATCTGAGTCACAGTAATTAGCATGCACCACAGCCAATTATCATTTTTAACAGTAGCTTCGAGCATTCCTACGTCAGTCATCTTAACAATCTATTCCGGCACGATCTATTCATCAATTCTTGGGGCCTCTCCAAAATGTATTCCCCTTTGAATCGACAGATAGCGCACGATTCGCTTCCTTGGTCATCTCATGGATATAACATCGTTTTTTCAATCAGCAGGCCACACACCACTCGCTGAGTCTTATTCTTAGGCTGTCAAACATGATGATTTATTGTTACGACCCATTTTTGAACCTTTGACGGATCACTGATGGCGATTTGAAACGAAATCCCGACATGCAGTGGCAATAATTGTTCCGTCTGAGGAAACCAGCAGCTGAGAACTGGCAGTCATTGGCTAACAGGAGAAGAATATTATTCCATCAGAACAGCTCCGGGAGCTAGATTGGAAGGTTCTTATGTGTCCGCCATCTGGTGCTGGCCCAAGTGATTACCACCAGCATCTGTCCACGAGGAACCATTGTCGTGTTCGTCGCCGTAAAGCGTTCAGTTCTAACTAGTGTTAATTTGTATATTTTTGAATTTTTTTTTGCTTGGAGTTCACAAGGTTCACATAAACAAAGCCGAGCAAAAAAAACGATAAGAAATATTGTGAGAGGTCGAGATATGTTGTGTAGGTCCTTGTACATCCATTGTCACTGTGGATTATAGCGACATTCAACAGAGAAGCTGCTTCATATACGACATGCACTTACTCTCATTAATGTACATCTCTAACCAGCGGCACAATAATGAGTCTAAGCTAAACCTGACGGTGATCTTTGAAAGTGACGGACATGCTGCTTACGCCTCTCGCCCGACATTACTTGATCTTTCAACCGAATGTTCGGTTTAATCCTAGTTTGCCGGATCATTTGTTGATGGTTCTTGTGCATTGGATGATGCTAAGACAGTGCAGTAGGCGGAAATAGCCCTTCCTATTTGGATGTCGTTTATGGGGTTATTATTTCTCGGCACCTGCCAGTCGATGCGATGCTATTAACTTTATACTTTATTCATGACGATAGGGCCTACAATACTGACCGTATTTTTTCTTCTGCTATTAATGGCGCAACAGTACGGGACACAACTAACAAGCCTCTTAAGCTGGCACGATTTGCTGCTAGCTGCCACTAATTACACACGCTAAGTTGGTTGAGATCCTTGTCCCTTTGTGTACATCCTCGTGTGTGCTTCCGTGGGCAACATCTATTTCGTTGTCCCATTGTCCATGCGCTTTACACTCGGACTCTCGGGCATTGAGTCCCTAGACCCCTGACTAGGCACAAGTCGCTACACAGCTCGTTTCATCTTTTTCTCGAAAAACCATCAACAAGGACGAAGGAGATCTTCATCTGCTCTTAATATTGTCTGTACTTCTGCGCCAAAGAGCAGGACTGGGATGACCAAGTTCTTATATGTACTTCGAGAGATGACTCTACACTCAATTCCCTTATCAGCTAAAAGAAAAAGCGATTGACAAGAGATATTCTGCATTCAATCTCGGTGCTGATGTTAATCGTACTTAAAATACAGAAATGTCCTCTAGGAGTCGTCGATTTTATGCGTCCGTTCTCGATGGCAGCGATGACAAAACAAAGCATACGCTTTATTGACGACACGTTGTGTTCGACCAATCACGTCAATGCGTCATGCTAGTAATTGTACGGACTTTTTACAATCTTACCAGTTGCGTTGGCGATTTTGAACGACCTTTTTGTGTGATGTTAAAAATATAACAACAAATAACAGCGCTTATCCTTGCTTGCGCTGAGTTGTCGGACTCTTTTACTGTCGGTACTAACGGGCAATATAATCTGTTTGCTCTTTGCTGCCCCACAATGTGCTTCTCGCATAATATTGTGCGTATATGACTAGAAAATCGCAGAACACCACGAAGCAATCTCGTTTCAAATTTCATGAGCAGAGTGATCGGACACCAATTGCGACAATTCGGTTCTCTTGATCTCACTGGCAAGTTGTTTCCCCAGAGTTCCCAGTCAGCCCCTCACAGAAAGATAGCTGTGGACAGAGTCAGTGTCCTTGCGTGCCTTCAAACTTTTTTGGTGCCCAAATCTTGCTGCGTTCCTCACGTCCGATTCGCTATATTACTCTCTTCCGATGATACTCGTTGAATAGTGGATAAAAATGCTGCTTAAATACACCCATAACTCCTTGGGATCGCCCTAAGAGTTTCAGAGACCTTGGGTAGCTTCTTTAAGTCGACAGACAGACTTCTGGCATTTTATACAAAAACAATTTCGCATCTAACCTCTACAGAGATGTTTATTTGTTTTGCGAACATTTCATTCAAACTTTGATCGTTATTTAGCGGTCCTCTAATAATTGGCGGTATTTGCTGAGTCAATTATCGACTGAATGGACGCGTCGTCGAAATTGTTGCTTGCTTCCAAGTGACGGCCGCATTGAATCGGAAAACAATTCTAAGACAAATTAATTTTGTAATTTTTAAGACCTGGGCTTGGGCAATTTACAAGCACACTCACTATTTGATTGCTTGTTTATTCATTACCTAGACAAAAACGATTTTAGCATTGGAATATCAATTAGTTTGCATTATCGTTCTTGTGGAAATGCAAGAATCCAGTTTATGAGTGCTTAAATATGAAGCAGCACCAGACACGCTCCAGAAAACTTCAATTGATAACTATAAACAAAATAACATGAAATTAAAACAAATTATTAAGAGAAAATCCATAAAAATCAGCTTCAAAGTGAAGGGAAAATCCATTGTCTCTTGAAATGCGACTTCAACAGCGCTTATACGTCTTAACGAAACACCTCAACGACATTTTCAAATCGTACGTCGCCATGCGATGACACCTTATATGACAATACATGAAGCATACTCTTAGGTGCTTGACAGCAGGTACACCCTCCCAAAAGCTTCTCAACCAAAACAAAACAAAAAAACCACAAATTCCCTCGTGTCTTGACTAACGCTCAGTACCTCGTACTGCGTTCACATCGGTAACCCACTACCAACGCGGCTCACGTTGTTATCTCTTCCGTGACGCCCCTTAAAAAGCGAAACCACTTTCTACCACAATTGAAGAGCGCTAACTAGATTCGTATCTGCAACCAGAAGTACTTTCGCCATTTCGAATGGTAACATTTGAACCCAGCTCATGCTGGTGACGAGTCTGTGATCTGGTGGGAAAGCACTCCACCGCGAGATGATGGTGTGCGCATGGACAACGACGATTTCAAAGATTAAACAATAAGTGGCTCTCATGTCGAGGGTCATTAATCTTCGAATTAGACGGATGACCTTCTGGTTTTTTGGATATTTATTCAAAAATGTAGACAAAACAAAATTCCGCACAGGTTTGCTGATGGCTTTAGGATCTCGTTTTGTGATAAATTCTTCATGATTTGGCTTTGCTTTTGGGAAAGCGTCTGTCCGGTGCCAGACGATGGAATCACTCGATTTCTGCAAGTGATTTGCAGTTTATCGTACAGTTTGTCGATTTAAAATTCGTACACTCAGGTATTTGTGAGATGTGAATGGGCGTTAATGAGCACTTTGAATTTCAGGCGGCGATGCTGAAGGGTGCTAAAGCTTTTATTTCGGACAAGAGCTGACAGGTAAAACGAACTACTTACACACACGGAGTGAATGTAAATCGGAGCTTTAAAATGAGGGCGATGAGAGTGTGAGGCAGCGAGTACGGTGTTGTGAGTTTTTGCAGACTGTGCTCTGGTTTTGAATTACAGATGCCACATTCTTTGGGGATATCATTTTTTGATTTGTGGTGTCTGAAATGATCCCTGAAAGAATGTGGGCAATTCTGTCGGTGATATACGTTCCTGGTGTATTCAACTAATCCATCATCCGTGGTGTTCACAGCAGTTGTTGTCGAATCAAGTGCTTACTGTCAGCGTCGTTGAACTTTCGAATAGTTGCCGAGAGGTTTAAACTGGGTTGTCGAACTGTGATGTCCTTCCTCGACTCGTTTATTCCACCGGCATCGAGTCGATGGTTGCTTTCTAAAAAATTCAGACTTCAAGAATTCTGTATAATTTTGTAGAGTTCAGCTGTGACTAGTCGACGAAGAACTGGAAGAACTGGCTTCGAAGTATAAAAACACGAAATCCTCAGAATACTGTTTAGACAATCAGGACACACAGAATACACAGAATACACATTGACTGCAATTGTCAAAAATTAGTTTTCCAATCGAGCTGTCGCTGGCTCTGTTCTTGGAAGCAGATACCGTGTAAATATCATCGTTCATACACTTAAAAATTAATTCTCCTCCCTCATTGATGCTTGAATGATTACGAACCCTTTGCAGAGGAGAATGTGCTAGTGCCTCAACTGAATTTCTCTATTCCACTACTGTACCTCTCGATCCATAAACACACTGAAGAAGTTCAGGGTACAGTCTGTGTGCTTCAACGACTCCAGTGTGATCGAAACATTCACCTGCTAAAACTTCCAAGAGCTGCCGCAGTTCCGTAGCTGGGGCGATTAATTTGATCCTATTTCTTGAAGTAAGTGTTGGGCTCCTTTTCCACCATTATTACAGAGTCATGATGTCACAAATAAAGTTCCGCAGGGATTAGTTGCATAATTTTCGAGCTGCCAGGTTTGTTCAAGTAAAGTTTGAAGATAACGGTCATACACCGACTGCTGTGTTCAAAGATTCGAATTTGTCACTCCAACTTCTTGTGATCGATGAAAGAAAACATCACCTACATGGCAAATTAGACAAGAAAGCACTCTGTGACATCTTTAAAAACACGAATAGTGATCGAGGGCAACTTCTTCATTCCTGCCAAAGGATGTGTTTCTACAGCCTGCTCTTACAGAGTGTATGAACCTCGTACATTGAACTAAATATCCGACGCAGGCATTGTGTTTCACATTCGTTTACCTAGTATTTGTTCGCATACAGCAGGAATAGCTGATATTAGTCATTCTAATTAGATGTTTTGACTGAAGTAGCATTGGTTTTCAAGAGCGTTTTTGTATCGGATTTGCACTTAAAAGACACATGTGGCGTTCGCGTTTACGCTGAAGGCATCTCTAACATGGCCAGAGAATGCCGATTTAAAAATGGAGGCATTAGTTGTTGTTTTATTCGTATTCTATTACGACTAGATATAGCCGGGACAAAACGAAGTAATCGTGTTTTCCAGAAATGCCACACAACATCGACGTCCATCCAAGACGCCTGGTATCGTTCAGTTGAGAAAACAACGCTATAACGCAGAATAAGACTCATCAATCGTTGTTTCTTTGGATTGTAAAGTGAAAAACAGAAAACAAAACAAACGGATTGAATTCGAGTTACACTTTATTCATTTGTTCGATATGCATATACACGAGATGTGATTGCTTCGGCGGTTCGGGGTGCCTCACTCTCATTACTTTACATTCGGCCATACTTAAACCAGGATCGTTTAAGGATGGCCGATCCGGGTTGTCTCGGTCAGCCCTTACCCCGGCGCCATCTGCGTCTTCTCCATCAGTAGTGTCATCAGTCATCAGCATCCTCGTCACTGCCCCATGTCGACGCATTGTCTTTCGCGCTCACCAGGCCTTCGTCCGGTGGACTTCTGACTCAACGGCTTCAGACCTACCTAGCACCAACAGCAACTTGTTTCCTACGATGTACCTCAACGTATACCCAAAAATACAACTCATGTGGACTCGCTTTTGTAGTGGAGTTCCGTGCGGTGTTTATCGCCCAAAGTATAGTTCGCAGATGACACGCCCAGTCCTTCTCCGCTGATCACATCAAGGCCGCCAGAATTGTACGGTTGCACCATTCCACCTGGCCATTTGCTCTGGAAGTCCTCACTGTATATCTTCATATACGCTGAGAGCACCAGGAGAACAAGATCCCTTAGCAAGTGGTACTGGCTGAAAAGCGACATGAGCCAACAATGACGTGGATAACTAAGTGAACAACATGGATCTATAATCGAAAAATGGTCCACTCCGAGCCAACGACACAGACGCAAGCATGGAGTGAGTAATCGAGGCCAGCGATCACGCTCACTGGCCCAGATCTACATCAGGCAGCAGAGAAGCAGATTTCCATAAAAAGCTAACCGAATTCAGTTAAAAACTTGTTGCTCAACCAACAAACAGCTTTGTCTGTCAAACGCCCCCTCAAACAAAGTTTTAATCAATAAATTGCTTTGCTTTATAATATTCGCATCATACATGATTTTATGCATAAGACAAGAAATTATAACCAAATATCAGCATGTCCTCGGGCGACAACATGCGATGCACATTCAAAATTGAAGAAAAACACTTCGAATTTGAATATTTACGTGTCTGACTTTGAGTCATAACGGAAAACAGGAACCGAAAACATGATAAAATACAAAACTTCGACTGGCATTTGTGTGTCTTCAACCTGATGAGTGCCAATTTGCCAGCGAATCTAAATTCGTTCAAAACGAGTATGGAGATAATCTAACCATGACGCAACTGATAAGCGCTTAAGTTCTGTGGAACGTCGCATTAGTGACGGTGCGATTCACCGAATTCAAGGTTAAGGCATAATTTGCAAGATTCTCTCGCTTGGACGAGAATAGAAATGTTTTAACTCTCAGAAATTAATTCGCAAACAGACGTCAGAAGGGTGGCCAGTTGACTGGGAATGATACATTATTTACATCAGCGTCTAACAAGCTGGTCGTGCGATGCACTGGCCTACGTCATTTTGGATGATTATGTGAAGGGAAAATATTTCGTTGTAGAAAAGCAAACAATTTTGAGTACCTGAGTTATTCAATAGGAATTATTACAAAACGTTAGGAAATCAAACTTGCTCTGTGTAGGAGTGGGTTTAGTTAGTCTCTCCGAAGGAGATGCGATATAGCATTGAACGAATGTTTCTTGAGATGTAGCAACTGACGTGCAAATAAGCGAAGATTACACAAGCAATCCGTCTGCTGTGTTAGCCAATGAAAATAAAATACGCCTGCAAGATGGACTAGGTGCAGTGGAACAGCTGTGGAGGCTGATAATA
This sequence comes from Eristalis arbustorum, assembly GCA_916610145.1. Classification (NCBI taxonomy): domain Eukaryota; kingdom Metazoa; phylum Arthropoda; class Insecta; order Diptera; family Syrphidae; genus Eristalis; species Eristalis arbustorum. The sequence continues at coordinate 23,345,007 of OU744319.1, forward strand.
TGAAAGGTCATTGCCTGAGAAAAGTGACTTCAATAATTGAAACGGGCCAGAGATGGTTTAAGGGGGTTGCGTGTCCTCTCTTACGTGGCGGACTTAACCTCAAAATCGCTACACTCTCGGGCACCATTAAAAGCGAATAAATTCTGTAGTGAAATGCCTTGTAAGGTGTATGCCCTGAACGAAGACCACACGTTCGATTAGTGGAAATTATGTCAGCCCTCTTGAACATTCCTTAACCTCTCTGTGTTCTGCGATATGTTCGTGTTCATCGGACTGTCACCCTTTCCTCTGTGGTAGGATTCCACTGGTCCAGAGTCAGTTCAAGTCCAGAGGATGAGTGACCCGTATAAACGATTCTGCATTCTGCATAAATTGCTTGGATGAAGATGAGGAGGAGACAACACATCACCTCTCCTGAGCCTACTTCAACCTACTATATCACCAACTAAACCAATCTGTTTTTAGCTCCAAATGCCTTCACGTACAACAGGAAGTCATTCCGCGTGGCCTAAGTGCGACCAATATCTCCAGTCATCCACTCTAACCTAGCAACCTAGCCACCCAGCTATCACTTCTCCGTAATGTGTCACCAATTCAAGGTCACTTCAGTGCTCTATTCTGGTTCATTGCCAAAATAGGAATGCCGATAGTACCCGACTCCGTGACTTCTGAAACTTCAAAAATAACTCAAGATGATTGCACCCCATTTGTGTCGATTTCAAGGTCGCCTCTGACAACGTTCATTGCGACTAGTTAAACAGTTCATTGATCAGCGATGACGTAGGTGGCTAAGTACTTGTGACTATTCGATAAGAACCCAATCAGCTCTTGGCGCCGTTTCGATTAGACATGTCACATGTCTGATCTGCTCTTGTACAGATTTCACGCTGCGACCACATGACGTGTAATACGGCAAATACAAATAATTCATTGATCAAGCAATGGTTTTCTTACAGATTTCGTCAAGAGATCTGTGAAAAGGTTTGTCGAGCAGAATGAAGTGGGTCAAGCTCTTCGTCCCACATTGGCAAAATATCAGTGTGTTTGGAAACCAAGAGTGGTGCATCATCTCCAACTGAAGACTGTCACTTACTGAACATTGAAATGCTTGTCATGTCTGTGTCCTCTTTCTGAAGGGGAGTCATAAATACCTAAAATGTTCAAGCGCCACCTTCAGTCTCGCAACAGAATCTCTTCAAAAAAGAACAGACTCCACAGCGCAACCTTCTGGCACCCCATTTGGCGTCCTGCTCCTATTGCTCTGTGAAATTATTCTCGATATACATACGTATTCTTCTCCATATTTTACAGCAAACAGTAACATTCTGCTAGTCAGCGAGGCATCACTTTCCAAATGCTCATCCCCAATTTATTATTTACAATGTTCTAGTTTACGTTTGAATGTAAATGTTTGTTACTTTATTTACACTTCTGACTTACCTTGTCGATTCAGAATGTCCAAATATTTACACAAACTGAGTGAATACACCTCTCAATCGGGAGCAGTCTATGACATCGTGCTAATTTTCAGTATCCAATGATTTATTCAAGTGATACCCTACCCCTCTCAATAGGGCATACAAACATACACAAGCTCAATCATATCTCGTGACACTGTTGATGCACAATGTCAATTTATCGGTCAATTAAATGCTGGAGGATGAATTTCAAACAATAATGACAGTACTAATTTACAGCGATATGCCCTTGCGTTAAGTGAATAATATGCAGGTCATGTCGTTTAGGAAAATGCATATCACTTTCATTTCACCAGGAAATGTTAATGAATTAAAGAAGAGTCTGCTTGTGGAAAAAAAAAGTTGGTTTGCTATATTTACTCAGACTTAATGTGAACACAAGCAAAACTAACATTCTCTTCTAGGCAGAGTGCTTCTTCTTTAAAAGAAACTATAATCTGAGGTGAAACTGGGTCACATTTGACAAGTTATCCCAATTTAGCGATCTCTGTCTGCCATCAGAATCACACAATGCTCCATATCCTCTAGCTATACAAACGACGACACGTAATCTATCCACTTGGGGCATTGGTGTCCCTGACTAGAAAGAGTCAGATACTAAATTGCTTCGTGAACTCAAAATTGATTTAACCACTTTTTGCGTAGATCGACGATGTAATTATAGCATACACTTTTGTTCCGTGTGCCCATGTACCTTCATTATTTACATAATTTCAATGCCATTGAAGTGCATCATGTAACTCGCTTAGATCAACCGGTTTCGTTGTGCCTTAGAGTGATATGTATGCTCTAAGGTATTTCAGGCGGTGAGGTGGCTATCAAATCCTCACTCGGTATGGAAGAATGTTTGTTATAGAACTTGTCACCAAACAGAAGCTCCACAGGATGGAATGAGTCCTCCCAAAATTGTCTCCAAAATTAGCACTCCATTTTCAAACATGTGTTATAAATGCCCCCAGGAATAAGATAACGCCAATGTCTCCTTCATTCTGCTATAAACTAAATTGACATATGTTAAGCGCTTCCTGACTTGGAATTAAAATATAACAAATGGTGTGGTGCCTTAATGCCATCATACATTGAATAAAACAACGTTCAAATGTCCGACGCAGCTTCCCTGATGAACGTGCACCTCAAATATCAAATTTTCCATGACTCTAGCGTCGAATTTGACCGTTGGCATTGGTTCTGTTGGCTTTGAGAGCCGCTGTGGATTGTGGCTTATTCCCATAAGCCTTACTTGCACAAATCACCCAATTTCAGTGGCCAGTTCTCATCAGCTAGAAGTGAGAAGACCATGCCTTCGAATTGATTGTGCAGATTGCCCAATGTGGGGTGAGCTGTGTGTCACATAGCGCCGACATTTTATAGTGCACGTATTGTTTGACGTTTTGTGTATCCACCCACGGTGATATTTGACAGATATAGCTTCCACAACATGGCCGCTTATCAACTATCAGAGCTTGGAAATCATTATTTTACGACTTAAGGACCATTCATATAAGCTACGAGTTGTGAACTTCGCAAACTCTGACAGTTCATCCACATGGAGTTTTGTCATTCACAGAGAACAACGTGTAAAAAGCGACACTTTATTGCAAATTGTTTGTTCGTGAATTTGTGTTTTGCGACAGTTCGCACAAATAATGATTGATTTGTAGAGGACAAGTTTAAAACCATTAATTAGGATACATAAACTAACATTTTATGAGGTGTTTGTCGATAAAAAAAAAAATCGATAATACTAAGAACTTTTTGTTTGCATTTCCTGCCACTCACCATATTGCGACTTTAGAATGTGGTCATGGATTGAGATATGGTGAAATTTTGACAGCTGTCAATTGGAGTCGTTCTTCAAACCTTGTTTTCTGTTTACAAGCTTTATGGGGATCTACTCGCCATCGTTCTTCCTCACAGTCTGACTTTGTCTGTCAATGAAAACCTGTCCTAGTCCATACGTCTATAAATTGACAAATAGAAGATCTTGCATCCTCTGAAGAATTGTGGAATTTCCCCAATTTGAAGCCATTCAGTTTCAACTACTCACAAATTCAGACTCTGTTCACCGCCATTGACTGCCTCTGAGAATATGCAGATGTCTAAGACACCAAATAAACATCAAACATTCCATATCAGTCTCGATCATGTTAACTACCAAATTCCGTGTGCCTAAACTGACGTCAAAACGGCCACTGAACTATTCAAAAACACAGCACCCACAGAATATGCGAAAGGAAAAAAAAGAAAATCAAGTTTTAACGGTCTCGTAAAAAACCGTTGAAGTTGCGAAAAAAAACCATCCAACACGTTCATGACTACGAGCAGAGTCGTGCAATCCGCAGTCATTGCGGAAATCATAGTAAGGTCAGCGTCAGCACACGACACGACATTCTCGTGGAAGATGTTGGGGTTTTTTGTTTCTTTTTATTCTTGTTTCTCTTCTGTGGTCACCGACCAGATGGGAAGTTGGCTAGAGGAGGGGTGCTTTTGTTTTGTCTAACTTTTTGTGGAAATTATGATATTTAGCAAGTGGTGGGTTGAAAGATGCGCTCAGGCCTAGGCAGGTTCACTGTATCATTTGGAGCTTGAAATGAAACAAGAAGGACAGAAAACAGTGCGAAACCTTATAAGATCACACCCAGGACCTGACAAGCTACAGAATGTGACGATATTTGTAGAACATGAATCTTTTATTCAAGAAATATATTTAATTCGTTTATAGCAAGCAATGACAAGGTTGGTTAAATTGACTCGTGAGGGCCCCTACAGTACATTCTTGGATTAAGTCGCATATAACGCCGAACAATTGGACTTCTGGAGACGTTAGCGTATAAAAAACTAGAATCCAGCAGTGAATTCGAATATTTTTCAGGATTGACTTCCTCGAACAGCTACTTAAGGTGACATTCTAGAGAAGTCGTCAATGATGTGCCTTATTTTGGAATGACAGCTCATACTCCATTTTCGAGCATCCAGTGTTTGCTAATCACTTCCAAGCCAATGTAGGCTTATGGGTCCTCAACCAATTTGGTTCAACGTTCCACGTCAGAATGATAAAAAAAAAAACCCAAAGATCATAATGAAAACACTCGCCGATAACCCTGTGCAATGAGCGCTAAAATTGCATTGCGAACGTCACTTTGAGTGTCTATCCTGAATTCCCCTGACGTGCAGTTCGCTTGAAATTCTAAGCGAGGCAGCGCAACAAACAAGTCAGAATTCTCAAAAAATCGATTATCTTTTCGCATTTCGCAAATCTTCTCAGAATCCAGTCCGAAAGCGATAAGTGCTTCCCCTCCACCGTCTGAGTCATCTTGTTTTGTTTTTTTTCCCACTCATCGAACCACCGATCGAACCATATTCATAATCTCCCTCCCAGCGCGGCGCTTGGAAACTACCAGCTAATCACAAACTTTATGCAAATTGTGTAAGACCACCGCACATTTTTACGAGAGTGCACAGCCCAGCATCGTGATCCACTTCACTCACACACAGCAGAACACCAAGCAAAAGAACGTTACCTTGGAGCCGGGAATCTTCGCAGTACGTCATTGACCACGGCGACCCCAAGAGATTCTATCTATCGCATGGGAGTTCTAATTTTGGACCCCTTATCGGTATGACACGACGCACGCTGCGAGTACCCCACGAAGAGTTCACATGGTACGCCGCGTCGCGCTTCGTTATTGTTCTATATTTGGATCGGCGATAATCGCTTTGGAAAGTGACAAAGAATTTGGCACGACAATGATCGACAGTTAGGAGCTATCAGTCACCCCATGTACACACGACAATAGTAAACAAACGCTTAAAGCAACTGTTTTTATGTTTTTATCCCACAAAAATATCCATGAAGCGCCTAATGAGATACTCTTGCAGGCTAAGCACATTCCAGTGCGCCGCGCCGTGTATCTGTGAATTGTTTTCGTTTTTCTGTTTTGTCTCTTCTCATTCTCTCGCTCTGTCCACATTCGGGCCATTTCACTCAATCGTAAACAACACAACATGGGTGAATGATAATAAAAATCACAACAAAAGAAGGGAGCAGCAAAATATACATTTCGCCTAAACAACAACACGGCGAGAGAGAAGCAGCAAAAAAAAAAAAACACAAAAACAATTGCTCAGCCGTGCGGCCGTTCTGCTGTTCGGCCCCCAGTGTGGCCTACCGCATACCGCATAGCCAAGTTCGTGAATCAGAGCTCTCACAACGAAGTCAGCGTTGGAACAGCAAAGTCGTGTGTGAAAGTACGTCGCCGCGTGTAAAAAATCGATCAACCAGCCAGCAGAGTCCGCGATCTGAATTAGAAACTCGACAAGAGATGGCATCAATAATCGGCCACTGGGACGAGGGATTTCTGCCGTCAACCAACTCAAATCTGGCCGTTGCCATGTTCCTGGTGATGGTGTGCACCGTGGAGGTGATCATAATGAAACTCGCCGCAGCGCCAGCCTTCAATCGCGAAGTGGAATTCGACAACTCCAGTGAATACGAAGAGGACATCTACTACGAGGAGCTGTACGACAGCTACAGCCTGTGGCCCAGGAGACGAAGGCCGCAAACGCGCAGCAGCATGCAGGACAACCTGGACTACTACCAGTAGACTTGACCGACTGTCATCACAATTTAGCGTGTATTTAAGTTAAATTCATTTCTTCATCGAAACTCTTTGGATATGTGATATTGTGTGTGTGTGCGTGCGTGTGTGTTGGTGTCTGTGACAAGGCGGTGAGGAGTGCGTAGAATGACCAGGACATGGCCAGGACACTTTCTGAGAAGACGCCGATGACCAGAGACACGGCTGAGTGATGGGTTTGTTATGATCGCCAAATCGGCGGCCTGGAAGCTGAACCTGTTTCGATACATCACAACTGGTTTTGTCGATTTTGCCAAATCATTCGACCGACTCTCCGCTCAGCCGCTTTACATAAATCGGCAGTGGTAGCGGCAGCGGCAACGGAAGGGGGTCGAGCAGGTATACGTTGAGGCTATCGATCTTTGAACCAATTTGTCTTGGGGACAGAGGTGGTCTGCGGCAACTTGAGGAGGCGCAGTTGTTCAACAAATGTGGAGTAGAGCAAGAGGTCACACATGCCGACAGGAAGTCTTCAACAGTTCCTGAAAAAAGGCGCCACCTTAAGTCTCGCAGCAGAAGCTCTTCAAAAACAGCACAGACTCCACAACGCAACCTTCCGTCACCCCATTTGGCTGCAAAAGCGCCTAGCTCCGAGCCTCCACTGCACTTGTAATTCCATAAATATATTATATCGGCGTCGTCTCAAAATGGCGCGGCCAAATGCAATTGTGATTGTTCTCAAAATGACTGTTAAACCATAGCTTTAAGATATTACTTTTTAAAAACCTTCTGTAAACCAATAAAGAAAATAAGAAAACTCAGCATTCACTTATTTCCCACTCCCCCAAGGCCGGGATTCACCACGGATGAGCTTTTAACTTTTGCGGTCTCAACACACTCCGATCCTGAAACCCAGTTCAGCAGAACCCCTCTAATTCAACTAGAGTGCCACAGGGAATGTTCAAAACACACATCGGAGAGAAAGAAAATAATGAAAAACCAAACCGCATCCCACATGTGGTTCGGCCGGGCTCGCGTGCCTGCAAAGAAGGAAGTCTACGGTCCGTGTAGCAACTCTCGTAACCGCTTAATTTCCTGAAAATGGAAAAACTGCTTATGTAAGTTAGAGTGCTCAAATGTAAAATGTGGAAAAAGGTACAGAAATCCTCAACCAATGCCGATGAGGATGCTGTAGTCGTCGTCGTCGTCGTTTGCTGACTCTCGTGTTTTCGCTTTTATTTTATTTCTGTTTCAATTAGTTAACGATAGGCAATATGATTTGATTGCATGCAGCCGTCAGTTGCTTGTCTCCGCTCATGGCAGACAGGCACGGCAGACGCAACATTCACTCAGTCGTTATTTTTTTTCCCTCGTCGACTCTGTTAAGTGAAATTGTATTTGTTATTCACTTGGAGTGTGCGTTGAAGGGGAGAGTTGCAAAAATTTGCCTGCTCCCCATGTGGCGAGCACACTCCACGCGAAGTTAGGTAATCTCTCAACGGCGCGACGCGGTGTTTGGTGCGATAACTTCGTCGCTTTTGGTTTGAGGTGCCAATTGCACGATGATAGTTTTTTGAGGAACATCACGTCTCGTTGTAACACCACAAAGTACCTCCTGAAAGTTGGGTGAAAACCGCCGTGGCTTTGAGGGTTTCTAAAGAGTTCATGGCGGGCACATGCAGCACGGCACGTGTAAGGATTTTGAGTTTTTTTGGCGTTGCCTTGAATTTAAGGCATTTAAATTGGTGTTTATTTAGACACATTTTGCAAACCAGATGTGTTGCATGTGCATTAGTGGAGTTTAAGGCTTGGCAAGGTTAGCTTCAAAGATTTCAATTGTTGATGAGTCTACTCATATTGACGTGAAATGACCATGCTTCTAGTGCGGTTGACTTACAAATTATTGCCGTTCTTTGCTACAAAATCTTTCCAAGATGCAGAATGGAAGATGTGGGATTTATTAATTTATTAGAAAAAACACCTTCGGCCAGATTGTGCCTCAAAAGTGAACGGTCTCAGACTATCCGATGTACACTACACTGTCAAGTGCTCCCAATTTTTACAGAATTTTAAACTTAACGACACAACGTGTCTTACTTAACGAAACGACATGTCTTTCCCTTTAATGCTAATGTGACATTGATGCTGGGTTTACATCCCACAGAGCTTGCCATGCAGTCCTAATTGTCATTTTCAGTTGAGGCAGGCAAGCACATTTACATTTCTTACTTTAGTATACAGTACAGCCTAGCCAGGCGTCTGCAACTACAACTCCTCCGACCGAAAAGCCTTGAACTGTGAGCATGTGGGAAGCAAACGAAGGACGCCCGCGTCTAGCATGATGCAGTGTGCCCTTTCAGCTTTTCCATCTCCACCATTATCGTGTAGAATTTTAGAGTACTCAAGGCGGAGGAAGGTCGACGCAAAAGAGGACGCCTGCGTCTAAGATCCGGCACACTAGGGAAGATTGTCTTTAACCAGCCTTCTGTGCGAAACTAGAAGCTGGACAGAGATCACGCTGACTGGTGAGACTTGTTGGTTGATTCCCAGATTCACCCCTGAAGGTTGAGAAGGTTAGAATGCACTCAAACTTAGCTGGAGTTCAATGGTAATGCCGGTCAGATCACTGATGGGGAACTAAAGAGAGCTATACAAAGATGTGCATCTAATCCGGAAGACAAGGATTTTTTGGCTATGCGGCACATCAAGGGAGTGAATACTCATGCTCCCATTAAGAGACTCTTCGATTGCGTGCGTGGCTAAAAAGAGAAGAAAAAAGATCGAACCTTTAACATAAGCATGGCCAAGGATTGAAGGTAATTTGACCCAGACACCGATCATCCATGGAACACTGGCGTGAAGCGATGTATGAAGCTGCGTTAAATCTAACTATTGCACAGTTGGCTAGCATATTCATTCACCTAATGGCCGTTCGCGACTAGTCAACTGATCCGCTATCCCAGTATAAAATGATCACTCACTTCGGGAATTTGATGTCATTCATCAAGAATTGGAAGGACGCCCGCGTCTAGCTCTTCCATGATATTGACCCAGTTAAGTACAGCAAAGATCCGTCGATCGTACTCACGATCAGGCACATACATGAACACCAACTATTTGCTCCTCGAATCGTAGAGAGAGTCTATTGCTTAAGACGCAGAAGAATCCCTGGTGGGTATGTCCTTTGGGTGAAGGATTGCTCTTCGAACACACTTGCCCATTGGACGAACATTTAAAGTTGATCCTCGTGGCTTCTACTGAAGTCTGGTATTCTGTCGCCTGGGGTCCAGTCGCGATCAGTCAAAAGGATAGTCCCCTGTAATGCCTCCAACCACGAGAATGGTATATAATCTGCTCAAGGAAAGCAGCTACATTTTTAGAACAATCGATATTAGGTCCAGAAGATTTTAGGGCCAAGCTTTGCATTGCATCTCCCATTGATTTGCGAGATAAACTGTCCCTCGTAGCAAGGGTCTGCTATAGGTACTAGGTAGACTGACTACATGATTATAGGAGAAATCATACCCAATTAGACTGCAAGTCAGTCCATTGTGCTGTCATAGTTGACGTTTACCTATTTTAACTCATTTACTTCTTTGACCCCGTTGTTCCCTTCTTGTGATCGTCGTATGAGAATTCTTCTATGCTAGAGAATATGCAATTTCCATTGAAGTTGGTTCCATTGTCAGAGAATCCCGTATGCCTGGCTAAGCCAACCTGCACCACAGTTATCTGAAAAATCTCCGCCACCTGTCTCCCAGTCTGGGCTGATCGGACACACAAAATTGAAGCAGAAACTGCGCATTAGAGCATTAGAGCACGATGCATATTTTGAAAGTAGCTTAGTATTCTTTTAAAGAACCTTTTATCACGAAATCGCATCTCGTATTGTACTTGAAGGCCACACAAGCAGCTAAGTGGCTCCCATAAACGATTTAGTTGACGCTTTGCAAATCGTTATCACACGTCTGAATCGAATCGTTCGAAACCATGGTCAGAGCTGCCGTTTCGTGACCATCGTCAAGGTCACGGGTGAGTATGTGAACGAGCATATGCTGCAGTCGAAGGCAATAACAAACGAACTTATTGACAAAACAAGTTGACACAAACGTGCATTTTGGATCGAACTCGAAGTCGCCCATGCTTGGGAGTGTATCTCAAGTTATTCAAGTCATGCCAACGCCAATAGAAAAGTTGTCTATAAGGTTGGTAGATCTCACCCAAAAACTGAGTAAATTTTTACAAAACCCTGGGAAGACTATCATTGTTCGCAATTTCCATTCCACTTAAAGCAGTGCTTTACAACAAGAGCGAATCAACATCGCCCTGATTGAGATGATAACCCAAATCCAGATTTGGCATTAATCTCGTTCTTCTTTTGTTGTCGTTGGTTGGATTCCAACAGACGTCAAGGGCTTATCTTTTGCCACCGAATCGCACACGGGTCCAACCATCTGCGGCTGTGTTGTCTTTTTAATTAAGAAACGATTGTGAAAACGTATACCCATGAACGGGGCATTCATTCCTTCACCCATTAGTGGCGTCGTAAATGGTAAAATTTTACTTCAAGATAAGGTGAAGATTGCGTTAATTGATTTAGGGCGACGACGCTGTAATGAACAAGAGCATTGACAGTGCTTGCGAAATTCACTTTTCACTTTTTGGATGGAATCAGAGGACTGCTGGGAGTGACAGGCGATTGCAGTGAAAACCACTGAATGGGTGAAAGCATTACAGTGCTGATAAAGTCTAGATTTTAGTGCACTAATTTGCAAATAGTTCAGAAAACCAAACTAAAAACTACGAGAGCGGTTGAGCACCAGGTCCACATCTTAAGGTTGAGGCCCAGATCACAGATGGGGAACCAGCGAGAATTCAAGAATGCTGCTACTGGACCAAGTAACAGGCGACAGAAGTACTCTTTGAGGATTGTCAGTGACTCGAAAGAGGTGCTGGCGTGAAAATTATTTTGGTCGTACAGATTTCAAATGCTTTTAAATATTTCAGCTTTACTTGCCTTCTTTTTCTTTCTTCTTTGGCTGGCGCTACAGTCCGGACATGCTCCGTTCTTAGCCAACATGCATCCCCATCTAGACCCGTATTGTGCTACTTGCTTCCAGCTGGGTGCGCCACCCTACCGGAGGCATGGTCTTCCTTTATTGCTTTGTCCCCTTGCTAGTGCGCACTTTGACACATTTATGCCCGTTTTATCACATGTTCCATGACTTTCCGGTAATAACTTTTCGAATTCCTGTCGAATACTCGAATACTTAAAATCTGAAATTGTCTGAGGCTTGTGACTTCAAGTAGCCCCAAAGAAAAAGTCTAAGGAGATGGATAGTGCTGGCCCTTCGAAATCACCAAAACACAAGATTACGCAACCAGTAAACCCTTCCTTCATAATATCAGTTGTGTGCTGAAGCCACATGTTCACAAAGCTTCACTCATACAATTAACACATCTGTCGAGGAAAATGGAGTTAATTCAAAAAGTCCCTGATTTTTCAACTGAAGTAAGCAAAGCGCTCATTTCAAATTCATTCTGCTCGAAGAACCATGCATGCAGTTTTCATAGAGTTTTCAAAGAGCTTCTGATGCCGCTATGGAACTGAGTAGGTCACTCTAAGCGGATATCGACCCCAATCCAATTAAAACTCGACGTCTAGGTTCGATCCCTGGTCTGAACGACAAAAAAAAAATAATAATAATTTTGCCATTGCCCTCCACCTTTTTCGGATCACTGACAAAAGGACCTATAGTTCCATGAAATGAAGGTCCAATATGGCGACTCTTCACTCTTTTGAGAACTTACTTACTTATCAGGCAGGGCACGCTGCTTCCAGTCATCAAGGCCAAGCTGTCTTACATCCGCGATGACTTGGTCTTTGTACCGGAGGTTCGGTCTTCCTCTCCTTCTCGAACCAGGAGGCTCGGATTCGAAGACCCTCTTTGCTGGAGCATTGTTGTCCATTCGCTCGATGTGGCCGAGCCAGTGTAGTCGACGGATTTTTGCCTTCCGGACTACATCCACATCCTTGTACAGCTCGTAGAGTTCGCGGTTGTGTCTTCTCCTCCATTCGCCTACCTCGCAGACGGGACCATATATCCATCGGTTGCCAAGGGCGATTCTACGTCGGATCTCCACTACAATGTCATTCGTGGAGTTTACGTTTACCCGGAGGAAACTCCTTTACTACCTCCAAATTGTAGCTGTCGATTGTGACGTTTTGGCCTAGGTGGTGTGCGGCGGATCGTTTATTGCTCGACAGCATATATTTTGTTTTGTCCTCGTTGACCTTAAGACTAGCTCGTTTCGCCTGTTCCTCAATTGCCGTGATAGCTTCCACTATGGCACGTTGAGACCGCGCGATAATGTCGATGTCATCAGCGTATCCCAACAGCTGGACTGACTCTTTTGAGAATAATTGGTGCAATATTCAACAACACGAGTGGTTTCTGTAGAAGCCTTGCCGCCTCCGACTGTAGTGGAGTCAATTGATTTCGCTTTTGAATTAAAATAACTGCGGGACCGTAGTAGAGGGTCTCGTCCTTATCTCTGGGGCCTCCAATGAACAGGAGGCAAAACGTTGTTTATCGAACTTGAGGATAGGCTGTGAAGCTTAAAACACAATAATGTAAGTTCCAACTCTTGGACTGGGGAGTCCTCTCTATTGGAGATTTTAAAGGATCATCCCCTTGTGTTTTGAATAATCTGCGTGGCTTCTGACTCGTGAAGATCATTATCTGTTGACTCACATGATCCACTAAAGGGGTCGCTGACACACAATAGAGATAGTCTACTAGGCTACTCAATCCTTTACAGATGAGTTTTTGAACTTGGTCCAACCACCGCGTCCTGGGTCTGTCAAGCGGTCTTCCTCCTGATTGAGTCGCATTTAAGGCACGCATCGGCAGACGTGACGATGGGGACAATCATGGCACGTGCCCAAACCAATGAAGCGTGACTATATCCGTCCGAAGAAGCAGCTGCTCAACATTGAGTTCCTAACGAACTGATGTGTCTCATCCTACCTCAGCCTACACAACAGCAGGATGAAATGTTATATCGCCAATTGGTATTCGCGATCTTATTCTTTCTTTAATTACCCAAGTTTGATGACTACAAGTGAAAGCTGAAATAAATACTGAACTTAATGCCTCTAACTTGGCTCGGCCTTTCTGATTACAAATCTTCCAAGCTGTTTCAAAACTGACCCAGTTTAGTAAACCCTAAGGGAAAGCTCAGTATTACTCCTCCCATCAATCGTGAAAAAAGACCCTGAAGTACTTAAACTGAACCACTTGCCTCAATGGGACTCCAGTAACATGTAGAGTGCAGTGAACAGGCGTTCTGAAAATAACCACAACCTCTGATTTGTCCACATTGTCCACATACCAGCATCTGAACACTCGCCCACAACCCTATCGAGTGCGTGAATGGTGTTCCGTGTAAGACGGTAATCCCCCTTTCATTTGTAAATCAACGAAAGCTTTGCCAAACCAGAAAATTGATTCACACATTCAATTCTGGATGAATCATGACGCATACATTAGAGCCACTTTCGTAGTCGAATATTTGATTTCTTTGTTTGACGTGGAAGCCTATGATTCACTTTCTGGATGGGATGTTGCTGCCTGCTAGCTTACAACGAATACTTTGCTTTTAGAATTTGTCTCGCATGGCTACATGTCATGACGTAGTTTTCGATTCCCAGCCAATGGGACAACGTAACAGAGGACGCAACGAGATGTAGCACACAAGTGGAGAAGAACCTGAACCAACTTGGTTTGCGCAGCTGGAGGCAGCTGACGAACGTTCCTAATGGCTGGAGAGGTGGTGGTTGAGAGCCAGGTCCACCCTGGACTGTAGCTCCAAACAAAGCAATAGAAGTTACATCTGCCAAAAAATCGTTGACAAATTGGTTGCTCTTTGAATTGAATGAAGGTGGGAAAATTCCTATTTTTCAAACTTGCTTCTGGGGCGAGCGTCCGACAGAGGGCCTGAGCTTGTGTTGGCTTCCATCCTTGACACTAACATAAGTTCACCCAGTTGACTTTAGTTAGTTCGGCATTGTTGTTCAATCGCTCGGTGTGCTCAGTTTATTCCCCGATCACCAAGAATCAACTCAAGTGACCTTGTTGAGCAGTCTTCTACTTCAGCACGTCTTTGCGTTGTACGTACGCATAAATAGTTCACATTTGACAGACCCCACTTCTACCAACAAGTCTTTTGAATTAAGTCACTCGTGAGTAGTTGTCCATGTTACCCATTTATGCAACGAAAGTCATCGTAATGATAACATCTTCAAGACAAAATTGAAACAATGCCTCGCACACAACATCGTAGACCACTTAGCAAGCCAACTGGAAACGAGTAGAAATTCGTGTCGGGCAAATTTCAGCTGTTTGTCTATCTTATCTGCACGCTACGACAATGCACTCGCGTTCGGCACGAACTCGCGAATCGCGCCGAACATAAAGTTGAAGCTCGTATAATGAACTCGAGAACGCACAACAAAGAGTCTGCTCCGTGCAGCAGATTAAATTCTGAATACTCCGCCGGTGTGGATCCCAACTTGGTGGCGTAAGCAATTAAAATATACTATTTTTTCCCGATTTACGACTGTCACTGAAAATGGGATGAACAGCCGATTAACAGCTCACTGTTCGAAATATTGGCCTTGACTAGAATCAGTATAGCGACCTCAGGTTGTCGTGAAGCCTGTGAGCCAATGAGCCCCCCTTGATACATCTCTGTTTGTACGCAACTCAAATATTTTATGTTTTTTTTTTCCTTTTTCCAGCCGCATCGCAGAGCGTAAAACCGTCCGGAAGAAGAAGGACGAGCACTTCTGCAATGTCTGCTTCACATCCATCGACACAGAAGACTTAAAAACGTAAGTGCACCCAGCCGCAGATGTGCGCGAGTGTAAAATATGTGATTTATGGGTGTTTGTCTTTCAGATGCATAGCATGCTGCTCATGTGCCAAATATGTGTGCCGTGGCGGTGACAAATGCTCCGAGTGGGTCCCGAAGGGCGGCGAATGGATATGCCGACTGTGCAGCTCGAAGGCGGACTCCTATGGGAAAACGTCCACATGGGTGGAGGAGCAGTTGACAGTGAAAAAGGCCACCCCAGCCTATGCGTACCCGATGCGGGCGAGAAGTGAAATATACATTCCGCTCTGTGATCCCAACGATTCGGCGTTTTTATGTAGTGAGTTATGTCGACCCCGCAAAGATGGCAACTAATTGCAAACGTTTTTTTTCCTTCTCTCCGCTTTTTTGCAGACTTTGAAAGTGTCAGTGAGGCACCATCATCGATCAATGTCAACCAAAAGCAACAGATTCGTGAATACATCGAAGAGGTTCTGGCGGAAATGCTCGGCGGCTCGTTGGACAGCACCCCAGTGGGCCAGTTGTCCACAAGTGAACGTTGTAAGTATTTGGTGGATGGATGCATACATTTAGGGGCAATGCTTTTGCTTTACTTACCGAGTGCATGCTATGTTTTGGCTGTGAGCACTTTTGGGCGCAGATTTTTGTAGTCGCAGAATTGCAGTGTCGTCGTTGTAAGAAGTGTCTTGTATGCTTTTACGTGTAATGCTTAGGGGCCTTGAAGTCGGGATAAACTTATAGAGTAGATCAGTCATAGAAATTCAATAAGAGGCAGCATTAACTGTACGGAGAGACACAGAGTCATCCTCAACGACTTTAGTACAGGTAAAGAGTACATGTTTTGAGCTGAGAGTTACCATTTTGAGTTTGTACGCCTTGACTCTGCGTTTAAGCAGTCGTAGATTTTAAGAAATACATTACGTTTTCACACAGCTGGAGATTTCATATTCGAGAGCTTGAACCAACTGATCTCAGGAAAGTCATCGATTGCACAGGATACCGCATAACAAAACTCAAAAAACTCTGGCCCACGATAGATCCTTAACGGTCACTTAGCCTGAGTAGGACTAGTCTTAGAACCGTCATGGGCGTCATAAGGGGGCATCATTAATGTAAAAGTCGACATTTGTTTGATCTCTATGTGGATCACGGCGGCACCAGCTGCATTGTGACAGCAATTTATGCTTCTTGAGTTAAGTTTAACAAGTGGCCAATGACCTGTTTTAAGTTTGTCACTTTGTTATTTAACGTGATTATCTAGAGGTTTAACGACCGTAGCCTAGCGCTGCTTCTAATTTTTGGCGTGTTGAACCTACCGCATCTACGACAAATTTCTGTTAATATAATTTGCACGTCCCACAATCTTTTAGTCACTGACAATGCTCAAGGAGGGCTTCTGGCTAGAAAAAGCTTCTCAAACTTGGCCGTTCGGAGTCGGCATAAAACTGTAGGTCGGATCCAGACGTCAGATAACAGTGTGATGAACAACACCAGTGGTGGTTGTAGGAACTCTGTCCCCTACGGGCTTTAGCGGTAGCTAACAGATACCCAGTGGCGCCTGTCTTGCTTAAGTACAGTCATCCCGAATTTCATAGAACATGTTTTTTGAAATGTTACTAGTTTTCAATAAAAAGCAAGAGAGGCACTTAGACAGTGCGACTAGATTGAACTATTTATTACTTCGTCTGCTGTGGTGTGGAGAGGCATACATTTTAGTGAATCTTGTGATATGATGGAAGCTAGCTATTACACAAAAAACTCATCCTAAGCACGACAGACGATCTTGAATTACTTCAAAAAAATTGTCTTGGAACGAAGAAGGATGAGATTCAGATCCGAGCAAACAGACATAGTAAGCCACCTCAAAAGTAGTCAAAAATGATTTGAAACCCGGAAAGGACAGATGTGTCAATCACAACAAAACTTACTTACTTATAAGACCTACTACCCGTGGAGGGTCTGAGCCTGTTTAACAGCCGCCTTCCATCGCTGACGGTCATGAGCATGCCGCTTCCTTTCACGACCAAGCTTTTTTATACCAGAGATTTGGTCGTCTGCTCCATCTCAGATCAATAAGATCGAATTCGTGGTAATGGCTTCTTCTGTATTCACCTTCCTCACAGATAGGACCATATGTACATCACACCAAAACGATGGCTTGGATTTACAAAGCTTAAGCTTATAGTCTGTTTTCGTAGTTAGTAGGTGTGTTGACTCCCACCTTAGATGTTATGGGTTCAATCCCTAATACGACCAACTTTCATTATTCGCCTCTCTTGACTTAATGGAGGGCTTCTCAAAATTTGCCGATCGGAGCCTCATACTTCTTTTAATACTTTGTGTGATTCTCCAGTCCGGAGTATGCCTGTAAGTACCTTAAACAACAAGCTAGACTTAGGAAAGCCCGTCCGTCGGGGGCACTTACTTGTTTTCGTATACACAAAATACAAATGGTGAGTATGTGGACAAAGGCCACTTTTTGGCCGTACGCGAACAGACCATGATTAAGTAAAAAACCTCGAATATTGTTTTTAAACTTCAACTGCAAAGGGTTCCTGTTTACATCATGTAGCAACGTTTTAAAGCATAACATTTTCTCCGTCATGCTGTGTGCCTCACTTGCAACAAACAGAGAAACAAAGCGACTCAGTTTTGACTTTCGTGTCAACTCACATACATTTCATGTAGCGACTTGAGACAGAGACTTCCTTCGAATACCCGATCACAGCTAATTAAACCCAGATCGCCCATCTATCAAAGGATACGACCAAACATTGAAGTGCACTATTTTTGATATTTCCCCCCAAAATATAATTACAAAAAGCCCGTTCTATTGAAATTTGCAGACCTAAGCGTGTTCAACAGGTATCACGAAAGTTTAAGTCGACATTTCTACGTGTTGGAGCATTATTTGTATCGATGCCTAGAAGGTGAGTGTGTCTTTTGTCCTGAGTGTGTGTTCGTTTGTGATGAACCCCGAGTTCGTAATCTCACCTGTGGTCTGATGCATGTCGCACAAAGATATCTTATTTTTAATTAACATCTATTAATCGAGAGTTCGTAATCGTAATTAGTGCTTAAACCCCTTTCGTAGAACAACATTTAATTGGACTTTGTGCTAATGATGCGCAATTGATTTAACAGTGTCTCGGCGAGATGGAGTTCATCCAGTTTCATCGCAAAATAATTGTCGTTCATATAACGTGGATTGAGACTCTAATCGAGCTGACAAATATTTGCATCAATTAACCTAAGACTTGTATATTTATCTGTATGTGCATGTTGAACTTTTCTGTTTTAGTTCAATTTAATGTTTTTATGTATTTGTTTAAATGCTGCTGACGTTTGTATGACTTATACTATGTATTTTTCCTATTTTGACTCTATCCAAACAATGTCAATTACAATCATCCATGTCCATCCGTGTTTGTCTAAAATTATAAGATATAAATTAGGAAGCAAGCATCCTCAGCGATGCCTGCAAAATCTTGAACGTGTAAGGAACTTCTGTAATTACAAACCAGAACAGACCACGTCCCATTGTTAAATACGTTTTTGAAGTCGTATAAAAGGAGTCTCCCACAGACGCAGTCCCTCGTCCGTTAGAAGGCCTGACGTTTCCTCCTTTTCAAAAGCATATATATAAGTCAAGCGAACATACTGCCTTACCAATTATTATCTTTGGGTAGCTTGAAATAAAATACACGCAGTTGATTGAGGTCCTGCTCTGCTTTTGGGCGCCACCTTACACGGCGCCGCCTCTGTTGCATTATAGTGGAGAAACCAGAGGCATGTCGTCCACACGCTCTATATGGCCCAGCTACCTCAGTCATTGGATCCACAGATGCCTGGCTAGACTTGTACTGTCATTGTACAGCCGATAGAGATGCTAGTTCAACCTCCTCCTCGGTCAGGGCCATACGTAGATGACACGCAGAACTATTCTCACGTTGATGCCAAGGTATCCTCTTTTTAAAATTGTCTATACCTCTGACGAATTGACTGAGTCTTATCAGAAAAGTCTTCATTGCGCTACTACCCCTTGTGCCCAGAGAAACACCTTATGATAGTTAGAAGAAGTCTCTGACTAATTCAATGGGTGCCCATTGTGAAGCAGTAACTGAATTATTTTTTATTTCGTTTGTTCAGTGGCCCGTGACGTTGTGGTTATGTGCGTCGATTCCAACCTCGACGTCGTAGGTTCGATTCCTGCTCTGTGCGACAAAAACATTTTTCACTGCCCCACATCTTTCTAGTCACTGACAATGCTCAAACTTGGCCTTTCGGAGTCGGCATAAAACTTTAGGTCTCCCTTCCACTAGTGAAAAAACAATAGCATGCACAAGAATAGTGGTTGCTGAGAAGCTAGGCCCTGGCCTTCTACAGGCTGTATCGTCACCCATATTATATTATTATTTCGTTCGTTTTTGTTTCAGAGTCAAACTTCATTTAGTCTCCTCCATCTGAATGCCAACAAAAGGCTCTTGGCTATGAGGCTCTCTGCGTTTGGCGAAGTACGACGAAGTCATCACAGTCGTATACAAACGGATTTGTCGCAGATCGTGCGTCCAATGTTGGTCTTTCAAGTGACAAAACATCGCCTGGTCTCAAACCATTTTTTTTTTGGCATTAGGTGTTTCGGTGAGTTCGCCACAGACCTTGGCAAAGTACTGAGAAATCTCCATCGATATCCAGTACAATCTGACAAGTAATGCAGGAATGCCAAAATTAGGCGGTACATTGCTCTTATATGCGACCTTAAAATCGACAAAGGAGTAAATGAAACGGTGGCGTGCGTCGATTCACTCTTCTTGAGACTTTTAGTTTTTTGCGGACTTTCGAGACCAGAAGTCACTCTGATGACCATTTATTAAATTGTTCATAAACGGCGGAGTACACAATGTCATGGAGTCTTGACACTGAATATGTTGTTGGCACATTCCCACGGAACTCCTTTCTTTTGGGTCCGGTTTCATGAATTCGAGGTCATCATCTATGTCTATTGTCTGATCACCCTCTGTGCCTGTTTTGATTAAGAGTGACGCTGAACTTATAGCAGATTGAGCATTTCTAAAATTTACAAGTTGACGAGTCTTAAAGCCCTTAAATGATCATAAACGTGACTTAAGTATTAAATGCAAACTCCTTCAGGCACCACATTTTCACCCACAAATGCTTTCAAGTCAATAAATGTACCTTCTATAGACTGACAAGAAAATAGTCTTATCACGACAATCAAGTTAGTTACGCTTGCGACCCAGATCTTAGTCAAACTCTAATGACATCTAATTAGAAAGATCTTATCAAACTATACTACACTTGCTGAGATAATGGGGCGTAACACAATCATAAAGCATCTGAGAATCAATCTTTGACGTTGAATAAGAATGATATTCGCCGTCATTTGGATAACAATGTAGAGCTTCATTTACAGTCAAAAGTCCAGTGAGCAGTGGCAGAGAGGCGCGATAAGGCCAATTTTGTATGCCATCAGAAACGTTCATATTAGGGGTGAAATAATTTCGTTATAGACGTTCTGGCTTATTTGATTATTTTGGGATACAAAAAAATGCCGAACCCTAGTTCCTTAAGGTTTTTTTGTGGAAACATGGATTTGTTCAGTTTATCCAACACCTATCGTTGCTCCTATAACCATGGTCGCAATTAGATAATTTTCAGTTCAGTTGCGGAAATTCATTGAACCCACTTGCAGATCAACACATTTTAAGTTTGAGATCGAACAAGCTTTGAAGCGACATTTTCCAATTTTGTAGCCTCATCAGAATTTTCCCATCTTTCGCAGAATTACTAACTTCCAATTTTGTCGGGTCCAACTGCGTAGCAAAACTGTCTTTTAAAAGACTTTATGTAATTCGCAGGGAATTCCAACTCCACAACATAATAAATGGACAGCAGCTAGAACTTAGGAGTACAATGATCATCCATGGCCTTTACTGACTGTTCAGCAACATGAGTGCTGCTGGACGAATGTACAGCCTCAAAGTAGATAGGCCACGAAGAGAATATAAAGCATTGAGCTTCTGTGTTCATATAAAGTAGCAGCGGAGTAAACACTGGTAACATTACCCAAACAACAGGCGTGAGATTATTCTGTCTTGTGCCTTACATATTGCTTATCGCGACACAGTACATTGTCTGGTCCAAGGAATGCTAAGCGTCTTCTAACACACAAATGACGTTTAGGAATATAAGGAATATTACAGAAAAAACGAGGAGACAGGTGGCAAGTGATCGTGCTAAAGTGATGCTCCCTGTTCTCCATTCTGAGCTTTAGCTATATCCGAAAAAAAAAAACACCTTACATACAGAAACTTAAGTCTCTTTGGCTTCATTTAGAAAGCTGACAATGCAAATACTTGAAGTGGAATCTACTTCATGATAAGCAGTTTGATTCCACCTACGTAGTGATCTCATGAAATGACGGCATAACTGATTGACCTACAAGGGCTTCATAAACAAATGTTTGCAATTCTACGCAGCTTATTAGTTTCTCCCGATAAGGAAGATGTCTAGCTAGTCCCGGTTGTCAATCTAGTCATTTCCACAGCCAAGACCACTTCCCAATATGGATTCCTACACCAAAAGCCGCTAACGACCTCGTCATTTCGGCGCCGCGGTGTTACGTTATAGATTTCGCTAGGCATCATGACAAATCCACCCTGTGTCACACAGAGGTTGAATGTTTTAGATTCTTGATACTAAGCTAAACCATGACTCACGGACATTAGTCAGAATCCCACAATAAACCGCCCTGAATGTAACAAGTGCTGTCATCAATGTTATCGAACTTGTCCTACGAAACGAAAAAAGCTTATCAACGTACATACGCCACATCGACTACACCCAATTGACACCTTAACGGTATTGAGGCGAAAGCATCTTTGAAGTGTCTGTGCTTCTTGAGAAGACACCTGCTGCTGGTTTTTTAAAATATGGAAATAAGCGCCTTTTGGAGACAAATATTGGCTTGGTAGAGCCCCGCGAAGGCGTTAATGAATATGGCTCGCCCCCTTGTTTATGCCCAAAATATGTGTGTGCACATGGCTAACAGTCTGAATGTGTGTGTTTCGGCGATGTTGCTTTTATTTTTGATTTAATTAGTGCGACACATAGTTAATTGATTTTACAAACGAACAAGGCATTGACACTCACAGGTGGTTAGGTGGTTGTGCTTCATACTTGTTCTGCAAAGTTTTATCTTTCGACATCGAAAAACTGTTGGAGTGGTAGTGGAAGGTGCAAAGGAAACAGTGGTGTCCAAAAAATTCGAAATGGGTGTGCTCTGTAAATGTGTGGACGTGCCTTTCTTGAAACTGCTCACGATCGTTTTGTATTAATTGTGGCTGCATTTCGGTGACATCAAACTTAGACCACTTCGTTGACAACATTTGTCTGTCAATAAGAAAAACCACTCTTGCTCAGAGTCCTTAATTTCACCGTTCTAAAGGCTGTAGTCTTAAATCATCATATTGAACGAAAATCTTTTCCCTTCACTGAGAATGTGGAATGATCTGAGGCTAAAACCGATGGCTGCACCTCAAGTGTGAACAAGGGGAGTTGTTCCCTGTGTTGGCGTCGTGTTTCATCGTGATATTATTTGGTTTTTAAGAGTTTAAAAGTCACATCGAGCTAACTTTTTGGACAGTCCCAGTTGCCTACCTGCTACAAATTTTCTCTCTGCCATAAGTAGGCGGCAGCTGTAACCATACGCTTTTTCAAGGTCACACGCGTCACACTGTTTTCAAGCCAGAAGCATCTTAAATGTAGTGTTCATAATAGCTTCTGTGCATGAATATACATTACGAACACAGATTTCGTTTCTAAGAAAATTGAACGAAACTTAACGAAAGTGAGCGACGAGGTTATTATATGTAGTCACTGTATCGCTCGATTACTTAAGTTCGCTTGGTTCTCCGAATGTACAATATGGTTATGACTTCTAATAGCCAGATAGGAATGGCTTGCATCTGCTGACTAAAAATTCGTAAATGATACGTTCCGGAAATGATTCATGCAGAAATTGAATTGCTTTTACTGCTGCATGGCGTCCACGTCGTTCGCACCATTTTTGACGCAAAAATTATACGATGATCCATAACATATCAGCAATTACCTGCTGAGCGCAATTGTGAAAAATAAATTATTTGAACTTTGTCTCCAGTCTATACACTCTACCAAAGGTCAAATCTTACGAATACAATTATTCATATGACTCAGGGGGCTTACTGAGCTAAAAAATCAACAACAATGTTGACAAATTCATCTCAGTGCCTTATACTCTGAAAATCTTATAATCATTGACGTACAACCGTCCGACGCCACTGTTATTTTCGAACATATTGATACCATTCAGTTGCCAAACAACTACTATCAGTCATTTGTTGAATTTTGATAAATAAAGGTCCAACACAACAGAACAAAGAGACGGCGCAAAATCGGCCACAAAAAGAAACCGAACATGAAACAACATTTCACGTATGAGTAACATTTGTTCGCATCAAAAGCTCACAAGTACAAATATTACTTAATACAGCACTACACCGATCCAATCCAACAGCGACTCGGCAAACAATTTACGCGAAAATGAAATAAAAAATATAACCTACGTGCATGTTCCACCTGATTACCGAACCTCGGTTAGTCGAGAGATACGCGCACGTTACTATAGATATCGCGAGAGGTTCGCTCCTGATAGCCTACCGTCTCAGTTTTGGTGAGAGTGTACTTCTATGTTTTTCGGCTCATTCGGTTCGTGGGTATTCATGAAATGCGTGCAAAAAGTGTACAATTGTCGGAAGAGCAGTGTTATTAGTTCATAATTGATGTTTAATTAACAAGATAACCAGTGAGCTGCAAAATGCAAAGTGACGTTGTGACGTTGTGACGTGCACACATCACGAGAGTGTGTCATTCGCGCTTGTGTTCCGGTTGTGACATCAAAAGTTCCACGGCTTTTAAAAATATGAAAATTTATGAAGATCTTTAGCACAAAATATGTGAAATTTAGTGAGGGGCCTTGAACCCGACCTTTCAGTGCCGAGCAGCAGTCTTTCGACTGAATTTAGGGCGAAAAGTTATAATTTTATGCGTGGTGTCTCGGAATTTACGAATAAATCAGTGCCGACGGAGGGTATTCCATTCGCAGTGCTATCGGAACACCAATTATGATTGCGTGTCGATGATAAGAGTCTGAGGGTTGACTATCGATAATAGTCGAACTGAAATCAGTGACAACTGTGGGTTCGGCGAAGGTGCTCCTTTTCGAGAGAACGATTCCTAAACACTTTCTCGCTCTTAACGTCTCGAGCGAAGCTCTGTACGATCCATCAAAACACTTAAGCAATTAAGTTCAAAAGTTAAGCCCCGCGTGTCTGTGACTCTAGCGAAAAAAAAACTAATTACACTTACGTAGAGCATCAGCAGCAGCAGCAATATTCAAATATTGTATCATGTGGCAATCGCGGCGTCGTGTTTGTTCAGATAAATATACGCCACTTTTTTATCATTAAAGCGAAAGAATTAAGTCAAGCAATCCCGGCTGCGTACATGCGTAGACACGGGAGATTAGTCAGGGTCAAGGTTTCTTTAGTTTTTTTCGTTTGCTCTGTCTATGGAAGGGACCTTTATAACCAAATCATTTTGATTGCGCTCTCAGATTTGATATCTTCCCACAAATCGCACAAGTACTCCAAGCAAGCGTGTGTTTTTTTTTCTGACGAAACCTGGTAGTGAGTGGTGCGAGTACTTCTACGAATTTCGATTTGATTTTGGAAGATTATCCAGAAGGAATATAGACGGGCTTTTAAAGGCTGTGATGAAATCGTTTGATACCTCAAGTCGAGGAGGGCACTTTGAAGATCTTACACAAAGAAGTCATTGAATCAGTGTGGGAACAGAAGTGACAACAATAAATCCACGTCGAGATGGTTTTGTTGCAAGACAGCCACAGTGACGATCACGTTTTTAACGCATCATCACGTTTTTAATGCACTTGGAAGATTTATTTTGGCACTCCAATGAATTTTATGCGTCAACGCAACAATAAACGCGAGTGTTTATCGCTATTCCGGAAATGAGCGCTTGAGCACAATGCTTGTGTTCTTCAACGTCTAAAGACTCATGGCCCAGGGTGAGACAGAATGAATAAATTCCATCAAATGTGTACACTCATACTCATAAGATGGCGGTTTTGACAAGCTGTCTAGCACATGAACCGTCATTAAATGTCAACAAATTCGTCATTGTTAGTCAAATTCTTCCAATGACTAGTGGATTATCAGCTGGGAACTCAAGTCGACTCAAAGAAGTCGTGCTTTTGAGTAGAGTGATTGATGGATCACTTCTAGCAATCGCGATCGGTTCAAAACCGCTTCAACGATGATGAAACCATTTCTGAATAAACCATTAGGAATGTTTATGCAAAGCGTTCCATATTTTGAACTAAGTTTCGCGTTTGCTTACATTAGAGTCGCTGACAGCCGGCAACAACTTAGAGTAGATTATGCCTCACTACGCAACAAACCAGTTTCTTTCGATAGACGGCTGTAGTTGGCTGCCCTTATGCTGCATAGCTCGGCCTGGTTCTTGAAGAAGCAATCGGGTAAGGGCGCTGCAGTTTCAGAAAAGGTGTACAGTCGTTTCCTGTTCCGAATCGTTTCTAGAGCTTCTATAGAAGTCGTTACAGGCAGGCACAGTTTGAACGCGTTTCATTGGCGACGATAAGAGTTTTTAGAGTCGGCCTTCTCGCTCTGATCAAGGAGTAGTATGGCTGTCTCGGATTAAGCGTAGACCATAATTGTTTCATAGACAAGTATTGTCTACCAGTAAGCAATTGTTTCAAGCCTCAGTAGACTTTTAGAAGCAGCGATAGGCATGACTGGCTATACGTTTGGCCTGTTTCGGCCTCGGAATGTATTCCGGCACCCATAAGAAATTGTGACATTCTTTGTTTTGTGGTTAACTTGGTGACCCGTGGCGTGGACATGTGTCGAACGTATTTGGAAATACGTGTCCAGGTTTGATCTCTGGTACGACCAAAAATACTTTTCACGGCCTCACCTCTGAAAGAGTGACTTACAATGCTCAAAGAGTATTCCTGTCTAGAAGATCCTTCTCAAATTTGACCGTTCGGTGTCGGCATAAAACTGTTGGCTCATTCCACTAGTGAACGAACAATTTCATGCATAATACAATCATTTTAATCTTTTTCTCGATTGCCTTCTGAGCCATTTGTTTTCTTCGCGGACAAGAATAACATTGGAACGGAGAATATGGCTCCGAAAATTAAATTTATTTCCCCGCCCATCCTTAAGCCAATCTAAAAAATGTCTAAATTAAGACTTGTATACAAAAAGACATGTTTATGTCGACAAATCTGACCCGTGCAAGCTGCTAGTGGTAAAATTACAACTCCCACCTTATTGTCACATGGTTTAGTGAATGATGAAGTCCATAAGATATGTGTCGTCGGGACGGGTTTACTCTTCTAATATTTTTCAAGAATTTCGGTTGGAGATTCTTCGCGAGTATACAAAAAATATTCTTTCGTTCCAAAATACTGGAAGCATGTGGTTTCTATTGGTAAAGCTAGATAAAATTGGAATCAAGTTGGACTTAGCATATGGAGCAGAACACATTACATTTATTTTTCAAAGCTCAGTTCCACAACTGAAGTTCAACAACAGTTTCCTTCTTTGAGCACATAGCATGCATTTACTCACCTACGAGACCTTCAACACTGGGAGGGTCTGAGCGTGAGCATATAACAACAAGGACGACGATCGATTAGAAAGTCGCGAATCGAGTTTTATCAAGTTCGAAGATGTTTTGTGGGAACACTACTATGTGCTAATATCTTTTTCCAAATAAATCCTTGGAGTGAAGCCATACCATATCCGACAAAGTATTCTTTATTTCACCGAAATAAATTGAGTCAGATTTCTAAGTACACCATGTGAGACACAATGCGACATTTCGTTGTTTTGTGGTGTTTCTTGATGCGTGGTATATAGTGGCGTCATAAGCTCATTTGCAAAAATTGGCATTAATGCGCTTAAGACTTATTTAAATCATTCGGTGTGGGTTGATGTATGGATACATGGTGCCTAGTAATGCATTCCAAGTCAACTGAATAAGTGTGTACTTCTGTCCACATTCTCGTAGAGAGAGAGACAATAACACAATTTCATTGACTGGCATTGACGTTCCCTAACACTATTCATTATCACGTTCTATCCTTCTTACGGAGCATCAGCTCTAAGAACTCCAATGTTCTCCTCAAATCTGTGCAAACTATTTATTTTTTTTATTTACATAAAGCTGTAAAATAATTAAAATTACAATATAGTTGATACAGCCAGAGCATCAAAGGCCTTCGGCTTACAGCAAACTAACTTACTAGGACCCTAAAGAAATTGAGCCTGGTGAAGCTGACGAAACTAACCTCACATCAAATGACCGATTCTTCCTTAACCCTGGTGTCAATAGCCAAAAATTATACATAAACAAAAACTGCTAGTAAATTATTCTTGAAAATGTTGATGGAAAAAAAAACACTATTTTAGGATCGTATTGAAAATCCCAAGGCGTGTGTTGACACAAGGATTAAGTTTGTAATCAATCTTATTACTTTTGTGTAAAAATGACACCAACCCCTACAGTTTTTAAGCACAGGAGACAGTGACCGACCTTCTGTGTCGTCACAACTTTTGTCCACCTCCATTTGCTGTTTTCCACAAACAGAAGTTCAGAATTATTGGCTTGTCAAAGATCATTAACTTCGTCAAAAACAACAAACACAACCTATCTTCATTGCATCAGATGCGATTACGCCTATCTTCACAATGCCCAAATGGCCTACAGATTCTATCAGGGACTTTTAAGTAGCGTACAACGTTCAATAAATTTTGCCATTCAAAGTCAGTAGATTTCGGTTTTTTTCTTGCAATTCTCAAATTGACAAGATAAGATAAAGTGGAGAGCTGCAATAGAAATATGAATCGAATTGAATGTCAGGCCGATTAGCATAAGCAGAGAATGGAAACTAAATTGGACATTATCTTCCGCGTCTTAGTCGATTGGGTCTTCAAATTTCGATTTACATATCGTATATGGATAGAGCAACTGTTTGTGTGACTTGTTTTGACTTGGAAATTTGTTGCGGTTTTTCTTTGGAAGTTCAGCATGATGTAAGGAAAACATATGACGTCACTCATTGCCGATCGAACACACCTTGCGTTGATTGCTTTTGAAGACATATGGGACATTGACTGCATCGAGGGGTCTTACTCCGACTTACTCCAACTAGAGTGTACTCACTTTGAATTGCAAACTCAAACTAACCTCAAAACAACCGGAAACTGTCAAATGAGTTGACACAGTGTTGCCAAAGAAAAAAAATCACCGCTTAACTATTCAACGTCCTCTTTGTAAAATCTTCCTCTGTTCTCTTTCTGAATAGAGCGAATGGCAGCTTCCAAAATTTCAATAATTTGCAAGATTTCTCGTGTAGCTTACTGAGAATAGTCACTATTCAGCATAATATGCAGATCTTGTCTGGTTTCTGGGCCACCCTTCGCCAGTACCTACCCTCTGCTGCTTAAGCCTTCCCTTACACTCTATTACATCCAAGAAGAGTGCTCATTGTTATGCCTGTTCTCTAGAATTGTTCGTTATCTTGCATTTATAACCAAATCTTATAAATTTTTCTCCCAACATCGTTCATAACGAAGTTGCCTTCCTTCCAAAACATGTCAACCACAGTTCAGCCAGCATCAGGTCTCCCACGAGAAGGTCAGCCTTGTTTAGGCCACAATTACAGCTCAAATGTGACCTCATTCCTCTGCAACCGTGTCACCTCCCACCCCACTACTTTTCTTGTTATCTGGCCATTATCTTAGACCAGATACAACTTGTTTGCTCGGCATGAAAAGATTAAGTGTAGACCATGCTGAATAGAAGAGCCCTAGCAATAGGAATGTTACTGAAGAGACTCAGCTGATAACAGTCAAACATTCAATTATCCGGTTTATGGGCACATCTGACCCCAATCGTATTTGCGAAACAACCGAGCCCCCACCAGCCGAGCCAGCAACGACAGCCAGTAGTCATCGCGGCAGAAGCACTACAAAAGGCAGTCTAGTTCGTTCGGCTGGGTGACTTATCGACCATGTTTACATATTTTTTGCTTAATTCTGTTCTTCTTTTTTTTCCTGCCTCAATGTCATGTGCATATCTTGAATGGAGACGGTGTACTGGAAAAGCGCAAGCATTCCGACTCTTAACCTCATTTGTGAACTCCTTGCCACCGAATGCGACATGTTCATACTTAATGGGATCACCGCGATAGCTGTTGTCGGTTAGCTTTTGTAATTCATTCATTTTGAGATGCTCGCTGCGGCAGGCAGTCGGTGTTGATACATATTTGGGGTCAGGCTACTTTTTGGGGTTAAATCGACGAACGTTTTTCGTCGATGCGAGAAGTGACATGTGTATATGTTCACCTCAGGTGCTGATGATTTATTGTATGCTACATCTCGTCTTCCAGAGGTGAACAGAGGTCAATGACAAGGACCAAGTGCTGTGGGATATGGCTGCGCGCGTCAAGTGTGAAGGCTTTTAAATTTAAAAATACACGCGGGTTCTTATTTCAGTCACAAAGGAGTGCAGCCGAAACCGGAAATCAGCTTGAGAGCTGGCTCTGACGACGTCTTTAAAATGAAATTATCGTTACTTGTTAATCCTGTCCAAACTGGTCTCTCACTCCGGATATCGACCTTAGCAAGGAACGATATTTTTCAGTGATGCTTTTCAGCCGAATCACGCCAATGAGGAATGCTTTGTCTGGATGCACGGCACAAATTGGAGACAATCTACTCTTCTCCCTGTATTATTAAACTGTTGGCCTAAGCTGCTGCTTGATGAAGGACAGTCAGGGGGAATATCTGACAGCAATTAGTCACCTTTATGCATGACTAGTTCCTGATTCACTCGGCTTAGACACATGCTTACGAGCGGTGAAATAAGATGCTAGGAACCCATCTGTCTCTCAAGCAATCTAATGGCTAAGATCGAGAAGAAGCCCTTGTAGTTCCTTATCTGAAGCCATCTTTCCCGTAAGGAAGTGAAGAAGTCACAGTCTGGCGTGTGCCACTGTGACTTCTTTTCGCTATACATCACTGACAAACCATTGCATTGATTGGCCCTCAGCCGATCTCAGTTCAAAATCAGTCAAAGTCAAGATGTGAAATAAGGAATTATCTACCTTCTGCCTGTGGCCACTAGATTCTAGTACCAAAACTCATTTTCATATGTAAAAAACGACTGATAAATTCCCCAACGTTGCTCCACGAAACTTAGCTAAACTGAAGGCAATGGTTTTTACGGTGTTGGTCGACTTAAGTCTCCCTGCCTCCACTATAGTTCGACGTCAAGGAAAGATATGTTGTTCAGACAATTAGTTACATCGTTGTTCCATATCTTGTAGCAATATTATTGGCTTTCTTCTCCCCATTTGAAACATGTCTTGAAGCATCTATTAGTATTACAGTACGCTTACATTGCACCTAAACAACGAACATTTCGGCAAGTTTCAACATTTCCGTCCAAGTGCAGTTCAGCATTTTGCCACACCTTATTCTTCATTTCCCAGTTTGTCAAGCCAAAAAAACCTCTTTCCGGATTTGGCTAGTTTTTCAGGGCCAAAGCCCATAGATTCCATTGCGTGCGTTGCGTCTTGTCAAAAATTTGACAACTCATAAGACTTAATAAGAGGGAGCGAAATAAAGTGTGTGGGCTATGTGTGGAATGCATCGGATTGAATGAAGTTGGCGAACTTTTAACGTTTGTTCTGTTTGACAGTTCATTCTCACATGTGTGCTTCATTCATTTTTCTCTCATGTGTCGTGTAGGATTGTTTGTATTTCAGTTGGTCCCTCTTTGCAATCCAGCAAATACGATTTGTGTTGATATCAACTGCAACGCACTCACCGGATTCAATGGGCTTAGGCCTTTGATCACTTCTCATCCCACTGACATAAACAAAAAACACCTGTAAACGTACTATTAAATTTCTGCTGATAAACAACAGTAGCTCCGTCTTCATCCTCCTCTTTGTTGATGTTGATGACTGTGGTCAATTTCTAGCCCGAACTGAACGTGTCTACATGGTGAATATGGGATCGCCTTAGTCGTTGGATCGGAACAATATGCTTAGCTTTGCTCAAAGAAAGTTTTCAAAATCGAAACTCATTCCGAAACCAAAAACAGAATAAATAAATATCTTAAAATATTGGGATGGTCACGGTGGCGAATACTTAACAAATCGTGCAGGTCATGCGTCATGCGTATATATGATACATGATGTCGAACTGTCATGATCAGTATCTTATCCAGATCTCGCATAAGAAGCATAAGAAGCTTCTGACTCAATTGCCCTTGGAATCCAAAGCACCAGTTTTATCAACGGGAGTACGCTACGCCTAGCCTTCATGCATTATTCGAACTTTTTACTGCACGACGGAGAATCCTTTCTGCTCTCGAAGTCAGATCTGCTGTCTGTGTCTTGTACACACTTGTACACACACTTTTCGTCATTTATCACGCGACACATGTTTGATTTCACAGAGCATCGGCTATCATTGTAGCTCTTTGTGTTCGTTGAGAAGGCAACGTAAAAGTTCATTTCTG
This sequence comes from Eristalis arbustorum, assembly GCA_916610145.1. NCBI lineage: Eukaryota > Metazoa > Arthropoda > Insecta > Diptera > Syrphidae > Eristalis > Eristalis arbustorum. Next base: position 23,376,667 of record OU744319.1, read on the forward strand.
TAGGAAGTAATATCCCAGTCCTCTATTTTTCAGGTGACACAAACTGACACAATGACTGACTGGCTTGCAGTAGTTATTGACATTCAAATACCCAATTGCGTGTGACGCAACATTTAGACATACCGGATATGCCGTTGGAATCACTAAGCGTGGACCCTGATTCGAGCCATTTACAGAAAGCGATCACCCTACTGCTAATCATGCACTGAAGTCGTACAAGGCAATATCAGGTGAAGTAGAAAAACATCCAATGCATGTTGCTACGTCCGTTTTGGATCCATCAATGTAAACTACTACAACTGCGGGATTTCTGACTATGCTGCCTATTGAAACAGTAACTTCTCACTGTCACTGTTATGTGAAATATTGACGGAGGAAGTCTGTACTTTCTCTATGCGTTGCTAACCAGCACCTCGGTCAACGACAGTCTCCAACGCCTAATTTTTCATCAACATCAACATCAGCCCTTCAAAAGTCACTTGAAAACCCATGAATTATTCTTTCTTCTGTGTGTTGGCGTCCAGATCCACCACGGACTGTAGTGCCACGGACACTATCGCCGTCCTTGGTGGACCTGGACCTCCACAAACACTCTCAGGTAGCTGCTTCCATTTACGCACACTGAATTGGTGAATATCTTTTTTTCACTTGTGGGCTCAGGCGCAAGCCCCCTCTGCTGCCTTGTGCCATAAACTCAGAATTGAAGAAGATTGCTTACTTTAATGAAACGCTGAAGCCACCGACAGGATGGAAAATAATATGTTCCACTGATTTTTTCCATTTCTTACTAAACCCGTATAATCCCCCACTCTCTGGTTATGAAACCTCGTGTAGAATAATTAACAGAATCAGAAGTAATTTTTTTCCGATTTATCGCGCAGTTCCAGCTTCAATTAGCCGTGAAAAACCAGATACACAGAGTATCAGTTTCCAATAATTATCGGTTACACAACCTCCCCGGATGGTGTGGCACAATCGGACAGACACTGCTTACAAGTGTGTGTGAGTGTACATAAACTATCATGACGTGATAATTAATTCATAATAAAATTCAAACAAAACGTGTTACAAGCTAATCAAACTATTAATCGAAGATTCACCGAAGAATCAGAAAAACCTGCAAGTGTAAGACAAATACGTAGATCCCATGCCAACCAGACAGACGGGGCATGGACTGTACCTTGGCAATAATTACAGGCGTTTACGGCGCGATTGCACTAACAATCTTCTACATTGTTTACATCATCGAAGTCAAACTAGGTAAGCCACCGCGTTGCATGCTCGAACAGAAAAACGAAACGAAACAAATTAAAAATCCACTTAAACGCAGCAGCGTCCAGCGGCGAGACATGAATGTTCCCTTGTTAACTGTTTGCCCGCTCACTGTCGCACAACTAATATGCAAATGACCTACAAAATTGAGTTCTTTGAAATATTCATAATACTCCAATGTTTGACCTGCATTCCCAGCCGCTTAGCAGCGATTTCGATTCTCACTGATTTTCTCGTTCAATTCTCTCTTTGCAGACATACCAGCGGCGGGTGGAAACGAACAGCAGCTGCAGGGTATATCGCACGTCAGGTTGCGGCGGCTAATTGAAAGTATAATTGCTGAAACCGTTCGGGCATCGGGCTCGCCGACGACGACGGTAAGAGCTGATGACTCCATTGGTAATGAGAGTCTTGACAGCTTGACATTCAATGGCAATCACTGCAACGGAAATATAGGACACTACTTTGCACCAAAGAAATACCAAGATCTACTGGCAACAGCCGTCCTAAATAAGGTATGTATTAATGGGTGGTTTTAGTGCTTTTTTTCAGGTTAAGTTGAAAATGTTTATTGAGAATAGTGTTAGGCAAAGTGAGTTCAATTACACCGCTGATCAGCTTTTGATTTAAACGTCAACTGAATATAGAATACTCTTGAAGAATCGACTCGCCAATTTAAGTCTAGACAAGTCTCAGAAATCGGTCGTTACATATATAGGGGCGTCACCGTCTTTTGCACTTTTTTGTTTACCCGACGTTTAAACGTTTTTAGCTATTGCAAACCTAGTACCAAAAATTATCTCAATCGACTAAGTGCATGCAAAACATGAAAGCGAAGTGAAACTCCTTGCCTAAGTGCAGTTCAAACTTTAACAATGAATTCGGACTTAGTTGCATTTGTATCCCTTCTATAGTCATCAGTGGTCATCCAAGTTAAACATACGCCGAAGGCAACTACATTCTATTTTTATCAAAGCTCTGCCACGAGCTAAACAGCGACGTACACTTTTGCGATCCAAAGCTGACCCCACACCATGTCCTCTCTAATTCATCTTATCGGTGGTCATTATCTTCTTTACTCCATTGGGTGTAGATATTTGAGTCGATTGAGGAAAGGCATTATTTGTATTCCTCGTGCTATATCGCTCAACAATTCTGGTACAGTAATGTGATTAAGTACACCACCGGAAAAAAGATCCTCTGGTATCCAGTTGTCCTTCTCTGAAAGTTAAAATTTGTGTATCCTCCGTTGCAGATAGGATAGAATGTGAAACTTAATTCACTAGTTCGAGAAAAGGTGCTGGTTGCTTTGACGCAGTTCAAAAGTTCGTCGACTAATAGGCTGAAGGTTCTGGATTCAATCCAAAACAGATGCTACTTTCATAACCCACATCTTTGACCCTTTCGAATCACATACAATGCTTAGACCTCTCCCCGAACTTCACTGTTCGGAGTCGACAAAAAACTGTAGACACCTCCAACACTGTATAGTGTATTGGCTTTATTGTCTCGTGTGCATGCATAACCTTGCATGCAGTCAGTTGTCACTTGACCTTCGGAGAAGAACATGCGTGTATGCCAGTAATTAGAAAATGCGCACCACGACAGTCTCGCAGAACTCACTTGCTTCGTATTGAAGTAAGTCTCTCATCCACCTCGAACCGAACTGAAAATAACGGAGCCATTAACTTGACTACATTACACTGTCCTCTCAATGACGAAAGGAGAATTGATTGGCTGGAGATCACTGTTAAATCATAAAAGGTCCTTCACGCTTTCAACATGATCCTGCTCTAAAAAAGGAACTTTTAAATGCCCTTTGTTGACTTTTTCAAGACTCGGCTGCACCAGCGAAAGAAGTATGCTTAAGGTGTTGTGCCTTGGGTAAGGAAGAGCATTCCATAATCCCGTAGTGCGGTGAAAAGTGAAAAACAAGTCTGTAAATTTAGCTATGCGTCCGAAAGCAGTGTTAAGATTAAACTCATAGGCATTCTTGGTCAGACGTGTATTGCCGGTCAAGGAGAGGAGGGATGTAGTTGGCCACCTAACTTAAGCAACGTTTGTAAAAAAGGCGATAAGTCAACATCGGACAAAGAAGACACTGTACGTCGATGTTCTAGCGTGTCTAATGCTTCCTACAGATTCATTGAATCACCACGTTCTTTTTCGATAAAAAAGGTTCTTTGCCTCATCTGAAATGAAAAACGTTTGAGGGCTGGAGTACATGCAGAACAGATGTTTGAGTAAATACATAAAATGTTGTTAAGTTGAAGTGGCTAAAGAGATTTTTCATCTTCCATGCCGATCCTTCAAAATTCACTGGTTTTGATGCTTACTCTACTGGTGTGAGCTCTTAGGAGGACCAATGATAAAACCTACAACAATTGTCTACACTATTATATTGTAGTACTGTTTCTCAACTAGTCAACGGCAATTATCGCTTCACAATTATTTTGCTTATGATTCAGTGACTTGTCTACACCTTACCTCGGTCTGTTTAGATTCGATAAGTCGATTAAATTGCATTAGCAATACGTTTACAATATTAAATAAAATCACCCCACAAAGGGTCTATATCCTCTCTGTTCTGCTTTTCTACAAAATTGCAACAATCGATTTAGCGATTGCATCGAGTGTCCGAGTTACCTGTGTCTAGCCATTTCTTACCACACGTTGTCAACGAAAAATGCACTAATAAGTGCCACGAAAGCGAATATAAGAAATGAATTTTTATTTATTTCGCTGTTCTTCTTCCGTTAAACGTTATTCCATTAAATGGTTGTTTTTAACACGCCATCGCATCAGTTGCTCGTCGATGGTTTCTTCGAAGGACATTCTTAAGTCTGCCGGAAGTGGTTGTTAACATCTGAGTGGAAATGTGGACGGAATCAGAGATTTAAACAAATGGTCTGTTTACCAGCAATTCGCCGTAAGGAGCTTACAATTATTCGTGGTGAGGCAATTAACAGTTTTCACTGATTAACCACTCAACTTCCCTGCTGATAATTCCAGTAGTCTATAGACAACTTTGGCAGTTAATAATAAGCCTTACTTTTACCACACATGATTGAATTTATCATTGCATCTGGAAAATGACGGTAAACTGGTATTCTCACACCTGTGCCAGCCAAATTAAGGAAAATATTATATCCAACAATTTTAAAACAGCTTTTTAAATGTGTGGTCGTTTACTCCCGGCCGGGGTTCATTTCTTAATACTATGAAAAATAATAGTAATTTACGGCTTCACCTCTCCTAAGTTACTGACAATGAGAGTAGGTACCTGTCCGCCTAAAGCTATAGAACTTCTTCAATCTAGATAGAACCATGACATGAACAGTACGAGTGGTTACTGTTAAAGCAAGACTGCATTACAGACTGCAGCACCACTCATATTCTTGTTTTTCATAAACGTCCGGCCATTGGGACAAGAAACAATTAACCTGTTTCACATTAGTAAAGAAGGATCAACTCAAGTTGATGACGAGACAGCTGGTCAGAGATAGCACTGGCTGGGGAGGCTTGTGGTTTGAGGCAAATATGAACTCAAGTGTAGAACCTTCATTCCTTCATTTAGAGTTGATGTTCTGCATTAAAATCGTGGCCCTTTATGCCCCTGTTCCCAGAGCAATTAGTAAGTTAGGTTATTAGGCTGCCAGCACAATTGCCAGCACCCTTCAACAATTGCTGGTCGAAATGGTGACTGAACCTAGGACCACTATAGCCAAGGACAGGCACTCAACCAACTGCTTTTATCTGGTTATCTGGTTCTTAAATCTGGTTCAGTCACAATGGACCAACAATAGTCTAAGTGTCCTCGCAACTAAGCTCGCAGCTCAATAACCTGAGTAGTATGGACCTTTTTACGAAATGTCGCTCCCAAAAAATATCCTTACTAGTTGTCTGGCGATATGCGTGAAGAAGTACTGCACCAAGCAAGTGAAACCCAATTTTAACAAAGGTAAGGAATATGTAGTAAGTGGCTTAGATGCATTCAGGTCAAAGTAGGCTCGTTGTACTGCCACGTGGTCATACACAAAAGAAGGGTTGGGTCGTCTAGTAGACTAGTAACGATTTGATGTGTGTTTCTCTCAATATCACTTTATTTATCAAAGAAGTAGGAGCCTAGAGTGACTTTCTTAGCTAAGAGGTGTGCAAGGCAGCTGTGGAGGAAGTGTTGCAGTCTCTCCTCGTCTTCTTCATTTCGACAGCTTCTAAATCATTAAAAAATGGTGTTTGTTTCTTTTTCGTTAAGCGTGTAGAACCGCCAGTGTCCGGTGATTATTCTCACTGCGGTCCTGATTTTGGATCTTTTTAGAGAGATCATGCTATCAGATCTTTTAGGATCGAGACTGAGACAGACTGACTTGTCATATGGCAAGTATTGACTATATTCCATCTCGCATTGACTTTTAGTTTGCTTTGAATTTTGAGCTGTGAAACTTAAAGGAAACTTAGGGAGTACCCATCTTACACAATGTTTCGTCACGCCAATGCAATGCATTCATACTCTTCAATTGCCGATTCTGTCACATGCGTCACCATTTTCCAACAATGCCTAGTGAATTCAGATCAATGATAGTTGAAACTAAAATAACGAACCAGAACGAAAAGTGGTTGTGATACATTCGCCAAGGTCACAAATAAACCAATCAACACAATCCATCAAACCCCCAGACCGACTGTCGTCATTCGGTCACTCACACACTTGAAAGCCTCCCAACTCAAATGCTCCTGCATTGTATCTCGAAAAAAGCAATTAGCATGTCTCCTGTCACGGCATACAACCAATTAATCATTCATTCGAATTCTGCACACAACGCCACTGACACCGTGTCTTGGGGAAATTGCAGCGCAATTTATCGGACTTCGATGCGCCACCAACAACAAAATAATCAATTGATTTATTTTTAAAAGCTCAGCCTACCAACTCATGTTCAATTCACTTACGACGTGACAAGGGACCCTCTTGCATAAAGCTACTGCCACCCGTGCTCGCCCATCCATTCAACGGCAAATCCTTCATGGCGCCTATCGCCCGGTTACGAAAGAGTCAGTCGCTTCGAAAAGGAAATGAGAGAAGAAAAAAAACATGAAAGAAAGAAAAAATCTATAAAAATGCAGAATCCTATCTATAGACACACTAATGAGAGCCCGCGTCATATGCAGGGGCATGTGCATATGTAGACTAAACCATTTTACAGACCGACACCCCTTAAGCAGCCCATCAGCACCATCATCGGGGGTGGTTCTGTTGAAGGCTCCCTCGTATGGCTTCTCCCCATGCAGTGCACCTACAGTGCAACCCCCTCTTTAATTACAAAACCAACCTTTTCTGTAACTAAATCAAAAACCCCACTAGGGTGCATAAATTAGTTTGTGGTAAACTTTCAACCAAAAACGTTCTCTTCTTTGTGCAAAGACGCAGTAATTAATATTTTAAATTAAAAAAAGGAACTCTTAAGTTCGAAGGAAGAATAATTTAACAAGTGACTTTTGACGGAACAGAAAATCAGGAGACAAGAGCGAAAGGATACGCAACAAACACTTCACTCAGTCCTGTGGGACGTGAAATGGACTAAGCCAGCCAACAATATGGAAAACAATAATTCGAGCGTAGGACATTTGGATACAATATTTAAATTTTAATCATGCTCACTCAATGTAGCGCAGGATATTGATTTTCTCTTTCGGGGAAGTTGAGCGAAGATGCATCGTGTTGAAGTGCTCCGAGATGGATGCGACGTTACACAACACTTGCCTTTTAGGAATTCATCACATTTTCTGTGGATTTTGTTACAAAAATTGTACACGGAAGTGAGTGAGTGTTGGTCCCGCATGATCCACTGCAAGGGTCACGGCGAAAGCGATACAACAAAAGTCGACTCTCTTTCGAATAACAAATTGGAATGTGATTAAAAAGCATGTTATATTCTTTGCATTTAGGTGATTGCCTATCGACGGGAGTGTATTTTAGACTCAGGGGAGGCGACTTCCATTCGCCGACCATGTTCGAAACTATCATATGCAGCTCACTTCAGATTTACAACAAGTTTGCTTCCCATTTCCAATTCTTCCGCTGTTATTGAGCACAGTTGACATAGAATACTTCTTAACACTCTCATTAAAAAATTACTGAACATCTTTGGATGCCCCAAGCTCGCACTGACTCGCCAGCACCAGGTTTGCCTACAGCGTGTCCTTTTCTTTCCCGCACTCAGACTTTTCTTGTCTTTCTTGCTGAATGCATATTTTAAGCAACCATTTTCAGGACTGTAATAGTAGCATCAACTGGAAACCAAGCGATACTCACAAATGCATAAAAAATAAAAACATAGAAAAAACATAGAAGAACATAGAAAACACAAAAAATAAACCAAAAATCACTCTCTTCTTTCAGATCGTAGATACACACGGAAATAGCAGACACACTGAAAGCAGCCCAGACCTAACCTCCTCAACCTTTGACAAGAATCACAATTCGCTATTTCCCAACAAAACTGATGAGAGTATCTCCTCGAGCAGCTCAATTGAGCCACGTAGCGAAAGCAGTCTAACTGACCCAGTTCATGGCGTAAGTCGCATCACATCGCACTCGGTGGAGCTGCAATAAATTTTAACACATCTTTGCCTGTTTGCATTGCAGAATAACAAAGGTGACGATTTATCTCCCATTGGTTCCAATGGGAACTTCTATGCTGATATTGCCAATGAGAACATTGAGGCCGATCGGGAGTCAGATCTGAGTGACTTCATCGCATCGCATATGGTACCGCTGCCGCACATCTCAGCCGAACCAGCATCCGACGAGGAAGACGATGGCGATGAAGGTAAGCAATTCACAGCAACGCACTTGACTGAATCTGAATGCATCTTTGTTTGAGCAGATTTCATATCGGTGGCATCTAGCGGTCGTGACACAACTTGGGAGGACAATTGGCTGTTCAAGAAGAAGAGGTCCAGCAAAACCGCAGCAAGCATTGGCATGCTGGTGCCAGCGCCCAAGGACGACGTTCGAGCACTGATCGGTGACAGGCCAACGGACGAAGTCAGTGATCTGTCCGAAATCGGCTCAGACTCCGATGACTCGTCGCTGGAAATGGTGAGTGCTGCTCTGGAGCCGGTCAACGGCAGACTTATGAATCAGCATCTGATTGGGGGAAAGAACACCAAAGGAGTCCTCGACGAATTGGTTGAAGAGAACAGTCTTATTTCGACGTCGTCGCTGCCGGACAATGCCGCGCCATTTATTGAAACTAAAAACGAATGTGTGGCCAGCAATGACGGACTGAGTGCTAGTGAGGCCTCGAAAATATCTGTGAACAATTGCAATGCGACGGCAATCAGCACTGAGGCTGTCAACGCAAACGTGACCCAGACCATAGCTCCAAGCAATAATTCCGCCCAGAGCGACGCACCAGCCAAAGAAGCCAAGCCATGCGAGGATGGCACAGTGCCGCCACCAAGCGACTTCACCGACGACGACAAGATGCGGAATCTAATGGCCAAATTCAGTGAGGAGGATCACCACAGCAAACCGGACTCCGGTGACGACAATTCGGAATCGCTGTCACCACGCTCGTCAATTAGCTGCGCTTTATCAGGTAAGTCCGTCAGATCTTCAGTTCGCCATGCTGTACTGAATTCATCCATCCATTCATGTAAGATATTGCTAACAAAGCTAACCCCACACCAAGTCAGTTGAATCTAGACCCTGTGTATACACCTTAAGTTTGTATGTATGTGTTGTTGTAGTGTAGCAGCGCTTTAAAGCCTCATGTAGACTTGTGAATCGCAAGTATTCTCGTAAGTAAGACCTATACCCCTTACGGAACTGAGAGTCGTTTGTGTTTTTAGCTGCATTCGATAGAGCTGATTGGGAGGCGCACGAAGGTATAACCGACTTTTGTGAGGGAAACGAAGAGGGTATGGCCGACGTAAACGACGTTCTGTTTGGCGAAACCTCTTCTTCGTCTCGGCGACCGTCGGTGATTGAGATCCTGGCAGCGATTGCATTGGGTCCAATGCTGGCCGTTTCGACATCAGACGATCAGAATATGCTCTCGGAAATGGAGGTCTGTTCCCTAATGGAGCTGAATGAGCTGGCTATGGCCGAGCTGAATGCTAAGAACGCCGAAGAGCGCGCTTATAGGTTGGGAGTTATAGCAGAGGAATCGTCCGACAGCACTGTCGGCGACGAAGCTAGTGTCGACGAACCCGTTGCCAACGTCGAGTGCTTGACCTCGCCGAATATGGTCATGCAGGCAGTGAGAGACCTGAAGGCGTCCGATTCCCTCAGAGCGGATAATGATACGAATGAATTTGAGCAACCAACTGACGAAGCGGCGGAAGTTACCCACTCCCCCATGAGCCAACAGGAAGTGCATGCCCAAGGCAAATGTGAACACACTTCAGTTGGGGAGGATTTAGCAACCAAATCGAATAGAGAGACACTGCTAGTTGCGACAATCCAACGAGCTAAAGTCGGTGAGAAATGCGAAGAAGGGAAAGAGCAGACATCTGAAAGCGATTGTAATTCCACCCAGATCCCCAGGAAGGGGGAGACTAATCCAGAATCATTGCAGCTAAGAAACCTTAATATAACGAAGCAAGACGAGGAAGCGAGTTTGTCTGCCATTCAAAACGAACTTCAGAATCCGCCCGCCGACCGGGCAGATGAAAAGTCGATTTCAATGAGCATTTCGAATGAATCCCTTCGCACTATCGGGCACTCTTCTGATATGTCCGACGACCAAGAACACAATCTCACAGATGACCAAAAAGACGTCAGTGAATCTGGAGTGAACCGAACGAACGTGTGTGTTGACAGCAAAAACCAGTTCATTTTACCACCTCCCGTCGAATTCAGTGATGCAAGTTTCAGTGACAAACCAGCAACCCTAGCTCCAAATGAAGCTGAAACACAAACGACTCTAGTAGCTGAAGCTAGTGTTTCTGAGTGTGATAAAACAAACCAACCAGTCAGTGACACCAATCAGACGCACAATGAAAAGGAAGCAACAATTGAAACTAAATCAAGTGAATCGTTAAAAACTGCGAATATCGCGACTGATGCACCAACGACACCACCACAAATTGAGGCGACAGAACATGCAGCTGAATCCAAAGAAGCACCAAAGCCTGTCGAAGTAGTTGCTCGCGAAGCAACGATGACACCGCCACAAGCTGAGGCGACAGAACCAGCAGCAGCTGAACTCAATGAAGCACCAAAGCCTGCTGAAGCAGTTGCCCACGAAACAACAGCGACGCTCCCAAAAACTGAGGCGACAGATCATGAAGCTGAACCCGAAGAAGCACCCAATCCTGCTGAAGTCGTTACTGAAGTAGTTGCTCCCGAAGAAATAGCGACACCGCCACAAGCTGAGGCGACAGAACCAGCAGCGGCTGAACTCACAGAAGCACCAAAGCCTGCTGAAGTCTCTGCTGAATTAGTTGCTAACGAAGCAACAGCGACACAGCTACAAGCTGAGGCGACAGCACCAGCAGCTGAACCCAAAGAAGCACCAAAGCCTGCTGAAGAAGTTGCTCCCGAAGCAAAAGCGACACCGCCACAAGCTGAGGCGACAGAACCAGCAGCGGCTGAACTCACAGAAGCACCAAAGCCCGCTGAAGTCGTTCTTGGAGTAGTTGCTCCCGAAGCAAAAGCGACACCGCTACAAGCTGAGTCGACAGAACCAGCAGCAGCTGAACCCGAAGAAGCACCAAAGCCTGCTGATGTAGTTGCTCCCGAAGCAACAGCAACACTGCCACAAGCTGAGGCGACAGAAGCAGCAGCAGCTGAACCCGAAGAAACACCAAAGCCTGCTGAAGAAGCACCAAAGCCTGCTGAAGTAGTTGCTCCCGAAGCAACAGCAACACCGCCACAAGCTGAGGCGACAGAAGCAGCAGCAGCTGAACCCAAAAAAGCACCAAAGCCTGCTGATGTAGTTGCTCCCGACGCAACAGCGACATTACCACAAGCTGAGGCGACAGAACCAGCAGCAGCTGAACCGAAAGAAGCAGCAAAGCCTGCTGAAGTAGTTCCTCCCGAAGCAACAGCGAAACAGCAACAAGCTGATGCGACAGAAGCAGCAGCAGCTGAACCCGAAGAAGCACCAAAGCCTGCTGAAGTAGTTGTTCCCGAAGCAACAGCGACACCGCCACAAGCTGAGGCGACAGCACCTGCAGCTGAACCCAAAGAAGCACCAAAGCCTGCTGAAGTAGTTGTTCCCGAAGCAACAGCGACACCGCCACAAGCTGAGTGGAGAGAACCATCAGCAGCTGAACCCAAAGAAGCACCAAAGCCTGCTGAAGTCTCTGCTGAATTAGTTGCTAACGAAGCAACAGCGACACAGCCACAAGCTGAGGCGACAGCACCAGCAGCTGAACCCAAAGAAGCACCAAAGCCTGCTGAAGAAGTTGCTCCCGAAGCAACAGCGACACCGCCACAAGCTGAGGCGACAGAACCAGCAGCGGCTGAACTCACAGAAGCACCAAAGCCCGCTGAAGTCGTTCTTGGAGTAGTTGCTCCCGAAGCAAAAGCGACACCGCTACAAGCTGAGTCGACAGAACCAGCAGCAGCTGAACCCGAAGAAGCACCAAAGCCTGCTGATGTAGTTGCTCCCGAAGCAACAGCAACACTGCCACAAGCTGAGGCGACAGAAGCAGCAGCAGCTGAACCCGAAGAAACACCAAAGCCTGCTGAACAAGCACCAAAGCCTGCTGAAGTAGTTGCTCCCGAAGCAACAGCAACACCGCCACAAGCTGAGGCGACAGAAGCAGCAGCAGCTGAACCCAAAAAAGCACCAAAGCCTGCTGATGTAGTTGCTCCCGACGCAACAGCGACATTACCACAAGCTGAGGCGACAGAACCAGCAGCAGCTGAACCGAAAGAAGCAGCAAAGCCTGCTGAAGTAGTTCCTCCCGAAGCAACAGCGAAACAGCAACAAGCTGATGCGACAGAAGCAGCAGCAGCTGAACCCGAAGAAGCACCAAAGCCTGCTGAAGTAGTTGTTCCCGAAGCAACGGCGACACCGACACAAGCTGAGGCGACAGAACCTGCAGCTGAACCCAAAGAAGCACCAAAGCCTGTCGAAGTAGTTGCTCGCGAAGCAACGATGACACCGCCACAAGCTGAGGCGACAGCACCTGCAGCTGAACCCAAAGAAGCACCAAAGCCTGCTGAAGTAGTTGTTCCCGAAGCAACAGCGACACCGCCACAAGCTGAGTGGAGAGAACCATCAGCAGCTGAACCCGAAGAAGCACCAAAGCCTGCTGAAGTCGCTGCTGAAGTAGTTGCTCCCGAAGCAACGAAGACACCGCCACAAGCTGAGGCGACAGCACCTGCAGCTGAACCCAAAGAAGCACCAAAGCCTGCTGAAGTCGCTGCTGAAGTAGTTGCTCCCGAAGCAACGGCGACACCGACACAAGCTGAGGCGACAGCACCAGGAGCGGCTGACCCCAAAGAAACACCAAAGCCTGCTGAAGTAGTTGTTCACGAAGCAATAACGACACAGCCACAAGCTGAGTCTACAGAACCAGCAGCAGCTGAACCCGAAGAAGCACCAAAGCCTGCTGAAGTCGCTGCTGAAGTAGTTGCTCCCGAAGCAACAGCGACACAGCCACAAGCTGAGGCGACAGCACCTGCAGCTGAACCCATAGAAGCACCAAAGCCTGCTGAAGTCGCTGCTGAAGTAGTTCCTCCCGAAGCAACGGCGACACCGACACAAGCTGAGGCGACAGCACCAGGAGCGGCTGACCCCAAAGAAACACCAAAGCCTGCTGAAGTAGTTGTTCCCGAAGCAATAACGACACAGCCACAAGCTGAGTCTACAGAACCAGCAGCAGCTGAACCCGAAGAAGCACCAAAGCCTGCTGAAGCCGCTGCTGAAGAAGTTGTTACTGAAGCAATAGCGACACAGCCACAAGCTGAGGCGACAGCACCTGCAGCTGAACCCAAAGAAGCACCAAAGCCTGTCGAAGTAGTTGCTCGCGAAGCAACGATGACACCGCCACAAGCTGAGGCGACAGCACCTGCAGCTGAACCCAAAGAAGCACCAAAGCCTGCTGAAGTAGTTGTTCCCGAAGCAACAGCGACACCGCCACAAGCTGAGTGGAGAGAACCATCAGCAGCTGAACCCGAAGAAGCACCAAAGCCTGCTGAAGTCGCTGCTGAAGTAGTTGCTCCCGAAGCAACGGCGACACCGACACAAGCTGAGGCGACAGAACCTGCAGCTGAACCCGAAGAAGCACCAAAGCCTGCTGAAGTAGTTGTTCCCGTAGCAACAGCGACACCACCACAAACTGAGGCGACAGAACCAGCAGCGGCTGAACCCAAAGAAGCACCAAAGCCTGCTGAAGTAGTTGTTCCCGAAGCAACAGCGACACCGCCACAAGCTGAGTCGACAGAATCAGCAGCAGCTGAACCCGAAGAAGCACCTAAGCCTGCTGAAGTCGCTGCTGAAGTAGTTGCTCCCGAAGCAACGGCGACACCGACACAAGCTGAGGCGACAGCACCAGGAGCGGCTGACCCCAAAGAAACACCAAAGCCTGCTGAAGTAGTTGTTCACGAAGCAATAACGACACAGCCACAAGCTGAGTCTACGGAACCAGCAGCAGCTGAACCCGAAGAAGCACCAAAGCCTGCTGAAGCCGCTGCTGAAGAAGTTGTTACTGAAGCAATAGCGACACAGCCACAAGCTGAGGCGACAGCACCTACAGCTGAACCCAAAGAAGCACCAAAGCCTGCTGAAGTCGCTGCTGAAGTAGTTGCTCCCGAAGCAACGGCGACACCGACACAAGCTGAGGCGACAGAACCTGCAGCTGAACCCGAAGAAGCACCAAAGCCTGCTGAAGTAGTTGTTCCCGTAGCAACAGCGACACCGCCACAAGCTGAGGCGACAGAAGCAGCAACTGAACCCAAAGAAGCACCAAAGCCTGCTGAAGTAGTTGCTGACGAAGCAACGGCGACACCGCCACAAGCTGAGGCGACAGAACCTGCAGCTGAATCCAAAGAAGCACCAAAGCCTGCTAAAGTAGTTGTTCCCGAAGCAATAACGACACAGCCACAAGCTGAGTCTACAGAACCAGCAGCAGCTGAACCCGAAGAAGCCTCAAAGCCTGCTGAAGCCGCTGCTGAAGAAGTTGCTACTGAAGCAATAGCGACACAGCCACAAGCTGAGGCGACAGAACCTGCAGCTGAACCCAAAGAAGCACCAAAGCCTGCTGAAGTAGTTGTTCCCGAAGCAATAACGACACAGCCACAAACTGAGTCTACAGAACCAGCAGCAGCTGAACCCGAAGAAGCACCTAAGCCTGCTGAAGTCGCTGCTGGAGTAGTTGCTCCCGAAGCAACAGCGACACCGCCACAAGCTGAGGCGACAGAACCTGCAGCTGAACCCAAAGAAGCACCAAAGCCTGCTGAAGTAGTTGTTCCCGAAGCAACAGCGACACCGCCACAAGCTGAGGCAACAGAACCAGCAGCAGCTGAAGCCGAAGAAGCACCAAAGCCTGCTGAAGCCGCTGCTGAAGAAGTTGCTACTAAAGCAATAGCGACACCGCCACAAGCTGAGGCGACAGAAGCAGCAACTGAACCCAAAGAAGCACCAAAGCCTGCTGAAGTAGTTGCTGACGAAGCAACGGCGACACCGCCACAAGCTGAGGCGACAGAACCTGCAGCTGAATCCAAAGAAGCACCAAAGCCTGCTGAAGTAGTTTTTCCCGAAGCAACAGCGAAACTGCCACAAACTGAAGCGACAGAAGCAGCAGCTGAACCCGAAGAAGCCTCAAAGCCTGCTGAAGCCGCTGCTGAAGAAGTTGCTCCCGAAGCAACAGCGACACCGACACAAGCTGAGGCGACAGCACCAGGAGCGGCTGACCCCAAAGAAACACCAAAGCCTGCTGAAGTAGTTGTTCCCGAAGCAATAACGACACAGCCACAAGCTGAGTCTACAGAACCAGCAGCAGCTGAAC
Source organism: Eristalis arbustorum (assembly GCA_916610145.1). NCBI lineage: Eukaryota > Metazoa > Arthropoda > Insecta > Diptera > Syrphidae > Eristalis > Eristalis arbustorum. The sequence continues at coordinate 23,391,910 of OU744319.1, forward strand.
CCGAAGAAGCACCAAAGCCTGCTGAAGCCGCTGCTGAAGAAGTTGTTACTGAAGCAATAGCGACACAGCCACAAGCTGAGGCGACAGCACCTGCAGCTGAACCCAAAGAAGCACCAAAGCCTGCTGAAGTCGCTGCTGAAGTATTTGCTCCCGAAGCAACGGCGACACCGACACAAGCTGAGGCGACAGAACCTGCAGCTGAACCCAAAGAAGCACCAAAGCCTGCTGAAGTAGTTGTTCCCGAAGCAACAGCGACACCGCCACAAGCTGAGGCGACAGAACCCGCAGCTGAACCCAAAGAAGCACCAAAGCCTGCTGAAGTAGTTGTTCCCGAAGCAATAACGACACAGCCACAAGCTGAGTCTACAGAACCAGCAGCAGCTGAACCCGAAGAAGCACCAAAGCCTGCTGAAGTCGCTGCTGAAGTAGTTGCTCCCGAAGCAACAGCGACACAGCCACAAGCTGAGGCGACAGCACCTGCAGCTGAACCCATAGAAGCACCAAAGCCTGCTGAAGTCGCTGCTGAAGTAGTTCCTCCCGAAGCAACGGCGACACCGACACAAGCTGAGGCGACAGCACCAGGAGCGGCTGACCCCAAAGAAACACCAAAGCCTGCTGAAGTAGTTGTTCCCGAAGCAATAACGACACAGCCACAAGCTGAGTCTACAGAACCAGCAGCAGCTGAACCCGAAGAAGCACCAAAGCCTGCTGAAGCCGCTGCTGAAGAAGTTGTTACTGAAGCAATAGCGACACAGCCACAAGCTGAGGCGACAGCACCTGCAGCTGAACCCAAAGAAGCACCAAAGCCTGCTGAAGTCGCTGCTGAAGTAGTTGCTCCCGAAGCAACGGCGACACCGACACAAGCTGAGGCGACAGAACCTGCAGCTGAACCCGAAGAAGCACCAAAGCCTGCTGAAGTAGTTGTTCCCGTAGCAACAGCGACACCACCACAAACTGAGGCGACAGAACCAGCAGCGGCTGAACCCAAAGAAGCACCAAAGCCTGCTGAAGTAGTTGTTCCCGAAGCAACGGCGACACCGCCACAAGCTGAGTCGACAGAATCAGCAGCAGCTGAACCCGAAGAAGCACCTAAGCCTGCTGAAGTCGCTGCTGAAGTAGTTGCTCCCGAAGCAACAGCGAAACTGCCACAAACTGAAGCGACAGAAGCAGCAGCTGAATCCGAAGAAGCCTCAAAGCCTGCTGAAGCCGCTGCTGAAGAAGTTGCTACTGAAGCAATAGCGACACAGCCACAAGCTGAGGCGACAGAACCTGCAGCTGAACCCGAAGAAGCACCAAAGCCTGCTGAAGTAGTTGCTCCCGAAGCAACGGCGACACCGCCACAAGCTGAGGCGACAGAACCTGCAGCTGAACCCAAAGAAACACCGAAGCCTGCTGAGGTCACTTCTGAAGCAGTTACTCCCGAGGCAACAGATACACCGCCACAAGCTGAGGCGACCGAAGCGGCAGCTGAACCCGAAGAAGCACCAAAGCCTGCTGAAGTAGTTGCTCCCGAAGAAACAGCGACACCACCACAAACTAAGGCGACAGAACCAGCAGCTTCTGAACCCAAAGAAGCACCAAAGCCTGCTGAAGTAGTTGTTCCCGAAGCAACTGCGACAATACCACAAACTGAGGCGAAAGAGCCAGCAGCGGCTGAACCCAAAGAAGCACCAAAGCCTGCTGAATTAGTTGCTCCCGAAGCAACAGCGACACAGCCACAAGCTGAGGCGACAGATACAGCAGCGGCTGAACCCGAAGAAGCACCGAAGCCTGCTGAAGCCGCTGCTGAAGAAGTTGCTACTGAAGCAATAGCGACACAGCCACAAGCTGAGGCGACAGAAGCAGCCACTGAACCCAAAGAAGCACAAAAGCCTGCTGAAGAAGTTGCTACTGAAGCAATAACGACACAGCCACAAGCTGAGGCGACAGAAGCAGCAACTGAACCCAAAGAAGCACCAAAGGCTGCTGAAATCGCTGCTGAATTAGTTGCTCCCGAAGCAACAGCGACACAGCCACAAGCTGAGGCGACAGAACCAGCAGCGGCTGAACCCAAAGAAGCACCGAAGCCTGCTGAAGTAGTTGCTCCCGAAGCAACAGCGACACTACCACAAACTGAGGCGACAGAAGCAGCAGCTAAACCCGAAGACGCACCAAAGCCTACTGAAGTCGCTGCTGAATTAGTTGCTCCCGAAGCAACAGCGACACAGCCACAAGCTGAGGCGACAGAACCAGCAGCGGCTGAACCCAAAGAAGCACTGAAGCCTGCTGAAGTAGTTGCTCCCGAAGCAACGAAGACACCACCACAAACTGAGGCGACAGAAGCAGCAGCTGAACCCAACGAAGCACCAAAGCCTCTTGAAGCCGCTACTGAAGCAGTTGCTACTGAAGCAATAGCGACACAGCCACAAGCTGACGCGACAGAACCAGCAGCAGCTGCACCCAAAGAAGCACCAAAGCCTGTTGAAGCCGCTGCTGAAGCAGTTGATACTGAAGCAATAGCGACGCAGCCACAAGCTGAGGCGACAGAACCAGCAGCGGCTGAACCCAAAGAAGCACCGAAGCCTGCTGAAGTAGTTGCTCCAGAAGCAACGAAGACACCACCACAAACTGAGGCGACAGAAGTAGCGGCTGAACCCAACGAAGCACCTAAACCTGCTGAAGTAGTTGCTCTAGAAGCAACGAAGACACCACCACAAACTGAGGCGGCAGAAGCAGCGGCTGAACCCAACGAAACACCTAAGCCTGTTGAAGCCGCTGCTGAAGCAGTTGCTACTGAAGCAATAGCGACACAGCCACAAGCTGAGGCGACAGAACCAGCAGCAGCTGAACCCAAAGAAGCACCAAAGCCTGCTGAAGTCGCAGCTGAATTAGTTGCTCCCGAAACAACAGCGACACCACCACAAGCTGAGGCGACAGCACCTGCAGCGGCTGATCCCAAAGAAGCACCAAAGCCCGCTGAAGTAGTTGCTCCCGAAGCAACAGCGACACTACCACAAACTGCGGCGACAGAAGCAGCAGCTAAACCCGAAGACGCACCAAAGACTGCTGAAGCCGCTGCTGAAGCAGCTGCTACTGAAGCAATAGCGACACCGCTACAAGCTGAGTCGACAGAACCAGCTGCAGCTGAACCCGAAGAAGCACCAAAGCCTGCTGAATTAGCTGCTCCCGAAGCAACAGCCACACCACCACAAGCTGAGTCGACAGAACCAGCAGCAGCTGAACCCGAAGAAGCACCAAAGCCTGCTGAAGTAGTTGCTCCCGAAGCAACAGCAACACCGCCACAAGCTGAGGCGACAGAAGCAGCAGCAGCTGAACCGAAAGCAGCAGCAAAGCCTGCTGAAGTAGTTCCTCCTGAAGCAACGGCGACACCGCCACAAGCTGAGGCGACAGCACCTGCAGCTGAACCCAACGAAACACCTAAGCCTGTTGAAGCCGCTGCTGAAGCAGTTGCTACTGAAGCAATAGCGACACAGCCACAAGCTGAGGCGACAGAACCAGCAGCAGCTGAACCCAAAGAAGCACCAAAGCCTGCTGAAGTCGCAGCTGAATTAGTTGCTCCCGAAACAACAGCGACACCACCACAAGCTGAGGCGACAGCACCTGCAGCGGCTGATCCCAAAGAAGCACCAAAGCCCGCTGAAGTAGTTGCTCCCGAAGCAACAGCGACACTACCACAAACTGCGGCGACAGAAGCAGCAGCTAAACCCGAAGACGCACCCAAGCCTGCAGAAGCCGCTGCTGAAGAAGTTGCTACTGAAGCAATAGCCACACAGCCACAAGCTGAGGCGACAGCACCTGCAGTTGCTGATCCCAAAGAAGCACCAAAGTCTGCTGAAGTCGCTGCTGAATTAGTTGCTCCCGAAACAACAGCGACACCACCACAAGCTGAGGCGACAGGACCTGCGGCAGCTGATCCCAAAGAAGCACCAAAGCCTGCTGAAGTAGTTGCTCCCGAAGCAACAGAGACACCACCACAAATTGAGTCAACAGAACCAGCAGCGGCTGAACCCAGAGAAGAACCAAAGCCTGCTGATGCCGCTGCTGAATTAGTTGCGCCCGAAGCAACGGCGACACCGCCACAAGCTGAGGCGACAGAACCTGCAGCTGAACCCGAAGACGCACCCAAGCCTGCAGAAGCCGCTGCTGAAGAAGTTGCTACTGAAGCAATAGCGACACAGCCACAAGCTGAGGCGACAGAACCAGCAGGAGCTGAACCCAAAGAAGCACCAAAGCCTGTTGAAGTCGCTGCTGAATTAGTTGCTCCCGAAACAACAGCGACACCACCACAAGCTGAGGCGACAGGACCTGCAGCAGCTGATCCCAAAGAAGCACCAAAGCCTGCTGAAGTAGTTGCTCCCGAAGCAACAGAGACACCTCCACAAATTGAGTCAACAGAACCAGCAGCGGCTGAACCCAGAGAAGCACCAAAGCCTGCTGAAGCCGCTGCTGAATTAGTTGCACCCGAAGCAACGGCGACACCGCCACAAGCTGAGGCGACAGAACCTTCAGCTGAACCCGAAGACGCACCTAAGCCTGCTGAAGCCGCTGCTGAAGCAGTAGCCACACAGCCACAAGCTGAGGCGACAGAACCAGCAGCAGCTGAACCCAAAGAAGCACCAAAGCCTGTTGAAGTCGCTGCTGAATTAGTTGCTCCCGAAACAACAGCGACACCACCACAAGCTGAGGCGACAGGACCTGCAGCAGCTGATCCCAAAGAAGCACCAAAGCCTGCTGAAGTAGTTGCTCCCGAAGCAACAGAGACACCACCACAAATTGAGTCAACAGAACCAGCAGCGGCTGAACCCAGAGAAGCACCAAAGCCTGCTGAAGCCGCTGCTGAATTAGTTGCGCCCGAAGCAACGGCGACATCGCCACAAGCTGAGGCGACAGAACCTGCAGCTGAACCCGAAGACGCACCCAAGCCTGCAGAAGCCGCTGCTGAAGAATTTGCTACTGAAGCAATAGCCACACAGCCACAAGCTGAGGCGACAGCACCTGCAGCAGCTGATCCCAAAGAAGCACCAAAGTCTGCTGAAGTCGCTGCTGAATTAGTTGCTCCCGAAGCAACAGAGAAACCACCACAAGCTAAGGCGACAGAACCAGCAGCGGCTGACCCCAAAGAAGCACCAAAGCCTGCTGAAGTAGTTGTTCCCGAAGCAACAGCGACACCACAAGCTGAGGCAACAGAACCAGCAGCAGCTGAACCCAAAGAAGCACCAAAGCCTGCTGAAGCCGCTGCTGAATTAGTTGCTCCCGAAGCAACAGCGACACCACCACAAGCTGAGGCAACAGAACCAGCAGCAGCTGAACCCAAAGAAGCACCAAAGCCTGCTGAAGCCGCTGCTGAATTAGTTGCTTCTGAAGCAACAGCGACACAGCCACAAGCTGAGGCGACAGAATCTGCAGCTGGACCCAAAAGGGCACCAAAGCCTCCTGAAGTAGTTGCTCCCGAAGCACGAGCGACACCACCTCAAGCAGATTTTACAGAACCCGCAGCGGCTGAACCCGAACGAGCGCCAAAGCCTGCTGAAGTTGCGAGCAGTAAAGTAGAGTCGGAATGTGTACCTTTAGGCATCGACAGTGCAAAAGAAACCGTGGAGACAGTGCCAAGGGAAACACAAGAGAAATTGGAACTTTGTACAGAAGCTGCCAACAATTACACTACGACTGACTATAGAGCATCTGGCGTTAAAATTGAAACCATACAAGACTTCACTTCTCAGGTGTCTGAGGCCATGACTGAAACCATCACCGAATCTCAGGAAATTCCGCCTATTCGCTCACTCTCAGCGACATGCAAGGTTGTCATGCACCCGCGACTACAGTCCACCGATTCATTAGGCGAAGCCGCACAAAATCCCACCGAAATTTACGACCAAATATCCCACCCATCCCTGGGATCCTCACGCGAAATTTCCGTACCTTGTCTAGCCGACGAGCTGAGGATTGCCACCGACACGGGGGCCGCCTCTGAACTCGTCATACCACAAACCGTTCATTGTGAAAGTCACTGTTTTACTGCTGCCACTGCTTCCGATTTCGCTACCACAGAGCAACCGAACGCACAAAACGCACCCCAAGGTAATGAACTCAGTCAAAACGATTCGACCGCCACGCAGAAATCATTCGCAGTGAAATCGCAACCCTCCACCACGACTCAGACAACAACTACTACCGGTACAATAGAAACAAAAGACAGTGGTAGCAAGTTCCGCAAATTGACACTCCAAGATAGACGCTTCTTAGCCGAACTGGAAAAGCGCCGCAAACAAAGAGAGCTCATTCAGAAATACCTAGACACCCTAGATAACATTGAAACCCCAAGCTATCTAACCGAAGATTTGTACCTTGAAAGTAAATATTCCATTCAGACTATCCCTTGTAATTTGTCTAATGAGCCACCAAAGTATTTCACTGTAGGCGCCACTAGCACATCATCATCAGCCAAAAAGTATTTTCTAAACTACATTCTCTTCTCAGATCGGATAAGTTCTGAATCGAATCAAACCGACGATAGCACGGCGACGGTGATCGACACGTTCGGCTCCTCACAAATTGGCTCCGGATCAGACTCGGATCCAAGCGAAGAATTTAGCCCGGATGAGTTAACTAACCACGACAGTACTAGCGCTACCATTACTACCACAAATACCATAACTACTAACAATGTTACTAACCAATCGCACATTAATTCACCACCACAACCACCACTACCACCTGAGTGTAGAACAGAGTCAGCATGTTCCAAGTTGCTAACAGTTGAGGCCCGCTCCACGGGCGGAAACGAGGAACATGTTGATGATGATCCATTGAAACATTTAGTACCAGGTAACACAGCTCGCTTAGACTGAATTTTAATCAAATCTCTACCCTCTTATCCTGACGCAATTGGGGAAGATCACCGAAATGCCTAATTTCCATCCACCTCTGGTTCGAATTGCAGGTTCGATAGCCGAACGTGAATACAAGAAATGGTACAACGCCGTCGAAATGCCGAACAATCCGTATTCAGCGGAGGCGCTGAAACGTCGGCTCAGCGGCGGTCCGGAGCTGGTCCTTGACTTGCCCAACATAAGTCCCAGCAAGGAGGAGAACCCAATCAAGTTGCCCGAGGAAGGCGCCAATGATGTGGAGGACAAGAGCCAAGAAAGGGATTACGCGAGGTAAGTGTGTAGTTCGAAAGTGAGGTGTTCTGCCTCCGAACTGTGCCGCGCATAGAAACCACTGGAAGTGACTGACAAGAACCCTCCTCTGTTGCAGGTACAGCCGTGACTATTACATCAATGATGCGAAACACGCCAGCGGTGCAACTAGGAAGCGTTCCAGCCCAGCAACCACCCCATCAATGGACAAATCATTCAACACACCAACAGTGTCGATATCTTCAATATCATCGTCATCGATTGAGGTAATTCCTAGTGGATTTGAGAGTAGAAATAAAAGAGACTGGACCCTATCCACTCCAGTGCGTCGTAGTAGCTCCCTTAAGTACCCCAAGCAATTTTCATCAAATAAATCCGCCAAAGCCTACGACGACCATGATGACGATACAATGTCACAGCGATCCTCGAGAAGCCTTCGGACGGCCAAGTCCAACAAGCGCATCTCGCCTAGTCCCAGTGTTCTGACACAATTCGAAAAGCAATTGCTGCACAAAGACCTTAAACGCAACAGCTTCCGGGCAATCTCATCGACGACCAAGGAGTTCGTCTTGAATCCAATTTTCGATCAGGGCGACTTTTTCACCGACTCCAAGCTGTCAGTGCGTAAGGATAACTTGTCCGATGGCAACGACGATACCGCCGATTCGGGTGTGGACAGTTGTCTGAATGGGGTGCCGGGCGAGGCCAGGAGACCCAGTCTGCTTTTCTAGGATCTATCCGGCGTTGGGTGGTACACACACACACACACACATGCTGATTGCTTCTTTTCCTTTCCCTCCACAAAGATGGGAGCAACAAGTGTGTGTGTGTAGTTTTTTTGTTTTAATTTCTAATTTTATTTAAGGGATTCAACGTGTTTTGTAATCAATCCATAATTGTAGCCATTTTGTATATGTTATAATTTTTATATGTACGAGTGTAATTGTAGATCAATGTAGTATCGTAAATTATCAATTAAAAGGTTATTACCATTTGTAAATGTAAACAAACAATATGACATGCATTTGTATTTTGACCCTTCTTCGGTTTTCCCACCCAATTTTTTGTTCAAGTGAATCCAATTCGAAAGGGTGTTCGAATGGGAGTGTAGATTGTTTGATTCTCATGTTTTCATACTTAATTGCGGACAACATTTTCATCAGCTTCAAAATGTCGTCATTACCTTTAGGAATACATGACCCTGACTGTATTTTTGTCAAAGACTATAACAAACATCATGGAGTTTAGGCGGGCCTAATTGTGTTGTTTCTTCTTTCCGGGTCTGTGTTAGGGCATTCACTTTGAGTTTGTATTTCCTCTTCCCATTTCAGATTTCAAGAACTCCTTCCAACACGTTTGACACTCATTTTATACAATCGTTCTTCTCTCTATCAGTTCAGAATAAATTTGAATCATCGCTTTCAGCAACTTGCTGTCGCTTGTGAATATCTTTGAAAGCAAACAGATTCGCTTTAACTGCTTCTTTACCCATCAATTGGAATTGTAAGCCTGGTTGTTACTAACATGTCCATTAAATGTCTATCCGCCGCGTATAGCTTTTCAAAACTTCAGTTAGTCCACCATATCTTTATATGGTATTTGTATTTGACATAAGAAATGTGTGGTTTCTTAAGTTGGCAAGTTTAGGGCTTATTTTTTCCTTGGAAGTTGGCAACTCTGGGCTAGAATTGTGTTGCTCCACCTAAAAATTGTGCCCTGTAACGGTTAAGGCTTCTTTTATACGGGCTAAATCGGACTGCAAGCTTTTCCATCTTTTAGGCAAGGGATGTGAAGCTTTTTCTATGCCTCACTTCTCGTGCCTACAAGATTGAACAGCATGCTGTCGAGATTAGCGTGTGTAAATGTACTCAAGCCCCTTTTTATGCCAGGAACACAATACTGCGTTGGTGCTAGTATTTCAGCTTTAAGTAGGTAGTCAGCGTTTCTTATTTCGTTTTCTAGGACCAAACGGACCAATTATATGATATCATGAGTAGCTCCTGTGTCAACACTCACATCTAGTTCAGTGCACGCAAGGCCACTGCGTCGCTGCCAGATAGTACCCAAAAACGCTAATAAACTTATATATGGCCTTATGTTCTACATCGTGAAGTTATTAAATTCACACGAGCACAGATGCACCAATTTAACAATGCTGAAGTGTGCTTGCCAGTTAACCCTTAAGCATGTGTTCAGACTTAAAGTTATATTAGAGACTCCTTTTCAGTCGCTCTACGTGAATATGGAATGCTCTTTCCAGCCCCATATTTCCCACAAACTACAATTCGCAGCTATCTAGGGCCGATGTCCTCTATACTATAGACCTGTGCTGTCCCTCTATACTCCGAACACGTTTGGGTCTAGTCCCCTAGGTTAGGCTAGGTAGTAGTGGCTGACTGCTACAGAGCACTTACACTTAGGCCAGAGTAGGCCCATTGTGATACCACGCGGATTGACTTCTCCTAACGCTGGAACCAGTTGTTGCTGCTAATGAAACCATTTAGTTGGCCAATGCTGGCGCTCTTTAGCTCGTTACGGCCGCTGAAGTAGTAGGCTCCTAGGTGCAGGAACCTACGACTGGCAAGAGCACTGCAGGAACAGAGAAGGTGATGAGTCTTTTTTGCAAAATGGAAAATGACATTAATCCCTTTAAAGCATTTGGTGGCTGCAGGCTTGGAGACTGTATAATCACATAATCTTAATGGCTAATCAAGCCATCAAAGTGTGATTTGCATGTATCAAATTGTCTCATATAGTAATTAAGCAGTTTTGTACGATGAGTTGCATGTGGCACGAAAGTAAGTGCACTTTTTAAATTCTACAATAAATCCAACTGTCTCGACCATGAATATTATTAAATAAATGGAAATTAAGCAAAGGGCAATGGGCCTCCTCTGATGATGTAGTCACAGCTCACAAAATTGTGCGTCTCTCTTGTGATAGTTATTGTGGGTAATGTATTGATGTGGACAATCCCAATAGATAATTCCCCGCCAATTCCCTAAACTATCCACATGTAGCAAGTAGTCAATCCTTCTTATTTTCCGAGTTTTTTCTCAACAAATGTGATTCTTTTCCTTGTGACGTGCTCAGGCGAACATCACAGTTTGGGCATTTGCTGTGATGATCACAAGTTTGCTTAGAATACGGAAACCTTACAATTTTGTACTTACATTATTCTTGTGAGGCAGTTATGTCCTGTGAATTGTGACATATCACAGAGGTGTACGAGATTAGGGGTGTAAACTAAGTGCGTCTTCGACATCCGATAAAATATTTTACATTTTACATTTTTACATTTTTATTGTGGCATGAATTGTACAATTGTTTACAAAGCTTATATGCAGAGATTTGATTATTATAACTAATCTTACATCTACAAAATAATACAATTTGTCGAATACATTTTATTTTATTATTTTAATGATGACTTGAAGGAAAAACCACTAAAAACCTTCATTAAAAACCCGATAAAATATTTTCTCTCCACTTTTCTCCCAGTTATGAGATGTGATATGCAAATGTCCAGATTAATGATTATTTCACTTTCTGAAAAAGTCTCTAGTCCTTCTGTGGAACTGTATCCATTCTCGAATGACTGATTACGATTTTGAAAATTGTACCTGTTCTTCCTTTTTGGAACTAATCAAACGCAAACGATATATTACAAACTTAACTTGCAAATATATCCTTTTTCAAATATACATGGGCTTAGTGGTCACTCAAAACAATTAGGAGGACTTGATTGGAGTCAAAGCGTAGATCGTTGTCATGCTTGTGTCGCTTCGTTTTGTTCTCTGACCTTGTTCGTTTGTCATATGGTGCTGCTGTTAGGAAGTCGGAAGTCCCTTCTATTGAATTGTTTTTTTGGAATCCACTGGCCGTTCATCATTTTACCAAAATATGTTATGACACTGTTGCATTTCAAAAACTGGAACCACACAATTCTGTGTACAGTAATGCCCTTATTGCGATACAAAGATATGAGGTCCTAGAAATTGACGTACCGTTTTACTATTTATGGCTAATATCCCTTACTTGTTTTTTTATTTTATTTGTTCTGTTATGGCTATGGGCTTAAAGGTACCACTTGATTTGATTTGAAGATCTTTTTTGATTCAGATTTTATATCACATCGTTGTATTCTAAAGAGTAAAACCATTTGTTCTGCCAAAGGACACCGAATCTAGAATTCAGCAAATAAACCCTACATGTTCTCTTGCCAGGTTAATTGATTACCATAACTCTTTATCAATGGAGGTTTCTAAGTGCTTCATATTTTCCCTGTAGTCCCTAACACTGCCTAGCTGAACCCTCTATCTTCAAAAATAGGTCAAAACTGTCATCCTTAAGTGTAAATATTTCAATGTTTACCGAGCAATAAAGGTAGCTGCTAGATAAACAGATGAACCAGTCGAGTTATAAGGATTTCGTTTGAACCTTTTTGGTGCCAAATTCAAAAATTATATAATTTTTTTAAATTCATTTTCGCCTCCTGTTCTTTTTCTAATACCAACAATTTCGAAATGCTCCTGAATCTCATGTCGATTATCTGCGAAAAGGTCCAAATAAATTAAGAATAGCTATCTTCCATCTAGTATATCTCATCGTCGGTGCTCTTCATTTTAAGGTTAAATTTTTAAGAAACCAAAATCCATTATCATCTTAAGCACTGTGTTGTCCAATAATTATTACAAACCAATAAAATCAACAAAAAATGTTTGCAAAATTGAAACAAATGTTTTAGTAGAATTGAAAAAAAATAAACCAAATTTTAGCCATCACCACCAATCTGCTGATCGTTTGACTTTTACAAACATAAGCGTTAGTCTCAATCTCTAATCCCACAGATATTCAAGACTTACTGAGTATACAATTTTCTTGCATTTTTTTACATCAGTAGTTTGATAGCAAATCACCGGTAAGTACGAACTTAATGTGCATTTACTAGTCGTAATCTACTTATTTTTCGTGAGTAGTTAAACAAACAAAAAAAACTGTTGATTGGGTATATTTTCTTAGCTTAACCTGATGATTCAGATTTTACTAATAACATTTGTTTCACTATTTTAACACTCATGTCTTCAAACATTTAAGGGCTCCATCTGTCGATGGCAAGGCCTTAAATACATCAACGGAACGTACTATGGTTGACTATAGTTTTTCAGTAGAAATATCGAAAGTAGATGCTTTTGGAATATGTGTTACTCTCTCATCTCATTTAGTTCATGAATCTCATTCAAAACTGCATAACATACTGCCATACCATCAAACTAACCACGTAGGAATGTAACCACAAATTTGACGCAGATTGTCGGGATCATCCTCCTCCTTCGTACTAACTGCAAAATCCACCCAGCGTCTCATCTCCTAAAGTCTATCTCTATATCTCACTTAACCCCCCATGGCCTTCTAATAAGTTTCTTATGCTTTCTTCAGCTAAATCGATCAAATAGCTCATCGGCGTCTCCGGTCGACAGCAAACCGAAAGTTCAGTCTAAGACTGAGAGCAACTCGGATATCTACAAAGCTGTACCGGCGCAAGTTCAAGAGGAACCAGAGGAAAAGGAACAGGACCTAAAGCCTAACCCTACAGTTGTGCCATTGACAACAGAAGCGATTAGCAAACTCACAAGTGGAATAAGTTCTGTGACCACAACAGGCAGTCTCACGCCAAGCGAGGACTCGGACACGATCCGGATTTACGATCTGAAGAAGCAAGAGACTCGCATCATCAAGGAAACAGCAGCAGCAACCGTGCCAAATACTCCATTCAGAAAGACCCGACCAACGGAGCTGGATGTAACCCCCAGCCTGGATGTACCAACAACCAGCACACCATCGTCAAAAACAACCACTCCAACATCATTCAAATTCCTACAGCCAAAGAGGAAACTCATCAATCCTAGTCAAGTGCTGTCCATCGACCAGGACACCGATCCGGTTAGTTGTTGGCCAAGCGCACTCGCTAACCACGCAATCATAACACAGAGCTCTCCTTCACAGATAACCCCAACCGTCGTTGAGAAGCAGGTTATCGAAGAGGACGTAGCTCATGCAATGCCGTCCGTAAAGGCACTTGCACGAGCCTTCCTTCTCACGTCCTCCTCCACGTGCTCGGCATCAGATAAATGGCGCAAGGTAAGTACGACAAACCGGCTGCAGGGACCAGAAGCGGGAATATCATATTCTTTTGTTAAGGCACGAACAAAATCCCCAACCACGTATGTGAAACCTCCACCAACACCAGCACCAACTACATCAACAACCATCGTCAATCAAAGGCCCTTCGAGGCACTAGCAGCCGACACCACTAGTCAAGGATCTGAGGATGCCACAATTGCGTCCGATTTGTCATCGCTCGAAACGTTTGTTTTCTCAATTCTGAAGTTCCCAATGCAGCGCAAGTAACACTCATTTTCCCCTTTCAGAGATCCACCATCGAAGCAGGACACAAACGCACTTCCCGATCAGGAAAGACAACTGAGTCCAGTCGTAGTACCGGGATGTTTGAAGAACAATATTGCTTTCTTTGAGAATTTAAAGAACAAGTAAATAGACGCGGACCCCGTTTGCCCCGAGTACTAGAGTGTTGCTTAAGTTATCTTCACTTCGCCGTTGCTGCATTCTGAAGATACCGTTAAGCAGCACATCGTATAGAGTAGTATATTATTACAAACAAAACAAACCTGATTACCAAATTAAGTGCCATTTCGATTTAATGTTTTATGTCAATGTGCCCTATAACGTCAATTTTATATAAGTAAACTGTGTGCTCTTTGACTGCGGTCGCTTTTGTGTTGTATACCAAAGACGGTGGCCGGCCAAGTCGGAGATACATTAACGCTCCCCAAAAAAAAAACCCAATGTAGACCAAAGTTGAACTAGATACGTTTGTTATTCGTGCAGAAAGTGTGTCAGTTATTAAGTCCAAATATTAGTTACATACGTATAGTAGTTTTATTTTCGAAACAGGAAACAAATCTTAACACTTACCGAGCATACTTATGAATAAGCCTTAGTAATTTTAGGTTACGAAACATTTAATTCTATGAACAGTTGAATACGTTTTATTTTAAATTAATCGCTATGAGAACAGTGTATCAGCAATTCAATTAACATTTGCAATAAATAAAATATCCTATAAAATAAATAAGGAGTGTCGTTTCTTTTTACTTAAGTAAGTTGTTGGCGGGGATTTTGGCATCAGGAATACAGTGGTGATGAATCTTTGTGGTGGCGCTAAGATCTGAAGAGGGCTGGGTCTAGCTTCTACAGGAATCACTCGTCTTATGCATGATATTGTTCTGTCACGAGTGGAAGGAGCCTAAAGTTTTGTTTAGACTCCGAACGGTCAAGTTTTAGAAGCTTTCTTGACAGGAATGGTGGTGTTGTGAATATTATTTTGGTCGTACCTAGGAATTAAGCCAAGACATTACAGGTTCAAGGGAGAACCTGTATAGGAATAAAACCATCTCTCGAAGAACCGAGATATCCCTATAGAAGACCTTAATAGTCCCAGTCTGCTGGCGCAGAAGCATAGACTCTATCTAAAGCGGACGAGAATATTCTTGGGCGCCTCGAGAGTAAAGTCCTTAGAATTCTCTTCGATCCCGTATTTACGGATGGTATTTGGAGGAGGAGACTGAACGACGAACTGTACGGGTTGTACAGCGACATCGATCTGGTTCAACGAGTTCGAATCTCTCGTCTCAGATGGATGAGTCACTTGGAGCGAATAGACACAAATGCCCTGCTCGGAAAGTCTTCGACTCCAACTCCGAGGGACAATGCGGTAAAGGAAGACCACGCCTACTGTGATGGCGCACGCAGATAGAAGGGAACCTGAATAAGTTGCGTGACTGGAAGAAACTAGCATAGAACCGGTCTATATGGAAAGGCATGTTGGCTGAGGCCATGGTCCACCCCGGACTGTAGCGCCAGCCAAAGAAGAAAAATAAGATTACAGGTTCAAGAGCGTAGAGGTCGACGAACAGACTCACAACGCTACGGCCGCCACTTTGGTGAATAAAACCTAGTCAGAGTCGCAGATCAAGGTGCTGTAATGTGGAGCGTTCACAAAAATATCTACTCGAGAGATACTACATCTACTTTACGTTTACAATCGTCAATGAGGAATCGTCCAAAAAATTATTGTGTCCTTTGATTTGTCTCTCTATCGAGCTGTAGTATGCCCAAAGTGGTTCGATTGTTTTTTGGTTTAACGGACACGTCCCACAGAAGATCACAGAGATATCACCAGCTCCACCAGATACCTGATTACAATACATGTACTGCGTTCGCGATGACTCCAACAAGGATACTCAGATTCGAAGACTCTCCTAGCTGCGGCCAATGTGATTCTATGTCAGATCCCCCACTAAGATTCGAGTGTGGAGTGCATGTTCACAAACTCCTCCACTAGCTCGAAATAGTACCTTTCGATTGTGATGTTTTGTCTCAAGTGTTATGTGACGCAACGATTCTTGTTCGACAGTATAGATACTGCATCCTCTTCAACCGCTGTAAAAGTTTCTACAACGTCACTATCGATATTGATAGCATCGTCGTAGCTCAACATTAAGTCGACTGCAAACGGCAGACGTTCAAAAAACTCCCAGCAAATGCTGTCGAACAAGACTCGTTCCATCACTCACCATACAGTACAGAGCAGTTCCATCCTCCTCTCCGTCCAAAGTATTTGTAATATTTAATGTTTAGAGACCCAGCCTGCTGACTGTAGTAGGCAAGAGTATACTTTTAGAGCGGCTTATGAATACAAAGTTCGCAGAATCATTGCAGTGGTTTTGGGTGGTTGTTCTTACATAGTTTTTGTGGTACCATGCTACGTAAGTTAATTTGAAAAAGTTGGTAGCACTATAGACACGAGTCGATATGATTATTGCCACTTCACTGAAGATCTGCATGGTATCAAGAAAACAGCTTATGCAATTGAAGTATTACAATGTACACCTGTGCAAACTACTGGCCATCAGAAAACGACTATGGCGTACATTACAATGGGCTACATTGTGGCATAGAGCAAAATGGTCACATACCATACGTGACTGTGCGTCTATTAGAAACAATATTTCCAACGACAATGATGAGGCATGAGTCTCGTAAAAAGACGCTGTGATTTGAATGGAAATTAATGTGATACGCCGAAAATTCAAATTGAATTGGATTTTTGGTAGATGCACTCTAAATCAATTCCATTACGTCACATTTATAACGTATTTTCCTGATTTGCTGGTGATCGATCAATCGGTATGCTGTATGGAGTTTTAAAGAAATTATGGTATATAGCAGAGCACATGTTCTATAGCATCTTCTAAGTTTTTGAAAACCGTATGCCTCGGACAGCGTCGGATTTCATGTTGACGAATAACTAGGAATAACTTATAAATTATTTCTATGAGCGGTCATTGAGGAATAGGGCGGTCTCTCAACGGACCAAGTTGGCTCTATATATGAAACTAATCATCAAAGTTGTACTAGAAAAAATAGTGGATGAAGATGTTTCTATGTAGTTTCTTTGACAGAAAAGTCTGCGTGTGCTCTTCGGTCCTTTTTTGCGTTGATGGGATCTGGAGGAGAAGATTCCGACGAACGGTACGTGCTGTAGAGCGATATGAGACAAGCCAGCTCAATTTTAGGCCGAAGAGTCTTCGAAGCCGAATCTGTTGGGCAACGCAACAGAGGGCGGCCGTGCCTATAGTGACGCACCCAAATGGAGAAGGACCTCAACCTATTTGGAGCTAGAAAATAGATTCAGCTAGCCAGAAATCGCACTAGTTGCTTGAGGCTCAGGTCCACTCCAGACTCTAGCGCTATACAACGATGTAGAAGAAAAGTGATGAATACGAATTCAAAAGAGAAGACTGCTCACAGTGTTGAGTAGAAATCAAATGCAAATGGTTGTTGAATTACTTGCTAAATACTTATTGCGATATGGCATGGATGTTGACTATGATTGACTGCACCGTGGACAAGTTAGAGTCGTAAAAATGTACCGATTGGTCGGATCTACCGATTGGTTGGATCTCTCATAGAGTATATTTTGGATACCACGTAGTGACACTCTGTTGGAGACACTTTGGTTTGCAATATTGTGACTCGTGACAAGGAGTCCACATCAGCTTAAGAATTTATAGTACTGTGAGTATTGTGTATACGATAATGAGACTACGAATGGTTCTGCTTAGTTTTAGGCTACTGTATCTCCCTGTGGCTTCCTCACAACGTTTACGATTGATGAGCTGTCAGTCCATTTTATCAGATTTTTTTTTCCCGACTTCGAGGTTGTTTATAAGTTCGCTAGGATATCTCTTCAGTGAAAAGTGATGGGGAATCTGGTGTGAAAGACGACCACTAGATCGGTATCTTTATCCAGTGTGATACACTTCATGCGACTGGAAATGGGGTGTTGTTATTTTTTTTCGTCCGGTAGGTGCTATGGGAGATCTCGTCATTTACATGCTTTAAACCGTGTAGTTATGAGTATAGTATGTAGGAATCCAGCGATTAACAATCATCCGTTTGCCCGTGAAAGTGTTGTCGTCGACGGCCTGAAGAATGAAAAATACGAGTTAAGACGCCTGTCAAAAACAGAAAGTGTTTGTACCACTTTTATTATCTTCAGATACCTGCTACAGCTTTATGCTTACTAAGATCTCCCTAATGACACCAGTAAAAATGCTCTGCTGAGAATGATTAGCACAGAAGAAAGAGAACGTGCAGATACACGTAGAGAACAACGAGAAGAAATGAAAGCCCGACCAAGCAGTCTAATTAAGCTAATGAAACAAATTGGCTAATTGAATTCGCAAAGTGATCTAAATACAAACATCGGAAAAAACACCGCTAATTTGAAGTCAATAAGCATTTCAATAACAAACAGAGGTTATCGTCTAATGTATTTTATTTAAATAATTTATTGTCGGATTAAAATACAAAATATGTATGTTGTTTCTGTTTTTTGTTTATTATTTTCATTTAATTGGGCATAACGGACTGCCATCATTTTTACATACACATCATCGCTAAATGCATTCCTTTACAACAGCAGGACTCGCTTCGTGATGATAACAACAGAGTATACAAGAATATAAAAGGGCAAAAAGGCACTTCAATCAATCAAACAATTCTCAAAGGGATTCCGTTCATTCATCAAATATTAAAAAAAAAACTCTTAATTTACTTAGTTTAAGTAGGTCGTATTAGAGAGAGTGTGGGGGGGAGATTAAAGTTGGGATAAAATCGACATCTAGTCATCATTGAGGGAATGATTAAGACTTAGCAACTCTAGTCACAGCGAACTGTGATGGATCCTCTTTGGGTTTTCGGCAATGTAGAAGACGTATATGAGAGGGATGGCGAAGCACAGTCCCAAAATCACAATGAACAAGCAGACCCATGACATGTCACAATCTGATCCTGACCAATCCCATGGTCGTACTGCTGGCACTGGTATTGACCGTGGCTGAGGTATCGTGTCGTCGTGAATTCCACTTAAAAGGGGCTCAGACGAATCCAAATGACCATCTGGGAGCAGAGTATCGTTATTTGTATGAATTTGCAAATGTGTGTATGTGCTCACCTTCTTGTGTGCTGTCTGTGTAGATGTTATTCTTTACTGTTGACTGGAGAATAATTTCGTTGATTGTGTCACCACCGGAATTCACCGAAGCCACTAATAGCTTTTCACTTAAGACATTATCCTCAAGGGGATTCCTTGTGACGCTGCATTCGTTTGCTTGAACACGTTTCGGACTGTTGTCCCCACTTTTATGAACAGCTGGTAGAGGTTGCAATAACAACGAATGAACTGTCACGGGGATTTTCACAACCTTTCTTGCGTAAATTTCATTATCTTTATCGATTTTGTTTAAACGCTTTATGTCCGCAACCTGGCATTGGAAGACAACAATGTAGTAAATAATTGTTACTTTCGCCTATCTAGAAAATTACGAGCACACAACATGTGATAATATCAACTTACAGAACAGTGGAAACGTAGCGCTAATGCCTGCAGCGTGTCACCATCTTGTACTTGGGCTTCAATTGTGTTCTCGAATTTTGGCTGAGAGATTTTTTGCATTGGCATAAAATCCGTACTATCATCGTAGTGGCGTATATATCTCCTGTAAATCATAGTTTATGGTAAAGGTTTTGGACAGTTTGTTGGGGAGCTTACTTCTGTCGTTTCATTGCCATTTGTTGATTGTAATCTGGGTACCAATGTGATGAATCTTTGACCAGCCTTGATTAGTTTACACTGCTTGTTTTTAGTTTGTATATTATTTCTGTTTAATTACACGTGTATCATGTTAGCAACTATTCCTTATGTCATATGTATAACTCTTGAGATTACAATTAAAATTGCACGAAAGAAAAACGTAAAATACCCACAGAAAACTAAACAGAAATCACAATTCTTAGAAATCAATCCACCTCTGACAAGCAACAGAAGTGACAACTCATTCACTAGTGTCAGCTGCTCGTTGACACATTGATGAAGGTCGCACATTCTCTGAGACTTTCGCAAGAAGTGCTCTCCTTGAACAGCAGTTTCTCATTATATTTGATCGATATGATTATTTTAATTTAAGCTCAATCTAGTGTCAATCCATTCATAAACTAGTTTTAGTGCACGCTCTAATTACCTGTTGTTAAAGCCAAGAATTAAATTTTAAAAATAACCCAATAACCTCGAAAAACAATTTCCGGGTATCATTGTGTTACCTGCTTAAAAATCAACCTGTAAGAGATGACACCTCTGTCAACTGTCAATGTGGTACATCCTCAAAACATGTCAAATTAAAAGTAAAAATTGTATTCAATTGTCCTTAAAATCTGACCAATTTTATACAGATTTCTAAAATGTTCACAAGTCATTTAATATGTCGACGGTTAATTCCACAAGTCAGGTATAATATTGAATCACTAACTTCCAATTAGTCGAATGTTAACAATATCAATTCCACGATAGGAATACCCCTATATTGCATCATTCGAAAATCCCACAATTTACATCTCGAGCTATACGAAGTACCAGTCGCCACAACACATTATCCCGAGTACGTGTCCAAAAGACCCCGTTCGAGGAGATCCCCACCAATAGAGGACCAATACTACCCAGGACTATTGCAAAAGCATTTGTTTTTACCGGCGCGGTATGAAGTTCAAACAACAACACATAATTCCTTTGGACTACAAATGGAATAAATGTATTTTCAGTTTAGTGCAGGATGCTTTATGGGTGCGACGATTTGGGAATACGAAAGCGCACGGAGTCTGATGATAGAGCGTGCGAAGAAATCCAGATTTCCTTGGTCCAGACAGCCAGAGGATAAAAGTCAGTTTGCACACATAAAGAAAGAAATTTCAACATTTTGGAACAGCCTCAGTCCGGGGGAAAGGGTATTTGCCCCGATATGCGCTTTAAATCTTGTCGTATTCGCCCTCTGGCGAGTACCACGGCTGCAGAACGTGATGATGACATATTTCTGTTCGAATCCTGCTGCGCGTAAGTTCTTGATCACTTCGATGGCTTGCGTATGACATATAATCTTCCAGGTGTTGTTTGCTGGCCTATGTTCCTTTCCACAATGAGTCACTACTCGCTGTTTCATATATTTGCCAATATGTACGTTCTGCACAGTTTCTCAAGTGCTGCCGTTTTGGCTTTGGGTAAGGAGCAGTTCACAGCGGTGTACCTAAGCGCTGGTGTGATCGCCAGCTTGGCCAGTGTCGTGGTGAAGACTGTAACTAAAACTCCTGGATTGTCAGTTGGGGCGGTATGTTTGAATGTCTTAAATGCAAGAGTATTCTCCTTAATTGGCTCTGTATCCCTAAGTCAGGTGCGATTATGGCGATTCTAGCGTATGTCTGCACAAAATTCCCAGACACACAACTCAGCATTCTGTTCTTGCCGATGGTCACATTTTCCGCTGGATCTGTAAGTCTTTAAGGCTGTCTTTTTTAAGAGTGTTGCTAAAATCTATCACTTTCAGGCGATAAAAGTGATCATGGGTCTCGACTTGGCCGGCGTGCTCTTCGGATGGAAGTTCTTTGACCATGCTGCGCATTTGGGAGGTGCTGCTTATGGAGTGTAAGTGAACTCGGTCTCTGATGAGTCCTTTCACCACATGTGCTTGCTCTTTTTCAGATTCTGGGCGTTCTATGGCCAGGAACTGTGGCAGAAGAGAGTGAAATTTCTCAGCATGTACCACGATTGGAGAAAAACGAATCATTAGTGCAAATCAAAGAAAATACTCTAGTTACATATTTACTGACTTTATTGCTAAAAAATAAAAACAATTATTTTGACCACTCATGCTACGTGTGCTGCGTATCTTGTTCCCTCTCCCTTTGGTTCACTCTCAGGCGATACTTGACTTCCATTCTTCGTTTTTCTAATTTTGAACGTAGCTCATCGACAGTCTCGTACTCTGGAGCATAGGATATGTGCAAGATGCCACCGTAAAACTGTTCAGCATCAAGGAAACGTTTTGCTCGTCTAGCGTGCTCGAGTCTTCCGAACTTCACATGGAAGACGTCCGTGAACCTCTCCAATTCAACTGTAAGGATTGTTGCATAGAATTTGGCATGATGTTAATTTTAATTTGCTTACTTTTTTTTGCCACCTCGTCGGTAATACATCTTGAGAACTCCACCGGTCCAAACCTGATCATTTTCCGTTTAATCTCACTCTGAAGGTTGACTTTAGGGACACCAAATACGAGCAAGTGAACAGATTCATTGGCAACTGTATACGTCTTTTGGTAGATCGTGGTTAATCTCGAGGATTTGGGCAGTTGGTAAACTTACTCTAACGGCTGTTAATTTCTTGCCTTGTCGGTATTTTGGGCGGGTGGTGCAATACTCTTTCCTTACATGATGTTCAAGATCTTTGCTCATTACTGTGATTTGTTTATTTTAATGATTTCACTAGAAAGGAGGACATTGCTTTTGTTTATATTTTTATGAATGTCATTCGAATTGAATTGACAGTTGCGTGTTTATGAAAAAAGGGTATGGAACTAGGGGTGTAAGACCAACGTTACATTTAGCCACCATTTCTCATCTGTTGAATGTTTCAATTACAAATTATTTGCAAATTATCTGAGAACTATATTCTTCATTTAAATATTATATGTGAAATTAGTCTAATTACCTTTCATGACACCACGTAAATTTGCTATTTTGTCAACGTGCACGTCCAAGGTTTCCGGGGTGCCAAGACTTAAAAACGCAATTTTGTAGATCTTGACGTAAAGAGCACAAGAAATAAATTACCAACAAGCTCTTTAAACTGTTTAAGCATGTTTTGTTTTTTCCCTTTGAAGATTCCATTGAAATTATGTTGTTTTCATGCAAAAATAAGTTGCTCTCTCTCAGAAGGTGCACTTCTTTGGCCAACAACTGTCAGACAGGCGCTTTGTGCTAATTTCACTAGGATTTTCTTGGGAAAAATTAATATCTAAACCTCCACATCTCCTTAACTAAGACGTTAATAATTTGTTTGTACTTTGTTGCTTATTTCGTCGAGATCTATAGAATAGCATTTTCAAACTTTGGCACAATTACCCTGGGAATGTTGTGATAACTTTATTTTATAAATATAGAATAATGCTTACAAAGATTGATCGATGATCCACCAAACCATGTACAACGAGATTTAAAGATTACTTCCTTGTTGAAATCCATATTCTTATATTATTCTCCTTAAGCATATTTTATATAACCGCGCTGTGTTATCGACATTGGCACAAGCATTGGACGATACCATTTTTGAACACACTGCTGTCAAAATATAACCCCATCAATTTACGTCTCTAAATTTCTTGCAAATACTATCCATATTATGGCATTAAATTCATGATATATTTGTACCGTGACATCATTATTTCGATTTCAGAAAAGTGCCCTTGTTAAATTCACTATTATATTCCGCGATAATCAACAGCATAGTGTAAGAAAAAGCCCTCGTATATATTATATTTTTCTTTCATTTTCCACTGTAAATCGCCATTACAGAATTACACAAACAAATGCAATGAATTCGTGACCTATATGCTTATCTCACTTGCACAGCTGGGGAAATTTCTTCTATAGAACACTGTATGGTCAATAAAATAAATCCCGCCAAAATTGCATACGACGTCGACTACATAACTTGGCGGCAAAAGGTGGACTCATTTTCAATTTGACTCTCGATCGGCAACATCTGCCTCTGACCTAAAGTGGAAAATTCCAATTTTTAACAATCGTACTGCTTTTAAGTGAACACGCCTAGGTGCATTGAAAATAATAATTCGCGTTTATAAATCAAATCACAGTTTTATAAAAAAAAAAACTTATAAAATGTCTTTTGTTGCTGGAAAGGAAAATATCTCTGAAAATATGGAGCGTTTCTCATTGAAGGTAAAGGAATTTTCTCACATCTCATGTGGTGTAATTAACAATTTGTTTTCTATTTTGTAGAGTCCCAGGAAAATTTTAACGGAGAACGTGTCCAACGTTCGCAATGGGTCAATCCCAATGTTTGACGCCGACTCTTACATGAAAAACCAATCGCAGACACAGCAGCAACAAGTGCAGTCGTCATCAGCAACAACGGAGGTTACAAGCTTGGCAAATAAGCCCTCAGCACCATTTGACCCTCAACTAGAACCTTTGTTGAAAGAAAATCCACGTCGCTTTGTAATTTTCCCCATTCAATATAATGACATCTGGGAGATGTACAAGAAGGTAAGTGACCTTACTCATTTTCCCGCTTTAATTCCCGCCAAGAAAAATGCCGCGCAATACGGTCTAATTGATGGTGTGCATATGATTGCAGCACGAAGTGAAAACTTATCTAAGACTATATAAACATTGGGTGAACATGTTCGATCAAGTTCTCGCGGGAATTTCATTTTTTTGGCGGGAGCGATAATTATTCTTTATTCTTCTGTGTATTATTTTGATGTGTGCGGTATATACGTGGATGTTTACCATTTTAGAAAGGCGGCGATTATTATCTTGTCCTCCTTACCTCCGGCAGGTAGAATGCCATTAATGTTTTATTTGAAAATAATTTAGGGTCGATGAGTAAGTATATAGGGTTTGTACACAGCTGACGCAATGTATTCCATGGTACTAGGATGGCTTCACGCTTGTAAGCCCATACGGCGTTACATGATCGCTTAAATATTTGAAGTGGAAATTTCCGATCACGAAGTGGAGGGCGTTTTCCTTTTTGTACATATGTATTCATTTATTGAGTACATAGTTCAGGGATACTCAATTGAAAATAGATCTTCCATGTACATCTGCGTTTGTTGTTGATTCAGACTGTAGTTCATTCTTTTTTGGCATGAAAATGTTTTTAAAATGTAGACCTTAATGAGTTCATGTACTAATCACTGAATTTTAATGAACTTTATCATCTGCTATTTGACGCCAGAGGAAATGGCGCAAAAAATGCACTCATCAGGAATTAATCGAAGCGTGCGTGTATATATGTGCATACGCGCCAACAGATATATAAAATAGTCTAGAATGTGCTGCAGATGTTGATTCTATGATTTTCCAATCACGTTATTCGCATCAAGGTCAATCAATGAAATATTTCAGAAGTCACGTTGGTACACTTTTTCTTAATAAGAATTTTCGATAATGCCGCGTCCATTTTAAAAGTAGTTGAATCAATGCCGCCAGTACAGGCGATATTTCTGCTTGAGTGAAAGCACTCAAGTGGATCATGCTTTATTAAGGAACTGCTGTTTATAGCGTACGTTCATCCACCACTCTGTTCCTTCATAATATTTACTCCATGTCATGGGATATCAATTAGCTCTGCTTCTATTATTCATTCACAATATGAAGAGAGCTTTGCATTTATTAAAGTTTTGAATGCATCCAATGTTTCGTCTTAAGCTTAATTTTGTGGCACTTTCTTTTCAGGCTGAAGCATCTTTCTGGACAGTGGAGGAAGTGGATCTATCTAAAGACTTAAGTGACTGGGAGAAACTGACACGAGGTGAAAGGCATTTCATTTCTCATGTGCTGGCCTTCTTTGCTGCATCCGATGGCATTGTCAATGAAAATCTGGTCGAACGTTTCAGCCAAGAAGTTCAAGTGACTGAAGCACGATGCTTCTACGGTTTCCAGATAGCCATGGAGAACGTGCACTCCGAAATGTACAGCATTTTGATCGACACCTACATCAGAAACCCACAAGAGAGGTAAACGAAACGCTTTCGTACATCATCTCCGAACAATACAAAACATTTTCTTTCCATTTGTTTCTCCCCTCAGGGATTACCTTTTCAACGCAATTGAAACACTCCCATGTGTAAAGAAGAAGGCTGACTGGGCACTAGCATGGATTTCAAGCAAGTCTGCCAACTTCGGTGAACGTATCATTGCATTTGCTGCGGTTGAAGGAATTTTCTTCAGCGGCAGCTTCGCGTCAATCTTCTGGTTGAAGAAGCGCGGTCTCATGCCAGGTCTCACTTTCTCGAATGAGTTGATTTCACGAGACGAAGGGCTCCACTGCGACTTCGCATGTTTGATGTTCAAGCATTTAGTACAGAAACCAAGCAAGGAACGCATTATCGACATAATCTCCGAGGCAGTTAAGATTGAACAGGAATTCTTGACGGACGCTCTGCCTGTTAATCTTATCGGCATGAATTGTGACCTCATGTCGCAATATATTGAATTCGTAGCCGACCGTCTGCTTCGAGAGCTTGGCGTTGACAATGTAAGTCTCATCTCACTCACACTGATTGCACACTCTGTTACCGGGTTTTTCTTTTCTTTAGGTCTACAACACACCGAATCCCTTCAGTTTTATGGAGCTGATCTCACTTGAGGGCAAAACAAACTTCTTCGAGAAGAAAGTCGGCGAATATCAGAAGTGGGGAGTGACCGCAAATCCGATGAACAATGTGTTTACTTTGGACGCAGATTTCTAACTTCTCTCTAACATTTAGTGAATCTTTTTACATGTAAATTACTTCGTTCTAAGGCACAATATGGTTAATCTGTCTCATCTTAGCTTTACTGGAAATTGCTTTAAATCGGTTTTCCCCTTAAATGATTTTACTTCATTCTATAGTATTATGTATAGGCGTATCGTTAAATTCTGACATCCAATTAGCTCTAAATTCTCATCACTCACTCATACGACGAATCATCTTCATTCACAAATTGTCACATTGATTGTACATACAGATAGAATAAATAAATATAATTAATTTTAACAAAACACGTACAAAATTTGAGTTTGAATTACTTGCATAACAATTATGTTACGTTTGGATTGTCGAGGTAAGGACTTTGTGAATACGCTGGATGCACCTGAGAAAGCTGCGCTACGAAGGAGGCACAGAAATGATGTCAAAACCGGTTCGGTTTCAACAGTAGCGAGGAAACATTGCGATATTGCGGCTTTTTCGGTGCGGATCTCTACTTTGCTGATGTAAAGTCGGTAAGGTCGGGTGATTGGGTTCGGAGGTATGATAGCTTTATTATCCCATATCCGTTGACTAGATTTAAATCACGGTTTTTCGTCCACGAATGAGCAGTTACATAGGTTACAGCAGTTCAGTTATGAATGAATTTCAATTCGTTTGGAGTAAGTTACATGTGCTGTGTGATATAACCCATATGAAAAAACATTTGTCGGGTATGTAGTGTGTACATCAAGGTTATACCAAGGCATAAGCGATGTAACAATCGACAGATCTTCTGTTCTTTATAGCTTGATATCATTTTTTACGACCAGAATGACAACCACAAGAAGAATCATTAACAGCAATTATTTCCATTTGATGTGCGAAACACAATGATGGAAGGTTCTACTTCGAATGACAGTTTTTGTACCTCAATGGAAGTTGAAGTTCAATGACACGCGTGCTTAAAATATTCAACTCATGGAATAGCAAAACTCGAGAGATACTAGTATGTATACATCATTCTTGGTCGTAAAACTCTTGTTGCGAACAGAGATGGGAATTTACTCCAAATGTTGTAGGTATACATAATTTATTAACATTCATGTATTTGCTACGGCAACTTGTTTCTACTTCGCTTAGCATAATTACATTTAAGATACATTATAAACGTCCTCGCAGGAATCTACCTAATTTTGCCACAGCTTTTCTATAGTCAAGACACCATAAGCCAACTTGTGTCGTAGACTCTGCCCAAATCCGAAATCGATTACAACGACCTATTGGTTGTAACGACCACGTTTTTTTTAAAAGATGATTAAAACCGCGAGGAGTTATTAAATAAATATTTTGTTTTCATCCTTCTTTTAATATCTATTTCACTTTTTATAAATTTACTTTTTTGTGGGAAATTTGCTTCAGACCAGAAGTCTCTGCATTCTCATTCCTGGTTGCGAGTAGACATTCTTTCTGATAAGTGCTCTTCTAACCTTCAAAAGCTACGAAGACTCTTCTAAGCTAGTATGGGACTGCCACTGTTACACGAGCAGGACAATACAAGTAGAGTCTACCTTACCTATTTACCAGGTCACAATGGTCATACAGGAAACGAAAGAGCAGACCTACTAGCCAGAAATGGATCCGCATTACCATTCAGGACCATTCTACGGCATACCCATCACCACCGCTAAAACCAATTTAAATAATTGGCTCAGGAACATGGTCAACCATTACTGGGCGCACACAGAAGGTAATAGGCCGGCCAAAATGTTTCTACCAACTATTTCTATTAATAGAATGAAACAATTTCTCAGACACACAAGGAGCCAGATTCGTAAAAGCACATGTATCCTTACTGGACACTGCCTAGTAAACAAACAATTCAAAACCATTTGCTTAAAACAAGCAGAATATGTAATGAGGACGAAGAAACTGCAGAACACATATTCAGGACATCGACACCTAGACGGGCACTATCTTGAATAGGAGAATTGCCGCCAGTGCACTCAAAAATCTTCTAATTTCCAGTTTCACAGTGAAGATTTAAACTTACTCACAGTTCAGCTTTGCCAGAGTTCAAGTTTTTGGTTGAACTCGTAAGGTTTCACAGTTAACTTAGAGTTTCAATTCAATTGAACTTTGTGTGAAGCGATCGAAAAAAATCTAGCAGCACTTTGCATCCTTTTTGTGTGTCGACTAAAATTTGTTGTCGGTGTATTCGCTGTGCTTTGTGCTTTTGGTGCAATCCTTTTAACATTTGTTTGCTCGTCTTCAACGAGCTCATTAACGAACATTAAATTTCAGAAAGTACAAAATATGAAAAAGAGAAGATGAGAGCGAAACAAGATGGCTGAAGTGCAGAACCGAGTTGGTTTAAATGAAACGGTGAAACCGAATAAATCTCATTGAAGTTTAAACTAAAACTGGAGATTAAACGAGCACTGTGAAACTGGGCATACTTTCATCACGAAGTCGTATAAAATTTAAATAGGGAAACTACAATAGGCATTTTTGAGTTCGCAGTGATTGGTTGATTGATAGATTTCCACCCCCTTCTCATATTATAATTTTAATTCTAAGATGCATGAACGATGATGACAAAGAAAATGCATTCAGAACAACTACTCTCAATGTGAGTGTCGTAAAAGTGTTTTATATAAAAAACATCATCATCATTCAGTACTAAAACATATATTTATATTTTTTGTTCTTACAAATAAAACTGCAATCATTCTAAATTACATATAAATAATATCACACACAGGAAACAGAGAAAAAAGGCAATAAACATTAATTAACAAATGAAAAATAATAAAAAAAGATCGACTTAGCCTAAGTGCTTGTAGGCAGTTTAAACTTAATAATGACGTCATGTAAATCTAGGAGAAGTCTTATTTGCATAATCGGCTAAAACCTAGGAGCGTATCATATCTCTCACGCTGAATTCACAGAAACAGCTTTTTACGCCTTCTTCTCAATTAAGGGCGACTTTTCTGGGAACGTTCCAGTCGGTGGCGTGTAATAATTTCCCGTGAGCCTCTGCACGAGTCTGTTGACAGCGTTCAACGCTGAGAGGGGGATCTTTAAGAAACGAATAGTTATTGTATAATCAACTGACTAAGAAAAAGGCAATGTTCGTACATCGAAAATGCTATCGATTATTGGGCGTAGACTGAAGGTCTTCTCCTCGCCGTTGGGTGACAAGTCGCCTGGTGCAGCAGAGTCGGCTTGGCTGGGCTCCTTAAACATGTCCAGGTTGTGGTTTGGATACATTGTGAGCTGTGGCACCTCAATCGCATTCAGGAACATCGACTGAAATCAATAAGAAACGAAATCAATTTGGGCTTGAGAAGGAAAAAGAGCAGAACTATACCTCATTGATTGGAATAAGATTGCCCCGGTCGCCTCTTGTGTATCCGTTTATTTTGGTGAATTCCGTCACGAGGTGAGTCATCACCATCAAGATAATGAACCACACAAACCGATCCATTGCAGTTATAAGGAACTAGAAAGAAACAAGAGTAAACGAAAAGTTAACACTGGATTTAAAACGAGTGCCAATACACGTGTATGTACATCGTTGTAAGACATCTCTGCAAGTGGCCTAGGCCCCTTTGAAAACTCATTCACCGAACTATTATGAACAGTCTTGCGAAACCAGACACAATTTCCATTCACTAATGACCAGACACAGCGAGCTGTGAACAATAGAACGTTCTACAAGACAAGGTCGTCAGTCTAACGATCTTTCCCAAGTTGTTCTTGTTCTTGCGGTGGATATCTTCAGCCACTCAACCGTGCATTGCCTCGTTCTTCGCTTCTGTAAGTACGAGCCTCAGTAGTGTTGAGTGTCTACTCTGGATCCCGGCCGGTGGTGTATTATGGGAATGCGATTAAACTGACTCGAGAGCTTATTTCGGTTGCAAAACGTTTTCGGCCGGCTACAGCGAACACGTGAATAAAAATATTTTTAGCCAGCCCACTGACTTCCCGGGTCAAAGAAATGAAGATTAATTATTTGATTTGCGACGACTTCGTTGAGCTCGCTGATATTCTCGTTTTCGTTGGACGTGCTTGGACGGGAAAGAGTGTCGAGTATTTTGCATAAAGCATATTTGTTGATACCATTTTGGAGTGGTTACTACTATCGGGGTTTAAGTTTGCATTTATGGAAGCGCCGACTTGGTATTCGTTGGGACAAATTTTAGAGTCTACGTGATTGACTTTGAGTGCTGTCGTTTACTTCCTACTTCCAGTGTTCAATGTTTATCTATTACACGTGCTATTAAATCTGTCGAGGCGCGTAAAAATAAGACCGGATCTTCCTGGTTCAATATGGCACCTTAAACGTGTGTACAAACATGCGGTTTAAAGAACGAGAGAAGGAGAATGTTTTTTTTTCAAACAAGAACTTAACTTGAAAATCGGTACTTACATATGTCTCTAAGGAGACCCGAGTGGTTGCAGGAAAGCAGCTAAGTGAAAAAGATCTCAAACGGTACGGAAGTATCTACTGACAAACAGGCCATGTATCGTCGCATTAATTTCACGGAAGGTTTTAAGTTCAATACCCAATCGGAACTGACCTTTTAGACGGTCAATCTAGACTCCCATCGCATCTATCCTTTGGTGTGTAAGCAAACTGGACTAAACACCTCACCGATATCTCAATACCGAATGGTAAATTAAAAAATGTACATACATCAGTTGGGCCCATATTATTTGGCTGTCCACGAGGAAGGACTCTCAACACCGAAGTCTCGAGCGTCATTAAGGTAGTCAAAGACTTTGCTTACCTAGCAACCGCTATCAATTCAGAAATTCAGACAATGATATCAGTTAAGCGAAGAACGATTGTTTCATTGAACAATTTTTAAACAAGCAATTGTTAAACGATGTCCTTTCACGAACAACCAAAGAGATCCTCTATAAGATCTTGATCATCCCTGTCTTGCTATATGGTGCAGAATCATAGATTTGGTCAAAAGCGGACTCAGCTGCTCTTGGTTGCTTTGAGAGGAAAATTCTTCGGATGATTTTAGGGATCCCTCTTAGCTAGAAGTGAGAATATCCCTAGGAACGGCGCAGTAGACGAAGATCGCGACTTAACAGCTATGCGTGTGAAACTGGAGGTAGCTGTAAGGATCGCACTTGCTGGAGATGCTTGTTGGTTGAGACCCGGGTCCACTCCGGACTGTAGCGTTACCTTAACTAATTAATTCCATAATATCAAGTTGTAAAGAAAATCATTATCAAAATCAGTCACTGACATCTATGCAGCTTTCCGAAATAGCTATTTATAAATTCGTAGCGCTGGTTGAAATCTGTTCTGATATGAGTTGATGGCTTCAAGCTTTTCAATCCAAGCTTTCGGGTGGTTCTTCTGGTACGCACATACCCACAACGCCACGGGCCACACTCCTAAAGACTCTGTTAACTGGAGAATTATTGACCTTCAATGAGCGAATGCAGTTCATGGATCATTATCTTTCTTAGAACAAGTCGTTAAGCTCCCAGCTGTGTTTTCGCTTCATTTACTGTCCTTACAGGAAGAAATATCCAAAGTAGAAATTTTCTTTCGCGTGCACATAAAGAATCAGCTTTGTCGGTCTGCTTATTGTCTAGCTCTCGGCTCCATCCACTGTCATTGACAGATCAAGTTTTCTCTCTTTGTCTTTCGAGTGACGGGCATTGGCTTAAGTTGTTTCGTTAAACCGAATAAACACGTGCTAAAGGCGATTGTGCATCGAACCTGCACTGGAATATAGATCAACTAGAGGTAGAAAACTCCATTTTATTTTCGATTGATTCTTAGTCGCGCAGAACACGCATCTGCTATGTAAAGTTATAGTGAGAGATAGCACTTAAAGGGCGTAGTGGACTGTGTGCTCTGTGATGAAAAAACTTGAAATAGTCCACCAGATATATTCGAGTTCATACACCAAAACTGAAGACAGAAAAATCCATCCAAATAGTAAGCACAGTAATTGAATACTGTAGATTAGATTAGATTACTATTGGTTGTATGAAACAAAACTGAAAACTCGCTTTGAAAACACTTTCGACTTCAATTGGATAAACAAAGTCCACATAATTATCCAAGTTCATTTCAATCTTAATTTTTTCTGAGCGATTTTTATAACGATGTCGAAGAGTTAAAGCCTTAAATTACAATTTGTTCATGAGGTCAAGAGCGATGACACGAAGGAGAAGGAGATCGCACGAAAAATAGGAAGAACGAATGAATTGAGGTTTCTCGTAAAGGGGGTCATCAACTTTCGAAAGATTACAACTAAAATTATCATTGAGGTCAGTTACTGTTGGGCCATAATAATTTCGCACAAGGTTAAGATTCTGCATTGATTCAACGGTTGACCTTGTTATTGATTTTACATCAATAAACAACTGGCCATTGATCTGAAATTTGAATTCGATGTGGAGACTGAGTTCCATTCTTCGGGACAATGTTCTTTTTGAGTTATTTTAACGTTGTTTACATTGCCCTTCGCTGTCCACAGTAAACAACTGATTTTATGGTGCAAGCAAACAATGTTATGGTTCAAGTTTGAGTATTTTAAGAGTAAGCTCAATAAACCACGAAAAAATACGATCCTTTTGAAAAAACTCCTTAATCTCGTAATGTCGTCTTTAGGATTCAATACAGTGTTACGTGTGAATGTCTATAGCATCTTCCTGCCACACTAATTGGCTTTGGACCATATGATCAAGGATAACATTTTAAAATGAGCTTACTCAGGCAAATACTGAAAAAGTGTAGTCGATGCGCATCTCACCATCGATTTTAAAGATCGGGTAGCATTAGCGGTCCCGCCTGGTCTAAACCGACCTTAATAATACTATTATATGTTGCGCTTCAACCCGTGGAGAGCCAGAGCCTAGCTTCTACAGGATCCACTTGTGATTTATTTAAGTTTTATTTTTCTAGACAGACAGGAATTACTCTTTGAGTATCGGGGCGTCAGCAATCGCAAATCGGTCCTGGCCATGTTGCTTACATTCGTCAAGATCAAGCTGTCTTCCGTCCGCAGTAACTTCAAGCAAAGCCGGATCAAGTCACTGACTATAGCTAAGTGGAAGCTGCCGAATAAATTTTGTGTTCGAACACCAAAAGCATCAGTGATACAAATACTTCCACACATATTAGGCAGATCATGGCAATGTCTGTACAAACTAATCAGAACCAAGTTTTTCGAAGTTTTCTTGGTAATTCTTCGAAATTTAATAATCGAATGTCTATCGAGACTAGCAATGGGCAATTGCGAATAAAAGCAATCGAATAATTCGATTGTTCTAGCAATCGCAATTATTCGAATTCGAATTGAGCGGAGTCGATTGTTGAGTTTCGATTCTTGTAGGTCCGATTCCAATCGCCAACGAATGTGTGTATTCCTCGATGCTTCAATTCTGAGGGAGATTAATAGATTGTGTGTATTCGTCGATTCTTCAAGTTGGAGAGAGATCACTAAATTGTGTGTATTCGTCGATTCTTCAAGTCGGAAGGAGATCACTAATTTGTGTGTATCCGCCGATTCTCGCAATTGCCCATCTCTTTTTAATTTCGTTTCACTACTAAAATTTAAACTATACATTTATGAGAGTGAGAATACAATCCTCTCGCTCATTGGGTGAGAAAGACGAAGAATACAGTCGAACCTCTAAAATTCAAATAGCCACGGGAACCAATATTTTTCAGAAATTTGGTTTGAATTATAGAAAATTCGATTTAAGGATGTTCCAATTACAGAGGTTTGGCTGTATTTCCATTCCCAATGTTCCTATTTTGGTAGGTATTGTTTCTTATTGGAGACACAGCCTTACGCTGATTTTTCCACTGACACCAACATATGAATAAATCGAGCAATAAGTACCCGGCATTCTGTTGGTTGTAGTAGGTACTGAGAATAATAGATTCGATTCGGTTATTATTCGATTGTTTTCTGATGAGACCGAATAAATCGACAATCGAATTCAAATTTTAACAATTGCCAATTTTTTCGATTGTTAATTTCATTCGCAATCGCCCATCGCTAATCGAGACTATAAAAAAACGTAGTGTAAGTCGAAAGGCACAAACACACATTATTAGATTAGCTTAGATATCCGAAGAGGGGCAGCAGGTAGAATCTAGTAGAATCTTCGAATATTTCGGTGAACAGTATCGACCTTGATGGAGCACCCAGAATTCGCCATCGGCATCCTACGAGATTGGTAGCAATGTAAAATCTATAGCTACTTGGTCGTGTACAGCTCGTTCTTATTTCTATAAGCGGTGGTTTTGACTGCAATATATACCCAATATTTATGGGATAAAATTACATTACATTGTCATCAAAGCAGATTTTGGCAAGCAATCTTGAGGTTTAGATCTATAAGTGAATTGGTGACGATCCGAATCTAAGTTGAATTCTCAAACATAAGCTTAAAATATGTGCACGCCTTCACAGAATCGCAGAAGAGAAAGATGACGTAACCAAAGACTGCGAGCTCCTTGACCAAATATACGAGCAATGTCCTAGCTTTGACTCTACCAAGCAAAATCAACAAAACCGAACAAATACACCATTTAATATGCAGCATGGTATAAGGGTCTTTAATTGAGAACTGCAAGAAACCCACAGCGCTAAGCCGAGGATGCGATCAATAGTTAAACACCAGAGTTATCAACTTTCATTTTCACGCCATCATTTGTCAGTCACAGTGCTCAGGCAGCAAATTGTTTAGAAGCACTTCTTAGACATTGCAGCCCCAAGTGGGCTTTATGTTGACACTTAAGTGCAATCGAACGCACAAAACTATCTATTTCCGCAGAAGAGAAGTCCAAGTTACGCAAGCTATGTAGCGCCACTAGAAGAATAAAAAAGAAAAAGAATGCGAATGCGGAGATGACATAAAACTAACATCACTTAAAGCAGCACGTATCATCTGATCAATAAGGTCGATGACGAATCCGCATCAGTCCCCCGCTCGAGGGCATAGAAATGAATGTTTGTATGCTTTCCGATTTTGGAAGAAAGTGAAATTGTCCCCCGTTTATGTGTTTTCGCCAAATGGTTACGTAAACAAATCAAAACCGAAAAAATTCGCATTCAAATATGTGCTCAGTATGTGTTCGGATTGACATTTACTTTTGCTCGTGTCCATGCGTGCAGATATGCAAATAGTCTTCTGCTTAAAAATTCATGGGAATCTCTGCTCGCCGTGTGGACTGAGATGAAAGAGTAGTATCTTTTGTTGGGGCTTATGGTAATTTCGGTCCGCGGGCATTTCGTAATATCAACCTCTAGCGTGATTTTCATTTAGTCGAATAAGACTTCCTGCTTCGGGGCTGTTCAAGAACAGAACAAGTGAAAATCCCATTGAATAACCTGCTTTTTGTGAATGTGCTTGGATGAATTATTAATGTGGCTGCGTTCTATCTGATTTTGAAACATTTTTTTAAGTTGTCCCGCAACTTGTTGTAGAGACATCATTATGAGCAAAAGCCAAACGGACATAGCATACACATGTGTACATCTATGCACATGTGTACGAGATTGAATATCAAAATCGCATTGATTTGCGTACTAATCCGGTGGAAATTCGGGTACAGAAGTTGCCCCCCTGTTGAAGAGTAGGTCCAAGCCAAGGCCACACCGCCA
This sequence comes from Eristalis arbustorum, assembly GCA_916610145.1. NCBI lineage: Eukaryota > Metazoa > Arthropoda > Insecta > Diptera > Syrphidae > Eristalis > Eristalis arbustorum. The sequence goes on from OU744319.1 coordinate 23,427,661, forward strand.
TGGGAGACGTTAAGGAACATAATTTGTTTCTGACTCGACGGGAAATAGCTCTGGGGTTCTAACAGCCAGCGAGAACACGTTAAGTTAAACAGCTGCTGCCCCTCGCTGTTCTGCAGACAAATTTATTGCTTTTTAACGATTTGTGTTGGCTTTGAAAATAACGGTGAGAGCATCTGAGACGTGTTGAATACGTCTCAGATTTTTCTTTCATTCATTTTTTTTGTTGCTTTTGAGTAACTAATTTATTCGACTGCGTTTGGTTTTTATGCTTTGTTTTAGGGTTCTCTCTCATGTGTGACAGTCTGTCGTCATATGAGTCATTGCTAATCAAATAATCATAGTAGGAAATATAAGTTTGGGGACGTTGGGGGTAGACCTACGTAGCTGCTACAAGAACGAATGATTTTGCACCCGCCATTGTTCTCTAACGACTGACGACATTTTTTTAGAATTGACTGGCAGACGACAGTATCAATGTGGCAAGAGTTTAATATCAAAAAAACAAAGAAGCTTCTGGCGCTAGATCCAAACTCGGTTCGTCGGAATGATGACCGGACACTGCCCGATCGGAAAAATGTTTCGATAATGGAACCAGGGTTACTGCGATATCTGCCACAGCTGCTTAGCCACTGTCCAGCTCTTCAGAATAGTTGTCGGACCATTCATTATTCACAACAAATGCGAACAAGGCAGATTCATCGGATCTTTTAAAATTTATGAAGAATGGTTAGAAAAATTGCGTACCCCACAAAGGATGGGATTCACAATGGGCCTCCGACTGGAAGTTATGGTCACTCCCTACATACACATACTATGCTCCAACTGGCTAAGCAATAAACTATGCGTGGCTATTGTCACTCTAATCTAACCTGACGTAGGTTAATTCCAATAATATTAAACTTACAAAAGATCAGATTCAGATTAGGCTAACTCAGGTCCGTCAGGTCCATTCAGAACCACAGATTGAACGCAAAATTGCACCTTGTCTAATCTTGAGATTGTCCAGTGTCTCTCCTTAAACACAGCATATATATATTCATTATTTTGCCCTCATTCACAGCAAAACACATTTTGATCGTCTCCGTCCTTTGATTCAATGCAGCAACTGGCTCAGTGACGGTTCACAGCGTGTTTGACCAATCACGCCAATGTCGTTCGCATGTTTTAGTAACAGTACCGGCTTTTGAAAAATCATACCTCTCTGAATGAAAAATCTTGTCTGGTTATTTAACGATTATGTGCTCCTGCCAACAACCAGTACATGGTGCACTGAATTCAGCACTACTATTCGCAAGCCACGCATCGTGTTATGTATGTATATTGTTCTTACGCATGTGCCAAGAGGGCACAACTAACGGTTTGACTTCATTCCAATCGTGTTACCCATATTATCCATTGTTCTGAGCCAAGTTCTGAGGAAAACATTTTCAGTCTGACTTGTCCTTGAACGAATTAACTGTTCACAAGAAGTGAAGCAAGAACAAGTGTTATAATTGCACTGTAATTAAGTCAAACAAAGGGGTCCAATTAGGCCCAACATAACTTTCTCTTTTTTTTGCAGAACATTGATGAAAAACCTACAACAAACCCGTTCTAATGTAGCTCGCCACGTTAAGAGAACCAGCAACACTGGTGTTTTAGAGACTTTTAGAAGTGTTGCTTGCAATTAAATTGGCATTAAAAATTAAAACCTACTTTTTATGCTGAGCAAGTTAATCAACTTAGCAACAAATCTTAGCTTAGAGCGTAAGTTCATCTAATTCAGTTTACCATGTCATAAAAGATGCGAAACACGAACACGACATTTGTTAAGATTCATCGGCTTGACGTTTTTGACAAATTATAATTCTCTTCACGATTTTACACAAAAAAAAAATCAAATTAAAAACCGAGTCTCACGAAAAAGAAGCAATTGTATGTTTATTTCGGTTGAACGCAAATCTGTCGAGAGCACACTTAGAATTGGCAGATATGCGCGTATTTCGGTATTTCGTGTGACTGTATTTTGTAGAGACGATCTGTGCAACGTATTGTTTAGTTTTGACGTCTCTGTAAAACTTGAGTGATGGATAATGGCCGTTGCTCCGTAAAATTCGGTACGAGACCTTAAATGTCAAAAAAGGATTTTTGGGCTATATTGCGACGCACTGTCATGCGTCTTCTTCAATATCATTCTCGAAAAGATCGTGTATAGCTGAGGCGTTAACATTAAAGGTACCATTTCCACAAGTGTGTGCAGTTACTTCCATTCGCGAACAGCATTAACATGATCGGAAGTTGGCAATTTCTGAGCATTGATAAGGCATCGACGAAGATGGTCTTACGGTAAATAAGGGTATATTCGGCCGACGTACGTCAGAATAGACAGACCTTTGACGTTATGAATACACATAGGCCTAGAGTTTAGTAGTGTAGTCACACCACTGCAGAAATAAAACGATCACAATCGCTGTGACTGGGCCTCGACGGAGATCGATGGATCTTGCCGAAGGACCAAGAAATCCTTCTCAATATTTTGATGAAGAAATGCTTGGTCGTTTCAAGAGATATATCACAAGATTACATTACCTCTTGTATCCACTAATGATGTTAAGAAAAGAAGATTAAACGTCAAACTTTATGGGCTTTATAGCGACATCCCGGCAGCCGTGGTGTTGTGGATGTTTGCGTCGATCCTTACGCACTTGAACCTCGGTGTCCAGGTTCAATTCCATGACAAAAATACTGTTCACGGTCCCACCTCTTTCGATTCACTAATAATGTTCCAGGAGTAAAACTGTCCGGAAAAAAGCTTCTCAAACTTGGCCACTCGTAATAATACAATGGGATGAACAACACGAGGTGAGAAGCTTGGCCCTGGCCCTCTACGGGCTGTAGCGCACCAAATATTATTATTATTATTATTGATATCCAAAGTATGATTCTATTCACAAAGCCACGACGCGCCCACAGGTCTATGCCCATTCCCACCTTAGACCAGCAGAAGAAAGGTGGTTTAGAGTCTTAGCTACAGCAGAAGGACATTCAGTCGATGAGTCAGAGCTTCTCTATGCAAATTCTGGCGTCAACACCAGCAATAGAAAGCAGAGAAGAACTGAGAAGAAATCGAAAGTATCTCCCTGACTACAGTGAATGATGGAACCGGCTGTCTAACACACCAGCTTAATTGCATAATCTTGATCAGCACAACTCCGTAAGAATAAATCCTTTCCACTTAAAGGCGATGAATAAATTGAGACAGACAATTTCTGAGAACAGAATGAATCACACCCTGTATTGAAAATGTTAAAAATACAATACTAGTTTGATAGTAATCTGTATGCATAAAATTTGGCATTAGCTTAAGAAGAATCAACTCGCGTCATTAGACATTATCATTCGCCTATAGATGACTCACATGCTCTCATCGAGAGCACCGATGATCACAATTTATCAACCAAGGTGACAACTGTATCGTTTTCAAGTTCCCCACCGGCTTCGCTGCAATTGATTTCTGTTGATATAGAAGCACATTTGCACACACGTATAAGTTATTGAGATTCTTGGCCTCCTTGAACTGAATACGTTAAGTGCTTCGGCGTAAGATCGACGCAAATGGAAATAATATCTCGTCGTGTTATATTTTAAGAGGGCTTTAATGCATAAACACGTATGGAAAGCACTTGTAATTGTGATTAACGAAAACAGCTCACATGGCAAAGAACACTTGCGAAAAAGTTACGCGACTGGATTTATTATCTTCCTTATGAACTACATCATTGTTCTGCGACCTTTGCGCAGTCTTGCGGACCTCCAGTAACGAATATATCTCTCGACACTCGGCAGACACCTCCTAGCATACAACTGTAGTGGAATGATAATAAAGACGTAGTTTTTGGTTTACTGAAAGGCCGTCGCCGACCCTCTTAAAGTGCTCATATTAAACTACATAAACGCAACCACTTAATGAGGGGTTCGTTTAAATTTCAGCAAAGACGAATAAAAAGTGGAACCCTAAAAACCCAGTCGTGACTGCAGGAGCAGTTTGAGTCAACACAAGTCACAACCTTGTTTCGATCGCAAATAATTAAAAATTAAGAAAAAAATAACCACAACCGCCGACTTCGTTCTCGCGCGCACAGAACGTAAGCTGTGACGATAGCCACACTGACCCCGTGTAAGCCCCTGTGGATTAATTACAATACAATAACTACCTGGCTGCTTTGGCTTGTCATGTCTCGCGTGTGTGCGTTTTTTTTTTTTTGTTGTTCCCTTCTCTCAATGACACCGCTGTCGCATTGACCGTTCGCTTCTTTCTAGTTCAAGTTAAAGGTTAACCGGCTTTAAAAAGTGTGTTACGTAGGTACACATACATATTTACCAACCGCATCTGCAGTCGATAGTTGAATGGCCCCACGCCGAATGTTCGTCAGTCACATTGTGTGAAAATCAAAATCGAAATCAAAATATGTGTATACATATATTAAGTCGGTGAGTTTGACATTAACCGAGTAACCGAAATTTTGTATTCAACACCGGAAATACGGAAATACCTTGAACCTTGCATATCTTCCGCAAGATCGTCTAGTTGTCTCCGGGTGATGTATCAATGATGTTGCCGTTGGAATTTTGAGCATCCACGAGTGTGGATCCTTCGAATGTGTCTGCGAATTGTGTCAAGTTGAATTTGAAGATGATCTCAATTCTCGAACGAACGAAATTTATGCATGTGATCTTGTGAGAGAGTGCAATGACAGCCACGCTGAACAGGGGGAACTGCACTTTTGACACCATTGAATTTACGAACATGTTTTTTTGTTTACTTTGCTTGGTGTTGAAGTCACAAGATGTGATTTTGGATTTTTTTCTTTGTTTTTGTTGTTCAGCAATGCTAGACCTCGAAAGTGTCAATATTTATAAGTATAGTGTACGTGCATATATTTCTTTTTTATAATTTGGCGGACTTGGTGTGACTGGAGGAATTATTTGCGTTCACGCGTTGCTACAGATTAAACCTTGACATGAGATGCTTGATCTGGTAAGTGCTTTATCCAAATAGAAGGTGATTAGATACGAAATGTACGGTGCGTTGATGGAGATCTGCAAATCGAATGTGACTGATGTTGGATTGCACTTGTTTCAAACATCTTAGACGAATGAACATGACATTAAGACTGTGGGAATTATCTGCCGCACATGGTGTTTGTTATGTATCACTAAGCGCATACAAGAGTAATTTGCGGACAAAGACAGACTGTATCGCCACTCATAGCATGAGTATTTACTTCACATAATATTCAACGTATAATGTAAGCACGTTTCTATTCGTAGCTCCGCAATCGATTAGTCCAGCCACAGAGGAAAACAAACATAATAATTTGCGCAAAAATAAATAAACTTCAAATAATTTTGAAGATTTCTGAGGACTACTGCAATAGTCGCCTAACAAGACATTTATGTGCCAGAACCAGAACCAATGTAAACATTGCAAGTTTATTCAATAACATATGTACGTGAGGTGATGACAACAAAAGTCAACAAAATGTGTGTGTAAAAACCTTAGATAAATACAAAAGCCCATAGCGCAGAGCCAAAGTGAAACTCCAACAGATTGCGAAGTAGTACGGCTTGCATGCGCAACATACAAAAACAAAAAATCCCCAATGCACGAGTTCATTAAACTTATGCTCCTCTCGTCAGACGAACACAGTCATTAACGGTAAATGGAAAGCGAATCAAAATCTTACCTTATCAAATGCAGAATTCATTTTGAAAAGAAGTAGGTAAATATAAAACTTAAAAAAAATACAAGAACTATTTTTATTTTAAATCTTTTCGATTTATTTTTTGTTCTCTCGTCACGTTTCACACTACCGGAAGCACAAAAACGAAAATATCGCACATGTACTAGCGAATTGTGATGCCAAAACCCGAATGAGAATTTAAAACTGCAAAGAATCACACAGAGCCGCGCGTTCGGTAGCAAGCTTACTCCGCGAATACCGTCGATGAACTGCCCGTGAAAACGATCTGAAATCATTGATTAACTCGCCTATATGGGTACAAAAGAACAATAACAACGAAGAAAAAACAAATCTTTATCTATCGGCTCAGAGTTGGTTGGCTCTTCGGGGGCAAAACTTTCTTTTTACGATACGTGCACGATTGTAGGAAGTCAAGTCGAAGAAGTGGTGGGCAATTTATACATACACACATGTTGTATCTCACAGTGGGAGAAAAAGAAAACAGCTGATGTTGGGAGGCGAATTCGCCGCGCAACATTCAATGTTAAAAACTGGTTTCGCTTTTCCAATAAATTGCGGCTTAGAAATAATAACAAACCAACTAACGATTTAGTGTTTCGTTGAGTGCCTGGCTTATACTGAAAACAAACACACAATGGCTGGTGCTGTGCAAAGAGAGACTTTTGCTGACTAAATCTACACATGAGGTTGTAGGTAATATTTATTTTGATTCATAATCTGATGCGATATCTAAAATTTAATGGTACCTGCTCGTACAGTTGAGAACTAATTTTCTATTTTTTTTCATTTTCATTGTGGAACGGTAGCTCATTGTATTGCACTAAATAAAAACTAAGTCAAGGACACTTGTTTGGTATCATGATTACCGCATTTCTCATGACATAATTAACGAAAATAGAAGTAAACAAGAGGTAAAAAAAACAAACGAATATCAGATGGTGCTGATAATCCCAATTTTGATGCATCTAGATTTGAAATAGATTGTCACCCCTTGTCGAGTGGGGAATTTTTGGCTAGTGGAGCATTATGGTTCTATTTAGGGTTAATAAGCGTGTAAAACTAATTATAAATGTATTTGATGATGATCTAGTACAGGCAAGGTGCAGTAGGTTAAGAGTTGAGACCCACGTCTATGCCGGCACATATTTCTTTTCTCAGGAACAGTTGTCAATAAATCTGAATGCATTGTTATTGGCGGAGGCCATCATCCAAGTCCACACTATCTAGAGCTAGAAAAGTACTGATAGCCAACAAGGATAGACTTGATCTTTAGCCAGCTGAATGAAATTTCACACGCCAAGTTGGTTGAGGATCCTCTTCACTTGTAAGACCCATCGGCTTCGTGGGCGTCCGCTATTGTGGTGTCTCATTACTGGTTCAGACTCGAAGTCTATGCCCTTTACATTGCATAGCCATCTTAGGCGTTGAATGCGTAGACTCTCATATAGACTCATGTCGTCGTACAGCGAGTAAAGTTCATAGTTCAATCTTTGCCAAAATTCATCGAAATCAGGACCAAAGGTTGAATGAACAACTTTTCTCACGACAAGATTAAGGGTTTCTTTATCTCCTCTTGAGGTTGTCTTTGCTTTCACGCCATTTCGAGCAGGACAGGGATGATCGATGTATTATATAACGTGAGTTTGAAGAGAGGGCACTACTAAATTACCTCTTTGGCCAAAAGAAAATACGATTTGAAAGGATTATTATTTATTTAATCTGTGTACTGGTGGTATTCATACTATTAACCGCCGCACCGTCGTAATCGAAGCCCTTCACCACTTCAAAGTTTTAGCCGCCTATGGCCATTTCTTGTGGAGTCGTTGATGTTGTGCGTCCTTTCTCGATGACATCATATACTTAATTTTGTCCTTTTTCAATAACAGCAAATTTCGGCCACTCATGTGCCTATTGTGTGACAATTGAGTTATGCACGACCATCTCAAGACTGATGTTGACAAAGTCACATGACAACGACTTGGCTTGTCTAAAACCTTTTTTGACATTGAAGGTCTGAGCGAGTTCGTTTCCGACCTTGATAGAGCAGCGATAATACCCCACCGTCATCCTGCACAACCAGACGAGTTTTGCAGGAATGTCAAAACTAATGTAATAATAATATGAGTTTTATAGTCGATTTTTATGCACGTTTTAATACGGAGTCTTGAAATCGGCGAATAGGTGGTGGGTGTCGATCTGCATCTTTTGAGCCTTTTTTCCACGATCTGTAGTGTAAAGTTTGGGTCGATGATGGACTTCCCCGGCCTGAAGGCTAACAGATAAGGACTTATAAGATTATTTACGAAAAGTCACAAGGGCTCACATCAATTGGTAGAATAGATTTTATAAGCGGTGTTTACCGACTCATCCCTCGGTAGTAGAGGTAGTTAGAGGGTTATGATAATGATGCCACAGGTAATACTTCATATTCCGTGGAGCAAAATTTTGTCAATAGTAGGTGGCACATACCAGAAGCACAACTTAAGCTTTTTTCTTGGCGCAAGCTTAATTTATGTCAAGATCTGAGACCGCAGTGCTGCTTAACTTTTAAGTAGAATTTCCCCATTTAAGAGACTCTGGATTAATTGTTACAAGAAAGAACAATTGTGAACCACTATGCGGTATAAACACTGAAATATCAATTTCCCGCGAATTTACCAGAATATCGCACATACGCCTAGGTGTAAAGATTTGTAATTGTATTTATTTATTTTTTTTTTTCATAAATTGCGTGCGCAAATAGGTGTCCGGAGTCAGACGGGATAAATACAGAGACTGAGAGAATAATTGACTAGGAACAGTATATAGGTTTGAAGAACTAGTGTAGCTTAGGTTGAACTGATGGGCATTCTGGCGAGATGAATATTGATCAGGGAGAGGAAGGATGCCGCTTAGGAGCAAAGCAAATTGACACAAAAGCTTAAGGTTCTCAATACACAACACTCGATAACTCTTTTCTGGGTCATAGGGCTGGGGGACATAGCCCGCAATGAGTAAAATACATTTACCCACCTTTGACAGTTCATAGAACACTCAGAAAACTAGGAAATGCACGTTAGAAATCTATGACCACAAATGGGTCTTACCATGGCTGAGATATCTGCCACTGCCTCAGCCATCCGATTAATAGAATGCTAGGAGAATGCTTCTTCCAAGACCTGTATTAACTAACCAATGTCCCTCAAAATCTATTTTCAGGTTTATCAGGACATGAGCACTGTTGAAAAGTTACGTGTCTATTCTCTCTACTGTGTATCAGAGGTGTCAGGTCTACTGAGTACCCCCTAACCTAACCTTACAGAGACACAGCATGTCTCTGTTCCAGCGACTGCTTGACTTTGGCTGTCTCCAATAAGTTTGGTCTTTAAAATCGTTCATATTTTTTGGATCAAAGTCTGAAAATTCGCTGAAAGCTTATCATGCATTCTATAAATAAAACACCAATGTCTTTGTATCACTGAATAATTCCTAAACCTTTATTAAAGATGTATTTCTTGAATTTTAACACAACGCTTACACTGCTTGGCTTTGCTTTTAATAAATTATATGTATCCGTTGTTAGTCCATTCGGGAAGTAAATTTTCACTTTCGATGTCTGTCCAAATGTACTGTCGATTTTACCGATTTCACCAGTAGACAGCTCAATCGTCTTACCAACGTACATGTCTCGATTTCCCTCTTTTTTGAATAAATTCTGCACGATGACCTGTTGCTCGTTAACAACCCTCTGAATCGTGCCCTGTTTTTGCTTATTCCGATAAATCTTAAGATTTGGAAAGACCTCGGTTGCATAACTAGAAGAATGCGTTAGCCAGACAATCGACCCCCAAAAAGCCAAGCGGCACATACTGACATTGATGTCCAAATCAAGCTTAGAAGCAATCAACATACTGTCCGCAGTGGCCAAGATGGGACTCTCAAATTCCAAGAGTACAAAGCAAGTGCATTCAAGATTATCATCACTAGTTAACTCTTCCAGGTATTCATATTCTTTGCTCAGATCGAACTGGGATCCCGAAATATTGTCTTTAAGCAGGATTACCTTTGCCATGACTGTTTCATGCCCGATGGTAACATGGAACTTACTCTTCGATTTAACGGGCAACTTATAGTAGTTTATTCTATTGAATTGAACTACTGCCGCATATATGAACGAGATATATCCCGGTTGTGAAATTACCCCCCGTTCCATCTTTTTCGCGTTGAATTGTGTCACACAAACGCCAATACGATCTCCCATTCCAGCGGTCTGTACGGGGCACTTGAACATTTGAATGGATTTGATTTTTCGCTGTTCCTTAATAGATGGGAGTTCAATGGTGTCGTTCACAGACAGTCTTCCTTGAATAATTGTACCCGTGCAAACAGTTCCTTGGCCCTTGATCGGAAAACAGTGATCCACATACATCAACAATGGCTTTTTAAAATCTCTCTGAGGAATATACAGCTGCTCTTTGAGTCCTATTAAAAATACATCAAAGTTAGTTTGATTTAGGGCAGATACACAAAATATCGGCACATCTTGGAAAGCTGTTTTGGAGAAGGTTTTCTTCAACTTAATGATTAGTTTGTTTAGATACGACTCTCGTTGTTTCTCTTCAACCATGTCTATTTTGTTAACAACAACAATCAGCTTCTTCTGCAGTATTTCGCCGATGAGAATACACTCGGCAGTTTGTGTTTGAACACCCTTCTGTGCATCAATGACTAGAATCATCAAATCAATTATCTGTGCTCCTCCTATTATAGTTCGTATGAGGCTAGCATGTCCTGGACAGTCGACAAACGTGAGTTGCACTTGTTTTGCTGTTGTGCATGCCTGGAGATGTTCCGGTGTGTCTATTACAAGACCACTGAAGCCTAAGTCCAGCGTTATACCTCTTTCCTTAGATTGCGGATTTTTGTCAAACGCTGCAGTACTGGATACGGTGCTGAGGACTCGGGCCAGAGTAGTTTTCCCGGAATCAACATGACCGAGGAATCCAATGTTTATATTTATCATTTCTTTTTTTTTTTAAATAGAAAAATCACTTGTTTTGAAAATGTAAACTAGATAGACGTCAAAATGAAGAGACGACATTCACAGGGTGATTTGAACATTTCTTATCATGTCAGTCACAGATGCTTAAAATAGAGAGGAACAAAATTGTCGACGTGTTAGACATAATTATTGATTTTATTTCTCCTCGTGTTGCCCTGATGAAATATATTATATTTCTTATCAAACAACGATTTAATATAGTAATTTGCCCAAATAGGTGTTATACATATAAATGATTTTAAAAACACCACGTTACGCGACAATGAAAAGTGGCAACACTTATATCCACTTGTCATATTCATGGCTTCCACAAGGTAAAATTTGTTATTCCATCTCCAAGAAATCTGGACTCCGAATTCCGACTGGTGAGCCACGAAACTATGGAAAACGATGTTGAATCGCTAAGAAATCAGCTGGCAGTGGCTCGAACTGAAATAAACAAACTAAGGTAAATTCCATTGAAGCCCTTTGACCACCGTTTGATAGTAAATTTCAATTGCACCCACAGACAACAAGTGAAAAATCTCAGCCATGTACACCGGAAAGATGTTGACGAATTGACAAAAGTATTGAGTGAATTTCGTTGCGAAGGATGCCGTCAAAACGATGAAAATACAAAGAATCGCAACGATGCCGTGGTCAAGGTAATAGTGAATTCGACCCCTGAAATGTAATTTATACCCGCCAACTTTCAGGAGTCAAAGTGTTGTCACAATCAATCAACTCATTTCCGCGCAATTGGAGTTATCAAGACATCGTTTCCAGAGAAACGCGCCGTGCCAAGACAGTCTACAGTTGGTGCTCGCCTCAAAGGTGTTATTGAGCTGAATGCAGAAGTCTTCAATAACCCCGAGCACTCACTGGACGGCTTAGAGGAATATTCCCACCTTTGGATCATATATCATTTTCACAAGAACAATTCTCATCCGAAGGCAAAAGTGGCACCTCCTCGATTGGGTGGCGAACGCGTGGGAGTGTTTAGTACAAGATCCCCTCACAGGCCGTGCCCCATAGGGCTGTCACTTGTGGAAATTGACAAGATTGATGGTGCTACAATAGTGTTCTGTGGAACTGACATGGTGGATGGTACCCCAGTTCTAGACATCAAGCCATACATTCCATTCTACGATGCACCCAATACTGTGGAGTCAGGTAAAGATTGAAAGAATTTTTTTGGTTTTTCGTGCATAATTGTATGCATATATGTATCGACAGGCCGATTGTCCGTAGCGGAGCCTCCAGTGGATTTTTACAACTCACGTCAAGAGCCCGACGGGGAAGAGTCTGATCTGGAACTAAATGGTGCCGTAGCCCTACCGAATCCACCAAACTTCGCAAACCACATATCCCCACCACCCACAGCTGTGAGAGTTCCCAACTGGGTTGCGGCCGGGCACCGTTTGAACGTAGTTTTCAACGAACGAGCCGACATTCAACTGCATGAGTTAAAGGTGAACCCGCAATGCATTGTGGACATACTTGAAGCTGACCCCCGATCTGTGTACCTACGGACAAAATATGGTTCACAGATATTCACTTTTCAGCTGAGTGAAGTCACAGTCACTTGCAAGTTCGACGATAAGAATTCCACCGTGACAGTCGTACAAATTAGACGCACAGAAAACGTGCAAGACGAGAGCACTTAAAGTTTATTCATCTATTTTAGCAATGTGATTTAGGTAAATTATTTCTTATACAACTTGTTGTTCGTCCCCTATTGTTGGCAAAACTAGCCTTCAATCTTCACAAAAAACAATCCACCGACCTTTCTATCGGCACTACGCTTAGTCTACAGAAGCAGTTCAGTTCTATAGTTTGAATTTATGTAAGCATGACGACAGAATGGTTTCTGTAATGATTTATTTTGGAACGGAGGACAAGATTCGGAAAGTGAAAACTGACTGTTTAGAGTTTGGGCAAAATCAAATTTGTCATGTAAATATTTAGCTTGAGTTTTTTTTCTCAATATAGGTGTGTTTTATTGAGAACCATTACTGAGCTGAGTACTGACTTCAATAAAACACGCCTAGTACTAATTGGGTTTCTTGCCGAAAAGATCTAATGTTAAGCTTAGTCTTTTCCATGACGTTCAGTTGGGCACTATGTTCAAGAGTTTAAATCAACTCTGGTAGTTGGTCTTAGAAGAGCGAGCATTTTTTCTATCAATAAGAATGAACTTACTTTTACAATAGGTAATCATAATTGTTTATGTTTATTGTCTTCTTGTAGTAATAAAATGCAGACGTTGTGATAGAAAATGTGTCGTTTTGATTTTATGGAGTGATGTAAAACAATATTTTTTTTACCAAGGTGAAGTTCATATGTTCTACTCCTTGGCTCATTATTTGTAGAACTTATACTAAAGATAGATGTTCGTTATTCAAGAAGAAACTCAGTAACACAGTGACACATCAAGAACCGTTATTCAGCATCGCAAGTTTTGGAAGGATCGCGGATCGTACTTCATCAGCTTCATCCGCTATCCTGATTGATGCCATCGTGTACTTTTATATTTTGCTAATACGCTGTTCCAGATTTTGTGGCGTGTACTCGATCTGGCTAGACGATTCATGTACAGTTTACTGAAGGTAATACCATTCGCAATTACTAACTTAGAAATGAACGCGCTTATAAATTGATTTGGACTCAGTAATTATTTTGCAGATACATACTCAAACTTCCTTTATTAGGTAATTTTACCTTGCCCCTTATTTGAAGCACAACTTTCCATGCTTTACCTTAAAAATATCAATTACCTCACAGGCACCCTGTGATGAACATCATTAACGCTGCCAACATTGCGATGTCAAATATGTATCGGCATTTCATTCTACTACAGAGTTTATCTTCATTTCATAGCAATTACTCCGAGTGGATTGACATTGACAGCGGCTGAAAACACAGTTCTTCTATTTCTGCCTAAGTAATTAATAAATATTTCTGTTTATCAATAACTATCGCCTTTCAATGCTAAATTCCTTCTATCGCCTTTATCGTAAAGTGTTTGCTTGAGTTTAAGTTTTTCAACTAGAGGGTGTTGGTTGATCCAAACTTGTTCAGCTTTTATCTGTCAAGTTCTTTTTTTCGCACTCAATTCATTTTGCTCTTGTGTTTACTGAAAATCAGAATGAATCATATTTATGTATTCTAGTACATTTATAGTATTGGGTATCGTCACCTAAAAGAACAAATTACATATTAATTTGTTTTATATCGATATAAAAACTAAATCCAATACAATAAATCATTTTTCAAATAGATAAATCAGTCGTGCAACAATAATTTTCACCCAAAACCGAGCAGCACGATGGAGCAAACTAACATCAGTGACGCCGAAAAAGTGAGAATCGTGTCCGATTTTATTCTTCATGCACCGCCTGGAGAATTCAATGAAGTATTTAACGATGTCCGTGAGTTGCTCAAAAATGATGGACTACTGAAAGAAGGTGCAAGTTCAGCATTCGCTCAGTATAACAAAGATCAATTGACCCCGGTGAGGATTGAAGGCAGTGAACATAACGCTGTTATTTCAGAATACAATGACCTAGGTAAGTTGCATACTTAATGAGGGCCAAGTATACTCTGTTACCATATATGGTAATCGAACAAATTTAATTGGGTTGCAATAATACGTTTCTATTTGATAAAGAAATAACTGAGAATTTAAAGATCAATATTCATAGAAACTGGATTTCGATATAATGTCAAAGGTAATGTGGTTTGATTAAATAGCAGAAGATGTGATGTTTGGTGTATGAACCCATGTATGTTTGCTCTATGAGTATGGTGCTGATTTAACAAATTGAAAGGATATAATGAGTCATCTTCAGTAAACATAAAAATTGTTACAAAAAAGCAGTTCTGATAACGTATGTACATATTTCCTGAACCTTGTCAATTTCATAGAGTGTTTAATTCAATTTCTTAACAAATTGTATAATTTCTTATCGCTTCTGTATGAAACTGTGATATCATGTTTGCATTATGTGTGAACATACATAGTTACGCCTTATCATGCAAGGGTTTAATGCTTTTTTCAAATGAAATTGATGGATCGAGTCTGGAAGCTTGTACATTACTTAAAAAAAATACCTAACTTGCATCCTTCGGCAGGTTACTCAATTTGTTTGTGTAAAATTAGCGTCACTAGCGACCAATTTGCATCACTTAAATGACTTATTTTGGGCGTGCACATATAAACACAGAGACAAAGTAATTGCCTGGGCTTCGTGTATGTTTCTTTAGGAGAACAGCAACATTGTTGAACCTTGTCTTTTAAAACACCGAAAAGGTGACAATTTGAATATCCTAAAAGTAGGAAAGTTTACCAACTGGTTTACTATTTGGTCATTAGTCAGATCAAATATTGAATCAGATAGCACAACAAATTCGTTCAAGCATTTAAATTCGAGACAATGGCGCCTTTATGGGCGGTTATTGACGTCGCAGCTGGAGATGCACATACCTACACTGTGTTGGAAGTGCTTACTTAACAAATTCCTCAAACATGAATCACTTTACACAAAAAAAATTGATATTAATATGTTCTAACTAACGATCTCTCACACACTTTAGGAAGCGGACGTTTTTATGATCCACGCACTAAGCAATCATTCAAGTATGATCATTTGCGAAAAGAAGCCACTGACTATCAGAACTTGGAAAGTGATGCTATTGCCGAAGCGTGGCGTTCTGCTTTGGACATTGAAGCGATCGCGTATACTTCCAATCACTACAGGCATGGTGTAGGTTACTTCTTACCGATCAAATCTCTCTCCTCCATCTCACCAGAGCTTTTTCTTTCGTTCTAGGTCTGTTCTGTTTTCGGCAAATCACAAGGTAGCCAAATCACCTTAACAATCTGTATTGAAGATCATCAATTCCAACCGAAGAACTATTGGAATGGTCGATGGCGATCCCAGTGGCACGTCAGCTTTCAGCCAGGCAACGGAAGTGCGGAACTCAAAGGTGTCTTAAAAGTGCAGGTTCGAAGAAGTCTATCATCCAAGTGGACACTCGACTAATAGAAGTTTTATTTTTCTTCAATTCAAAAGGTTCATTACTATGAGGATGGTAATGTTCAGTTAGTGTCATCAAAAGAGTGCCGTGATGCTGTTATAGTGAGCAATGAACAACAAACCGCCAGAGAGATTATACGACTAATTGAAGAGGCCGAAAATGAATACCAGCTGGCAATATCTGAAAACTATCAAACAATGTCAGACACAACATTTAAGGCCATGCGCAGACAACTACCAATCACACGAACTAAAATCGATTGGACCAAGATCGTTTCGTACAGTATTGGTAAAGAACTGAAAACGCAATAAGGCAACATTAAGAAACTGTTCTTTTTCTTTAAATGAAACAAAAACAAAAACAAAAAACCTATTATAACAAAAGAAAACACAAAAACAAACAGAAAAAAATAAAGAAAATTATCAACTTATATATATATTTTGTTGTGAGAAAAGTGGCATTGCGGCTAAATCATAAACAAAAGCAAAAGTGTATTATGTGTTTCATGCCGTTCAAAACAAATTTGTTTCTAATTAAATATTAACACTTACATTTACTTTCTGTTTGTATTCAATTATTTTATATTTTCTACAACATCAAATACTGTTTTCTTCTATCCATTGGTCATATATTCTTTTTTTATACACAATTCGATTTGTTCATAAAAAAAAGTATACTATATAAATTTTTATAAATATATATTTTTATCAGTAGATAATAAAGCAATTCTTCAAACGAATAATTTAAATAAAAACAAAATTTATTTACATCCTATTGAATTGTCGGCTGTTTTGTTTATTTCGTTTTTTTGTAGTGTAATAGTGTCGTATTTTCGAGTCCAATTGTGTGAATTGCGTCCAGAATAAGTCATATTTTTTTGTTCGTTTTCGTTTGGTTTGGTTTCAAAATTGTTCACTTTTTTGTTTCTAGTACAAATTCGAGAATGAACATAAATGCAAGTAGAACATTTTAAAATACCACTATTCAAAGTGAATCGAAATAAAAAAACAAACATGATATGTATAAATTTCGACCGAAAGTCGATATTTAAAAAGAAATGCTTAACAAAAAATAGTTAAAACAAGCTCTAGTAAATAAAGTCGTCAATTTGTTAATCGTAAAAATTAATCGTATCATTCTTTGCTCTGGTCGAAAGCTAATGGAATGCAGGGAAGTTGAAGATATTCTTTACCACACATTCGTTGATCGCTCAGTCATGCTTAACTGAAAAACGAAAACAATTTACACCTTTCAGTCAATTTTTTTATTCAAATAAATCAACACTTAAAAGTATAACATAGCGCACACAGCCCAAGCTTTAGGATAGATTGTTCAACCTTCACTCTTTTTCAGTATAATGAAGCGTTTATCCGGTTGCGACTTAATCTCTAGATCTAGACGGTCCAAAATCCAACCCAATTCGTCCGACCTCGTTGCCGTGAAAAACATTGTACCTGAGTGAATAGAAAACAATTCTGTATAAACGGACAATGTAGATATACCAACACTACCTTTATCCTTTGGTCCTTTTACAGAAACTTCGAACTGTGCTTTTTGTCCATCGCAAATATTCTTTTTGCTATCGGCCAATTCAAAGCCGGTGTCTTTAATTGGTTCCCCCAAAAGACTCACCGCACCTGTAAATAAATCACTTTTACTTTGTATATCCACTGAATCCAACAACCTTCTCAGACCTTTATGTTGCCTTAGTGTCTGAAGAGCACTTTTGAAGTAGTCGGCGTTCCTTATCCGGTCCTGAATTTTATATCGCATATAGACAACACCCGATATAGAGGCGATAGCGCCGTAAACAGCAATCTTTGCTAGTGTCTTATTAGAAGGGAATTTCATTCTAACAAAGTGTTTCTCAATTCAGGAAACAATAACATATCCTCTTTAATGTCAATATGTTTTCAAAGTTTTTTCATCTAGACATGTTGAGCTCACTGCTTGTGGGTGGTGGATCAGCTGAGATTATGCAATTTTTGACAGAATCAATGAATAGCTCTGTTCGACTTAAGGTCGTTCCTATAAACATAGTTTTTCAACAAAATCTGAAAGAAATCATTTCATTTGATTTCTAGATTAGCGGCTTTCACACTCAAAAACTTGTCGCGACGATTTTACATTAAACGCTCGTGACAAGCATAGAAAAATAGTTATTAAACCTCGATATCCCGTTAACTAGGCAAATAGAATCATTTTATATTTTGTGCTTATTTCATTGAGTTCTAAGTTGAGTTCTAAGTTGTACGTAAAACGTCTTAACTCAGTTTGGAACACATTTTCTTTTCTTACTATCATTGGATATAATGCCGCTTTCTAAAGCTTGACGAATCAGATAAACACCGTCATCCAAATAAGAAATCATTAAGCCATCGTATAAATTTGTCACAAGCGAAATATGATTAAAAGTTTTATTCGACGTTTTACTTCGGCACACAACTGTGCCATTTGACTTAAGTGAAAATGAATTTGATAAATGTCATCCGCCAGTTCATTTTGATAACCATATGACAGAACATAACAAAGTTTTGTGGTTATGAACTCGGTAAAATTTTCGTATATTATTAAAATTAGATTGTTTTAGTAAAATAACGTTTTAAAAATGAGTTTTTCAATGATTTCTTCAATGTTAAACATGTGCAAGCAACGAATGCTGCCGGCAGCACTTATGGCAAGAAGTTACGCAAAACCTGCAGGTACTGTCAATGGCTACGAGTGTTTTGATCGAGTCTACAAGAAGTTTTTTTCATATTTTTAAGCATCACCAATGAAAAAGAAAAAGTTGGGTAAATTAGGACCCATCGTTGAAAAGAAGCTAATCCCAGTTGAAACAGATGCTAAAAAGCTGGTGACATACGTCTGTGGCAGCAATGTCAACAAAACCGGAGAGGACATTAAGGTATGATAACTACTTCAATGTGCCGAGTTATGGAATGAAGACTTTCGAAATTCTTTCAGATTAAACCTGATTCTGAATATCCTGAATGGTTGTGGCAAATAAATTATAAGGGAATTATTCCCCTGGAGGAGCTCGATCCAAATACAAAGCAGTACTGGCGAAGAATCCGTAAAATGGCGTTGAGAAGAAATAATAAGTTAGCAAAGCTGAGGAAGTTCTAGACTTGCGAATAAATGGTTTAATTTTGTTAATCTATACACGTTTGATTTGATATTTTCTATGGATTGATTGTGAAAGGATATCAACTCATGGCACAAGGGTCAAAATAACGCTGGAGAGTATACCTAACCGAGGCAGTCACAAAAAGAAAGATGTCTTACGCAACTGTGATAGTTTTACTCTTTTTTACCCTGAATGTCTCCCACATTTTTTTAAACGATACCTCATTCAGGTCACCAGATTATCACTTTGCGAATTCCTGCTATTCAAACCAAAGCACACATTTGAGAGCATACTCACAAGTTTCATGCAGCGAGTTGTGTATGTTTGCCAACTTTACTATCTTCAATTTGAAACAAGGTCATCTAATACACGTCAGGTACACTTGTTTTTAACTTCAAAATGAAGTGTATCTTTTTGCTTTCATTCCACTGTACAACAACGAGCGTAAATATAAATGGATACCGCTAAAAAAATTGCAACTGCCAAGAAAGTTGCCAGCTTAGTATCAATGCAATGCGGCATCAAACATTCTCACTTAAAGTCAATGTAATGACTCGTTCAAATATTTGGTTAAAGATGATGACAGTGGCAAATAATAATTGATAATTAATATAAATGTGTATCGATAATGTCGTTTTAACAGGTATTCACTCAGCGCAATCTTATCATGTTTCCTATCGTTCTCAAGGGTCTCTTTGTACTATTCCGAGAAGACCTCAATCTCTGTTTTGGTATAAATACCATCACTTGCGCTATCTTTTTTCAGTTTTTTTTTCCCTGTACAAATAGTTATTTTTCGATGAGGATATACTCTTTGCTTCTTTTTAGTGCACTTGTAGTTATACAAGTTTGTGCGGCACAGTCTAAAAGTGAGTTCATTTTTGTATTTAAGGATGATTCTATTTCTGTTGATACAACTGTTCAGAAATCGTTTTGCAACCCCACTGAACTAGGTTATTTTAAAGAAGTTGAGTTTGCGACTTGTTCTTTCGTGTATATCTCTACTTCTTTTGACGCTGACAGAAGGCAGAGTGTACAGTGTAGTACTTTATGTTTTTTAAGATATTTCAGCAAAAAAGTGACAGTGTCTCACAAATTGCTTTATCACAATGGGTTCGACACGACCTAAGTGAGAGATGGCCCCACCGCGTCACCCACAGACCTACATATTGCTTAGTAGACTTCACAGTACGCCACATCTTACTATCATATCTGTACCGTGCGCATTTTAGGGACAACCTAGTTGAATGTTTGTTCTGAACGATCGACGACGATAATGAATGAAAAGCAAATTGAATACTTGCTCATATAAAAATATTTATTTGACAAATCCTTTAAAAATTAATCACATTTGGAAACTGCAACAGATTTAAGTGTAAATTGCTTGTAATTAGTGTAACAAAGGAACATCACAAAATGAGCGCATGAAAACACCGATATTGCGAGAATATACAAGTGTGGCAGTCTGGCAGGAACTGGAGCGTACAATAAACACAAAACCAGTACTACACTCATCAAAAGAGAGCTTCGATAGATCCATTTAAACCTCCGCGCCATTGGATCCCTTGTCATCGGTTCCATGTCACTAGTCAGGGATTGGAAAGCTAGAAAGATCATACTTAACGCAATAAATGGGACAACTAATATATCTTTTGTCAGTAGTGGAAACATGCTTAATGTGGAAATCTGTAAAAACCACATTAACATACATGGTTCGAAGGGATACAGAAGCATTGCAGGCAACGCCGGAAGAAGAATCGTTTTCTCATGAACTTGAAAAGAGAACAGAAAGAAAGTTAGTGCCGCATTGAAAAGTGAATAGAGGAAGGCAAGTTTTGATGGTTTTCTAAAGAGGTGTACTGCGATAGGAAGAAGTGCCAGTGAGGTGACCGCAAGGCAAATAAGTGCCATACTTTCATTGCTAAACAGAGTCTTCAATTTGATCAGTACATTAACTGCACACCAAACGTTTGAAACTTTATCTTCAAAGACACCTCGATTGAATGGGAAAATCCGCCGAACAACTGAAATGAAATGACTCCGATCGGAGATCCACGGCAACCACAAAATTGTGAAAGTGAGAATGACACTTGCTCCTATCTTAACCAGCTTCAAGGTTTTCGACAGTATCTTTTTCTCTTGAAAGCACACTTGAAGAAGGTACACAAAAAAGGGAACTGCATGGTACAGTTCCATTTGTTTGTAATTGAGGGCGAGTGAAAAGCAAATTGATGCGATTATGAATTTATCTCTAATTATTGCTATTATAGCCAGTCCGGCGAGGGCCAGTGATATGTTGTTGTACTGAAAGTGTCCGTTGTCGATTAGAATTTGTCCCGGATAAAATAAGCACACTGCTAGATGTTGTAGTTTTAAGTAGGATGTTTCTTTACGTATTCGCAACGAATCAATGCTAAGAACAGCAAGCAATAGTGTGGGAATGTATAGTAATAAGTCGGCTGCCAAAACGCTCAGTCTCATAAACAGCTTATGGTCTGGTGATTCAAACCCCCTGGACGAATGTAATTCAACGTATGATGTGTTTAAGTGTTTGGCTAGCTTGCCCAGAGCAAAACTGTGATACGCTGTCAGTGGAGGATAATCCAGCCCCCAGTAAAGCAAATCATTATCCGATGAATTCGTGTACCAATTCGATGGCTTTATATTCACACAAATCTCCTGCCAGTGCCGCTGTGCCTCGTAATCACCATACAATGGGGGTGTAGCCTCGCCGGAATAGGAATAGAGGGAAACCATTGATCTCAAGGCCACTGCAAAACATATCACTCCAGCGTATGAAACATTCTTTATACTAAACATCATATTTTCTTCTATTTTGATATAAATTTAATTGACCGAAACAAAAGTGGAATTGTAAACGACAGCAGCTGTCATCCCTGTCGTAGCGCAACGTATCGAACAACTTTGATCACACTATTGTGAATGCTTTGATATTTGGCACTTTAATGGTGAACAAGTACATTTCGAAACGTTTTTATCAATACTTTAGCAAACAAAACATTTGTTTGCAATTATCATTCTGTCACACAATTGTGATAACATAATCAGTCGAGTGCATTTTAAACAATTTAAGGCACGGCGGAATAACATTGGGTTTTATCAAAACATTTATCAAATGGAACTTTATGTTAAGTTTACAAAACTAGTGCAAAAACAAAAAAGCATTTTTTTATACATTTCCGTTACTTTGATTTTAATTTGCAATAAACTTGTTCTGCTTCCCGTGATTACGTGCACCCAGCATAGTAGTTTATTTGTAGAGTTTTTTTTTAATTACTTCGTTGTAATGCCATGAGTCAATTGCGTTGAAATTGCATCCTGGAGAAATTTTGACATTTCCAGAAATTCGAATGAATTAATATCAATGGAAATGATTATCTATGTCTTCTCATCAATATTTCATGTCTACATTTTGTACTGAATTCTTGCTGAAAATTACTTGAGAGACATTTTTAAATAACACTCACAAAGACCAATGTAACGATGCACTTAAAACAAAGTGCATCCAAACTTATGTAAAACGTCAACTTGGCAGCACTAATTTCATTTGTTTAAGCTAATTAAACACTGAACGCAGCATTCATCAAAAAAGTGACTTGCGTCTGCGTTCTTCTAACTCAGTGTGTTTTTGTTTATTTGTCTCGTTTAAATAAAGCATTAATTAACTGTTTAAAATTTATAAAACTCTATCGTAAATTTCAAATGCGAAATTTCAGCGTACGCTGCTGTTTTATCGCAGGAGTTTGAAGAAAATTTCAACATTCCGCTATTCCACAGTGAAAAACAGCCATGGAGGTATCTGAATACGAGTGTGGAATTCGTCAAGATGAAAGTGAGAATAAATCGGAACCGTACAAAATTGCGACAGATTCGGGGTACGATTCCATTTGCAATGATTATACCTCTGTGCTGTTGGAGAAAACCTTTAGCAAGGAAAGTTTCGATATCTTCAGTCCGAATTCACCAAATCAAACACCAAGCAAACAATCGAAAGCATTAAAATATCATATATCCACGCCTAAGAGCACTGTTTCAGTAAAAAGGCATTTCTATACCTCACAAAGTAGCATTTGCAACACATCAAAGCGCACTAAGTCAGACAATGATGAAAATAAGTACAAGATTGTTAATGCAAGTATTAATACGACTGATTACGCAAATTTGCAGCCACTTAAAGCCAAGGATAACATAGATTATACACCACAAAGTTTTCTGTTTATCAACCATTCAGTTCAAAGTTTTCAGCGTACATTAAACGATGATTCCATTGAGTGTAACCACTCCATTCAGAGCAACTGCCGTAGCCAAAGAAAACAAGTTTTGGTACCGGAAAGACCTTCAAAGAGGCAGCGATATTTTAAGCCCTCAGTGATACATTCGAAAAGGAAGTTAGAAATTGTGCCAGTGAATAAAAGAGTCTCAAGGACATACTGCAACGGAGCGCGTTACTTGAACATAGTCTGTAGGCTCGAACCATTTCCCAATATCCTAAGTGATATCTTCAATAATCTCAATAGTAAGGATTTGCTTAACATGTCACTTGTTTCAAAAAACTGGAGCAGGATTGTCAAATCGAACTCAAAAGCCAATGCGCGAATACAACAATACTTGAATGAATCGCACAACTTCAAGGAGAACCTTAAGGAGTCCGTGAAGCAAACCATTGTACATGTAGAACGCTTTCCCTTCGGACAATCGAACAAACTTACCACGTCGACTTATCTGTCAAACGCATCACCAGTCAACAACAGCTTCCACGAGAACCAGAATGTTGTGCAACAATTGTTCAAGAACGAAAGACTGGTCAAGTGTCCACGATGTAATAAAGGAAGTCGAGTCTCGGATTCAGCGGAAAAACTTCAGCCGACCGAAACCACACGTATACCATCGATATTTGATTCATTATGTGCCACAGCTACTGCTCAGGACCTAAACACTTCGGGCATAATTCACAAGCTAAAATCACAAGAAGAGCAGCCTCAGCGATTTGGTGTGTGCACCAGTTTATCCTGCAAGTACACGTTCTGCTTGAAATGCCTGTGTAGCTATCATCCTGGAGAGAATTGTAAGATTTCAGAGCCGGAATCTCCTTCGAAACTTATAATTAGTAAAACGAAGTCAAAACTCAAAAGCAAATCTTCGTGCAAATTAAGCTCCAAGCGACAGTCATTAAGAAGATTATGTTTTTCATAAATTTTTATGTGTTTTTTCTTTTTTATTGTATTATTTAATTTGTCAAGTAGTTATCGATGTTTTCTTTTTAAATAAACTAAAATGTTTTGAAGCTTTCGTCGAATTGTTTTTATTTCCAATTCTTTTGCTGAATATTTGCTATCTTATCTACATGTACTCCTCCTCATGAAATTCCCGCCTAGCTAATAAACCACTCCTTTGTTCTCAGAATATGTTGTCTGCTATCAAGGAACATGGGCCACGTATAGGCATTCAAATGGGAAATTCGACACAGCTCACATCGATCCTACACTGTGCACACATCTCATGTATGCCTTCTTTGGTGTGCAACAAGATGGTAACATTCGGATAATTGATCCTTATCTTGATTTGCAAGAGAATTGGGGCAGAGGGAACATCCGTAAATTTACCGATCTGAAGAGGATCAATCCGCAGCTGAAGGTTCTTGCTGCAATTGGCGGGT
Source organism: Eristalis arbustorum (assembly GCA_916610145.1). Classification (NCBI taxonomy): domain Eukaryota; kingdom Metazoa; phylum Arthropoda; class Insecta; order Diptera; family Syrphidae; genus Eristalis; species Eristalis arbustorum. Next base: position 23,452,269 of record OU744319.1, read on the forward strand.
GGAATGAGGGTTCAGCTAACTTTTCAGATATTGCCAACGATTCAATAAGAAGGAGCCGATTTATATCATCGTCGGTAGCCTTCTTGAAGAAACATGGCTTCGATGGACTTGATCTTGACTGGGAATATCCGAATCAAAGGCACGAGTATACAGACCGCGACGACAAAGCTAATTTTGTGACTTTGTTAAGGGAACTAAAGCAACGGTGACTATTTAGTACACATACCAGTGCTTGAATATGAATTATTGCAAATATTTCAGATTGAGCTCAGAGAACTTACTGCTGACAGCTGCCGTTGGCTCTGCAGAGTTTTCATCTTCTGTGTCGTACAACATTCCGGAGGTCAGCAAGTACTTGGACATCATAAACATAATGGCGTACGACTTGCATGGTTCATGGGATGAACTGACCGGCATCAATGCTCCGCTATATGCAGGCCCGCACGACAAGACCGACATACAAAAACAATTGAATGTGAATGCAAGTCTATTGTATTGGTTAAACAATGGTAATGCAAATATCCACCACTCCACTCTTAGTTCTTCTAGTTAAATCGATTTCATTTCAGGTGGAATTAGAGAGAAAATTGTTCTGGGCTTACCATTCTATGGCCGTACATTCACATTAGCCGATCCAAGCAAGAACACACCAGGCTCACCGCATTTGGGAAGAGGTCTGCCCGGTCAGTATTCAAATGAACCAGGTCACATTGGCTACAACGAGATATGCGAGAAAATGCTCACGGAGGACTGGAACTATGTGTGGGAAGACACTCAGAAAGTGCCGTACATATATCGCGGTGACCAGTGGATCGGGTTCGAGAACACCAGGAGTATTCAGTACAAAACACAATTCGCTATGGATAATGGACTTGCGGGCATAATGATTTGGTCGCTGGAATCTGATGATTTTCATGGCATTTGTGGAGAGAAATATCCTCTACTCAAAACAATCAATTCGTTATTGTCTGGGAAAACAACCTTTTCAATCAGCCCTTCTGCATTGTCTGTGGGTTCAGCAGCTTCTGTGGCAGCAGTACAATCAGTCGCAGCAGCACAACCAGTAACATCAGCTCCACAAGTGGCACCAGTACAACCAGTTACACCAGCTCCACAAGTAGCAGCAGTACGACCACCTCAACAAACTCCAGCACCCCCAGCGCATCTTCCAATCGAAGAATTGTGTCAGAGATCAGCGGGCTTTCTAAGGGATCCAGATGATTGCTCCAAATTCTACTATTGCGCAACCGAGATAATGTACCACTTTAAATGTCCGCCGAATCTAGTGTTCGACACCGATGTCAACGCTTGCAACTATCAGGAGTACGTGGTGTGCAACTAAGGATCCGATACGGAATGTGATATAAAATGCACATATTTTTATTTTTATTTTTATGATTCACATGGCTGGTAAATTATATTTTGCATAATTGATTAGCCTTGGGTCTTTGAATGTTGTTGCTTAATCATGCCGGGCATCGTGTGTAAGTATGTACAGGCATTGGAAGCATAAGTTGTTGTTACGGAACTAAAAAAACCCATCCTATGTAATACCGTTAGTCACGAAAAAATTGTTTGATACATATATTGCCAAGGTATCGTTGCGTCCCTGCTCCTTACTCGCGGTAAAACGCTCAATACTTTACGATACTTTCGCAAGAGTCAACATTGCCTGATAGACGAAGTATGATTGTGCAATGATGTGCATAATGATGCTAAAAATTGGACTCCTAAAAATTGCCATTGATTCTTCGTCCTATTCTTTTTTTTCTTCTGCTTTTAATGGTGCTACAGTCCGCGGTGAACCTGGGGCTCAGCTTACACGCCTCTCCAGCTGACACAAACCTAAGCCAGCTGCCTCCAATTTCGCACGCCAAGTTGGTTAAAGCCCTTCTCCACTTGTGTGCGCCATCGGTTTCATGGGCGTCCTCTATTGCGTTGTCTCACTGGTTCAAATCGAAGACTCTTCCGGTTGCAGCAATGTTGTCCAGACACTCTAAAAGGACTAGTCATATTAGTAATTGAATCCTCAAAGGGCTGGCTGGACTCATGTCGTTGTACAGCCCCGTTGAATCTTCTCCAAGAACCATCAATAGACAGGACCCAAGATTGAACGCAGAACTCTCTCGAGAAGACCAAGAGCTTTTTCACCCTCTCTTGAGATAGTCCAGTCTTCCGCGACACACACCAGTACAGAGCTGATCCACGTCTTACTTATTCTTCGAGAGAAGGCTTTACTTCTCAATTGCGTCAATTGATTCAATAAAACAGCGCTTGGCAAGAGTTGTTCTGCGTTTGATCTCGGACTGATTTTGTTCGTACAATTTTTTGGGAACCGAGGTAGTCGAAGTCCTTAATCACGTCAAGTATGTAGCTGCCTAGGGTGACGCTCTGACCGAGTCGTCGATGTTCTACATCCATTCTCGATAACAGCATGTACATAGTTTGGCCTCATAGACTGCTGCCTCCTTTAAAAACGCTACATTGACGGCTATGTTCGACTACTCAAGTCAATGTCATCGGCGTATGGTAGCAGTTGTATGAATATCATGCCTCTTGTGTTGGCGAGAAAATATTGCACGACCTTCCCAAGAATTATGTTCAAAACAATCGTATGACAGCGCGTCACCTTACCTAAAACCTTTTTTTTTACATTGAAGGTCCCGGTTAATTCGTTACCGACCTTGATGGAGCAGCTATCGTTTTCAAGCAATATATAAAGTACCAACTGTTCGACTGACTCACTCTAAACAAAACCATTCACATGATAAATAGAAAATATAAAATAGTTTATTTACATTTAATATCTTCTTGAGCTGAAGACATTGTAGAAGGCAGGGTACATAAAATATTGCAGCTTATGTACGCATTTAAATACTTCATTTAAAATCTATCAACGTTTGAGTTTTTTTTTAATTAATATAAAACATTTATCTTTATGTTTCCTTAATGATTATGATAAATATCACTATTCATAAAAGAGAGAGAGAGAGATTATCGTCTGCGCTGCCGCTTATTCTCTTCGTGTGCTTCTTTTGAATTTGGAAAATTCCTTTGCAACAAGTCTAGAAAGCATTGCCAGTGCAATTATATTGGAACATATTAGCATGGTGAACACGTTCTGCCAACTGTGCGACGATATCATTCCGGCTAGGAGAGGACCAACAGCAGCACCTGTACATTTGAAACGAGAGTTGTTTGTGAATTTGATTATTTTGCGTAATGTATTGCATACCAATTGAACCAGTGCCGTCAATTATTGCTGTTACTGTAGCTAGAGCTTTAGCGTTGCCCTCCAGTGAACTGTGCTGTCCCAGTTCTGCACTGACAGATGTCGTGATCAAAGCGTAGGGTCCGTTTACAAAAATACCACCGAAGAAGAGCAGAGCAATGCTAACACCCACTGACACAGCTCCATAATGGTTGTACAGAAGAAGCTAGAGAGGATGCATATCAAATTAATTTTCCCCTATTGCGGATCATCGTGGATTCAAACTTACGACTGGACACGCCAAGAAGATCATAACTGAGCAGGTAATGGCTGACATACCCGTGTAATCAGAAACTACACCGGCGGTTATTGCACCAACAATGCCCCCGACATCGAAAAGAGTCGACAAATCAGCGCTTAAGCTAGCGCCAAGTGTAGCTAAGGAGGAAAATCAAATGATTAAGGCGCTGCTTTAGAGACAGAGTGTGGTGCAACTTACTGGACGATTGAATGTATAGAGGTAACCAGTAAAGAAATGTGTAGCTCACAAGCTTCGAGAAGAATAAGCACAGTGAGAAGTCAATAACTCCTGGTATTTTTAACGCGCTCACTATTCCGATTGGGCTTCCACCATGGGTGGCTGTGGGAGCTCTTTCCAAAATGGGCGTTCTTTCTGTTGGACGGTAGCTAACCTCCTAGAGGAAAAAGAAGTTATTATTGTTCCCACACGTCGTATTGGGCACACTTACAGAATCCATGCCACCCATATTAGACACATCATCAACGCCAGCCTATAGACACAATTAGACGATTAGTAAATGTAAGCAACTCTATTTCTCCAGTCCTTACCGCATCACGAAAATCAATAGTACCCTCCTCATAGTCAGACAAATTCTCTAGACGTCGTTCGGTTGATGATCTTGGATGCAATCCAACCAATTCTGGTGAATCGACTAAAAATAAAAATATCACAAAACCCATGGCAGCCATTATCACACCAGGCACTATGAATGACAAGGCCCAATCTTGCTCAACATAATGCGCTGCAATCAGGGAACCCAATATGTTCCCGATCGATGTGTGACTGTTCCAAATGCCAAAGATGAGGCCCCTCTTCGATTTGCCAAACCATCGTCCGACAACAGTCACCACCCCCGGCCAACCGGTCGTTTGAGCGATCCCAGCCAGTGCTTGTATTATCAAAAAATACCACAGATTGTGAATATTGTACGTCTTTGCAATGCCAAAGAGATAGGAGAATATCCCAGATAGGATCATCCCCAGTGACAGGAAGTAACGAAGCGACACACGTTCAGCGACGAATCCCGATATGAACATCGACACGCCATAGGAAAAAAGGAATGCCGAGTCGAGCGCACCGAACAATTGCTGAGCATCGTGTTTATCTAAGGGAAAGTATGTGTTATGTTCGAATGAATCCATAAACTCCTGATGGCTTACCAAACGGTGCATATCCACCCTCTGTTGTAGAGTTATCCGGATTGGTGTGATTTGTGTGAAGGACCGACTTAACTACTGAGATTGGTTTCCGCGACATATGGTAGCAGGTGTAGGCAAGAAAAGTAAGTACTAGGATGGATGTTTTGAATCTGCAAGAAGAAATGTAACGGTGGTTAGTAAATGTAAATAGAAATATTGTGAGATGAGAATATGATTCCATTGAACGCAGCAAACACCAGTTTCACTGATAATGCTGCGGGTGTATAACTGTCATGGAAAGTTTACGAAAATGTGTCAAAACAAGAGGAATACGAGATGATTCTCTGAAAAACAACACACACGATGTGATTCTCTTTGCTTACAACATTTGCTTGGATTAAACAAAAATAGGCATAAATTCACAGTTTAGAAGGATTTTGGGCCGCACTGCTTATCACCCATTAAATGGCAGTCAACTAGGAGTTTGCAACTCTGAATTTATTTTCAAGTTGAGCCGACACACTTTAAGGATTTGGGGGGCCTGCATGGTGATTGACATGGATTGGACCAGTAGCGCGAAAATTCAGTTCGTAATGTATTATGTACTTGCTTTACCTCCTAGGCCAAAATAGTATGTGCGAGATTGTCTACGGCCTTGTGAATATGTAACCTGGTCCAGCAGCCCGCTATGGAAACCGCCGGATAAAGACTAATAGCAAATTGACAACCTTGGGGTATCACCGGATCAAGTTTGGATTCTGGAATGTAAAGACGCTTAGTGATTCTCAGAGTGGTAGACCTCAGAAGTTCTGAGTCAGAACGCCAGATTCCTTTACTCGAATATGAGTTTATATTGTATAAATTGGACAGATTGAGAGTAAGTGAGATAAGATGCTTAGATGGAGGTGAGTAGCAATTTCCAATGCGTAACCTCTACACCGGAAGACCAACCGGAAGTCAGCGTGGATATGGACTGCAGTTAACACCTACAACACACAGAGGCGTAATATCCAGCCAGCCGCACGATGATATGATTTTAACGAACGGATCCCGGAGGAGAGCATGTCGCGTCACCATTATACAATATCATGCCCTCACGAATGGTGCACCTGAGGAAGAAAAGGAGAACTTCTACAACCAGTTGCTTGTTCATAATGCAACACACAACGGCGTGATTGCCATTGTAATGGAGGACCTTAATACCAAGTTGACTTCTAACACAAATCGCCTTGTCATCGGTGGCACTTTGTTTGAGCAAACCACCCCCAACCAAATCGACCGGTTCACCATCAGTCGTCGTTTTGGAAGTAGTCTTCCAGATGTCCGAAAACTGGAGCGGACCTGGAGTTAATGCGAAGTCACTATCTTATGATAGCAACCATCCAATTATGCACTGCATGCATTTGTCTCCTAGGTGCCAATGCCACACTTACCTCCTGCTTTTTTCTTTTCATTGCTTACAGGAATTGATACGTGGAATAAAAATGCAACATACTGTAAATATCTATTCCTCATCTATTCAAACATCATAAATGCAGCATTGTTTGTTTGATTTTTGCATTTATGTACATTAGTAATTCCCTGATTTGACGTGGCGGATGTGAGATAAAAAGGAAGTGTTTATCATCAGCGAAGTCAGTCAAATATTTGCTTGGGGTATAGAGTCGGCAGATCAAAACAAAATCGTAGATAAGATGGTAAATATTCTATCAGACATGAATATACAGAAGAAAACAACAACAACGTTTAATAGAGTGAGCCTATAATGAAGAATAGTTCATGCGGGTAGGTGGATAGTTTGGTGATGGACCGCAATGCGTTGACTTGGTTGGGGCCGTGTGTTTACAGAAGATATGTGGAGTATGTTGCCAACCACGAGTTGAAGACAATGATGTAATTATTTATCTTAAACTAAAACTAAAACTTAAACTATCACACCCCCAATGCGACTTTCATTTCCACATACTGGGGACATATCTACATTCAACAACCATCAAATCACACAAATTGCAAGCAATAGAATATAGATAACTAAATGAGAATAATCTTATAACAGATAAAATGCATTAACATATGAAAAAAATCGTAAACAAATATACTCACATTAGAAACTTCGGAAAAGGCGTCTGCGGGCAACATCTTCTTGAGACAGAAACGATTGACTTAATGGCAAAGGGAACATTGTTATAATTTGTGCTCATCTTTCTAGACTTTTGTGCGCTCATCTGAACACAACTTAAAGGGTCATACAAGCCTTTTATTCAAAATCCAGCGATAGTAATATTATACAAAGACTAGTCTCTCATTGATAACACCCTGAATCATCACATTACCAGCACAAACTATTTCTATTTCACGACACGATCAACTTCGTCAAGGCAAACACTTATCTTCTGCTAGGCTGGCAGAAATAGTTGGAACTGAAAACAATAAAAAAAGATAATTTATGGCAGTGCAAGTTGATTTTGAATTTGTGCTCTATTGCAAATCGAATTTACTTCTTATGTTTTCTTCAAATTATTAATGTATTATGGACAATGAAATCGAATTATTTACAGGGACGGCATGAAAGTGACAATAATTAAAAGAATTTCTTGACAGAGTAAACAGTGCAGTAAACGTCGGAAGCAGTCATATTGAGATTGCCAGCTTTGCAATGGAAAACCCTTCGCGAATTGCCGAATCAACGCACAAATACTACTTTACCTTCAGGCACATTCGTTGAAATCGCCCACGATAATGTCAGAAATTCATTCATTTTCCCATGCTAGTGTCAAATTTTGTTGAATTGCCCTCCATTGGAATATTCCTGATTGGAGCTATTTGCCGACTGTGTTCGCAAGGTTGAGTGAATTCGAGAAACAAATTTCACTTGTTTAAAATTTTGTTTGTGAAATATTAAATGAGATTTCGTTGGTTTTGGTCTTGGTCTTATGTCCTATTGCTTTATTTATTTTTTTTTTTCATCTGTGATTATAGACATTTAGAAGAAATTTGAAAATTAAAAAAAGGTGCTAGCATTACCACTACAGGGACTTAGTATTTATTTACACTGTCACTCAAGTAACTATTGCATAATCAAATCGTGAAGTGGGAGAGTTCATATTTCGTCATATGTGCCTCCATCTGACCATCAATTTGGTCACCTATTCCTAATTAAGATTAAATATCCTCTTTTGTTGTATACTCCAATATTTATAAGGACAGTGTACCTTACTACCCTTTTTATTTTGAATTTGCGAAGGCTGCATCACAATAAGTCTGTTCCAGTAATAGGATTGTAAATAATACTGCTTATACAGAAAAAACCTGACATGGGTTTGTTCACCACTCCGAGCAAGAATCAAATGTTACTCTCATATCTTACGTTACAAACATTTTTTATTTGTTTTCTGATGAAACATGACTTCTTTAAGCTAATCACACTTTATTTCCACAGATCTTGTTCCTACATAATAGAACAGAATGACTTCCCGTCCTCTGCCTCTATCTCACCAGACATCTCCTTCGCTTTGGCTTCTAAATACGTGTTTTTATTTTTCTCTTCCAACCAATCGGGCAAGGGTTTTGACCAATCTTCAGGTGGGCTTCGACGCTTTTTCCACGTTGTGTTTGCATAATGATTTTTTAGACGTCTAATTCTTCGTTCTTCTTCGCTTTTTATAACCGCCTCACCGGCCTCTGTGTTGTTCCCATTTGAGTCTTTGTACTGCATACAGTTGTTGTAGTCTTTTAGCCACTGACTACAGTCGGTAGACTCCCCATGGATGAAGTACTGATGGAATCTGGCTTTTATGCTTGTGCAATCACTATATTCCTCTTTATACATGTGACACGGGCGAATCTATGTGTGAAAGGGTCCTTAAAAGTGAATTTATTTTTAATACGGGGTACACTTATTTTGCAGACTTACCGCCCATTCATCTTTCAGGCTTTTACCATCGTTGTTAACATCTGTGTCTGTTGTTTCTGGAGCCATTTATTATGAACTTTATGTGAGTGGGGTAATTTTCCAGCTCTCATGCATTTGCTTTGAAACAACTGTCAAAACTGGGCACAAGTGTCAACAATCATAAGACAGGAGTTGGTAATAGATTATGATGTATTTACAGGGTGTCAAAAACATTATACATTGAATATTATAATTAAATCCAGTTCCACTAAGCTTATACTCAATTAAAAAAATCTTTTAAATCTATAAATCAGTTGAATACATACACAGACGGAGTCGCGTATATTGCGATGCTTATCTCAGTCATTGCGGGTGGAAAACTACGCTGCGCTTGCAGTCGAACTCGTAGAAACAACTTGTTCATAAGTCGCTGGCGACCTTCCCAATTTGTATAAGGTGTTTATGTACAAACTGATCAGTGAATCTCGGTAACTGCTTTTTCTGTAAAGAGATAGTTTTAGCAACGTTCTTACAAGATGATCATTCAGTGTACATCAAGCTGAACTCAAACATTATCCTCCGTATGATCCATCGGAAATATCCAGTCACTTTGTTGTAATTACTGTATAGGCACTTTTGCGCATGCCGAGCCATTACCCTGGGCCGATCTACAACATCTCCATGAGAGCGGCTTATCGATCGCACTGTGTTCAGATTTCTAGAAAGAAAAGTTATGTTTATGTGCTTGTTTCTATTTAAATACAGTGGACTCTCCCTAAGTCTAATTGTCGCGACATCAAAGCTTGTTCGATTTATACGGAGTTCGACATAGGAGGAGTCAACTGTTTAGTCACCACCTACCTAACAACGAACAGTATGTTCCTTGGCATTTCTTTAAGAGTTCCCATCACTTGTTCAAATCGGTTTTTGGCAATTTCTTGCATGTACCGTATGTCCTCTTCAGTGAGCTTAGTTTTAACTCGTCCTTCATTGATTTCAAACGGAATCTGAAACAATACTTCAGCAAAGTTCTTGTGGTCGTTTATGTCCAGTGCGGCTGCAGACTTTTTCATTTGCGTCTCATTTTTCAGAACAGTAGCTTCCCAAAATTCGCACAATCTGTACCGAACGTTTTCTGGCACAATCTCATACAGTCCGTGATCAAGAATTACTAACTCTGCACTGTTTCCCTTAGCACTCTTACGTACAAAAACTGAAAATGAAGACTTTGAGGAAATGCAATTAACGTGTGGTGGACATGACGTTACTATTGCCGGGATGCGGATCGGCATGTACGAAGCCAGTGTTAAAGATTTGCTCCGAGAATATTGTGAAAAGTTTGTAGTCGATTTCTTTCAAGCTGAGCTTCTTTGAATTTATTGCTGCTATGTTGTCGATTTTGACTCCGTCTATCCATTCGGCGGTCAAGATGCGCTAAAATGAAAATATTAAGCATGTTATGTCTGATCGGAACACCATACCTTTCCCGTGTAGTCCCAGTAAATCTTTGGCACATATACGAAGTTATACTTTTTTAGGTCTGCAGCACATCTCTCGGCGTTTTTGGCCTCGTGAATAAAATCTAGTTCTTGAACTAAGTTCTTTCGTAAGTCTTTTAAAATCCATCCGAAATTGTACCCCTTGAAACAGAATTCCACAATATTCTGAAGAAATATTAGTGTCCCCAGGTCGCTGGGAAAGCGCTTCTGCAAATCGGCATACTGAACCTTCAAACAGAAAACAAATGTTTTAACATCTAGCTAAGAAGAGATGCATGCATTTTTACCTTTACTGCAAGATCCTCCCCGGACTTGAGCTTCGCACGAAATACTTGTGCCAGACTTGCAGCTGCTATTGGCTCATAATCAAACTCCTCGAAAATTTCCTCAGGAAGCTTACCGAAATCCTCCTTGAAGACTTTCTGTATGTCAGCCTTGTTAGATGGTAAGCACTTATCCTGTAACTTCGACATAGTTTCGGTATACTCAGCTGGCAGCATATGATTAATTGCGGCTACACCTTGTCCGACTTTTATGTACAGCCCCCCATTTACTAAGCACGTATCAAGAAGCTTGTTTGCGCTTCTCAAATGAACTTCTTTCAGGAGATCTGGATAGGAATCCATGTCTTCTTGTCCCTGAAGCATATAGTAATCATACGATATATAGGCTGCAGCTTTCAAAGATCGCATGAATCTTCCAATTGCTCCAGTGTATGTTAGATCATTTACTGCATAATCGTACAGGATAAATGTGGACACTGTTGCAGCTCCCAATCCAGCTGCAGTGTAAAGACGATTTCGCGGCCGGACTGTGGGTTTAGATGAGAGTTGCCTCCACAGTGTGGTGCCATTTCTCCCAAATCTCTGCAAGTTTCGGTGTAGTACAATCAAGTAGTTGTTGAGTCATTTGCAAATCCGTACATACCTTTATCGCAAACATTTCTATAAAATAAGGCTGCTAGTCTTTCTAATTGTGAATGCAATTGTGTAATGAAGAAATTTTAGATGTCCACATTACAGTAAGTATAAACACGAACTAATCTTGGGCAGCACCATATCAAACCATGAATTGTTGACTTTAATTAACTTTTGTAATTTCTAATTTATAGCTATGCAGATGTTTATTAATTACATTTCAATGCACTTTATCAGCATTTTATTCAAAAGTCAGCAATTTGTAATCAACATTTATCAACTGACAGGTGACACATGAGTTTGTTCGTTATGTTGTGAAGTGTGTTACCATCTTCTAGTCCTAGTTATACGACGACAGAATGACAGTAATTCAATGCTTAATAGTTCATAATTAAGTAGATGGATTTTAGAAAACAATAATAATGTTTTAATGAAATGACGAAAATTGGAAAAAGAATTGCTTGAACAAGTACCTACTAACCAGATACCCAATCGGAGGTTAGTTAATCTCTTTATCTTGTTGGAAGCGTACATATATCCAATTCGTTCATATATGATTTATAGCTGTTACGGGCTTTACTTCTTACTGTATGCTCTCCAGCTCCTAGTAGTTCTGAATAATTTAAAAATATTTGCCTTACCCTGTGTTATAACCCTTATCTTACGACACAGAATGTCACATTCTCGTAAGTCGAATGTCAAAGAGGCGAGAAACTTTTTTACGTGATTGCTAAATCACTATTCCCATTGACAGATCAGTGCAAGAAGTTTTTCATTTTTATAATTTAAAAAACATTAATATTTAAAAGACGAAAACATGAGCGGTGATTTCGAGCCCTTGGAGTCAAGTTTAAAGAACATTATTGAGCAAACATCCTTGAAATGGATATTCGTTGGTGGTAAGGGCGGTGTAGGCAAAACAACGTGCAGGTAACATCAGCATATTTTTGTGCAAAATTCCCCCTTTGCTAAATGCGTTTTTGCATACTGCTTTTATAGTTGCAGCTTAGCGGTTCAACTTTCTAAGGTTCGGGAGTCGGTACTGATTATCTCTACAGATCCAGCACATAATATTTCAGATGCATTTGATCAGAAATTCACAAAGGTTCCCACGAAGGTAAATTACCAAACGTTTTAAAGTGATCAAAATAGTTCAAGGTCTGTGCAATTAAAGGTCAATGGCTTCAACAACTTGTATGCTATGGAAATCGATCCCAATGTTGGTCTCAATGAACTTCCAGACGAATACTTTGAAGGAGAGACTGATGCACTTAAGCTCAGCAAGAGTGTCTTACATGAATTTATTGGTGCATTGCCCGGAATAGATGAGGCTATGAGCTACGCTGAAGTTATGAAGTAAGTTGTTACATACGTACGAGAGTAGATTCTTCTAAAGCCGAATTCTGTAATGTTTCGACATATGACTAAATTCAACATATGTTTAATGCTTACTGTCTGCCACGTTTTAGGTTGGTAAAAGGTATGAACTTTTCTGCCGTCGTCTTTGATACAGCTCCTACAGGACACACCTTGCGCTTGCTATCATTCCCACAGGTGATTATTGCACACACACAGTTAAGAAAGAAAATAAGCTAAAGCACACCATATGTTCTTTTAGGAAGTTGAAAAAGGATTAGGAAAGCTAATGCGACTGAAGATGAACATTGCTCCGTTCATATCGCAATTCGGGACATTACTCGGTTTACAAGATTTCAGTGCTGATGCGTTAACAGTGAAGCTTGAGGAAATGTTAACTATTATCAGACAAGTGAATAACCAGTTCCGGGATCCAGTATGAAGTGCAGAGTCACGTATATTGAATGTCATATAATTTCTGCCATTTCTTCCAGAACCAAACCACATTCGTATGTGTATGCATCGCCGAGTTCTTGTCGCTGTATGAAACAGAGCGATTGGTTCAGGAACTAACCAAGTGTGGAATAGACACTCATAACATTATTGTCAATCAACTGCTCTTCAAGAAAGCAGATCAACAGCCATGCTCAATGTGTGCTTCACGCTATAAGGTAACGTAGAGAGACGTATGTACAACAAGACGTACCTACTGATATCATATTTCTCTTTCAGATTCAAGAAAAATATCTAGACCAGATTGCTGATTTGTACGAAGATTTCCATGTAGTGAAGTTACCATTACTTGAAAAGGAGGTGCGAGGTGGCGACAATATTAAGAAGTTTTCCGAAAATCTAATTCAACCCTACAGCCCAAATTGATAATACGCTTTTACTCAAAACAACGAAAACTCCGAAAGATAAATTCCATTTTGTTTCTTCACTACTGTGTTTTCCAATCCGATATAGTGCCGCAATCAATATCAAAAAGCAATTCATAGAAACGATAACATATTGTTGTATAGATGATTAAACAGAAACGTATTTATTATAAAAAATATATATATCACAACCATTCCGATTGTAATTCTTTATTGAGAACCTTCTAGAAATGTTTTACAGCTGCTGAGATTTGTAGTCTCTGTCATCATCATCCCAACCTTCTGAACCGCATGATCCACAACGGAACGCGTACTTAAACACGCACTTTAAATCTCCAGCCCATCCGATCCTCCGCCATCGGGTTTGGTTAGGTTGTTGGGCTGCTAGAGAAATTGCCAGAACACTTAGGTGATTGTCGGCACACATTGATCTATCGTGATATCCAGAAATAAATAAGCAATGATATATATCTCTTCTTCCTCTCTTGCCCCTAAACTTCATCTGACAGCGTCTTTATACACTTTTCGGCCCGTGTCTGTGAATATGTGTGAACTCTTGAGAACAGCTCTTACTCTTTACTCAATTATTTCTGCTACTACCACTGATTGACAATTGCAGTGATGGTGCCCTTAATTTGAACCCAAACGCAAATGGTGATGGTAGACCATATTTGATAAGCAGATAAAAGCGTATTTAGTTTGCCCTCACTGGGATTCCAACCGGGGACCCCTATAACCAAGGACAGGCACTCAAGCCTTCGACTCTTAATTCATCAGGTCCAACCACAACGTCCAGTGCCACACTTCGGCAGTCGCTATGATGGCATATACGTGTCATGTACCCAAACCATCGAAGCAGAATCCTTTTCATTCAAACAAGAAGATTTGCAAAGGTGACAGTTGGCACAAATGCTGAGTTGAAAACAGCTAACTCGGCTTCTACACTAAACTCGGCCTTTCTGTTGCAGACCTTACAAGCTGTTTCAATATTGTTCCAGCTAAATAAATCCAAACGCAGATTTCTTCTCCTATCTCTCGTGAAAAAAACACATCTCCACGTGCTTCGATGGGACTCCACTTACATATAGAATGCATTGTGTAGGTTTTCTGAACATTACCATAACCTCTGATTTCTCCACGTTAACTTTTATCGCGGCATCTCCACATACGTCACAGACCTTCTATCTGGAAAGATGTGAGCAAGTCATCTGGAAAAAGAAGATGACTTATCCTCAACTCTGGCAATCTGAAACATTTCTGACCTCGGTTGCTCTACTAGAAGTGACAAGACGCACCCTTGGGTTCGATTTATCAGCGCTTACCCTGCTGCTGCTGCAGCTTGTGTTAGCGAATCTCAAAGGAGGATCATCAATCTTTCAGTCCAGAGCTTACCTCCCGAAACTCGATTTGTTTGGCATACACTCAAGCCTTCTCGGGTACCATTCTTAGATTGAGAATACCAAATGATTGCTATGTCAATAGAAGGTTCCCTGGTCCACTTTTGGACGGCAAAACCTTTGTGTAACCTGACTATTCCTGCTTTTGTCAGTAGCGCAATTCTGATAGAGTGCTTCGTTCCAACGTCAAGGTGAACTGGAAAAGCGTCAACTGCTAAAAATTCTTCTAAGTTTTCTCACGAACCAAGTCTCCAAAATGGGACCAGAAATCAGCCGTTGTTTACTGTTCATCCTCACATCCTCCACTAACATTCAACACAAATAATTTTAATAAGAAAACTCTCTACTTTACTTTATATAAAAACGTGTTAAATTAAATACAATACATGCAGAGTATAAGTTAAAAAAAGTCTTAAACTACTACCGCAGTTGGGTCATCCCCGTATCTTAGCACCAGCTGCGAGGACTCTTGCAGCGTGTCATTTAAGATGATACATTCCCTCTTACGTCTACATTAACAGAAACAGTTATATACAAATATTTCGATTTATAACAAGATCAGTCGAATTAGCAACAGACGTGTACACTGCTGTCCATTTTGGTCTAGGTAATATTTTGCGTTTCATAGGGTAACAGCAGACACGCAACCGCTGCGCAAACAGCCAAAAAACTATACACGGATACAGCACTCCAAACGGAAGTCTGAAGTAGAACTTGCGCAACGTACGGTGTTGCCATTGCGCCAAGTCGTGCCAAAGCAGAGCAACCACCTACTCCAATTGATCGTAAGGCGGTTGGATAGACCTCCGGTGTGTAAACGTATGCCGCTTGGAAGAGCCCCGCGATCACTCCTCGGGCGACAAATAGAACGATTGTCAGATAGATGCGTCTGAAAAGATATCTGTCAGTTTTGGTCACAGTTCCACAATGCAAACTGCCTTACTCTGTAGCTGAAGTAAGGAGGATTACGCATGCCGCGTACAGAAGGAACTGCAAGGCCATTGTGCTCTTTCTACCGAAACGCTCGATGATGGCAATTGTGGCAAAGATCCCGGGGAACTCTGCAAGTGTCGTCCAGAGTAGATCCATGTAGTCGGTTGTCTCCAAGGGTCGGCAGTCATCGGTGTTGTCCGACAAGTCCTTCGAATCCGATGGGTTGTTGGCGAACAGCTCAGTTGACATCAGAACCAGCCCGTAGTAGCAAAACGCACACGACATCCAAATAAACCACAGCAGCAGAGTTGTTCGCCGCAGTCCAGGGCTTAGAAGAGCCTTGACGCTTCCTTTCACATTTGGTGACCCGTCGACCACTAAGCGACCCAAAAGCATTGGACGTTTGTTATCACGAGCGATCTAGGGGAAATTGGATTTCATGCATAAATTGATAACGTAGCACACAACTTACATCCTCTAGGGTCTTCAAGGCCTTCTCTGTGTTCCCATTGGACACGTGATACCTTGCTGACTCCGGTAGCCACTGGAAAAATGTGTGATGTTTATTCTTAACTTATTCAAATGCAGTTAGCAACCTACTGGAGTTATAACAGCAAACACAAAGAGCGGAGCAGCCGACAATCCAAGCAGCCACCTCCATCCAAAGTTTGGCGCAACGGCCAGAGCTAGAGCGACTTCAAAGCACGCTCCCAAGGCCCAAAAGCACTGGAAAAGGATTCTGGGTTGTTACAAAGTTTTATTTCAATGAAAACGCAACTCACATCCAAGAGGACTACACACTTTGCCCGCTGTTTTGTCGGAAGGAATTCCGCGTATAAAGTAACACTGAAAATTTAGAATTATGGAATGAATGCATTCTAGCGTCTGACCAACTTACGATTGAGGAACGCATCCAATTGCGAAGCCCACCAATCCCCTCAGCAGGAGAAGCCACCCAAAGCTTGGCGCAACAGCGCTCAAAAGACCATACAAGAACAGGAGAATGCCGCACAAAGTGAGGGCCTGGAATGATCACACGAAAAATTAAAGTGCTCATGCGTGATTGTTCATATGTAAGCTACAGGCTTTCTTCCATATCGATCGCTTAGTTGCGTCCAGAAAGTTGAGCTCAACATCATTCCCAGGAAGACGATTGTTGTGGTTAGAGCTTGCTGGTAACGAGTTATGCCCCAATCACAGTGCAGTGCCGGTCCTAGGACACTCAGGATTGTCATCTCCATGGAATCGGCCATCCAGCAGAGGCCAACGCACAGGGAGAGCTTAACGTGGAACCAGCCGAACCCTAAAGCGTTGACAGCTTGTTGAACTGTGAAGGTATCTGGAAACGCATAAGAAATGTTCTGGTTAGTTGGGTGGGTGTGAATATTGGAAGAGACACTTACCATCGGGAACAACAGTGACTGCAGATAACTCGAACTCTGGACCAAGGGCTGGAGTTACTATGAGGTTTGTCCCATGCAGTGGTGGGATATTGACTCCGTTCATTTCTTCATAGCCCCGATTGAAACCCGGCCTGCGGACACCCATTTTGAATAGCGGAGGAATCTGAAAAAAACGGTGCATACTTTAAGAGGAGTTTTGGATAAAGTGAATGTTCTTAAATAAGACAGAGGTTAGGGAGCTGGGCGGGATTGTACTACTAGAAGTGATCATTTTACGCGTTGTGCGGCTATTGTTCCCTCACGAGTGGAGGTGGGGCCGTGAAAATTATATTTTGCCGTATAGACGATGGATCGAACCTAGACGCCAGGGTTCAAGTGCATTGTGGTCGACGCACATATCCAGAATGCTACGGGCCACCACAGGATTGGCGTTGAATCTACTAAAATCAACTATAATCTAGACTAGCCCTCTGTCTGTCATTCTGCCAGTCTTGCTTATGGGAGCCGAAAGCTGGACGCTAAGCAAAAGTGCAGAGCTGATTCTTGGTGCCTTTGAAAGGAATGGTATTTGGGCTCGTCTACGAGGAAGACGAATGGAGGAGAAGGCATAACCGCGAACTCTGCGAGCTGTACCAGGATGTGGATGTAGTCCGAAAGGCTTCTTCGACTACAATGGCTCGGCCACATCGAGCGCATGGACATCAACGCTCCAGCAAGCCACCCCAAGCGTCCTGGGTCGAGAAGTAGAGGAAGGAAGACCGAACCTCTGGCGTAGTGGATATAAGACAGCTTTGACTTAAAGATTGAAAGTCGGTGGAACTCAGCAAAGGCTCGAACCCTCCATGGATCTCTAGCTTGATATGAAGAAGAACAGTCTCATGAGACTAAGGACTTCTAGATCCGCCGTTGAAATTGGGACTGGGAACATCAAATTTGAATAAGAATGTCTTGAGCCTTTGAGAGAAGGCAATTGACTCAATAATTGCTACCTGAACTTGAACCCAAAGACCCAGCGATTGGAATGCGTTACGTTTAGTGAATTATTCTGTTCAAAAAATATTCAGGCGGTCGCTACGTTGTTGGTCGGTGCCCCGACATCGAAGGTCCTGGATTACATGTCGACACAAAAAAACTTTCATATTCCAAAGCAAAACATTTCTCCTTTAAATTACTATAGAACATATACAATCCCTGTTCTAAGTGCAGCGCTGTAGTTTGATGGCTCTCATAATGACACCATTTTAAGTGAACCTATTAAATACTAAACTGAACAATCATATCATAATGGAAGTTACGTAATTATCGAGGAAGTAGTTCAACAACGCTACCACATCGCAAATCTATGGACCCACAGTTGTATATTTAGTTGGGCACTTTGTTAGGGATGAACAATGTTTCTTCTTGTTGTGAGGCTTCTCCACGCAGCAACCTGTTTCAAATTGCACCAAGTGAGCCGTCTTCCACTTGTGTGCATGACCTGAGACACTGTCGTCGTCTGCTGTGCTGTCCCACAGGCTCTGAGATGAAGGACAACATTTATCCATGTCCAATTAACTTGGTAGTTGATAGCTCAATTTTGTTCAGTTTATTTTCCAATGATTACGAGGGTGAACCAATAAATACCCGTATCAAGTTCCCTAAGTGAGGGCAACTGTTTTGCAGTCCATGTACTTATTGATCCACTCTCGTATATGTACGTACACTGAACGTCCAGTATATCGAACGAGCTAAATTTCAGCCAATTCGAAACCCGTTTGTTAATATTTTGAAGCAATCTTGGTCGTCTAAACTTGCCCATGAGCACCTCTGTCTTCATCTTTCTCTTCGCTGATGTTGATCATTTTACTATCGTCTAGAAAGCAAACATTCTCTTTTTTGTGTTACCTAATCTATCTATCTATGAACTTGCAACACAGTACTCATAAATAAGCCGATGTGAAATAGAACATCAAGGACAATGTTAGTTAATGACGAATTCAAACGTTTGAGTAATGCAACTGTTACTCAAACCATTTAAGCCCCAAAACAAAAGCGCTCAATAGCAATGACTCCGGAAACAAAATATTGACCCTGAACCTTCCGTGTTTTCATGCTGCAACCATTCAATCACGACAAACATAAGCTTATTAAACTGGACTCTATCAAATTCCAAAACAATCCCCTGACAGACGATGTCATCAATCAAATGTGAACCCGTCAAGCCTTTCACTGAAATTAACACCTCTATGTCAGTCAACATGA
Organism: Eristalis arbustorum; assembly: GCA_916610145.1. Classification (NCBI taxonomy): domain Eukaryota; kingdom Metazoa; phylum Arthropoda; class Insecta; order Diptera; family Syrphidae; genus Eristalis; species Eristalis arbustorum. Next base: position 23,471,436 of record OU744319.1, read on the forward strand.
ATGGAAGTGCATCCACCGTTCACACACAAGCGCATGTGTACTTTCGTTGCGCAGCTCTCAGAAATCCAAGTCAGCAGTAGTCTGAGGGACAGGTTCAATGCACCTTGCATGTGTTGTGGATTCGACAAACCGTAGATACCGCCGTACCGCTGCTGTCATGTAAGTAGCGCGCATCGAACCCAATCGACGACGAGTCTAATTAAAGTCTTCGAAGCGATTTCAGAAATATGTATCCACGTTTTCTTAAGTGAAAAAAATGTCTATACCCAGCAGTTATTAGGTATTCGTTACGAATTCCGCTGCGTTAAGTCACCTAGTGGCCCGTTTGAGCCCGACGGAGAGAGAGTTGGCCTATCAGGATGAGTGCGTGTACCTACTACGTACGACGGTCGGTACTGTTTCTTGACTGCTAATGATACGCTTGCCTCTTTGCTGTCGTCATGTTCGGTAGCAGAATGGTTTGGGAAGTGGGAACTATCAAAATGGAACGCAAGGGAGAGAGAGAGAATTTCGATTGTTTGTGGTGTTGTCTGCTTTATAAGGCCGATAATGACCACCTACCAGACGGACTTGCCAATTTTGAGTTCTTGCCTCAAGGTTATTCCGACAGGAAGGCAGTCATAACATATAATGGGAAGAAGCAGCCATTGGAACAGTTTAAAGGTGATTTAAAAATTACTTTGTTTGTGTGGTTTTCTTAGTGGAGGCAGTGTGTGGCGGGTGGAGTGAATGGAAATGTTGTACCTCGTGATCATGGGATCTTTAAAGTCTAACCGTAATTGAGATATGGGGAATAGAGCGAATGTGGCTGTAGTGATCGTTAAATTTCGTTCACTTTTTTACGTGAGGGAAATCAATTGTTTTCAAAGTTCGTGAATAACAGTTTGTGTTAGAAGTCTGGGTATGTTCTCAAAGCCAATGACGTTTAAAGATGAGATTGTTTTTTGTTTGTCGGATGTTTTTAACACTACATGCGAGCACTAAGACTCCAAAAATGGTCCAATATTCTGCAGAGTTGATCCGCATTTGACGAAATTTCATGGTTTTTCGGCAGAATACCAGTAAATGCTTCTGGGATGAGGAGCCTACATTGTCAGCTCTCCTGTCATCAACACCAAAAAACTGCCAACTGATCAGAGAAAAGGCGGGACAGTGGCAAAGGAAGTCTTCTCCACAGGCGTCGCGTTTTATAATCTAAACCAAGCACGCTTAGACACATTTAGGTGTTAGCTAACGGTGTAATGGCCTGTCAAGAGATAACAAGAATGGCGTGGATTTCTTACAAACGTAGAATATCCTCGAGACCAACAACTGATGAAAACCTTTATCAAGAACGAGGGTAGTAAGCGTGCGTTCGTCGACAATTTCATTTCCCATGATCCCGTGTTCCTTTGCGAATAAGATAAGTCTTAGCGAACTTTTGACTGCCGATAAATTCAAAGAGAACTCATATTTCTTAACCCTCCTCTAAATGGTTAAAGGGTTGAGCATGGCTTTAGGCACAGCTTAGCTTGACACAATTCCCAAGCCACTCCACCAGTTCTTGCGATGTGGATACTATTCTTTCGGCCCTGAACTAGGCTTAAGGTTTCGTGAGGTCTCTACGTGTTGGCTACCACTTTCATTCGACTTTAAATACTTGTCCGGGTGCATTGGAAAAATGTCGAATATTTTATCGTTATGAGTCAAGTCATGGCTCTGAAGAACCTGCAACCAAAATGTCCAATGCCAAGATGAACAATGAGACGAACCGAATTGTCAACATTTCAGCTTAACACACATTGATGAAGCTTAACAGCCATTGATCAATTAATCGCGTATTCTTTATTCGATTCCACGGTTGGCAGTTTCTAGAGCTGAAGTTAACTAACGTGTTTTTGCGTCAACTTACGGGTTTGCTTGTCAGGCAGCAAGTAGCAGCATGATCATGAAGTGAAGTATCACATTTCTATTAGTAAGGTCTTGATCTAACAAATCATACAACCAGGTGTTTATTGCGACAAAAATTACACATATGGTTTACCTAAATGACAACCGAGGGTGCCAAGATTGAAACAGTTCCCACACTTAGAAGCAACTCTAACATACTCCAAATGTGGCCGAAATGAACTAATCTGTTTGTAATTATGTTCTACGTATTCTCTTGAAATGTATACAGAGATTGACATCAATTCTCATAACACACACCAAACATTGAACGAGTTTAGGAATGCTGTTCATAAATAATGATCTTCATTTTATTCAAATGAAAAAGACCATAACCACTGCATAAATAAATGATCAATGATCGTAAACGCAGAGAAGACGTAAAAAATAGCAATTATGTTAAAACAAATTAAGTCCCTGGAAGAGCGTGTTCTCCATCTCACAAAATAAATGGTCTAACATTCTCTTGCCCACCTAATGATGCTAAGCAGAAGAAGATAACAATTCCCCGTCTGTTCTCAGCAGGAACTGATCGCAAATATGTGAAGATCGTCATTTGACATGGCAAACAGTCAGACGTCGATCAAACATCATCAGTGTGAACAAACAGAACGAGCAAAAACGTTTGCATGACTTAGTAGCCAGGGGTCGATGATCGCGCTGATTGAGGAGCCAAATCGATCGAACAGCGAATGGTTAAGATTCGAAAACGTTGGGTGGAACACCGCATGTATGCCTTGGTCGTGACAACGATTCAGAGTAATCGTGCAGACGAGACTGAAATTTATAAACTTTGAAAAAGAGTGGAACTTGCCGGTTGCCTTGTTTTGGAAGATGTCCGCATAGAAGGTCTGCTGTCCCGCTTAGTTTTCCAAATCGATTCAAAAGAATGCAAAATGAAGTGTAAAAATATACTACAGCTCTCAGGATTAAATTTGTGTGATACTCGCTAACATAACTCCATGACTTATGGTGAGTTTGCCAATGGAAACCGAAAGCATTGGAACCTGAGTTTAGAGCTCTATTGACTGAGAAATCAGTCCTTGTTTAACGACTCATGGACGTGAATTGAAGGGACAGTCGTTGTCATAAGGCATGTATTTCATTCAACGAGTTTGAGAGTAGTTCCCTGGGTAAATATAGTAATTCCTTTCCACACATCTACAAACTTAGAAATTCTGCTCATTTTTATCTCTTACGAAGTGTGCTGTTCTGAAAAAGGTTGACCGGCAAAGGCAGCTACCCAAACACCGCTATAAACTATGCCGCCCCAATAATACATGCTTTCCTTATGGAACGAGTATCAGAAATCGTTCGTCACCATTCCAAATATAGATCATTTAGATCGATGTAGTCTCAGACTAAAAAAGGCAACAAACCATATGATATTTTCAAACTGAAGATCTTGAAGAAGAACATAAAATAACTCTCACAACGACTTTGTTGACATCGTGAACGACTACATTGACATGAAGAGGTATATCTGCTTTTTGTACTGCCGGTTAACATGTTCAAATGACTAAGTCGAAGACATCGATATAAATTCCATTGCCAAAAATGGGATGCATCCCGGTGAAAGTGTTTATATTCATGACTCCTACTCCCACTCTGAAGATTCTGTTAATTTCAAGTCACTTCAAATAAGAAATAATGACATTAATGCTTAAAATATTGAGCGACCATATTTAGGGACACATATCCGATTGTCATGATCATGAAACGACAAAATGGCTCCGGTAGTGAGGGAAAGTGCAGAAATCTCCGCGTTGACTGTTCACTTCAAGGTTCAATATTTCTGTTTAATAAAATGCATGAATCTTGAAGATCAAACTTATATTAAATTTGGTGAACATTATCAGCCGTGGAATCATTGGTCCATATGTGTTCAGAAATAGCAAACCCGTTCACCAAAGCGTTGTAGTGAATTGTGAATGGGTTAAGCAAAAACCGAGCCTCGTATGTGGAAATGGGACCAAAGATTAAGCCAGATACAGTCTTACTGCCTACCATCGGTGACGGTCCTGGGCACGCTGCTTCTAGTCATCAAGGCCAAGCTTCTTCTTCTCCATTTTCCTTCCTCACAGACGGGACCATATATCCGACGTAGAATTTTTCCTTCGAAGGTACCAAGAATCAGCTCTGCAGCCTTACTTAATGTCCAGCTTTCGGCTCCATAAAGTAGGACTGGCAGAATAATGGTTTTGTAGAGCATGACTTTGGTCCTACGAGTCAGGAGTTTGCAGCCCAGTTGTTTTGACAGACCAAAGTAGCATCGGTTGCCAAGGGCGATCAGCAACTTTGCACTTTGCACTTTGAGGGTCTATCCCTGCACCCCCAGATACAGTCACATTCTCAAAATAACATTCAAACATAAATGCTAAAAAATTATCATTTAAATAAATTCAATTTTATGTATGAAAACTCATTTTCATTTTTCAGTGTGTTCAGGCTTTATATTCCAGCTATAACAACAGTAAGGGATCCGATTCGTGATGTCTTTCAAACCACTTAGAGGAAACATCTAGAATTTCAAAAGCCTCTGCGTGAAATGGTACTTGCCATACATCCCCACTTTCAGTGTTTTCTTTATATTTTGTTTGTTTAAGCAGTAACAATCGTCAATAATTTCTCCATCACTTAATATTTAGAATTCAGGGTCTAAGACAGAATATCAATTGAACGATATCAGAGAAATTCGAACACAAACACTGTTACGCAATCAAATGAAAGCAGGAGAACAGTGTACGTTTTTGCTGGCATTGAAGCGGAAGTGGCTAAAATGGGTCTAGCGGTAGGCAAACCAAAATACGTGCTGTCATCACGAAAGGACGCACAACATCGACGTCTCGAAGCAACAGAAATTGTGAGGTAGTAAAGGACTGCATCTACATCGACTCTGCAATAAACAAGGACAATAACACCAGCACCGAGATGAATGTCAGAATTACTCTTGCCAATCGCTGCATGCAAGAATAACAGAGCCATCTCTCGAAGCACCAAGCTGACCTTATATACGTTAGTGCAGAGTGTTATGATCATCCCTGTCCTGCTCTATGGCGCAGAGACATGGGCACTGTTGAAAGGGGATCAAGAAGCTCTTGGTTGTTTTGAGAGAAAAAGTTCTGCGTGCGCTCTTTGGTCATGTTTGCATTGAGGGCGTCTCGAGGTGAAGATTTAACCACTAACTGTACGGGGTGTACATCGGCATGCACCTAGTTAAGCGTCATTGGATCCAACGCTTAAGATGGTCTAGGTCATGTAGAGCGGATGGACACCACAGCTCCGGCCCGAAGAGTCTTCGATTCCGAGCGTTTGGGACAATGTAACAGAGGACGTCCTTGAACGAGATGGTGCACACAAGTGGAGAAGGACTTCAACCAGCTGGAGGGAGCTGGTGAAAGATCGCAATGGCAGGAGATGCTTGTTGGTTGAGGTTCAGATCCACTCCAGACTGCTGCGCCAAACAAAGAAGAAGAAGTACAATATAAGTCGAATGCGTGCAGGAATTCGTAGTATCATCAAAAATTGTCCAAAAATTGCCCAATTGCCTCTCAAAAATACTACACTCTGCACGTTAAATCTCTGCAAACACACTCTCTCCCAAACCTCAAATAGTGCTAGCAGTTGAGATCATTGCGAATTAGTCACATCAACCTTCTTAGATCACTCCACAGAGATCAAGTGAGAAAATTCCTTTCCTGCCCCCCGGGTAATGTGCCACAGCCACAATCAGGCTAATTGCGTTCGCACTTTCATAAGACTCAAACTGCAATCTAATTGTTTAATTGTCAAACATAAACTGTGGCAAAAAACCAAAAAAAAAAAATCATCACAATAACCTGTCAAGAGCTCGAACGACTTTGACCGCCGCACCTCATTAAGTTCTCAGCTCACATAGGCCGTGCTAAAATGACTCGACTGACTGGCACGACTACATTCACTGTGCTCCAGCCTGGCAGGTATGTGCATTCCTAAGTGTCTTAATTGCGGGCCGGTTAAGAAGAAAACCGTCAACTCTGCCTGTGTCAGCTAGGTTTGTTTACGAGTACGAGTACAAACCGCACAATTGTGGTCTGCTTTGCTCTCCAGCCTCTCGGATTCTCAATGACAGCAAATTGCTTTGTAGTCAGTAGTCCCCAGGCCCCCCCCCCCTTGCGGTTGTCATGTTCTCAATGCGCGCTCTGTTTTAGATTCAACTTCGTTAAGTGAGCAACAAATGCGAAATAAACAAATACCACCCGAAACGCGAGGCAAGAGAAATGATGTCACTGGAATGAAGGCGTCGTCGGTGGGTGATGTAGTGATGAAGGCGAAGAAGACTAGCCCTGGCATCCCCCCAAGAATACGCGAGGCACCGCGAGTTCTCTTGAATTAGTGCTAACCCACCTGTGCTGCGCCTGCTCTTGATCGTCACTTCAGATTGTGGAATTTCTGTAAAGTTTCTCCTTCACTTTTTGTTTGAATTTGTATATTCTTTCTTCGAAGCTCGTATTTGTTGTTGGTGTAAATGGTGTCAGTAGTTATTTGTCGCGCCCCACCTTTTTCCTTCTTAAAACATTTATGGTAAACACACTTGGCAGTAGCGCGTGCCACGAATCTGCTTAACGATTTATGCAATCATGCCCCCCTCTCTCTGTGGTTCAACACAACAAAAAATTGTAATCGCCGTCAGATTCGCGTCGAACAATGGCGCACAGTAATTTCACTCCACAAGACCGGACTCTGCACCATAACCGGGTATCCTCGAACTTCAGAGGCGCATTTCTCTCCATGCATGGGGCACTGGTGGCTCCGATCGATTTCACAAGCAAATAAAAGAAATTTACGAACGAATAGCGGACAATTACTGTTAGTTAGCATACGCGTATGAGTAAAAGTTCAATTTGATACGATGAGAAATGTATCTACTAGAAACCCGTATTTGTTAGTTGAGAGTTGAGATGAATCGACAGCGACAAATAAGACACCGGCGCGCAGCGTCACACCGATCAAGTGAACTTCTCGACGTAAACTGGAGCCCACGACTACGAGTGTACATGAATCCGAGAGTTGTCGTCTTCTTTTGGCCCACCAAGTGTGCGCGGGTCCAAGTGAATGTATCTTTCTTTCTCATAGTAAGCAGCGCTTAGAGTTTGTTGTGTTCGTAGTTGGAGAAACGAATGTATGGCGGGGAAAGAAAAAGTGAAAAGGAAGGTGAGAAAAAGTTTGAAGAAGACGAAGCCAGTTTTTCCACTTGTCCACTGGTCAGACACTCGTTGCCTGACTACTGGCGATGTGGGCATTTGGATACCCATTCCGCTCAATGGGAAGTGTTGTGAGTGCAACGTTGGGTGGCCGAGTCGAAGAAGCGAAGAGATAGAAATAGGATTAAGCGTCTGCTAGTGGAAGACCTACACTGAAAGAAGTGGCTTGGCAATTACTTGTGTTGACCTTAACATCAGCTGAAGCAACGTAAGCAAAAGGTTGTGGCTGACATATATTGACATCGTGTCCTTTACAAAGGATACTGAGCCAATGCTTGGCAATGAAGGGCTTCAAACAACAGATATTTATCAATTGTCTTGACAGTTCTTCTTTTCTTTCAAATCTGGCATGCGAAATGCATATCGTGAGATCAGTTCACTGCGGCCAAATTATGATCAATTCCAGATAAAAAGTTTTAAGCCTGCAATGGATACCAGTCGTATAACACTGATGTAGGGCGATAAACGATAATCTTTCGGCTTTTTGAAATATTTTTGATCCTCATCCGAACCCTCCCACACAACAGTGACAACGATAACAGCCTATATGTAGGCAATGATTCCAAGGCTTTTCCCTGCCAGAAAATAGAGTGGTGTGGATAATGACTAGAGTCGAGTTTCTTGTGACATCAGTCTGTACACAAACCAGTGGTGAGGTATGTTGCTGGAAGCAAAAATAAACCACCTATTTAACCACAGAAATGACAGCATCGCATGTGATAATATATATGCTTTTATATCCAGGGACACTTAATAATCTTACTAAAGGAACTACTGAATTCTTTAAGATCGTTTTTTAAGAGATACGAGGTTTCCAGAAACATGTCTGAAATATTAATTTATGGTTGACATCACAGTAGCATCCTATTTAAGCGGAAATTGAGAACATGTTTTTATCCTGCAAGTTCCTGTAATTCCTTGTCAGTTGGTTTCCGTTGATATTGCATATTTCTTGTCACATCAAAAAGTATTGCGATGGATCTCCAAAATTACCTTATTTTCCTCCCACGCCAACCCTGTACATACAAAAAAACAACTGACAACTTTGACATCATCACACTTCGGCAAATGTCAAACCCCACACAAAATAAATTCTTTGAGTTTTTTTTCAATTCGTGTGACGTTGCTGTTTTTACTTAAAATTGTCCAATATAGTTTTGTTTTAAATAATAAATTACATTTATTAAAGATTTTCAAACGATCGAAATCAGCGAAAACGATAAACAAAATGCCGGTCAGCCGATTAACATTGATTGTGTGTGCAAACATTTCGTGAATTGTTAAAGAAATTTGTTTTGTTTTCAAGTTCGATTAGACGGAAAATCATTTTGTGAAATATTCTTTTTGTTCACTGTAAGTTAAGTAATGTATTAAGTTTATAAATAAGTACTACTTGAATCGTTTGTGGAGTTGTTGTGTGCAATATTCGCGTTCAGTCAATTATTTGTTATCAATTGCTTTTTGAAATACGGATGTGTAGTTCTAATCTACGCATTTCTTGGTCAGTTGTGCAAAATTGAAACGTTATGTTAATTTAATTTATGCACTATTGTTATGTTGCGACAACAATGGACCGAGTTTAGAAGGCTTTAACCGGTTTGGATGCATGCATCAGTGTACAAAAGTAAACATGAAACCTAACAAATTCTTGTCGTCTCATGAATTGCATCAAGGCATGTTGTATTTCGTTATCAAACATCGAACGATCTGTGATGGGACTACTGTTTCATTGCGGAAGATCTCTTGTAGTGTGACAAGAAGTTGCTTGTTAAGAGTGAGAGATACAATTCAAATTAATTAACACATTACTCGTGAATCAGATGTTTGATGTAGCAACAATCTAGATATTACGATGGAACAAATGTGTAGATGATTGATATTTTGTTGCCTATCAAAAACGAGGTGCTTGTTAATTTTTAAGTGGGAAAGATAAAATGAATAAATCTCGCTTGTGTTCATGATGATATGATGTGTACTTCTCCATTGACAGATTGCTCATTGCATGGATTATGGGCGTCATATTTGAGGTTTTTATTATGCGTTCCACGTATCCGAATGTGTATGGGTAGATAAATGACTCCATCGTTGTTATATCCTTTTTTCATGTCCCTTTTTCCCACCTTATAGGTTTCTTCATTTAAAAACGCAAGGAAAAAATTCCTCAGTTGTTTGCTTGGAGAAACTGCATCTAGGTGACTTCAATTTAATGTATTGTTTGTCCTCATCACAAATAGGGGAAGAGCCTTCCGCACGAAACGTAATACAATCAACTGGTTAATTTTGGTTGCTGTTGAATAAATCACTGACTCTTCAAAAATAGTTTTTTTTATCGCCAATCTGAGCAGGAGGTAGTTCGTCATATTATTACTTATTTTTGTTTGAACAAAAACTTGTGTATGACCTTGACTTTCTTCATTGTGTTAATCAAAGATGACACAGTTTGAGGTTATCGCAATTTTATGTTCTTGACGTTCTTAATTCTGGAACAATACTCTATGAAGGGTGCCATAAGGAAGATACCAAACTATACAGTGATAGTTATCTCAATCAGAGTGGCAGGTTACATTTTAAAAATAATTTGCCAACAAAACGAGTTCAACACATTCTGTAACTACGAAATCAATTAGTGCGATAACATGCACCAAATCAGCTGAACTAAATACTTCTGATACGCCGTCGTGGCAACGAAGTTGCTGGAAGCGGATGTGAATGTGATAAAATAAACTGTTGGAAAGATTTTGATACATAAGTAGTTCCTGTGTATTCAGTTTTTATTGCCAAAGACGTTTTAAATATTTGAGATATTTGCAAATTTGTAGTTTTGATTGAGACATGAGGCAGGAGTAGGCAACTGAGAGTGATGCTGGTGGATTGCACAACTATTACATTTTATAATTGTGATCACACCGATTGAACAAGCTGTAATCACACCAAGGTAGAACTTCATTTGTGTTAAGAACTGTAGACTAATCCCGCTTGCTTTGGAAACATGTTATGGTAACGAAAAAGAGTAATAGGTCATGTTTAGGTTAAGTTAAAGGAAATTGAGTATGATGGTTGACTCAGAGGCCAAAGGGCACATTGTGAATCCCTTTATTTTTGCTATAAACAAGTCTTATAATCTGTTATGTTGCGTGGTTAAAATAGCCTATATATCTGCATTCGGTACGTCTGCAGTGTCTGAGAGGAATCGCTGGAACAACGGAGCTAGACGCCGATTTGGGAGAGCTGGGCAGTGCCAAAGCTGTCTCGGTAACTTCTTCTTCGTCGCAGCTTCAACAGAGATTGCTGGATTCCGCGTTCCATTTCCGGAGCATTGTTCAGATCGGACAGTGTCCTATGATCATTCCGACGACAATACGGATCGAGTTGCGGTCTAACGACAGAGACTTATTTCTTTTACCGTTTTTAAGCTCTGGTTACACTGAGCTTGTATGGCAGTCATTCCTTGCAAGCCAAGACGAGTTGGTTTCTTTTGTTGTCGTGTTATATATGATCTGGTATAATGCACTGATCGGTGGTTGCAGTGACGTGTCCACTTCGCTGATGTCCCTTTCAGATTCCTGTCTGTTCGTTCCGCACGATTGTGCTGTGGCCCGGGACCCACCAAAGTTTGGCATTGTGGTTCCTCATGCACCTCAGTGAGTAGCTATATGTTTGACATCCATTGATTTCGTTGTACAGCGTCCTATTGACTTCAGTGCATTCTGGCTGTCTACAAAGACTGGCTGTCTTCCCAGATCGTCTATTATTTTGATTATAGCTGCACGTCCCTAGTTGGCTTTTTCATCCACCTGCGTATAAGGACAACTTCTTGTATTTTTGACTTTGTTCTTTGTAAGCAGGCTTTTTAACCCATTTGTCTCATGCGTCTCAAAAGTAGATGATTTCGCATCGCAATCCTTTTATACTTTTCTAGTAAAAATCTGCATTGCACTGCACTGTCTACACATCGATCGTAGCAATGAGCAATGATTCCGTCATTACATTAGGGCAACTACTTTCGACAAAATCCCGTAGCAACACACATTCTTAATTGAATTCAACCAAAAGAGAATTTAAATAACGTCACCTAAGATTGTTTGCTGCTGCTGAACGTCATGCAACGAAACCGAACCAGATACATTTTAGATAAGTTCCTGAGCGCAGTTATCACCTCAGTTCAAGGCTTTAAATCATGTCTCGTGAGCGACCTTGTATCAGTTTCACATCAACACATCTTATTTATTTTTAGAAAAATCATGTTGGGGAGTAAAAATATGCCCCTATCGAAGCATCAATTTTAGTCAAGCACGTAGACCTTCGAAAGTAAATTAAATTTTATGTTCATCATTACAAATCTGCTCAAAATCTGTCGCTGCGATATATCTTCACTTTATTACACTTGATTAATTTGTTGGCGTCATAAATGAGTTGTCTAATCTGTTGATACCGTTTTTATTATAATACGACACGAAGATTTGAATTGTTTACCATAAAATTTACTTCGTAAATATTTAAATTGACTGAGAGAGCAGTGAGGAAAAACAGACAACCACAAAGAGAGTTTGCGCGTGGAGGTTAGTTTCAGGCTACAGAAAAGGAACTGAAGACATAATCCAGTTGGAAAGGTTTTAATGAACGGTGCAACGGAGAAATGGCTGCCAAATGACGCGCACGTGTGCATAAATTTGCCTTATATTGTGCGATCAAAGGCGCTTGAGTTCTCCGGTGGTAACTACATTTGTAGATTGTAATAATTAGGAGTGAATATTCATCTATTTTTTATCTGGCTTTAACTCTTTGCCAGATGTTATTCTGTCTCCAGGTAAACTGATTGGTGTTTGTATTCCTCCCACTTAGTATGAGTAATCAGGGTGAGAGATTTATGTAATGGTGCTACTGATTTGATATTGATACAATTCTTTTGCAATTCAAATGGTTGTTAGTCGTTCCTTATAAGGAAATTTTTAGCAGTTGGTGGGGATTCTTATAGCACTTTCACTCAGTCTGACTGTAAATCATTTTCCTAATCATGCTTGAATATTTAAAAGGTGGTTAGCTGATTCTCATCAATTGTAATTTATTTCTGACAGCTTGCGAGAGTTTATACGTCACTGAGACATCCACATCACTAATTTCTGTTCAATATGACGTACAATCTACCACACGTCTTCCCTAAACTTATAAACTGTACTACCTGTAGGTTTTCAAACATACGTAGATTTTTAAGGATAGAACACCGATGGAAATTTCATATAGTGAAACGGGTAACTCTAGTCGCATATTTGGGTCATAGTCGTCTTAAAGTGACCTATTTCAACAACGCGAATATCACAATGGGTCCACAAAGACCTAAGTGACGCATCTCGGTTCGCCAAGCGGCTTAGCTAACAGCCTGAAGGAACTACAGCATCAATCCCCATGCTGCATCATAAACGTCGTTGTTAACTTGACTTGGTCTCTACTTTTTTCTGTATGTATTTTGAAGCGATTGTCCGCGGAACTATTTAAAGCAGCTGGGTAAGACCTGGTTGGGCGCATGCACCAGCTCATCTCTAAGATATGGTCGGAGGAAAGCATGCCCGATGAGTGGAATCTCAGCGTCGTTGGTCCGGTCCACAAGAAAGGAGACCCCTTTGACTGCGCCAACTTTCGAGGGATCAGCCTCCTTAACATCGCGTACAAGATACTCTCTGCCGTTTTGTGTGAACGCCTGAAAACCTTTGTCAACAACCTGATAGGTCCTTATCAGTGCGGTTTCAGGCCAGGAAAGTCCACAATAGACCAAATATTTACACTTCGGCAGATCCTGGAAAAGACTGAAGAGATGCAGATCGACACCCACCACCTATTTGTCGATTACAAGTCCGCATATGACAGCGTACATAGAGACGAGCTATACAACGCCATGTCTAGTTTTGACATTCCTGCCAAACTCGTCAGGCTGTGCAGGATGACGATGGAGAACTCTCGCTGCTCCATCAAGGTCGGTAACGAACTCACCGAGACCTTCAATGTCAAGGCTCTTGGTTGTTGTTGTTTCGAGAGAAAAGTTCTGCGTACGATCTTTGGTCCTGTTTGCGTTGATGGCGTTTGGAGGTGAAGGTTCAACCACGAACTGTACAGCGGCATGCACCTAGTGAGGCATCTTCGGATCCAACGCTTAAGACGGCTAAGTCATGAAGAGCGGATGGACACCACAGCTCCGGCCCGAAAAGTCTTGGACACCATTGGGACAGCGCAACAGAGGACGTCCTCGCACTAGATGCCGCACACGAGTGGAAAAGGACCTCAACCAACTTGGTGTGCGCAACTGGTTGAGGCCCGGGTCTACCCCGGAATGTAACGCCAATCAAAGAAGAAGAAGAATTTTGAAGCGCATTGTGTTTGCCTCAGTTTCCAGATTGTGGGTCATCAAGTGAAGAGAGTTCATTATCCGAAGCGATTGGAGGAAAACATCGTCTGCGTAGTCAAGGTGTTGAAGATAAGGTGACATAGTGCATCGATTGCCATAGTTTCCATCCCTCAATGTTGCACTGAGTACTTCGCTGATTACCACCAACAATAATTTCGGTGACAGTAGGCCCCTTGGCGAACTCCAATCTGGACCTCAAATGTCTCTAACAACTTACCGTTGTGCGAGGCTTGACACTAACTACCCCATCTTTTATAATGACAGAGTTTTTTTCCGGAATGCTTCTTCTGCGCAATCCCAACCAGCCTTCGAAAGACTTCTTTATGTTAAAGAACAGCAGATGTAGCGGAGACCTATACTCAACACATTGTTCAACGATGATCCGTAAGGTGTTAACGCAGACGATGAAGGAGGATCCACCTCGAAAACCTGCTTGTTCGCCGTCAAGAGTTGAAGTTAGAAGCTCTTTGACTCGATCCAGAATAACTCCAGCTAATATTTTTTATGTTGCGGAAAGAAGAACGCAAATATGTACTTCTTTAGTTTCCGCATTCCATCAGACCACACAGCCATTAGAACACGCAGCCCATACATATTTTCCCTATAAGCATTTCAAGACGCTGTTCCCCCCCATAGAGTGCTCATCTTCGAGCCAGTGGGGGAATTAAACACAGGACAGGTACGTTTAATGTGGGCACAAAAGTGGAGAATGCCATCAACCAACTTAGGAGAAGAGGTTTGTTGGTTGAAGCCTAAGTCCACCCCGAACTGCTGCACCACATTCAATTTGATGGAATTTGATAACCTCGTCGTGCCTCGCCCTGAAATCATCAGAAAGCAATTTATCGTCCACAGAGTCGTGGAAAAGAGGAACGTTTTTCTTTCTTTGACTCACCTATGAAGTACTTGATCATTGTTGCCGGTTTTAGAAAACAAATCACACAACCCCGAGCTCTTCAGTCTTCTCTTGAAAGAATGCACACAACGTTCAATCTTGTTTGTTATGCAAAGCGCACAGGCATTAATCTTCCCAAGCAAATAGTCTGAAAAATAAAAGCACCACTCAAATGGCAGTTTAGATTGCCTGCAATTCAACGGAATAAGACACAAGACAGTTCTGAGACACCGCCCAACAGACAGAAGATAACAAGCGGATGTCCTCCAAGTGCTAAATGTGGGCTTTTAAATTGAAACTGAAAATTGAATTGTAAATCACTTCGTATCATGCCCGACATCACGCAAGAGAAACTCTTTAATTTCCAGCAGATAGATAAGATGTGAGCTAAACCCACGAGCTATCTTCATCGTCACAAAATCGCGATAAGTGGCGTATGAGGAGTGACAGGCGTCGGTCTATCTTTCGGCCATAGCGTGTAGGTGTTGTGTGCAAAATGATTGCAACACAGACGCAGATTGCGATAAGATAACGTGAATTCTGTCGAGAAGTGATTCAAAGCAAATGTTACGTGTTCGAAGCACTCAATGAAAAACATAACGCTCCCAATGGCCTGAAATTTTATTCTTTATTTTTGCATTGGAATCAAGTTAGAATACAAACGGAATTTCAACAAAACATTGCCGTACGCTAAGGTGTACCGTTGAGCTTAAAAGAAAAACAAAACAAAAAATCTAGTGCTAAGTCAGTCAATGAATAAGAGTCGAACGTTTTATTAAACTTTTATGAATGAAGAGAGTCTACCCACTAGAAACCGGAAACCAGAAGTTCCCCACAAATATGAAATCTGCTGAAGATTGAAGGAAATCCCAAGATTTGATCCAACAGAGCTTTGATCTGCAACTGTTAATGAATGAAGAAACTCGTCGGCTTTTATAGCTTGGATGGCTTCTGCGAGCCGTCTTATCGGGGGTTGTTAATTATTTTCACTCGCCGTTTGCACATTTGCTAAGCAAATTGTCTTCGTAAGTCACACATATGTGCACAGCTCAGCGGGGGATTAGTGATGTCGAGCGATTTTTGACCCGTTTCCTCTTATCCTCTCGCTTTCCGTCAAAGCCCATGCCAATGTACTGAACGTACACACTCGTACGAAGTGAATCCGCTGCTCTGCTACGCTCGAGGGCAGAGTAAACTTCACAGCGACTTGGTATGTGGATATCATTTTGATTTTGTCACGTATATTTATCATAGTTTTGAATTGTTTATGTGGCGGGCTTATATGTGTTGCTTAACTTGCTTTCCGTACACTTAGCTCTTGACGTGCAAGTGTAAATTTTGCACTAAGTCCGCTAAATGCGATGGCTGATGGTTCCCATTGAAGGTGTTTTGACACATTCTTGCTTGCACTGCTTTTAGCTGGCGTCGAACAGTGACAAACGCGTAGTTTCTGTGATGTAATTGAGAGAGCTATGAAAAATGTGCTTTGTTATTATTTTGGAATGGCAGATTTGAGAAGAGCAGTGTACTGTGTATTTTTGGAACTGGTTGTGGGCCTGTCTTCAAAAAGCCGAGTTGTAGGTCCCTTTAACTTTAACATTACACTAGTGGTAACTAGTTCGTCGCACACCAAACGTAGATTGTCTACTGGCACTGGATGCCTTATTACAAAACAATCAAGGCCTACAAAATGTGCTCGTGAAATGATAAGAATGAGCAGGGCAAATCTCAGAAGCCTTTACTGGCCAGCGGTTTACACGCCTGCAGACTACAATAACAAATGATTCTGCAAAGTTGAAGAGGAGGAGGAGACCATAGAAGAATTTGAAACTATGCAATTGCCGTGCCCTCTCCTCTCGCATGTTTAGTCACAAATGCGCCTTGTATTTTAACCACTTGACAAAACTAAGGAGCATCAGTACCAGTCATTTTCATCGCTTCATTATCTGATAGGCTTACGGTTTAGGATAAACTTGATCCTTAGTCTAAGTGTGACCACCACCTACGTCAGCCACTCCAACCTGTTGCCTCTGCTAATCAGTGTCCAGCCATTACAGCAAAAAATACTCGCCCAGTGTTCTATGGTAGGGGTGAGTTATAATCATGTCCCTCTCCATCACCACAGATTCTCCATATGTAGCCAATGGCAAGTTCCATTTTCAGCTGATATTCCCAAAAGATGATGCCAGTCGTCTTTTAGGAGTTCCTCTCAAATAGACTGCCGTAGTCACGAGTGATTGAGCAGTGCATGCTGTGCTGTGTGCAGTGCAACGCATGTTAATTTTTCGAAAGTACACGAGCCTTCTTCCTCTTTCCAGCAATATAACCTTCTTTTTCTTCTTAAAGCGCTGCAGTTCGAGGTGGACATGTGCTTCACACAAGGTACCTCTCCAACCATCAGCACGATAATTCGGCAGCTGTCTTAGTTCCACTGAGGTCCTCTTCGACTTGTGTGTACCACCTTGTGCGTGGATGTCTTCTGCTGCTCTGTTCCAGACGCTCATAGTCGAAGATTTTTCTGAATGCAATAAAGTTGCCCATGCGCTCTACGTCGCCTAGCCATCTTAAGTATTGCGTTCGTAGATACATGTCTCTGTAGAATGTTGTTCATGATGGAATCTTCTTCTGCAAATGAAATTAACGCAAAGAGGACACAATGATCTCGCACGGATCAAAGGAAGAATAAGTCTTGCCAACCACTGTTTCTAAGGGCTTCAGAGGCAGACAGCCTTTTATCGAAAAGATCAATAACATTTTTATCAGCTTTGGAAATAGTCTGTGGCATAGATCATGACAGGGATGACCACGCTCTGAAACAGATTTAACATGCTCCTCCGATACAGGACTCTGTTCGCCTTGAGCAAGACTTATTTTGCATTTGATAACTGATGTTGTTTGTACTCTTTCCCGCGTCGATGTTGTGTGTCTTTTCTTGAGAACATCATGCACTTCTTTTTACACTCCTTCACCGCCAGACCCACTTCAGTTGCCTCCTTTTAATTCCAGTTAACGATTCACTGATGAAGAGCTGTGATCACGTCAATGTCGTCCGCGTATGCGGATATTCTATTCTTCAGTATGAACGTTCTTCTTCAGGATGAAGTTAAACAAATCACATGACAGAGCGTTGCTTTGTCTAAATCAATTTTTGACATTAAAGGTCTCGTCGAGTTCGTTACTGATCCTGATGTCACATGAGTGTCAAAACTACACATAGCGTTGTATAGCTCGTCTCTATGAACCTGTCATATACAGCAGACTCTCGAAGTCGAATTGCCACGGGAGTGAGGGAGTTCAAGTTAGAGGGTTTTTTGTATAAAAAATTCAGAAGAATACAAAAATGTAGCTAGCAAAAAATTCTAGTTACGGATAACTTTAATTTAGGGAGAATCCACTGTACAGACTTATAAGATGTTTATGTTGTAGACCCCTGAGACGTGTATTGTTTGTGGGTTCATCAGTACAGTACAGGACATAGTTGTTCGTTTCTAATGTTCAAATGAAAATTCAAACGAATGCGACTACACTGCCCTCCATCTTTGACAGTAACGTTCACACTGCTTCCAGTCATCAAGACCAAGTTTTGTTGTGGTTGCATTCACTTCGCCATTATACTGGAGGTTCTGTTTAGCTCTTCTTCTAGAAGCAAGATTCGAAGACGTTGGCGTCTTCACGCGATCGCGGTGGACGTGTCTGAGTATTCCGGACGTTGCCACATTATTCTTCCGCTCTTAGAGATCGCAAGACTTTATTCAGAATCAGCTTTGTTGTCTTGCTTATCATCCACCTTTCGGGCCTATACGGCAAGATTGTGTAGAGCGTCCTTTTTCAAACTCGTTTCCAAAGCCCGATGTTGCAACGGAAATAACATGTGATGTGTCTGAGACATAACACATAAAGAACTAAGGTACAGTGTATTACTTCGAACTCACGAAGTCGAATCGATAGTCAAGGGACTATACAAGACTGAAGGTAATAAAAGTGGAGTATGAATGGCATTTGAAAGAGCAATAAGACCGATCATCAGAATGCGGCTTTATTTCCAGTCGCCGGTATTAATTTACGGTGCTTTGATCTGGGTACTGATGGCAGCAGCAGCACTCACCGAAGACACGTGCCATTCAAATGGAATCTCCCCCTCGGATGCATAAAAACGACATATTTTCAACCTATTCTGCAATGACAACTGTTGTCAGCCCAATAATAATAATAATTTTGTTGAATAAACAATAACTTTCATTGCACCGATAAAAATCATACTGATCATCAACCCACCACACATGTGCACCCATCCAACCCCTAAGTCCGCATGCTCACCCCAAACTGATATCCATCTGAATTCATGAAGTATCTTGAACTTGACTTCAAAAGTAGCAAACAAACTGCTACCATTAGTTTTTTTTAAGGGCACTGTGTGAAGATGCAACCTTCGTTGTCGCCGAAATCACATTTTACTCTATTTACATACGCTTTCCTTTTATTTTTCGTACAGAAGAATATGAATAAATAAATAAATCTACTTGACACCTAGCCGAGCAGAGCAGTACACACTCGCTCGTAACACGTCACACGGCAGTCGTCGATCCACTCCACTGCGCCATGTCTATGATTTATACATCGCCAAACAATCGACAGTCTGATGACACATGCTCGTGCCTCCTCCAAAGCAATGAGAATCTTAATTTAACCGAGCACGGAGTCAATTAGGTTTCCCAGTCATTGGTTAGCAATTGTCTGCACTAGAAGTGCTCTCGTTAAAAGATCGCTTGGACAACGTGTCTCGGTTTCGGCGAGTGCCAGTGCCAGTGCACGTGTGTGTGTTTCTGTGTGTTCGTTTCCAGTACACAAGGTTAACTTAACTTATTCAAAATAATTTAACCCCTCTCCAAATTGTTGATTTCGCTATCGGCTGCAAATTTTATTGACGACTCCGAAGATTACGATTAAATGTATGCGATAATTGTTTAATTTAACGTGGTTTTTTCATTTTTATTATTTCTTCTTCTTGCAGGCGCTTGGGGTTCGCAACGCTGGACGTGGGCTTGATATTTTTGTACACTGTTAACTTTTTTTTTCCGTTTTCGCTTCTGACGAAGTTGCCACTGCAACGGATCGGTTTTAATTTGTTTTAACGCGCTTACCTCAGCGAAATTTGTTTGTGATAATTTAAATATTAAATCAAAATTCTGCGGAAGAACTAAACATGATCCCTGGATACGGACCCGTGACGCAGGCCCTTTTGGGCACACTCCTGACGTGGGGCCTTACGGCAGCCGGCTCTGGCATGGTGGTGTTCGTGCGTGGAAATCAAGTGAGTTATACTTTTATTTATTTGCATACAAAATCTATTCGTTTGTAGTTTGGCGTCTGTTTAATTCGAATCAGTCGTTCGGTTTGATGGGCTTGTACGCTTATCTGGAGGAGATTAATTGAATTCAAATGCGCACCGGAGTGTTTCGGTGGCAGAACTAGGTGAAGAGTGTTTACATATTTGGCAGCAACTTGTTTTGATCAACAGCACAGTGGAGTGGACTTTGAAATGGGATCACCTTCATTTGCATTTGATGGCCACTTGATAGTGCTTTTTCTATAAACAATCAACGCATGGTCGTGTGAGTGTTCTTGTGTTTGTTATCACCAGTGTCCTTCAGATTTCAGTGTGATCCTTTGAGTTTCAAGTTAACTCGCGATTAATTTTTCAAAATGTGTGCGACTTCAAAAAAATACGCTCTCAGCTGGAGGATCATTCAGTTGTTTCACAGGCTTAATTGCTTGTTATTATTCTTTTGTGAACCCGTTTAATTCGAAATCAACTGACTTGCTCACAAATATCTGCTCTGTGCGGAAAATTAATTCATAAATCGGAATATTTAAACGATTTTGCCGTTAAAGCCTCTTTGAAGGGCATTAACATCAGGTGAATGTGGAATGTACGTTGATCTGCTTTGTATGACTGGATCCAGTTCTTCGAGTTCAAACCGTTCGCAATACTCGTGTGGAGGAACTACAACCGTTTTTGTGCTTAACAGAGCTGATCTGGTTATAATGACATGAGTATTAGCTTTACGAATATTGAACGAGGTGAACAGCGAAAACTATTTTTGGTCGGATGGGGGTTTAAACTTAGACACGTAGGTCCAAGTACGCACATACCCACAACGCCACGGGCTATGTTCATTGCCTCAGTAATAATCAGTACTGCCCTGAACTTTATGTACGCCCTGTGTTTTTAGGAGTTGCATTGATTGCTGCACTGGAATTTAACGATGCCCAAATGCTTAAGCATCTGATGCGCGACGTAATTCTTAAATGGTCGTTTTACTTGTGCAAAGATGCCAATATTTAAGGTATGCAGTAACGATAACACGGTAGTGGCCCGTGGCGTTGTGGGTATGTGCGTCGACCCCAACCTCGACGTCGTAGGTTCGATTCCTGCTTTGTGCGACAAAAACAATTTTCACGACCACCCCTCTTTCGACCACCCCTCTTTCTTGACAATGCTCAAAGAGTATTTCCTGTCTAGAAAATGCTTCTCAGGCAAAGCCGTTCGGATTCGTCACGCACAACACGAGTGGTTGCTGAGAAGCCAGGCCCTGGCCCCCTACGGGTTGTAGCGTCGTTACTTTATTATAGTAACGATAACACAGTTATGCGTTCTGGAATTCACCTTACCTTCCACAATGCGAGCTGTTTCTATTGTACCAAGACATGATTTCTCCAAGGGTCATTGACCACATTCTAGGTGCTTTTATCATTGACTAGCCGGAAGTTCCAGCTTTATGGTCCTTTAATCATGAAGTACTTCCAGGTAAGACTCGATAATAAGGATAGGCTGCTAGCGGAATTACCAGCACATTTAGACCATTGTTGGTCCATTGTAATACCCTGTGCCGTTAATTTGATTCCAACTTTCATTTGGCTTTCATTGGGATTCGAACCTGGCACCCTATAACCAAGGGCTCAACCAACTGCACCATCCAGACGTTAAACTCGATTATTTGAACTCGACGGAATATGGGTGGGCGTAGTGGTCTCGTCTCTATAATTCACCAAGCACCGATATTTTTTAGTTGTATCGTATCTAAGTCTTTATGGGACGCGCATTCTCCTTGTAGAAACTACTTTTTTCAGATTTCTTACAACAAAACCACTCCACTCTTGTAAGATTGCATAGTCACACAAATTCTGAATGAGAATACGACAGGGTTGTTAAGTCTATAGGCATGATTGTTTTCAACAAATCTGTAACCAAAGATTCGAGATCGACGATGCATCAACGACGTGAACAAATGCATAAATCCCTCATACTTGTTAAAGCCACTTCTTACTTGATTGTTTATATTTGATTCTGTGTGAAACTTGGAAGTGCTACAGACCTTTGTACTCAGATGAGACATGACCGAATCGCTCCAATGCATTTGGAACATTTACAATTGACCAACCGCAACAAACAAATTAAGAGACAGGTCTATTCGTCTGACAATCAGCACTTTATTGTTATAAGTGGTTGAGGGGAAACTGTTCCTACTCTACGCCCCTTTGTTTTTATCCAGCGACAAAATTGTTCTAAAGTGGTGTTCTGTTGATCGAAAAGCTGCATATATGTAAATCCTTTGTCGTTACTTTTTGGTCTTATATAATCCAGTAATAAAATTGTTCTGTAATGAAATAGTCATCGTACGAAAGAGCAGATGACCTTTACACAGCATCATGGTACCCACAATGTTGGATTGGAGCGATGCTCACGTGGTTTATGTTTCAAATTCCATAGGAGTTTTAGTACATAGTTGGTTTCTGTTTTTTTTGCTTCTTGCTGTAATCAAATTCTAGTCATCTTCTAAGAAACTCGCATTGTAACATTTCATGCAAGCAACAAGTTAACTTTGCGTAAAAGGTCACAACGAATATTCACATCTTCATTCTCGGAGAACAACGAATTTCATCTCGTATCTTTATATCGTTTGTTCTTCATCGAATTATATGCAATTACACAGATAACACCTAAGAACTGAAGAGCAAAGCAGTTTCGCTATAATCGACAGAATAATAAAGAACTTTTGTGGTGGAATAAAGTCTTTATAGACACATATTTTAATTGCAGATCAATTCCCACTTATGCATGTTTGTGGCATGTCATATAAATGATCACTCACTGTCAAGGTGTACTGATTTAGACCGTCAATTCGCTGTCGCTGTGTTGTAGAAGGAAAAAATGAGGATTATCCTTCGAGAGATTCATACATTTGACTGAGGGTAGAATTTAGCGTGACATGAGACCATTCCTCGTTGGTGTGGACTTTAATATAGTCTGTTTCGCTTTTAGGTAGGTAGGTAGGTAAGGTGACTGCTTGCTTATTGTGCTTAAGTTAAGCTCAACTTAGAGCGTGGTGGTTCATTGTCCATTATGCCGTCAAAATCTGACTTGTAAAAACCTGGTTCCCCCAACTACCTAACTACATTTCCTGCTTCTGAATTTATTGGTCATTATTTATAATATAATAATAATATGCGTGACGCTACAGCCCGTAACGAGTCATGGCCTAGCTTATTAGCAACCACTCGCGTTGTGCGGCTATTGTTCCCTCACGAGTGGAAGGGACCTACAGTTTTATGCCGACTCCGAACGGCTAAGTTTGAGAAGCCTTTTCTGAAAGGAAATACTCTGAGCATTGTCAATGACTCGAAAGAGGTGGGGCCGTAAAAAGTTATTTTTGTCGCACGAACCAGGGATCGCACCTACGACGTCGAGGTTGGGGTCGACGTACATACCCACAACGCCATGGGCCATTGCATTTCCCGTTACTTTTTCGACCATCTTTCGACTAACTTCTATACTTGTATCAGACGTATCTTCAATGCAGTAAGTAAAGTAATTGAAGCTTTCTTCTTGTTTCTGCAAGGCAGAGCATCTTCGGAAGTAGCGGAGTATGATTTCTCTTTATCCTCATCCCTGTTTTCCCTTTAGTTTGTTTTAATTTAATACCGCCTAAAGACGTAAACTAAAGTGGAAATGATCAATGTAGGTTTTGCAAATCTTTTTGCATCGTACGATGTGGCAGAGTGCAATTCGACGTCACATAAATTACTAAGGCCAATTGTCACACCACGTGGATCACACATTTCCCTACTTATTGAATCCGTTGGGTCGCTGAAGCTGTTTAAGCTGATTGACTGTTCTGGTCTTCTGTTTGTTCATCTATTACAATTGATTAGGCGCCTTTGCTAATCAATCAGGCCTTTTGTGTTAACTGCTGTTCACACAATATTCAATAAACGACAGGCTTCTGTCCAGTCCGTCACGGCCGTCTCTATACGTTGTTATAAAGTTAAGCATTTGATTGTTGGAATAAATCAATACCGCAATCGATGTTTAAATCGATGTAGATATCTATACTATAAGTGGGTTTCTTGTCTGATAAAATTCGCCAAAGAAGAATGAAATCACCGTCTTAGCCCGTGTAGATAATTTCTAGGTCAATGCTGGCGTCCCTGATAGCAAGTCAATTGTTATCTGATCAGTCTTATCTTTACATTAAGAAGTATGAATTTCAAGAAGGAAATTGTGTAATACTAGAAAGCGTTTATTTATTTAAATTGAAAACGTGCACCGCTCAATTCAATGATTTTGTTTTGCAGAATCTCTTACTCATTCCGATATCAGTTTCAAACCTAGCACGTGTCTTCTCATGAATAATCTCACATTCAATCCGGGAGAAGCACAATTTCAATTAAAAGTCTGGAAAATTAATCAATCAAACGGTTAAGTGCTGACGGAACGATCTTTCCAATAGCACTTCAATAAAACAGAAACTGCGACTTTGGTCAATTCTCTGTGTTGACCATGTCTCTGCTTGTGTTTGACGCGTTGATATACATTTTATAGATCCGTCATCGTTTGCAGTGCGGACTTGTTCCTCGTCTCATCGGACAGCTGACCGTTGATCAGCGTTTATTTGAAACGAATTGCTGGCATGATATGTGTGTGAATTTGTACTCTTCCCCCTTCCATCAGTGCCTGTTACGAATAAAATATTGTTTTCTTGTGCTGGGAATTGCAATGTATACAATCTAAAAACGTGACATTTACATATTTATACGGTTTTCTTAGTTTCGGCTTGTTCTTACGAATTCGCTCGAGCTACGCAAGATGTAGGTGAATGTTATCGCGGCGCTTGATCGATTGTTTTCATATGTCGATCGGGCGCTACAGTGATCACATCAATGCCAAGTTGTGAAGTGGGTGCTTGGTTCTTGAAGGATTTAGGTCATGGAAGGTTTTACTTAAAATTGATTCAAGCTGGTCCAGTGATGGGTGCGCACTTAAAGTTGAATCAATCTTGCAGATCGGAGGCAGTATTCAGTCTTAAGTTGTCTTTTGTTACAATTTGCGCGTGCCTAATTGACTAATATCCTTAATGGCCGGCGTCAATATACAGCACGAACTGAAGGTATAGAGGGAGAGAAGGAGATTAAGCACAACTTGGTCTTAAATGGCTGCGGATTGTAGTCTGTGCAAATATTTGGCTGTGAAAAGCAGTCTATATTCGTGTAGAGCGGCTAAAAAACGGTTATTTAAGTTTAACTGTCGGTAAGTAGGTTTAACGGTGTACTGATTGGCATTCTTGGCGAGACTTGTGTTGCTGGTGAATTCGTCGAGAAGAGGACTGCAATTGGTTAGCTCACTTGAGCACATGTTGTTAAAATGGAGTCAGTGTTCCGCGATATTGCTGTTAATCGGTTGCTTTAGGATTCTACCTAGTAGATAGTGGACCAGATATGAGTGTTGTACTCAAGCTTAGGGCGAATGAAAGCCTTATAATCTAAAACCAAAGCGAAGCGGAAACCCCCATAATAATCAGCCATAGCGCCATTCAGCGATAACGGCTGACTGTTAAGGGTTTCCTTAAGTGACAGCAAGTAGCATTGAAGACTTTCAAGGCATTAAATTCCAATAGAGTGGAATTTTTACCCCAATTTATTATGTGTTCAAGGTGGGAATTCAACGTGGGTAACATACGCTGCCGTTTCAATTCTACGGCCGAAGTAGAGGCTCATGAGCCTTGGTACGAGAATGAAAAGCTGAGAATGTTCTCGAAGAAATCTTTTAAATTATACAGAAAAGGAATGTCGCTTAGTAATTGGTTGGCCATAGTCCATAGATTGTGACGGAGTTACGACTCATACTCAATATCCTTCTTGAGTCCAGTTCAATTTCATATTTAATGGTGTTGAAGCGAATGGAAGATTTTGTAAAATGGACAGTTTTATTTTTCGCCTCGTTCTGTTTACCGAGTTGGAAATTAACAGAATTTTCAATCGACTAAGACTTACCTAGTTATTTGAAAAAATGGAGTCAAATACACCAGTAAATAGGAAAACAAAATTAAGCTAAACTATGATTTATTCTTCTGCAGATGGCAATACGTGGGTGGTGTCTTGTTTTTATGGTCACTATACCCATAGGCTCACCTTTCACTGCCACAGCGGCGCTACTAGGCCTACCTAGGAACTCTGTACACCGTTTTCCAATGTTTTCTCACCTTTGATAACCAATTCTGTGACTTTGGAGTGAATCCGACGAGACCGAAATTTTGACCCCAAAATGTTGACAGTGGTTAGTAAGGGATTTTTGTCGATTTTGTGACTCATCTTTCAACTGCTACAGCGGCGCTACTAGGCCTACCTATGAACTCTGTACACCGTTTTCCATGTTTTCTCACGTGTGCTAACCAATTCTGTGACTTTGGAGTGAATCCAACGAGTCCGAAATTTTGACCCCAAAATGTTGACAGTGGTTAGTAAGGGATAGTTGTCGATTTTGTGACTCATCTTTCAACTGCCACAGCGGCACTACAAGGCCTTCCTAGGAACTCTGTACACCGTTTTCCATGTTTTCTCACGTGTGATAACCAATTCTGTGACTTTGGAGTAAATCCGACGAGACCGACATTTTGACCCCAAAAAGAAAGTTTACCATGTAACGCATGTGTTGCTGCAGCGTGGACGTGAGGTTGACGCTTTATTATTGGTATACTCGGTAGCAATGCTCAGAGGTAGAGGTGCCACGAGTTTTAAATTTGTGTATTGGTACACTCGTGTCGTCTGTTCTCTCAATTGTGCATAACAAATAGTCTTATGCTAATTCCAAAAGACAAAGTTTGAGAAGCTTTTCGTCACATATCTCCTCTGTAATCATTGACGGTGTTGTAGTGGGTGTTGGGGCCGTGACAATGATAGCTGTTTCGCAATCACAAGTAGGCTACATACGTAAATCACAACTTTGTGGTGTTTATCACAATCCTACCTCCCAATCAAGACATCTAACCAACATTAGAAAATTCATCACAAATAACCATGTGTTTTTAATTTACAGAGAAAATCCCTAGATGTAGCATTAGGATTTGCTGCGGGTGTGATGATTGCAGCCTCCTTCTGGTCACTGCTTGCGCCCGCAATCGAACTGGCTGAAGGATCGGGGCTCTATGCACAGTATTCGTTCCTGCCAGTTGCCGGAGGATTTCTGCTGGGCTCAATATTCGTCTACGGAACCGACAAGTTGATATCATATCTCGGTATCAACAGTTCCCACATGATGATCTGTAAGTAGAATTTCTCCCACAACTTAACCCAGCCGATCTTAACAGGCTTCTCTCGTCTCACAGCTTTAACTCACCCGAATAAGGACAAGGCTGAGATTGCTCTGGATGATACACATATCAGTCAGTCACAGCAAAGCGTTGGTAAGTTTC
The DNA here is from genome assembly GCA_916610145.1 of Eristalis arbustorum. NCBI lineage: Eukaryota > Metazoa > Arthropoda > Insecta > Diptera > Syrphidae > Eristalis > Eristalis arbustorum. The sequence goes on from OU744319.1 coordinate 23,498,646, forward strand.
ATTTCGATCCAGTCAGTCAGTGCATGGTTACAAGCCATTTTCTTTACGCAGATCGCCAATCCTCAAAGGGCATGCATAGTTTCTCTGATTGTCTGAGTGTTCAACACAGTGGCGAGTCACGAAGAAGGAAAAACAAAGCCAACACTGACGTGGAACAGAGCACATACACAGATCAAGCCCGGATCGACCATGAAAACGCGATATCGCAATGGAAACGGATTATGCTGCTTGTTGTGGCCATAACCGTGCACAATATTCCCGAGGGCTTGGCCGTGGGTGTGAGCTTTGGAGCTGTTGGCACAACCGACTCGGCTACTTTCGAAAGTGCTCGGTAGGAATCTTCAGATGAAATATTGGTTGGAAATGCTTATGGAGTTTATTTTATTCTTCATCTAGAAATCTTGCCATTGGAATCGGGATTCAAAATTTCCCAGAAGGTCTTGCTGTGAGCTTACCCTTGCACGCTGCTGGTTTCAGCGTGGGAAGGGCGTTTTGGTACGGTCAACTGTCCGGTATGGTTGAACCGATATTTGGCATTCTTGGAGCTGTTGCGGTTACCTTGGCTAATTTGATTTTGCCTTACGCCCTTTCATTTGCTGCGGGAGCGATGATTTACATAGTGGCTGATGATATTCTTCCCGAAGCCCATGCAAGGTGAGTAAATGCGTCCGAATAACAGGCGTTGATGGTCGTCTTTCGAGATAAATTCAGATGTGAATGCCTGTTTATGTGTGCTGCTTGGTCAACAAATGGGCCTGTTAATCTGTTCAGTTTTTTGCCTAATTTTACCTCGATACTCACATTCACCGCAGTGTGTTACGAACTCCGAAAAATCTATCACAGAACTAGTAGAATCACTGTGCAAAGTCTGCCAATTGCTCTAAATACGAATGAAACGGAAAATTGTATGTTTTTCTTCGACTTTTCTACGTCTGAGTTTGTGATTCCGTCGCTTGAGTGATATCATGGATTCTTTGATAGAGCTGATTATGTTCTTCCAGTACCTCCCTTCACATGCTAATAAATGCGTTTCTTTTATTCCAGTGGCAATGGACTGCTAGCAACTTGGGGAACAATCGCTGGTTTTATTATTATGATGTGCCTTGACGTTGCATTATCCTGATTTTCATCCGACCCCCAAATTGGATCCCATCCAACAAGACGACAAATTTACATTTTACAGACTCATCCCTAAGGCATTAGTTAATGTATTCTAAATGTTTCTTTTTTATTTAAACAAGTTTATTTATAAGATCCTAACTTAACGCATTGAAGATGAATGAGTGCGCGAAACATAATCCATTTGTTTCACAGTTGCAACCCATTGATTCCATCATTAAACGATGTTTATTGTCTTCGACAAGTGATTATTAACAAAAGAGAATACTTAATTTGTTTCTAAGTAAATTGCATGTAATTTAAAGTATATATTTTTTTATATAAGAAGATGATCATTATATGTTATAACCAGAGAGAGAACAGATACCAACAAAAACAAAAAAAAATAACAACTTCTTGTACAAAATAACGTGTATTAATTCTACTGCCTATCAGTACTTCTTTAGCTTAGCGCATGGAGTTGCAATCCCAAACATATGTTTAAGCTTCTTTTTTCGGTTTGCTTTAACGCGGACAGACACGGTGGTGATATGATATTAATTATATTGAAAATTGTTGCATGGTCTTCAGTGAAAGAGGTCCGACCACAAAGAATGGCTTGAACAGCAGTAAATCTCGCAAATTGTTAGAATTTATCTTTAGTGTATGTATCTCTGTGAATCGTTTCCTAATCATGCAATCTACAATCTACGTACATTATTGCCATTTTATATGTTTAAAATGATACATATAGATATTCTTAAAGAATACGTACTTATAAGTAAAGTGAAAATATTAGATGTTTGTTTTCCTATTTAGACCGGACAATGTTCGAATGTTGGCGTATTGCACTGCAGTCTGTACAGAGATGTGTATTGTTTTGAATATAAGAAATGTTTATTTTTTTAATTTTAATATACATACAATAATGTAATTTAAACGAGATAAATACAATTTTTGTAAATAGAAGAGCATGAACATATTGTGTTTTCTTATTGAGCATTTATTTGATGATCGATACGATGGATCTGTTCGTAATTGTTGGTTTACATCGCAGAACGTATTTTGATCAGGAGAAAAACCGTGTCATTCTGTCGCACAAGAACTGCTCACACAGTCAACACGCCAAGTGTGGCAATCGTTATCCATTTTTTTTAGGAACTTGTCTACTTCTTCGCAGAGAGGAATCTATGACATCCTAGTGAAGATTCCATGCAGGACTACCAGTGGCCACCGTTGGTATTTCAGTTTGTTTAAACGAATTGGGTCAACATTTTTGATATGAAGGACACACATCGCATAGACTTACCCGCTTGTCCTGGCAATAACACGACTGATCTGATTCCTGGTGCCTACGGCGAATAGTTGGTTCCGACTGACTGACTGAATCTAACTCAGACTCCAAGTTGGATAAATAAGCCTCGTGATCACATTGAAAATAAGGAAATAACTTTCTTCTCAGCCCGACTGCCAATGAAGGGTCTGAGCCTGTTGGTCTCACCAGTAAGAATAAAACAGGGAGTGGATTGTTAATCTGGAAAGACTGCCTCATGAATGGAGATGCCAGGACACTTGGATACTTTTTAAGTGCTTTTCTCAGAAACTTTCAAAACGAAAAAGAGATGGCTTATAACATCTCCTCTTAGTAAGGCATTTCTGATAGATTTTACGGCTCATCTTGCAAATGCCACAGCGTCGTCATTAGGGCAACCAAAACCTTGCGCACACCTTGCGCTCACCGTTCTGCATATTCTGGTGGGTGTATTAACAGATCCTGAGAGGTTGGAGGGCGTCCGGCCACATTGAGATTTCGACCGAAAAATCTAAGCAGTGGTTAGTAAGGCATTTCTGATGGATTTTGCGGCTCATCTTGCAAATGCCACAGCGTCGTCATTAGGGCTACCAAAACCTTGCGCACACCTTTCTGCATGTTCTGGTGAGTGTATTAACAGATCCTGAGAGTTTGGAGGGCGTCCGACCACATTGAGATTTCGACCGAAAAATCTAAGCAGTGGTTAGTAAGGCATTTCTGATGGATTTTGCGGCTCATCTTGCAAATGCCACAGCGTCGTCATTAGGGCTACCAAAACCTTGCGCACACCTTTCTGCATGTTCTGGTGAGTGTATTAACAGATCCTGAGAGTTTGGAGGGCGTCCGACCACATTGAGATTTCGACCGAAAAATCTAAGCAGTGGTTAGTAAGGCATTTCTGATGGATTTTGCGGCTCATCTTGCAAATGCCACAGCGTCGTCATTAGGGCTACCACCATTTTGCGCACACTTTTTTGCATGTTCTGGTGGGTGTAATAACAGATACTGACAGTTTGGAGGGCGTCCGACAACTTTGAGATTTTGACCGAAAAATCTAAGCAGTGGTTAGTAAGGCATTTCTGATGGATTTTGCGGCTCATCTTGCAAATGCCACAGCGGCGTCATTAGGGCTACCACCATTTTGCGCACACTTTTTTACATGTTCTGGTGGGTGTAATAACAGATACTGACAGTTTGGAGGGCGTCCGACAACTTTGAGATTTTGACCGAAAAATCTAAGCAGTGGTTAGTAAGGCATTTCTGATGGATTTTGCGGCTCATCTTGCAAATGCCACAGCGGCGTCATTAGGGCTACCAACATTTTGCGCACACCTTTTTGCATGTTCTGGTGGGTGTAATAACAGATACTGACAGTTTGGAGGGCGTCCGACAACTTTGAGATTTTGACCGAAAAATCTAAGCAGTGGTTAGTAAGGCATTTCTGATGGATTTTGCGGCTCATCTTGCAAATGCCACAGCGTCGTCATTAGGGCTACCACCATTTTGCGCACACTTTTTTGCATGTTCTGGTGGGTGTAATAACAGATACTGACAGTTTGGAGGGCGTCCGACAACTTTGAGATTTTGACCGAAAAATCTAAGCAGTGGTTAGTAAGGCATTTCTGATGGATTTTGCGGCTCATCTTGCAAATGCCACAGCGGCGTCATTAGGGCTACCACCATTTTGCGCACACTTTTTTACATGTTCTGGTGGGTGTAATAACAGATACTGACAGTTTGGAGGGCGTCCGACAACTTTGAGATTTTGACCGAAAAATCTAAGCAGTGGTTAGTAAGGCATTTCTGATGGATTTTGCGGCTCATCTTGCAAATGCCACAGCGTCATCATTAGGGCTACCAAAACGTTGCGCACACGTTTTTGCATGTTCTGGTGGGTGTATTAACAGATCCTCAGAGTTTGGAGGGCGTCCGACAACTTTGAGATTTTGACCGAAAAATCTAAGCAGTGGTTAGTAAGGCATTTCTAATGGCTTTTACGGCTCATCTTGCGACTGCCACAGCGTCATCATTAGGGCTACCAAAACGTTGCGCACACGTTTTTGCATGTTCTGGTGGGTGTATTAACAGACCCTCAGAGTTTGGAGGGCGTCCGACAACTTTGAGATTTTGACCGAAAAATCTAAGCAGTGGTTAGTAAGGCATTTCTGATGGATTTTACGGCTCATCTTGCGACTGCCACAGCGGAGGCCTGTTAACAGGAGAGGCTTGTTGGCTGAGGCCAAGGTTCACAGCAGCTTCATATTATTCTATTAATGCGCAGATATGTCTTCTTAAATGCTGCTGTTGGGCTAGCAATAAAAAAAAGACTATCTTGGTGGAAATATACTGCAAAGTAGTGGAAGATTAAAAACTCCCTCAATCTTCCACTGGAGATTCTTCCCGCATTACTCTGTTGCTTACCGTGTGAAGATCCCTGTAGCAGCGATGCATATTCACAAGACAGACCTACTGTCCATTCGTCACAAGCCAGCTGAGGTTCATCGTGTATGTAAAGTCAATATAGATCAATAAAACCCAAAACACATGATCTAGTTTCAGATTTTATTTTATATCTGTTAAATAATTTCAAAGAGCAACAGTGTTAGAGCGGAGTAGTATCCTTAATAATTTCTATTTTTTTTTTTGTTTCTCAAAGACTTTCCATTTCTTTGTTTTTTTCTTTACTTAACAAACAATAAGCTAATTCATATTCATAATATACTTAAATATATCCAAGAAATATTTATTTTCTATTTAAATTCATTTTATGTATAGAAATAACAACATTTAACATCATGTTTTATTTGTTTTTGTTTTCTTTGCATTTGCATTTTGGTTTTGTTTTGTTTTTTTTGTAAATTTTAAAAGAATACTCCAACTAGCTTTTAAAGTTCATTATGTTGTCATGTGTCTGTTTTTGTGGGAGAATCTCTCTTCCTTCTGCGTTCTCTCCCCATTATACTGTGTATATATTTATTTTGTAAATAATTGCATTTACCCTATAATAACATCTTTTATGTTCATATATACTATTATTATTTTTCATTTTTTTATTATTACTCTTTATTCATTAATCTATAGTTCAGCAAGTCTTTTGAAGTGTTTTAAAATTGTTTATAACAAATAGAAAATGTTAATTTAGGCATGTACGAGTTACAAGGAAAAACACACATTTTTTCATGCATAGTATTGCGTAAAGAACAACTGTGATATACGAGTTTACATATATGTAAGGGGGGTGGGAAAAAAGTTCGGGATCTCCTAGTTCTGCTGCCTACATAAAATGAACGCTTTCTCTCTTTCTCTCAATCTAGCACTAGCATCCATAAGGTACACATTTGCAACAACACTTTGACACCTGTAGCAGATTCATCTCGATACGAAACCAGTTAAATAAGAGTGAAATTCAATAAAAACTTCATGTTTTTTCATCTTTCTAGTGTATAATACCTACGTAAAAGTTTCTCAAGTACAATATTTAGGTGTGTTACTTGGCGATGTGTCACATAAAACTACACATATCCTTGAATGTCTATAAAATATTTTCTGTGTATCTACATACAGTGTATCTAATTGTCGCACTATGAGGGCGGCCAATTGGGGTTAGGTCAAAGAAGAGCGCCTAATTTCTAAGGTAACAAGGTTCTAGTCAGTATGATGTGTGTCAGTGTGTGTGTGTGTTTGTATCTTTAACTATTTTGTTTCATTTTTTTTGTAAATATGTAGATTTTATTGAACTACCTGTTTGCATTTTATATGTACAAATACTGAAGAAAAATATATGCACGTACTTAATTCGATTTAATTCTTGACTTAATCGTCTAGTAAGTTATTCTACGAATATATTAAAATTATTTTTATGAACCTAATTATATTTCATTCCATTTTGTAAATGCATTAATTTATTATTTAATTTAATATATATATATTTTTTGTTTTGTTGTATATATTTAGCTGATAATGGTTTGTATTGTCAAAGAATTTTAGATAAGTGTTGACTTTTGCTAAAATTTTTAAAAAATGCTGAGGTGGTTGTATATGGTTTTTTTTTGAATACGTTATTTGCTTACTTATTCCGAAATAATTTATTTTTAGAGAAATGATTACTGTCGAAATAACGAGTGCGTGGTTTTTTTGCGGATGAATTTTTGGTGTGATGTTTTTAATTGTGCGTTACTTATTTTTGAATTCAGTTGAAAACGGGCAAGAGCTTTTAAAATGAAAATGGGAGCAACGCTAAGAATGCAAAAACGATGCGAAGAATGTTTTCCACTATAATATGTTGATAAGGCGATTTGGACATTAGTGTGATGAAGGATGGAAAGTTGTACTCAAGCTTTGAATGACTGACATTGAATTTCGCATATTTTTGGCATCGATCTGACAATGAAATTGCATTTTCCGGCACTGAAGGCTGAAGGCTACACATAAAACGCAGTTTGACTACAGCAACATGCATTTTAAATGCCTATCCAACAAAGAGACGTTATTTTAACTCCTACTGTCAGAGTCAGAGATAATGTAATGATTATCTCTGGTCAGAGTGGTCTAGATTGACATGATAATGCTAATCTCACGTCTGACCGCTGGGCTCCACACTGTTTGACTCACTTGATGTATTGTCTGCGTCGAATTTGTGAAAAATTCTTAACATGTAGGAGGTTGGGAACAGAATGCGAGCATCCTGTAAGAGTTAGAGGGTGAGTCAACCCAAAAGTAAACAAACTTGGATTTTTATGGTATATATCGGAGCTTTTTAAACATTGTCTATCAAGAGTGTTGATATAAAAAAATATCACTATTGACACATTTGTTTCAGATTGGGATTTGCGTTTGTCCGATTGACATCTTGAACAATTGAACATGATCATGATTCGTATTTTTGATGTGCGCCGCACTGGTATTCATGATTCGCCGCAAAATGGAAGTATCATCACACTTCTGGGGACTTTTTGGGTCACCACCATAATGTGGCTTATATGCCCTCTTGCAGAGCTTCGAACAATTTATTGCCACCAAAATGGCACAGAATGCATGAATACGTATGCAAGAGACGGAATGGCACCCAGCCTGTATCTCTTTGCGGTGCGCAGTTCTTCTTCTGAAGAAAACGATAGCATTTTACATGGCATTTGTGCATTGTGTGTGTTTTTGGAACTCTAATTGCATGAAGTGGTGGCCCGTGGCGTTGTGGGTACGTGCATGGACCCCAACCTCGACGTCGTAGGTTCGATTCCTGTTCTGTGCGACGAAAACAATCTTCACGACCCCACCTCTTTCGAGTTACTGACAATGCTCAAGGAGTATTTCCTGCCTAGAGAAAGCTTCTTAAACTTGGCCGTTCGGATTCGGCATAAAACTGTAGGTCCCTTCCACTCGTGAGAGAACAATAGCACGCACAACACGAATGGTTGCTGAGAAGCTAGGCCCAGGCCAACTACGGGCTGTAGCGCCATCCATGTATTATCATAATTGCATGTGCAGTTCGGTTATATTGGACAATGAATACGAATGCTTCACTCAAGACAGCACCCGGGTTCAAGAAGGAAGACTGAACCTTCACTGGTGGCAGATGCAAGCTGACTGGATTCTGATGACTTGTACCAGCGTTAATAAATCAGGGTATTCAGCCATATCACAGAATCCAATCGTAATAAATCTACTAACCGAAGTTATGTTACGAACAACGAAAGAACCAGAATGAAATCTGGGACAGTTTTTTTCATTTTCGATTCCCATTCATTATAGGGGTGATTATCCTTTCAAGAGACTTCAGAATTTCGCTATCCCTCTGTTCTGGTCGATGGATATAGCTTCTGCATCAAGCACTCCTATAGAACCCTCTCACGAGTGAAGGTCCCACCCCCGAATTAGGAAGCTTATGCAGATTTTTCTGGAACATTGTAAGTCACTGGAATGTGGAAATGTGAATTATGAAAATCGGTCTTGTCAGTGATTATACACAGAAGTCTAGAAGTCAAGCGACATACCGAGGCAGATTTCCCATCGATATAGTGAGGTATTCATGTCTAAGCTCCAAAAAACGAGTTCGTACTATGAATCGCATGACAAAAATATCAATAGGTCCAATGCTGTACCTACCAGGTGTACCAGTATGAAGTGAGCGTCAAGATACAAATGTCTCGATAGGGAACATTTGTTGTGAACGAGCCCTTATTTTTTTTTTGTTTGTTTGCTATGACATCTGTGAAAAATATTTAGTATATGGTATCATCAAGTCATTAAACAGACAAAATCATATTTTTTCATCGTGTTAAAAAATGTCGAATTTTGTACAAGAAAGTGATGATTTGCGGAAAGCATTCATTTGTTTTCATTTGAAGAAAAGTGCTGCAGAGTCGCATCGAATGCTTGTCGAGGCATATGGGGCTCATGCTCTATCAGAAGCAACATGCAAAAGACGGTTCAGAAATAATGATTTTGATGTGAGAAATGAAGAACGTGGAAGACCACCAAAAAAGTTTGAAGACGCCGAATTGCAAACGATATTGGATGGAGATGACACTTTGAGTCAAAAGCAAATGGCAGCTATGTTAAATGTTGCACAACAAACAATTTCTGACTGTTTTTACTTTCCCATTAATAATTAGTGTCTTATTTTAAAAAAAACGCATACCGGTACACCTAGTATCAAAGAGGCTCAGTGTTGGGACTATTTTCTTCGAAATCCACCACGCTGTGAAAATATCAATTTCCAACACTGCTCTACTTCTGAAGCGATGTTAAAGGCCCAATCCCATAGAAACCGGTGCGTGTGTTGCGTCTTGTCAAAAAACTGACAACTCGTAAGAGCTAATAAGAGGGAGCGAGACAACGAGTGTGGGTTGTATGTGGAATACATCAGAATACATGAAGTTGGCGAACTTTTAACTTTTTTTCCTTTATGCTCACATGTGTGTATCATTTATGCATGCATGTGTATCATTTTACTCTCATGGTCGTATGGGATTGTATCTATGGATACATATTTCGGACGCAACGCACGTATTTCATTTGGCACCTCTTTGCAGTCCGGCAAATACGATTTTTGTGGATGTCAACTGCAACGCACGCACCGGATTCTATGGGCTTGGGCCTTAACTCTGGTAAAGGTTTAAGGCTCATTCATATGAGGGCGCCGCGAATTCAAACTTCGCAAACATTGACGTTTCATTCATATGGAGGTTTTTCATTCGCAGAGAACTACGAGTGCAAACCATAAATGAACTCATAATATTATTATAATATAGTACTATAATATTAGTTCATTATGGTGCAAACTGACACTTCACTGCGAATTTTTTGGTCGTGGAGGTTGTGGATTGCGTTTTCGTCTTTGGATTGCGTTTGTGTATCACGAATTCAGTTTCGGAGAGACAGTTCGCGGAGAGAATGATTGATTCGCGGAGAAAAACTTTCAAATCATTAATTAAGATACTTAATCTAACTTTATACTTTTTGTCTATGAAAAAACTCCATAATTCAGTTACAATCTTTTTGCATACCAAGAAGTTTAACTGCTTGTTTATATATGCTGGAAAAGGGTTGTTTCTGAAAGTTCGCGTTCGCAGTTCGCCGCTCATATGAATGGGCCTTTAAAAACACTGTTCGCCTGCCTACATTCTTTCCAGTACCTTCCATAATTATTATTCAACAAATCGCATTAAAACTGCTATCGTCCAGTTCATTTCAAATCAAAGTGTGAGCTCAAATGTAAATTACAAACAAAATAAAAACCAAAACAAATTGAAAATAATTAATCAGAAAATTTATTATTAATCATATTCTTAATAACAAACAAAAAATAATAACATAAATGTTTTCGATTAAATTAAGTACTGATTGAATTGGTTAAAGAAAAATTAATAAAATATATGCATACGTAAAGAATGTATGTAAAAACATAAATAAATCATTATTCATAGCTGGTGCATTTCAAGTGAATTAATTAAACATTTTCAAATAGGAATACAGAATAAGAAGAATGCAAAAATAGGAAACACGAGAGAACATATTTTGTTTTGTTTTCAACAAACAACGAGAGCAATAAATTTAAAAGAAACATAATGATTAGTTTCATCGATTGCGATAGCAAATAAACAACTGCAAAGAAAAAAAAGAGAACAAGAAAATATACATAAAAAAATGTTGATGTATGAATATAAATATAACACATTTATGAAACCAAAATAGAACGTCGAAGAATATATTCGTATGGTTGTTATTTGTTGTTGCCTCTAAACTTATCATCTAATCAACTTATGAAGCTCTCTGTAGTGTTTTTTTGTTTCTTTTCGTTTGTAATGTTCATCATTTGTTGGTTTTGTTGCAACTAGTATAACATCTACGTTAATGATAACACAAAATACATTACATTCTTTTTTGTTGTTCTCACCAAACTCTATGTTAATTAATAATACTACGTACAATCTCTTAGAACTAACGTTTGTTTTATTTTTTTTTCTTCTATAAATTCCGGTTTCTTTCTCATTTATTTTTAACGCTTAAGTTCACGCTTAACTCATGTATGTTTTTTGTTTTAAGTAATTAGCTTAAGGTACATCAGAAATAGTCAAAGGTACATGAATGAATTTATAAAATAGAATGCAGTTCATTTTGTTTAGATTTTTTTTGGAAGATATATGTATATGTATGCATTGTATAGGTTTTTTCTTGTCTAAATGAAATATAACAACTCTAAAATATTACGTCATAAATAATTTTGATTAAATTATTGCTTAAGTTGATACTAAATGCAAAACTGGAATGAAATGTTCGCATGTAAGCATTGGAATTGTGTTAAGTCTACGTAAAGATTTGTAAATGATATTCCGCTGAGCGTATGATCTGTGATCGGGGAATGCAAATTTTTAAGTACAGTGGATCAGTTCGATTTTGGGAGATTTCTTTTGTGACTTAAGGAAAGCGATGATAACTGTAGCCTTAAGTTTGACCAAACAGCTGTTATCGGTTTATGAGTGATCGGGATTTATTTCTTGCAATTAGTTTTTGACACGCAAGGATAATCAGTTTAAGTTTCCTTGGCTTGATATGTTACTAGATGGTAAGGTTGGCATCATGTAGTACCACTACGCCGTACGTCTCTTATGAGGGTCGTCGAGGAAACTGATCTCGTAGCCTCTTACCAAGAAATACTTGCCGGGTATTTGATTACTGTGGATTTTTAATGCTAGAACAAGTCGAATCCTAGTCAAGATAGTTCTGCTTGCTTGGAAAAATGTACATCTTGATCCAAGTAATCCTTGTCGTGTTGGCACTTTATAATAACTTTTCAAGGACTTGGTTCGATGTTTATGCTACTACCAAAGACTATATGACAGCAAATGTGGAAATGGGAGTGTCTTTGGGCTGAAAATCAGCTGGCAGAAAAAAAAGTGATCAACCTAAGCCCAAACTCATTAACTAATATACGTGGTACTGGACAGACCGTTGAGAGAGTAGAGAGTTTCCAATACCTTGGGAGTATTGTCTCAGCTGTTGGCGAAACCGAACTGGATATAGCTCACCGCATAGGTAAAGCAAAATCTGCGCCTGGGATGATATCCGTAGTTGAGCGAAGTAATACAATTAGATTAAACACCAAGCTACGACTGTACCCTCGCAACGTTAAATCCGTGCTACTCAAAGTTTGAGGTGCCTGGAGTGTGACCACCACTATCACGAGGAAGCTGTAAGCGGTTGCCAATAGGTGCCTACGCCACATCTTACAAAAATTCGTTTGTGGCCAAGCCGTGTCTCTAGATTGTCAGAGAACGGATCATGCACATATAGGCGCAATCATACGACGACGAAAGTGGCAGTGGATTGGTTTCACTCTTCGAAAGGGACATGTTCATAGTTGACCAAGCGATGCAATGGAATTCGCGGCTGTCTTAGGAGTACGTGGGGCAGAACAGTTGAGAAGGAATCATGGCAACTGAAAAAAAGTTTCGGAGATCACATTTTCAGAAACCACAGTCAATAGCGAGGAGGCATTGTATAGGCCCTAAGACCCACAAGTGGATACAAGACATAAGTAAGCAGTAAAGTAAAGACCACAAAGATTGGATAAAATCTCCTCGAGATTGGTTGTTGGGAATACATGTTGATGAAAGATATAGCTCACATAACCAGACCAGATGGAGAACAAATGAACTATTCAACTTCACATCAGCCAGTCGTTGAAACCATAACTAATGGTGATGCATCCCTTCAAATGCAAGAATCCAACCGATTCAACCTCTATTTCCCCTGGGGGAGATCCACTGAACAAATTAGACTCATCACTAGATCATACGCTCAAATCAACCGAATGTGTGTTTGTGTCAACATCGATTTCAGAAAGTATAAGCGAATTCGTTGTCTTCACCTAGTTCCTTGCCGATTCTTCCCTATCATTCAAAATCTTCCTCACTACCTACTCTATTGGCTTATACTTCCCGAAATCCGCTTCTGACACTGAACAAAAAAGAAATGAAATTGAAACGAAGAAAGAAAAAAACGTCAAACAAACAAATATTAATAGATTAAAAGTAGAGTGTGTGTGTGTGTTAAACAATCTATAGGAAAAGTCACAGCTTTCTTTTTGTCTCTAAAGCCTAAAAACGCTTAGGAAATTCTTAAATAAGTGTTCACACAAACGATGAATGTATTGCATTGAAAAAGTTCACAAGTCGTTTTGTTTTTCATTTCAAATTGAAACATAAAAACTATTACATATTTTTTTAACAATAAACATTTAGCATTAGCGCTCTTATATTTAGAAAATGAAAAAGAAAAACAAAACAGAAACGAAAGCGTAGTCATGAAGTAAAAGAAGGCGCTGTCTTTTATTCAAACTCGACTAAGGCTAAGTTATTTTTAAAAATCTTATAGCTTATCGTTAGTTTCGTATTCACCTTTAAAAAAACGAAAAAACGTTTATACTCATCAATTCCTGTTTTTGTTTTATAAACACATTTGTTATAATTATTCCTTCAGTTTACTTAAATTTCCACCTCGACTGGCAGATATCAGAAGTATATCTCTTCCTCGTCGGGTGGCGTGGTTTGTTGTTTCTTCTTGTCACCCACTCCGGTGCTGGTGGATGTTGTTTGCCGATTGTTGATGCTACTGTTGCTGGCCGTTGATGCTGACGATGAGGTGGAGCACGTCGATGCTGTACTTAGTTTTTGCGTTAGCATTGTATTGGATGGTGATGGTGCACCGGAACGTGATACAATTGGTGGCGGTGATGAGGGATTGAGGGGCGCGTAGGCGGTTGCATTTCGCGTGGTGGTTGATGTCTGATAATTGGCAAATGATGTGGGTACAGCTGCTGTGGGAAGACCGACATCGGAATTGCGTAAACGATATCGTTCCGGCAGTTTGGGGTACGTATTCGTTCTGGAAAATGGGATTGGTTGGTTTAGTGTGTTTTTTAAAGAATTCTCGAGAAGTTTGTTTTAAATGGAAATTGACTTGGGGCTTGGTCAGTGCTTAGATGGTACCGCATTAGACCTTTGCAACATTGTATGCTACTCGGAATTTATTTTGTCTGATAAGCAATTTGAGGTAGTAAATGCGTTCGTTACATCGAGGCAAATGTGACTTTCATGATGGACATCTGAGTGGAGACCGGTTGTAGAATCACCTTTGGAAACCGATGCTACTTCGGGTTATTATAACAATTGGGCTCGAAGGATCAAAATAATGTTCTACAAGACTCTAAGTTTGCCAGCACTGCTTTATGCAGGCGAAAGCTGGACGCTGAGTAAAACTGCAGAGCTGATTCTTGGGGCCTTCGAAAGAAAAACTCGAGGAATCGAGGAGAAGAGACTCAACCACGACGGATTTCGATGTAGTGTGGAAGGCTTTTGCCTCTGTCGACTGCACGTTCACATCAAGGATGACAAAGCTTCAGCTTGATTCTCTGTCTTCGAACCCACGCCTTCTATTACGAGAAGAAGATTAAGACCAAACTTCCGGTACAAAGACCATGTCATCGCGGACGTAATACAGCGTGGTCATCATGACGTGAAACAATGTGATCGTCACCGATTGAAGGCAGCAATGGACCAGGTTTGGACCCTCTGTATGTCGAGAGCCTTCTGGGTGAGCGAAAAAGATTTCTGCCCCAAAGGTATTACTCTCTAAAATGGGTAGTTCTTTTGTCGATCAAATTGGGCTCCATTCCGTATATTTTACAATTCAGCACGATCCACCTATTTTCACTGTTCCTTTTACAAACTTCTTATTAATTATTGAGTTCTGGGAACAGTGACCCATTTACTGTACTATATTTCTTGCACAATTAAACTCACCTTGTTGCTGGATTCCCTGTTTGTTGGGGTTGCTGTTGAATTATTGCTGGGCTACTTCCGGTTCTTGAATGATTTGGTGTCATTTGGTTCTAAAAATTCATCAATCACAAAAAGACTGTGGTTAGCTATCATTGAATGATTTTTAAGCAATAATTTACTAGAAAAAGATTAATATTTTTTTTTTTGCAATCAATTCAAAAACCCATCGCACAATAGTTGCTTCCACAGACTTAGCATGCATCTAGTGAAGCTATTTGAAGAATCATGAATTCGATAGTCTGAAGCAAGCAGTTAGCGAAAGAGGAGATGTAGAAAGGAAACGACATCGTTTAAGAGTCAAGAGGCAAAGGCACCAAAGAGATTTCTTATGTGATTTTAATTTTGGTTTTCCGGTTACGTGAAAGTTTAATATTCATTTTTTTAATAATTTTTGAAGGGTTTCAAGCATCTGCGTTTTTCCTTAACATCGAACGCAGTTCAGTCAACGCGGGTCGCCTTCCTGATGGAGTCTCATTAAAGGCACGGCTCGGATGATCTGATGATTGGGACATACTTGTCACGTGTCTAAATCATCAAAGCAGAGCTCTTTCCGTTCGGAGAAGTAGCTGCTCGGCATTGAATACCTCGCGTACTGCCATGTTTTACAACATATCACGGCGATATCCATCCAAATATCATGACCGTAGGTGAGAGTTGAAAC
The DNA here is from genome assembly GCA_916610145.1 of Eristalis arbustorum. NCBI lineage: Eukaryota > Metazoa > Arthropoda > Insecta > Diptera > Syrphidae > Eristalis > Eristalis arbustorum. The sequence goes on from OU744319.1 coordinate 23,514,058, forward strand.
AAATATATAATATGGGTGGCGCTACAGCCCGTAGGGGGCCAGGGCCTTAACTTCTCAGCAGCCACTCGTGCTGTGCGTGCTATTGTTCTCTCACGAGTGGAAGGGACCTACAGTTTTATGCCGAATCCGAACGGCTTTGTTTGAGAAGCTTTTTCTAGACAGGAAATACTCTTTGAGCATTGTCAGTAACTCGAAAGAGGTGGGATCGTGAAAATTGTTTTCGTCGCACAGAGCAGGAATCGAACCTACGACGTCGAGGTCGGGGTCGGCGCACATACACACAACGCCACGGGCCACCACTTGGAACAAATACTGATTTAAAAGCTGCTAAGTTGACTTTCCAGCCTTTCTGAATACTACTTCCATATTGACCAGCTTGGCCAATCCTACAGGAAAGGACAATAGCAGTGAAGTGATTAACCGATCGCAATGTCGAGCAATGTGTACAGACATGAAACCCACAAAAATTCTTGACAAATGCTGCAATGCTGGAGCTCATGAAACCCACCTCTTCAAGAACTAAGTTCAAGGTATCCCAGTCCCGAACAACTGCACGGAGCAAACAGATAAAAAAGTCCTCGGTGTAATCTGAGCGTAATCTTGTTTAATGATAAAAGTGCATCAGTCTAGCCAGTACGCTATGGATCCAATACTGTGGCATGAAGAACAGCTTGACTTCCAGACTTCGAGCTAGCCCAACTGGGAACGGATGTTTATACAATACGGAAGAAGAAAGGAAGGACTGGGTAGAGCTAATCGGTGAACGCGGTGAATGGAGAGGCCTGTTGGTTGAGACCAAGGTTTGCCCACATGACTCCTATTAATTGATGAACGGCATACTCTGCGTCTAAGCTTTATTAAAATATGGAAGCAGTCCGGAAGGCAACAAGGCAAAAACTACACTGACTCGGTCACACCGAGCTCAAACAAGGTCTTTTAATCAGACATTCCAAACCTCCTGGTGGAAGAAGGAGAGAAAGACCGCACCTCTGGTACCAAGATCAAGACTAAGACGGTCATCGATAGATGACTGCAATTGCTCAGGCTTCGAACCGCCTGAGAAGTAAGGCTTTATCCTAACGGCATGAGACTCAGATTCTCCTAGTCTATTTGATTTGCTACTCTTTAATTACTCTGAGCACACTTGGTGTAGTGATCCATTGGGTAAGCTTGCATCTAAGCGGTCTCGGTGGTAGGTGTTACCATGCACACAATGATAGAGTCGTCATCTACCGCAGCCATTGGCAGTAAGGCTACACCCTCGTAAAGTGCTTTGACTTTTATCTGGAATAGCGTACAATGGCTTAGGTGAAGATTCAAGTACTTCAACGGCATTCCTTGCGTGGATTTTGAGAGCAGTGGTGTTTCTGTCAGTTGTCCGTATTTGGATTAGGATCTTTGTAGAGTTGAGCATTATCTTTCATTAATTAGATCAAACATATATATACTAGGTTCAAAATTTGTTGAACTGCAAGGACACCACACAATTTGTGCTCACAATTGTACAAACAATTGACACAATGATTACAAATTAGTCGTGATTTAGTCCACCGATTCTCTCCAAACAGACTTCTCTGAATTTCCAGCGAAGTCGCACATAATTGAGAATTATATTTCCGCATGATTTGCCACCAAGGGCAGTGAAACTACATGCGATGGGTTTTTGAATCCTCCTAACTTTTCAAAACATACCAAACAAAACGACAAGTACACAAAACAAGAACAAAATATCGAATAAGACGTTATAAATAAAAAGAAATATATTCCTCACCTTTTTATCAGCTAATTTAAGTGGAAACATTTGAGTGATACCTCCACTTGAATTATTACTGCAATTAGGTGGTGAAGTGATGTTATTGCTAGAATTTGTGGATTGTGGTGATTTTTCAAAATTTGTGCTAAAAGAAAACAATTTACACACGCAAACCGAAAAAGAGAAACAAAAAGAAAACGAAAAAAGGAAATAGAAGGAAACAGTGACAAGGATGTGGGGTGGGTGGAGTGGATTTACGGAAAAATACTGCAAAAAAGAGGACACACATGAAATGAAAAGAAAGAAAGAAAAACGGTGAAGAAGACTACACAAAAGGACTTGAGACTCAAAAAAAAAACAAAAGAAAACAAGAAAGAATGAAAAAGGACAAAAGATAACATTACTGATGTCGACTGAGATGATGACAGAGAGCGAGAGAGATGATCTAAACGCGTTTGCGCGCACTGACAGACAGTGTACTTGATAGGAATTACCTAGACAGCGAGGAGAGCTTCATGGGGATCTGCTGCTTAACGCTCGCCTGGTTGACCTTCGGCGCATTGGTGGCACTCAGCAGATTCACCGGCGGAGCCTTCGGTACTGCTGCAATGGAAAAATCTTGTTTGTGAATTATAGAACTCCTCGATTGTTGGATTTGGGGAGTTGTCGCGATCGTCGTTTGATTTTGGTTTCTTTGGTTTTGAAAAGTTCAACGATGACCGACGGAAGAGGGTTTTTCTTATATCTACGGTAGAGGGAGAGATGGATGGAGCAGGTGTAGGATGGGAGGAGTAGTGGACGGTCGACGGGGCGTACTCACTTGAAGCCGATCGCCATTTGTCTTTTCGTCGATCAACAGTGCTGCCGTCGACTGAATGATGCTCATCGCCGCTACTGTGCGGTGGATGACTCTCGTCTGTGCTGGGGACGATGTTCGCAATCGGAAGTGGAGTCTGCAAAGAAGTACAAATAAGTGGGAATCAAGGCCGAAATCCCTGCTCAACTTACACTTGGCGAAAGCAACAGTCCCTGACTCGAGAGGAGCTTCATTTTTCGATAGAGCTGCTCTCGTTGCTGCTTGATATCCTCTTGCTCCGCCTTGATTTGCTTTTGCAAAGCCTCTTGGACAGTTCGTTGTTCCATCAGATCACGTTCTTGCTGTTCCTTCTGCTTGAGCCACGCTGTCTTCTCTTCCTGCAGCTTATCCTGCAGATTTCGTAGCTCCTCCAGCTGATCATTGTGTTTGTACAAAGTCTTAGGATTATCTCTATACGCAGCCAATTGCACTTGCAGATTCTGAATGGTGGTCATTTGTTGTGACACTAAACAGAGCAGAGCCTGCAGATAATGTGACACCTGTAGGGCAGCATAATTATTATCCTTGAGACAGATGTTTTCGGTGTTATTGCGAAGGATCGCGCTCTGTTGCACAGAGAGACTATTTGAATTCGTATCGAAGTCGCTGGGCGTTGTTGACGAGTCCCTCAGGTGATTGTCTCGACCGGGTATTGGAGACATTGGAAGGGCTGATAGGACTGCATCGCGACACGAGAATGCGCTCTAAAATGTGGGAAAAAATGTCTTAAGAATGTCCACGGGACGCTGGTGTTGGTGGCTTACCTTGCTTCGTTTCTCATCGAAACCGCCGAAGGTTTCCGCTCGCTTGGGCAACGTTGGAGAGGAGTACGCGTCGCTTTGTTTCTCACCAACCGAACTAGTGGACCGTGATAAGGACAGGCCAGTCGCTGCTGTGTATAGCGTTGATGCCAATTGATAGATTTCCTAAATCAGACAACAGACAGACAGTAAGGTTGGGTTTGGATTTGGAGGGACAATGTGGCACTCACTTGAACGATGTTTAATACTCTTTTCCATATTTCTATGGTATCACAGTCATCGTTAATTAAGTCTCTATAGGTTCCAAAATTCGATAAGAACTCCTCGGCACTTGGTAAATTCGATTCGGGTCTTTTCTCTTTGAGTAGGCTTAGTTCTAAAAGGATTTTCTCTTCCAATATGATAGCTTGTTCGGTGTCCTTTTGACGCATTTTATCTGCAAAGTGTATGATGTTGTGATTAAGAAATGTTTTAGCTGTGTGGTGTGAATCCTGTGAGAGAGCTACATTTTGTGTCAGTTTGTTAGTTGTGTGTGGATGTGGTACATGGTCTAGGCTAGCTGATGAAACGAGTTTTGTTGTAAGACAAGGGCGTGGGCCTGGTTTAAAGGCATTGCTTGCAGGATCGAGATCAGACAACAAGCCGGATTCATTGCGCAATTTTCCGAGTTTCAATGGATTGTCGAATGAAAGGCAACCATCCGCCTATCGGGCATGCCTAAATTCCTGCTCAACAACTGGAGAGACTAGCAAGTAATGTCGTTTCGTGTGCTCGCATACCCGCTGTTTAAAAAGCTCTCAGGTTCAGTATCTTAATTTGATATTTAGCGGCGAATAAATAACGATATCAAAAGCTCCCTATCTGCAGTTGATTCTGCCGCACAAACGCACCTTCGATGATTCACAAGCCCGAAAAAAAGATAAGATAACCGAATGCCATATGTAACCACACATTCGCCAGGCTTTTCCCGTCCGCACACCCAACACGTTAGTGTGTCTCATAACCTGTGTGGAAACAGAACGAAACGAAATATTTTAGTGGCTCTCAGTGCATTCAGATCACTTTCCCTTCCTTTTAGGAATATTGCATATCGCAATGAAATCGCGAACTTTGCTCATCGGCCCGCTCTTGCTGCTGGCTTGTTGTGAAACAAATGCCACCGAAATCGAAATTAGGCCATGTCCATCCTACTGTACGTGCGACTTATTTGAGAATTACAATCGCGCCGATTGCAGGTATTTCAATTTCACGTGATTTTGAGCAGCAAACTCGACTGGTGGTTTTTGTGTTTCAGGGGACAGCGGATAATTAGCCCAAATGTGGAATTGCCCTTCATTGTGGAAGTGCTCGACTTGTCATACAATGACGTCACAACGCTAGACAATGCATGCTTTGAGGTGAGCGGTTGGGAGACGACCGACGTTGGCTTTGTTGGAAAACAACTTCAGATAAGATAATGATTCATAATATTTTGAAGTTAGAGCTTGTTGCTGGATTTTTGGGCTGATAAGAGTGCATTAGAGATTTTGTTTTGGATTTTTTTTTTGGACTCTTGGCGCATGTGTGGGAGGAGGAAGAGGTTTTCAGACATTTCTGAGCAATGAATGCGCCGCAAACAACTGAGGTTTCTTTTGTGGAAAAAAAAAACAGGAAATAATTGCGAAGAAGGATTGAAATGAGCGTGAACGTCCTTTCAAAGTAACACGCCGAGAATGTTGTGAAAAAATAGTGAAAGTCTGTCCATAGCAGACATTCGTCTACAGTGAATTCGGTTATATCGACCACTCATGGGAATTATACTCAACATTTCTTTCGGGTTGTTCAATTTTTTGTCGTTATACTCGAATTTTGTGACAAAAAACCATAAAATAGTCGTTATAAACGAAGTCTTTACAACCGAAAATCGTTATTCATTAGTGAACGAGAAATTAAATTATAGCTTTTAACTTTGTCGTTAGAACAGGGGTCGGGGTCGATATTCACGAATTCTGCAGTAAGCTACTAGATCTCAGTGGACATTCGAAAGTACACGTCAGGTTTGCTAAAGGGTTCCAGTATGAACGACGAACAGGTGGAAAGTTATGCGAAAAAGAAATAACTATCGCGGTACACAGTGAAGCACTTAGATCCTGATCTGGGGTCATTGCTCAGTAACTTCAGTTCTAACTTCATTCTTTCTCTGTTATTGTCTGTTAGTAGTTCATAGGAATGTTGCCTCCATCGGTAGGCGAATAAAGGCCATTTAATTATTTTGTTTTTTAATCATAGGCTATTTTGACACCAGCAGCAGAAATCTTCACAGAAAGTGCTCCGCGCAATGAACTGAGTCGCTTCAACAACGTTGGGAAACATTCAAGACTTATTTCCAAACAGTGCGTTTTTAAAAAGTTTTTTTGCCGGAAGAAAGCATAATTTCAATTAGCCGTCTCGGAGCTGCGATTAGACCCCCTTTAGACTGCTTTCTGTAGGGAACCGTGAAGGACCGGTGTTATGCCAACAATCCGGCAACGATTCAAGCACTTAAGGCCAATATCATTCAAGCAATGAGTTACAGCCCGAAACCATCAACAAGACGTTGAAATACTGGGGTGACTCCGAAACTGCAAATCCAGCCGAGGCAACCACTTGAACGGTGTTGCATTTCACAAGATATGGGAATGTTATTAATTTTAATGCATTTTTAAAAAGAAACCTGTATTTGGCCTGTTTTTTTTTTTTCAAAGCTTTCCCATTTCCTAGACAGGTGACGAGGTCATCTCCTCTTTTCCTTCGCCTGTACAACTCCCACAAGGGTCGTTAAAAACCGTCGAAGGAGCGCATTTTTTGACAAACGGATGACGGGCAGAACATGATGTCAAAGAGTATTTCGTGTCTAGAAAAGGCTTCTCAAACTTGGCCGTTCGGAGTCGGCATAAAACTGTAGGTCTCTTCCCACAGATCTTGTGAGAACAATAGCACGTACAACACGAGTGGTTGCTAAGAAGCTAGGCCCTGGCCCCCCACGGGCTGTAGCGCCACCCGTGTTATTATTATTATTATGACGGGCAAAACTCGAGAAGCTCATATTTGCAGTCAATAACGCCTGGGAACGAAATAGTGTTGTTTTTTGGGGCAATAAGCTCAATCTCCCGACCTTTCGCTTTTAAGAACCTTTAGTTCTGTACATCAAGAAGCGACGCATGTTCATTTAATTAATTATCTCCGAAGTGTACGCACTCTTTAAACAAAAATTTCAAATCAGTCAAATAGAAACGAATATATCTATCGATCTATCTATCACTTTGCAAATCTAAAGTGCGCCCGATTAATTTTTTTTAGTAAAGCCACAACATGCAACTTTTGAATATTTAGCGAACTTTGCAAATTTGCGCGAGTAAAATTCGCTTACATTCGCTGGCATCAGACCCGCAACAGTATCAAACTTCACTTAGCTCTGTAGTGCGTCTATCAATCAGATGTCAAACTTCTTGTCAAAAACCTGCTCTTAACTTCCTTGTCTAACTGCGCTTCATTTCAGGGTCTCATTTATTTAGCTAACCTAACCATCGCCTACAACGCCCTCCACACCATCTATCTGGATGCCTTCACACCCCTCAGAGAAGTCAAATCGATAGACTTGTCCTACAACCGCTTGGAATACTTTGACGAGCGAATCTTCGAAACAAACACAAAACTCACAAGAGTCGATCTGTCGGGCAACAAGTTCATGTCGCTCAACAACAAGCCGATGATATTGAGCAAGTCGCTTCAGCAACTGAGACTGCACGACGCTCGAGTCACGTACATCTATCCGCTGCTGTTCACCGAGACACCAGCGCTTGAGGAGTTGGATGTGTCGGGCAATCTCATGATAACCATGACGAGCAGTCCGTTCAAGTTCCTGCCGAGACTGAAGTCCGTGAAGTTGGACGACAATCGCTGGAACTGTGACAAGAGCCTGGAAGGCGCTGTGAAATACTTGAGAGCGCGCGATGTGAACACCACCCTGTCTTCGTGCAAATTCGATTCAAGAACGGTTGGAGGTGGGCCAATGTTCGAGAGAATGGTGGAGGCACCGACGATGCGCAGCCGATTGCCGACCTCTGTGGAGAGCGTCTGGAAGCCGAAGAGGTTTGGCGAAGACGCAGCCTGCTTCGGTCTGGGGATGCCAAAACTGTGTCAACTACACCGAGAGTGTCTAGTCAGTTTGCGCGCCGTGCAAAAGGACGAGGAGGGTTCCTACTCACACCAGTACACAGTTGACGACTTCAGATTCGCCTTCTTTGCCGGCATATTCGTCGGAGTCACCGTCATCATCTGCTGCTGCGTGTGCTTAATCTGCATCAAGAATTTCTGTTGCAACAAGAAAGTTATTCGCGTTGGTAGGTTTTTTTTTTTTGAGAAGCTCCCCTTCAGTTTGAATTGAAAATGCTTTCTTCCAGATCCAACACCTCATCAGCCAATCCCCCCGCCAGTGCCTTCGCGGCAACGGCAATCGAATAGACGGCAGCGTAATGCGCCGCCCATGAATCGATCTCTATCGGCAACTGCAAGGAGCGTGGAGCAGGCCGAAGCCAATCCCGGCGGCTTCCCAGGGTTCCTATCGCTGCTCTTCGAGCGACCTACACGACGGCGATATCGCCGAACAATCAACGAAAACACCGCCTACATGATCAGAAGACTGAGCCAAAGCAATCTGTTCAACAATCGCCTCAGTCAGCACTTCACGGGCACTCGTGCTGAGAATGGCCAGCAGGCAGAACCTCTCGTGCATACGTCGGCCCAAGAGGAGACGGCGGCTCCCCGTTCAGCCGGCGGGAGGTGGCAATCTGCAGCCGCCCAGGTAATTCAAAATAACGCGCAGCCAACCGCGCCGATCGCCCGCCCGGAAACTCCACCACCATCGTATGGAGATGCTGTCAAGCCGTACTTGAGCTAGGAGCCTCAGAAGTGTCCTAAGACTGGTCTAGATCTGGTGGAGAAATATGTATTTATGTTCTTATTGATAAATATACCAAAATGGAGGTAATTTGATGGAGTTTTCATTTATTCCGTGACATTTGTTGGGGGAGCTCAAGCTCCACTTCCTGCAGGCAACAAGCAGTCGCATAAACAAGAAGACCTGACTTGCATAACTACGAGCAGACTGTTCTGATCTGAGAAATAGGGACGTACACCAAAACTCGTTTCATTTTCATAAAGATGTGTTCTACATTCCCGCCCGTCGGCTAAGTAACAGTGTGACGCTTGCTTAAGGCAGAGAGTATGTACAGAGGTGTGACAATGAGTTTTACACAAATGCTTACCTTCTAGCTCGCTATTTCCCATAGCTATAGCAAATTTTTAAGCAATACCAAGAATATACAAAAGCATTGTTAATTTTGTTTTTTTTTTTGTTTCTTCGGATGTGGTTAGATAATTATCGGTACAATTTTGAGAATTGAAAACAAAATTTCGGATTGCAACACAAATGCAAAAGCAAATAAAAATGAAGAACAACGTTTGGGGACATAATACAGTGGAGAAGGGCTTCACAACATAGTGCGACACATTTACTGGGGTGGGAGGAGAAGGAGAGGCGGAGATGCGTGACATGACTTACCGATGACTTCCCTCATGTTCGCCTGTTTGGCGTCGATTAGTTTCTGCTTCTCTTCAGCGGTTAGATCATCGGTTTCAATGTCATCCGAAGGACATTCCAATACAGCAGCTCTGGAAGAAGAGAAATTGAGAAATGAATGAGAAATTATATTCCGAGAAGATTCACTGGGTAGACATTTTGGAAACCGGGGGTTTACAATAAGCAGACACTCAGCTTGTGGCAGCAAATAATTAATGGAACATGAATTGCCGTCGAACACTTCTTCGACAACCTAGCCGAAGCTTCTTACATCAGTATCAGACGTCAGCCGTCTCATTCACTTAATTCAGGTCATGAACCAATTTTGAGAGTATAATCGAACCCGCTTATTTGAAACTTGTTTAATTGAAAAACCCGCTTCTAGGGAACAAATTCAATCTGTCAAGGTGAACATTTTACAAATCTCATACAAACTGCTCCGTTTTATTGATTGTATATTTGAAAAATGAATTACTCTTCATAGAAAAGACGCCCCTTAAAAGTAAATGTAGGTATCTCAAGAAAAAAACGGATGAACAGGCATTAACTGCATCTATTGAAATGAAACTTTTGATGAAGTGCACTGAAGTCCACCCCTCGTTGTGACAATTCAATTCTGACAGCACATTTTCTGATTGTTTCCATATTCAAACAATTTGTATGTGCTATGTACTACTCGGTAAAACATTTGTTCACTTACAGCGGCAATATTCTAAGAAACACACAAGTTTGTCTGTCAAACAAGAATCATTTTTAAACAGCTTGATGATGACGCGGACAACCATTTGTGCGCATTTTAATTGCATTGCACCAACGCTAACGACGATATGTGAATAAAAGGATCCAACTCGCAATGTTGCTGAGTAGGACCAGACTTTATCCATTAAACGCGTAGGTGCTGCGGGTCACAGTAGGGTAGACAAAGTTTGGTTCCATTTAATTATCCGAGGCCCGGTTAGTTGAACTTAACATTCCGCTTTCGCGGGTACGACTGTATAAGTGATCTGAAAAAAATGTCACAATTCGTTTCTAAAAAACTGACTTAACTAAACTAATTTAAAGATTAGTTGGATCCAATACCTGCGGGGGCTGGGCCATGTAGAGCGTATGGACAACTCAGCTCCGGCCCAAAAAATATTCGAATCCGATCCTGTGGGGCAACGCCACAAAGGATGCTTACACCCAAGTGGAGAAGCCTCTCAACCAACTTGGTGTGTGAAACTGGAAACAGCAAGCCAGAGATAGCGCCAGTTGGAAAGGCTTGTTGGTTGATGCCCAGGCCCACACCGAACTGTAGCGCCAAACAAAGAAGCAGAAGCAACTACCGCGGCTACTGTACGCAATTTTTGTGCAAAAAGATAGTGAGACCGGGGAACACTGGGGATTTTTGACAGTCGGTTTGTAGACTAAATGGCCTTTAATGTAACTCACAGTGGTGCGAGAAGGTGGCATATTGGTTACATTTCGGCTAAAAATAGAAAACGCTTAACCAAACAGTGAAATGAGTCGGCTTCTATAAATTCGCATGCACGAACTTCTCCCTAAAAGGAACGCCGGTGGGTCTGGTGGAAGGAGGGAGTAACTATAGAGAGCATGTTCCCCGACTAATTACGTATGCAAGCGTAGCACCAGTTCAAGGGCATCACGCATTTGTGCTCGTTTGAAGCGATCGCCGTCGTCTTCTGCTTAATGAATCAAATTGTGTCCACTTTGTGTTAGCACAACCCGCACTTGGGACAACCATTTTATTTCATTTCTATATATGAAGAGACGGTGATTCCCAGAACCAATTTGTGGTGCAAACTACAGTGCCCGTCAAAAAGTCTTTAGGAACTGTCGATGTTGCGGAAAGGGGGTTGTATTTAGACTTCTGTCGGGCACTGTTCAAAGGACGATTTCGAAAACGAACATCCTCGACGACATGGAGACAGTAGAGTACATTTTAGAGCTTGAAACAGATCAAACGAATGTATGCTTTTTTCTGCAACTGCACTTGAAGGTCCTTTTTCCTCGTAGAGAACTTTAAAGTCTATAAAAATGCAAGAAAGCATTGATCCTCGTTGAACAAAAATTGTGTTATTCAAAGGAGTTGTCTGAAAACTGACCAACGCACCCAATGAGCACAACACCAATGGCATCCCACTCAGCTTAAAATGTGAAATGGGAGCCTCATCGCCCTTGCTGACACAAAACTTTGTCAAAACAAAACAAAATACAGGTGTCAACTCACCAGTCAGTTGAACTTACCTAATGGCTTGAATCCAAACGTTCTTGTCCTTGGGCTGCTGCACTTTGAGTTCGTACATCTCTGGAAAAGCGGGATTCGAGGAGATTATATAAATTCCACGTGACTCGGTACCGGCTTTCTCTCGAATGAGTAGCTTCTGCAGAGATACAACTCCAGCCTGGAAGAGCAGAATAGAAGTTCAGCCGCACGCATACCACTCCGCCAACTTACCTTATTCTCGGGGGTGAAAAATGTGTATTTATTGTGTGAGCTCTCCTGCAGGAAGAACAGGCAGTCCGATAGCACAACCACCAGGACGACTTGCATCTTCGAGCGTCCCTGCATCAGCATGGCATAGCCCTCGAATCTGAAAACAACACAAGATCAGATCACACTCGCCGACTGAGCATGTCGCGTGAATCTTACTTCAATCGCCTCTGAGGTCCCACACATATCTCGGACTTCCTGAACTGCTTGTTCTTGTACATCGCATACGACTTGACGTCGATGCGTCGGAAGATCTCCAGCTGCCGATCCTGCTTCTCCTTCTCGGCCACACACGCGTCGACGTCCACCAGCATGCTCTTCACCAGACTCATGGCTCTCTGCAGTTTGTCCTGCTCTACGCGATCCTCGCGGGAACTCTTCAGCAGCGGATCGATGAGCAGAGGATACTTTGTCAAGCGCTGAAAGAGACAAAATCAGTTGGTCAAGTACGTTGTGGTCGCCGCGCCGCTCCGATGTCGCTCACCTGCGTCACGAACAGAATGCACTCGGGAATGCCCTTCTTCTTCAGCAGCGGATTGGACAGGCAATGCTTATACCATTCAGCAAACGTTTGATCGCTGGTCATGCAAAATTTGAATTTGTCGAGCGCAGACCGATGATTGGAGCAGAATTCACCTGTGAACGATAAAGTGTTTCGATTAGTAACGTCAAGCAGGCCAGCAAACGCGAGAGGAAACTGTAAACGCTGCAAGCTCATCGGATTACAGAGAAACTGTATACTTTCGCTGGGTGTGCACTATTGGCCGGGCCCAGCCAGCCGCGCAAGTGTGGTTGCATGGAGTACCACCGCCACCGGCACTGCTGACTGACGTTGCTAGCAGGTACGCTCGTGCTGTAGTGAGTTCAAATCGAAAGAAAGGTCGCGTGGGTTTAATTACCCCCCGGTGCAAGTGGGTCAGTTTTAATCGCGAGTTGTAGACAAACCACCGTCGGTGGTTATTCCATTGTTGTGCCGATGATGTCATGTGCGCGGCCAGAAAAGAACCCATGTTATGGCGCATTGTGCGCGAGACAAGATGTTGGCTTGCGAGCGGGGGGTATGCAGATGCTAAGAGCCGAAGAGCACTAGCACTCGACCGAGGTGTGAAAGTGAGAGCTGACGATGTACGTAATTACCTCAAGGGCTAATTAAGAAGATTTATGCGTCTCAGCGCCGACACGTGACTCAAGGACTGAGCAGAGTTTCGTATGTCTCTCGTTTTCTTATGCAAAAAGGGGGCGAATGCTACTTCCTTCGATGCCGAGTTTGAAAAGTGAGCAGCCGTGCGGAAAATGATTCGAAAGCGAAATTTGCATTTTGCGTCAGCCTCAGAGTTTGCAGTGTGCACTGCAGGATGAGCCGGCAGTGAGATTAAAAAGTAGAAATTGAGGAAACACACGATTTATCTGCTTACACGAACCGGGCGTGTTTTCACAAGTCTTGGATGTCAGTAAAAGTACCGAGTTTCGATGTAGTAATTATAGACTAAGCCGAACTAGTATTCTCAATCAACCCGTTGCGTGCACAAATCAATTGTGGGTCGAATATTAATTGTCTCCCTCGCAGTTTGTAGGCATAAAACTGGACACGTGACTTATACTGTGAATCGTTTGCGATGACGCTTAATCTTCCGGTCAACTCACGAGAGGCAGTGTACCGTAATGACAATAACCAAATATGGACGACAAATGGAAGTTGTTGGTTTAAAACCATAATAAAATCCAAACCGCCGGTACAAAACACCGCGCACATTAAAGTCAGAGATCAATAGATTATATTCGTTTTAAACGGGGTGTGCACATGCCAACTACTTTTGTCCATTAGTGTACAGTGTACATAATTTATTCTCTTTCTTCTAAAAAATTCTTCTACATTCTGAGGCGGCAAGGGCCTCACCTGAAAAGCCACTCCAGTTGACACGATCATTAGCCAGCTGCCTCCAACTTCACACGCCAAGTCAAGGCTAAGGCCCTTCTCAATTTGTGTATCCCATCGACTCCTTGGGCGAGTTCTATTGCGTTGTCTCACTGGCAGACTCTTCGGGTTGGAGCAGTTTTGCCCATGCGCTCTACTTTGCCTATCCACCTTTGGCGTTGAATTCGTAGACGCTTGAATAGGCTTGCCACACAACAGGACCGCAGATTGAACACAGAACGCGAAAAGACCAAGGGGTTTTATATCTGCTCTTGGCTTTCAGCTCCAGGCGAGGTCACATCCTTATCCATTACCCTCTTCCGATCATGCTTGTTAAGTAAAGTTAGTTTTCCTAAAGTCTACAGACAGACTTTTTCCCATTTACAAAAAAAATCCCTGTACAACTCCTACAGACACTTTTAGTTCCCTTGCCAACATTTCATTCAAACTTTGATCGTCTGCATCATTTATTCATTCATAGGGAGCAATTTTTTAAAGCTAGAGCTTTAGTGCATAACGCTTGCTAGTTATTTTGTATTCACTAGTTTGGTCACTGTCCCTTGTAGCTTACAGATGGCTAAGGGTGTCTGTTATGAATTTTGTCTTGCCCTTACCTGTCCTGCCTAGCTAGTCCGCTTCTTAGTTTCCACTTCTGTTTCCTGGCACCAAGTTAATTTGTCTTGAGATGGGCAACAGTTTGACAGAAGTTGAAAGCTTAGAGCGACTGATTATAGTGCCTTAACGAATACAGTTTCTTTTAAGTGACTACTAATCACTCGAATGACTACTAATCTCTCGAGTGACTACTAACCACTCGCATGGCTTCTAACTACTAACACAAGAGAACTCGATTAATGTATCAACAGCGCGAGAACGAGTAACAAAAAATTCTTGTCGAGAGCTACTGATCAGGAACATGAGGAGAATGAAAGTTATTTCCGACAACTTGTTTTTAAAGGATTCGGTGAGATAAAAAACAAATAAAACAGTTTCGAAAGCAATACTTCTGGGCCAACTGTTGTAGTTGATGTGTTTATTAATGCACCGAGTAGTGAGGTAATACTTGAGTTCTATTCTCTTGCGTTTTTCTTTCATTCTGATGTTCATTCCACGTTCCTGATGAGTATTTATCGACGAGAACTGTTTGTTACTTGTTATTGCGCTGAAGTAAGACAATGATCAAGTTATCTTGTGTTAGTAGTTTGTAATTAGTTAGTAGTCACTCGAGTGATTAGTAGTCATTCGAGTGATTAGAAGTCTCTCGTGTGGTTAGTAGTCACTCGAGTGGTTAGTAGTCATTCTAATGATCATTCGATTATTAATAAATCTCGATTACTAAAGTCTCGATTCTTAAAATCATTCGATTCATTATCACTAGTTAAATGGAGTATATCCGGGGAAAGATATTTCGTATATTACGTGGAAGTGAGCTTTGTATACGTGAGACTTGACTGTATTTGGAATGGAAATTATATTCTTTTTAAGCTATGATAATGCTTTAGGGATCTTCACGATCTCCACCTGCTACAGTGATCTTTTCACTTTCATTTGTAAACATGAAACAATTCTAAGACTGGTAACATAATAAAAATGATAAACTATCACCCTTCATCGACATCACTTTATCTTCAGGAAATGTCAAGTTCAAAAAAATGTGTCCCAAGGTCTACCAAACGTCTTTTTTCACACAAAATATCGATGTACATGGTCAGCAGAGAAAAAACGACATCTTTATTCCAATTAATTTAAACTCAGACTTACCATAAGCAACTTTAAGCCTCTGCGCATTTGTTGATGAGAAGAAGTCCACCAGGATGTCAGCGATACTGTCAACAATGTAATTTTCCCTTTGCTTTTGTCGCAGCTTTTTTAGAAAGCTGCAGAGGAGATTAAATAAATGTTAGTCCATCATACATACGCATGCTTATGGATACCCGCACTTACCACGTGTGCAATTCAGTCAATTCAGCTAGCCGAGGAAACATACGATTTATATGCAAGCCAGCAAAATGCCTCTCCAGACTTTCGACAAACACTTTTTGCATGACTAGAAGCGTCTGGCAGTGATGTTTTTCCGTCATAATAAACTCATAAATGTGTTCTTGACGTTTAACCTGTGAAAATGGAGAATTCGTCAGTATATTGTCGGAGTATTTAAATAAGAAACAAATTAAATAGATATGGCAACAATTGTTATGTCCCTGGTGGACTTCCAAAGTGTGGACAATATCTTCTCCAGCATCAGCAGCAGATCCAGATTCTACGCAGATTGCTACAAACTACCTAAGAATCCATACAATTACAACTCGCAAGTGTCTAGAATGCACCGCGTGCCTTAAAAACAAAGCAAATTTGGCCAGCACTAAATCTAAGCTATAAATCTGTCAGCACACACTAAGCAGACCTTCCGCTCAGAACTCGCATCGGCGTCATACCAGGACACTGCGTAAGATAGATGGCACATATAATAATGACAGCAGAAACTGCAGCTTGAGAGATGAGGTAGAAACCAAAAAATTACATTCTCTGTTCATGTATTGCTTTGCAGGTGCCAAGCTTAAGAGTAGTCAATCTGCGTCGTATCACAAATGCCCTAGTCTAATCTAAGAGTGACTGCCTCCTTGCAGTAATATCGGGACATTCATCTTTTGGGTTCGGATTTGATATCTTTGGCTCAATTACTTGCGTAAGACTATACTGTAATCGGGCACTGTTCTTGTTCAGTTTAGAATTTGACATTGTCGACAAACATGTTAGAAATGTAAAAACATGCTGCAAAAATAAGCAGTTTGCAGTATGCTCGTTTCGAGCATTGTAGTCGACCTTTCGTTCACTCGAAACAATAAGTAATATAAGTTGAAATCCCGATTCTGTTATAGATGTCGGAGGGGCTGTCCATTATCGGAGTCAGTGGGGTTTTGTGAGCGTCGTAAAGTGACTGAGACGGGTTCTGCGTTGAATTAGAGTAAGGCAAAGTATGCACTGTCTAAAAAAGGTCAGCCAACACTGAAGGTTCTAGGTTGTTGTGAAAAGAAAGATCTTCGTATAGTCTTTGGTCGCATGTGCTGCTGTAAACGTTTAGGAGAAGACACACTATACGGGCACACTGTCACATCAGATAAAATGATTTGGGGTCTGTCTTCCCAGATGACTAGATCATGTAGAGTAAATGATCACCGATACTCCGGCTCAAAAGTCTTCTACCCAGAGGAATAATGTGGTAAGAAAAAGCCATGCATGTCTCCGGTAGCGTAGACAACTGGAAAGACAATCAAGTGAACGTGCGGGGCTAAAAGCAACTAGTACATGGGCATGCTAGATGGAATGACATGCGAAGGCACCAGACCGAGAGTGTACGGTGTGTAATTCGGTCTGGTGGTACCATTCATCAAGCCTTCGAAGAATATCTAGAAATGGTTGTGGACGATCGCTTATGTTCTGTATCTCCTTCCTTGTGGACTGCGGTTTCTGGAAATGTGTCTCAGCTCTCCCTACCCTTTTCCCAGTTGCTTTCTTCTCAACTGACCTGCGGAACGTACTCCTATGATCGCCACGCGATCTGCCATTCTGAGTAAGCAGATTGCATTGCATCGCTTGGTTAGCTAATTGGAGACAATTGTAACTTCTGGTTTCAATAAGAGCACATATCGCATCTCATACAGCTCGAACATGATTTATTTAACGATATATTTAGCCTTTTGGTGATGCCAATCGTTAACAAAAATCGAGTGATTCATCTCTGTTGGATTTGCTTCGGTCAAGAGATCGTATTTATGGACACAATCGACAAAGTCCTATTGTTTTGTAAACGAACATTCCACAAGTTGTGGCCGAGTGGTCTACGTGTCTAGAATTAATTTAAAATTGATTTGTCACAATCGAGCACCACACAAACTCTCTTGAAGGAATTTTAATGTTATTATTTTCCCTCCATAATGACTAGATCCAAAACAATGCACTGAAATTGAAGTTTAGTCGAGTCTCTGAGTCTATTGTCCGTTGCTCATTTAAACCAAATGAAATGTTTGATCTACGGCAGTTGGCTTAAGGACTAATGTGAATTGAATTGAAGAACCTAGGTGTATCATTCAGGCAGTAGTACTGCGACCGTGAAGATTTATTGTACTCCCTGCTTTTGTTCTAGGAAATAAGTGATCCCTAAGGAAATTGTACAACTTTCCTAGATTTCATTCTTCTTTTTTATTTTCTCTTTAGTTTCTTGAGGACTAAACGTTGGTACCTACTCGTCCCTGCAACTTATTTGCGCGCAAACAATCCTCGAGACTTACTTTTCACTCGCACACCCATCCCATCGGATTCACCTTAAGCTCTCTGCTCATTTTGAATTGCAGAGACCACTTATAAGAACGTACCTGTTTATCCTTAAGTGATTTGACAACCTCCTTTGGCACACTTGGACTCCACGAGTCATGCTCATCGAGGGCAATGCCCAAGGCCGGATCAGCGCCCAAATCGTGCGGTCCAATTGGGGGCTCATTCAGAAATTCCACCCGTATCAATGGCGTCTCATCGGAGTAACTGAAAAAACAAAACAAAACAATGGTTCCCCAATCTGAACACTTTCCAAGGCAAACAATTTAATTTCAAAAAGAGGGATCAACTGTGTGAGAGTGTGTGACACTTTTTTGTTATTTTTTTTTTTTACAGAAGTATCTATAGTATCTGGTGTCATATTATATTAGTTTATAGAGAAGACAAAACTGAAAACGTATCTTCGGAATACTGAGCAAACATTAGGATTTTATAAGGTATTTATTTAAGAGAAAAAAATAAACAAGAATAAGAATAAATGTAAGCAAACAATTATCTCGTTCTTTATCTTTTAATTTATCGTATGCAGATACAGGAAAAAAAAAGAAATCGAAAACAAAAAGGAAA
This sequence comes from Eristalis arbustorum, assembly GCA_916610145.1. Lineage (NCBI taxonomy): Eukaryota > Metazoa > Arthropoda > Insecta > Diptera > Syrphidae > Eristalis > Eristalis arbustorum. Next base: position 23,532,335 of record OU744319.1, read on the forward strand.
GTATGAGTATACAAAAAAAGCAGCAGAGTAAATGAATATTAGATTATTTATAATATATATATATTTTTTTTCATATATCTGAAGTGGTATGTAGCGGTTTTGTTTTTGAGTGATTACTCACTTTGAGTGTTCGTTTTGAGAATGTCCATCATAGTAATCCCGGCCATCGTCATGATGCGAAGTATGGCTAAATAAGAAAATGCAAGCGTAAAAACAAACAAACGAAAAAACAAAAAAAAAAGATATGTAGAATGGAAATAAACACTGGCGTAACGAATATTGAAGGAACTTCAATTTCAAAAAAAAAAAAAAAAAGAACATAGGCTTTAACAGATGTTAGACAAATCATACATGTGAGGCAAATGAGGAAGGAAGGCGGTAGAGAGACACAGTGAGAGTAAGTGGCGATAGGATGTGATAGCGTGGGGGTTGTGTTTACGATAAATGCACAAACTTTAAGCAAAAAATAACTAAACTACATGAGTTGGTTAGATGTGGTACATTGTTCTAGAGCTACTTTTACATGGATGTGCGAGGAGTTTGATTTAGGCATTTGTCAGCCAGTTAACGGTTCGACAGAGGGACACTGCACATAATTTAACGCAGGTTAGTTTGTAGTAATTTTTGTTTGAGTTTAGCCGACAGTATCTCTGCCTAGATGAATGCTCAAATATTCAGGCTTAAAGACAGCTGCATGCAGAGCTGCGGACATCTTAGGATAGATGCGACAGGGCTACAGATACTGTAGATTATTATTTTTTAAAAGAATCAATTTTCTAAATCACCTGAATTTGTCTTTCATTCAATATACCTTTTCATTAAACAAACTTAGGTTGAATTAATTTAAATAATAGTGGGTCCATTTCAACACAATGATCAACAGGTCAGCATAACATAGTCATGGTGGGAAGTACGTACATTTGATGCCCACCCTATTCTATCCTCTGCCAAGTCAAAAAGAGCAATGTCCAAGGGTTTGATTGAATCTATCCCCCAAGAACCCGCAATATTCTCTGCCCGTTTTATAGGGCAGAAGCTTCTTGAGATGAGAGTCTTTTGAAGTTTGTTAATGACCCTCGAAAAATAGATTGAAAATTACAATAAGGAACAACAATGTTAATCCTTCAACGAGCGCAGATGTCGCGATATTTATTATTATTTAACATTTTTTTCAATTGTTCTTTCAAAAATTTGAACGTTCATTTAAGAAAAACATGTACAATAGTATTATTCAAAGTATTGCCCATCTGAAGCTATGACTTTTTCAATGACATCTTTTTACAATGACAGTAGATTTCCAACGCATGTTCCAATGGAATAATACAAGTTACGCCATCTCTGAGCAAACCGCACGAATTGTATACCAGGTATACCGGTATGAAGTGAGCGTCAAGATACAAATGTCTCGATAGGGAACATTTGTTGTGAACGAGCCCTTATTTTTTTTTTGTCTTTTGCTATGACATCTGTGAAAAATATTTAGTACATGGTACATCAAGTCATTAAACAGACAAAATCATATTTTTTTTATCGTGTTAAAAATGTCGAATTTTGTACCAGAAAGTGATGATTTCCAAAAGCATCCAAAAGTGTGGAAAATCGGTACCACATTAATTGAATGAAAGACAGGTGGAAAACCGAAAAAAACACTTGTGAAATCTTGCTTCAAAGACACGTAAGAAAATCGGTTTTGCATCGGATTGTTACTGGCGATGAAAAATGGATTTATTTTAAGAAACCTTAATCCGGGACAACCATCAACATCGACTGCACAACCAGATCGATTCGGCAAGAAGACAATGCTGTGTGTTCGGTGGGACCAGAAAGGTGTGGTGTACCACGAGCTCCTAAAACCTGGTGAAACCTGGTGGTTAATACTGATCGCTACCGTCAACAAATGATCAATTTGAACCACGCATTGATCGAGAAACGACCAGAATTGGCCAGAAGACACGGCAAGGTAATTTTGCTCCATGACAATGCACCTGCACGCAAAGCAAAACCGGTTCAGGATACAATCAAAACACTTGGCTGGGAGCAGCTACCCCACCCGCCGTATTCACCAGACTTAGCTCCTTCCGACTACCATTTGTTTTCATCGATGGGACACGCATTGGCTGAGCAGCACTTCGATTCCTACGAAGAAGTCGAAAATTGGGTGTCTGGTTGGTTTGCTTTAAAAGACGAACAATGTTATTGGCGTGGTATTCACAAATCGCCAGAAAGGTGGTCAAAATGTGTAGAAAACAATGGCCAATACTTTGAATAAATTTTTTTTTTTCCCATTAATAATTAGCGTTTTATTTAAAAAAAAAAACTGATTTCATACCGGTACCTTATATACATTTGCGTGCCAAATGAAATAACAAAATCATTTAGACCCCGAAGTCAGGAAAGGAAGATGTTGAGGGAGACGGTAGAGAGCTTTGTTCGAATTATTTACTTGAGAAGAACATTCAATTTTGGTGTGCAGTGGCCGAAAAAAGATTTCTGGCAGCTGCCAAAATGGCAACCTGTTGAGAATATCTGGAGACACCGGTATTGAGAGGAAGAATCCTTGGATGGACGGAATGTAATTGGCTTGTTCAATTGATCATGCTTATGATGTCAAGCTTGGAATCAACCCACTTAGTGTACGCTGCAGTCGCAATCCTCTCTCATATCAATGGATTCATGGAACGAGTATGAAAATGGAGCAGACTCATCAATCATCAGCAAAAGAGTGATTTAGACAGGAAGTAATAGCATGGAGATATGGATTTCTAATGTAAGAAAAAGTGTCGGTGTGAGAGCAGAGCCTTGGGGACCATCGGCTTTTGTTTGGTGAATACACAATTTGGAAAACATCTTGAAGTTAACACTTCGAAAGCTAATTTCTAGTCCACAGTGGATGGAATAGGTTTAACGATATCATAAGTGCTTGCGTACAAAGCTTGCTGCGAAGATCTGTCTGAAATGCGCACGGTTTGAATAGGCCGAAGCAAGGCGATGTTTGTTGATCGTCGAATTTGGGCTTTAGAATATTCACGACCGTTTAGTCAGACATTGATGAGATATTGCGAACTTTGGAAGAGATGAGTAATTGTTCTTTAGTTAAAAAGAGTGAGCAAGTAGTCGCATTTATATCAACTTTGGTGAAGTTATCGCCAACGAATACCTAGATGCATGATAGAGCTGTGGTTTCAAGAGAAATGGAGACAGGACAACTTGGCTGCCTAAGTTCTTCTTTGATCATGTATAGAAATATTCAATAATGTGGTCAAATCAGTTTCTGACTAGACTTTTTTCTTTGGGTTTGAGTGATGAGCAAAAAGGCAACGACTTAGACCACCACCTTGGAGGAATCCATCGTATCTGACTAAAAAAACGCGGTCTGCTAGACAGAACTGGCTAACAAATAAAACAACATCAATATAACTCAGTTAATGATTCTAATTGTCTGACGGGGAAAAACGGAAATTAAGGGGGATATGCAAACATTTATAAGTTGATACCTTTTCTGTTTCAAACTTAGAAGGATCGGAACAACTCACGGACTTACTTCCTTACACATTGAATAAATCTCATAGACATCAAGTACACAGGTACATAGATATTTAAATATAGATACAGAAACAGTTCATGCAACTTTATACAAATACTTAGAGCAAACTGAAAGACAAAACAACATTTAAAACGAAGAAAAATCCAAACAAACTGAAAGATCAACAAAAGAACAGAAAGGAAAAATAACCTAGAGAAGTGAACAAACTGAATGCACGGAGGTACTGAACCTCCAAGAATAACAGAGAACAAATCCTTGATTTAACTTTTTTTTTTACTGGCTGAGAAAGATGTAAAGAAATTGAAACACTTACAGTGGTGAAGAAATGAGATAGTTGTTTTATAAAAATATTTTATTTTTGTCATAGATAAAACAGTGTTCTTTGCGAAATAAGAAACAAAACAAAACAAAATAACGGAAGGGAAAAGAAATCAGAAATCGGTCTACCATGAAAAATTAGAGCAATTTGAACTAATTTTTCAGACTTCTTTTTTTTTGGTAATTTTGGTCAAAATTAAGACAGACTTCACATTTTTTTTTAATGTGTGTGTGTGTAGATAGTGTGTGTGAGAGAGAGATAGTGTGTGTGAGAGAGAGATAGAGTGTGGTTTTGATGTGAAAACAGGACTGCATGGGAGTTTGAACGAAATGAAGTCGCAACAAATTTGACTTAAATTGATCAAAATTTGGAAACAACTGATTGGGATGTGATTCTGCTTCAAAGAGAGAGAGAGAGAAAGACAGAGTGTAGAATAGTGTAGAAGTGAACTAGAAGATTTAAGAGAAGACTCAAGACTTTTACTAGAGAAGTGCAACGAGAAGTTTATAGAGAGGGACAAAAGTCAAGAGGCACACAAATTAGTTTTCTTCCAAAACAAGCTACCAGGAAACATGTCTAAAATCTACAGAAGTTAGTGGTCGTTTTAAATTATGTAACGATTATTAATTTATTGGCTTTAAAATTGTTTCAGCTTTGAAAATGTGACAATCGCACTTTGTGACCTGTTGTCGATGACAAGGGAAGGTGCGACCTTAAGTGTATTGTGAACTTGTCCTAATTACTGTTCCTAGTTACATCTGTCATGCTCCAATGTAAGCAACCAAAGGACAGAGGATAGCCATTGTTTTCAACCCAAGCTACCACGTTTTAACAAGTGGTGTACTACACGTTCATATGAACGCATCGATTCTTAAAACCCATTGAACTTGGACGCTTTCATTGAGCTTGACCGGTATATGACAACTGACATTTATGCAAAGTTTCAGGGTTAAAAGTACGAAACCTTGAAATGCAAGAAGATTCGTTAGTACGGTCGATACGAAATACTTTTTACTAATGAGAGCTAAAGAATGACCGAATAAATGCACGATCATCGGTCAACTCGAAACATTTTGTTTTGGCAGCACGTAATTTGAGGCGAGTTTCATTGTGACTTCACTTAAGAATCTGACGATACCATGAAGGATACTCGATTGAAAAACAAAAAGTGTTGCGTGTGTTCGTTTGTATCGAGTCAACAAGATTGTTTCAAGTTACGTGCTGGCAACTCAGATCGTTTAGGAATTTATAGCGAATTATAGAATTGGAGACAAGGTCAGCTGATTAATGTAAAGCGAAGTGTTCCAAATGTTAATCAGGAAGTACTCAATGTCCCTCAGCCACTCCTCTATTTATTGGCCATTTAAGAGCTTCCACGTTAATTTTAATAATTGTTACATAATTTGTGCAAGACCTGAAAACAGCCGTCAGAAAATGTACAAAAAATGTATGAAACCTTACAAAAAACGGCGAAGAAAACTCTCAAAAACTTCAAATTCTTGTACAAACGAAATAAATCAAAATAACAAATGAAAACATTTCAGCGTGAACACAGTGAAGAAGTGGATGGTGAGTGTGTGGAGCAAAGTTGAAGAAGAGAACGTGAGAGACGAGACAGAAGAATAGAGAATAGAGTTTGTATTGCTTAGAATATACATACGTATTAACTTTTTTTTTTTATATCGAAGCTAACAAGAGCAAAACAAATGTGAAAAACAAAAAGAAGATGTTTTAAACTGTTTGTTCAGTGTATCATTTTGCCTCTAGAAAAATAGTTCAAACCATAGTCTAGAAAAAATATTTATATATAGAAAATAAAACCAATAAGCATGTACAACTCAGAACAAAAATGCAAATTTTATTGTTTTTTGTGTGTTTTTGTTTTTGTTTTTTTTTTTTGCAATTGTTGATTTTTAAAACTTTGTAGAGAATTTATTGGAAGAGAGTTTAAGTTTAAGAGTTTAAGAGAAGTTTAACAAAACGAAAAACTGAGAAAAGAAACAAACATTTTGTTTTCAAGCATATACTCTCAATCTTTTGTAGTTAAACACGTTTTCTTTTATTTATTTAATGAGTTTTTTGTTTTTATATCAATTTTTTATGTATTTTTATTTTATAGTTCTTTCTGAGGTGATCTCTGTTGAGTTATTTTGTTTTATGTTACCTAGCGTGATGTGAAGTCACGCCTAATTTGTTAGCAACCAATCTCCAAGGAGAGTAGCATCCGGTCATTTTCTTGCCGCTTTGAAAAATGCAATATATCAACAAAAAAATTAATTGAATTTGTTTTTATTTTGTTTTGTATTTTTTTTTATTTCAAAAGCGTTGTTTTTTTTGTCAAATTCAATTTCTTAATGGATAATAATTGTTTTTTGATAATTTTGAAAAATAAATTTAACGGAATTGGAACAGAACGAAAAATCAAAAGAAAACATTAATCCAAATCTACTTCATACAAACATTTCTTTTTTTCATTTTTTTTTTCATAAATTTCTTGAAAAAGCGTAGTGGGCGAGAAAATGTCCATAAATGCAAAAATTATTTAGGCTTCTTTTTCTGGTCGATTGTAAGGAATAAAAAAGGTAAAATTAATAAGCGAATAATGTGTGTAGAGGGGGAGAAAATCGATGTATAATTGTGTAAATCAATGTACAAATGTATTGGAGTACAATTATCTGCACAGAACTTTAAAATACTTCAGCAAGAAAAGTCTTAGTTTACACCTGCGTAAGTACCAGAAGTTAGTATAGTTAGTTAGTATATCCTGTATGACTCACTTAACCCAGCAATTTAGCAAGTTCCCGAGGATATCAAAGGTTCAGGTCTATACCAGTGGAAATGTTTGTTGAACAAAGATGCATTACAGCGGTAAGGTAATTATTTTCTGGTGGCGAAATCCCTTGAAATGCGAAGAAATATTTGCGAACCATAAGTATATAAGTTTACAACAGGGATAGAGAATTTAAAATAAATCTTGGGCAAATGATCAACTTTGCATAGAGCACTACGTCTCTTTACTCATTTGTGTATTATTTGGATATCAAGAATTGTAGGTTGTCACGAATCCAGTAGACGTTGCAAGCTAGCTGACCTGAAGTCTTAGATATCGCGTCTTAGAAACTGCGAAAATCTTTTTGTGTTTCTACAAGCATCAACTTGCGTTATGATGAAATTCAATTGATAGTGGGCCTACAATATATTGAAAAATTAACTCTCACTTATGTTTTTGTATAATGAAAGAAGTATTTTGTATTACCTCAAACGTTTATCAACTGCAGCATGAAAGCCACTAACTTCTACAAGTCAGTTCAAGCGCTGGGCTACGGAGAGTACGCCGATGTCGCCGTGCGTTTAACCCATGCCGCAGAAGCTTTTACGGCGATTGAAGAACAAAGCGTCGTCTATTGTCAGCTATAATATTGAGGTAGTACCCACAGAAGTTTGCCTACCAAACGTGAATCACAACACACTCGTCGTTCTAATGGAGATTCCACGTAGAATCTTTCGTCTTTGGCAACGGTTCCTTACAGTCAAAAAATCATCAAATCATGAAATGCGTACTTTAGTAGCCCTGCTATATGAAGGGAGAAGGAACTAATTTATAATATAATAATAATCACATGGTGCAACACAGCCCGTAGAAAACCAGACCCTAGTTTATCAGCAACCACTTGTGTTGTGCTATTGTTCTCTCACGAGTGAAAGGGACCCTATACTTATATGTCGACTTCGAATGGCCAAGTCTAGACAGTGACTCGAAAAGGCCGTGAAAATAGTTTTTTGGCAGACCAAGGATCGAGATAGTGATTCGAGCGTTGGGGTCGACATACCCCACATACTCACAACGCTACGGGCCACCACCGAAGAAGTAGTGAGCTCCAGAGAAGCCACTCGTAGAATGGCTAATGGTTTACTTCTACACAGACCATTTGACGATCACAACGCCTTTCGTGACATTTGAAATAACCTGTCACAGCTAGAAGAAGGGTTAATATTTTCTGTCTCCATGCCAGATCATAGAAAGAAGTACGCAAAGTTCGGTTCAATGCCTTTAAAAAGGTATTTGACCAAATTATAATTCAACTAATTCATAATGCAACTTCTATTAGAATAAAAACACCTAAACTAGTCCCGATATCAGCTAAGATTGGACTCACCATACTCGCGGGTTTGATTGTGTACTCATGGAATGTCAGAATAAAATACATGAACTCGATCACATCCTTACTTGTTGCAATGAATTAATATCGCTTACAAGACATAAAATCTGTGCAGCTGAGAACCCGTTTGGTTAATGAATTCATATTTACTGTCTTAAGGTCCTTAAACTTGACAAAATTTAAACTTCTTGTAGAAAGCTGTACAGCAAATGAAAAAAGGTATACTTTGTTACGTCTTTTACAACACAGAAGAAAAAATCCATATCGTCCGAAGTTCACTACTTAACGAATAGGGGTAATGCTAAATATTAAATGTTTAATTGTAACTTACATGAAATAGTGAACATTTCAATTTGAAGAAGATTCCCAATTGGCTTTCAATGGCTTATCTTTTCGAAATACAAATTAAAAATAGGGCTTCAAATATACAATAAAAATCAATTTTACCCAGTTAGCATTACTTTTGAGATATATCAAGGTTCTTACAAAAGATCTGGTGTCCTAAGTACAGTACAGTGAAAGTGAAAGAGTGCCTCTGTAAGGAAAATGGTAACAAATACACTGGGATACTTTGGGTTAGAAATTGTATTTATAGTCCCAGGGCATACACTATTAAATAACATACTTTAAAAGGAGACAGATGAATATCATGAATTTAAACAAAATTGATGGTGGTGTCACTTAACTAATCATCTTGCAAGGCAACTTAAGAACTGTTTAACAATTCAAGCTTCGTGACTGCATTTCAATTAAAAAACAAAATACCGATGACCTCCGCATCATGATAACTTTGAATCTATCCGCATGTGCGTCTGATTATTTAAGGAAAATGTCAATGACCAATCATATTGTACATAAGTCAAGAGAGAAAAAAAAACCAAAAAAAAAAAAAATAAATCAACTCAAAAAAAAGTAACTATGACATGAAACAGAATAAAAATGGCATTTACGCATTTATATTTCTATAAATTGATTATTGATAATTAAATGTGGATTCATATATGAATTCATAGTTACCTCTTAACCATTGTTGGACATTGCTGTTGGCCTCGACAGAAATTTCTTTCTCAGTTTCTTTTTATGTTCATTTTTGTTTTCTTATTTAAAATACTCTAGCATATGGCTAAACTAACTAAGTGCATTAGTCTATATTCAAAGTATATTTATATATGTATATTGTATAGTTTTTATGTAAGTTAATACTTCTCGCATGTGCCCACTACACTTTTTTGACTAAGAATTTTGTTCAATTGTATATTTTCCAATTCTTTTTTTTTGTTTTGTATAAGGAATATATATTATATATCAAAAATTCTTTATTTACAAAGCATTTAATCGAAAAAAGCACTAAATGAATAATTGATAAGGAAATAAAAACGAATTATCTGACAAATCAATAAGTGCAAGACTATATAATGCATGAGCTTCATCGTTCGTTCAGATAAGATAAACTAAATTTCAAGCAATTCTATAAATTCGTATCCTTATTGCCAGCCAAAAGCGACTTGTAATCATTTTGTAGATTTGTTTTTTTTTATCTTAAAAGTAATTCAAAGTAAAGAAATGAGGATAAATAAAAGAAATTATCGTTTACCCCCTGAAGTGAACTGAAACAAGATGGTTGGTAAAACAAAGTAATATATAACTTGTGGTTGTTGGTTGGTTTATATTTTGCTTTGACGCATTGCATAGAATTAAGTTTGTACTCTTATGGATGCAATGTGGTATATAAAATTTTTTTTATATTCGGTTCTCATTTGTATCTAGCAAATGTCCCTGACTAGTATCCGTCGTCTATTGAAATAGAACAAGAAGCAGTGTTGGAACACACATTTTTCAAAACGTGGAAGATCTCGAAGAAAAAGTGTGATCGATTTTCCACTAGTTGTGATCTATCTGAAAATGTCTCAAAACAGAAGTAAATCCACCCCAATTGTGGTAAAGTTCCAACGCGGACCAGACGCTAATGTCAATGTCATCCCATACTACTCGATCTCCGTGCCACCCCACTAAGGGGATTCGGCAGTTAAAACCTTTTTTTGCTTCAATTAGATTCATTAAAAGATATGACAGCTATGAAAAATGCTTGTTTACTTGCGTCACATCGACTGCCTTATCGACACTGTCATACAATGTGTGGGCTTATCAAACTAAAACACATCGACAACAGCAATGTTCATCTTGGCTCATAGCAGAAATAATGGGGCGGAACATTTTCAACCCTTAACACTCGCTGAGCAAGCCTCACATTATGCTCGGCAATTGTGCGGCCAGAATTCATCCAGCAGTCGTGGCCGAGTGGTTAAGGCGTCTGACTCGAAATCAGATTCCCTCTGGGAGCGTAGGTTCGAATCCTACCGGCTGCGTATAATTTTTATTTAACTTCGATGTGAAAAAAAAAACATGGAATTGCTGCGTCTGGTGTTGACGATTGCTCTACCTGCGCTTTCACAATTTTCGTGCTGATTGGCCTTTAGTTATTTATTTTTTGCATTTGAATTCACATTTGTAAAATGTTTCCTGCTGTTGAGTGCTGATTAATAGTGACTAGAATGAGTAAGGGAACTTCAAGATGGAGCGACTGACGACAATAATTTTGGACAGTAAATGTCACGGTAAGAAGGCTATTTGTTAAAAGTTGGTACGGAAATCTAGTACTGAACAGGGATAGTAATCAAGACTGAATCACGAGCGAAAACAATACCGTCCATATAGATTGGCGTAGTGCAGAACAGTTCAATCCAATTGTAGAGCTGCAGTTCTATGCTCTGCATCCTGTCACTAATGGTGAATTCGTCGAGTACTCTTGTAGCAAAGAGTTGAACAAAAGTGACCAATAACATGTACTTAAGTGGAGTCTTGTTGCTTGAAAGCACTCTAGAATAAAGCGCTGTGAATGTAAGTATGTCATACATACACCAAATGTGTGAACGAAAAAAATCCCTAGGAAGTTATCGGGTATATTGACGGAGTTGGACGGTGCTTGGCTTACATTTTTTGCATGAAAGTCCTGTGTTTCTGGCTTTAGCTATTCTTTTTTTCCTGTATAACCAATTTTCTCGTTTTTTTACATTCTCTCTGTCGTATGACAAGCTTTGTTTCTAGTAATATAATAGTTTGTGTGGCGCTATTTTCCCAGGTGGATTTGAACCTATATTCCATTAAACCCCTTGTGTTGCGTGTCCTAGATAAATAATCTATAATATTTTAAAAATAATAATAATACGGTTGGTGCTACAGCTAATAAAGGACCAGGGGGAATAGCTTCTAAGCAACCACTCCTGGTGTGCGTGCTAGTATTCTCTAAAGGGTGGAAGGTACCCACAGTTTTAAGCCGACTCCGAACGCCAAATTTAGAAGCCTTTTTCTAGACAGTATTCTTTGCGCATTGTCAGTAATTCGAAAGAGATGGGGCCGTGACATTTTTTTGTCGACAGAGATCGGTCGTAGACGTCGGGTTTCAACTGCACTTGTGTCTAGTTACCACAAATACCACCAGTGTTGGACGTATCGAAAGAGATGAAGGCGTAAATTATGAAAAAGTAGCCCCCAACAGGGATTGAACTCAAAACCCCCAGCGTAAGAGGTGACGCACTTATCAACAATTCTACGACGGCCACATGATTTGGCTTAAATAAGGCGACGATTTAACAAAATAGTGACCTATGTTATCCTCCGTGTTCCAATGTAGAGTGCGCTCTCCCAATGTTCATATTTCATTTATGAATTGATAGTTCTTAAATCGATTTTTTTTGCATAAACTCTATGTCGAAAAATCTCGAACACATTTTGATATCACGTGATAATTCGACTTAGGGAGAGACCGCTGTAAGTCACAGTTTCTGACTTCGTGAGTATTCGTACACACATTGTTCGATTGAGAAGCAAGACATTTGATGCACAGCTTCTGCCGTGGGAGCACAGATTAGAAAGATGAGTAAACAATTGTCTCTGTTCTCGAAGTATTATTCTAAGCTCTTATATATATGTATACAAATAGGAGTTTAGGAATATTATTATTAGCGATTAGCAACATTATTGAAGATAAATTACAATGTGTCTGCGACTAATATTTAATCGTTATTAATATTGTGGTTTGTGATAAATTCTTTCCTGCGCTATGGCACAGAGACGCTGTCGAAAGCGGATGAAGAAGCTCTTGGTCGTTTTGGGAGAAACGTTCAGTGTGCGATCTTTGGTACCGTTTGCGTTGATGGCGTCTGGGGGAGAAAATTGAACCACGAACTGTACGGGCTCTACAGCGGCTTGAACCTGGTTGAGGTGGTTCGGATCCAACGCTTAAGATGGCTACGTCATGTAGAGTGAGTGGACATCATAGCTCCCGCCCGAAGAATCTTCGATACCCAGCAATTGGGACAGAGGACGTCCTCAAACGAAATGGCGCTCACAAGTGGAGAAGGACAGAAACCAACTTGGTGTGCGCAGCTGGTGCTGGCGAAAGATCGTGCAGTCTGAAGAGGTTTGTTTGTTGAGGCCCAGCTACACACCGAACGGTAGCGTCAAACAAAGAAGATGAAGATAAATTGTGTCGAGCTCTGTGTATCGATCGAGGTGAAAAATCGTGTACACATGTCAACATTTTTGTTGCGATATTTTGCTTACCAAAAGCATAAAACGCCAGGAAAATTAAAAATGTATAGTCTAGTTGTTACTAAATATAGAGTAAAGTAATCCTTTACGCAAGACCCAACCACTATTTAAAGAAAAAAAAACCAAACAGTTCATATGTCTGACAATAAAAAAATATCAAAAAACAGAAAATAAAAAAAAACTCAACACAAAAGAATTTCCTCCTCAATAATTCAACAAACCCAAAATATTTATAAAGAAACAAATTTCAATATTAAAAGCAACAAAACTTAGCGCATTCGCTAGCTGGGAATAAAATTAGTTGTATGAATGTATATATTTCAAACGCTTTTCAAATATGAATAATTCTTACAAAAGCATGACATTATTAGTATCAAAATCAAACCGAAACAAATATATGAAAATAGCTTGTTTTCTTTGCTAAATCTTTGCAATAAATGCAATTAAAAAAACAAATGATGTATTTCATATAGAACAAAACCAAAACTAAATATATTGTAGTATTTCATATATTGGTTAGATGGTTAATATAAACAATTATTTTTTTTTCTGTTGTATGTTAGTAACAATGTTCAACTTTTGGTTGAAAATCAAAAACAAAAATATATATATGAACATATTTATAAGAATATGAATATTAATTTCATTCACACCAATACAGTCACGTTATAGTTTATATATATATTTTTAGCATATATGTTAGTAGTAAAAAATACTTTTGGAGTATGTTCGGTATATTAAACGTAATACATTCAAAACTTAAGCTGTTGTTGGCTTAGGTTAGAGAGCGACTAGGTTGGTTTTGAGAATATAAGCAATTACCTGTTCGTTGAGCTCTTCTTTCCCGAATTTGATTTTGACGATTGCTTCTGGGAGGTCTTTCCTTTGCATTCGAATTGATGATCCTTTACGGTTGAGAGATTTATTACAGTGCCACATGCTGCGGGTACAAATGGGACGAGAACATGGGAAGTGTGTTAAATTGTGTTGAGAAGTATTTGTGCAAATATCATCAGTGAGCATTGTTATGTTCCAAGATGACGGCTGAGACTCAGTGTTACCAGAGGATAAGTTATTTATGAAGGAAGCTAAAAAACGATTCATTTTGAAAATAAATGAGCACATACAAATGTTTTTGATAACACAACGTAATGAGAGCGCCACAAAATCAAGTTGTTGTTGTTCGCGGACTAATCAAAAGCGAACAACAATATCAGGTATGGAATTGGATATGTCAGAAACGACTGCTGGGACCGAGTATTATTCGTATACTCCTAAAGGAGACAAAATGCAGACCATGCTCCTTAAGGGCGTGGATCCGCCTACTGATCCCGAGGCTATTCTCGCTGAGCTGCGCAAGGCGCAGAATGACGTTGTCACGTTCGTTGGGGTTAAGCCTTTCAGCACTGCTGTAACGATGAGAGAGAATAGGATGTCGTTCTTCTTGTACATTTTTGCAGCCAATTAAAGTCCTCCTTATGTAAAAACAAGAAACTAGTACGTGCTTAGGCGTTTTAAATGAAAGCATAGTTCCCACTTTGCAAAGTTATGAAAATGATAACATGACAGTAATTATAATGTGAAATTAAATTACATTAGATGTTCTGATTTTGTTCTTGAAAAAATGAGTCAAGTCTAAAAATGATCCGTCCGAGTTCCTGAGTCAAGCCAAAAAAATAGTCCTTTTGACTCTGTGGAGGCCATTTGGTAACACAACTTGAGTCCCTAAAAACCAAATTCCTTGCAAAAGCAGAACAATGATCAAGGTTTTTGGCTGAACTTTTAAATACCCATATCCGCCAAAACTTGATTAACAAAATACTAGCCCTGACAATCAGAAATGTCGCTTATTGCCTAAATACAGATGACACCAGAAGTAGAGAAGCACAGGAGACTTTTATAGAGACCGCCGAACTCTAGCTTTCTTGTCCCTTAACATAATTGGACGATTGATCTAGAAACCGCAATTTTAAGATCTAGAAAAGCAAATTTCATTGTCAACGTATACATTCCAAGCACTAAAAATCGTCAGTGAACGAGGAGAGAATCAGCTGTAAAGACGGATGCTGCTATAGTTTTTGTATTTCGGATCCACAAAATATTTCGCCCTTCCTCTTTGTTTTTATTGCATGTTTATATTGGATGTTACGTTGGTGATATGTACACACAATGATGTTACTTTGTTTTGCTACCATTTGAGACCAAAATGTCCAATTATTCAATTATGTGGCACAACAGTCCGTAGAGGGCCAGGGCCTAGATTCTCAGCAACCACTAGTCTTGAGCGTGCTATTGTTCTCTCACGAGTGGAAGGGACCTAGAGTTTTATACCGACTCCGAACGGCGAAGTTTGAGAAGCTTTTTCTAGACAGGAAATACACTTTTGAGCATTGTCAGTGTCAAGAGGTGGGGCCGTGAAAATTGTTTTTGTCGCACAGAGTAGGAATCGAACCTACGACGGTGAGATTGGGATCGACGCACTTACCCACAACGCCACGGGCCACATGTCCAATTGGTTGTACCTAATAATCAAGAGCACCGTACAACCAGGACAGCAAAATTATGAAGCTGTCGCAATTTCAAGCTATTCACATGCAAAACTTGCAACCACTTGCAGCCACTTGCATCTCATCGGTGCTGAAATTCTACTCTTAAATGTATCCCCTAGTGGAGAGGTTCAATTTTGTACATTTCCGAGTATCCAACAAATCACTAGATTCCGACCAGACATTCGGCTTTGGCTAAAGACATCACAAAACATCGGCAAAACATCCGGCTTCGTCTAAATGAAACCAAAATATTGCCGAAACCGAATGTTAAATTTTCAGTTCATAGAATTACGGTATTTATCTTTTTAGGATACATGAGCAAGTCGCGCCGTGTTTGTTTGGTTTTGCAAAATTTAATTGTGCGTTTACAGTAGCATAAGTGAAGTTGCAAGAAACGTTGTGTTTTTGTTACGTTATTTTCGCAGTGTATATTTTTTCGGCCGAAAAACTAGCTTTCGGTCGGATTCTACAAATCAATATGCAACGACTTGAATGAATCATCTAACAAAACATTCGTTGAAATGATACTTAATGTTAATTTAACTGATACCATACTTACCACTGTACATATTTCCGATAAAAAATTCATTGACGTCCAATTCATTTTAAACGTTCAGGAACGATTAATACACTTTCGAAAACATGGAAAAAGATGTACAGAGGTTAGGTAGGTAGGTAGGCCTTGTATGGCCGCTGTGGCAGTAGGATGATCAACTCTGAAGCCGATCAAAAAAGCCTTAACCACTCTCAATTTTGCAAACTTGGACTTATATGCTGCCCTTCGATATAACGCTCGGATCTTTTACAGCCCTGCCTCAATTGCAAATATGAAGTTCAAACTGTTACCATCATTATTAAGCCGTAAGTGTAAGTGCGAAAAAGAGCAGTTTGGAACGTAATCGCAGTTTAAATAACAGTTAAGAGCATACTGCGAGTGCTTTTTTCAATCACTGTGAAAAAATCGCAGTTAGTCATGCATCGCAGAGACATGGACGCTATTGAAAGCGGATGAAGAAGCTCTTGGTTGTTTTGAGAGAAAAGTTCTGCGTACGATCTTTGGTCCTGTTTGCGTTGATGGCGGTTGAGGCCCAGGTCCACCCCGGACTGTAGCGCCAATCAAAGAAGAAGAAGAAGTCATGCGTCAACTATCGAAAAAGACATGCCTGAAATTGTGCATAATGGATGTATGAAGCTCAATTAATGTTACGAAGGCGTGAACGATCCTCAAACATCTATTATTGTATACATTCTTCGAGACAACACCCGGAATTTAATTACCACATTTCATTGCCTTTAAATTCCATGTAATTATGCAAGAAAATCAATTAGTTGACCTCTCCTACCGCACACCAACAATTACTCACCATCACAAGTGGTTGATTGTCCTTTGGTTTTTGTCTTGTCCTTTTTCTTACGGAAGAATAGTGAGCCTCGTTTTCGTCGTTTCTCCGGATGATCATACACCTCACTGCAATTCAAACAGAAAAAAAAAGAAAACAAAAAATGCGGTTACAAAATAGCCACGACATGCGATTCTACACTACTTTCAAAGAGCGACAGTAATACAGAGACAGAGTGTGAGAGGAGGTGATACTGAAAGAGAGAGAATCAAATAAGGAATAAGGAGACACAAATGACACTGTGCACACATAAATTTGAATCGCATATTGAAAGCATTTCAGTGTATTACAAATTGAATTCAAAAAATGTCATCTCCTCGAGGAGTATTCAGACAGACGAAGGGCACTTGCTGGCCACTGGTCTGTCTGCATGCTCCTCCAGAAGTGGGTTTTCTTTTCTCGAGAATAAAGGATTTCACTAGTTTGGACATATACTTACATTTTATCATGCACACACAATAATGAGCGATCATCTTGATTGTCGTCTTCACTATCAGACAGATGTCTTGATCTGTGATTGATTCAAGAAAGAAAACAAAAACGAAACAAAAAGGAAAAAAAGAAATAAATCGTTGAAAATAAAAGTCAAACCATAAGTTAAATCAAATAAATATGTACAACAAATGAACACAAGAGATACAATATATATATATATTTTTGTTTTGTTTATTTAAAGCCAATTTACTGATAAGAATTTGTGTGGAATTTGATTATAACCTAGGCGCAAGTGTGAATGTGAATTTGAATACAATTTTGTGGACTTTGTGTGCTAAACTAGAAGGAATGTAAAAGTCGTTGTGTTTTGCGTTCTTTTTTCTTGATGAAAGCCTTAGAATAATATGAATGCGCATTTACAAGAAAGCGTTCAAAGTAAAATAATTGAAATGCGGAAGCAAACGATTTGAGAAATTAAAATTCATAAATAAGAAGAAAAAGAAGCAGATTGGCAATAAGCAAAGGAATTTGGTGAATATTCACACAGGGGCCTTGTTGGAGGTCCTGTGTATCCAGGTCCTGTGTATCCCTAATGGACGGGTCCTACGGTTGAAACTGAGTCCGAACGGAGAAGTTTGAGAAACTTTTTCTGTGTCCTCTGATTCATTGTAGCTGAACCATAAATTGTAAAATGTCTATCGACAAGCAGTGACTAATACCCTTGGGCACCGGCATATTATGCCACGTAGGTAACTGAATACTGAAATACAAATAAAAGCTGCCGAGGCCTGCACAGACGGCTCAAAAAAACATAAAGGTATCGGCGCGGGTGTATACACTTCATCTGTGGACATCAAAATCTGTCACAAACTAAAAGAAAGAAGCAGCATCTTTCAGGCGGAGCTGGTGGACCCGCACTCGCATCAATATCTGTCTAGGCAGAGATGAAAACACATAATACAATCCAAAATGGTACTCAACTAGTTCGATGCGCTGCAGGACCTCTGCAATAACAACGAGGTTTCCCTTCTGTGGGTTCTTGGCTATATGGGACGCAGGAAAGCTACACAGCTGATCAATTAGCTAAGATTGACGTCATAATACTTCTGAAAAGTAAAGTATAGCAGCTTCGAAGAAATGTTTCTTCAAGGAACTCCGCAATGAACTACTAATAACAGCGAAAAAATGAGTGGAAGACATCTGATTGATGCCTCAAAACCAACATTTTCTGACAACATCTCCAAAACCAAACTAATAGCGCTACCAAGATTTAACTAGTAGGGGTCATTACAGGCTACTGCCTGATGGGTCACCAAGCGGCCTGGTTCTCACTGACATATTCACTGACAAACTGCAAAGACCTGTGGTGATTGAAACCCTGGAGCATCTTCTTTACTTCCGGCTGGTCTTAGCCAAGACCTATTACAATACTCTAAGTGAACCATTATTTTTGATGTGCCGTCCTGATACCACATTGTTCCTAAAACCACTGGAACATTTTGCTTAAATAAGGGACTACAACTAGGTTTTCTCTGTTTAGTGGCATTATGCGAAGCTGAACCGCTACCCCCTAACTTAACATATATCCTTCCAAGGTAGGCAATTCAAAATTTTTGAAAAAAAAGTGAACGAAGACGCGATACGTGTCACAAACAGCTGCTGTTTTGGTTCCTTCACCCAACTTGAGTAATATTACATGACTTGATCTCGAAGTATTTGAAAGTCAGAAACTATGCAGTGTGGCAAATTGATTCCCACTGGTGTCTAGTCTACAAAGCTATACTTTAGTTGTTGTATTCTCTTTGCGAGGGACATGACTCACGGATAAGACATTAACTATATCTCTACAAGCTGTACAGAAAGGGAACATTGTCCAGAAAGTAATTGTTTGTTCTTTACAATGACTAGATCACCTAAGGGCGAAGGCTCTGTTGCAACAGTATATTAACACGTTCCCTGCCAAGCTGTTTTCCACTGGGTGTCATTTCTACGCCGCGTGTACCGAAAACCGTACACAGTAAGCGCTTTAATAATTTTGTATAAATTCTTATTTTTTTTGTTTTTGAGAGAATTTATATTATTTTTGAGATTATTAATATTAAAACAATAATGCATACATAGTAACATCAAAAAATATTTATTTAATTTTATTATTATTGTATCGTTATCAGTACACGATGCAAAAATTCCTCTAATTCCTCTATCACTAAATAACATAAAACAATTATAACGGGAATTAAAATTTAGAAAAAAAAATTAATTTGAAAAAAAAAAAACGCGTTGGCGTAGAAATGAAGCTAAGCGTGTACTGTTTTCGGTACACGCGGCAGGAAACGTGTTAATAAGAACCTACTCCAAGCATTGAGAAAGCGAGAGTGATAGTGGATGCAAGACAACTCGAAGAAGTACCTTCAAAAGTCGGACTTAGGTAGTACATAGACTAATGACTTAATTGAGAAAAAGCCGCCAATGAAAATATCAACCTGAAGAAATTCAGAGATAACTACTACTACAGACCCAAGATATTGCAAGGATCGCACTACTTTGATTTCATGCCCCGCTACCTGATCCTTTGATCAACTGCTCAACATTTGTGGACAAGAATTTGTAGTGACATACTGACAGATGATATGATCTGAATGAAGACGTTCAGACAATTGGAACTGCCGTTTGTCGATGAATCACTTGTAATGCCTTTGTAAGCCTATGCAAGCCCTTTTAACTAACACCGAAGAATGAGTAGCTTGAGTCTCTAAAACGTTAACAAAGATCTTCAAAAACAAAACAGGGAGAACAGACAACAAAGGACAAGGAACCATGCCACGTAAAATGTGATCTCTTATGGAATACGCAACATCTTAAGAGGATTACAATTTTATGCCGATTTCGAGCAGCCAAGTTTGAGAAGCTCTTTCTAGACATAAATACTCTTTGGGACAACGAATCAAAAGTTGTAGTTTTTATTGTAATACGAATGGAAGCTTTCGAAATTGATGAAAATAAAATCACAAAACTTTGGCTAACGATTTGTTTCTGATTGTTGTCTTTTAGAAGCCCTTTTTCGTACGACAGTTGTTAATGAGTATTGATAACAATCAATTAGAAGTGGGAATTGCGAAATTGTTAGATGGCGCAGATGGTTGACTGTCTGTCCTTGGTTAGAGGGGCGAATCTTAGTGAAGGCAAATTAATTAAAATACTCCTTATTAGGTTTCCAAATCCGGTCTAGTCACTATTTGTAATTGGGATCAAATTAAGGCCATTAACACTGCAGTTGTCGATCAGTGGTAGTAGTCTTACAACGGATATCATAATGGACCACCTTTCTTTTAGCGATTTCGTTGGGAATACACTTACCTAACCTAACCTAAAATAGAACTTTTCAATCCATTAATAGACTTCAAGAAAATGTCAATAATGCCAACCACG
Source organism: Eristalis arbustorum (assembly GCA_916610145.1). NCBI lineage: Eukaryota > Metazoa > Arthropoda > Insecta > Diptera > Syrphidae > Eristalis > Eristalis arbustorum. The sequence continues at coordinate 23,552,782 of OU744319.1, forward strand.
GGCTTTAAGGCCTACTTGAGTGTTCATAGAAAATTCGGACCACTTCGGTTACCTTTTACGGCATTGATGCACGAAATGTGTTCCAATGGAGAGAACAGACACGTTGAGCATCTCCATATCTTTGAATTTAATGAAGGAAGCTCCAGTTATACTTAACCAGCAAGAGCTTAAGGAGAGAAATATGAATTGGGTGCGCTTTAGCCAGTTCAATGTGTCTTGTGAAACTGTAGGTGCCTGGCTAGTTTAGCCATTTTTCGTTTTAAGCTTCTGGAAGCAATATCAGTGCATCACAAAATCTGTCTCAAATCGAATCCCTAATCTACTCTTAGATAAATGAAAGCGTTTGTGCCAACGAAAGTTATTCAACTCGTTTTAGGACATATCACAAAACAAAAGTTGGTTTGTTAAAATTCGCATATCAAGCAGCAAAATCTAAAGAAAAGCTTAAAAATATATGAACTTTGGAATAAAATTACTTGACAAAAGAAAACTTTGAATAAAATACAAAAAATAATGTGCTCTCAAGAAGTGATCACAAAGTTCCTCCAGATGAACGCCCATTGAACTGCACTCCGCCTTGAGCCCTGTGTTCGATGAGCATTCTTAGCGTTTCATTCTTATCATTTCTGTGTTCCAATTTGACAAGTTCTCACACATTGTAAAACATTGAGGTGAGCTGATTTGTGGCACGTATGCAACTCTTCGTTTTGCAACAAATTCATATCAACACACTCATCAGACACAAGACATGAGCACAGAGTCAAAGCAGAGTCGTCGTGCATCCACCAAAAAAACTGACCTTGTTAATCACTTCTTCGAGACTAGATGCAAAACATATATGTAAAGCTTGGGATACAGGACGGAAGGGAAAAGAATAGACTTACGTTGTTATATTGTTTTCTTCTTTGGCACTCGGTATTCGCAGCGGAGCTATCGATGGCGTTGAGATACTCTTTTGCAATGGTATACGACTGATAAGAGCAGGCGCTAAATTTCGTTTGGCTGCGATACGTTCAAAGTCGCGCTGTGGAAGGGGGAACGAATTGAATTTGGTTTTCTGAATAAACGATGGAAATACAAGAAACGATTTAAGAGTGACTGGAGTTAAGGTGTATTGGCTTGGCAAACCATTGCAACTGTTTTGAATTGGTGGTTGTGTTGCAACTTGCACAAGATAAAATCAAAGTCTGCGATTTTTTTCAGTTCCTTGAATCTGCAGTTCAAATGGAAAAAAAGCTCAAGAAGAACCCTTTTTAAAGTTGAACTGAGCATTATTGGTTACGCTTTCGAAGGCTTTACACAACATCATCATCACCAATCACTGTCAAATCATTTGAGTTCTTGCAGGTACTTACCGCTAATTCAGCTTCATTTAGGGAATGTGTTGAAATGCCACCCGTACTGTTGCGACTCGAACGATGTCGTTCAGCCACTCGTATGGATTCTTGCTCTTCACTGTCTAAGCTCGAGAGGCTCACACTGCTTTAGGGTAAACAAAGTAAATAAGATTAGTTTGTCTCGTTTTCAATGTTTGCTGTGATCTGCATTTGATGGCAGTTGGGACACTTTCAAAGGGGGAATGCAAGAAGTTAAGTTAAGCGCGGTTCGTTTCTTCTGAATCTACCATGAATTACGTATTTCTGAAACATAGCATCTGTGTGACGGTTACAGTTCAGAGAATATTGAAATTGAATCATAAGACTGATCAACGGAGGTACAAGGTCAGTGATAACTGAACAGAACAGAATCATTAGTTTTGTACGATCATTGAATCCATCTTTAAGAGGCTAAAATATATATAATGGGTAGCGCTACAGCCCGTAGGGGGCCAGGGCCTAGCTTCTCAGCAACCACTCGTGTTGTGCATGCTAGTGTTCTCTCACGAGTGGAAGGGACCTAGAGTTTTATACCGACTCCGAAGGGCGAAGTTTGAGAAGCTTTTTCTAGACAGGAAATACTCTTTGAGCATTGTCAGTGACTCGAAAGAGGTGGGGCCGTGAAAATTGTTTTTGTGGCACAGAGCAGGAATCGAATCTACGACGTCAAGTTAGAGTCGACGCATATACCCACAACGCCACAGGCCACCACAGAGGCTAAATTAATGAACCCAAATTCCCATAGGTTGCTAAACATGGGGAAATAGGGCATCATTGGAAGGAGTATGCTTCATCGATCGTGAATATTGCAAAGAAACTTGATAATAGCGTTCAGTTGCAATGTCTTACAGATCAATGAGAACAAACGAAAATATTTCGTGTTGAACAAGAAACATTCCCCCCACATACCACCTATGACAAAATATCACGATCGACTGGTAGTAAAGGAGATTATCTATCTCAGGTGAACGTAAATTGCACAACTTGCGAACCGATGTTACTTCGGTCTGTCGAAACAACTGGGCTCAAAACTTCTGACTTGAAGGACCAAAATCATGCTCTACAAGACTCCTATTTTACCAATCCTGCTCTGTGGAGCCGAAAGCTAAACGATAAGCAAATCTGAAAAACTGATTCTTGGTGCCGTCGAAGGAAAAATTCTGGGATACATAGTGGAAGCGAGGAAGACGAATGGAGGACAAGGCACAACCGCGAGCTCCACGAGATGTGCAAAAATCCGTCGACACTGGCTCGACGCAACATAGAGGGACAATGCACCCTTCCTTTAGAGATCAGTCCAGCTTTTAGAATGCAAAGCAAAACAGCAGAGCTGTTTCTTGTTGTTGACTATACTTACATTGAGCGCTTGAATAACAATGCGCCAACAAATCCGAACCTTCTGGTTTAATTGAGAGGGAGACCGAGCCTCGGGTACAAAGACCAAGTCATTGCGGACGTCAAACAGCTTGGTCTTGATGATTGTAAGTAATGTGACCAGGTCACCAATGGAAGGCAGCAATTGCTTAGGCTACGACCAACGAGGACTCAAATATCGATGTCAATGAGGGTATACCACTCAAAGAAGGCGATGATGAACGACTAGATTCAATCTTCTTCTAAGAAGGAGGAGAAGTCAAAACAAGCTGCCGGAGTGGACAGCTAAGACCGCTTGGAGCAACTGGGACTATCACGTTTCTAATTTTTCTCATTCACAAACTCATTTGTCTGTTATCGTATGGTCGAAGGAATTCAGAAAAAACGATTCGCAAGACACTTTTAGACTTTCCAAGTTAGGGAGAGTATTTGAAGGACGAAGGCGTTTATCCACAATCTGACATGTCGTTATCAATGTAGCCTCATCATCGGATTCTGAGGAACATCCAAGAAGTGTAGATCATCGTCAAGGCCCCACCTAACTGCGTCAACTCAACAACTGAACAAATTTGGCCTTTTTAGGACCCCACATTTCAGAGGTAAGCCCCACATGCAGATATGCCTGAAGAAGCCTTTTTAAGGCCCAACATTTTAGAGGTAATCCGCACATGCCTGACTAAGACTTAATCACATTTCCAATTTATAACTATGCAAATATGGCGTAGAGCAAAAGCGGATGGCAAACAAAGATTTAATGACTTAATGACTAATGGGAAACGAAACAGGGAAAGCCTTTTAAAGAAAAATTAATAGTCTTCAATAACAAACGAAGATTATGTGCAGCCTGCTTGAAGATCAACTATCCGCCTAGATGGTGACTTGTACTGAGTAGGCAGTTACAATGACACAGTATGTGTTCTGCAGTTTCGTCGAGAGGATCTCTGAAGCAGAGTTCGATTGCGATCTCCACAGAGTTGTGACTGTCGGACAGCTTTTTATTTGTACCAGTGGCGTAGCCAACTATCGAGGGATCAGCCTCCTTAATATCGCATACAAGATACTCTCTGCCGTTTTGTGTGAACGCCTGAAACCCTTTGTCAGCAACCCCATAGGTCCTTATCAGTGCGGTTTCAGGCCAGGAAAGTCCACAATAGACCAAATATTTACACTTTGGCAGATCCTGGAAAAGACTCAGGTGATGCAGATCGACACCCCCATTTGTCGATTTAAAGGCCGCATATGACAGCTTGCATAGAGACGAGCTAAACAGCGCCATGTCTAGTTTTGACATTCCTGCCAAACTCGTCAGGCTGTGCAGGATGACGATGGAGATCTCTCGCTGCTCCATCAAGGTCGGACTCACCGAGACCTTCAAGGTCAGAAAAGGTTTTAGGCAAGGCGACACGCTGTCATGTGACTTCTTCAACATCATCGGCACGATCTTCCAAAAGTCCGTTCATCTACTTGCTTACGCGGACGTCATTGACATGATTGGACGAACACAGCGAGCCGTCAATGAGGCGTTTGCTGGCATTGAAGCGGAAGCCGCTAAAATGGGTCTAGCGATAAACCAGAGCAAAACAAAGTACATGCTGTCATCACGGAAGGACGTACAACATCGACGTCTCGGACAGAGCGTCATATTGGGCAGCAGAAACTTTCAGGTAGTCAAGGACTTCGTCTACCTAGGCTCCGGAGTAAATAGGGACAACTACACCAGTACCGAGATCAAGCGCAGAATTACTCTTGCCAATCGCTGCTTCTTTGGGCTCAATAGGCAATTGAGTAACAGAGCCATCTCTCGAAATACCAAGTTGACTTTGTATAAAACTCTGATCATCCCAGTCCTGCTCTATGGCGCAGAGACATGGACGCTATTGAAAGTGGATGAAGAAGCTCTTGGTTGTTTTGAGAGAAAAGCTCTGCGTACGATCTTTGGTCTTGTTTGCGTTGATTGCGTTTGGAGGAGAAGGTTCAACCACGAACTATACGGGCTGTACAGCGACATGCACCTGTTAAGCGTCCTCGGATCCAACGCTTAAGATGGGTAGGTCATGTAGAGTGGATGGACACCACAGCTACGGCCCGAAGATTCTTCGACACCGAGCCATTGGGACAGCGCAACAGAGGACGTCCTCGCACTAGATGGCGCACACAAGTGAAAAAGGACCTCACCCAACTTGGTGCGCGTGCTGGCTGGAGAGGCATGTTGGTTGAGGCCCAGGTCCACCCCGAACTGTAGCGCTAATCAAAGAAGAAGAAATATGGCATAGAGCAGAATTGGGTGGCAAACAAAGATTCAATGACTTAATGACTGATTGAAATGACAGGGAAAAACTTGATTCTCTAACCTCAGGCTAGATTAGAATAGCTTCGATTTGTTGAGGGTTGAGGGTGAAAAAAGATTATATGCAGCCTGCTTAATAATCAACAATCCGCCTATGTGACAGCTTGTACTGACTAGGCAGTTACTGTGATACAGTATGTGTTCTGCAGTTTCGTCGAGAGGATCTCTGAAGGTGAGTTCGGTTGCGATCTCTACAGAGTTGTGACTGTCGAACAGCCAGTATCTGCACCAGTGGCGTTTCTTCCGTACGACCCAATTCCGAGTGACGAGTTACCTTTTCAAGTTCAGAACGATAAACATAAATCTCTGTGCATTCAAGCATTATATTAAGCATTTAATTCTGAAGCAGATTGCGATGTGTATTTCATGTAGGAAATATGGAGTGTAATAATTGTTGTGCAATAAGAAATTGAAGCTGACAGAGGATCAAAAATGGTCCGAATTATACATATCCTTTGACATATTTGATTGTAAGCTGCATCCTTTCATGGAACAAGTCCTTTCGAATCAATGGTCAACTAAGTGTCATGCTTGTCGGTCATTCCCATAGCTTGCAGCATGGATAGAGGCTCACGAATCCTGCACCACCAAGCAAGAGAAGCTGTTTCTTGTTCAAAATGAACCCCTTCTACTTCCTCAATATGTATTAATTATATTCAATCAATTCATTTCCATTTCCCCATGACAAAAACCTGCTCAATTGTTCCCAAACAAGGACCTTTATACCTCCCATTGTGTGAAAGGATTCCCATTCTGCCGTAATCAAATAAATGAAAATGAAAACATACCTCTTGTGTGAACTCTTATTTGTACATTCAGTGAGATCTTCAATTGCTGTCCATGACTTTCGTCGGTCCGAATTGATTAAATACTGTTGCGGTGACCATATATTACAATTACCCGTCGCAGCTGTCAGGTCCGGCAGCGAAGGACACGACGAGAACAATCGCGACGAGCTCAACTGAAAGTAATGCACACAACAAAACAAAACAAAACAAAAAGAAAATATATCAAAATTCACTTATTGCCCAGCCACAGTCAGACAGATCAGGCTTAAATCGCATCACTTACCACGGCACTGTTCACCAACGAGTAGCTATTCGGAAAGCCCTGCATGTGCACGGTTGAGTTCTTCATTTGCACCACACTCTCGCGGATGTTCTGCAACTGATTCAATGTGTCCTCTGTGAAAATGGCAAAAATGCGAGTAATATCAAATTATGAATGGCAGGAGCAGTGTCAGGAGCAGAGATGCGGGGCCCCGATTCTTACCGAGAATGCTATTGTACTTGGCGCCGGGACTGTGAGGGGTGACACTGATTATTGGCACCATGTTGGTATTGTTCGTTATCGGTGGCGTATTGATTGCTGGAATGGTTTGTGGTGGTGCTGGTGGCGGTGTTGCTACTGCTGCTGCCGCAATTGTTGGCGGCGGTGGCGGTGGCTGTGATGGCGGCTGACTCTGCGGTTGATATAGTGTGATGTTATTGAGTTTTTGAATATTGTTTTGTTTGCTATTCAATGGGGCCGCTTCTCGGTTGTTAATGGAATTTGAATTACTTGCATTGGCTTTGCCATTATTCATGGGTGAACTCATGCAGAGGAGGCCTCCTCCACCAACGTTGCCGCTGATGCCAACGCCGACACCAACGCCTACCCCACCGCCACCGACACTGATGCTGGGGGCAGTCGCACTGCCATTGGCGCTTAGAAAGTCTGTCACAAGATCACCATCGCTGTCGTCATCTGAAAAAATATAAACAGAGAGAGATCAATTAGAGTTGGAGTTCAAGAAGAAATCCATACGGAATGAAAACGGGGGTGTGCAAGACTTCGAGATGGACTGGGACGTAATTTTGCAGATGTTACCACTTATCCTCAGAGTAGTAGTCAGTAGGTAATACTCCAAGCAAATGGATACAAAATGTGCTCAGCCCACACTGGGCAATAACAAAATCAGTACAAGAGCTGCTAAAGGTTGCCCTCAGGGCGGGGGACTATCTCGCCTACTATGGCGTATACTAGTAAATTAACTTAGGTTGCCCTCAGGGCGGGGGACTATCTCCCCTACTATGGCGCATACTAGTAAATTAACTTATTGTCATCCTCAGCAACAAAGGCTTCTATGTCCAAGGATATGCGAAAGTCATTGTGATTCTCATAAGAGCAAATTTGAAGACACAGTGTCGCACCTACTACAAAGTGCATTCAACCTTGTCGCAAGGTTGGGCTCAATGTCATTCTCAAAAAGAGCGCCATAGTCGCGTTCACCAGAAGAAGAAGCAAACATAAACTAAAGATGACCACTCTCTTCGATGAAACAATAGATTTCTCAAAAGAGTTCAAATACTTAACACTGGGCGAAAAAATCAACTGGAATTGTCACATAACTACAATTATTGACAAGGCCAGGGCCGCCTTGTGGACCAGCAACAGTCTCATTGGTAAAAATTGGGGCGTCAACGCAAAAATATCTCACTGGCTATTCACAGTTATTACCAGCTGCACGGCTGGATGGCACAAGGGGTTCAATGCCTGCACTTGGTTATGGGGGACCCCGGTTCGAACCCCATTGAAAGCAAAGTTAATATGCTTTTATTTGGTTTTGAAATATGTTCCAGCCACCATTTGCCTTTGGCTGGTATCACAATGGAGCAACAATGATCTAAGTGTGCTGGCAATTTAGCTAGCAACCCAATTACCTTACCTTACCTAAGCTGCACCAGTCTGGTGGTATACAAGAAAACAAACAGCTACCTAAGCTAAGCTCAACAAACTGCAAAGACTAGCTTGTGTCAGCAGAGCAATGACAACAACCCTCACAACGGCACTAGAAGTCATCACGAACGTTCCACCCCTTCATCTACAGATAAAAAAAAAAGAAGCTACAGTTAACGCCTACAAGCTCATCACATAAGATGACTCTAACTACAGGCTAATCCAGACTGACATTATCAGTATCGTTTGCCCGATCCACAAGAAAGGAGACCCCTTCAACTGCGCCAACTATCGAGGGTAGGCCTAGTAAGTATCGCCTATGAGATCTTCTTAGCAGTTTGGTGTGAGCGCCTGAAACCATTCGTTACTAACCTAATGGATCTTTACCAGTACGGTTTCAGGCCTGGAGAGTCCAACATCGACCAAAATTGACATTACGGCAGATCCTCGAAAAAACCAAAAGATGCAGATCGCATCATTTCGGCGATTTAAGACCGCATATGACAGCGTGCTATACAACGCCACGTCTAGTTTTGACATTCCTACCAAACTCGTCAGGTTGGCGAACTCTCGCTGCTAGGGCAGTAACGAGCTCCCAGAGACCTTTAATGCTAACAAATTGTTTAGGCGACCCGCTGTCATGTGATTTTTTCAACATCGTGCTTGAGAAGGTCGTGCAAAACTCACCTGCCAACACAAGAGACACGATCTTCGAAATGTCCGTGCAATTGCTACCACACGCAAACGACATCGACGTGATTGGTCAAACGACATCGTTCTGTCAATGAAGCGTTTGCTGGTATTGAAACAGACGCGGAAAAAATTGATTTAGCGGAATGAGGCCAAAACGAAGTATATGCTGTCATCAAGAAAGGACACACAACATCGACGACTCGGTCAGATGTCACTACAAAAGCAGCTAAAACTTCGAGTCGGTTAAGGACCTACACTGACTTCCAAGTTAATTGTACGAACAACGTCAGTTTCGAGATTAAACTCAGAATAACTCTTGGCAACCGCTGTTTCTTTTGGCTCAAGAGGCAATTGAGTAGTAGAGCCCTCTCTTGAAGGAACAAGCTAACATCCTGTCCAGCTCCATGGCGAGGGCGTCCAGACTATCTCAAGAGCGGATGAAGAATCTCTTCGGGTTTTCAAGAGAAAAGTTCTGCGTTCAATATTTGTTTCTGGAGAAGAAGATTCAATTACGAACTGTACTGGCTACACAGCAACATGAGTCTAGCCAGGCGTCTCAGGATTCCACGCCTAAGATGGCTAGGCGATGAAGAGCGCATCGACAACACAGCTCCAGCCATTCGACTCCGAACCTGTGGGACAACGCAATAGAAGACGACCACGAAGTCGACGGCGAACACAAGTGGAGAAGGATATCCAGCAACTTGGCGTGCAAAATTAGGGGCATCTGGCTTATGGTCGTGCTAGCTGGAGAGGCTTGTTGGCTGAGACCCAGGTTCACCCAGGGCTGTAGCGCCATGAGATGAAGAAGAAGATTCTTAAGGAACGGATCACAAATGAAATCCTGAAAATATCTCTTGTTGTCAACCATCTTTCCAGACACAACTTCAGCCAAAATTCTAAGATCACGACACAACTGGGAGAAAAATAGACCCTCTTTCATCGGCGAGTCCCTCATCTGATACACAGATAGCTGCAGAACAGATGAAGGCGTTGGGGCTGGCGTATGCAGAGTCAAAACAAATACTCATATGTATCAGAGATATCACAGCATGGACATTCACGGCTGAGATATTCGCAATTGAACTTTGCCTCAGAGAATATTGACAGAGCTGTATTCTGTCTGTCTGTCTGAGGTGCTGTTTTAGCCCTCAAAAGCTAAAGCCACAAAGTCACCTCTAAACAAAAATTAAAGGACTGCCTACAACTGTTACACCAGCTGGCTAACACAAACAGAGCCCACCTCATTTGGATACCAAGAAACAGCGGTCCTACAGGAAACTGGCAGACCTACTAGCCAGAAAAGGATTCGCATCACCATTCATGAGGTCACGATCATTCTGCGGCATAGCTACCACCACCGCTAAGAGCTATTTAAATAATTGGCTCTGGAACATGGCTAACTTCTACTGGACGCACACGGGTGGACAGGCAGGACCAAAAGTTCCTAACAACTATTTCTCTTAACAGCACGAAAGAACCCCTCAGACCCACAGCCAGTTGGATTCGAATAACCACAGGTTTCCTTACTGGAAACTGGCCAGACCCAAACAACCATGGGCTTAACGCAAGATGAGACCAGAGTGTGTGGATGAAGAGACTACTGAGCACTATAACTGCCCAGACTGGACACGTCATCGACACCTAGGCGGATACTATCTTGAAGCGGACAAAATTGCCACCAGTTCACTCAAAAATATACTAAGTTCCATTATGAACCCAGGCTCCTGCGTGAGCTCTAAATGAGGGAAATCACAATAGGCCCATCCGAGGCACTTCCCATCCCCTCACACTTTCTAAAATCTATTCTTCGACTTCAAGGCACCTCAATCATCCCCAAAAGTCGCGAGGGAGTGGACTCTTTCCAAAGTAAGTTTCGACGCAAAAGTCATTTCTCGGTCTGAAAGCAAGTGCACAGATCCTTCGAACACATTTCCCGAACATGCACTTGATTAAAACCTGCCAATGACGTCAACTGTCTGACGCGACTTGAAGGGAACTCCAAGTGCTTCTGACAAATTTAAATCACTTCCAAGAACCTTTAAGCTCTTCTGCATTTAATCCCCCTTTTTGTTTCAGTCTCTGGAAGTGCTTTCGCAGAAACTCTCTCAGTGTGCAGCTGTAACAAGCCGTGAAATTCTGAGAATCAGAGCACTGCAGAGCCCTTCCCGTTGCCCCCTTCTTCAGCTTCAACAAATCGTTGAACGGAACTAGAGATTAGTACACGTCGTCGTCGTTGTCGTCATCGTTCCTCCAGCACTCCACGTTCGGTTTGCATACTCGTACATCTCCAAAGCGTAACGACGACGCTTTCCATATACACGCTTCGGTCAGTCCGTTTGCGTGGTGGATGTGAGCACCAGCAGCGACGGCAACGGCGGCGGCGATTCGAAAGAAATGAACAACAAGGTGTCGGTGAACTCATTTCATTTGGAGCAGTGCTACACCCTCGTAGATGGTCACAAGCATCAAACCACAACGACGACTTCGTTCCGCTTGGCTACCGAAACTTTTGCCCATTTTCATGTTAATTATTCCGTCTCTCGCTGCGACCGTGTGTCCGACTGCGGGTGCGCTGGTGCTTGTGTTTTAAATGACACCTTTTTCACATTCCGAGCGCCCTTGCCGGCCAAGTGGAAAGCACATTGTTCTTCCATTTTCGTTAAGCTAATCCACTGGTGCTCGCTCGCACACACCCAACGGAAAGGCATTGACTCTTTACCTCTTCGCACATTTCCCCTTCGGGCCATGCCGAGGTTGCTGACGCCAGTGGCGGAGACGGAGAGAGCTGTTGCAGCCCTAAAATGATTTTGTCGACTCTGTGATTTGTAACTGTCATCAGGTACGAGCGAGCACACCCAGTCCCCGAATCTGAGCCATTTTGCACCCTGCCGACCCGTGCGTCGTCGTCTCCCGGCCCCGGCGCGCTCCGTAATATAATTAAGTTTGGGAAATTCAGAGACACAGCAGGGTTTATGAAATTATTGGCATGAAATTGGCTTCTGCTGGTGATTGTGTTTGTTCTGGCTCGTTCCGTTCGACATCGATTTTACGGTGACATGCATGAAATGGGCTGGCGGCTGGGGGATGGCGTGGCCACCCTCCGGCGGCAACAGCGCAGCGCCACCCCTTGTAGAGGCAGACACACAAGTCGGTACGTGTTGTGCTCGTGTGCATCTGGTCAAAACATTTTTAACCCAAATACCTGATGGATGTAGAGCATCTACAACTGCGACAGCCCTGTTGTCTGTTGTCGTTCAAAGGACAACGAATGGGACGGCGCGGCACGGCGGTGGGTGTACCTGTTGAGAGGAATTATATTGCCTTCCATTAGTTCGTATTGATTTTCTTGGCCGGCACCGGTGGCCCGTGCGTCGTCGTACTCGCTGCGGCCATGCGGAATGCTGGGGCGCCATGACGAAACGCAACAGAAAGTGAAACTGCTGGTGAATTGTTAGGTTTTGCGTTAAGTATGCATTGTGCGGCACATTAAAGATGGATTGGACGAAATGATGGAATGAACACTCTTGCTGATTGGAATTGAATTGTATTTGGGTCTTTGAACACGTTCACGATTGCCCGCGATAGCGGTGTGTGACGCCAATTAGGGCAACAACAGTGGTGGTGTCGTGTTTCAAATTGCAATTCGCATGCGTCAGCTGGTTTCCGAACGAAGCCTACGACTTTCTTTTCTTTGTCTGTTGACTTAGAAAAAATGTTGCGGAAAGCGTTTGAGATTGAGAGGCAAATGTGAGCGATCAGAGAGGGAATGGTCGTTGCACCGTGTACACCCCTTACATCCAAACTAGAATTTGACAAGGTTCTAAAGTGACCAAGTGAAGTAAGAAAGGATGCAGTGTGTGAAATATTGGTCCCTGTGCTAAGGTAGTACCTTATTCTAATGAAAAATGTGACAATGTGCGTTATCTAAAGAAGCAAGGAAAGTGCCAAGAATGCATTTAGGGGGTGAAATGCAGGTTCATTCCGAGGTATTAGTAACTAACAACAACACTACGTTGCGTCATAAGCAAGTCCAACAGAAAAAATCGTAGGAAGCAACAGTTTGCGCTGTTGACGAGTCTGCATCAAGATTCAAGTTGTCTGGCTCAGCAAGACGACCAGAATTCTGGACAGATCCTCAAGGCCGGTAAACCAAGTCGAAAGACAATGAGATTTAAACAAGCTACAACCGAATAAATCATTGATGAATCCGCTGACTCCATTTTTAGGAGAAATTCAGCAAAAATTGCAGGAAAATGTCGGAGAATCTTGGTTAATCAACAAACACTTTGTTGCCGCCAGTATTGATCCTCTTTTAATTACTCTTAAAAAGGAACTAGATTATGGGGTAGTAAGACATGCAGAATGTGAAGGACAGGACACACGGATTTCTGAAATACAGTGGACTCTTCATAAGTCGAATTTCTTCCTCGACTTTTTTGGTAGTCATACTTTCGCATTTTCCTCATTTTAATTTGTATGGCTTTGCAAATTTATATTTCCATACAAAAAGTCGAACCCTATAGGTTAGGATAGGTTATTGGCAGGCAGCAAAATTGCCAACACTTTGATCATCGTTGGCACTCAACCAACTGCACCATCCAGCCGTGCTCTACCCTCTAAGTGGAACACATTTTGATACCCCGTGACAGTTCGTTTTAGGGACAGTCCACTGTACATTTCTTTTGGCCTCGAGAGACCCAATTGGAAATAGAAGATTTGGGAATCGGTAAAACTGACGACACGTAGACCACATGGTTAGCAAGAATTAAATCCATTAGATTTTCGTGAACAGCCACGTGCCAAGTGGAAATGCATGTTTTCTGGCTTTTCTGGTTTCCATCCTGGAGTAATTTCTTGTGTCCAAGTAACACGAAAATGACGAGATGAAAGAATCCACCGAAGCCACAAAGGAAAATACATTTCTCAAGTGAACATCTGAAACCATTCAATATTTTGTCCATACGTGCATTTGTTGCTGTGCACTTATGGAACAGGCGTTAAAGGCAAACAAGCCCAATGATCCCACATTTGAAGATGATGAAGATTAAGTCTTAAAGACTGAAATGAAACGCTACTTAATTTTGTACCATGGATTTCGGGAAGTACGTCGAGAAGATTACACAATCTCATGCTCTCTGTGGTCAGCGAATTTTCAAGTAAAAAGATACGTAAGATGTACAATGATCGCTAAAAGACAGCGAATGGCACAAAACGAGTAGGGCCAAAAATCAAAAAGAAGAGGATGTATTTGAACTTAACATTCCCCACAATGTTAACAACACAAGGCACACGGTACATAGAAATATAATACGATCGGGAATTAGACCTCTTCACTAAAATGTTGAAACGAAAATAGCTTCCTGGTTTCTTTGGTGCAGTAGTTGAAGGCGAAGTTTTTATGCCTGATTGCCCTAAGTAGGTTTGGAGAGGACTACACGCTTCTCAATGCTTCTGACACGCGTTTTGTAAATTGCGGATCTCTGCATTCAAAAAGAAACCAGTCCGACTGACTTCTGAAGACTCTAGACAGAGGGACCATTTTTACTTTTTTGGTATTCTGTGGCCTCGTCATTGTCGCCATAACTACGGTGGGTTTCGTTGGAATTAAATAAGCAAAACATTGAACCAGCTACAGCTTTTTTTCTTTTAAACTTAAAATCCAAAAATGTAGTGTGTGTGTAAATAAATACGACTTTACAAAGTCTATCCAAAAATCAGATAAAGGGAAAATATATACCATAACAAGTCAATAACGCCAACACATACTTTTCGAGCGTAGACCTTGATTCGATACAGCAATCCGTGGGGAATTTGTACACATCGATTGATTCAATGTTAGATTAGAGTTAGTTTAACGTCATTGCCACAGCCGAAGCAGTTGTGACCTAGCGATGGGCAATTGCGAATAAAAACAATCGAATAATTAGATTGTTCTAGCAATCGCAATTATTCGAATACGAATTGAGCGGAGTCGATTGTTGAATTTCGATTCTTGTAGGTCCGATTCCAATCGCCAACGAATGTGTGTATTCGCCGATTCTTCAACTCAGAGAGAGATAGCTAAATTGTGTGTATTCGTAGATTCTTCAAGTCGACTCGATTCGATTATTATTCGATTGTTTTCTGATGAAACCGAATAAATCGACAATCGAATTCAAATTTTAACAATTGCCAATTTATTCGATTATGAATTTCATTCGCAATCGTTCATCGCTATTGTGACCTTGTGATCTACTTAGTTTTTGGTTGCGTCCATTGTGAACTCAATGTTCGGTGATTGATGCAAAATCTATGTCTGTCTAGATGAAGCTAATTTTACTAATTGAGCTTCTTCTTCTTGTGGCGCTACAGTGCGGGGTGAAGCTGGGCCTCAGTCAACAATTCTCTCCAGCTGGCACGATCCTTAGCCAGCTGCCTACAATTTCGTGCCCCAAGTTGGTGGAGGTCCTTCTCCACTTGAGTGCGTCATCGGCTTCGTGGTCGTCCTCTATTGCGTTGTTCCACTGGTTCGGAGTCGAAGACTCTTTGGGCTGGAGCAGTAACTAATAAAGTCAGCCTACGCACTGGATTAAGACATGGAACCACAAAAGGCATGCACATAAAAGTTCCAGCACCCTTTTTTTGATCCAAAGATCACCGCCGCCGATCAAACTGCGAAGTGTGTTCAGCAAACACTTTGTTCTTTTGCAGTCTATCGAGATCGACGAATTCGATAATGGAGATTTACAAGGCAATTTGATATATCAGAAGTAGTATCACTATCACCCCGATCACGAATTCCATCGTATAAGAAAATGATAACGAGCTCCGAAAAATCTATTACAGAATTCATCCGAAGTAGAATCCTGAATTAAAAATCTGCTACAAATTTCCTGAATGTTGTTATCACTGAATACCAACTTTTCGTAGTTTGTATCGTTCGTAGATTTGTTGTGAATGGGTTCGTAGATCAGGGCTGAAATTCTTGCCAAAAATCCTATCAAATCCTTTCACTCAATTCTCACATACGCTCCAGGCCAGCAAACAACATATAGTTGGTATAGTCTCGAGCTAGTGGAGCATTCCAACCTTGGCAATCCAGAGCACTCTGCTCCCAGTCATCGAAGTTAAGTTGTACTTATTCTGTTACCCGTTCGCTGCAACTTGTTCGATCTTCCATCTCCTTCTTGAACTACGAGACTCAGATTAAAAGACCGTCCCAACTGGAGCACTCGGCTTCATTCAGTGTGACCAGGGCAGTAAGATCGACCGAGAAAGCAAACCTTCCGAAATACACTCCTCATGCACATCTCGGAGCACTGGCCAGCATCATTCGCTGCTCCAACACAACAGATTTCATATAAAACCAATAAAACACACATCGTTTTTCCAAACCCCCCAGAATGTCCTCAAAAAGTTAATGATGCACGTCATGTTCCGATTCCAACCGAATTCTTTTCACCGTTCACAACCCATTAGAATCCACAATCGGAGTCACTGCGAATGCACTCGATATGAAAAATTTTGCGGTTCCGTGACTATTCAGCCAGCAGAACGTGCCGTCATTCAAATCAAGCCTTTCACCAGCACTTAGCCCAAAAAAAAAAAAAAGTGGAATTTTAAGTATTCACCATTGAATTGCTTTTACCACTTTACCTTGCGCGCTCTTCAACTAACACAACAACAATTGACGCAGTGACCTTTGCTGGAATGTAGGTCAGAACACCTAGTTCGCTGGTGGCCGCCCTATGCGGCAGTCTAGGCCGCGGCCCAATCCATCATGCTCCAGTGACAGACCGAACAAAAAGAAAAACTTCAATAGTCAAGTTGTAGATTGAACCAAAATTGATCCATCCCCCCAACGAAACGATAAAGGAAAACAATATCATCCCCGGCCCCCGGTTCGAGGCCCACTCAAGGGCGCGTATGTGTTGGCGAGAGAAACGCCAGCGCCCCCTCATCGCGCCCCCAAACAAATACCTCATGAAAGCCCATCAATTGGAGTGCGAGCTGGTGTCGAAGAAGTGGGTGTGCCGGAGGAACTCATCCCAAAGACAAACATCAATAACTGACGAGGATATTTTTGGTTTTCGCCGATGTGGGCGACACACACACTCCTCCTGATTGATGCTGACCCATGGAATTGGTTTTGTGCGACTCTCCAACGCGCAGCCAGGATAGGAAGCTTCATCTGTCTTCTGGTAGTCAGCACTACCACCACCACGCCGCAGAAACACCGACACTTGACAAGGATTAGAAGAGCCAAGTCAATAGAATCCCAATCCAAGACCGATTTTCTTTCCTTCCTCGGAGGGGGGGTTAACCATTGTCAGTGGCTCTTCCGAGATCCTTCGATTATCCTCCGTGGGACATGGAACGGAATTTGCTGAACGCAGAGTGTCAGCGAGCAGGAGCGAGAGAGAGAGTGAAAAAAGAAATTTAATTACGGCGCCCATCTAGGCCAAGGTTGTTCAATCCTAATGCGTAGCGGGCAGCCGCCAGGCCTTGCAACCCAAATATTTTGATAAATGAGCTCAGGAGATTGTACACGTCCGCGCGCTACCGGGATGCATATAGAAGCGCTGGTGAGTGTGACCTAGTTCAGTTGCTCGTCTTTTGTCTTTTTTTTCTTCTTTTGAACGCAGGAAATGAAGGCGATGGCGGCTCGTCCGAAAACTTGAAATAATTCAATTGATTGCTGAAAGGAACTTTGATTACTTGGGGTAGTCCGCCGCCTCCCCCTCTGGATGATGTCGCCTGATTGCGGATTCATGATGTCCTGCATAAATCACACGGAAATTTAATGGAATCTCTGACGTTGTGTGATGCGGTCAGGGGTACACGCGTTGATGGCCGGGCAATGATGAGGGGTGTGAGCATGATTCCTGGTAAATTCGTTTTAATTTTTAACTCACCGACATTTTGGGGGAAAGGGTGATGATTGTTTTGAATATTTAAGAGCCACTTGATGGCGATGGTGGGTTACACAATGTGCGCAACGGAAACCATGTAGCTAATGCAGTACGGAAGGCAAGCAGCGCTGTGAAAGTGCTCTTGCGTGAATAGTCCACATGTCAGCATGGAAAACATTGGGTTCTTAATGCCAAGAAACAAAACTTCTTTCACTTCATTGTGTGACCCTACAGTTCGTTGTGATCTAGGACTTGAATCAACAAGCTTCTTCCAATAAAATAAGTTCCAACTAGCTGGTTTCAATTGTGTACACAAATTTAGGTTATCCGATGAACGCGTAAAAATGTAAAAACTTACAAAAGGGTCCCACAACAAGCAAAAGCTAAGAGGGAGTCAACCCCAAACTTAGGGATGGTGTGAGCAATAATCAAACCGTGTCGAAAAACTGTCCGTTGAGAGATAATTCCTTTAGGCATCACTACTAGTGCCTGTCTTCAGTGGGCTGTCGTTAGAGTAGACCCGGCTAAGCTATGGCGGCTACTGAACTTATCAGTTTACGCGTGAGACCAAAAACAAATGAACAACGACGAACATAACAAACAAACACAACAGAAAAAATTATGACAAATCTAAAGAACGTGACGGAACTAGTGACAGGAGGCATGCTTGATGAAATACTGACAACAGGTCAGGTTGTAGCTCAACTGATGAGACCTCAACGGCCAAGAAAAAGGCATCATGAGTCAAACAACAGCGCGTACAAGGACAGGAACGAACGAACGCTGGGGCGACTAGCAAAGTTGCACCTGTTGGGCAACGGTCAGGAAGCCAAAAGAACTACACGTTCAAAAGACCCAGAATCCAGGATGAGGCCCCCAAGCCTCCGCAGAAGGCAAGAAACACTGATGCAGTGCTGAACTGAACTGAACATTCACAGAATTATTCAAAGGTTCCCTTTAGGATGGAATCTCCGACAAACAAACCAAAGACGGCAGGCTCATTGCGGACAACTGGACGGTACAAACGACAAGGAAAGCTGAGATTCTGTAGTTCAGTTCTCAACCTGTGGTCCTCAGGCATCTGGGTACTTGCAGAGGGTTCCCGACGGCCAGAGATAAATCCGTTGCTAGGGGTCCGCAGAGTCTCAAAGGTTGATAAACTGTGCTCTAGTTCATTGAAGAAAACCCGTCATCTAGCCTTTGAGATGTCGGATGCCACGCTGGTTGCACCAAACTGATTGGTTGCCACAATAAATGTTCGGTATACTTTCTTGTGTCTGAGGTCATACCCAGTTTGAAGCTTATGACCGAATACTCGACTGGTGGTCAACTGCTGCTCAACGATTATATATCCTGAGCAAGAACATAGTTAACGCCGAGCCCTAGCGGCCCTGATCAGATTCTCGGGCTTTTGAGGCCAAGACCCAGGACTCCTGGGCAACTGGAGATTTATCATCATCATCGTTTCCAGATGATCCACTGAAGCGGTTGCGGGGATAAAGCACACACTGGAGATTTCCAGACCACTCGACTCAACTCTAACTCATCAGAACTTATACCCAGTCGCAACCAAGCGAGTTTTTGGACTTGGTTCAACCACCTTGGATTTGGTTCAACCACCTGGTCTGCCAAGGGGACGCCTTCACATTTTAGGCACACTGGAGGATTATAAAAGCGGGAAGGCTAGAAGAGACAGACAGGCTGGTCGAGGATTAACGAGAAGTCCCTCAAGCTAATAAAGGGGAAAGAGGTCACCCTAATCTACCTAATGTTCCAGGTTTCTTGAAGGTGCAGGGAAGAGACGTTGAGAGCATCTTAAGAATGCAGCCTCATTCGGCAATCTAGAAATGATTGCCAACGTCAGCAGCGTCATACCACCAGCTGATACGGAGGAAAACTCGCCTGATACAGACTGTAACGTCACTATCGTCGAAAAGCAAAAAGTTGGAATTGGTACAGATCAATGTGCATCACTCTGATGCAGTGGCTCCCAACGTAGCGCTTTACTACAGTCAAGCTCGAATTCTTGTTACATTTTTTTGTGGCCAGTGATGGTTCGAGTTACGGAAGTAGTATTTCAGAAGCTGTCATGGTGTTTGCCATTTCGTCGTGCATTTTTGTAAACTTGCCGAACGTGAGAAAATTCTTAAAATATAATATCCACATTTTGACTCATTGTTGTAAATGCACAAACTCAAAATCAGCTTCAACACAAAGCCATAATAAATAGTGTGTCTCAGACCGCTGTTGTTTTCCTTCTCCTATCGTATTCATCTGGTCACCCTGGATAATAATTAATTAGCATTACGAGCACGGCAATACATGCATGACAGGAAATAAACTTCGTGGAGACTGACTCTGTTGCAGAGTATATCCAAAATCAAAGTACACGCTGTACAGAAGACACGGTTGTCGTCAGTGAAAGTGCTTCAGACGAAGGCGAAATTTATCGGAGCCAAGGGGAGCAAATCTTCTGAGCTTGTCTGACGACACATTATGGTGTATTTTTTTTCTTCGGGTTCTCGATGATAAATCAGCACCTTTCACTGACTTCGCCTTGAATACGTTGTGTCATATCTTCTTTGCTACATGTGAGTGGAGTCCCATTGAAGCAGGTGGAGAAGTGCAAGCATGTCGGAGTATTTTACACAAGTGGTAGGAGAAGTATGTACTGCTGAGCTTTTCTGTAGGATTGGGCAAGCTTGGTTATTATTGAAAAAACATTGAAGATCTGTAATCAGAAAGGCCGAGCTTCGTGTCGAAAGCCAAGTTTGCGGTTGCTGTCTCAGTATTTGCTCCAACTCTCATATACCGCCAAGAAAATAGGGCAACGACCACAAGAATAAGATGGCGAATACAAGCTGCCGAGATAAGATTTTATCGCGCTTTGTGAGAGTTACTCGTCAGGAGAGGCTGAGAAACACGGCAATATATGAGGAACTCAGTGTTGAGCAGCTGCTTCTCTGAAGGGAATAGGCTATGCTTCGATGGTTTGGGCACGTGGCACGAATCTTCCCATCATGTCTTCCGAGAGTGCCTTCAATGCGACTCCATCAGGAAGACGATCGTCTTGTCAGACCCACAACGAGATCTCTAGTACATGTTTTACCCCCGCTACCCATTTAGTGGATCATGCGGATCAGAAGATGATGATGGTGATGAAGAAAGACTGACTACTGACTGATGTGTGGTATAGTCTTTGAAGCCAACTCACCAGGGAATGCGATGAACAAGCTTTGTATGATCGTTCCTTCACTCGGTGGATATGCCATCACAGTAAATTTTGCGCATGCCGGGCAGACAGTATCCACATAGAACTGTTGAAAATCCTATACCCTGCCAGAGACGAGTGACTAGCGAACGGCGTTATCAAAGACTACGATACAGCCCTCTTCATCGACGGATCGAAAAAGCACGCAAGAACCGGGGTCGGATTCTACTCGGACACTCTGCATAAACAGGAATCATTCAGACTCCTAGACATGTGCAGTGTTATCCAAGTAAAGATCCTGGCAATAGAGTAAGCAGCCGAACACTTACAAGAAACCCATATCCCACCATTGGGTATCACCAGTTTTGTAGACAGCCAGACTGTCCTGAAATCAATAGGATCCTGTACAGCGAAATCAATGGCAGTCATTAAATGTCGTGACTGCCTGAGGTCTATTAAACACCACAAGGACGAACGCTGCAGGGTCCCAGGCCACAGCTCAATCGCAGGGAAAGAAATAGCGGACGTATTGGCCAGACAAGGATTTGAAGTGGATCAGCTAGGCAGATACATCACTGTAATCACCGATCAGTGCATCATACATGACGGTACAATAAATGAAGCCAATTCGACGGTCATTGTAGGAATTGATCGTCAGACGATAAGATCAACGTGGATAAAGCTTAATATAGGCAACATGAAGAAGCCTCTAGACTTAGATCGAAACTTGATCCCTATGCTCGTCGGACTGATCACAGGACACTGTCCGATTGGGACAATGCTCCTAAAATGGAATCAGGATCTCTTTCAGAGCTGCTGCGACGAGGAAGAAACCTAGATGACCCACATCTGCTTTGCCACTGCCCCGCTCTGCAGAATAGGCGTCAAGCTTCACCGAGGCACAGATTGATCCTTCACAGATGCAGATATATCGGATGTTTTAAAATTCATAAAGTGCACGGGGTGATTTCAATCACCACGCGAAAAGACAGGTTAGAAGAATTGTGTACTCCACAAATGATGGGATTCACAATGGGCCCTTTCGCCTTCGAGTGAAAGTGATGGTCACACTCACCTTCCAAAACCAAACTGTTGAAAGAACTGTAACTGGTGGTGTCGTCTGCCCAGACTTGAAAATGAAGAAGGTGCTACCGTCGCCGACAAAACTCTCATAAAACAGTTTTGATTTCATTGCAAAAGTCATTAACTGGGTGGAGATTATTTGCACATTTCTGATCTGAACTGGTCACTAAGAAGTGTAATTTGTCTCCCTCGGATTTCTTCCCTTCAAGAGATCGTGCTTATGCACATTATTCACAAGTTATTGCTCGCAATTGTTATCGAAATTAACTCGTCGGAAGCGAGTACTGCACTAAGCCTTATGGAGGACATTCGATGAACATTATATTACATTTGACAACAATGCTGTCTTCTGTCTCTAAAGCGAACCCCTGATAATCAGCCATTTTCCTTGAATGGCGCTTGTATCGACGAAATCGGAAAACTTTGCATCCTTGGCATATGCATCAAGACAATACTGAGATGGAACGATTACATATTCGAGGTCGCCAAAAATGCTGAGAAAGTTTAGGTTTCCAGAATAGTTGCAAGAAATATTTCACCCTCTCTGATTTCGCTTTAATCTATAAGGCGTGTGCATATTCGCCTTAAGCTTGAGTATTACGCTCATATCTGGTCTGGTGCCCCCAAGACAACCCAGCACCTATTAGACAGAATCCAAAAGCGATGAAGCAACAATATCGCGGGTTCATTAGACTCACTCGAAAATCGACGTACCGTGTCTCCTTTGTCCGTGTTTTATCGTTATTTTAACAAACAAAGCTCAAGTGAGCTAGCCAACTGCGTTCTACCTCTCCTTGAATTCACTCACAATACACGTCTCGCTAGGAATGCACATCAATTTACCCTTAAGCCTGCTTTCGGAAAAAATGAAATTAGGGAGGAAGGGGAGATGACTGCAACTTAGCTTCATGTCTCCTCATAGGGGCTAAGCCCCAAGAGTCATTGACCTTTCTCGGCCTCATTTCACGTTACCATTTTTGAGATCTAGAATCGATTGTCTAACCTATCCCTCTTAGTTCTCTTCTCCAATATCTGTTCAAATGTGGATGTTTAAGGTAAGACTAATGTGCACAGGTATCTCCTCTTTCCCTCTATACCTTCGTCCCGTGCTGTGTCTTGATCCGGGACAATTAAGGATATTAAAAACCCCTTGAGCACGCGCAAAATTTGGTCGTAGTCGAAATAATAAGTGTCCTTTATTTGAATTTTCTTTTGGAACCACATGTTGGATGAGGCTGAGTAAGTTTATTCCCATTAAGGCTCGTTTGGATAGAGTGACTGGAACTAGAGCGAAGATGCCATCTCCTTCAAGCCAAGACAGCAGTCGACGTGAACCGCTCAACCCACATCTGGCTGATCTGGAGATCAGTGCAAAGTCGTCCGATTCCCGTGCCTAACTAAGCCCTAGCATACATTGCAACTGATTTCCAGGAGCGACCCTGACAAAACCACTCAACGCATGCAATAGTGTAAACACATTCCATCGCCCTTCAAGGAGATTTGAACAATTAGCTTCATAAACTGACTGAAATCCGTTCCGTTTAATCCACAAAACGAGGCGAAGAGAAATCGCTCGCATTGTCTGCAAGGACTACGGTGGCCACAATCGGATTTCGATCACAAGTACCATCGATTCATCGCCATTCCTCAGCAGAGAACGGACGCGGGTAATTGTGTATGTTTACTTCATAAGTGGATCTGGGGGATGGTGAGAGCATGCATCGCGTGACGACCTTCGCAGGATGTTCCTTCCGGCTCGGCATTGATTTTCTTTGCCGTGATGCGAGTGCAAAATTTCCTATTGCCACTCGCAGGATAAGTGTGGCAATGAGAAGGACACACACCGACACACACATACACACAGAGAGAGCATCCATGAGGGATGGGCGCACGTGAGTGGCTTGTGCAATCGCAACGCATGGACGGGGGATCAATAAAATCGCGAAAATAGAAGTACGTCCTCAGTGGAGAGCAATGCATCCCTATTCTTCTTCACACAAACTCTGTCGTATTTGCGGATCCTCGGCACACTGCGCTAACAAAGCACTCATAGGAGATTGCGATAAAAATAGCACACAACTGGGAATAGGCTGCACTCTGGTTACGCAAGGGAGGAGTGGCGCACGTGTCAGCATCGATAAGGAAATCAGTTCTTGTTTACATTTCAAATGCAAGTTGAGGGCGAGTATGTACGTGACCCAAATCGGCACTACTTGGGAATCTCCACCAGAGGACAAAGCTCTTGAGAAGGATGATGGCGTTGTGAACTGAGTGGACTGTGGACCGGGAGGGCTCAGAGGGATTGAACTACGGCAACCGACGATAACCACGCAATCACATATCGATTCAATTTCGATCTAAATCCGATTCCTAGTCGAAGCTTGACAGCCGCGGCAATTACCACCCGTCGATGGCCAATTTCCCACACACCCTGGAATCGGTTCAGACTGCTGATTAAATTCCATCCGCATTCTCGTTTCGAATTTCCACGATAAATTCGAAAGTTCAAATTGATTTCGTCTCGCAGCCCGTCACACAGTCACTGGTCGCGAGGTTTTCCCCGAATTTGATGTGCTTTTCCCCGCCGCCAACTGGATGTGCTAAAATATCGATTAATCCGACATCGAGTTATCAGCTTAGACGCCAGGAGATTAGCTCGCGTCATCTCTTCTCATGCGGGCAAGTCAACAAACTCTCAGTGTTTAATTGAAAAACAATTGTGTTACACCACCCGGGCTGACGCCCCACCCCCTGTGGCAATATTGCATAACGAGTGGAGCGAAAAAAATCAGACACTCAGCAAAAACAAAAAAAAAACTAGGAAACGACACCGAAGACCGTACAAAGGTCTAGCGCTAGCTAGCGTTTCTCGTTCCACTGCACATGCACATATTTCCGGATATGGCGCGCAACAAAAATAAAATTCACAACGCCGTTGTCTGTTGGTCTGTGCTTATTTCGTTTGTAGACAAAAATATATCTTTCAGACATGCCGGTCGCGTAGAAAGGTGTGTCCGCTCACCTCTCGGCCCGGTTGGTAGGGCGCTCCGTTGGCACGATTTGGATTTATTGCAATTTTTTTTGTTTTGGTCTTGTTTCTGTTATCGTTCCACATTCCACAAAACGAATGCGAATGTGCATCTGACATTTGGATGTTGGGATGGGGCTGACACCAGGTGGGTGAGTTCGAACAAAAAAACGCAACATTTCCTACTCGCCGTGCAAGTGGAAACTGGAGATATTGCCAATTGCTATTGTTTTCCATTTGCACAGAAGGCAGTTGTGGTTTTTTTTTTCGGTTTCGCAAGATGTCATGTAGCTTATAAATTACGCTCTTGAACTGTGCCCGTTTTGGGTTGGCCCACAATCCAATTTCAGAAGCTCGCGCCGAGGGCATGACGGTATGAACTCTCTTTGACGACGATCGGGTGATTCATGAGATTTCCATTTTCGACAACAATAGAGTCGTTGAAATTGAACTGGAATTAGTCCCAATAATTGTTCTTAGTCTTTGATTTCGCCACAAATTGTTGGCCAACGACCTGCGGCTTTAATTGGCTGAGTCAGTAAACAGAAACTGACGCATCATTGGGCAGAAAATAGAGCAGAGGATGGTGGTGATGCGGTTCGCGGTCTTACGGTTCGCCTTCGAATTGCAACACTTGCTCAGTTCTGCATAAAACTAGAAAAATGGTCCAAAAATTCAGATGCAGAGTTTTGTAGTCATTTTCATCAGCCCCCCTCACAGGTCTTATATACGAGCGGCGCTACAGCTCGTATAGGGCCAAGGCTCCGACTCCGAACGGCCAAGTTTGAGAAGCTTTCTCTAGACAGGACTCTTTGAGCATTGTCAGTGACTCGAAAGAGGTGGGGTCGTGAAAATTATTTTTCAGAGCTGGATTCGAACCTGCGACGTCGAGGTTGGGGTCGACGCACATACCCACAACGCCACGGGCCACCAATGAATAACCTTAAACTACTTAATATGTCTTAGTGACAAGACTAAACTTCGCGCTTGCTATAGATGCTTTTTAAGAGATTGAGAACCATGTCCAACCTGGACTGAAGCGACACACAAATAAGAGCTTTCTCTCCGTCAAGATCATGCTTCAATAGAATTGCTGACGTTTGTTGCGGGTCAATCCTTGAAGCAGCAAAAAAAAGGTAAATGAGCAAACTTGTCAGGAAAATTACTGAAACCGACGCAACCACCTGAGTCATATGCATTTACCCATAGAATCATGTAACTATCAAATCATCAACCACTCCTACATTATGGCCCAATTTACGTAAGAGACATAATGCAGAATGCCTTGGAGAAGCTGGAAGCATGGACACAAACATGCGGACGTCGGTGTTAGGGCACAAACAACGGATATTGTACTCTTCACCAGAAGATACAAAATTTCTCAGTTGACCTCCCACTGCTGTGTGGCACTATATTTTACAGCTAACTGCCAGTTCGAAATTTCTTTGTCTCACTATTCATAGCAAGCTAAACTGGAAACCCAACATCCTGGAAAGGGTCAAGGGAGCCCTTTTTAGCTGCAAGCCATTGGATGCAAATGGGCCAACCACGCATCGCTCACTGGATTTTCATCTCGATTGTATGGAGACTAATTTTGGTGGACAGCACTAAACAAAGCTTTCAACTGCAAGCAATCAATCGAGTACAAAGACTGGTCAGCTTTTGCATCAGCGGAGCACTACGAAGTACTCCGTCAGACGCATCGAATATTCTCCTCCACCGTCCACCACTGGATCTATTCACAGCCTTGAGTCTAAAACCACTCCGACTATGTTCCGAACTCAACCATTCTCAAGGAATTCAATTGCCTTCCTGACCACCTAATACTGCAGGCAATCTTCGAGAAGAAAATTCTCGATCAACATTCTTTCCAGATCGGACTGGACGTCTAGTAGGCAGACGTTGGGTGATCCTTTGCGTATATTCACAGATGGATCAAAGACTTACGAAGGGGTGGGTGCGGGTGTCTATTCCCAAGATCTTAACATTGCTATCTCTTTGATGCTTCCTGATCACTGTAGCGTTTTTCAGACAGAAACCATGGCGATTAAAGAGACGCTGTCATGGCTCATCAAAAAGGGATACCATCATCTGTTCGGAAAGTCAGGCCCTGGACAATGTCATGTTCTACTCAAAAACATCCCTTAATTGCAGACCTAGATAAGCAGCAGGCTGACTTTATGGACAGAGGCTGTGGTAACGAAGAAGGAAAAGATGCTACTCCACACTTTCTCTGCGACTGCTTCAGAGTCTGCTAGGTCAGGCATGGAACCCTCTGAAAACACTTCTTCCTATTTTCACCTATTTTCAGATTTGTATGGATTTGATTTATCGGGATGTTTAGACAATGATCGAACATGATGAGAAAGGTGTAAGAAGAAATCTATTCACTGACCTAACCTAACCCAAATGAACAGCGTCGCGGTACACATTTGTCTGAACATTAGACCGCTAGTTCGCAGACAGATGTCTTCAGACATTAATATTCGAAAATGCACACGTGCAACGACTGCAGGATCTGAGCAGCTGGCTAAATCACTGAAAGCTGTCATGATAACCTGAGCTGCTGAGCTGACTTTGCCGTATAAGGGTTTCATTGAGATAACAAACCACTTTTGGTGTACATGGTTCAGTTGCCAGTTCCTGTGAATAAATGATCTGTCATATTGACAGCAATTGGAAGTTTCTTCGAAATTATCCTCACTAAATGGAAAGAAAGTAGAACCAAGTTAAATTTGGGAAATATCCCTTTTGTGCATTGAAAATACTTTTAACTAAGTACGTGGAATGGGAGTATAAATTTCGACCGAAGAGAAAATACCTCAATCTTGCAGAACTGGAGCATGGCAAGGTTTCGCACGAGCTAGGAAGACCTACAGTTAAATGAAAACTTTTGTAAGTTGCTGTTTAAATGGCTATTCCGAGGAAAATATATACTCTAAGAATCAGTGACTCAAGAAAGCCGGGAATTATGAAGGTTTTCGCATTCCGAATGAAGCTTAAACACTTCGCTTAGGAGTCGCCGAAATGACCCTCTACGCCACAGTGGCCACATTTTACTTCATTGGTCTAATTGAAGGAGGGACAGATCTACAGCGACATGAGCCTAGTTAGACGCCTATGGATCCACCGCCTGCGGTGGCTAGGTTATGTAGAACGGATGGACAGCACAGCTCCGGGCCGAAGAATCTTCAAATCCGAACCTTTGGGGCAACGCAACAGAGCACGCCCGCGCTTAAAGTGGCGCACCAAAGTGGAGAAGGACCTCAACCAACTGGTGTGCGAAACTGGAGACAGCTAGCCATTGATCGCGCTAGTCGGAGAGGCTTGTTGGTTGAGGCCCACGTCCACCCCGAACTGTAGCGCCACACGTAAGGTCTAATTGAAGCAAGTGTTGCCTTCTGTACATAGCCACTGTCCCTGTACCTTCATTCTCCCATATTTTTGTCTATCTCGAGACAAGCGTTAATTCCACAAACGACATCACAGTGGAGATCCGATGTAGAACCACCCTTAGCAGCCACTGTTACTTCAGTCTTTCGAAAAAAGAAACTGGGTTCAAGACTCCTGTCTCGAAGGAGGTCTCTCAAGCTCTACGAGACTCGTTCTGCTTTATGAAGCCGAAAGTTGGGGGATAAGCAAGACCACAGAGCTGATTCTGTGTGCCTTCGAAGGAAAAATTGGATGTTTGGTTCCGTCTGCAAGGAAGGTGAATGGAGAAGAAGACACACAACCACAAGCTCTAAAAGCTGTACCAGGACGTGGATGATTCCGAAAGGCAAAGATTCGGCGACCACACTGTCTTGGCCACATTGAGGGGAAGACCGACCCGGAGAGAGACCAAATCATCGCGGAAGACAGCGCGCCCAGGACCGTCATCGATGAAAGACATAGACAGAAAGTCATTGCTCAGGCGCGGAATCTTCATGGGTAGCCGGCCTGATAAGTAAGTAAGTATGCATCTCTGACATGAGGACACTAAATCTGGCAGTCTAGTGATCATTTTGCACTCAGAAACGACAAAGCATATGTACTGCCCACATTCCAGAGAAAGCTCCGCCGTTGCTTCCTAATGACTGATAGTTGATCATCTGTATTTAATTGAAGCTTTGACTAGATGCACTTTGCACAGGTCCCAAATCCCACATTCTGCTGTCCGAGCATCGCCATCGCCAGCTTAAGAGCAAAGATTCCATCAGAGCATCAGTTAATTGATTGGTAAAGCCCATTAGTGACAAGCGACCCAAATTCTATCTGCTGCCGAATGTGGGCCATATGCCGCAACGCTTAAAAATACACCGAAATTTCAGTGTTCTTCTGTGGCATCATTTGACACGCTCAAAAGTGTGGGAAAAATGACGATAATATGAATTCAACAGTCCACTGAACAAAGGTGCGTGTTAATAGTCGATGAAATAAGCGCACATTCCATAGACCAGAATTTGCTAATCAGCCTTAATGGACGATCCCGTCGATAAAATCTCGAGCCACCTCCGAGACACCACTCAAACTGAGCCTCGCTTTCGATTACTGGGTGCCTGACCCCACGATGTTGTTACACAAAAGAGACACAAAACCAGTTCAAATTGCTAGAAGCTCGTCATACCCGATCCACTTGCTCCACAAGACGTTTGACCTTTGAATCACTGGAAGGAAATAAAACGAAGTTCAAGAGATTTACTTACCGCCAGATGAGGGCATTAAGCGTTCCGTTGATATAATATCCATGTTACTCGTCACGTTGGTTTGCTGCTGGCCACATTAATGCTGGTTCGATATTCCTTCGCAACAAGGGGAGAACATCAAGCGCGAGAGTTGGCTTTCAATTGACACCAACTTCAAACAACAAAATGCAACCAATTTGTATTCCGAATTGTTTTTGAGTTTCCTTTTGAGACACTGACGCGAGGAACTGAGGTGGATTAAGGCTTGAGTTGGTGACACTTTCTCTGAATTCGTCTTCTTTTGACTGCGGCTCACGTTCACTTTACAAGGACATTCCAATCAAAGTTCAGGCATGAGACTACCGGTGTCATCATCGCTTGCGAGTGAGCGACTGTTTGCGGCGCAGCACGTGGGTAAACAAGTTTGTCAAGGCTTCAGTTCGAGAGGTGAGGGCATTCTGAAAAATAAAAGGAAACGAATATTTAATTGCTCTCGACTAATAAGGACATGCATGCAAAAGCGGACAAATGACTCAGGATACGTGTGGGCGACGGGGCATTCCATCAGTCCGCCACCGCACAATGGACTGCTGTGTGTGTTCCTTTTTTGCGCACGCAATCAATCAGAGATTCGCATTCGGAATCTGATGCAAAAGTGAAAATGAAATCCAAGCAAGACTCAGACAAATGCAACAATTGTGTTGTTTTCATTCCGCCCCTGCCCCCTCCACACACAAGGACGACATCCTTTGCAGCTCCTTACCTACTTCTCGGTCGCATGACATGCACAAGATGTATTTTGTGTGCTTGTCGAAGGAGACTGAGGAGGAGATGCGAAGAAAGGAGAAAGTTTTGCGCAACTAGGATGCACAATACAAAGCAATTATTTGGATTTAAGGATATCCCCACTCAGAGTGTGGTGGCCGGGGGTGGCTCTGGTGGATGAACATAATGACAGAGGATTCCACACACACAGCCAAACGGTGAACGTGATGAATAGTGAAATTAAGTTTTCAACCTTATTTCTGTGATTCAGAGCGATGGAGCACTTTGGGATAATGTGGCCGTTCTAATCTGCTCAGCCTTGGAGCGGTGTGATGACTGCTTCCACGCACACTTTGCTCGTGAATGGATGTCACCTCGTTGAATGTGTGACGAGAGTGTTGGTGAGTTCTCCTACAATGAATTCAACTTGTTTCGTTAACACACTTTAGCCCGTTGAGATGCTGCACAGTGTGACGAAGATAGATAGGGATCCACTTGGTGATGCAGTTAAGGTCTGTGCCAAGGATTTTACGGCACAGCTAGGAACGAAGTGGCACTTGTTGTGTTAAGAGAACGCGGTGCATTAAAAGCTTCCAGGAAATTCAAACACTTGAGAATTGAGGCGCAGATTTTACGAGATGTGGTGGTGCAATGAGGAGCAGGCTGCCGGCTGAATACGCGTGTAATTATTCGGATGCGAACAGACATGGACTTGCAGGACGTACCCGGACATGAATCTGAATAATTAAATAAGGATTTTGTGCAGTGGGTTGGTGCTCCTACGCTTATTGACAATAACAACCCACGTTCACGGTCCAACCACTCTGGGGACATTGACAAGGCTCAGGCTATCTAGAACAAGCTTGAAGCTCCTCAAAATTTCGTCTTCCGGAGTCGGAACAAGACTGTAGGTATCGTCCTCTCGTGGAAGGGAACATTCCGAACGACTAGAGTGATTCCTGTAGGTAGTGAGTGTGAATCCCGTGTGGTCCAAAGTGATTGCTGTACATAGGGCCAAGTCCACTTCGTACTGGGGCACCACTCAGATTATTGTTGTAATCAAGATATAGAATTCGTTGCGTAGCTTGGATATATGTCGTCTGCGAGGAATGTGAATGGAGAAGAAGACACAACCGCGAATTCGAGCTGTGCAAAGATGTAGATGCAGATCGGACGGCAAAAATCAGCCGACTGCACTGGTTCAGCAAAATCGAGCGCATGGACAACAATACTTCAGCAAAGACGATCTTCAAACTGAGCGCCCTGTTTCAAGAAGGAGAGGGAGACCGAAACATTGGTACAAAGAGCAACACAACTCGCCCGTAAGACAACTTCGTCTTGATGACTGGAAACCGTGTGCCCAGGACCATCGGGTATGGAAAGCAAATATTGCCTACCTATATATTCACGGGAATCCTGAAGGTAACTTACAGATTCAAGAAATATGACATAAAGCAACATGCTACTTCTGGGCTCAGCGTACTGAAAATATAAGGAATCTGCTACTGCGTTTCAGTAGTTTTGAAATTCCTGCCAAACTGATCAGGTTGTGCAGAATGACGATGACATATTGTCGCTGCTCCACTAAAGTCGGTAGCGAATGAAACGAGACATTTAATGTCAAAACAATTTTAGACAAGACGATACATTGTCTGTGCACTTTACTATAAGTCCGTTCAACTGCTTGATAAAATTGATGTGATTGGTCGAACATGAGCGAGCTGGCAATGAGGCGTTTGCTGGCTTTGAAGAAGAAGGGGCTAAATAGGTCTAGCAGAAAATCATGCCTATGCTGTCATCGCGGAAGGACGCTCACCATCGACAGCGCGGACAGAGTGTCTTGATGGACAGTAGAAAATTTGAGGTACTCTGCACTGCACTGCACAACAGTGTCAATAACACCAGTTCCGAGATCAAGCGCAGAATTACTCGCTGGGCCTTATTGGCAATTGAGTAACAGAACCATCCCTCGAAAGACCATGCTTACATTATATAACAGTCTGATCATCTCTGTCCTGTTCTATGGCGCGGAGACATGGACGCTGTCGAAAGCGGATGAATAAGCACTTGGGCTTGTGAAGTGGACGGACAGCTCCGGCCCGTAGTTTTCGATTCCCAGCCATTAGGACAACGCAACAAAGGGCGTCTTCAAACGAGATGGCGCACACAAGACCTCAAACAACTTTGTGTGCACAACTGGAAACAGCTGGCGAAAGATCGTGCTGGCTATAAAGGTTGTTGGTTTAAACTTTAGCGCCAAATAATGAATAAGACACATATATTTGGTACTTGTAATTCACCGCGAAGTCGTTTGTCAAAGCCGAGTTGCTTTAAAGGCGCTTCTCATTTTTTTTGGCACCGAATTGACACACTTCCTTATATTTGAAGGCAGAATAAAGTGCTCTAGACTTTTAAACAAGATTTCGGACTTAGGAATTAACACCTCTAATCTTTGCAGCGCTTCTCAAACTCTTCCAATTCCATGTGGCAGAGTGTTTCTTAAGCAATAAGTCCCATCTTATGCGCTTGGCAGGATTCAGATCAACATCATGGCACAATTGAGTACAACACAAAGTGGCGGCCAGAGACGTGGCTTATGACACCCTCCTACTCCATCAGTTAACCTATCGTTTGGTAAACAAGTATTCAATCTCTGGTGTTGTTGACGTTAATGGTACTTGGAATAGAAGATTCCTAGAGGACAAAGTCTATAGGATGGACAATGAAATGAGTATAGCTAAGCTACGCAACCATAGTCAACTGAATATAACCTCAACTTGATGTGCTGAAATGGAACCAACTTGTCAGAGATCGCGGACGCTGGAGATGCGCCTTGGTGACCCTTAACGACTTTCAGGAAAAAAAAAAAGCCTTGGAAACATGTAGCTGCTTTCTTGAATGAGTAGATGTACTTCGTTCAATTCTGGTAATATTTTAGATTGTATTCTCCCAACGGGTTAACCTCAGCAACATAGTAAGACATTTTCAACATTTTGTGTGTTTCGAAGAAACAATAGTAACTGCCACGAGAAGACACCGATACCACCCCAGACCCAGACATTTGTTTACCCGAAGGACGCTGACTAAATACATGTGTGAAGTCATAAATATGTGCCACAAGCTTGTCTCGACAAGACAAATGAACAATTATCGCGAATGCTCCTGATGGTTTGCTGGGGTTGCATCACTGAGACTAAGTGTACCTAGGACCTTCTAGAAGCACGTGAACGACGTCATTGCGTTTAATTATTCGCATTTTTCCCAATCCCAAGGATTCGATGGTAATTAAACAACAAAGCCTTCATTCGATGGGTTAGGGTACTGTTTTGTATGATCCTCATTATTCTGGAATATGGCGTGCCTTGCGTCGTTGAACGGTAATTAGTCGGATTGGGAAATTCCAGGGACAAGTTCCTGAAGGGAATACTCTTCGTTTGATTTATGGCAGTGTGAACGGAGCAGATACCTGGGTGCAGAATGGATCTTGTTAGGAGAGTGTGGATATGGCGCGGATGGATGGCAATTGTGCCAGAGTTGAGACTGATACTCCAAAACTAAGACACAAAGTGACTGGCAGGCGTCACAAGACTTTTAAACTGATTAGCCACAGAATAGATCACAAACGCTCTGTGCCATGTTTCCTCAACCTGAGCCTATGCAGAACCCCAGCAATGAATTTATCTCATATCAACAGACCCGTCCGAACATACAGCTGACTGATAGTTAAAACGAATGTTTTGCGAAATAGGGCCGTCGAGGACCAACTGAAAGTGCTGCTGACCACATGTTGAGAGTGGGCGCTCTAAACAGATGGTGTCCTTAGGCAGATTACATATAAATCATCCGATCAATGTCATTACCGAACGCCAAGAAATTGGAAGTCATCGCGAGTGAGTTCTGCAGAATAAGCCTCATTGAAGATGAAATAAAAAGCATACAGCACGTCCTCTACTCATGCTCAGCTCAGATGTAAATTCCAGTTCCAACTACACAAGAGACTTGCGTCTTCGCCATCAGGGATTAGCAGATCATGCCTCATCAAGTGATTCGAGAGGCAGCCTTAGAGGATTCCAAATTTCGTCTCAACTGTCATAACTGGCTCTTAAACTAACGATTCATCCATTCTTCTTCTTCTTCTTCTTTGTGTGGCGCTACAGTCCGGGGTGGACCTGGGCCTCAACCAACCGATTCACCCATTGGCACCCTAGAATTGTTGTTCAAAGCCTCTGCCCTGTCCAAGCAAGATAGCAGACTGAATGTCATGGAACCAAACTAAATCAAGTCGCTTCAGGTCTGATGTGTCATACGTTTGCTCAATTTGCCGAAGCGGCACTTCAGTCATCTCCCTTTCATTTATTTGAATAGACTCCAACGTCTATCCATCAACTTTATCGAGTACCTACAGGCGTTGAGATATCTTAATTAAGGAATGTCAACGCGCCATATGCACCATAAACTCCAGTGCACACCACCAGACGATTTATACTGCCAAAACGTGTCATACCGTCATTTTTCAGTCGTTACTTTCTGCGCAACCATCGCAAAACGATTCCACGAAACACGAGTCAATTTTCGTGCAGTGCCTCTGTGCTTTGTTACATAAGAGATTAACTGTAAAAGCAAAACTATTTGAATGCTGTCAAGTGCATTTTTTTTCTCTCTCTCGTCTTATGACGGATTCAATGCGGAAAGTGTTTCGTAAGAAGAACCAGACGCTGGAGTAAATGAGCAATGAATCGCCAATGCGATGACGAGCATCCTCAGCTAACAAGGATCAACTATTCAAAGAATTGTATCCTTTCGGCACAAAGACCACGAGGTAATGAAGCGCAGCAGACAGGAACAAGCATCAATCCGAGGTGAAAAGCTTCTTAAGACAATTTCAATTGCAAAGCATTGTCACCTTGTGCCACGGATGATGAAATCCTTTCTGTTTCCATCCACCCGACAGATGTGAAGTGACTGCTCTTCAAGAGGAATAGTCTTCACTAAGAGTTCGTTCTTTTGTGCCGGCAGTCTGCTCGGTGTTCCGCAAATGAACATCAGAACAGTTTTAAAAAATTCAATTTTCTCGGAAGCAAAGTTGTCAAAGGCTTGATTCGCCGAATGACAGAGCGTTTGAAGAACGACATCTTCTTCTTGAAACTGTCGCAGAAGCACGACATGATTTAGGACCAAAGCACAGAAATCCCAAGGAAAACGTCTATTTCCGTTGTGAATACTGACGACAACAACTGTGTTCCAGAACCTCTCAAAACCAATCTCTCGCGATATTTATAGTCCATTCAGCTAACACTACGTCGCTCACCCTTACGCACGCAATCTCTTGTCTTATCAAGCTCGGAGACGGAGTCCTAAATACCACGAAGTTACAGCTGCCCACTGTGGCATCGGAAGAAAAACATGATTGGCGAACTTCCTACTGTGACGTCAACAAGTTTATTTTCGAAATGTGCGGAGTTCTTCATAATCATCCAATGACATCTTCAGATTTCAACTGAAATGAGGAAAGAATGGCGTGTACTTGGTTGCGACTTGGATTGCTTTGGGAAAGTGCTCGGTTTTGAATTGACATCTGTTTTCGACAAATTCGTACATTTACAACAGCATCGTGGACCTCTTGGCCAATCAGACAGACTCTCGTCACCACGAAGTCGTCTGGTTGCAACCAGCTTACGCCTCAGTCTTCTAAACAAAGTAAACAAAGTCCAACCTTATCAGCGTTAGTCATTCTCCAGAACGTGTCCCAAATGCACAATTCTCCTTCAACCACACCGACCATCGATTAGATTGCGAAAATTGCCACCGATAACGACTAAAGAGCCACGCATCAAGTGCTTATGGGAGTTGGCTTGTAAAAATGTTGGCATTCCTTAAATAGCCACTTTGCAGTCGATACGACTTCCCCCAAAAAAAAAACAGAAGAAAAAACCATGACGAATTTGCGTGTCAACTCGAAAGTAGAATTTGCGTGATGCGTGTCGTGTCGCCATAAACGTCCCTGATTTAGAATCCTCTCTCTCCGGCGCACATTATACCAACAAATCAGGGACCGACAGACTACAGAGACACTTTGCCGCCACCCACAACCCTCCTCCCCACCAGCACATTTGCATTCGAAAGAAAATTTCTAATCACAAGCTCCCTCAAATTTGTAACACTTACAGAGAGCGTGTAATTAATTTCACGAGCACTTTGATGAACAGAACAAAAAAAGACGGCATGGAACTGTATCGATTATTATCTACAACCCGACGGTGTTATCATTCGCACCCCGACTTCCAGCCTAAGCGATGGGCGCTGTAAAACACCTGTTTGCAGAGATTTCACTGGGATTAATCGCCCGAAAAATAAATCGATAAGGCACCATTCGTTGCTGTTCTGTTCGCTTCCACTTCTTCGGTTTTTTTTTTGTGTGTGCTTAAAATCTCTCATTTTGGACCATCAGACACCGTCGTCAAGAAAAAAAGAAAAAAACGTGAAGAAGAAAAACGATTCAGAGCAGCACACAGACGCGCACACACTCAGCAGAGAGAAGGTATTCCAATGGACATCACCAATTATCTTCCCAAAGACACACTACTCCTCGCCACAAGCCCTTGGGAGTTGAGTGAACACAAAAAAATGAAGATGAACGAATGGAAAAAAAAAAATAAGAACAAAAAAATATCAAGAAAATGAGAAAATGTATCAAAAATTATGTAGGTACCTAGGCAAAAGGGTGTTCCCTCTCTCCTCCCCGATTGTGTGTATGTGAGGGGGAGCTGCTCCTCACTCCAGGTGCTGCTTCAACTGTGGCACACCGAGACGACGACTCCAACTCCGGCAACTTCTTGTGTAGAACTTAACTTTTTTGGATTTCGGATATTTTTTTCAATACTTTCCCACTTGCAGGCACACTTTTCTAATTAAATATTTTATTTCGCTTGTTTTCCTCGACACCGAGGAGATTCGCTTGTTTTTCTTCCACTAACTGTGAGATTTGAGACAACTTTGTTTTTTTGAGACGTAAACTCGCAGAGATGAAATTTTCTGGGCACTGTTTTTCTTTTTTTTTTCCTTCTTATTCTTCACCTCCTTGCACACACTTCTTCGCACGAAGAAAATCAAATAAACAAAAAAATACACCTGTATGTGTGTGTGGAATGGTGAACATTTGTATCTTATATCTTATTTTTTTCCCTTCTCAAAATTCAGGTTTTTTTTTTGCTTTTTTTTAATAATTTTTCACACTTTTCTGACGTTTATTCCGAGCTGGCGATGGAATTTGGGAGATACACAGTCAAATCGGATGTACATATATGTGGAGATGTACATATATGTAATTTTTGTTATTTTTTTATTACAATTTAGCGAACAACCGACGGCGACGACGACGATAGACGTTCTCGACTACGACAGACTCCAGCCATTTCTATTTTCCCTAGTGACGTCAGGTTGTATTGGAGCTGTGCAGAAAATTTTTGAACGAAACTGCTGTGGATGTGTGCCGTGATGGTGTGGGAACGAATGAAACAGGTGCCCCGAATGTAGTAGATTGCGCAAGATAAGTGTGTAGTAGAGCTGGATGATGGACTGTCGCATTATTTGCTTTGTGGGCTGTTGTCTCAACAGGTGGAGCGGAATTTCGCGATTGCTCTTATCTGGTATCTTATCTTTGGTAATTTTATTTGTTTTATCTCAAAGCATTCAACGAATTGATTATTTCTTTTTTCATTGAACTTTGTACCCACGTACCCGGTGCAGGGTGTGAAGTGTGGATGATGGCAGCTCTCTTGTTCTTGAGTTTGCTGGTTCTGATGGGACTGCAATGGCGTGGCAAACATGTTTGTCTTGAATTATAGAAGGAAAAATATTTTATCTGGAAATTCTGAAAGAAATTGTTAACCATGATCTACGACAACTGCAAACAATTTGTTGTGGCATTTCGTTAAGCATATTCGTTCAGATTCGCATGTGGTTGGTGTCAATGCTGAAACTGTGTTCATGGTGGAAGACTTCACTAGCACTATGTCTCGGATGAGGAAGTAGATGACTCTGAACGGTTTTGAATTCGTAGTGAACTTGGATATCTAATTTCGTTACATTCATACATTCTTCATTCTACGTTCGCAGTAGGTCAGATTTCCAGCTGAGTGAATACAATGGCATCTTCGGGAGTTTGTGGATCGCGTTTTCGTCTTTGGATTGCGTTTGTGTATCACGACAGTTCGCGGAGAGAATGATTGAAGGCTCAAGCCCATAGAATCCGGTGCGTGCGTTGCAGTTGACATCCACAAGAATCGTATTTGCCGGACTGCAAAGAGGTGCCAAATGAAATACGTACGTTGCGTCCGAAATATGTATACATACATACAATCCCTTACGTCCATGAGAGTAAATTGATACACATACATGCATAAATGATACACACATGTGGGAGTAAACTGTCAAACGGAAGAAAAGTTAAAAGTTCGCCAACTTCATGCATTCAGATGTATTCCACATATAGCTCTTATGAGTTGTCAATTTTTTGACAAGACGCAACGCACGCACCGGATTATATGGGCTTGGGCCTTGATTTGCAGAGAAAAACTTTAAAATCATTAATTAGGATACTTTAACTTTTATTTGTTTTTTTTTTCTATGCAAAAAACTCGATAATTCAGTTACAATCTTTTTGCATATAAGGAAGTTTAACTTTTTGTTTATATTTGCTGGAAAAGGGTTGTTTGTGAAAGTTCGCGTTCGCAGTTCGCCGCTCATATGAATGGGCCTTAAAGGCTATATCGCAACGACGCGTTTGAACGTTCTGACTTTTTGTCTAGGATGCAGGTAGTCACTGTCATGTATCAGTCGGAATGAGGCTTGTCAAGACGATAAAACGCTGACCGCCTGCCAAAGACCGAACGGCCAAGCGCATGGTTCCGAGATAGACTCGAATGTTTTATTCCGCAGAGAAATTCCAGCTGCATGTGTCCAAGGAAACTTCCACGTGAATGGGGTTTTTTGCAAGATTAGCAGGTCTAACAGCCGTCCAGCCTTAAACATCGTCCAACAGAAAGCAGTTTATCAGTAAAATGGTGAGTAGTGCACAACACATAAATGTGCAAATTTCAAGCGGACATTATAGCCTTCGGTGCAGTATCCATCCATTCACGACATCCACAGCTAAATTTTGTCTACACGACTAACATTAAAGACAACGGCTTGTCATTGCAAAAAAAACTTGAACGCAATACAGATCTATGAATATTGGGTTTGTGTGTTCTACTTAGGCCAAATTAGGCCAATTGTACTGCCGGGATAATAACAGAAGATCTGGGTTGACATCATGTTAAATTATTTATGAGTCCCAGAAGCTTAAAAGACGAGTAAATTAGAAAATAAATGAGTCCCAACAAAGGTTTTTGATTTTGACACAATGCCTCCTTATATGAAAAAGAATATAGAATAGTTTTTTGTTGTTGGAGGTTTTAATACTGCACTGTATAGCTCAGTCTCAAGACCAATGCATTGTACTACCAGGCATCAGCCTACAGTTCCTTATGACGACCAGCAGGCGCTTCTGTGATGAAGAGGCTACAAAATCAGCTCTCACACATCATCGCCGAGGACCTGCCACCTGATCCAAGCAAAGGCGAGCTAGTGACAGAGAAATTGCTCTGCCGTGTTGTTGTCCTGTCCACTTTCGACGCAGAGGTCAAACACAATGGTCCGTCTGCAATATTTTCTGGCAAGTAAGAATGCAATGGATTTCTTGCAGACGTTTAAGAGCAAACGCTTGGTCTATCCACATGCTGGAGGTCCAACCATCAATGGAAGCCCTAACCACAGACGGAGGTAGTCCGAGCGCAGGTTCAGGCTTTGAGAAAGTAACCTCTGATCCTTGGTGTCCTGGAACCCTGATGAGTTTCAGTGTATTTTGACTGGCAATTAAATTCAGAGAGGATCTATATTGCTCAACTATCTTGGAAGTGATTAAAGGGTTGAGTAAGGCTAAAGGCACGGCTGTCACTACAAACAAAGATTTGTCGACCCATTCACTTGTTCTTCGCAATATAGATTGTTGCCATTAGGATAGCATATGTTTCCGACTGAACAAATTGACGCAAATTTACCTAATTAGGTGTACAGTCTAATGTTGTCGCCCTTTGGAGCCATTCATGAGGATACGACTACATTCCTTTCCTGGCTCGAAGTCTGGCCAGGGCCATTCCTGGGTGTAGAACTAGTATGTGCTCAAGCATTTTTAATAAAGCGTTCAGGAAATATTATAGCCATGCACAGTTATGAAAATGGCAATGTGAAATAGAATTGGTAATTTTGCTCTTGAAAAAACGAGTCCAATCCAAAAATTATGAGTACCCGAATCAGGTTAAAAAAATGAGTCATTTTGACTCTATAGAGTCCCTGTGGTAACACTGGTTGACATGTTTACTTTGACATCCAGCCAGTTTTGTCAGTAAACACCAGTGTTCGTTTTAGTGTTGACTTGCAGAGGTCGCTTGGTTTGTCGGTAAAGTAGAAGTCCAATGTGGCTTTCCTGATTGAGGCAGAAGCAGAGCAGCTACGGAGAGGGTGTTATCCAGGCTCCAGCAGAAATCTTTTGAGAGTAGTTTTAGTCTTTTTAAGAGTCGGTGTCCGATAATTATACCACCTGTAGTGCTAATTTTTGGCAAAGCTTAACTCGACGAATGACATCGTAGTGGAGATCCGACGTAGAATCGCCCTTGGCAACCGACGCTACTTCGGTCTGTCAAAACAACTGGGCTCGAAACTCCTGACTCGAAGGACCAAAGTCATGCTCTACAAAACTCTTATTCTGCCAGTCCTACTTTATGGAGCCGAAAGCTGGACATTAAGTAAGGCTGCAGAGCTGATTCTTGGTGCCTTAGAAAGAAAAATTCTACGTCGGATACATGGTCCCGTCTGAGAGGAAGGCGAGTGGAGGAGAAGACACAACCGCGAACTCTACGAGCTGTACAAGGATGTGGATGTAGTCCGGAAGGCAAAAATGCGTCGGCTACACTGGCTCGGCCACATCGAGCGAATGGACAACAACGCTCCAGCAAAGATGGTCTTCGAATCCGAGCCTCCTGGTTCGAGAAGGAGAGATAGACCGAACCTCTGGTACAAAGACCAAGTCATCGCGGATGCAAGACAGCTTGGCCTTGATGACTGGAAGCAGCGCGCCCAGGACCATCACCGATGGAAGGCAGTAATTGCTCAGGCTCAGACCCTACATGGTTCGTCTGCCTGATAAGTACGTAAGTGATAATTTTAGATTTCTTAAGGGAGATCAGGCTTCACAATGTCCAGATTTGCTTGAA
The DNA here is from genome assembly GCA_916610145.1 of Eristalis arbustorum. Classification (NCBI taxonomy): domain Eukaryota; kingdom Metazoa; phylum Arthropoda; class Insecta; order Diptera; family Syrphidae; genus Eristalis; species Eristalis arbustorum. The sequence continues at coordinate 23,594,247 of OU744319.1, forward strand.
GGCTTGGCAGTTGCCATTTGATTTTTTGTTTGTTAAGAAGATTGAGGTGTAGCTTGAAGGGAGTACCTATTTCGGAAGCTAAGGAAGTGTCTATGCCACAAGAGATGGCATCAACTGGTACTTTTGTGGCGATTTTTGCGAGTTCCCCATATTGTCTATGTGTTCTGGTACCTGTGGCCTAGAACACAGGCGAGTTTGAAGCTGTTCGGATATTTCGTGTGCGACAGCTTATGACTACTTCAGAGTTTGATGAGAGCGAAGTTAGGGATTTAATTGCTGCCTATCCGTAAAAATACAGATATCGCGGGCGGACGTCATGTTCCACCTTAAAAAGGATATGGTTTCGCTAATCGCCATTACTTCTGCTCGGCAGACACTGCAGTGATTAGGTAGACTAACTTCTGCATTAAACTTGCGTAATTTTGTTTTAAGTAATTGTTCACGCCAAGAGCTTAAGTTTTTGAGTGCAGTACATCGCCGACATTGCTGCACAATTTTGTTGACGATGAAGTATTCAAATTGTGAAGGAGCTCAATCAACTTGCGAAACGGAAGAGAACTATTTGAAGACGGCTTGTAAGAAGGCCTCCGCCAACGTTTATCGAAGATACATTTTAAAAGACGATATAGATATAAATGTACGTTTCCAAAAAAAAGAAGAAGACTTTAAAGCAGGACTGCAAGTAAAATTATTCTTAATATTCATCCCTGTAGTCCCCACAGTCGGGCAAAGAGGGGAATCGAGGAACGCCTCGCATTCTGAACTCAAACTGGGAAGTACTTCATAAAGATGACGAACGTTTTCAGGAAATCGATGGTGTATGAGGATCTGAGTATTGTTCACCAACCATCAACGATTATCATCAAGTAAACTAACGTCGATCGCGTCAAAGACATCATTGCACTTCCATTAGAACGAACAGTTGTCGTCGATCCCGATGTCCGAGAGAATCCTGTCCACCCTCACTGAACTCCGTGGTCCACCGTCCACCACACAAAATCGTGTCAATCAAGGGCAACGAATGACTGTCACCTCTCTCAAACCTGTTTGACCCATCCCGCGCCAAGAAAACAAAATGCGCATATTCTCCAATTTAAATGTTCCCCCCGACCAGCACAGTTCCATCAGAAGTACTTCAATCAAATCCAGTGACAAACTGGCCAATTTCAAATAATCACTTATGCACAATGACTGACAAAGCCGCAGAGCTTAATTTGTTCGAAACCAGCACTTGCAACCCCCGAAAGCTCGGGCAATACCCATCGAAACTGACGTTTTGTTTAAAGCATCCATCGCTCCCCCACGGGAATGGATTTGAAAGCAAAACAAATCCAAATCAGCACCAGCAGTCAGTCCAAACCGAATCCCCAGTCGCATTCGACCTCAATTAACTAGTTTAACAAGCAAATTACTCGCACGAAATTGAGTAGCGTTCTGGAAAAATCTTCGTTACCTTATGCTGATCAACGCAAGCATCCGCGAGGCTACGACGAGTGAATGGAGAAAGATATTTGCAAGCAAATTGCCCGTGAATGGATGAGGCAATGAACGTATGGACGTGAAGTGTTGTTTTTTTGCTGTGGAGATGTTATGAATAGATTTGTCCACTTGAATGAAAAATGACTCATTTCGTTGTATTTTTGTGATTTGAACGTTCGCAAAACGCTCATGTGCGGAGTTGGACAATCATTTTGCAAGTCCCATATTGTCTAGTGGTTAGGATACCTGGCTCTCACCCAGGAGGCCCGGGTTCGATTCCCGGTATGGGAAATTTTTTTTAAATTTTTTTTTGAACGCGTATTGATATTTTTCGTTCGTTATGCATGCATTTGAGGAGCTGGGCTGTTGCAGTGAGACGATAATACTTTCTTGCTCAGTAATTATTTTGATTGTGCTCAAAGCAGTCCTGAGTGAGCCGTGGGTTGTATTTTTGAGCAAAAACAAGACTACAGCGAGATATTCAACATCCCAGCTGATAATCGCATAGACCAGCAACGGATATGAATGTAAATATAACTTTCACATCATCATCTGACATTCATGATCCACAAAAGGGGTTTTCAGGGGTCTTAAAAAAACACCCACACCAATCACTCGTGAAAAAGGCACCGAGATACTTGAACGTCTCTACCTGCTTCAATCGGGGTCGAACTTCTCAGGTCCCTGATTGCCATGTTTGGGTGGTTGCGGATGTCATGTAGTTGTCTCTGGAACAGTGTCACTAAGTACTCTTGTATGGGGACGATGCGAGCTTCCTCGTAGAGTTTCTTGTTGCTGGGGTACTTCTGCCGGTCCCTGTCATAGGTGAGACCGGAGCATATTCGGAGTATCTTCCTCTCAAATATCGAAAGCTTTTCCATGCTGGTCTTGGAGATGGTATGCCATATAGGGAACCCATACGCTATGATTGGCCGAATGAGTTGCTTGTAGAGTAGCAACTTCGTCTTCTGGCTTAGTCCATTTTGTTTCCGCATGAGCGGGTAGATGCGATGAAATCCGAAACTGGCTTCTTTGAGAGTCAGCTTCGAGTGGTTGTTAAATTTTAGTTTCTCGGTAAAGTTAATACCGAGATACTTCACCTTGTCAGTTGGTGTTATTGTCGCGCCATTGGGAAGCACGATTCTGATGCTCCGGCATTCCGCTAGTGATCTGCATCTACCTCCGGATGGTCTTCTGAAGCACATGAGTACCGATTTCTCCGCATTTATTCGGATACCCCACTTGGTATAGTAGTTGTACTTCTTTATTTCTTGGTCTTCGACTCTCCGTGCTGCGATTCGTAGTGACATCGATGTGGCTTATGTTAGTGGGTCATCTGCGAACAGACAGCATTTCACTGTACCAGCTAGAGCTGGTAGGTCTGCCGTAAAGATGTTGTATAGTCATGGTCCCAGCTTTGATCCTTGAGCGACTCCTGCTTTAATGTTCCGTTCCTCTACCTGGACGTAAAACTTCCTTGAATGAAGGAAGCTGTAGATCATTTTAATTAAATTGGAGGGGAATCCCATCAAATTTATTTTGTAGATCAGCCCCTCTATCCAGACAGTGTCGAATGCTTTTTCTACGTCCAGAAAGCAGGCCACCGTGACTTGGTGGTTGTTCAGGCCAGCTACGACGTCGTGATGAAACTTCATTAAGGGATGGAGCGTTGAGTGTCTTTCCCGGAATCCATACTGCATATCCGGGACGATGTTTAGGTCGGTGGACCAGTGATATAGGCCTGTATCCCGAAAACTAGAAGCGTTTCCCTTTTTGGGACCTCTCTTCGCTGCAATGTTCAACCCATATATATATAATGAAAAGGAGAGGTGACAACACGCAAGACAAGCCTTCTCGAGTAACATTCTTAGATTAGAAAGAAAGAAAGGTCGTACTCTTGCCGGACGAAAACCGCACTGCTCATCCCTCATCCTGGACTTGACCGTAGCTCTAGAGCGCGCCTCTAACACCTTACGCAGACTGTACTGGGGGGACTTAAAATAGATATGCCCTGTAGATGGAGCTCTTTTGCCCCCTTTTTGAAAAGAGGAACAATCAGCATTGTTTGCCAATCGCTAGGTGCTTGCCATTCCACTTTAATCATACGAGAGAACCATAAAACTACCTCTTTACTCATTACCTTAAGCATTTCTTTAAGCGATTCAAAATATAACTTCTTCCACCGTTGGACTATTCTCCGTCCTACTCATGACCATGGGTCTGCCACCATCAGTGCCCTATTCGGGATTGAGCAGTTCCGAAAAGTGACGGTGTTCACACCAATATCCTGCCTCCCACTTGTGCAGACATTTGAAGTGCAGCTCCCGACAGGAAGAGTTTCCACCCATTAGAAAGATGGTGATATCTAAACGGTACTTGGCAGCCTCCTCCACTAGCTCGAGGTCCTTTCCTGTGATGAACTGTTCCATGTGCCTATCCTAAGTGGATACCGTCGTCTGTAGCCTGTTGATACGCACTGGTAGGTGCATGGTGTGATTTCCCCACACTCCCGGGCTATGCCAAACTGGCGGCCGAGCGGGACAGGCCAGTCACCAGACGCTCGCATGCTACCACCCTTTATAGTTAAAGTACTATGTATAAAAACATCTTTTAAAACCAGTGGCACAGTTCACTAATCTGAAAAGGATCACCCATTAGAACGAACTTCGAATCCAAAGTTGCATACATGTATGTACACACATACTTTTTCCTCTAATTCTGGAGGATCGAAAACAGAAATAAGACAGCTCTCTTGCTCTCTTTTTCTGATCGAAAACATCCCTTAACTGCCTTCTGAGAGTTTCCAAAAAAAACTAAATACTGTTTCCATCGTCATTGAAAAGAAAAACAAATCACTAATTGATGTCTCATTCACGGTAGAGAAATGAGACCCGTACCCAAAATAATCAGTACAGAACAGTACATTACAAAACTTACCCCTACTGCTTAAAAAATGACAGTCTTCACAATTTGGTGCAGAAAGTAAGGCCGCTTTTCCACACGTTAAATCGAGCAGCAGGTTCTATCGGATTCCCTTTTGTGATCACAAGCCACTTTTACACACAAGATCCCAGCGATCTCAACTATCCCAACGATTGGGATTTTTCGTCATTTTTATTTCGTCGCGAGCCGGCGTGGTTCTGCGCGGAGAAAATTTTTCTGATAAGGGGAAATTCAAAGTGACACTTTAGATGTTGAAAATGCATGCTGTGATACATTTATGTACATTTACATAAAATACAATAGACATTGGGAATAAAATTGCTGACAATTATCTAACATGTACCCAATAAAAACAATTATCGATGCCTGTTGATAATTGTTTCTAAAAAAGTTGCCGTTTTTTGCGCAATTACATGCGTACTTAAAAGGGTTCATGACAATAAATTTCATATGCGTGCATATTTAAATCCTGAAAATACATCCCAAAAATATTCTAAATATTAAATAAACAGTAGATAAGAGCATAAAATCATCAACAAAGTCTTCCTGCAATAAAACCCCTAATAAAATGCATTTTCATTCCAAAAATCCCCGTACTCATCAAACATCTGTGGTACGCATCCGATAATGCGTCCGTGTACCAGCCACACAAGGCCGCACACGATACTAAAGCTCAACTATAATGCGCATGCGCGTGCATCAGCTAGTGTCAAACGCGCATGGGTGAGTGTGCCAATACACCCATCCCTATGCGCCAAATTATAATGGAGTCCACGAACGATTGCGAGCATTTCGTTAAGCATGTGCAAAACTCAAATGTTTCGTTAAGCATGAGCTCTAGCTCTATCGAAATGAATTGCACACAAAAGTGCATCTGTCGAATTGGAAATAATTCAATCGATTGTTGAAAAAGTGAAGAATGCCCTTATGACAAAAAGCACCCGCTTTATTACAACAAATTAAAGAAGAACAAAACATGGGAGCAAAAAGCTTTATATAATTTATATAGTAAATCTTTCATTTGTTTTAGTATAGAAATTGCTTCAAATGTTAAACTTATTTGTTTTTATCAGAAATTTATGTGGGGAATTCACGAATTTTTACTTTAGTGGGGGTAAATATGCACGAGTTAGCCGCCATTTTCGTGTTGTACTTGATATGTGTGCGTAAAAAGGAGACAGTGTGCGTTGACTCATGAATAACTGTCATTCATTCATGAATATCCGTCAAAAAGTAGGGGAAAATCCGTCAAATTCGTCGATGGACTAGGGGGCAAACAGCTGTGAAGTCGGCTATCTCTCTAGTACTTTATTTCTGGTTTTTATCTACGAATTGTCACTAACTGCCTACTGCACGACATTTTTCGGCTGAATGAAACCAGAGATAATGGAAGGAGGAGATATGCCACTTCTACGTTTCTTGCCCCTCAGATTCATCTGACAGCGTTTTTTATAACATTTCACAGCTGTTTTCCTCCTGCTTCACATCCGTTTCACAGACAGAGTCTGTGAAAACGTGTAAAGCTCGCGACCAGCTGAATGTGAATGTGTTTATGTAAATGCGTATTAGTTTATGAGAGCAGTTGATGAAGTGAATTATCCGGAATTTCCGTCTTTACCACTAATTTGAACGCCAAATATTCACCTAAAAACAAAAACGGAAACTAAGAGACAAGTGTATGTTCGCAAAATGCATTGAATTATGTTCTTATTATGAGGCTGGAATATTCCATTAAAAAAGACGTTAAATTTGAAAACTAATAAATTCAGGATAAACAAAATAGGTATGTTCCCGTAGTTTCTGCACCAAATTTTGAAGACTGTCATTTTTTAAGAAGTGGAGATAAAAACTTCTCAGAATGAACGAAAATGTGTAAATTATGCTTGTTGGTTTCTGTATGATGTGAGAGACGATATATATAAAAAGTTACAGCTCTCCCCTGATACAGTCGAACCCGCTTAAATGAAATGACAAAAAAAACCAGAATGTTAATTTCAATTAACCGGGTTTTGCATTTAAGCGGATCTCGGGTAATTGAAAAAAGATTTTATTTAGACGAATTGTTTAGTGGATTCAAAAATTTGATGAATGAAATCTCTTTGTATCCATATCCTTGCTTGCGTTGGTGCGCTTGAAGTAAACTGCGTATAAATGGTTCCCCGCGTCTCACCATCATCAAGATATTTTAAAATTTTAAGTTTGTCTTTTATAGACAAACTTGTTTGATTCTTAGATTCATGGCCGCTGTAAATCTTGATAATTTTTCTGTAATTTCAATTTCTATTTAATTCACTTTATAAACGTTATCTTTGGGGCCGAAATTTTGAAATAAGTAAGATTACAGACGAATGTTTTAACGAGCAGTACATAGCAGATCAAATTTCGTACATACATAACTTTTAGTCTTACCTTAATCCACAATACGTACTACTACTATATGAAAATAAATTGTAGTATTTTTGTAAATGTTTTCACATTTTTCCTGACCGTAAGGTTCGTCAATATATTTATAACAATTAGTTTGTTAGAATGATTGGCATTTATTGACGACTTTTTATAATGAATAATTAATAAACAGCTACAATAATTCCTTTTAAAAAGTATGAGCTTAGCGAACAGTGTCCTGGAATACTTTCCAATCGGGGCCATTTCTGACATTATCATGGGCAATCTCGCAAATTTTCGACACTATTGAGGGCAGAAAATAAAAGCAAGATGGCGGTGCTCTGTATATAAAGTAGTATTAGTGACTTGAGAGCGGAAACGCTTAAAATCTGAGGTGGATTTGTGGTGGACTAGGGGAACATTTCTTTCATTACATTATCTCTGCACATATGTATAGCATCCATGCAGTACCATCGCTGCGACAACAAGGATGAAGCAACCGAAAAATAAGCAAAGGGTGACAAAAGAGAACAGGCCGAATCCCAAGATTTTTCGTGTACATGCAATTCGGTCAACCTCCCTTACGTTTCACTTCCCTTGACTACAAGAAGCATTCCGTTAGTGACGAATTTAGTTCGTGCAAAAGCCGCCTAAGGGAACAGACCTAACATCTGCAAGTCTTTCAGTTGACTGTGTTTCGACAACGTATTTCTCCTTCTCACTTAAGGCTCACTTAACCCATAGAATCCGGTGCGTGCGTTGCGTCTTGTCAAAAAATTGACAACTCATACGAGCTAATAAGAGGGAGCGAGACAACAAGTGTGGGTCATATGTGGAATACATCAGTATGTATGTATACATATTTTGGACGCAACGTACGTATTTCATTTGGCACCTCTTTGCAGTCCGGCAAATACGATTTTTGTGGATGTCAACTGCAACGCACGCACCGGATTCTATGGGCTTGAGCCTTTATTATCAACGCATATATGTATTTATATCAAGCAAACAGGAAAGCATCTTTAGTCCGTGGTGTACAGTTAAAAATTTCGTCAACGACCATACCATGCTGAAAAAATCGGTTCTCGTCCGATCACCGAAATCAAGCAGCATCGGGCGCGGATAGTACTTGGATGGGGGACCGCTTGGGAACACCGCGTGTTGTTGACATTTGTTCCAACTTTTTGTTGTTCGTCAACCATACCTCCTTCTCAGTCAACGCCCACAGTGATTGGAACAATTCTATATGAACAATCCTTTTTTTTATTGGGAGACAACAAGTACCGCGATGTTTTCCATCCGTTAATTTCATTCTTGCTCTTAGAGCAATAAACCTATCAAGGGTGCTTCAGTAAAACTGTAAACAACAGAAGAACGAAGATCATGAGTAACGAGGTGTGTGTTTGCATAAATACGCGATCTGAAGCCGGGAAATATCTGAGATGCATGTCCCTTCATTTATTAGTTCCTCACTCATTCCGACAGTGATCCCTGCATGCATGTGTGTTCAATTGCCCAGAAATGCAGGTTTACATTGATCTCATAGAACTCTCTCACTGATCGCCGTTTTAATTGATGTCGGAAGTGTGTGTATAACATCACGTAGCATCCACACTGTGAGGTCTTTCACTCGCCCGGTTTCCGAAATGCCACTATCAGTCTCAATTGGCTGGCAGCACCCCCATCGAGGGCCCTCAAGACTCAATTATCTACGTATTCCCGCGTCCAAAGTCCAGGCCACAACTTTTCCTCGTTGCACCAGTTTATCCAACCTCGGTTGACACATGTTTTTTGTTTTTTCTTTTTCTGTTCTCTCTCTCTCTCTCTCTGTCCATCGACGAGCTAGAAAAGAAAACCCACCGCTAGAGCGAGATGTGCATGTGGTGCCCTACAAGAAGGGGAATCGAATGCAGAGAGCACGCTAGACACCAAAACAATCACGTGGTGACGGCGTGCACGGGATTTTCCATAGTGCGTGGTCGTGTGTTGGCCACATACTGCCTACAGGCAGGCATTCCCATTTCCCTTTGGCTCTGGAAAAGTACTGAGCACGATGCCACGTTCCAAAAACAAAATCGACAAGCGATCCATAGTGGACGTGGAAATTTTTGTGAAAATCAAAAAGGCACTCCCTCGCTGCATGTTGTTGTGATAGTGATGGCGCTAGCTAACGGAACTCGATTATGCTTCACAATGTGCTTAATTATGCAAGAGTTTGACGGTCAACTTGAGTTCTATTTGAGGATAGCGTCTGGTGCTGGAGGTCGTGACTGATGTGTTTCAACTGAACAGATGGCGGGAAGTCCAAAGGGAGGGATACCGTGTCACGGTTATTTTGCGTTTAGTTGACAACAATGTCATATGATCCTTTGATGTTTTCGGAGCAGGCTCAGTGATCGCCAGTCATTTAAAAAAAATAAGAAATGCTTGCCAATTTGACGCAATGTTGAGTCATCCTTGACTGGGGTTGAGTCTTCCCTTGATGAAGCCCGTGCTCATCGTCGAGTACTCGGAGCCAAAGCAAGGATGGTAGAACCACATGAATCCCTGAACCAAGCTAAACTTGTGATGCAGTGACAATCAATGGAAACCAATTTCTCACAACTATTCCTCAGTCAACGCCTTAGCACTAGGATCCACTAAAAAAGATGGCTGCCAATAGCAACTTAGACCAATTCCGACGTTTAAATAAGCGCTCCAGTCTGAAGGACGGATTTGTAAAAGTTTCCTCCAAGCGTCGCAGCGAAGCTCTTCACGTCTACACCCAACAAGTGCCCCAAATATGTCAAGTTAATTATAATTAAAAATGATTAAATGCTGGCCTTCCAATAGACTTTATGCCCTTTTCACAGTCGTTGCGTTGGTTATGTCACGTTAACCAATTCAAAGTTAGAACGGAATACCTGCGGCAGCCGATACAAGCTTATCTCGACGAGACTGTCCAAATCACTGTTACTTTGACATCAGACAAGTGTCAATTAACATGAAGTCTTATCAGGCTACGTCGCAGAGTTTCTTACAAACGACACATCGCGGTCGCAACAAACAACGTGGGGGTGTCGGAATTGGAAAAAAAAGCCACTCGCCACTGGACGATGGAAATGTATTACAGAATTGAATTGTACTTTGAACGTCTGAGTGTCTGACGCTATCTCGTAGCGTAACAGTAATCGCAAACGCATTTTTCATCGCCGAGCATTAGTGACTTACGCGCTGGCCAACCAGTGGTCGGATATGTTGCGAGGTGATAACTACTCGATGTTGGGGGTGACGAGGGCATACATAGTTCTTCTCTGCATTATGATCCGAAATCTGTTTTTCAGTTGGATAACTATTTTACTGGTTGCGCAGTGGTTTCCATAGGTGCTTGCTTTGTGGTTCGTCATGAGCAAGCCATCTCTGTCGCTGAACAGCCCGTATAGTTCGTCTTATATCTCCTCCTGTGTTACTGGGAAGTTATTTATATAAAGGTCATCGCAGGAAACGTTGTGCTCGCACGGCTTCTCTGTGATGTTTGCGTTAAGTTTGGGAAATATCAAAGACCTGACGCAGTTAATCGCTTTTGGATACCACGATGTGCAGTGGAGGCCAAAATTATAACATTTTGGTGCAGCCCTAATTTATATATATTCTGTCTACCCCAATCAATGCTGGGACTGTACTGAGCCTAGTTTGTGCAGTGCATCTCTGGCGATGCCCGGATTGCTTGATATAAGTTTCCCCTCCCAAGATCTTAGGGCTCAGAACCAAAAAGTCATTACCTCTTTTCAAGACAACTCTGCTAAAGTTGGCTAGATTGCAAGGACTTCCGGAGTGCTAGAGGTGCAACTCAATTTGTTGCCATCTCTTACTGGGATCGATTGGACCAAGTGAAATGGACTAGTGGTGTCCTAGCAGTAGACCCTAAGAGTCTTGTATAGCACACAGACGGGTCAAAGGTGCATTCTGGGATAGGATCAGGAGTCTTTGGACTATGGGCGCTATTATGATGATATTCCTAACAGACAAGCAGCACGAAAGACACTTTCACACACAGTCAGATGTTGCTCTCACGCTCTAGACAACGGGCGATTGCAGGCAACAAATCCGCAAATGAGCTGGCGAGGGCTGGCACGGAATCTGCTTTCAACGGTCCTGAACCTTACTGCAATGTCGGACGAATGAGAAATCAAACTTCGTCTTAACCAGTGGACATGTGGTCTTGATCTTAGGCAATCTAAACAATCAGGCCGTATTCATGCAAGACAATACTCCTTCTTAATAAGAATAGCATACGAAGGCAAACGAGAAACCTGTGCCAAGAGAAGCTTTGTCGGCTACGCGTCGAAGGGGATACAACTTCTGAGCACATCTTTTGTGAATGTACGGCATTAATCTGCTTAAGGAAACGTATCCAAGAGTAAAACTTAGAAAATCCACTGCAAAGGACTTACTATTTTTCATGTGGGAAGCGGCAAGTCTTTTGATTTAACTGCAACGAATAGATCTATCGCGGTCGTGGTGTTTTGGGAAACAAAACAAAAATGCAGTCAAATTGTGACACAATCGGCTCGTATTTTTTCTGAACGTAAAGCATTTTCGTCGAAGCCGAAGACTTTCTCGTTAATTGGAAAGATTTTGAGGTTGGTGGATATCAGAGTGAATAACCAATTATGGTGAGGATTTGTTGCTGAAATGGCTTGGTTTGTTATTCTCTTACCGTGGCATGGATGATTTTATTGATCAATCTGAGAAAGGTATCTGTGTCGTATCAAACGCAAGTGGATAACAATCCAATACAGGCGAAGGTGGATAAGACTGCCACTGTCTCGACCTGAGTGAAGTTACGGCATAGATCTCCGAACCAAATTACAAGGCTGTTGGTGCCGATGAACTGCCTGTTGGCCTTTTCAAAAAGCAACTGGTGCTCATTTCGGAAGGTGCATACACCAACTAGTCTGTAAAGTTTGGTCAATCTGGATGAAAGTTTGCCTGACGGTTGGAATCTCAGCATCGTTTGCCCGATCCTAAAGAAATGAGGGATGGACAGAGGAAGTCTCCTGAATGCTCTGACACTCTGCGTCAAAATCCTGATTAGTCGATGTCAGTGCGGGTTCATGCCAGATAAATTCACTGTTGACACAAATATTCACATAACGTCAGATCTTGGAAAAGATGTAGGAGTTTCAAGACGATATCCACCATCTCTTTATCGACTTTAAAGCCGGACCAGAGGCTGCTCGAATATGGGGATGACATTGACATCATCTGAAGTATGCAACGGGTTGGCCGTGTTGCGATTGTGAGCATCGAGAACGAAGCGGCTATGATGGGTCCATCGGTCAAAGAGGATAAGAGTTTATGCTGCCTACGAGAAAGGTCCACCAGCACCGACGTCGTGGGCAAAACGTCACTATAGGCAACCATAACTTCGAAGTGGTGAAAGACTTTGTCTAGGCTAGGCTCCGAAGTTGTCGCAGTTAATCACAACACAGCGGAGATAAAAAGATGATCACGCTTTCCAAAGCTGTGTTCTTGGCAAGGGAGGGATATTGAGAAATAAAGCTCGGACTCGAAAAACCATGCTATCCCCATATAAGGCATTGATGGTCTCAGTCCTGTTGTATAGCTTATTGGTCGCTTCGAGAGGAAAGTCCGTCGAACTATTTTTGGTCCCGTATATACTGTTGATGTTTGGAGGAGGGGACTGAACGACGATCTGTACGGGCTGTACACCAACATTGATCTAGTAAATGAGTACGTGTCTCTCGTCTCATTTGGCTAGGTCAAGTGGAGCTAACCGCCACCATTGCTCCGACCCGGAAAGTCTTCCACTCCAACACCGAGAGACCACGCGGCAAAGGACGATCACACCTCCGGTATCGCATGCAGCTGGAAAGGGCCAATCAGTAGAACGTGTGATGCTAGAAGCAACTAGAGCAATATAGGGCTGGATGGAGAGGCATATTGGCTGAGGCCCAGGCCCACACCAAACTGTTGCGTCAGCCAAAGAAGAAGATGATAACAATCGCAATACAATTTCAAAACAGTTTTGTAACGCACTCATCTCCTCTGAGTTGTAAATTCATTCATGTCGATGAACAACATTCGCAGCAGGCAGCAGGTTAGGAGATTCGTTTAGCTGAAGGGACGTCTTTAAAGCGTGTAGTTCCAAAACGGACCAATACATGCTAAAATGTGCAAGTATGTTTGATATTAAATGCTTTAAGCATGCTTGAGTCTAAGTCGGCTACCGTCAGATCTGCTAGTGTGTCTAGAGTCAATCGAATATGTTGTAACCTAGAAGTAGGCGGTCAAGGGTCGTGAGTGTGGCAGAAATGATATGTAGCCACAAAAAACTAGGTAAAATTCCAAAGGATCATCACTCTCCAGTTATCCACATTGTCACAGAGTCCACCTTTGTGTTCGTTCGTCCTAGAAGAACGGCATAAGCCGCCTGATTGTGAGTACAGCACACTCAACACACTCACCTACTGCACAACCTAGGCCCCCATCGGTTGCCCCGTGAAAACTAAAATTAGCAATTCAATTAAACGCGCTTGAACTGCCCAAAACAAGCGCCACCATTTCAACTACGCACTGTTTACTTGGGAGCCTCTCGTCAATCTGGCATAAATCTAAAAATATTCCGAAATTATTTCAGCGTTATGATCTCAGGAGTATATAACGTGTTGTGTAATCCAGGGAAACGTCAACACTTCGCAGCCAGGCCTCCAAAACTCTCGTTTAACGAGCACATCTCCCCCGATAACCCAACCCAGACAGGCTCAACTTAAGACTTTGCTCAACTACGGAGTAAGATAATTCCCCCGAGTTATTCCCATGTACGCCACAGCGTTCCATGCCAAATTGTTAAGTATAGTTCCGTATCAAATGTCAAGCCGCTTATCAGCCGCACAAACTGCCAGATTAATCCAATCCCACCGAACCGGCTGTCATTGGCATCTTGAATCTGTCAAACTATGCTTCAGTTGAGTGGAAGAGTGCCTAGCCCCGGCAAGTGCGCGAGTCTGTGAAGTGCGTGGAACCCTTCGGAATGAAATCCAACCCCGGTACGAGCAGGATCAAAAGCGGCAACCGCCGCTCGCGGCGCAAGAGATCACCAAAGACAGCCGCCGCCAAAGGAAACAGTACGTACATTCACAACTTCCTCGTGACTGTCAGCCGGCTGACAGATCGCGAAAAACAAAATCCTCCACTTCCTCCAGCCCGGCGAGGTCGGGGCTTATCAGTGATCTTTAAGGGAAGAGTTCATCTCGTTTTCAAGGGCATGCACCGAGCGTATCAGCGCTCCGACAGATGAAAAATAAAACACTCAAGCAATTTGACACAAAAATGTAGACGCTCGCTGATTTTTTGAGTGCAAAAAATGATTTCGTGCATGCAATTTATTTTTCGGTTTCCAATTGGTCTTGATAACCTCTTGGCTGGACGGGAGCCACTCGGCGCAAGACTGTAGTAAGCACGAGTGTGGAACGTGTCCGGCCGCGATAGTTTTCGTAGCCGGTGCCTTGCGCAACGTGTAGGTGAGCGGCAGACAGGCACTTCACAAAATGTAACCTAATTACTGTCGAGCAGGTCGCCCTTTGAGAGATTAAATGCATTTTTTCCCTTCAATCATAGAGTCACCCTGGGAACTTAGAGCTGTGATCAGTGGAGCTTTGTGTTTGCGATCAGATCTTTGGTTGGCTCGATTAAAGCATGACTTTGCGGGTGCCACTCGCATGCTTGCTTCACCATCAGTCAACGAGCACAGATCGGATCAAAGTTCTTCTTCTAAAAAGTTGCAGTCACTTTCGCAACGTTGGCATCATTCCTCAATCGCAGCACCAATTAACGGTAAGAAATTGGATACACGTTTGATTTTCATTCTTTGTTCAGTGAACACGAAGTGTCGCAATTAGAACCACGATCTAATCCTCAACGGCACCACGATCGCGATGCCATGCCAACCACATGGGCGAGGTGGCACACTCACTCGCCGGCAGTACCGGGAAAGACGTGCTCATGTGGTAGCGCCGAAGAGACGCTCGTTGATGGCAGCAATTGTTTCGAAAGTCTGCCGGTACTTCGTGTGGTCGATGGCATAACCCACCACCATTCATTCAACTTCAGCATTCATGGAGCACGATGAGAAAACCAGAAATTCTTCCACAATTGCTTGCAAGCGCATCAGATGTCGGTCGACACATGGTTTATCTCTGGAGATCTGCGTTGGATGGGAGACAGTAGTCCATTACCGCGAATAATCTTCGCTGTGGCTTTCTATGTCGGATTGTGTCGATGAATGCGGATGAGAGATGCACACGTATGTTGATTGAGAGGCGTTTGACTGGTGGAGCTGTGAGTGGTCAGATGGAGTGGACCGAGGCATGCTTCAAGAAGTCATCTCTTGTCTCTTGAGGGATTCATTTCCGACGGCAGACTGGAAGGGTGGTTCAGAAAATTTAGTGCATGGAATCCAAAGTGCAATTGTATACAAGAAGATGTCTGTAAGGGGACACATGACAGGACTACGTGAACATGGAGCTACCATAAGATTGCGAATGTTTTGTCAGACAGAGTCACATGCCCGGACTCACGTTGGGCGCCATTTTAGAAATCAGGAATGGGCGTAACAATCAAGTTGCTAGGGAAGTTTCATCAAATTGGGTCTACAAGGCCTTACGTGTGGGGCTTCGGCTAGCAAGGCCAACACCAGTCAGTTGCCATGCCTAGCATTACACCTTCGGAGTTGAGGAATTTTTATTATGATAGATTATGTCTTGACTGCCTTGACAGTATTTGCCATGAAATAACACTGGACATTTTGGGTAACAGACAAGATCTTCTAATCACCTCAGGTTAGCGAGAGCACTGATATCGGAGGCGTACGCGAGGCTCCATTAACAAACCTCTCTAGCTGGGTACCCCTAGTTCTGAGCTGCCTCCAGTTGATGTTCTTCTCCATCTCCTCCACAAGGCGGACGTATTCTAATAGGTTGCCTTACAAGCTCATTGACCCGAGTTACCGCTGAGCTCCACATAGCGTGGACTTTGGACAAGTAGTCCCCTGGCAACGCTCATGTAGCTTTACAGCCTCTACTGTTTCTGGTTTATTGGTCATCATGTGGAGGACGACGTTGACCTAAACCGAACCAAAGTTGGCACGAAGAACGTTTCTTTTGAAGCAAAAAGTACATGTCCTTCCTAGCCAGCTTAGCGTGGAAAACTTTTAATTCGATTTTGATAACGAAACTGGGTCATTGATAGTATTGCATTTTTAGGAGATCAGAAGAGATCCTTGCTTCCTGTGGGGCTGGATTTTGGCGAGTTTAGTATTGGAGCGGAATATTAAGAGGCACTTTTAAAACAACTTTCTCCGTGTGCCTTGAGGAACAATTCCATGACCTGTCATTGGCATCTTTAACCTGTCAAACTATGCTTCAGTTGAGTGGAAGAGTGCCTAGCCCCGGCAAGTGCGTGAAACCCTTTGGAATGAAATCCAACCCCGGTACGAGCAGGATCAAAAACGGCAACCGCCGCTCGCGACGCAAGAGCATACACCGCAGTTCAGGGCTTCGGCTGGTTTATCGGCTGCATGTGTCAGGGCATGTCAGCATATTTCGCTTGAAGAGCAGAAAACTCGCCAGGCCTCAATTGAGTCACTGTGTTCTGACAAGAGATTTATTGGCTGTTAGTAGGTTAGGTCAGACGCCGATGCACGTCTCGTTTAGGATTTCGTAGACTCATTGCACATCAATTTCTCTTAACCCACCAACCATCATGATTTCTTTGTATTTTCTGTAATGACTACTCAAAGTTCAACCGGCATGATGTCCTGATAAACCTGAAAATAAAGCTTAGACATTGTCTAGTTCAAGAAGGTCTTGAGAGAACGCTACCAGCGTCCTCAGCTGACAGAGGCTGGGGCATTGGCAGAGATAGTGAGTGATGTCTTCTTGTTTCTTCTTCGCCGCTGAAGTCGCTGCACGCGATGTCATGGGTAGGCACCATTTCGTTTTCATAAAACTTCAGCTGATTATGGCCAGTTAGACCTCGAACTAAACACCATCCTGAGCAGCTTTATATTCTAGAAGTGTGTCGGATTTGCATGTTTGTACTTCAGCCATAACATACACCCCGCTGAGGCTGCTCGCGTCGTCGTTGTTCCGTGGGGAGATCGTTCAGCCACCGTGGAATCTGTTGCATAATCCGATTTGGTGATGGAAGAATCTGTGTTGACTTTAGATCCAGGAGCTTTGTCCAATGGCCATTGATTTGATCGGTTAATAAGACTTGCAGACTTCTATCTCTCTTGCTGTCGTAGCAACTTGAAGCTGCAAACAATGTTCCACGATGGTCAATTGAATTTTCAGTCGAATGTGCTTGGTTGCCAGACTTCATTACTTGCCGATAAAATATGCAGACGTATGTACCTTATTAAAAACAACTCTACGATGGCAGTTATAACATTGGGTTAAGGCCCTTTGTATACCCTGGCTCTGCTATGAACTCCTCCAACAACAGGTTGACAGAAATAAAACGAATAACTACCCCTTTTGCTTTGGGCTGGCCTTATCCCGAAATACTAAGGCTATTGACTTACTACCCAAGTACTACCTTCTTATTCTTAAGGTGGCGCTTCAGTCCGGGGTGGACCTGGGCCTCAACCAACAAGCGTCTCCAGCCAGCTCGATCTGTAGCTAGCTGTCTCCAGTTTCGCACGCATATTTGGTTGAGGTCCCTTTCCACTTGCGTGCGCCTCCTGAGTCGCGGTCTTCCTCTACTGCGCCGTCCCTCGGGGGTGGATTCGAAGGCTTTTCGTGCCGGAGCATTGGTTTCCACCCGCTCTACATGACCTAGCCATCTCAATCGTTGGATCTTCACTCTTCTGGCTAAATCGATGTCGCTGAAGTACTACCTTTTTGTGCTGAAATATGAACTTGGATAATAAAACCTTCTGTTGGTTCGAGAGTAAAATTCGGAATTCCGGACAATACATCGTTAAGCAAAATATGGTACATCGGAAGCAACAACGAACTATACGAGATGTGAGGCGACATCGATCTGGCGACAACAGCGCATCAACATGTTCCACAGCTGGAACATGTAGAGCGAATGAAAAACCCGTGCTCCTTCCCACATAGTCCTCTAATCTAGACCGGAAGGAAAATGCAGTAAAGGAAGGGGCATCTACTAACTTAAAGTGCACAACTGGAGGCAACTAGCTAATAACCTTGCTAACTGCAAAAGCTTGTTATGTGAGGCCCAGGTTCACCCAGAATTGTCATTGTAGCCACCTATGTAAGTAAGTAGGTACTAAACTTGTATTACTGAAATGGGGGGCTAATGAAGCTGTTCTCAAACTTTATGGGGCCTTAAACTATTTATTCGTTGTCGCGTTTGGTTCCTAGCATAACTGGGAGCAAAACATCAACGTTCGGACGAAAAAAGCGTCTCAATCGATGACGTACATTGTCTCCTGAATGATGCCAGAAATCGAAGACCATGAAAAACGGAAGTGATATCGGCTGCCTCTTTAGTTAAATGACATCCACAAACCCTGTCAATCACTTCATCCTATGAAATCTTGCCTAATCACGAACCCTGCGTTTCCAAATTAGCGGACCTTCAAATTGTCTGAGTAAAAATATGCGCAAAGAGATAGTCAACAGGCTGTTGACAACAGGGCTCTGTAGTGACTCGTCTTGGCCTCGTCCAACTCAGTCAACAAAATCCTGGTCATTCCCATTTGCTGTCACCTAGAAAAATAGACATCTAACAAACTTCGAGAACAATCAATTATTCACCGGATTTGATTCACAAATTTCGCGGTAGCTTATCCGAAATCCGAAGTTTGTAAACAAAAAACAAATTTTCTGATTCCATCTGCAGACCCGACGACTAATCGACTTATCAACACCCGCGGCGGACGGTTGCCACTGATTAAGCCTTTTCCTTTACCCGGAACACTCGCTGTCTGGTCGATAAAGCTGAACCTCCGTGACTCACACCACGTGCTCGTCGTCGGCGTACACAGCCCCCGCCGCCAATGCGGATACACTTGCGAAGTTTGACAAACAAAACAATGCTGGCACATGAACCGTCTCATCATTTATGTTCTCCGAGTGATTAGTGCGAAATGTCCAGCGGTGAATTCTATTCTAATCGGCGACATTGAGCATTGGGGTCGTCGGTGGAAACTGAAAAACAATAATATTTTGCCAGACGATTTCCAGGCCAGATACGAAGCGCGGTCTGTTGGCCGTGTCTTCGGATTCGTGGATTCAACTATTGGCCTCGACCGGAGAAATCACTTCAGACGAGCACTGCCGATTCCGTCTAAATTTAGACGGATAGTGGCTATCGAACGAAACTGATGTGTGTCGAGTGAAATTTTGGCAACCCAAGGGGCTTGTGATAAGATTTTATAGATTTGCACTGAACGCAAGGCTAATCGAAGTGTCGTGCAATGGCAACCGAGGTTGTGTCGCTAGTGGCTATCTGGGCTTACGTGCGTTCTTTGCAGACCTCGTTCGAGATTGCTTCATTGCCATAGTTAATAAAGCGTTTTACAACTCAATGATCGATCGAATGTTGATCAGAAGTCGCAACATTTTGCAGGAATTCGGCCATGTGTTGGTATTTTAAGGTCGCGAAATGGCATTGGCATAATCGATTTCTGAAGGGAACAGCAGTAGGGGCGTGTCACGTATCAGGAAGCACTTGTGGGCTTGAGTGTATTATCGGCAGTTCTCTAAGATTTCTGAGCTCAAACGGCAGAGCAAGGGTTATCATGGGATGTAGGGATCTGCTCTTGAGTGTCGATGAGCTGGATACTTCTATGCCAACATAATGGCTTGATGGGGAAGAACGAGAATTTAAAACAAAGCCGATGGTATGAAAGGAATTGCTGACTTGTCCAATTCAAGATATTGGACATTGAGACTCGAAGGATCCTGAACGAAAGAACGAAACAAGCATAAAGCATTGGAAACCGATGTGCCACGTGCGTCAATTTGTCGACGTCAGCTGCAAGAAGTCTGAGAATGTACGCTTTAACAAGGCAAACATGGCGCCTGGGTTTCCAATAAGGGCATAGGAACGGACATAATTTGTTGCTGTTCGGTACACAGACGGGGTAAGAAGACTCTTAATAATAATAATAGCAATGAGTGTGGCATGTGAAACCGAATAAGATCACGAATACAAGCTGTCGAGAAGAGATTTCTTCGTTTTCTAGTTTGAGTTACTCGTCGGGAACTAAACATCGATCAACTACTTCTCCGAACGGAAAGATGCTTCGATGGTTTGATTGGCATGGATGTCCCCAATCCCCATCATGACTCCACCAACAAGGCGACCCCTTGGCAGATCCAGGACGAAGTGGTTGGACCAATTCCAAGAACTCGCTGTGCCTGGGCTTAAGTCCTGATCAGTTAGAGTCGATGGCAGAGGATCGAATGGCTTGGAGATCTCTAGTGCGTGCTTTACCCCGCGATCCCTTTACTGGATCATGCGGGTCAGAAAATGAAGATGATAGGTTTGTTTGGCGCTACGGTCTATAGAGGGCAAGGGCATAGCTATGGTTAGTTCTTAAAGTCATTTTACCACTTGGCTATGCTACAAGCAACTATCGATCACGCATTCAATCCCGTCAGCACATGTCCAACTAAACTCGATTCCTTACCGATGTTAAAAATCGCTGTCAACGAGAAAGGACGCACAAAATCGGCGACATGGCCCAGATGTCGTTGTAGGCAGCTATAGCTTAGTAGTTAAGGAATTGACTACCACGGCACAGTACGCAATACGTAGAATATTGGGCTCGAGAAGCAATTGTATTGTCAAGTTTGGTCCTTGTGAAGTTTGATCCTTTTGAGTTGATGGTTGATGGAGAAGAACTGTACAGCGATATGAGCCTAGACAGTAGTCTACAGATGTAAGGCTTAAGATGGCTAGCGCATGGGCAACTCAGCTTCGGTCTGAAGAGTCTTCACCTCCAAACCAGTGGGGACACGCAACAGAGGACGTCCACGAAATCGATGGCGCACTCACGTGGAGAACGATCTAATACAACATGTTCTGCATAAGTAGCGACACCTGGCTAAGGATCGTGGCAGCAGAAGCGGCATGTTGACTGAGTCCGAGGATCACTCTGGAGTGTAGCGTCATTAGAAGAAGAAGAAGAAACAAAGTTGAAAGAACTAGCCTACAGATCGACTTATTTCAAGTTTTGTTGACACCCAACCTCTGTGTATGGGGAGTACAAACACGCATAAAATTGGTTGAATGGCTCTTAAATTTGATGGGAGGTGCTGTTCCACGGGTGGACCGAGTCCCTTGTGTTCAAGGTTTCAAAGGGACTTTGCGTATTCTTATTTGTATTCCTTATTTTTTTTTTTTTGTTTGAATTACTATATTCTTGTGTTCTCACTAAGAACTTCTCATTGTTCGGTACCGGCAGCGCTCTGTAAATATTGGAGAAAGAGGTGACAGATGTTTTGAGAAAGGGGAAAGAGAAAGTTAAAACTGTGTGATTTCTTCGGGGATCACAAAGAAAATGCGTAAAGTTATGACTAAAGAAGATTAATAGACAGAAAGGTATTACCATCTCCTTCACTCCCAACTGATTTGGTTCTGTTCTTCCGTAATGTAGATGGCGTTGTTCGACAATGTTGACTCTCTGGATACATTACATGTGGCACTGCAGTTTGAGATAGAGCAGATAAACTCTAATCAGATTGTAAGTTTCTTTCTCCAACTTTACATATTAATTTGGTTAAGGTCTTAAACTTGAGGGTCATCGGTTACTGGAGTCAGCCATGCGCTCTTGCTCCTGCAAGCACTTAATCCGTTCAAGCTTGCCAATCCTCCTCATTACACATGTTTCTTTGCCGTCTGCAATAATGTAATTTTAGTTTAGTTCTTCATGATGTTTGATGAAATGAATGATTCTTTACATTCATCTATTTCTAAAAATTCGGAGTCAGTCACTTCTCATAATTTACTCCGAGCTTGTTGAGCAACATATCGCATGACATCCAACAATATGGTTGCGTTTAAAATTTGTATTTATTTCGATTGCGAGAGTCAACAAGGTAATGGGGATGCTGTGCTGGAAGCGGATTCGAGCTTGATTGTTTCGAGAAAAGTTAATTGCTGCCACCTTCGAACCTGTGGAAATCGCGAATTTGAATTTGGCTATCGACATTTAAATTTTCTTTTAGTCGCAAATTAGTGGCTTGCAGCTGTCTTGTGGGATTTCTGTTTACAAGTCGCCAACTTAAAACCGACAATTAAACTCAATTTCAATCAAAATGTGTTCGTACAGAAAAAATCGTAGTCGCAGATCGCAGTTCAGTGTTCAGTACTTTTGGTATGTAATCGGCGATGACTAACGACTGCGATAATTTGTCGCAGTTAAAAAATAACTGCCAAAAATAGAATGAATAAATTCCATCGAATGTGAATCATGAAATAAAAACAGTGAAGTTAAATCACAATTGAGGAACCCATACCTCGGGGCACCTCTAGACTACATACTGCTTCATCGAGCGAGTGGTCGCCACTAGAACACTGGACTAATTTAAGACGCGATAAGAAAGAAGACGTTCGGAAGTGAGTTATGTAAAACTTGGGTGGTGGCTATGAGCTGGAAACTTGCTACCGTGTGCACTTGATCTACCTATAGCTAGGCTGAACCAATCCCTACAGGATGCGAAATAATTACGTTCGTTTGAAGGAGAAGTGAATGTTCTTTCTCAGCGACAATTAAATCGTTCTTGCTAAAGCCCCTTGAAGTGTATTTGCTTAGGCGAGAGTTCTCAGCTGTCTAGACGCGATCGATTGAAATCCAATTCCACTCTACCACAAGGTAAACGATTTTTTCCGCCAAAAGAGTCTGTCTGGGTTATTTTCTTTACAGTCAAAGGAAGTGAGCGAATTGTCATCACAACGAGGACCCTAAGAAAAATCATTTCGGCGCCCATTTCATACTTACCCCCAGACGTTTTCTTTTTCTCGTCACCTGCTTCATCGTCTCCTTTCAGTGAATCCGTGACGCATACAATTCCATGTCACCCTTGGAAAGGAAAACACACCCCGTCTCTCGCATTCACAGCCGCACTTTCTTTACCCGCTGCTATTACATCCCTAATCTCGGATATTCTTAAGCCGTACAAGTAGACCATCCCGAGGGCCCTTCCACTGTCTGTTTGCTGATCAGGTACCAACGTCGGGCAGACTGTTTGTCAAACAATAACTCACTGAAGACACCAACATGCGTGTGGCTGTGTGCGAGTGGTATCTTTGTCAGATAAACTACCCGCCCTACAGCAACAACAAGATCGTAAAATGTGCATTCACTGTTCACGTGAACGCACACTCCACACACTGCCTTGGTCGGTTCGTTCGATCCGATCACTCAGTGCGAGCGTGATCGGTGGGCCACAACCACAAAATTTTCCCAATCTCCCACGAGAGCGAAGAAAAATGAAACGCAAAAAAAGGTCAGCCCTTCAAATGGTTTTTTTGGTTTTTTTTCTTGATTTTTGGTTTTCAATTTGGAAATGAGTCGATTTGGCTCTTATCTCACTCAATTGGAGCCGGGCGACGACGAACGTCTGGATGGCACGATGGGGCCGGCCGTAAGGTGTGTCAACGAGGAAGTGCAAGGGACTGTCTCTCGGTCCAACAGTTTCTGCGGACAAAGGTCATGAGCTGGCTCGAGTGAAGCAGAGCGCGGGGGCCACGAGCGATCTCCGCTCTCGGTTGGCGGCCGTTTTTGTTTATAAACAAAAGAGGCACAGTTTCAGCTGGGTTACGTGACTCACGTGCAGTACGCACGTCCGCTGTGAAGCCCCAGTCGTATATTTAGCCGTCCCAAGTGACTGACGGGTGATGTCGGCCTCAATACCATGCCAAGGGCGGAAGATGCGATTCTGGGTAACTGAGGGCGGGTGCTGAAGATGCCGCAATTACACGAAGAACCGCGTGTCTGTGCGATGTTGATAACATGCCCCTTCGGCTCGACCTTAATTTCTTTTTCTTCTTCGCAGTATTTTCGGGGGATTAGCTGATAGCAACACGCGTGCCTACGAGACTCTTGACCCGAAGACACTTCTTCTTTTCCATTTACACAGAGTTTGTGTTGTTAACTGGGGGGTTCTGCTTCTGTTTTTCTTGACAGATACTTGCTATCAAGCTTGTATCGCGGAGTCGCCGGGTGCGGACAAGTCGCCGGATCAAGGTATGATTAGTTTTTGTTGTCGTTCCTTAGCAAGGCATCGCGTGTAGTTGCCGGGGCTTAATGACTGTTGTCAAGACCGCAACATGCGCTGCCGATAAGCAAGACCAGCACTAGTTGCTGAGTCAAGAGTTCAGTGTGACGGTCGGTCACTTGGTTTGCATACACTTGGCATTCACCGATACTGGTTGTGGTTGTGATTACTCACTTCGAAGGGAATTCCAGCTAAAGAGGAACTGATCCTTGAACTTTGGGTGGGATCGTTGATTGGAGACGAGGCGAAATCGACTGATTTTGTGTGATAGTCGTTATTTGATCTAGTACATTTTCTGGCATCTACTAGCGACTTATTGACAGTGCTGTCAGTTCGCGGTAGGTTAGGCTAGGTCTGTGGATAGACACGTTTATTTTATGGGTGCCCTTGAAGATGTAGATGTTATGCTGTCCCTTCCAGCCATGCAAGGGAGTATGTGCTATGCTCTGGAAGAAGTGCTCTCTGTCTCGATATGAAAAGACTGAGGCATTGAATTAGGAAAATTGGACAACAGATTCCACACAAATGCCCTTTCTTTTTGTCTCCCAACATTTTGCAAGGATTTTTAAGGAAAATGCAGTAAACTCTTCGGTTAACGTCACTTCGACAACACTTCCGTCACATAACAACTCCAACTCAATTTTCGACTCAAAATTTGCTGCCTCAACTCAGTGAATTATTTCCCTTCCAATTATTGGCCAACCATTCCGCCGGCAATGGGGCTATAAAAAGATCTTTCAATGAGCCATTCCGAGATATAATTATCTTTAGATGGTTCATAAGCAAAAAAAACAACAAACAGACACATCATTTTGTACGCAACGCCGCGGTCACGTTTCATCAGGCAGACATACAATACGTTGCGGGTGCACGTTCGCCATGCCAAGCAAATACACAAAACCGACTTCAGCGTAACACCTACTCAACTGAGAGCGTTCCCAATATGCGCTGAAGGTTTGTTTTTTCTCTCTTTGGGGATCTCGTGCAATTCTGCTTATGGCCCCCGAAATTAATGAACAAACCGAGAAACCACTCAGAAGTCCGAGGTGGCTTATGAAACATGTTGATCGCCATGTCACCTTTTCGGTTTGCACTCAAAGTTGGCTGGGTTATCAGCTGGATCGCTTTTGTTGTTGTTTACATGATTGGTGTTGCCGTGGTTGGGTTGTGAGCAGCTCGTGTGGATGTGGATGAGTGTAGATGATTCACAGATTTTTATTGCAATGACGGTGGGCTGGAAGAGCGTGTCATGCCATTTTGACAGGCTGTCTTTTTCATGGTATAAGGGAAATAGGGGGGCTGAACAGCTTGTCAAAACCGCCATCTTTCTGTTTTGTGACGACACTCAGTGCCCTCTTTGACACTGGACGCTATTGATTCAGTTCGCAGCACAATTCCATCTCGTGTACTAAAAAACTAGGATGTAGTTCAACTGGAAATTGATGTAGGCTGGAGGGGTTTTATTTGTGTTTTATAGGAAAATGCAACAATTTGCAGTGAATAGTGCAGAGACTATGAGCAGGAAAATCTTTAAAGAAATTAGGTTCAAAATTTGTTTACACATTAAGTTTTTGTTGCAGGGTCGCAATAGATCTCAATATCCCTCGAACTATGGTCTTGGTTTTCCAGAAAAAAAACCTAGTAACGCAAAGCTCTTAGACTTTTGATCGTTGACTTAGAAAGCTTAGGACTGAACCCAACGGCTTGGCTAGAGAACTTCGAGGGACATTGTAATGGACTGTAGACTAGGTAGGTCCCAGGACTCTTGCGTGACCGTCATCTCTCTCAATCAACTTTAGTTACTTGTCCGGAAGGTGACGATGTTGCAGTTGCCATCTTGCTATTCTTCTAGATATGGATTGAGCTAGGCGACCCATGGAGGGACCGAGCCTGAGGGTTTGCTGCCTTCCATCATTGATGGTCCTGGGTACGCTGCTTCCAGTCATTAACCCCAAGCTGTCTTACATCCGCGATGACTTGGTCTTTGTACCGGAGGTTCGGTCTTGCTCTCCTTCTCGAACCAGGAGGCTCGTATTCGAAGACCCTGTAAGCTGGAGCGTTGGTGTTCATGCGCTCGATGTGACCGAGCCAATATAGTCGACGGCTTTATAACTCCCGGACTACATCCACATAAGGCACAACTCAGAAAGTACTCGATGTGTCTTCTCCTCCATTCACCTTCCTCGCAGAAGGTACCAAAGGTCCGACGCAGAATTTTTCTTCCGAAGGCACCAAGAATCAGCTCTGCAATTTTGCTTAGCGCCCAACTTTCGGCTCCATAAACCAAGACTGGCAAAATCAGAGTCTTGTAGAGCATGGTGCTGGTCCTTAAAGTAAGAAGTGTTGACTCCACTTGTTTCGACAAACCGAAGTAACATCGGTTGCTAAAGGTGGTTCCACATCGGACCTCTACTGTGATGTCGTTTGTAGTTAAAGTTGACCCAGAGGTAGGACCTCTACTGTGATGTCATTTGTGGTGTTAAAGTTGACCCAGAGGTAGACAAACTCAATAGACCCATTGTACTGATGCTTCAAATTGGAGAGGGTTGCTGTACTTATAGCAGTCTACCAGTTTTGTTAACCAACAAATTGACCGGAATTTTGCTGAGGTCCCTTAAAATGAATTGCGGGCCTAAAGAAGCTTTCCTAGTGGAACCGAGAACAACATAGGCGTAGCGGAGGTGCTGGGTGTTCATCATTCTCCTCCTCATCATTCTTCCTCATTCTACAGAAGTCGTGGAGGACTAATAGGCAGTGTAGACGTGAGCTAGAAACACCAAAACTGAGCCATGGTCTCTGCCGGATCATGAGGGACAGACAAACAGTCATATCCTGTCCTCGTGGTTGAAGTGGCACATCTTCGTAACAGTCTTTTCTCCTTACCTGAAATGTTGCGCCGCTTGGTGGAAACAGGAATGCGTAGTGTTTTGACCATGAATCAGAATATGGTCTTCATTCAACATTATTCAAAGACTCTCTTTCCTAAAAATTCTTACCGTTGCGGTCATTCAGTCGCTCTTGTTGCCTGGCCGGCAAAATCGACTGAAATATTGCTGCTGGATTATGTCTACATGGTTCAATTGCTCTTGCATTCTCCCCTATTCTTCTTTGTTGCCTTGCCGTTTTGTAAGTCTCCAAGTTTTGTCATCTACGTCAATGGTTGCTATTGCATCTAATAGTAGGCCACTGTTGTCTGTAGAAAGCGAGTGGTACAGGGGCCTCCGACTCAATGCCTTTGTCATGCCCGACCGTGCTTAGCTAAGTACTCCGCTCTTTAGCCAGGGAAGATTGTGATAGAAACTAACAAACATATCATGAAAAGAATAAGCCATAGTTTCATCCTTTCTAGTTTTATTATTGCTAAAGCCAGCCGAGAATCAAGAACAGGCATCGATCAAATCTATGAATTCAGTCAAATTTCATCTCCAGACTTCTATTAATTGCTGCCTACCTCTTAATCAGATGGTCAGGTTTACTTACTTGGCCTACTCATGTGGGTGCAGTGATACAGTGACTTTCTAGCGGATTTCCAAGCGAACGAATTCGCTAGAAGGGGTAAAAATTCGATACTCTTTATCGATGGTGATCCACCATCCATGTCTATCACTGCTGTAAGACATCTACTGCAGAACTAGAAACACTAGCTCAAGGAAATTGCTGATGGTCAACTGGCACAGGATGCATCACAACCAAACAACTCTGGACTATGATGCTTGACCCTAAACGATCACTTACCCAGATCAACATAAGCAAGCCTAATCTTAGACCTCTCATTGGCGTCACAGCAGACCATTGGAACTTAGGCCTCTGGATAAGGCCTCCAACAACGACGTCTGCGGGAGCTGCACAGACAAGGATGAGGCAGAAATCATTGCAAGTCCACCACTGTGATAACTTGACTAAACTAAGCAAGGTACGTTATGTGTTCCTCGCTTAATGAGAAGCACAAACGTATTTTCGGAATATGCATTCATAGATCTGGATGGTAGGTAATGGGCAGATTCTGGGCCAAGTGTGACTGCTGCCGTGTCTGTTAGAGCAGTCAATCACTTCAACTTTCAACCTAACCTAAGCCAGTCAGCTGACTGTCTATGTACAGATAAATAGATTTGAATCCATTGACAGTAAAGATGAGGGTTCCAGAATTGTTTTACCATCTAGACTACAGTGGTAAGGCATTCGAAGGAACAGAGTCCCAGCTCCAGTCCAGTGTTGCGTTTCAGATCCATCCACGGCTATGCCAACAGCATAATCAATGCATCCAACATAGTTTGAGTGAACGCCAAGTATTTCCACCAGAGAGTCTTACGTATAAAGTAATCAATGCAGCTGCACGCAAAGGATCCAAATAACCGAACTCGTCCCATGACTTCCAGTCGTTTACATCGGCAACACTGTTTCGCCTTATCACCTCCATTGCTCGTACATAATTCCTTCTTCTCTGCCCACTTCCCCTGACAAGTGATTATAAAATTGCCGGCATTTTTGAAAACATTTTCCCCGAACGCCCCTCACACACTGACAACCGCACTCACACACACCCACGGAAACGCATTAGAGGCATTCTCAAATTTACCACCACACAGCCGCGTTGCTTGAGTCCATCATTGTTATCAAACGCACACCATCTCATCGCACCGTCACTCGATTTCGCTTGAGACATTTCTGGTTTAAGACTCGAGTGCATGCCAGCGTTGAGTTCAGTTGAAAGTTAGCCATTGTGGTGTTCATTACGCGTCAAGTCTGTCGCTTACTCTGAAAATTTTGTGGAAAACAAGAATTTTTCACGACGGAATTCGGTTTGCGAGCACATAGGACACTTAAAAATAAATTTCAAATTCAAAGTGTTGAACAAGAAATAATTACCTAACGAGGGAAATTTGTGTAGTTCTCGTAATTTCCCAACGCGCTCGGAAAACACCCCGTTTTTGAGGCTGTTTTCTGTATACCTAACTTTTTCTTTCGAATTTCTCGCGGATTTGTCGTTCGAAAATCCAAAAAAACAACGCGTATTCAGTGATTTTTCGAAAAGAATAATGAAATAACGGAATAATCCATAATTCGCTGAGTTTTTGGTCCCGAGAAAGAACACCGAAAAAAAAATACACTGTTAGCAGAGCACAGGTTGTGAGCAGTTAACCTAGAAAACAGAGAGAGGAAAAAAACCGAAGTCCAGTCGGAGGAAAATTCGATTTTCTCCTCGAAAGGGAATTAGCTTTCGAAACCAACGCCAACAACAAGAAGACATTAAATGAAAAATTGTGAAGTTGCAAACTGCAGTTTATTGCTTACGATCGCACAACAAATGGATAAGGCTGCACTTTTATCGTTTAGCAGGATACAGTACGAAAACTATTCGCTCACTAGCATTTAGTTGGACCCAGAGGGCCATAATAACCACCACGAGCACTAAACGACAGAACGACAGCAGCAGCAGCAGCAATAACCAAAGAAATACACTTTGTTGTTATTATTTGTTTTTTTTTTTCGTTTGTCTGTTGAAGAACACGCCGAAATTTGTGATAACATTTCACCAAGTGAAGATAGAATTTAAGTCAAAGCTGAGCACTCACTTGCGCGGGCATACAAGAGTATATGGTTTTTTTTTTCCGAAACGGAGAAAGGAAATAGTTTCAAGGAAACAAGAGAAAAGAAATCACGTGGAGTGGAAGACAACGAAGACGAAGAGGAGAAACGAAAAATAAATCACAAGACAAAGGGGCAGAAAGCAGCAACTAACCTGAAGTGCACCTCTCTATTGAGTTGTTTTTGTGAAACAAACAAGATGTCTTCCCTACCAGAGAAATCGCAACCTCTGTCTGCAGCCGTGGCAGCAGCAGCACCGTCTATTGTTGCAGCATCAAAGCCAACAACATCAACGCCATCGCAATCAGCGGCAGCAACATTCTTCTTGCGATCGGACTCGATTAGGAAGATCAAGTGCACCGCGGTCTATCCTTTCCAAGTTGCCGGTATGTTTTTGAATATTTTTTTTCTTTTCGTTTGCTTATTTACTATGTACGCTTGATAAATAATTGATGAGGTGGCGGTGGCCAAGGCGTGGGGAGTTAAGTCACGAGATACGTGTTTTTCGGTTTGTCAAACTTCCGGCAGACACATGAGTCAGTCGTGCAGAGAAGGGCCAAATATTGCATGCCAGCCAGGCTCCGAATGTGTTGACTCCGCCCTAATTGCAGTGACCATGTGTCAGCGGTCCCAACGTGCGAAGGGGGATAAATGTGCAGTGGATTCGGCGTAAATACCCACTTCCTTACATGTTCATGCAAGAAGATCCGCACTTCTCGGTTTTGCTTGGACGAGACTGTGTGTCGTCATGTAGTGACTCCCTGATTCTCTTTTGTCATCCGTGAAATGGTCGCATTCAGATGTTCTTCTTCTTTGATTGGCGCTACAGTCGTCCCATGGGGGTGGACCTGGGCCTCAACCAACATGCCTCTCCAGTCAGCGCGATCTTTCGCCAGCTGCCTCTAGTTGCGCACACTAAGTTGGTTGAGGTCCTTTTCCACTTGTGTGCGCCATCTAGTACGAGGACGTCCTCTGTTGCGCTGTCCCAATGGCTCGGTTTCGAAGACTCTTCGGGCTGGAGCTGTGGTGTCCATCCGCTCTACATGACCTAGCCGCTGTACAGCCCGTATAGTTCGTGGTTGAACCTTCTCCTCCAAACGCCACATTCAGATGTTCGCGTTCTCCAATAGTCCGCGACGACATGTGACATAATTTGACCAGTCATGCAGTCACTCCATGGCTTGAGCAAAGCTTAAGTTTTCCTTTTCTGCATGCTTGCTGAAATCATCTGTGGCTGCGGCACAGTGGCAAGCAAATCAGTTGTTGTTCGCGAAGTCTCTGATTCAAACCGGAAGGGAAACAATTGAGTCCATGCATTTGACGATAATGCTCTTCTAAGCATCCACGTTTGGCGTGCTCCGATATCTGTTTTCCAGTTCGATTGAGAAGGGCCCTGACGTCGACGACATAGCAAGACACTTAGCCAGAGCATACCTCTGAAAAGAGTGTCCTCCCTTCTTGACGCTGGTTTTGATAACTTTTCGTTTAGTTTTTCGAGTTTGCCTGCTACTCATGGGGATCGCGGCTGTCTCCAGTGTCGCACCTTGTGAATTTTTCAACTTAAACCTCAGCCATAATAGACGTGAAGAGTCGTACTTACCATTTAAGCAATAGAGCCAATACACTGTGCCCATGATAATCACTTTCCTGAGTTTCGTTAAGTTTCGTTCATTTTGCGAAATCAATCCCTCGAGACTTCTGTAAATGGCAGATGGCTCTGGAGGTTCTGTCTTGCCTTGCGCTGCATGAAAACAACAAGCACCGATCGACTGTGGTAGTTCAGTGTGAGACAGTCTAAGATTAATTCAGAGATTCGTCTTTGTCGACTGGCTGTGTGGCTTGATCTTGGGCTTGGCTCCCGTCGTTGCAACGTGCGGCATATGAATATTTTTCTCTCACTAATTGAGGAGTTGAAATGTGCTTAGAATTCAATGCAAGTAACCAGTCCTAGAACGTCGACCCTATTTCAAAATCATGACAGCGCCTGCCTTAGTAATTTCTCCCTCTGTGGAGCTAAGGAGAACTTGTTTCTAATGTTCTCACTTGTGACTCAGCGTTGAAGTCTCAGGCCCGTCGACCGGTTGACTCTATAACCGTAAGTCACGTCGCCCACAAAGTGCTCTAAGTTACGTTTACTTGAGTTAATTGCACTTGACCCTTTATGCCCTAGCAACAGGTTTGATCAGACTCTCAGAAGCCGGTTCCCTAAAGCCACCCCCTTCTGTAAATATTTCACAGAGCAATTAAAAACGACAGCCGCAAATCATCACAGGTGCTATTTGCTTAGCTCAATCCCTCCGGCAAATCGAGTCGAACTTATCTAACAAAAACGCAAACGTGACTCGCGAACGATGGACAGTCAGTTCCTTAACCATACGAGCGTTGTTAGTGATGTGCTAACACTGCTAACTACCCCGCAGACCGAGATAAACGAATTAATTAGTCCCGATTTGCGTCTGTCAGCGAAGGCCGAATGGGAATCTTGACGACACTCGCTGCTTCACCCAATTTTATGCGACGATCGAGAATGGATCTTTGCTCGCATAATTTACTCGTTCAGCAAACCCACCGCCACAGCGCTCGTTCAACTCCGTGCTCACTTTTCTCTCATTTTCATTTGTCATCGATTGGCGGAAGAAAGTGACAGTTGTTGTGCCAGTGCGACTCATCGGGCTGGTCGTTCGTTGTCGGGCTGGAACCTACTTTCGCGAATTTGAACATTAATGCATGCCTCCTCGACGTGCCCTCTCATCCGGCATGGCACACAAAAGAAAATGAAAGAAGACTACACGATATTTTTGCGAATAACAAATTATGTAGCCTCGGTCTGGGGATCATTTCACTGCTGACAACTGAATTTCTGAATTTATGCTGATTTGGAGATATTTTTGTGAAAAGAAATTGTGCGGATTACACAATGGCTCGCCTTTAATTGGCTTAAACGAAACTGATTTGGCTGACAGCTTAGATGACGTACACCCCAGGGATCCCCGGACATGATCAGCCAGAGGAGGGGATGTGTTCAAAGAGTGCTGCAAACAATAAAATGAGCAGAAGAAAATCGTTACTGTTTACAATCGCGTTTTTTTCGGTTGAAAATGAAAAATTTGTGAAAAAAAAACCGGTTTCCCATAAAACCCAACTTAATGGCTTGGTGGCAGTTAGACAAGTTTCGGTGAAGGGTTTAAGTTAAAGCGCAAGTTAACGACACGTGGTTGAGGCGTGATATGATTTGATTTCTCATTTAATCATGAATTGTTTCTCTGAAATGTTTATGATGGCGGAAGAGATCGAAGCAGCAGTGGAAGTGGCCAGTGATCCCGCGATACACCAAAAAACACGTTAAATGGCTTGTCCTTGACTGGCTGCTGGTCTACCAGATTATTATTTTGAAAGCGTTTCGCGTTTGTTGTCATGAGTAATTCACGTTCGATCTGTCATCAGTGGGTCAACTGAGGATGAACTTGGTGCGTCGCCGAACGTGATTGCGTTGGCAAACCGCCAATCGTGCAAGTGCATCGTCGCGAAATGACTGACTTCAAAGTCAAAGGCGAGTCTGGGCTAGAGATGCTGGGGGCTTCCGATTTCTATCCACTGATCGAATTCATTTCCAGAAATT
Source organism: Eristalis arbustorum (assembly GCA_916610145.1). Taxonomy (NCBI): domain Eukaryota; kingdom Metazoa; phylum Arthropoda; class Insecta; order Diptera; family Syrphidae; genus Eristalis; species Eristalis arbustorum. The sequence goes on from OU744319.1 coordinate 23,627,523, forward strand.
CATTTGAAATCAAATCAGTTGACTGCCGTGTCGGTTTGACCGCCGGTTTCACATGCCGAATTGCGGCGTACTTTCGTAATAAGGTCAGTTGATGTTTGTTTTGCGAATCGTGCTGACAAACCCAAAAAAAGTGGTGAAGTTTTTTGTTTTTCTGTTTGTGTTGCTTCTTTCTGCACGAACACAGTCATGGGTGGGTGCTTTGACTTGTTGCGGATTATAAGACGAGCACTTTAATAGCGAAACCGGTTCCAAGTGACGGTGCTTGCTGGTCCTATTATCACATCGGATTATGTACCTTTTCGGGGGAAGCCTTTCGAAAAGAGAGAAAACTTTCTAGACTTCTTGTTTGAATATTTGATGATCCTATTTGAATTGGCAATCGATCGGGTTAAGGCGATGTCCGGTGCTGAAGTGGTGCCTTGGTGATCTGTTTATTCGTTAGTCATTATTTCTCTACACATGCTGGAGGGGGCCTAAAATGCCAGATGATTATTATAGCCACTGGCTGAGTTGTGTAAAATTTGAGGATGACTTAGAATGCTGTACCACTTCAGACGTTGGGCGCCATTAAGAGGTGAGATAGTTAGCAGCACCCACCGGCGTGTGTCGACTTCTGGGCTAAGTTCCAACATTCGAATAACTTGCATTATTTAAGGCTCCTCCATTCGCGGCTGGTAATGCGCGAAGCAGCAAAGTTTTGGATTTGGTCCTTCGAACCGGATGCTTAGGTCTTGTAGCCAGTCCCTTAATATAACGCTAAGTCCACTGACAGATTACGTACGGCTGAGATTGTTGGGGCTTCGTCGTTGTGGGACGATGCATTCCACAACGGGCCTTGGTCTCAACCTTGCCAGTCGATTTGATGGACCGTTAAATAAAGAATGTTCTTCGTGGCGGGAGTTAAATGTCGATACAATCGTCTAGTGAGATCCCTGGCCAGATTAATTTGAGCCCATCTGCTCTGGTGTCCTACGTTTCATTGCTTCACACGCTTGGTGTCTTCTTGGAACTTCTACAATCGGCTTAAAGACTGAGACTAAATCAATGTGTCCAAAAGCATAACCACGCGATCCCTCTCACTGAAAGTGAGTCCTTAGAAAGGTCCCGGTGACTGACCAGCAACTAGCTCATGAAGACATTCTCGCTCCATCTTGAATCACCTCCTTCCTGTAAAAAATGTCCACTCATCGATTGCCCCTCAATTTTCCGTCGCACCACGAAAATGATTGAGGAGCGCAAAAAGCTGTCAAATTGAATCCCACCCGCATAGCCGTGGGAGGTTCATCAACTCGTTTCACTTTGAGGTTCATCAACTCAATAGAACTCTCGCCAAGTAATGGGTGATTCGGTTATGCCTTGAACGTGCTCTGACTGAGTTATGATTTCAATTCAAGACTACCTACCCACTTGCAGTTCAATGGAGTGAAAAAAAATCGAATTGTGCATAACGAAGTGTTGCAGTTCACTTGATGGCCGTTGAATGATGGCATTTCGAATTCAAATTGACTCCAAAAACAGTGTCACGCGATGCTGCAGAGGCCAGAGATTCAGCAGAATTCTGTCTGGCAGAAATCTCGTTGCAGCCGTCTGGCATCTCATGTGACCTGTTTTCTGGTGGTTTTTTGATAAGAATCCCTGCGGCTTTTCGCGCAAAGAGTTTTATGACTTTTTTCGGAAGCAATCACTGATTTGTAAGTGCACTTCTGCGATAATGAAATGCTTTGCTTAACGACGTTCAGTGAATTAATTTTGCATATGTGCCGCTCCTTCACAATCTTTGGACTCGTTCTGGGGGAGCCAGCTAACCAACCGCCGTGTCATTCTTCAGAGAATTAGAACTGGAACTCGTTTGATTACACACTGAAGTCCACTTGTCTGTTCTTCTGTTTACCCGACTTCAGTAAAATTGGGAAGTGAAGTGAGAATCCCCGAGTTGCGCAAGCAGGTGCGGTGCAAGTACAAACATGGAAGGCAACACAAAGCCACAGAGCGACCAAGTGAGCGCAAAGAGATGAGTCAAAGTCCGTCGAATGATGAATTGGTAAAATATCAAAATGGGTTAAAAGAATGTTTTTTTAGCCAGAAGACTGGCTGCGAGTCCGCGAGAGACGACTGAGCATGGCGCGTCTGCCTCGTTCGTCTGAATGGAGCGAGTGCCAGTGTCCACTGCCCAAGGGTCTGTGTTCGTGTTTCGTTTTTGTTTCGAATTTTTCGAACGACAATGTAATGCGGGAAGATTGCAAAAGCGATGTCTGCCTGTCGATGGCGGTTCATCCTTTGCCGCTATAAATAGAGTGTGTGTTGGGCTGACGGAGAATGCATGGCATGGCATAAGGGCTCAGCATTCACGAGTAATTACTAAGTTTAATTAGTGTCTGGAAATGGATTTCACTTGGTCTTAACGCGGGGGTCTTGATTTTCTGTTTTTTTTTCGTCTTCATTTTCATTTGGACGAAAAATGAATGATTTGGATTTTTTAGCATTTTTTGTGCGGTCTTTGACGAGTTTTAATGGCCCTTAGAAACACTCGAAATGAGTAAAAGCAAAGCGATTGTTATTCAAATCGTTACTTTTCTCCATAAACCGTTAAGAGGTGCTTAGAATTTAACGTGAATAATCTCAAAAATCTTTGAAAGTCAACAATTTAATTCTGAAAATCTGAAACATTGTTAAATGCCTAACTTGTTTAATGCCTTTTTTGTGTAATTTACCCGTTGGCTTCAACCCGGAATAGACTTGTACCTTGATTCTGGATCAGTCATTCCAGTTGTTAATGTGCAAGTCACCTCTAGTGTGGAAGGGCATTTAAACGAAGGGTGGTGCCCAAGTTCTGGTAGAAACATCATTTCGCCAGCACCTGTCTCATTGCGATTTCTGCTTACATAAAGCCGACTATGGGGCTCCACGAGGCAGGGTCCCTATAGTAAACTGCATCTGCTACAGAATCAAGATTTTTATTAATAGGCTAAGTAATTCCTAACGACCCTCTTATAAAAGCGCATACTTCTACTCCAAAGTTAGTTAGGTTGGTAAGTAGTGGCATAATGAACCAAGGTTAAGGCCCATTGTACCGTCATGTGGGTAATTCAGACTACTAGGGGTCATTATGACAGCCAGCCAGTTTTGTGAACATTTTATCAGTGCTGAGATGGTTTCGGCTGTCACAGAAATATGAGCCTATGTAGGTTGAGGCGAGACCAGGACTGTCACAGAGAAGATGCTGGATGCTTTCCTCCTCATCCTCGTTTAGGCAGTTTCTACAGAAGTCGCTGTAGAAAAGGCCCAATATTTTTGCTTCAAGGCCTAGTAGGCACAGTTTTTTTAATTTTGCCACTGCAGTGCTAATTCTTGATCGTTTTAAGGTGATCAGGCTACTTTATTTGGTTTTGGATCAAGATGATGCCTGAATCTTATTGAAATTTTACGGATGCTGTCGTTCATGACATCTGGCATTTATTTCCTGAGCACAGAGATTATTGAGCTCTAACTTAGAAGTAGTTAAAGGGATAGCTATGTTACAAGAGATTCCACCAATCGGCAGTCTAGTGACGTATGTAACGAGTTTGTCAGCTCTACATATTCTCGGAATGTCTCTATGGCCTGGCACCCAGCACAGGCGAGTTTTGAACTGCTTGGATACCTCGCGGCAGTTGATTACTGTTTTTGAGTTTGTAGAAAACAATGCCAGGGACTTGGCTGGCTATTGAGCGCGTATCACGGTCCACCTTGGTCAGGACAGGGCTTCGCTTATTGCCATTACTTCCACTTGGAAGGCGCGCTGGTGATCGTGGAGACCAACAGATTTAATCACAGATTCTTTTATTTTAAGGCATTTTCAGTCTTCGATCCATCTGTGTAGAAATGTATGAATTTGCCAAAGGGTGTGGTACATGACTCTGTTCGAAATCAGGGTTGCGAATCTTCTTCTTCTTTGTGTGGCGCTACAGTCCGGCACCTGAACCTGGGCCCCAAACAACAAGCCTCTCCAACTAGCGCGATCTCTGGCTAGCTGTCTCCAGTTTCACTCACCAAGTGGGGTTTCAAATCTGCTTTATAGGAATTGTCGTGGTGAATTGTAATCTAGTTGGATTGTGGTGAAATTTTGTTCGTTCGGAGTCGGCATAGAACTGTAGGTTCCACGCACTGTAGGTAGCACGCACAAAATGAGTGGTGGCTGAGAAGCAAGGCCCTGGCCCTCTTATTATTCAGAACAAAAAGAAAAAAGATGGATCGCATAGTTGGTTGCTGTTTGCTTGCTAAAGATATTCAACGTTGTTAGGTTCAGAAGGTTTTCAAGTGCATCGGTGGGAGTGGTTTTGTGGGCTTCACTGATAGAGGCTTGTCTCTGTACCTTCCTTAGTTTGTTCAGATGAGTGTCGACTTTTTTTTTAGTACGAACCACCACACAACCACGTCGTGCTAGAAGATGGCTCTGTTGACACAGATAAGGAGCCAAAGTTGAGCTTAAAATATGTGCTTGAAGCAGAAATATTGAATTTGAAGATCGAACTAAATGACTTTCTATATTAGGCTCTGTGTAAATCCTGAATGTTAGGTTGGGTAAGGTAATTGGGCTGCCTGCGTAGTTGACATTCGTCCATTGGCACTAATTTGATCCCAACGGGCAATTGTGATTGAAGACCAAATTTGAAAACCAAATAAAAGCATATTAACTTTGCTTTCTCAGGGACTCGGTCCGGCGACCCCTATAACCAGGGGCAGGCACTCAACCACTTGCGCCATTTAGCCGCTAATTCTACCCAATACCATGATCCAGTTTCGAAATCAGGATCACACGTCGAGTCTTCTACCTCATCAAGACTTAAACCAGGCAACGGGCGCCAAACCTAACAATCGAATCGTGAAAATCCATGCCACTTTATGCTAAGCCCTTCTGTCAATGAGCAGGTCTGACCAAACTTGTTCCCTTTTTCGAAATTTCCACCTTTACCAAATTTTCTGACTTTGTCAGTGTTTATATTTTCATTGCTTTAGTGTAGGCAATTAATTGAAGAATCTGAGTGGATCAGAAAAAATAATGCGTTTCTGCAACAACCGCCAGAATCAATCGAATGTGTGTGACGAAATCTGCTTATTGGCAGAAGGGTTAAGAAAATTCACATGCTGTCGTGCCAAACCAAAAATGAAGCTTAAGAAGATTCCGATCGCGTTCCAACCCAATCCTCGTATTCCACGCACATTCCATCTATCGACTAATTGATGCACGTACTGCTTTCATTTAACCCAGTTATCGCCAATTAGTACCCAACCAAGAACTATATTAGCTTAGGTCTGCCAGTCTGCCGGTCGATTGGTGGTCGTTAAGTCATAAATTAGACCACCATTTCACCGCACTCCTGCGTGTGGTCGCAATTCGAATCCACTTCAGATGTCTACGTCCAACGAATAGATACGGACATTGTGACCGATAAGGGCTTGTGGCAACAATTCAACTCCGCTGTGTACTCATTTTGCGATTCGATAAAAAAAAAAAACAGAAAATGACGCTTCGAGAACAATTCTCGCTCGCTGACTAAGTGTGATAATGATTGTTTTGATGTTATGCACATAAGCTTCACAGCTCGCCTGGGATTTAATCGCCCGATTACGAATGGTTACGATACAGACGCCTGCGACTGACATAACTTGTAAGTTTGTAACCAACTGCAGATTATATCAGTCCCAGTTTTTCCTCTGGCCAATTTGCATGACATGAGATCGATTAGAAAACCCGTCCTCTAAGGGCCTTATTTACCGATAATTTATTCATGCATAACTTCTGATGGTAAGAAGATAATGACAGGCTTCCAGGCTTTATTCTGAGCCATTATTAGATTTTTCTAGAAAGCACTGCTAGTGGAGCTGAAGTTACTGCGCAGATTATGCTCTTCTTGTGAGTGGCTGCTTGACAGTGAGGTGATCTTGAGCGATGATCAATTCAGTTAAACTGAAAATGGGCTGACAGATGACTTGGGAAGTCTCGCAAGAGCAGGTTCTTGTGTGCAAGTGGGGAATATTCGTCCACTGATCTTCAGTTAGCCTCTAACCAATTCCTGAACGATCCTCGCATGATCGGTTGCAATTCAGCTGTTCCTCCGCAGTCATGTCTAACAACAACGTGGACTTAATCAAGTCTCAGAACTGAATGCCAATAGATCGTTGTCCAGAGAAAGAAGGATACTGTCTTACAATAAGATCGGCTGGATGGTGCAGTTGGTTAACAGCGTGCCCCTGGTTATAGGGGTTCCCGGGACGAATGCCAGTGGAGGCAAAGTTAATACTTTTCAACTGGTGTTCAAATCTGTTCCAGTTACCATTTCCCATTGCCATCAGTGGTAGTAGTCTCACTAGGAGTATCACAATGAACCATCAACGCGGCCCACTAACCTAACCTAACGACAAGATCACTATCGTCGTCATCCTTGAATGCATTAAGTCGAGTGATTTCGGGAATGTGACTAGCTTCCGATTGCCCTCCAGTTGTGGACGGAAATATGTCAACGACCATTTTTTTGTCCTTTGCTCAGCGGCTGTACTAAAAAGTCTGTATCCTTGGCATAATCATTCAACTTATTTCCCGTCCTCTGTATTCCACTGACCACCAATCTTCCCTTTCCCTTGAAACCAAACCCTCTTGCCAGTGGGCTTCCATTTTCGGAGTCTCGCCGCTGGGCATGTCAAGACACACTGCATCTTAAGTGCCCAACATGATGCCCTCTCTCATCAAGATCGCATTTCCAGCTCAATAAATGATCACAACATCCTGCCATAAAAGGAGTCTGGGCTGCATCAGAAAAACATGCTCATTATAACCTCAACTTCCCTCAAAGCGTACCCCCAGGCGAGATGTGTAAATATGCTAAACCGGCAACACGCACATCAACCTCCATCCTTGCAAAACGCCGACCGGGGAGAACAATGCATTTTTAATTCCATCGCATCGAAATGCGGTTATCCTTCAGCGCCCCATTTAAGGGACTGTGTGTCTGGCTGCGCCGCGCACGTACCCCATCATTATCCTCTCCGTTTCCACCGTGCAACGTGATCACTTTTCCTTTCCTTCAGCTCTGTGGCTGTAAAGGGAAATGAAAGGACGCAACAAAGTCGTAAAACATAAAATTGCTGCATTAACCTCGTCCGCACCCAGGTTGGTTGGATTTAATTATTTTTCGCCATCCACACTCGCAGACGCGCACTCAGAGGTCATTCTGCAATCATCCTCCTGTCTGCCGCTGGGAAATGCGTCTTCTGCTGATCGTAACTCCATCGACAGACCATGACGTTTTTTCTGTCATAAATATTAATTAAGTGGCTAGGCGAGACCGGGCCGGCGCTGGTGCATATTTTAATTCGACGGGTCATCGCAACAGAAGCCAAAGGCTATCGCTCTAAACTGCTTTCAGATTGTCAATTTCAGTCAATTCGCTTGATAAGATTTCGTTTTTAGAAAGATTTAGAACTGACCCGTCGACCCGCACTCGGCAGCAGTTGGAATGGGCGACCGAAAAAAAGAGAAAACAAGAAGAAATTGTTTTGATTTGATGCGGCCGTTGATAGCGGCATCATGCCATGCAAAGGGGACTGTCCTATTATCGGAGCATTTTTTGTTGCCTTCATTGTAAACGATTTACGAACTACTCGACTGTGTATCGAATTGGGTTTAAGATAAGGTTTTGGCATTCGAATTTTTGCGAAAACAAATCTAGTTTTTGTTGCTAGACCAGCTTGCAAAGTTTCAATCCCTGTGGTCTGTCACAATCTCATGCAGAGCTATCAGACGTGAGATTTGAGTCGGGGTGAATGTGATTCATTGTTTCTATGCAGGGAATTGACGGAGAAAATGCCTCCGCCTCTTTTTTTGTGTGATGAATCAGTCGTTTCAACGTTACACGTGGGCTACGCTGACTGTTACAACTAGAGGGAGATCTTAATTCGTGGGCTTGACTCAGTTTGTAGCGATCAAGTGCGACTTCTGGAGTGACACTGGGAAGTTTATACTCTATCTGCAAGCACTCTAGAGTCTTCTTAACGAGGCAGTGTTGGCTCTGAAGTGAAAGATACAGTCCACATTGACTACCTTATTTTTCTGCACATGGTTAAATTGTTCGTTTTATCATCTGTTGGGATTTTAAGGAACAAATCTCTGTACACAAATCTGACAGATTTCAAACGATGTTATGACGAGTGAGAAATGTTGGGTATATAGACCTAAACGCATGTAATCCGTTGCATCATGTCAAAAACATGACATCTCATTAGACCTAAGTAGTGGGAGAGATTTGTATATATAGAGAGAGAGACAGACAGACAACAAATGTGTATCATACGTGGAATGCAACACAACGGATGATGTTGGTCTTTGGTTGCTTTTGTTGCGTTTGACAGTTCATTCTGTCATGTGTATATAATTTGGCTCTCATGTCTCATGTGGGTATGGATTTCGGAAGCAACTAACACATTCATTGGGCACCGGACTTCACGATCCGACAAATACGACTTTGTGAATTTCAACCGCAACGCACGGATGGGCCAGAGCCTTAAGGAATAGATAATGGACTCTCCTACTGGCGCTACAGCCCATGGTGGACATGGGCCTCAAACAAAAATCGTCTCCAGCTAGCTCGATCTTTAGCTAGCACTGTTGATTGAGTTTCCTTTCCACCTACGTGCACCACGTGAGTCACGATCTTCCTCTACTGCGCAGTCCCTCGAGAGTGGATTCGATGACTTTCCGGAGCATTGTCTTCCGTCCGTTCTAAAAGACCTAGTCATCTCAATCGTTGGATCTTCATTCTTACAGCTAAGTCAATGTCACTGAGCAGCTCGTACAGTTCGACGTTATGTCTTCTCCTCCACCCACCATCTAAGCAGACAGGACCGAAAATAACGCGAAGACTTTTCCTCTCAAAGCAACCAAGAGCAGTTTCGTCCACTTTTAACAAAGTCGATGACTACGCGCAAAATTACAGGACTGGGACGGTTAAGGTCTTACAGAGTGTTACTTTGGTTGTTCGAGAGAGGGCTTGTTCATCAATTGCTTTCCAAGGAAGCAGCGATTAGCAAAAGTTATTCTTCGTTTGATTTCAGCGCTGGTGCTGTTTTCTGAATTTATAGCGGCTCCTAGGTGGGCAATGTTTTTGACTACCTCAAAGTTATATCTCTCTGCTGTGAGGTTCTGACCGAAACGTCGGCGTTGGATGTGCTCTTGTAGTGACAGCATATATTTAGTCTTACCCTCATCTAGAGCTAAACCCATTTTCGCGGCCTCCAACGCAATAACCACAAGGGCGCCATTGACATCAATCTGCGTTCTTCCGATAATGTGAATATCGTCAGTATATGCGAGTAGTTTGACGGACTTTCTCTGATGTTGGCGTGCGAGTTTTGAACAATCCTTTCAAGAACGATTTCATTGAAGAAGTCGCACGAAAATGTGTCGTTTTTTACTTCCAACGTCTCACTTAGGTCCTTACCGACCTTGATGGGTCAGCGTGCATTCTCCATCGTCATGCTACGCAAACGGACGGTATTGATGCCAAAACTAGACATTGCTCTGTATGACTCGTCTCTACAGGTGCTATAATCTTCTTCTTTGTTTGGCGCTACAGTCCGGTGTGGACCTGAGCCTCCAGGCAGCACGATCTTGCGCCAGCTGCCTTGAAAATGCTATCATTCGCTGACTTAAAAGCGATGAAAAGGTGATGGGTATCGATTTGTCGCTCCTGGTTCCACACTGGTATGGACCAACCAGGTTGTTGACGTGTCAGAAAGCACGGCAAATCAAAGTTTATTTACGAGATGCTTAGAAGACTGTTGCCTCTATAGTGGGCGCAGTTAAGAGGGTCTTCCCTTTTTTTAGACGAATTCACACGGGATATCAAAATTGGTTGCCGTTAGTGGGAGTTTGCTTGGAGAATGGTTTTGTATGCAAAATTGAGGAGAATGCCAAATACGTCAAACAAAAAATTCGAGTTAGAGAGATTGACGGATCATAATTGACAGATGGTTGACGTCAAAAAATTTATAAAAAAATGTAACCAGCAGATTGGATGTAATAGGATGGTGGCCAGTGGCGTTGTGGGTATGTGCGTCGACTCCAACCTCGACGTCGTAGGTTCGATTCCAGCTCTGAGCGACAAAAATAATTTTCACGACCCCAGCTCTTTCGAGTCACTGACAATGCTCAAAGTGTATTTCCTGTCTAGAAAACAGATTCTCAAACAAAGCCGTTCGGACTCGGCATTCTCCCTTCCACTCCTGAGAGAACAATAGCACGCACAACACGAGTGGTTGCTGAGAAGCTATGCCCTAGGGCTGTAGCGCCACCCATATTATTATTATAGATAGGATATACCAAATAGCAAACGAATCACGTGAACGCATTTGTAACTTGATGTAGATATTATCTGAGTGGAATGTTCGACTACACATTGATTCATTCATTGCCCATGGGGAACTGCATCTCAATCACGGGCAACAGCCATGTTGCGTGCTCGACATTTTAGACCTTTGAAACTCGTGAATCAGAATAAAAGCACGTCCGTTCAACGCAAACACTAACAATATGCGTTTAAAAATGTGTATAATCAAGCTTAAGACTCAGTCGAATTGAATTTTTCAATCGTGGAGGTGAACTTACGAGAATTTGAGAACAAATTGTATATGTCTGGGCTGCTATAGCTGCTTCAAGTGGTCATAATTGCATTTATGAATGTTCTTTGAATTGATGCTTTTTGAAATATGTTGGTTACTTGCCCTCATGAAAAAACTTTAAAAGACACTTAGCACAAGACACAACACCTCCAAAATTAGGAATTCAATTAAGTATGCTCCCGCTTTGGTTTGATGTTTTTACTAAATCACTGCAAACTAGAGAAGGAAGACTCCATCCCAAATCAATCATCACTTGAAACTCGCGTATAACACTTGCCCAACCACCACGCCTGTATACCAATTAATACCCATGCACTCCCAAAAATATGCAACAAAAACACTAACAAATTCCATTCGCTCTCCATTTCAGGTGTAAAGCTTAACAAAGATGCAATTATTGAACTTTTGGAGACAAACATCAAGAAAGCTCGTATTTGCACGCAGAAGACTATGCTGAACTTTTACTACGTCATCTTGAAGCTTCTCAGTACGCTTTTCGCGCTTTGGGACAACAAAGTTCCAGTAAAAGCTACACTCAAGTCAAGCACCGTGGATGAGACCTCATCATCCACCAAGCAAAATGTAAGTTCTAACCCCACCGTTCAGCACTTTCAGCATTTCTGACGTCTCCTCTTCTTTGCAGGCCACCAAGACATCTGCGCCAGCAGCCAGTGGACCAGTTGAGTCCTACCAGACCCGCTTGGAGGAGAAACTTGCCAAGATCCAAAAGCACAAGAGCCGCCTCAATGGCAACCGCCTGATTCCCCCCACATTCAGTTCAGATGACACCGCCATCGCCACCACCAAAACACCCGCCATCATCCAGCCATTCAGCAGCGAAAGCAGCGCCCGCCTAAGTGGATCTCAAGTCAGCTCGTCCTCAGAGCAGCTGAGGCCACTCAGCTCAACCGCCAGCAGTGTCCCGGCGAAGTCGAAGTTCGAGGAGTACTGCCTCATCCTGTGCGTGCACGCTGGTCTCGTGATCATGTACATGCAAGTGGTGATCCTTGGAATCGCCCTCAACACAACCAATGTGCCCTCGGGCTTGATCTTCATGCTCGTTACCGTCGCCATCATTGGATATATTTTTGTCAAAGTAAGTTCCGCCGCACAAATCTGATGCCAGTCAGCTAACATTTGATTTCTCCTCTCTTCAGGTATCCCTCATCGATAGGCGCACTGCATCGGCAAAGTTCTCAAGATCGTTACCGCTGCCAAAAGCCAAGGGCGGCAAACGCACCACAGACACGGTGAAGGGCGGCGACAGCAGTCCGGACCGACAGAGCCGGTCAAAGGCGAAAAAATACCAATCACTCATCGAACTGAAGTACAAAACCCTCAGCAAGGTCAAGCTCTTGTAAATTTTCGCATTTGCTTCCTGTGACACGGTTTCACTCGGGAATCGAATGGAGTAGGGCAAGCAGATCTTAAACAGCACCAGCAAAACATTTACATCTCTAATTTATAAGAATCAGTTAATAGTAGCTACCCCTTATTTTGTTCTTGTTTTCCACACAAAGTACAACTAAAATTTAAATAATTTACACGTAAAGTAGGTCAGGACTAGATTGATCGGCGGGGGAGATGCGGTATTTCGGACACTTGACGTGATCCGCGGCGAGATCCAGGTTTGGAGTCTGCCACGAAATGGAAAACAAACACAAACACACATGAAATTCCGCATCCTCTACACCTGACATCTGGTCCTAGTTTCTTCTTCTTTCTATTCTCACTCTGAATGAGAGAGAGAGAGTTTCTTTTGCCTGTGGTCTGAACACTCGCCCCTTCAATTGAAGCACTTCTAACAGTTTGGGTAAAGAACCTTACCCTGTTGCGTCTGAAAACGATACCACACTGCACAGTGGAGACTCTGATCTGTTAGGAGGCGCAATTGATGACCCACGACCCCTTGAACGCAGACCTTGGGCAAAGAAACCAACGCATCTTCTTATCTTCAATGCTAACCAAATTCTTTCAGTTGGTTTGAGTTGTTCGGCATTCTTTCGAGGTATTCTTGACGGTTATCCTACATTCGTTTGCATTTTAATTTGTTTCGCATCTTTTTTTAGTTTTTTTTTCTGTTTATTTTTCGTGTTCTTAACTTTCAATTATTTTTAAGCGATTTTTTCTGCTCGGCGACACCAAAGACATCGAAAGCAACTCCACTCGCAACTCAGACCAATTGAAGAGGTGTGCATTTTCTATTACTTTATTTTCCCTTTGAATTGATGAAATGAATGAATATGATTTAAATTGTTTTGTTTTCGAAATGATAATAAAATACGAAAACCACTTTAATGGATACTTAATGAAACGAACATACTTCTGTCCTCGAACGTCTTGGGATTGTGATCAGATTGTGTGCACACCACAGCTAGCGCGTTTCAGTGCGATCTCTTGGGCATTCCCTGGTTGATCGAACAAATAATGACACGCTGTGTCTGAACTAAGCCCCTTCTGATCACATTTTCCATCCGCTTCGCCTGTTATCATGTCCTTCAGTTTGCATTAATTACATGTTAAGTGTTGAACCTTCCACACTTTCTCTCTGGTCTCCCCTTCAATCTTTTAACCATCTTCCTTCCGCCTTTCCTCTTCCGCTTTTCCTATCTAAAAAGCAAACAAACAAACAAACAAAAAAATCCAACACTTATGTGAGACTGAAAACAAAAAACAAACAACCGCGACTACATCAATCTTTTGAGTAGATTCGTGTTAAAATGAAATTTAAATCAAAATACATCCACGCACAGATAAGAGTCCTTTTGTTTATTTTTTTTCCATTCAAAAGCACTCCTTGTCATCCCTCCTTGTGTATACTCATTGTTTATGCAATTTTGTGAAAAGAATCGCGAGCGGAAGCGTGCAGTTTTTGCTCACGAATCAAATGATCTGTGCCTGATTGTGATTTGTGTGAATGTGATTATTTTGTTAAGTTAGTTATATGTTTATAAATACACATTTTTTTTGTTAGATTTTAGAGATACTTCTTTTTTGAGATACATTTTTGTACTATGCTAACACTTTTTATATGTCTTAAATATTGATGGATTAGCTGTAAGTTGAGTAAGGTAATAGATTTGTGTTAAAGGAAGTGAACCGATGGTTCAGTGGTTTAATAAAATAATTTATTACTTTTAATACGAAAAATTTGGGTGTTTTTTTTTAAGTTTTCTTATTTGTTTTAGTGGGGGAGATATATACTATACACACAGATGGTGTGAATTATTAAATATTCTCGTGATGGGGATCGATCACAGGAGTGCAGGGGCCGCGCATACCCACCACTCCAAAGCGCAGCACTCTGCTTGCAATGGTCCTGCAGCCCTGTACCGTTTTTTCGAAAATAAGACACTAATTATTAATGGGAAAGTAAAAACGGCCAGACATTGTTTGTTGTGCAACACTTAACATTGCTGTCATATGCTTTTAACTCAAAGTGTCATTTCCATCCAACATCGTTTGCAATTCGGCGTCTTCAAACTTTTTTGGTGGTCTTCCACGTTCTTCATTACTCACATCAAAATCATTTTTTCTGAACCGTTGAAACCATCTTTTGCATGTTGCTTCTGACAGAACATGATCACCATATGCCTCGACAAGCATTCGATGCGACTCTGCAGCACTTTTCTTCAAATGAAAACAAAAAATTAATGCTTTCCGCAAATCATCACTTCCCGGTAGCGATGGGCGATTGCGAATGAAATTCACAATCGAATAAATTGAAAATTGTTAGAATTTGAATTCGATTGTCGATTTATTCGGTCTCATCAGAAAACAATCGAATCGAATCGGTTATTCTCAGTACCTATTATATACAACCAAGAGAATGCCGGGTACTAATATCCCATTGTAAAAATGTATGTATTTCTTGATTTATTCATTTGTTGGTGTCAGTGTAAAAAATTAGCGTAAGGCTGTGTCTCCAATAAGAAACTATACCTACCAAAATAGTAACATTAGGAATGGAAATACAGCCAAACCTCTTTAATTGGAACATCCTTAAATCCAATTTTCTATAATTCAAGCCAAATTTCGGAAAAATATTGGTTCCCGTGGCTATTTGAATTCTGGAGGTTCGACTGTATTCTTCGTCGTTCTCACCCAATTAGTGAGAGGATTATACTCTCACTCTCATAAATGTACAGTTTAAATTTTAGTAGTGACACGAAATGAAAAAGAGATGGGCAATTGCGAGAATCGGCGGATACACACAATTTAGTGATCTCTCTCTGACTTGAAGAATCGACGAATACACACATTCGTTGGCGATTGGAATCGGAACTACAAGAATCGAAATTCAACAATCGACGCCGCTCAATTCGAATTCGAATAATTGCGATTGCTAGAACAATCGAATTATTCGATTGTTTTTATTCGCAATTGCCCATCGCTACTTCCTGGTTCAAAATTCGACATTTTTAACACGATGAAAAAATATGATTTTGTCTGTTCAATGACTTGATGTATACTAAATATTTTTCGCAGATGTCATAGCAAACAAACAAAAGAATAAGGGCTCGTTCACAACAAATGTTCGTTATCGAGACATTTGTATCATATAAAAGACGGGCCCACGTGCAGTCCATGGTTGAATCCTCCCCAGATGCCATCACTGCAAGGATCATCGATGGTCGATTTCAGAAATTGTCTCTCAATGAGCCCAAGGTTGAGTTTGTACGAACTTTTTGAACTGCGAACGCGAACTTTCAGAAACAACCCTTTTCCAGCAAATGTGAGCAAAAAGTTATATTTCTTGGTTTGCAAAATGATAGTTACTGAATTACCGAGTTTTTTCATCGGCAAAAATCTCAACAAATGTTTGTTTAAGTATCCTAATCAATCATTTAAAAGCTTTTTCTTTGCGAATCAATCATTCTCTTTGCGAACTGTCAAGCTAAGAACGCAATACACAAATGGGCAAACACAATCCACAACCATCCCGATAAAAAAATTCGCAGTGGAGTGTCAGTTTGCACCCGTAGTTATCTACGAATGAGAAAAATGCATATGAATGAGATGTCAGAGGTTGCGAAGTTCTCAATACGTGGCGACCTCATATGAATGGGCCTTAATTGCAACATTGATGTCCCTGCGTTGTGGAACAAATTGTCACTATACATTTATGAACAAAAAAACTGCAGCAAGCTTGCAGAAGGTAAGCATTATAAAAAAGTATTCATAAATGCAACATACATGTAAAACTTCTTCTTCTTTGGTTGGCGCTACAGACCGGGGTGAACCTGGGCCTCAACCAACATGCCTCTCCATCTAGCTCGGTCTTGTGCTAGTTTCTTCCAGCGACGCACGTTCAACTCCGATGCGTGCGCCACCGTAATCGTGATCTTCCTTTACCACGTTGTCAATCGGGGTTGGAGTCGAAGACTTTCCGGGCCGCAGCATTGGTGTCCATTCGCTCGACGGGACCTAGGCATCTGAGACGAGAGATTCTAACTCGTTTGACCAGGTCGATGTCGCTGTACAGCGTTCAGTCTCCTCCTCCAAACATCATCCGTATATAATTCGGAGGACTTTTCTCTTGAAGCGACCAAGAATATCCTCGTCCGCTTTAGTTAGTGTCCATGCTTCTGGGCCATACAGCAGGACTGGGACTATCAGGGTCCCATATCTCGGTTCTTCGAGAGATGGCTTTATTCCTCAGTGGCTTACCAAGTGCGAAAGTGCAACGGTTGGCCAACGTGATCCTCGGTTTTATCTCCGCAGTAGTGTCGTTGTTTGTATTTACTTCGGAGCCTAGGTAGACAAAGTCTTTCACTACCTCGAAGTTATAGTTGTCTATAGCGACGTTTTGTCCAAGACGTCGGTGTTGGTGGACCTTTTTTTGAAGACAGCATATACTTCGTCATACCCTCATTAACCGCAAGCCCCATCTTTGCCGCTTCCTTCTCGATGCTCACAAACGCCCCACTGACAGCCCGTTGTATTCTCCCGATGACGTCAATGTCATCGTCATATGCGAGCAGTTGCATAGATTTGTGGAAGATCGTGCCTCTGGTGTTGACATTGGAGTTCCGCACGGTCTTCTCGAGAATAATATTAAAAAAGTGGCATGACAGTGGGTCGCCTTGTCTAAATCCTTTTCTGACATCAAAGTTCTCGGTACAATCTTTACCGACCTTGACAGAGCATCGGGCATTCTCCATCGTCATTCTGCAAAGCCGGACGAGTTTTGCAGGGATGCCAAAACTAGACAAGGCGCTGTATAATCCGTCTCTATAAATACTGTCATACGCGGCCTTAATGTCGATGAATAGGTGGTGGGTATCAACTAAGACTCCTGGGTCGAACTGCCGTAATGTAAATATTTGGTCAATAGTGGACTTCGCTGGCCTGAACCCGCACTCATATTGACCAATCAGGCTGTTAACGCAGGGTTTCAGGCGTTTACACAGAACGGCAGAAAAGATCTTATAGGATATATTGAGGAGACTTATCCCTCTATATTTGGCACAGTTTAGAGGGTCTCCTTTCATTAGGAACATATATGTAAATAAGCTGTACAAAAGGTGTTTGAGTGACGTTTAATTGTATTGCACAAGAAATTGTGTACAGGTCTCAACAGGGAGCAACTTTTTAAAATTTCCTGGTGCTTAGGTAATAAAAATTGTCAAAAGAAAAGTCAAGACAATATCTAAAACAACAGAATAGTAAAGTAATAAGAGAATTTCCGTAAGCAACTTAGCAACCATTTTTCGCATCAAAAAGTTCAGACTTCGATTTCCCTCCAAACCTGCATCAGGACAAAAACAATTGTTAACTTGATCGTCGCATTGACTGTCGCATTGATTTTATGAACGCAATTTACGATTTCTGTCATTCACAGTCAAGGCAGTTGATTTAATTTATTAACGCAAACCTTGCAGGGCTGCCGCAGTGTGGCGTTTATAAACTCGGCCCGAGACTTTCTTTAAGCTTCTTTTGTCCATACCTCTGCACCATACACCGACATGGTCCTACTCGTCCGGCATCTGCAGATCAAACATCTAAGTTGGTTGGACCATTAAACCGCGTGGACAATTTAACTCCAGCCTGAATAGTCTTCCACTTCGAAATCGTTGGACAACGCAATAGAGGAGGCCCGTGTCTAAGATAGCGCACTGAAGTGGAAAGGCACGCAACGAGCTAAGCAAATATCACACTAGTTGAAGAGGCTCCTTGAATGAAACCCAGCTCTACTCAGAACTAGAGCTTCACACAAAGAAGAAGAAGGAGAAAATCGTAGTGATCTTCGAGGTTTCAACATGCGGCAGGGGAATGTTGTATCAGCTCGTGATCTCTTTGTATAGATTGCTTATAAATTGGATATTGAGTCTCAAAACCTGATGAAAGGTAAGTCATTCACCTCGTGACACAATGTGCATTTAATTTAGAATACGTCTGCGTTGGGTACCACAGTCTTGGAGACATCTCAGGTGAGCTCTCTCCTTTGGTAGACAATTTTCAGACGTGCGTAAATAAAAAGTGGCAGATTAGTGAAAGACTGCGTTCACAAATTAGATTCAAAGCTATCAAGTACCTATTCGAAAACCCCTAATAAACCTACAGTAAACTCATCCAGAAAGAGACATTAATTCAGATGACCCACTTGATAGTTTCGAGGCAACAGCTGAAAATCAATAAGAATGGCTTGTTCAGATCTCAGTACTGACTTCTCTAAATAGCTTCTATCCCCAAAAACAAGACATGGTACATGTCATAACTGCGTAATGTCTTTGTGAACAGCATGCAATAAGGCTAGGATCCCTGATGAATAATTCCTGAAGAAGTTGAATGATCTCTGCCATCACTTAGGTATTCAATCAAAAATCAACTAGTCCTCAGATTACGGATGGGACATTAGTCACTTATTTATCACGCCTGCGACCAATGGAGGGTATTCAAGCGTGAGCAATAGCTGTCTTCCATCACTGACGGTTCAAGGCACACTGCTTCCCATCTTCAAGCCCAAGCTGTTTTGCGTCCGCTTTAACTTGGTCTTTAAGTCGGCCATTAGTTCTTCCTCCGCTTCTCCCAGTAAGAAGCTCTGGTTCGAGGGCTCTCTAAGCTGGAGCATATGTGCCCAAGCTTGTGGGTAAGATGATGATGCAGACAAATGCATCGTTGACATTTCCAAGTCGTGAGAGCTTTGCAGTCACGATACATCAACGTGTGGTAACAAAATGTTCAGTGTTCACACGGCGTGTGTCTGCCCTATGTTAGAGAAAACATCTGCACCAATTTTCGCCTTGCCTTGAATTCGAGTCGGTTTTGGTACACGGAAAACAGCAGACGCGTTTTCGTTACCAAATAGAGATTTGTGAGCAAGTTTTAATCATACAACACGGCCATGCTCAAGAAAACATCCACGTATTGGAGCTCATACAGACGCTGTGTAGTTATGGCTTCGGCGCTATACACATTACTCGCAGTCAATGCCATATATACGTTTCTTTGATCATTGGCGCTGCTTTTTGCTTAGGCGAATTTTACACAAGCTGTCGTCGATTTTTTTATTTTGTGGACAAGGGAGATGGAAGAAAAGAAATCACACAAAACAAATTTTAAAAATCATCATCATCATTTCCTGACTTGCATGATCCACTAATGGGGTCGCGGGATTAAAGCACGATCTCCAAGCCACTCGATCTTGGGCCATCAATTCTAGCACCTCAGGATTTATGTCCAGGCGAAACCAAGCGAGTTTTTGGACTTGGTCCAACCACCTCGTTCCCGGTTCTTTCAATGAGACGCCTTTCTGATGGAGTCGCATTTAAGACACTCCTCGAAAGACGTGAAGATGGGTATATTCGTGCCGCGTGTCCAAACCATCGAAGCAGAGCTGTTTCCGTTCGGAGAATTAGCTGATCGACATTGAGTTCCCCTGGAGTGTAAAAGAAGCTAACTTATAGCCCAATATAAGATATCTGAATTTTTGTGGATCCACATTTCTTCGAGATGTGTTGAGACTAGCTGTTTCTACACAACTTTTGCCAAGTGGAATTCAACGTCGGATATGGATGTTGTCAGTGGACTACACATTTGCGCTGAGGTAGGCAATCTTCTTTACTACCTTGCTGCTCTTAATTGTGATACATATATTGTTCTAAGTGGTGCGTGACGGAACGACGGCATATGCTGTGTCCTCATTGACCACTTTGTCTGTTTTTCAATTACTGTGAATATTTTCAATACGCGAGAGAAAAGCTAGCTCGATCGCGCCTCTTCTTGCCGAAATCCGGTGCACCTCTCAAATTGCTCAGAGGTCCTTGAACCGAACTGCACATTTCACTCAGTACACTGGACAGGATTTTTTAGGCGGCTGATACGTCCATATCTGATATCTAGTCATGTGATTTTTCAGCTTTTTCACTTCTGTGCCGATATGTTCACTACAAACTGGGAGGTGAACTTCATTGGTATTACTTGGTTGGCGACCGTGGCGTTGACTCCTACACACGTTTCTAGGTTTGATTCCCAGAATACAATTTTCATTTTTTAGTCACTGACAATTCTCAAAGAGTAGTTTATGTCTAGAGAACGCTTCGCAAATTTAGGCGTTTGAGTCCGTATAACACAACAGGTCACTTCCACTCGTGAGAGGACAATAGCACGTGTGTGTCCAATACGTGTGGTTGCTGTAGAAGCTAGACCCTGGCCATGTAGAGCCGTACTCATATTACTATTACTCCCTTCTGTTGCTGTTCTTTAAGTTGGTTGCTTAAATAAGTCCACTATTCCTTGTGAGCCCAATATTCCTTTTTTTATAATTTGCGCGTGCTCAAGGGGTTATTAATACCCTTAATTGTCCGGGGTCAAGACACAGCACGGGCCGAAGGTATAGAGGGAGAGAGAGAGAGGAGGTGTCTGTGCACATTGGTCTTAAACATCTGCAAATTGTAATCTATGGGGAATATTGGGCTGGGAAGAGAAATCCATATTCGTGTGGTGTGGCTACAAAACGGGTCTCTAAGTTTCACTCTGCGTCTGAAAGCAGGCTTAAGGGTAAACTGATGTAAATTCCTGGCGAGACGTGTATTGCGAGTGAATTCAAGGAGAAGGGGAATGCAATTGGCTATCTCACTTGAGCATCGTTTGTTAAAATAACGATAAAACACGGACAAAGAAGATACGGTACGTCGATGTTGAAGCGAGTCTAATGAACCCGCGATATCGTTGGCTCCTATAATTTTTATCGCCCGCTTTTGGATTCTATCTAGTAGGTGCAGGGTGTTCTTGGGGGCACCAGACCAGATATGAGTGTTATACTCAAGCTTGGACTAGAAGCATAGAATGTTGAAAAAATGTCCTTCTAAAGACTAATCTTAGCTCTGAAAACTGTACACTGCTAGTTTCTTTTTTCCGCTGTTTGTATTTTTATCTATATCAACTGGAGTGAACACGGCAGAAGCTTTGGAAGCTCCTCAGGCAATCATCTTTAGCATCTTTAGTGTCACCGTTCAGAAGTGTTGTCTTTTCATCTGCCGGTAGGTTTTAATACGCGGAAGTGCACATTTCGTTCGGTCTCTTGAATCATTAGCTTCCGCCCAAAAAGCCGAAAATAATCGAACCGACCATTGACCGGTTAATCTTTGTGCAACATCCCTTTCTTCATGACTACGGTCATTCTCATTCCCTCTCTCTGGTCTCCTCCTTAACGACATCATTGGCTGTGATTTAAGGATTATTTCCGAGTACTGAATCATAAATGAGCTGCAAAAAATTCTCCTTCGAGTGCATTGATTTACTGATTTACTTCCCAGTCCCTCTCGGCCTGTGGACACCTCGGCACAAATGAGTCTCCAGAACTTGTTCTGTTGCATTGCCCCTCCCCTCCCATCCCCCCACCCATGGCACAAAAGCTAGCGAGTCTCATCGAGTTGGTAAGTCCCCAAAAGCAATTTGGATTTGTTTTGTTCATTCGAGTGAAACTTTTACTTTGCAACGCATTGCACGACATTTCACAGACATACGGTCGCCAGTTAACTCATTTCCAAACGGGATCTGGTTCGGGTGTATAATTTAAAGTCACCCCACCGCCTTCCGCCCAGCAGATCCTGCCTACATCCAGAGCAGGAGCAGGGCCATGGGGAGTCGAGTTGAATGGATTCGAAAATTTGTGTCACACATGCGACGAGAAAACTCACCACTTAGAGTCGATGTTCTAATTAATTACGTCATCGATGGTGGACTCCAGTGGGTGTCAGTGTTTCAGAGAAACCGGCTAAATCCAACACACACACAGAGGAAGAGAGCCACAACAAGCACAACACAAGCGTCCCAATGAATGACTGTGGCAGAAAGTAAGGCCCGCACACTACGAGAGACACTCCCTCTTTCCAGTTGTTTGCTGTCCACTGGTTCTCCACTCTTCCATTTGCCTTTTGTTTGGTTTCTATCCGCATTTTCCTAGTTTCTACACTTGGAGTTACTTCCTTCGATTCGCTCTTGTTCACCCCTTTTTGGCCTAGACTCGGGTTCCATTCCATTACGCGGTCGTTGACGTCACCAAAACAAGACCGTTGTATACAGTACACAGCAGCGCGCACATAAAGTGTAACCGGCGAAATTGGAGAGAGATGAACATGAATGCAGGTTTTTCCACGGTTATCCTTTGTCCTGACATTTGTCACCGCTCCGCTGCGAGAGTGTGGTGGCTCTGGCAGTGCGCAGGACACGAGAGTGAGTCACGAGTCACAACACCGTGCCGCTGAATGAGAGCGAAAGCTCCGAGGGAGGTGTTCAGTTCAGTTCAGCGTTTTTTTTCTGTGGGAGAGGTCCACAGTTCCACGAGAACCCGGAATGGGCTCAGTGGGCTAGGTCAGGTCGGAGAGTGGGCGATCAGATGTCACGTGGAGGCAAGTATTTGAAAGGAGCACGCTCGGAGGGAGATTCCCCGAAAGTCACTGACGATCACCTGAGTTGCCCAATTCCCTCGAAGCCCGTCCCCTCAACCGACGAGCGATTAAGTGTCACGCAACACGCCTCCGGAAAGTTGACGGCCCGTGGTTCCGTGCACGAGGCGGCAGCAAAGAGCAAACGACGGCGAAGCTAGGTCGATGCTATCGTCGATAATCATTGGGTGCTCGTTGGCACTTTGCTGTGCGCTTGCCGAAGAAAATCGAAAGTGGACTCTTAGGGGGGCGTGGGAAGGGGCGAGATGATGGAGTGGCGTGTACGAGGATTTGCCCATTTTAAAGTCGGACTTGATGCGAGTGTGGCTGCACTGTGTTGCAGTAGCTCTTGGTCCGAGGAAATTGTGTAACGAACACGAACGTGTTGGCTGCTGGCTGGTAGCTGCTGTGATTTGGACGGCTATGGAGCTGAGGTGAGGTCCGGTTGCGACTGGTTGAGTTATTGGCACGGTCACCAAGACATGGCGCACACTCGTGGTGTGGTAACTTTTTTCATCGACTTGGTCACTTTCAATCGACATTCATGCATTGATTGCTGGTCAGTGCGCTGATTTGAAAAGAAGTCAACCTCGACAGGAGTGATAGGGGCTCACTGTTTTGCTTACGATTAGACGGAGTGAGACATTGAGAAGGGCAGAGTTTGGAGATTGGCTTGGAATCATCATGATACAGTTAGAGAAGAAATATTTACTGGATTGCAATTGGAGGAGCAGTTATAGCCGAAAACATGAGGAGAGGATCATTGAATTGAGATCGAAAGAAGATTGCTTATCATTCTCAAGTGAAGTCCGAACAAAGAAAAAGCTGTGGGATAAGAAATCAATTTCAAATTGTCAGCAAGTAAGATGTTTCTGTTGTACAGCAAAATGAGCGTATCCAGGCTTCTACGGATTCAACAGCAGCTAGCTTGGCCATGTAGAGGCATGGACAACACTGTTCCAGATCAGTCTTCGACTCCGAACAAGTGGGTAAGCACACTAGAGGATGCCCATGAAACCGATGGCGCACACAAGTTAAGAAGGAGGTCAACCAGCGTGCGAAATTTGAAACAATTTTCTAAAGATCTGAAGAGGCTAGTTGGCTGAGGCCCTGGTCACCATTCCGATTGTAGCGCCATTTGAAGAAGAAGGCGCTTCAAAAAGTGTGAACCACAGAATGCAAGCACATTATTGCACAGGTACCAATTTGTCAGTTTGTTGTCAGCTCATTAATTCCGAGAAACACGATGATCAACAGTAGTTTAGTCTAGACAATGGTGTTGTCACGGGTGAGTTCTAGGTCGAACGCATATAACTTTGAGACCGCTTTAAATTCAGGCGGCTGTCAATAAGTACATTTGTGAATGAGATGTCCTTACTGTTTGTGATGTTCTTAAGTGTTTTTTGAGCGGTAGCTCGAAACTTGCTGCACCTACTTAGGAATCACACGATTTAGCACTTACACAACCCCACATCAGTAAATGACTTTTAGGCAATCGTGCACAGCGTGATTAATTTGAGGAACTCTGACGAATTTGCAGAGGCTCTACTTACCAGTTTGCTTATAAAACTCTTTCCAAAGGATTCACCGAAAAGTCATTTCACAACAGAAAGCTGTTTATCAAATACAAATGTTGTATTGATCCTAAGTCTGTTAAAGGGAGTCCCAAATTCAACGTATATATACTAATATTAGTGACGCTACAGCCCGCAGCTGGCCAGGCAGTTGTTCTCTCACGAGTGCAAGGGACCTACAGGTTTCTTGCCGAATCCGAACGGCCAAGTTTGAGAAGCATTTTCTAGACAATTTTACTCTTTGCACCATTGTCAGTAACTTAAGCGTTGATTTTGTGACACCCTGTAGTACAGGATTCGATTTACATATGTATGTAATAAAATATCTGGTAAATGCACGCCTTCGAAATTACAAAGGTTTGTTGCAATATTCCGTCGTCCGTTCGACGCATTACGAGGAACGGACTACAGCAAAAGAAGAAGTATATTGAGCTGTATGCGATGCATCACCGTCTTGTTCAAACTTTATGTCGTTATATCCATATCAAGAAAAAATCTCTTGCTTGACCAGTTCTGAAAATCCGGTCCAAAATAGGACCATAGTGTGTCACGCTGTGGCTCGTATAGGCTTTTAGCAATGACTTGTGGATTTTCTGAATTTCGAATTTGACGATGTTGACAGTTGAAATTTCGACGAAAGCGACTACTGAGATTTGTCCTTTTTGCACATTTTGCATAAGAAGATGAGCTCAAAGCTCAAAACCTTCCAAATGACGAGGAGGAAAGTCTGGTATGACGGCGTACGAGAGGCAAACGAAGGACGGAGCACATCAGCATCTGCCTCAAAGCTTCTTCTTCTTATAGCGCTACAGTCCGTGGTGAAGCTGGACCACAGCCAACAAGCCTCTCCAGCTGGCACGTTACTTAGCCAGCTGCCTCAAATTTCGCACTACAAGTTGGTTGAGGCCCATCTACACTTGAGTGCACCATCGGTTTCGTGGACGTCCTCTATTGCGTTGTCCCACTGGTTCGGAGTCAAAGACTTTTCCGCCTGGAGAAATGTTGGCACATGTTCTAGCCATCTAAGGTGTTGCATCCGTAGACGGCTGGCTAGAGTCACGTCGCTGTACAGCCCTTACAGTTCGTGGTTAAATCTTGTTCTCCAGAAACCTTCCTCAAACAGGACCCAAGATTGAACGCAGAACTTTTCTCTCGAAAAGACCAAGTGTGTCTTCATCTATTCTTGAGAGTAGTCCAGGTTATAGAGTAGGACAGGCATGATCATTGTCTTATACAATGTTGGTCCTTCGAGAAAGGGCTCTGATACTCAATTGCCTCTTGAGTCTAAAGAAACATCGGTTGGCAAGAGTTATTCTGCGTTTAATCTCGGTACTGATGTTGTTTTTCCTATTAATTTCGAAGCCAAGGTAGATGCAGTCCTTTTACAACTCGAAGGAGTGTAGCTGCCAATGGTGACGTTCTGACCGAGTCGTCGATATTGTGTGTCCTTTCTTAATGACAGCATCTACTTCGTTTTCCCCTCACTCCCGCCTCCGTTTCAATACCAGCAAACGCTTCATTGACGACTCACTGTGTTCGTCCAATCACGTCAATATCGTCCGCGTATGCTAACAATTGCACGGACTTTTGGAAAATCGTGCCTCTGTGTTGGCGAGTGAGTTTTGTACGATCATCTCAAGTACAATGTTGAAAAAATCACAATCACAATCAGGACCTCTCAGTTTGTTGACGAATGGTTTCAAGCGCTCACACAAAACGGCAGAGAAGATCTTGTAATCGATGTTAAGGAGACTTACCCCCTGGTAGTTGGTGCAGTCAAAGGGACATCCTTTCTTGTGGATCTGCCTCAAAGCTAAGGACAGGAATAAATGGTCAGGGACGTCGACTGTCGACTGGCAAGCAGATGATTAAAATTATAACTAAGAATACACTCAGAACAACTATTGTTTGACGGTATTTCTTGGAGATCTAGAAGCAGTTTAGTACAAGAGCCCTCTCTTGATGGATAAAGTTAAATGTACAAAAGGTAATAATCATCCCAGTCCTATCACAAGCGGTTCCAGTGAAAAGTACTTCGTGAGAACTTTGGTCCTGATATCAGATAGGCCCTCTTAACCAAGGAATGTAGAATGCATAGACAACTTTGATTTGGTCAAATAATCCCAGACTGCAACCCAGAGGCCATAGGACTGGCGAGCTACCTTACCTTAACCAACATGGTACGGAGTAACCACTTGGTTGTTGGTTGAGACCCATGTTTGCAGCGGTCTTTAGCTCCACACAAAGAATTCAGTATTAATCACACATCAGTGGTCCTGGGACTAAATCGTACACTCGTGCTGAGGTCTGACAAGTGGAGGGGACCTACAGATGTCGACGCCGACTGTAGAACATCTGATTACCTTTCAAATCATCACTGAGACTTCGTTGTGAAGAAGAGATCTATTACGAATAAGGCGAATTCTCTCGTCAAACAGCTGACAGCGCACCTGAAGGAGAACGTGTTTCAAATCAAAATAACAGCGCAATAAAGTACCCACTTCAAGCATCCAACGTAAACAAGCCACAAGCCATTGTCTTCGTGAGCCCACATGTGAATCTAATGAGCTTAACGTACACCCAATTGCTGCCTTCGCACCAAGGCATGCGTGCGCGACCACAAAGTCACGATGACAACCGTCGGATCAGTTCGTTCCTAAGTCGCAAAGCCCCTGCGCAATTTCTCCCCAAGTGGGTGATGTCTGTGCGCTTGTCGCTTGCATAATCGACGGATATAATCTCAAGCCACGTCTGCACCCGAGCTTTAGACGTGTTTTCGTTTCTCTCGCGAATTTGAACTTCCTCACGCATCAAATTAAAATCAATTCACAAACACTCACCCAATTAACCCGAGCGTCTCCCAGCAAGCCCACAGCACACAATGGAGTCGCAAGTCATTGAATCTGATTTCCGACACGAACGGTGACCTCATTCGGTGTGTTCGGCCTCTCTCGCGCTCTTTGCGGCCGAAAGCCTCTCCGCCAAATCGAATTCCAAATGCATTTTGCCCAAAAAACTCGACGGCACGGTGCAGCCGGAGCTAGCACACTCCGTGGTTGTGTCACCTTCCCAGCTAATGGCCATCGGAGAGCACCTACACACCGCTCAACCAGACGCTACCAAATCGAGAAACCCGTCACCACCAGCGGCCGCACGAACTCGCTGCCAGCCAACGTTGCCTTCGCTTAGTCGACGGGAATCACTCGAATCGAACGGTTGCTCTAGCACTATTTCGCTCCGCGCCGCAGCCATGATAAATGGAAAGTTTTTCACGGGCCTACCGCCGAAGATGATCGATCGGTCGGGCGGGCTCAACCGCCAGCAAACGAACTTCTTCTGGCCCGACGACACGCAGAGCCAGTCCTCGGTGGAGTCCAGGGTCAGGCGGAGGGGCAGTCTGCAGGCCGAGAGCAGACAGGCGTATGCGCCCGCCGCCGCTGTGGAGCAGTCCAACTCAGACGCCGAGAACAAGGAACGCTTCAAGAAGGAGTTCACACGGTCCAGCATTCAGTTCTACGACAACGTCGAGGAGACGCCACTGCGACGGAACCGTCAGAGGTCGGCGTACCAGCCGCCCCCGCCACAGAAGCCACAGAACGTGGAGCCCCCTCCCGACACCAGCGGCAAGCGGAAGGAGGTGTTCGCGTCCAAGATCCAGTTCTACGATTACGCGGAGGACCTCAACAACGCCCGCCGGACGGACAAGAACAACAAGGCCGAGGTGGAGAGGAACACCAAGAACAGCCCGAAGCCGCAGAACAAGCAGCTGTCCTTTGATCCGCCGGACGAGCCGGTCAACTTCATCGAGAACGACGTGAGGAACATGAGAATCGGAGCGCCTCCGCGGCGCAGGAACCCGCCCCGGCAGCCTAGAGCTGATCCACGCGTCTCGGATTTCGCCGAAGACTTCCCTCCGCCGCCGCCACGGCGATTGCCAGTGCTGCCGCCACCGCCGCTGCGGAGTAGGTACTCGGAGTCCGATCCAGACTTCGACGACTACGCCCCCAGACGGATGCCACCGGTCCACAGGAAGCCACCCGCCTACTTCGACGAAGTTCCGGATGACTTCATCGACGCCCCGCACTACCTGCAGTCGGCTCCACACATCCCGCTTCGTTACAACGACGGCATGACGACCGCGCACAGGAGGACTGGCAGACAGGTCCATTTCACGTACTCGGACAACGACCACGACTACACCCCGCAGCAGATGACGAGGGCAAAGGTGCACGTCCTGAAGGTGGACAACGATGTCAAGGGCAGCGAACACCAGCAGTCGCCACTCTCGCCCAGCGCCACCAGCGGCCCCTCTCACAAGCACCTGGTGAGCAACATTTGCTTCAGCGACACCGAATCAGCGGCTGCAACGCCTCCAGGCGCGCACAAGAGAAACATCCGAAGCACCGCCGTGAACCGGGTGAGTGTGGGCTTACCCGATTAGCCAGCACCATTAGAACGCCATCTATGGACGGCGTAATTTATGGAAGGCACCTTTGCTGTCGCCCCGAGAGCTGTGACGTTCCACAATAATTAGATTTAATATTGCATATAGCGGTGAATTTGCAATTTGTTTATGGCTAACGCAAGGTAATGTGTCTCAGAGATGAAGTCGCCTGCTTTTTGTTCGTAATAAAAGATTGTTAAGAGTTTTTCCACAGCCCACGCGGGTGTTGTTTTGAGTGATGCGAGAGGTGTGCCGTGGCCGGAGAAGGGTACCACACGGTTTTGGTCGTGAATCAGCCGAGTCGAGATTTGTTCCGGGAAATGTTAATAAAAAGCGTGACCTTTTATGGCGGCGTTTCAAATTTAGCCGCTTCCCTTACTTATGCATTGCTCATGGTTATGAGCGGTTGGCGGTGTGGGAGTTGTTGTTGTGCGTTCGCGCCCCAAAAGGGTTTTGACGGGGTTCTGACGGGCGGATCTGTGTCATTGGCATGAGCAATTTATGATATGATACGGCTGGTGGTTGGGTGAGGAGGGGTTTAATTAGAAGCCCTCCGAATGGGAGATTTGACGAGTCGCTGCTGGAAGGGGTAAGTACCTGCGGTTGGAGAAGTGGTTGTCGTAACACTCATGACTTTCGGTGAAAGAGGCTTCGATGGTTTTGAGGGTAAGTGCTGGTTGATTGCAAGCGGCTTGATGTGAGGTGGTGGGGCATGACTACACAATAGTCATGAAAGATTGAACGATGCGCCGAGGAAGAGAGTGGGTTGAATATGTCGACTTGGCATTTTCGAGGGCGAACACTAGTCAAGCGAGTTTTAAACTCTAAGAATTGATGTGGGTATAGATTGTGTGTACAAAAGAACTCATGGCAGCTAGTTCGTTGAACTCACATAAGCAGGTAAGACGTCTCGTGGTGCTAGAGTTCGGGATGAAGCTGAGTCTCAAGCTATATCTCGCTCCAGTCAGAGACAGCAGATGGCGCCGTTGATCTTCTAGTCTGAAACTCAGCTACACTGTGGGAGTTGACTTATCTAACATCACGTGGTTGCCACTAGTTTTGAGTTGATTATCCAAATTACTCAAATGTTCTGACGCTTCTTAGGATTATGTTGTGCGTACAAACGTATGATAGATGTCCCCTCCGATGGACGTAGTGTATGGCCCCCATCAAGATGCATCCTCCGGTTAAGAAGGAACGCAGACAAGGGCGGGGAACAAATTTGTTCATTGCTGTCATTTACCTCTTTGTGAATCATTAAGGAGAAGTCATGGAGCACACAACACCTTAAAGGATGAAGAGGATAATCGTAATATTGAAGGACAATTGTAATAAACGCATACCTACGCGAGAAGGAAAAGTTCAGTCGATGCTGGTGAAGCTAATCGAGCAGGGCTTCCATACAGCAACCATATCGCGTACATTATGGCTACATTTTAAAATCACGTCCGAGTCTCTTGATACTCATTTTCAAAAACACGAAGCTTGGCAATCTTAAAGCATTTTAGAGAACACTACACGCCAACCACCCCACGACCTCATTGCTATAACTTAGAACCATTATACATTATACACATGATCGCTCGGAAATATAAACGAAAAATGCATCTGATAACCAAATTGTTCTCAAGGATAATATTTACCTACGGAGATAGTACAGTACATTTTGATTGCGCATTCAAATAGGAGGAGTATATAAGTTGGTCCATTCAGCGTCTGACAGTATTCTCAACCTGGGTCTCATCTAAGTATGAACTTCATCCCAATTGAATGTCTTCTAGTCAACGGGAGCAAGCCGCCACCGCCGCATCGTCGAGGAAACCAGAGTAAGCAAGTAAACCTTCAACCCACTCAGCTGGTGGTACTGGAGTAATCTACACTTCACCATGGACATGACAGAGAAACGATGAAGTACACCTTCACCCTTTGGATGCGTGGTAGCAAACCGTTAACACAAAACTCAAGGGGCCAAGAATACCATCGCTGCTCACTACGTTAACTACACAATCATATGATTTAACAATTGGTTTCTCTCTCATTTACTTAAAACTGCAGTACACTTGTCACCAACTACCACAGAACAATACACCGATCTAGTGACTAACTCACCAATAATATTTCAAATCCTGTCGGCCGCTCCCCAGAGTTCTGCAAAATATACCCCACTTATTCCCAAGATCTCAAAATTGCTATCTCTTTGAAGCTCCCTGATCACTGTAGCGTTTTCTATGCAGAAACCTTAGCGATTAAAGAGGCGGTGTCATGGCTCAAAAACAACGTGATATCAACAAGGGATATCACCATCTGGTCGGATAGTCAGGCCTGGACAATGTCATGTTTTACTAAAAACCTTCCTCAATTGCAGGCTGTCTCTTAACGAGATGGCTGAGCGTTTTAACATTCACCGCATGTGGGTGCCGGGACACTGTGACATACCAGGCAACTGCAAGCCCGATGAACTCTCCAGGTGTGCTACAACCTCCTCCCTATCAACAGCAGGGGTACCACCTTTCATGCCGATCGCTACAGCCTACCATATTTTAAAGATTCACATAATTAAGACCAGCAATGACAAATGACTAGAAGGCACCACCTGCCTTAAAACAAAAGAAATATGGCCATCACTTAACCTAAAACGGTCACTCAGACTACTCAGACTCAGCAAGCGCTCATTAAGGACTCTCATAGGAATCATAACCATCCAATTGGCACTCATGCTCGCATATAATGCTTTCTGCAGAAGCTGTATGGATGAACAGGAGCAGGAAAACAGTCATCACCTACTCTGCTCGTGCAGCGCTCTGGCTAGTCGTAGGTTCCTACACTTTCCTACTATTTCAATAACCTCAACGAGCTAAACAGCGCCAGCATAGGCCAGCTAAAACGCTTCACTACAAGCAGCAACTGGTTCCGATGTTAGGAGAAGTCAATCCGTGTGGTATCACAATGAGCCTACTCTGGCCTAAGTGTCAGCCCCTATAACCTAACCTAACCTAGTCCCACTTTCATTACATGGTATTTGAGATGATTATGGCCAGTGCTCGCTTCCTACCTTCTGAATTTATCGGATTTGAATCGCTAAGCCTAGGCCCCAACTTAAACATACTGACACGAATGCCAACTTCCAATGATTGTATCACTCATTTCTTTACTTGACTTACTTCTGCAAGAGGTGGTGTGATTCAAAGTATTGTCTGCGATGGGGTCGGCTTTGTGCGCTTTCTTTTCTGCAGCTTCTTTGCCGATTATTTCCCTGCGAATCAGGAAACAGCATACATTACTTGAGTACAGCGTGTTGAGAAACCTAAGGTCTTAAGGCAGCCTAAGGCAGCATTCCCTCTACATCGGATTGGATGTCTGACAACCAGACACTAGCTGATCCCCTGCTAATCCTTACAGGTGGACCGTGGACGAACATAATGGGATGGGATAGGTGTCTATTCCAATGACCTTAATATTGCAAGCTCCTTGATCCTTGAAAATAGGCTGGATATGCGGGCTAAGGAGCTATGCAAATAATATATTACCATCAAATGTTCGTACACTCAGGCCTTAATCAAGTCCCTTGATAATCTTATGTTCAACTTAAAAACACCCCTTAATTGCGGATGGTCTCTTAACGAGATAGCTGAGCATTTCTGGGTACTGGAGAGCAACACCCATTCTAACAATAGGTACTGTACCGATTAACCAGCCTACCATCTCATTCAGATCCACCCGATCAAAACCACCAACCACAAATAACTATAACCCCCTGCCTTTATTAAACCGTCACTCAGTCTGCTTAGACTCAGCAGACCCTGACAAAACACTCTCATCGGAGACACATCGGAATCGGGTGTCCCCCGCAATCATTTCTGCTGAAGATGTATTGATGAAGAGAAGGTAGAAACCACAAATTACGCACTCGGCTAGTATAGCACTCTGACAAGTCATAGGCGCTTACTTCAAGGTGCTTATTGTGTCAATAACCTCAACGCGCTAAACAGCGCTAGCATATGCAAGCTAAATGGGTTTATTGCCAGCACTGATTCCAGTGTTATGTGTAGTCAATCCGCTCACTTTGGCCTTAGTACCTTCTACCTCCAGCAGTCAGCCATTCAAGCCTTACCTAACCCACCGTTGTTAGATCAAAATGGGTAATGGAGCCTGACTTGAAGAAGAAGTTTTAAGAGTGAACTCAAGAAACTGGCCAATTCAATTCCTGCCAGGAGAATTAAGATCTAAATCTTTGTCTGAATCAATCTAGAAGTGTAAGACAGAGAGAGGAAGAGAGAGAGTGCATTGTACACACCGTCCTCGTAAAGACCTTTCTCAAGTCGTTCCTCTAAAATTCAGGAAATCCTTCAAATGTGCCTCAAGACCCACCAATAAATCGACAATTGCAATCGAAATCCGACAAAACATCCGCATTAGAGGTCATCCGATTCCAGCCAGGTTCACCGACCTATGCCGTCGACATTAGTTTAGCCATCATCGCCTGAATTGCTCATAATACCCGTTGTTTTCTGGTGTAAAAAGCATCCCCAGAATGGATGACTCTTGGGATAAACGTGCATGGCACGTCCCTAGATACCGACACTTCGTGCATCTCGATGTTTTGCGACCGAACCGGTGCCAAAACAAAAAAACAGAAAAAAAGATTCAGTCGAAGAATTAAAGACCGAATGGGGGGAAGCTACGTGCCCCGCCGGCAAGGAACGCCGTCGGGCCTGGTTCGTTGTTGAAAGAAAATCCAACAAAAACAACACAAAAGCCGATGATTTTCAGATTTATCAAGCAAAGGTTAAACAACGGTTATGCGGTGATGATGGATTTTTGAAGATTACAATATTTTGTTGCCGTATTGATTTTCAACCACCCACCCCCTTGGGCTGAGGTGGGCTGCTGGAGTGGGTGTGTGAGTGCGGAATTCGATTACAAGGACTTAGGGGTGGCAAATTATCGTGAGGGTTATGTAGGCATTTGGGGGGCTTAAGGACGTTGAGCCACGATTGTGGGGTGCTTACGATGATGCAGTGTTTAAGCGGTTTAGCATTTGCACAACTGAACTTGACGCTAATTGCTTAAGTCAACTAAATTTGGACTTTAACTAATTGTCTGTGGTTTGAGGACAATCGATGCTTCATTTGGAACAGTAGTCAGAAAGAAGTGTTGACCGTCCTAAGCAACTGTCGCTCGGTCATCGTTAAAAACAACCCTTTAACAGAGATCCCCTAGAAGTTTAGTTCTCATGCTGACGTCTTCCGAAAACATCGTCACAAATGTCAAGTGTTGTGACTTTTCGGCAAAGTCGAACAACCATCTCATCCCACAGCATCAACCCTCAAGTCATTAAGGTCAACGATCAGTGACCACAAGCCCATTTCGTGCTGCACTTGACATTCAGTCTCTTCCGAGAAATGCCTTCACTAATGTGCAAGGATTCCGACACGCCATTCCGGAACGAGATGTCCTCTCCCACCGCAACACTGTCCGCCTGATGAAAGTTAACCATGCGAATCCACTTACAGAAGCACTTCCAGCTCCAGTTGTTTGTGCACTACTTTGCGAAAATACCCAATAGCTGAGATCCGTGTCCAGGCGTGTCCTGTGTTTCCTGCCCGTGCGTGTGTGTGTGCTCATGTCTGTTCCATGCTCAGGCAAATCACGCAATTCATACAGAAATTGAGGAACTTGTCTGTTTGCTCTCACCCCCATCGGGCGGCGTCGTCTTCAGTCTTCATTTTCTTCTTCCCAGGGGAATGCCCTTTGAAATCAAAACATTTGACTCAGCTCCTACGGCTGCTGCTGTTGCTGCGATATGTCCTTACGATGTCGGAATTTTATAATCCAATAAACGGGGGGCCCAGCAGCTCGTTAGCCTGTGAGCAGAGATCTTCGAGTAAATGCGGTTTGAATTTTTAACTCCGTCCGTTGCCTGCTGCTTAATTGAATTCTGAGTGGGTGTCACTGTCAGCATGCGTCGTTTACAAATATTAGTTGTCTTACGCACTTTCCGTCTGTGTGCTTAGCTGTTGGCCTGCGTCGTGCGTCTTGCGTCCTGCTGCCGGCCACTGTCGAGGGGGAATAATCGCCCGAAATTTATGAGGAGAGCTGACATGCGACGCAATCACTTGAAAGGATGAACCAGAACATGCTCGTAAAATTGAAGATAAGGAAAAGCCTTGTCATCTCATCCTCCCAGCGGAGGGCTCAGCAGAACTCTGCCCCAGTGTGCGTTCCTGTTTCGTACATTCACTGTGTTTTTTTTTGGTCTCTTGTTGTGTTGTTGTGGCGTGTTCTTTGTTTTTGTCTCCCCGGCGGGGCCGGCCAAGACGGAGGATGGGGGCCGGAATTAATATTTATTCATGGAGGGAGTGGCAAATCAAAGACCCAAGTGGGTTGTAGGAGCACATAAACTGAAATGGACAGAGTCTTGAATAATGGAGTCAATTTCGGTTGGGTGGCGTTGCTGAAGATGTTCGTCGGATGCTGGGGGGAGCGTGCAATCCCTGGTCACATGTTTGCAGTGAGGAGACCGTTGCGATTTGGCAGCAGCAGCTGTTAATTTTGATTGGATGGACGGGTGATCGCTTGTAATGGTGATTTGGGTCACCGGGACAGCCAGCTCATGACGCCGAGTTCACTGGGAATCTGTGAGTTGAAGGAGCTGTCAATCGGTTAGTGGACGTTTTCATGGGTGCTACCGAAGGAAGCGTGGTACACTGGCTCAGTTTTGTGATAATTTGCTTAACTGAAATAGTTCATTCTACTCTGTGCCAGTTTCTTCATGGAGAATGGTTCACTAAAAGACGCACATCTTGGATATTCTCCCAACAGGCGCTCTTCATCTTGTCTTGTGCTAAGTACTCTCTGGGTTTCAAGGTCTTGTATTGCATGTGTAGTGGCTTTCTCTTGGCATAATGGACGCCTGCCATTTCAGTCATTCCTGCTGGTCTGTTTCCTGATATAGCTGTTCTATAGAAATGTGCCTACTTAGTACATCTTGGTACTCCAGCGTCACCTTTGGTGTGAAACTCTATGCCACCAAGCGTGTCTTTCAAAAAGTCTTTCGATCAACCTTTTCCTATCTGCTGTGCATTACAGTGTGTGGGAATGCGCACTCATCCTGCGGGATCCCCTGCTGACCAGTGTTCCCAACTGATGCCTAGATTTCACGTAGTTGCTCAACAATACAGGCCATGTTCGTTTGGTAGTTTATTTTCTTTTCCAAGCGTCCCGTTGGGCAACGAAAGGAGGACACTCGCTTTTAAGGTGGTTCACCGAAGTAGAGACGGACCTCAACCAACTTGGTGTGCGAAACAGGAAACAGCTAGCCAGAGATCGCACTAGTTGAAGTGGCTTGTTGGTTGAGGCCCAGGTCCGTCCGGGACTGTAGCGCCACATAAAGAAGAAGAAGAAGAAGACACCTATGAGCTGGAACCAAAATAATAGTTAAATTTAACTACGCAAGATGTGCTTTATTGCAGCATTCCTTACCTCCTATTTTTTGAGGCTGAGGTGGCAGAATATACGGGGAACAAAATCAAAGAAGTTGATCAAAGTACAAAATGTTCCCGTAAGGCACACATTTCAACAGAAATAAAAACTACATTAAGATCTGCGCCTAAATGTAGGCTATTCAAAATATGCATGTACATTGTACAGTATAGACCAAGAAACATGATTTTACTGTGTTCCTCGGCAGCACTTGACGTCTTTGACACAAGTTCAGAGTTATAGTCTTAAAGTCCAATCGCAGTTCTTTTTCTTCTTCTTGTGGCGCTACAGTCCGGGGTGAACCTGGGCCTCGGTCAACAATCCTCTCCAGCTGGCACGTTCTTTAGCCAGTTGCCTCCAATTTCGCACTCCAAGTTGGTTGAGGTCCTTCTCCACTTGAGTGCGCCATCGGGTTCGTGGTCGTCCTCTATTGCGTTGTCCCACTGGCTCGGAGTCGAAGACTCTTCGGGCTGGAGCAGTGTTGTCCAAACGCTCTACATGGCCATCATAGTCGTTGCATCCATAGACGTTTGGCTAGACTCATGTCTACAGCCCGTCCAGTTTGTGGTTGAATCTCCTTCTCCAAGAACCTTCAACGCAAACAGGACCAACGATTGAACGCAGCATTTTTCTCTAGAAAAGGCCAAGTGCGTCTTCATACGCTCTTAATATAGTCAAGGCTTCAGCGCCAAACAGCAGGAGAGGGTTGATCAGAGTCCTACATAATGTGAACTTGGTCCTTCGAGAGAGGGCTCTACTATTCAATTGCCTCTTGAGCCCAAAGAAACAGCGGTTGGCAAGAGTTAATCTTTCTATGTTTAATCTCGTTTCATCTCGCATAATGTGTTTACGAAATCAAATCATGAGCCTAATTTAACCTAACCAAGGTCGAAACCACTACAATCCATTGCATGCGTAGCGTTATGTTAAACATTTTACAAATCGTAAGCCCTAATGAAATGCAGAGATAGAGAGCAAAGGCTTGGAAATGTGGAATGCGAAAAATGAAGTCGGTCGGCTGTCTTTTCAGTTGGCTTGATTAACAAAAGTAAATTCTTGTTTACTGAGATAGACCGAGTCTTTTACAACAAATGTTAATCGATCATAATTTCTCGATCCCTTGAATGCAACCCTACTTGATCGGAGGTTCGAGCTGCAATCCCCGAGTACTTAAAAAATTGGAAAAAAAAACTTCCAACTCCACCGGTCATAGTCGACACAAAACCATAGATCCCATGTGCACTCGTGAGCAGTAGCAAGCACAATGTGAGTTGGTGCTGTGGAATCTAGATTCAGGTATAGGTGTATTTACCATCTCATTGATTCGAGTCACTTTGGCTGCAATACGAGTCTAATCAACAGCTCACTAAATGCCGATATATAATAGTCAAAGGGACTATTCGATGGAATAGGGAACACAATTAATCATTCTGTGATATCTGCGTTTTTATGAGAAGAAGATTCATTGTGCGTGATATCAGGCAGCGACGAACTATGAAGCGGGCACATGTAGTGCCCATGTGACTTCTCATGCTATGTTAACTATTAACACGAGAAAGTGGCCTCATTTAATTGTTTGCAGTTCAGATGCAGCAGTGCAAGGCTAGTCAGGGACACAGTCAAGGACTCAGCCTGCATAACGAACAAGCGATGACATAGGGAAATCCCCTTTAGCAGCATGACATAACGCATATTTTTAGACCTCTCGGTTCGGGTAAACAAGCCCAAAAATAAACAAACGTCTGTCTCTGAAAACGTGACAACAACGAATAGTACAACTGCCAACTGCACAGTCAAGTCTATTAGCCACCAAGGACGTAATTAATCTCCCAACTCAACGCAGTGTCATCGCAGTTCACCCTTTTCTCGGTTTAAAGGTGGGCCTTCCCAGGAGGATTTTGCCACGAAAAAGAGTCAAAATCGAGCGGAGATATCAATCAACACATCAACACCCGATCCATAGATCTTCAAGCGCTGTCATGTGGCACGTGTAAGCAGCAGCCTCACCCACAATTGACACTACACCCAAGTGGAAGGTTCAAGGTTGAGCTTCAATTAATCCACTCATCAGAAGTCCTTTCCCCACCCAGCAGTACCGCAGCAGTGGCCGGCCGGAGCGGCGGTTGTGTGTGTGCCTATTTCTGGCATGTTAACCCTAATGATGTATATCCAGTCCCCCCCGGGGTCCTATTAGTGAAGAGGCAATTTAAAAACTAATTTGACTCCACAGAACGTAAACTGTAATTACTCCACCTTAGTTGACCGCCGCGCTATTTGCGCGTCGGCGGCTTGGCACTGCCCTAGCTCGGGCGTTGCAGTTCACTGCACAAAGGAGCATAAAGAGAGCCACTGCTGACCTCGAGCCAATGTCAGAGGGGCGGCGGCGTCGGCTTTGCGGCCGCAGAGTTAATTTTCATTTCAATAAATGTGACATAATTCTGTCACATGTCCTTTTGTCATCCCTACGGCGCCCAGGGAGTTTTAATCCAACAGAACACCCTCCCGACTGAAGACCACTCCGCACACTCTCGAGCGAAGTACTTTCCTCCGTTCGTTTTTTTTTTGCGTTGCACAGAAGTTAATTAATTTCCATCCAATTGGGAATACACACCCCTGAGCTGTGGCGGAACCCTTGCACAGGCATTCTAGGACGAAAGACCGAAACAATGAGGAATTGGGCCGTGTTGTCAGGCTGGCCGTTTACCTGTTACATTTCAATGGCAACGCAATTATGTCCCTTTCTTGGTCCTTCGTGCCTCGTATCCCAGCACAAAGGCCTCCAAAACGGCGAGTAAATATAATTATCCTTTCATTAGGATAGTTTCACGAGGCCGAGGCAGCCACGAAAAACGGAGGCAAAAAATACCGACATTAATGTAATTGAATTCGGTCGGCAAGTGTTGTCGACGGCACTTTGCTTCGGCGGTGAGGTGAGCAGTGAAACTGGATCTAAGTCAATTAGCTCCCATCATCGGCGTAAGCATCACCGCCCCCATTGTCGTCCGCTCGCTCAAATCGCTGTCCAGCTCATTAAGCCCCAGTCGAAGCCAATCCAAGAGGAATCCGAGAGGACGACCGAGATAAAAGTGGGGACTTACGAGTCGGTTTTTTTACTTTCCAGCACTCGCTGCTGTCTCGTGACTTGTTTGGCGGATGAAATTAAATCGAATTCCCCCTCCTCACTCTGGGGCTTCGAATCAATTGCAGTGACTGCTTTCCCGGGCCGGAGCGGCGATGCACGAGGTGGGCCGCAACTTGTTTGTGGTCCCTTGTGGGTGATTCTAAGTAGGATTTAACTGAATCGGTTCTGATTCACCAGGCCACATTCAATTGAGGGAGAGAGATACAATCCCAATGACACTGCCAGCCGATGGGCTTAGTGCGGCGATTGTTGGTGTTTTAATGCGCCGCAGACTGGTTGTTTGTTTTTTTTAGATGGTACAGCGAGTAACAGGATTTGCCGGATGAAGTTTTCTATTTCGCTTGTTTATGACGAGCTTGTGAAACAAATGAAGTACATGTTTAGAATTTTTTTCTATTAATCACTTTTTTTTTATTGCGTTTTGAACCACGACGTGATTTTTTAACGCTAGACTGGAGCAGTAGTAGACTCAAAAATCCTTGTACTCTGCTAGGCAGCAACGGATGTCTCACTGCCAGGGGAACACAAGCAGCAACTTCTGTGCTGAGGAATCTACATCACCAGCCCCCACATCATCAGCACCGAATAAATGCAGCTTGATCAGAACAAGGATAAGATTGTGGCAGAAGGAGTGCTGAGCAGTATCTTTGTCATCTCCGCTCTGCTGGATTTTCTGGAGATTCTTGCAACCACCGGTTGTGCTCTGGAGAGGTCCAACCAAAGAGATGGAAGCCATAACCAAGTGCAGTCCCAACCCAGATTAGGGTCCTAAGAGTGTATCCTTCGATCGTTGTCCAGAGAGTTCATCGGTAATCTGACTTGATCACGCGGTGGACAATTTAGATTGCAGATCAATTTCAGAATATACTTGCATTCTTGAACTAGCATATAGCATAGGCTTAGGCAGAGATTGATTGCCATTACAGATACCCGTCGCGTTGTGGGTACGTGCGTTGACCCCAAACTCGACGTCGTAGGTTCGATTCCAGCTCTGAGCGACGAAAACAATTTTCACGACCCCACCTCTTTCAAGACACTGACAATGCTCAAAGAGTATTTCCTGTCTAGAAAAAGTTTCTCAAACTTGGCCGTTTGGAGTCGGCATAAAACTATAGGTCCCCTTCACTCGTGTGAGAAGAATAACACTCATATCACAAGTGGTTGCTGAGAAGCTAGACCCTGGCCCTCTGCGAGCTGTAGCGCCACCCATGTTATAATTATCACAGACACAAACACTTCGTCCCTTCATTGTCCTCCACATTGTAGTTCAGGGCCATTAGGATCGCATAGATTTTCGCTTGGAAAAAATGACGCAAATTTATTCAACGTCTGACTTTGCCGTTCTTCACGAAGGTGTCAGGGCGTCAACCTTTACTGGCCTTGGAGCCATCCGTGAAGATTCGACTGCAGTCCTTTGCGGCTCAGATTCTGGCGAGAGCCAGTAGTTCTGAGTGCACGGGTAGTCGGCTTAACGTACGTCGCAGCTGGAGTACTGGGGTCTGCGTGCCAGACGTCATGTACATGAGACTAGGCATCAAAGGAAAGGCGGTGCTCAACGTCACCAAGACTCCACTGTACCAAAGCGCACTCCTTTTTATACCGAATATTGATACCGAGAGCAGAGCCAGGAGTAGGCCATGCAGGCAAGACAGACTGTTGTTTGAAACTTGGAGAAAGTAGGAATCCCACAGGAGTTTGTGTGGCTTCATTCCAATTTTGATTGGCCTCAATCAATCTTTTTTTGTCTACCAAAATCTCCACAGAGAGTGGTCTCTGACTAGATGCTTGCAATTACAAACACCAAGTTGACTGAATTCGCTTTCTGCTTATATGCACCACGTTAAACGTGGTATTTCTCTATTAGGATGTCCCACGGTATCGCAGGCATGGTATGACGTATCGTCGCTTAAGGGGTTGGATTAGAAGTTGTCTAGCTACATTTATACAGTCGCGCAGGCCCGACACTTCTTAGTTGAGTCTTTTTCTAGCAAGCTGTCAAAAATGCATGTATTTGGATCCTTATACCCGGCCAGCAGTGATTCTTCCGTAATCCTAGTACCGCCTGCGGTTCTATTAAAAGTTGTACATGTTCTTCCGAATTCTTTTTTTTTTTTTTAATTTACCTTCAGGTAGATTAAGAGTAGGTAGGGTTATTGAGCTGCTAGCGAAATTACAAGCGCACTTAGACCATTGTTGGTCTAGTCGAACTACTACCACTGATCGACAGTACACTTCATTTGATCCTTGATCATCCACCCAATTAATTTTTTGGTAAGTCCCACGGAAATGATTCCTGCCAAGGAACCTATGCATTGCCTTCATCACGAGTCTTACATTTTCTTGTGTATTAGGCTGTATGGGACTGAAGCAGACTTGGGACTGAACAGACTGTAATTTTGACTGCTCTAGACGAACGATTCATTGAATGCCTCATTTGAAGGTTAGGTTAGGTTTTGGAAGAGCCTTACTTCCACTTAGAGGCCAAAGTGACCATAGTGAATCTCTTTACTTGTGAAGTACGCAACTCTTCTAACCCGTAATGTCGCGTGCTGGTTAATACCACCCCATGCTCTTCAAGAATTTTAAAAGATCCGATATACCTATCTGAATTTGCTAGGCCCGCAGCCTCTGTGAAGGCCCAGCGAAGCTAGGCACCAATTCTACAGTGATGGGCAGTAACAAAGTAGATGTTGGATCGCTTTGGTCTCGGATAGGGTCTAGTGATCACTCAGACATCAAGTTTCGGTCTAATGTCAGAGGCTTCTACGTTCTGGTGACTTTGGTCTTGTCGATTGATTGTCAATTATTGCAAGCCAAGACGAGTTGATTTCTTTTATTGGTGTGTCATATATGATCCGGTATCTTCTCGGTCGTCAATGTTGTGTGTCCTTTCTTGAAGACAGCATATACCTTTTTTTGCCCTCATGTCTGGCAAATTTGTTTACTCTTGCATTCCCCTCGGTTGAGTTGTGGCCCGGGACCCAGCGGAATTTGACACTGTAGTGTCTGGTGTATCCCAGTGAGTCGCGACATTTCAAGACAGCCTTTGATTTCGTTGTGTAGGATCCCATTGATTTCAGTGCAGCCAGATTATCTACAAGAATGGCGATATCCGACGCATTATATGAAACCCTGAAGTATATGGCCGATGAGAGTAAACAGTTCAATTGAGTGACGCGTTCACATTGAAGCAGTCAGTCCGATATGACTCCATAAGTTGACCTCACATCTCAGGAACCACTCTTGTAGTTGGATGTGGGCTTCGCTCTTTCTGCACGCACAACAGCGGTAACCTCTTTTTCCCTATCACTCTCACCTGGCCAGGCCCGCTAAGCAGCTGAGGAAGTGCTGCTTAAACACACCCACTATTCCCTGTGGATCCGTAACTAGATTGCCCTTGCAATTTCGAAGAGCCTGTGGCCAGGCTTTTGGCTTTTTTGTAGAAGCGCCGTATTTTCTGTTAATCCCTACTCTTCGACATCCTTTTGTTGCAAGAGATCTTTTCTTC
Source organism: Eristalis arbustorum (assembly GCA_916610145.1). Classification (NCBI taxonomy): domain Eukaryota; kingdom Metazoa; phylum Arthropoda; class Insecta; order Diptera; family Syrphidae; genus Eristalis; species Eristalis arbustorum. The sequence goes on from OU744319.1 coordinate 23,670,217, forward strand.
AGGCGTAGAAGCTTTTTCTTCTTCCGTCTTCTAATCCGGTACTCCTCTTGCGATGCTCTTGTTTTCCGTTGCAGCGCTTTTTGGTATGCCTCGTCGGTTGCACGCTTGTCGTGCTCACACTCGCTATGACGCCACGGGTTTCTTGTCGGGGGTGGTTGGTAGCCTCCAACTTTCATTGATTGCTTATGGTTGTGACGTGCTACAGAGAAATTCTGGGAGTTTTGATGGCTGCAGCGCTACCAGTTCATCGCGATTGTGTGTTTTCCGACACGAAAATCGAGAATGTCGTCTGGCGTTGCCTATGACATTTTTACTTGAATCAACAAGTTGACGTACAGATATCTTGTCGAACGCGATTGTCAACATTTGTAGAAGAGTGTGTATATTTATTGGCGTCTACAGCAACTAATGACTCATTTTTAACATCGAAACAGATTATCGAAAATCGGAGTCAAGTGGAATCTTCTGTCTCGAAGATGCCCACGTTTTCTCTTTCAGGACAGTATTTAACCGAGTCTTAACTGCAATCGGACTTATGGTCTTGAGACTAAATAGACTGGATATAGTTCTATGCAGCTACGTTTCTAGCCTCCTTAGTTCCAAGTTGTCTCTCTGCCTACTGACATGCAATCAATTCAAATTATTCAGGTTCTCATGAATTTTTTCTAAAAAAATATTTCTAACGTCTACCTTTTGCATCACTGTGCCAATGACCGAGCGCAACTGTTGCAGGTCCCTGAATGCGATGAAGAACGCATTTGATGTCTCTAGAGTCAATCCTAAAGCTTAATCAAATCAAATGGATACAGGAGGAGGCGTTTCCCCCCATACCACCCACCCCAACCACTCATCGCTCACAACCGTTCACAATCACAGTTCAGGTGAACCTAGTTTTCACATTCGAACTACAATCGCCCTCGAGTGCTATTTTAATTTAACACAATCCAATCGGCTGGCCCCTGCGGATAATGTTCCACCAAACAGGATACACGTCCCTCCAACTCCATCAATTCCACTCAGTTGGTCGCGCGCTGCTTTCGCATCACAGCGCCAGCGAATGGTTATTGAAAATGATTACCATGGTGGAGTCCATGGATGCCCCAGCAGTTCGGAGCGTCCCCTCCTCGGGGATAATTGCTTAAATTATAGATGCGCGGAGGGAGCGGAGCGCCAGTCCCCCACGCCGAAGGAAGAAATGACCGACCGTAACGAGAAGCTAATCGCTGAATAATGAAGGAGATTTTTTGTTTTCGCATGGATTTTGTTTGTTTTCTAGGAAGGCATCCGAATGAACTTCGTTACTTCATTGCATCCGTTGGATGCCCTGAGAAATGGGTGTGATTTTGCATGCAAATCGACTTGTAAGGGCGGTCCGATTGGGCCGTGCCTCGGTAATGAGATGCATTTATGCATTAATGTAATCAGAATCCTTTATTGGCCCCGCTAGAGGGGGGGGCTCCTAATGCCGGGGAGCAGTAATTACGACAGAAGCCGGCAATCAGTTGACGCCTGTTATAAGTGCGCCCATAACTGAGCTTGATGTTGTTCGTAGATTACGCGCCATCAAGCGTCGGCGTCCTGCATAAATTAGGGAAGTGTGAGGAAGTGGTGGGGTCTTGTTAATCACATTAGGAGATGGGAGAGAGAATGTTTGAAGTCACAAGGCCATGGAGCTGGGGATGGAATGCTTACAGACATGTCGTAAGATTAGAGGGACGGGAGCGCAGTATTGAAAAGAATCAACTGTAATTCGGAATTCTAAGCTTGACTTCGGTCAAGGACTTAAAGGCGTTTTTTAACATTAAAGAAGCTCAAGCTGGACTTTCAGCAGATCTCCATCAAAACACAACCGTCTTAACAGTTAAAACTGGAACTACACAGGATGCGATGAAAACACTGGTGGGGGTTTGTATCCCTAGGACTCATTACATATCAGTGATCGAACATTTTTGCGGACGCCTCTTCTTGATGAGACTCTAAAATTTGGGCTACCATGCTCCACCCGTTGTTTGGTTGCAACAGGCTAAGAAGGTAGCTTCAGTGTGGAGAAGGAAGAGTAAGACGCGCCGGTTGTTGTATGCCTTACCTCTTCAGATCAAAAAATCAAAAAAATCTAGTGCATATACCTACTTAGCTTAGATAGAAGATAAAATAAAAGAGAAATGGGGGTTGTACGCCAACAGAAGATCAGAAGGAAAGTTTGCCAAAAACCTGTCTGACGGGAGTGGGTTTATTTAACTAAGCTGACTAAACTTAAAATATGTCTAGGCTTACCCTTCTTCTAGCCCAAACTGGCTTCAGTCAACCTATTTAAATCAATTCTGGGTCAACTGCTTTCTGATTGCCTGAATTTACTGGAACCTACCCACCATTCAATGGTGGCTTTGCCTATCTCCTTGGTCGAATTTCGGACGCTGGTGATTGAAGTCTGACATCATGCCACTGTATCTGCAAACGTTGTTTCAATGAAAGTAACAGTATAATGCCTTCGATGCTTTTCATTCGCTTTGAACTTAAGACGAGATTGAAGTCCTTTTTCTGACATTGGTTCCATCAGCTCCAAAGACATTCATTTAAACACTGTGTGCCGTACCAACGTTCATGACTTTAATGTGTAGAAATATCCTTGTGCACATAGGCCATCCTCCTAGGTCTTCATTGAAGGTAAGACAGGTTTCCAAATTTAGCCTTCTGTCAATTAGCAGGTTTCGCCACATATATTCGATTGACTCTAGATGTCGATGTAGAAAAAGTTTTTCTTCTGATCCATTCATATACTTCATTTAATGGTATATACTAAAGCAATAACATTATAAACACAAACGAGGTCAGAAAATTTGGTTAAGATGGAAATTTCGAAAATGGAAAGGTCTGGCCAGACCTGCTTATTGACGGAAGAGTTAAAGCACCAGTGGCCATTTTCTTTTAAGCCCCATTGTATCCCCACGTGAGTAATTCAATTTAGGAAGATTAATTCGAAAGCTAGTCAGACTGGTGTATGGCAGGCATCGTTTAGTCCATTATATATGTCTGAGCCTATACGGGCAGAGGGTGAGTAGGACAATCGAAGAGGAGATGTTAGGACCACTTCTCCTCTAGGCAGCTTCAAAAGTCGCTGTAGGAAAGGCATAGTCTTTGCGCGTGGAGGTCATAAAGCAGTATCCGATAATTATACCCCATTTTTGGGAGATCAGGCGACTTAATGTTTTTTTGGATCACGATGAGGTCAGAGTGTATTCATATTCCACTATCTGGCATTGATTTTCAGATCATAAAGATAAATGAGCTGTAATTTTTAAGTTTACGAGATATTCCATGAATCATCAGTCTAGTTGCGTGTTTAGCTTCAGAATTTCTTAGTTTATCTGTAGAGTATGGCACCCAGTTCAGAATCGTTCGGATATCTCGCTAAGAGACGCACGGTATTCGTTTACTATTTTTGAGTAAATTTATAGAAAATGACGCAAGTAATTCATTTGCTGCCAGGCTATCCGTAAAGGTACAGATGTCTAGGGCAGATATCACGTTCCACGGTAGCTTCGTTAGTCGTCATTACCGCCGTGATCAGGGAACGAACCCTTCATCTTGCATCTCTGTCAAAGTATAGGCTTCGCTGTACAACAGGTCGCTGATCCAAATCATATTGTACATTATAATAATATAATAGTAGTAATAATAATATGGGTCGCGGTACAACCCATAGAGGCCCAGGGCCTAGCTTCTCAGCAACCACACGTGTTCTGCATGCTATTGTTCTCGCACGAGTGGAAGGGACCTAGAGTTTTATGCCGAATCCGAACGGCTTTGTTTGAGAAGCTTTTTCTAGACAGGAAATACTCTTTGAGCATTGTCAGTGACTCGAAAGAGGTGGGGTCGTGAAAATTATTTGTGTCGTTCAGAGCTGGAATCGAACCTACGACGTCGAGGTTGGGGTCGACGCACATACCCACAACACCACGGGCCACCACATTTATACTGAAATGAAATGATCAGCTAAGGCAAGATGCAAAGTTATTTCCCTTGATAATGACGGTGCTATAGCGATATCTGCCAATTTTGTTTCTATATCCTTGATGAAAAATGTTTGGATTAATGAAGTCAGCGAAACGCTTTTCACCTCGCTATAGTTCGGGGTGGACCTGAGCTTCGACCGATAAAAGTCTCCTGCCTGTCCGATCTGTAGCTAGCTAACTTCCTTCATTTTCGCATGCATAGTTGCTTGAGGTCCCTTTCCACTTGCATTCGTCAACTGAGTCGCAGTCAAAGACTTTCCGAGAGCATTGGTTACCATACGGTCTACATAACCTAGCTATCTCAATGAATGGATCTTCACTCTTCTGGCGAAGTCAATGTCGCTGTAAAGTTCGTACAGTTAGTTGTTATATCTTTCCCTCATCTCACAATGTATGCAGATGGCACCGAAAATCACCAGAAGAAAACAACCAAGAGCCACTTAGTCCGCATTTGACAGAGTCCTGTTTGCTAGTAAAAAAGTCAGTGTCACATCATTGGCAACAAAGGGAACTAAATTAAGAACCAAGTTAGTAAGGCTTACACAGCCATGCTCAAATACGGGCATTGCTTTCTGCGAAAGTAACACAAACGAAGGTCAACTCGAAAAAAGGCCAACTTGCAAGAGAAGAAATACGGGTACTTATAGCGCTAGCCGTTTGTTTATTGCAAAACACTTTTTGAAGAAGCAGTCGTCCAATTCACCTGGTAACACAATCGGTCGATGTTCGCCTAAATATGGCTGTTCTCTGTAGTCAGCCAGTAGCACCGAACCCAACACAAGCCTCCCGTTAATCATACCAAAAAATGTCAGAGATTTTCAAACCTGCATCCCGTTTAAATTGAAATGAACAAAATAACTAAAAATCTGTAAATTTTCTTTCACGTACATATGCCATCGTCGCCCAGTGTAGAATACCCCAGTCAATGACGAAAAAAGCTTATTCCGCCACTCTCCCGTTTTCTCACTGCTCACCGTGCAAAGCTCACAACTGACTATTTCCACCGACCACAGTGTGCATGGCTGAACTCTCAAGTGCAGTGCATGAATGAAGGAAAACTCGCACCGCGGCGAAGGCAGGACAAACTCGTTTGCAGAGCATTCTCACCACACTTTCGCAACACTCTCACTCCCACAGTGTTGCCCACTTGGCCAGCGTGTTTGCATGTAAACAAAATCGACCGCTTTGCCCTGTCACGGAGTGCCGTGCCGTGCCGATGAAAAGCCGGAAAAAAAGAAACGAAGTGAAATGTGAAAATTATCGCTGAAAATTGTGGAAAACCCTCTCCGCATCGACTCTCCCGAAAACTTGCGAAGAGTCCGCCTGCCGCGAGAGACTGACACAAGAAGAGAGCTTGTGTGTGGGAAAATACCATCCCCTTTCTGCCCGCCACGGGAAAATCAACTCTTCAGCACGGTAGTGGAGTGTATTGCTTCTGTCTGGCTTTCGGACGGTTTTCATCGGTTTTTCTTTTGTGTGGCCGTCGTTTTTTTTTTGTTGTTCCTTTCGTCGGTTTTTCGTCTGCCACTGGCTGTGTGTGTTGCAAAATTCTGCACCTTTCGAGTGAGCACAGTTCAGTTGATTTGAAGTCTCCGGCAAAAATGGACGTGTGACGCGATTTTCACACTGAAAAGGGAAAACAAGAGAAGAAAGTAAATAAATACAAAAAAAAAAAAAATCGAAAAACGGAAAATCGGGAAAACCAAAAAAATAAATAAAAACAACCCTCTTCCCTTTTGCGGGCGCTCGTCGATTTTGTTTTCTTTCGATATTCGTTTAAGTTACAGTTTTCCGTACTATTTTCCTGCGAAAAAAAATATAGAGGAAAATCACTACTCTCTCTCACTACTACTGTTACTTGGGTTGCCCACAACCACTAGCGAAAAAGTTTTCTTCCTTCCGCCGCCGTGTCGCGCTGTGACAAATCCGCCGCATGTCAAACTTAAAAAAAATATATATGCTCTTTTGTTTCCTTTTTTTCGACTGTTTCTTCGCCCCGTGTGTCGGTGTGTAGTGTAGTGTAGTGTGTTTAATATTTTCTCGTATTTTGTTTTCCTTTTCTGTTCTCGTCGTTGTTGTTACTCGGCTGGTTTTCCATTCGTGTCGTCGTGTCGTCGTCGCGTAGATGTGTGTTGTATATTTGTTGTATTCTTCTGTTGTTTCTTTTTTTTTTACTCGGAAAATTCGTCATAACAGAAAAGAATTTCCCATTTATTCGCTCTAGTGGTCGATAGTATTCGTATCTCCGTGACAGCGACGAAGCTAAAAAATATCTCTTCTCTCGTACAACCTTCTTCATTCTGTAAATAGTGTAGTTTTGATAATTTGTAAATAAATTCAACCAAAAAAATAAAAAAAAAAATAGTTCACAAAAACCAACAAGAAAAAAATATAAATAATATTCAAGCAGTTTTTAGGAAATAAGCATTTTTTCTTCGAGTTATTTTTTAAATTATTGTAAAAAAATACGTAAAATTTCGCAAATCAAATAATTCGCTGAGTAGTTCATTGATAATCGCATAGTGCTTAAAATTAGACGGGAAAACATCAATCAATCAGTTCAATCGCCAATAGTTTAAATAAATTCAAATAAAAAATACATAAGCTTGCGTATAGTTTAAGGCAAACAGAAAATAAAAATAAATAATTAAAATCAAGGATAAGGGATTAACAATCGAATTCCACAAGCGAGACAAGCGGATTAATCACACAAACCTACACACCCCCTCTTCAAAGGACATACCATTGACAGGCGAAAATCGGTGTTGTTGTTGATTTCTTTTCATTCGTTCGTTCGTTCGTTCATTCGTTCGTTCTGCCCACTCAATCGAAAACGATTATCGTATCTGCAAGACCAATTATCCATTAAAACGAACGATTTTCAAAAACAAACAAAAAACAGAAAAAGTCGTAATAATAATTATCCCAATGCATTCGAATGGTCGTGCATGGATGACAACAAAAACAACACGAAGGATCACTGCTGCAACCATTACCGCTGCAGTAGGCTGAAAAGGGAATGTACAAGCGAATACAGAATAAATAGAAAACTCTACTCCTATTAAGCCCTCCTCATTGCCTGGCGGAACTGTGTGGCATTTCGAAAGGATTACAAGTCATTTTTTTGTTTTATTTTTTTCCTTTTTCGTAAATTATAATCAACTACTGTATGAGAAACGAGAGCAAGACCCGAAACTAAGGACAGAGGAAAACGGGGGTAGATACAGTCAGAAAGAAGAAAAAAATCAAGTAACAAGGATATTCCGCATGAAAGGGATTTTCTTTCATACACCGCGTCGTCGTTTCAATTCAAGTGAGTATGAGTGTGTGCAAAATCATATGCAAGTGAAGTGAGTAAAAGTCGGAATTTCATTTTTGGGGAAAAGTCATCGTGGCAGCGGTGCATGCACGGCATGAATGTGTCCTTTTTTGATTGATTTCAAATTTATTCTTTGAGTGAATTACTGTGTGCTGTTATTTGAGAGTGTTTCTTGTGTGAATGGGTTCTGTTGTGAAGTGGAATTATCTGCAATCCGTTTCATTAACGCGTCGAGGTGTAGAACACATGTCACATCTTAAAATGTCGTGAGGTATTTCCTGGGAAATGGTCTAAGTAGGGAACAATACCGAATGAGATGTCATCATTCACTTCAATCGACTGTAAGACAGTCAGTGCTGTTCAAATGAGTGTGAAAACGTTAAGGAATCAATTCTACATCGACTTACAAGTAATCTCATTTCGATTTCACTGTGAATTGACTATTCTTTTAAGAGAACACAGGGTGACCTGTTAAGAAAGATAGGCAAATAAATTGAAATAAAACAACAATAGTGGGCGATAAAAGAAAACCTTTTCTGGCCTTATTTTGAAACTGCATTCATACCTTTATGTGTATTATTGCACATCATTCAATCGGAAGTCTTGGCTTAGCTGACAGTACTTGAAGTAGTCGTACTAGCTACGATATGTGTAGTGTTGTTTCGGCCTTGAATGATGAACACAAGTTAAGGGGTGATTTTTTAAAAGCTATAGGAAAGTTTTTAAAAAAAGCGCATAAAATTCAGAAAAATGCATGGAATTCTTATTTAAATCGATAGTACGATCCATATAATTTAATGTTTGAAGATTGCGCCTCAAATGGTCCATCCGCTTAGTTCAATTTTGGCATACTTTTTCCAATATTTCGGCTGGTATCTCACGAATAAATGCTTCAATGTTGTCTTCCAATGCGTCAATTGAAGCGGGCTTGTCTGTATAGACATGAGCTTAGCCCCACAAAAAATAGTCTAAAGGCGTTAAATCGTACGATCTAGGCGGCCAATTGACCGGTCCCGACCGTCACCGAACTCGCCTCTCAATAAGTCCATTGTTGCGCGTGCTGTGTGGCATGTGGCACCATCTTGTTGGAACCACATATCATGCAAGTCAAGCTCTAGCATTTTGGGTAAAAAAAAGTTGGATATCAACTCACGGTAGCGCTCACCATTCACAATTACGTTACGATTCGCATCATCTTTGAAGAAGTACGGTCCAATGATGCCACTAGCCCATACGCCGCACCTAACTGTCTCTTTTTCTGGATAGATTGGTAGCTCTTGCAATGCTTCTAGCTCATATTTACTCCAAAACGCAAACGACAATTCTGCCTATTTACGTTCCCATTGATCCAAAAAATCCAAAAGCCATAAAATGGAAGAAGCGCGCGATGAACTTTCTTAACAGAGCACGCAGTTTCATAATAAAATTCAATAATTTGCAAGCGTTGTTCCTTTGTAAGACGATTCATGGTTAAATTATAGACCAAACTGAAGATGTTTGACAGGGAATCAAAACACGAAACCTGAGTCAGCTGTTTAAACCAGTGTTACCGAAAAGATAATAGCTATAAAATCACCCTTTAGACTAACGTAGACTAAAGATTTTTCGTAGTTCGAGCGATAAAAATTGAGTGCTGTAAGGTTGCACATTCGACAGACAGCTTGTTTTGTTTGATAACTCTGGCAGCCGCAGAAACTTATCAGCTATCATTGCTAAATATTTAAATAGCACTAAAATACACTGAAAGAGATTCCTTCATCAATCCTCTGCTAGGACGCAATTACAACAAAGGCAGATAGACATGAACTTTCATCAAAGTTGAGCGAAAATAAGCCAAAACCATGATCAGTTTTAAAAGTGTTCTCACAATTCCTTCTGAAAACTGTATCCAGTCTCCATCCCCAACTCACATTTATGTACGTAAAGAGCGATTGAATTCGGTCCCATTCAAGTCAACAAAAGTTAACGAACTCAACGTAGGTGAACGAAGCGGTCATTATTGTCTGAGTGTATCAGTTCTGTATACTTGATTGATTGTTTAAGTTGACAAGATTGTTTCCTAACTTGCGGTCGTCCACCTAGCATTGGATATTGTCTTCTCCATTCACCTTCTTTACAGACAGGTGGATATAACCGAGCTAAGAAGCATTAGTCTCACCGTCTTAATAACTTTGTCAAAAGCAACTGTTTTGTGGAATAGGATGGATTAGATCCGCATTAAAAACACAACAGGCTTACACTGTCCTAGGTACGACTGCTGCTTGCTGAGAGTTAACCACTTCAACCTCATCTAACATGAGATCGGTAGCACCGTTTTTTGGGCTTTGCCGTTGTAATGCATTCAGAGTTAAACATCCCTTGACGGTTGCATTAACGCAGCAGTGTGCTTCACGGAGCATTTCATTTCTACTCTATGCCACGAAGTTGTCCAAAGTACCGAGAGTGAAAGAAATTTGTTTAGCCTCGAAGAATATGGTCTGTCGATTTCCTTGTGGGAATCCTTGGTCTTTCCGAGAGATATTCGGTCCTGTTTGCAATTGTAGTAAATTATTTAGCCACGAACGGCAACAACTTGGCGCCAGCTGGAACGCCGAAACCCTTGTGAGACATCTATCGATCTGAGCTTTTGCAGAAGAACCTTAGGCTTATCGAAGAGCCTCGTCCTCATCCAAAATACTTAGGCTTTACGAGTAGGATCGGGATTCAGCAAGCGCCAAAGTCAGAGCAGATAGCTATTTCCATTGAAAATAGTGGTCAAGGAACAGCATGTCACATTCTGTACTGTGGTTTTCAACGAGTCGTTGAATTTCACTGAAGGAATTCGGGAACTGAGGATTGATAGTTCAATTGAGTAGGAACAAAGAAGAGGCCATGCGCCGATGTTCATATTACATATTGCCTTCGCCATATTACAATAATAACGATATGGGTGGCGCTACAGCCCAGAGAGGACCACGGCCCTAGCTTCTCAGCAACCACTCGTATTGTGCGCGCTATTGTTCATCCACGAGTGGAAGCGATCTACAGTTTTATGTCGACTCCGAACGGCAAAGTTTGAGAAGCTTTTTCTTGACAGGAAATACTCCTTGAGCATTGTCAGTGACTCGAAAGAGGTGGGCCGCGAAAATAATTTTTGTCGCCCAGAGCAGAAATCGAACCTACGACGTCGAGCTTGGGGGCGAAGGAGACACCCACAACGCCATGGGCCACCAACTTTGCCACATTATGTTGTCCTAAAGTATCGCTCGCTTATGCTGAACCTTGGTAGTCTGTGAGTAGTGAAGTCAAGCATGGCGTCAAATCCAACTTAGTGGTTCTAAGAACGACATTTGTTCCAACTCCCACCGAAGGTCACTAAATTTGGGTACCGATCGAGAGAACAAGAATAACATAGCGAATACAAGCTTCTTCTGGCTGTTGTAGGAGTTACTCGCTGTGTACTCGTAGAACTCAACGTTGGCCAGCTGCTTTTTCGAATAAATTGTTCACGTGGCCTGAATGCCACGACATCCGAAGCGTACCTTGAATACGGTTCTAGCAAGTAGGCAATCGCTTGACAGACACCTCAGCCTGGTTAAACCAAGCCTATCAAAATGCTTGGCACAGCGTAAGCACAGCCCCTGAAGACTCAGAGTTAGTGCAGAAGCTTCGCGTGGTCTGAAGATAACTCGTGCACTTTTACTGCCTTTATTGGAACTTGTGGACCACTAATCATTGATGGATGTCTTCAGTGTCTCATTCGGAGATCCATTTTTGGGTAGTTGCGACAGATGATGGATTTTGCTGACGGTTGGGGATCCTGATGTGACCACTGACCACTTCTTGACCGCTCATTGGGGATCCTGTCTGCGATGGGTCAAGCCAGAAAGATTACAAATTTCTGGTAAATTGACAACTCCCTTTCCTGTTGGAGGTGAAGCAAGAGCCGCAACTGTTGAGGAATGAAATTTTTAAGACAGCAGTTCTGTCTGGTCACACTGTTGTAGCTGTGTATGAGAGACATTCTCAGTGGTGACATGATGAATCAATAGACTCATGGCAGCTTGACTGTCAAATTGTATGCCTTGGCCGTTTTCTATCGTAATTTAGCTGTCTAAGGCCTTCTTAAGATTCAGAGCTCGTCCTCGACGCGGCGTTTGGGGTGAGACTGTGTAATTTTTCACGTTCTTCCTGCTGGGAGTGGCACGTCATGCAGTTTGCGAAATAGACTTTGAGGAGAGTGATGTATTCCATTCCAGATAAAATATGGGCTTGTGTCGAATAGAGGCTGTAAATGTGGTGAAACTGTTGGCCCATCCCAGACTGTAGCGTATTCAGCAGAGTCCACCAGGCTGCTGTTCCAATTCCTTTGTTGAAGGACAGATCTATGTGTGGGAGCAACGTGTGGGTGGACAACGATTTTTGGTCTAGACTAAACTCAACCGATTTCTTCTTCAAGTAATAAATAGTTCCTCCCACTCGATGCGCTTCGGAACTTTCTGTCGCGAACTACCGCCCCTTGTAACATTTCAGAAGCCTCTCAACTTACTCCTCCGTCTTGACATAATTTCACAACAATCGGCACCAGTCACATGTTACCACACGGCCACCGCGCCGCTCTGGAAAGAAACAACTTTTCGCCTCTGTTTGTTATCAAACTTCTTAGCATGCGACATTTGGCTAATCGTCTCCCTCGCCAGTCGCCACCCCGCCGGTACGGTACATCCCGTGTGTGTTGTTTGTGTCCTCTCCTCACTGGTGACTCAGGTTATTACACATTTTCTTAATAAACCCCAACCCAACCGGCTAAAAGTTCGCTGAAAAGTTAGTCCGCCTCATTACCGAGTTTGTTATTCACTCCTCGTCAAGGCAACACGGAGTGGGAAGAAAAGGCAAATTTTCAGCAAAAAATACAAGATTTTTAAGTGATTCCCCCGAATCCTCGACCGGGGGTAATGACATGACATCCCGACCCATTCCACTCCTCCCTTTGCCGAATATCGAAGATCAAACACTCAAAAGGTCGTTCAGCCTGAACGCACTCGGCTGGGGTAGCGTCGACTGTCAGTGGTGCGACAATCGGTGATGTCACTGGCAGTCGGATTGTCTCGGATGAAGCATTCTCAACTGGCATTTGACTGAAATAGGCAGTTAACTTTTATAACTCAATAAACAAGGGAATCGCTTTTATTTGTCCCCTGTCGGGCTGACGCGTATGCTGAGTCAACAGTCGGCTTGTTTCTAACATCATCTGGCACAGTTTCGTGCTGCGAATGCAAAAGGCAAACATCTCGCGTGGTTGGTGGGCGAGAAAGTCAGCTCGACAGGACAATGCGCGCAGATGTGTCATGCATTACAGGGCGAGATCATGGCCAGAGCGGTGACTAATTATGGTCGAGACACTAAGTGGCGGTTGGGTTAACTAAGAGAGTCGAATATGCATAGCTTCACATAAATCAGCGGTGTTGACAGTCAAGCGGCCATTAAAGCAATTTCGGCTAAGGACATCAAGTCAGAGCTAGTCGCAAGCTGTCACGAAGAGCTCAAGGTTCTTGGCTTGCAGCATTCCGTCACTCTATGCTGGTTCCCTGGTCACAAGGTTAGGTAGCGGCTGAACTTGCTAGGAAAGTGGCCGAATCCGACCATCCCATGTTTCCATCCACCCCTAGCTCAAGTCAAGAGTAAAGTGGACGGGAGAATTATGGAACCAGAAAATGAAAAGTGGGACTCTCTTCCCACATGTGAGGCCACTCGGTTATTATGGCCTAGATATAGAAGCGCCAAAATATCGTCATATTTCTAAAATGCAGCAAAAAGCAGCTGCTTATGGTTTATGGTTATGGCGCTAACTGGCCATAATCATCTGAAGTACAGTGAACTGAATATGGGACTTAACCATGACACCGTATGCAGAGGCTGTGGGGACGAAGATTTAGCATACCTCCGACTACTTTTGTCACTGCCATAGTCTGCATGTTGAGATGGAGAGACAGAAACACAACATCTGTAAAGCCGAGGCTCTCACAACAATCAACGTGAAGGACAGAAACGTACATCCCCATGGGCATCACAATTGGTCCAATAGGACCTAAGTGCTAAGTAACTCTCTGAGACTTGAGGTGGCGCTTCGGTCCGAGATGGACCTAGGCCTCAACGCACAATCGTCTCCAGCCAGCTCGTTCTTTAGCTGCCTCCAATTTCGCACGCATAGTTGGTTGAGTTCCGTTCCACGAGCCTCAACTGAGTCAAGGTCTTCCTCTACTGTGCAGTCCATCGGGAGTGGATTCGAAGTCTTTCTGACCGGAGCATTGATTCTAATCCGTTTTACATGACCCAACCGTCTCAATCGTTCGATCTGCGCTCTTCTGGTCGATATCATTAAACAGCTCTTACAGTTCGTCGTTACAAATATCCCCTCTTCAACTCACCATCGAAGCAGACGGAGAATTTTCCTGTCAAAACAATCAAGTCATAGTCCATGAGTCTGCGCCGTAGAGCAGGACAGGGGCTATTAGTCGAGACAGGGTCTTGTTTAGCACTTGCTTTCTTAGTTCAAAGAATCAGCAAGAGTTATTCTTCGTCTGATTGTAGATGTGGTTCCTTTATATCCTCAGCATCGACCGTGACTCTACTGCCACGTAGGTTCGGACTTTATACCCCTGACTGGTCAACCTTACCACTTGCCAGACTTCCTTACATCATTGCTGCAGTAGAATCCGTGTCCTCTCTGCTCCTCGTGAGAAGCCGGTGTTCGTCTCTCCTCTTCTGCTAGTAGAGCTCGCGAGCAACTCTTGTCCTTCTTTGCAGTGCCGCTCTATAGGTTTCTTGCTTGGATGCAATCGCCTGCCGATACTATTTGCCAAACCAGGTGTTTCGATATGATGGCAGAGTGACTTGGCATCTCTGATGGATTTTTGGTATTGTTGCCACAGGTCGTCTAAGGGGTTAAGGCTAAGGGAGAGACTATCGGAAAGAATTTGGCAAACTCTTGCGACTGTAGCTGGCTGACCTTCAACTTCCTCACAGTATTTCCTTGCCTTGGGAGTTATCCGCAACCTTACCTTTGCTACAGCAAGCTGGTGGTCCATGTCAATGCTGGGCCTTCAAAACCGTCGGACATCCTTGATGCTGGAGGAGTGCCTTCTCTTCTAGTCTATCGCGATTCGGTGATGAGGAGATCCTCACCCTTGTGAATATCAAGATGCGGGAACCCTGTACTAGCTATTACAACGTTTCTACTCCTAGGCTATACGTACCCACTGTACCACCAAAGACGCTTTTCCTTCCTAACTTTACGTTAAAATCGTCTAAGAGAATTTTAATGTCATAGCAAGGGCACTGCTCGTATTTTTTGTCCAAGAGCTCGTAGAAGCTGTCTTTGGCATTGTCATGTTTGTCCTTTGTGGACATGCGCGCATTTGAGGCTTATGTTGGCGAATATAGCCTTGATGCGAATAATCCTGAGCCGCTCGTTAACAGACTTGAATGATAAGACTTCTTACCTTCGTCTGCCTGCAACGACGAATCCGAAACAAGAGCTACTTTTGTCGCTTGTAGCAATCAACGAAGTCTGTATCGCAGTTTTTCGCCCTTCTTTTGTCCGGTCCATCCCATCGCACCTCGTGATTGGCGGTTATATCTGCTTTGTAGCAGTCTAGATCTTTGTCTGGTTGTTCGACTGTACGTGGCCTATGAAGGGACCTTACATTCCACGTACATATCCGAAGGTTGTTGTCCTTATTTCGTTTGCAAACTTCGTCATCAGTAATTCCATCCATTCCGAGAGACGTTTGCGGGCCAGTATCATTTTTTTAAGTCTTGGCCCGAGGCATTGTGGGTGTATGTGCCTACCACACTTGCAGCTACGTGTTCGTTGGTTCGATCCTTAGTACGAGCAAACTACTTTTTACGAATGAGTCACTGATGATCCTCCAAGAGGATAACTGTGTAGAACAGGATTCCCAAAATTGGCCGTTTGGAGTACCCACTACCACTTGGCTACCACTTGGAGGTAAAATGAGCAACACTGGGCATCGCCAGGTTGACGTCAATCAATGCCTACCCGATCCCCCGAACACCCATTTGCCATCTGACTTTCTGAGGACCGAAGAAGTTGACTTACAAGGGTGTGTGGAGCGAGCAACAGGTAGTCTAAAGCCCACGTTAATTTCACGGGTCTGAGTATCCGATCACGTTGAACTCACAAATCATCGTCGCGGTCGGCTCTGTCTCCAAACAACATGACGAAACACCTAAGGAGACTGAATAGAAACAGGTCTGCCCCTTTCAGACGCAGAGCGCCGACAAACCGGAGAATAACCTCTCACAAGTGGCTAAGAAAGAAAACCAAGAATGATTGCCTTCTTCACCAAATCTCCGGAGAAGCTGACTTACTTTTGATTAGGCCGCAAAGGCAGACACCTCAGCAACGATTAACCTCGACGTTGGTGATCAGTCTTGTGCCTGCTTCCGATTAGATTCGCTCTCTAAAACCCCTCGGGATGCGGGATGACCAGGGCCGAGGAATTGAACATAAATCGTTGCTTTTGACACATCAATTCGACCCTAATTCGCTCGTGCATCCACCGACGGTCCTACGGCCATTTGGCGTTCGAACAGACACACGCACGCATTTCAAGTGTTCGCAGGTCCTAGCTCCCCCGGGAAAAAAAATGGTGTGTGGGAGGGTGTGTGGGAGGGTGTGTGGGACGGTGTGTGGCCGATTGGTGGGGTGTTCTTCTCCCCCTGGTCTGTTAGTCCTTCGTGGGCGACTCTTTCTCAGATTGTCATGCGTTGACGTGGATTCGCTGCATGAATGAAACGATGACAAAGGTCGGCACACGACAGAGCCAGCCGGGCTGTGGTGTGTCCCGGTGTCAGGCGGTTGATCGGGGACCAAGCACACATACCTCATGTGGAAGTGGCCTCAATGAAGTTGTTTATTCGGTTTGAGAAAGGTCCGAGGGAATTCCCATTTTTTTGATGATAGATTGAGCTGACAGTGGGCGACCCTGATGTGACCACTGACCACTACTTGACCGCTTATTGGGGGGCTGTCTGCAAGCTAGAACGATTACAAATTTCTGGTGAATTGATGGTTCCTTTTCCTGCTGAAGGGAGTGTGTAGCAAGGCGTACCCCGGAAACTGCTTAGCAGAGATGGGCGGAAGTCTTATTTTCATTGAAGCGACTCAGAGTCGGGACAACCCTTTAGCGTCACATTGTCTAAACAGGGCCTGTGTGTAGCAAGAAGCGCTGTGTGTCACAGAAAAAAAAAACATCAATTTTCACCCTCAAGCCAGAGCTTAACTGCAACATTTTCCCACGAATTGCCTCCGCAGCGTCGGCAGTCAGCCGCACCGACAGCTGAGGCGAACAAGAAAATAGACGAGAAAAACTTTAAATCCTTGCACATTTGCATTCTCGATCCGTCAAGACCCGCCCCGTCCCTCGCCCGCTCATCTGAATTATTAAAACTTTAAAGTGTGTGTGCACACTCATCTGACAGAAGAACACTTGCCCAGGTGGAGTGGCACGGCTGAGATTCCTAAGCCGGGCGCACACCCTCGTGCAGCCTCCGAGGAGAGGCCTGACGCTACTACTACTGCTGCTGCTGCTGATGATGATGATGTTGATGAGATGGATGCCGATGGGCTCATGACGACGATGACGATGTGTGATGTAACAGCGTTGTTACGACGACTCCCGGTCGCTCGAATTGCCGTGCCACTGCTGTGTCGGTGTCGGCGTTGCCTTGCCTAATGGAGTCGAGTGTAATCATCGTCGCGCATCGGCGTGCCATGTAAATTATTTAGATTTTAATCTTCAACTGACTCCGTCTTTCATTCCCCTTCCCCGCCGTTCCGACGAGAAATTGCAAACTCCACCGATTCATCGGATGGGCAGAAGTTTTTGTTTTTTTAAATATTTAACTTTTTAATTCCAGAGCCGCCCCGACCTTCCGGCCATTGCCGGCACCCCTCGACCGGATCCGGCCGAAACGGCGGTCTCCCGATACATCACCGACCATCGCCGTCGCACCGGAACAAATGCCGATGAATTATTATTTTCGTCCAAACTGTCGCATCGTGTTGGGGGATGGTGGCGCCCGGCTCCCAGTTCGATCGCTTAAACATGCATAACTTCCGGTCGGGCGGGGCATGGATGCGGGTACGTGGCAAGTGGCAAGGTTACATCCACGTTCACCCCGTTCCATCGGTTCTTTTTCGTTCCTCCTAATTTGGCGACGGGTTGAAATTCATTTAACATGCAGCTTCATTTTTGGTCACACGGGGACGGGCTTGGGCGTGGAAGTCAACGTTTGCGTCACTTGTCATCACGTCACGTGGTAATTAGAAATTCGTTTTCGATAGACACTGCAGGCGGCTGCCTCGTGGGGGTGCCATGTTCGATTTCGGGGCCCCGTGAGAGGATGGATGACATTATGCGGTCATGTCGATGGATGCACTTTGTATGTGCGCCTCGTAATGATGCCGGCACATGGCGTTGTGGCTTCTGCGGCGCGCTCAACTCGTAATACTGTGGCGCGTTCGAGTGGTTTGTGCTTTAATCAATTAATCAATTGCAGATGCAAATTCGAAGGGATTTGCTGTACACGGGCGACGACTGCACACGGGTGCAATTGAGCGGGATATTGGCTGTGCTTCGATGGGGGAAAAAATAGAAAAGTGTTGTTTACAGTCTAGGAGCAAGCAAGCGGATCAAAATTTGAGTCGAAGAACAACTGCTCTGTCATCGGGTGTCTGCTGGCGGGGGATTTCGTGATGATGACAGAAATTAGGTCGTACCTATTCGAAATTGCTTGTGATGCTGCCCGCCTGAGTGAGAGATGATGAAAAGATGGTGAATTATTCTTGGCACACATTGCACCATTTCCACGCAAAGGATTATGCGTTTACACGCGGAAAACTGTGTCAGTTGGCTCGCGGCCCAAGCGACAATGTGATAATTGTGCACAACGTCTATTCGTCGCAAGGCCACATCGATTGGCCACTTTGATCGCTCGATATCGTTTACTGGCTTGCCTCAGAAAGTATCCGTTTTTCTAGGATTTTACTTATCTTTTACGTATCTTACTAAACAGAATGAACAACTGATGTAAAGAGAGTCTTAGTTTGATGGCAGGTCCACCATCACAATAACCTGGTTACGGATCGTTACCGCAGCCTATCGTCCAACGATTTTTATGTTTTTTTGTCCAAACTACACGAGTTGAACTTGCAGCCCTCACAGCAGCCAAATCGATGGGAAATAAACCGTTGAGAAATAAATTTGTGGGCATTTTATTCCCAGTTTTGGCACATTCATAATACCGCAACCTAACCACCAAATTAGCGACATTTTGAACAAGCACGATAGCGAACCATTGTGCGTCTTTTAGCATGACTGGGTCTTGCAGTGATCGTAAGCGACATTTACGTGTTTTCTAGTTCAGACAAAAAACAAAAGAAGCCTCTGCTGTGAAATGTTCATTTTGTCGCTAACGATAATTTGGCGGTTAAGGCGGGATATGTCGTAGGGTGGACACCTACGGTAGATCAATTATTAACATTAAAAAAACAGCGTAAGTTACAGTCTTTGCAGACAACACTACAAGTGTTATTGGGGTGATGCCAGCCAATATGCTCGAAGAGCTACTTGCCGCTGGACTCCCTTTTCGGATCTCGCAAGAATAGGAGTAGAACTTGTGTTTGAGCTATATTGCACAAGAAATAAAAATCATCCTTTTCCTCTATCAACTCCAAAAGCAACAGAAACTGCCCTAAGAAGCAAGAGAATGGTACCAAGGATCGATTGAATCAGAGGACATGCGATGGACATTTGCCATAAAGCCATAATTTACTCGGAACCAGATTGGTACTAATGATACATATTTGCATGATTAATTCTTTCGCTGTACCTATGAACATGGATGTGAGTCCTTATGACTTGCAAAGGTGCTGCAGGAGTTGAGGTAATGAGGTGACTTGCGGTCTGTACTAGAGATGTGCCAACCCGAAATATTCTTAACCGAGTTGGAATTAAAACAATTCGAGTTGCAACTCGAGTAACTCGGGTTGGCTCATGTGAGCAACTCGAGTTGACCCATTTCTAGACTCTCCTCTTCATCTATGCAAATTCTGTAGGAATCGCTGTATGGGACACCCATTCTGCGAGCGTCTATTCCAATTGCAAGGTGCTTGACATCGATGATTGTTTTGAGTCTTGTTGAATTTCTCTCTAACTCGAATTTTTTGCTTGCAATATTTTGGCATTCTCCTCAATTTTGCACACAAAAAAATCCTCCAAGTCGAACCAATTTTGATAACCCATGACAATTCAACTTAGAGAGAGTCCACTGTATTGCCTTTGAGACATAAGACATAGTCCTGGTCAAAATTTAGCAGAAATCAATGCTCGCCAACAAATAACAGGCATTGATGTATAAAATGAAGAGAACACTTTATGACAGTAAGGATATGTTTATTTTTTATTTTGCATCCAACTCCTGGGACAGGTCTCAGGTTGCCTCTTGTGGACAGTGGTGATGTTTTGCGTTTAGTTGAAGGACTTGCGTTTCGTCGATGTGGTGTGTTGTCTGCCGATAACCGACCCATGCAAAGCGTTAAGCGAACGCAGCCCGTTTCATTGACACAAGAGAACAGACTATGACTCACGGTAATTGTTTCTTTCCTTATTTCTTCACTTGTGTGCGCCAACGGCTTCCTGGTCGTCGTCTATTGTGGTGTCCTGCTGGGAAGGAGCCGAAGACTCTTCGGGCTGAAGCAGTGTAATTGTCTTTAGTTTTCTAAATGAAGAAAACTCGGCAAATGATGTGAGAACGGTGACGATTGCTTCGTCTCTATTGAAAAAAAAAGCTTTTTGAATTCAGCAGGATATCAAGGAGACGGGCTTAGGCGATCAATCACACTTTTGATCAAGTCATTGTTACCAAGAAAACAGAGTGTTGACTGGATTTGATCTTAACATCAACTTTGATCTGCTGCACTCCGTCAGAAAATTAATTTCCCTGCCTCCCACTGAGATGTGCACAACTTGTACCATCTCATCTTGCCATCTGCCAAGTTCAATCACCGTGATTGTGAATCGCGTTTCCAAAACATTCCATTGTCCATTCCCGAGATCTCATTCACATCAGCATAAATTCGACAAATCGAGGAGATTCTCTCACTCTTCTCGGATTCTGTGTTTTTTTATTTCATCTGCAAACCCACTCTGTCGTCGGACATAATAATCTTTGAAATTCATTATTTGTTTAGATTTCCCACGGCTGTCGTTGGAGAGGATTACGCACGCACCCGCGATCTCTTTGACAGCCACATGATCTTGGCTAAGTCAAGACACATGGGGTCGCGAATCGCGAATCGCGATCGCATTGTGCGCGGACGGGGCTAACGAATCTCTTGTCAGCGACTGTCTGTAATCGATGACGAAAATCATCGACTGTGTTGTGCGGCCGTTCTTGGGCGAGATGTCGTCGATATTTTTAGCATCGCACTGCTTCAAGCAAGACGCGCTCTCCACTGCCTGATGGGATACTTGACTTCGATAGTGGGCCGTGTGCGAGGGAGCGTTGTGGCTGTTGGCGGGCCGATCAGACGACGTCGTCGCTGTCGTTGTCGTTCATCAGGCGACGACTGTTCGTGGTCAAGAGGATAAGATTTGAATGACGACGACAACAGACGTCAAATTTATTAGCCATCGACTGGGGGGTTAGGAGCTCATTGAAGTTGTATCCAAGTGATTTCGCAGAAATCCCCGTCGGCTTGCAGTGCGCCGATTTCGAGGGCGACCCGACGGTGAAATGGGATGAAAGTGGATGCGGTACATTCATGGTTGGGGATTTCAATGCATAATTTCTTCTGGTTTTTTGAGTGACTGTGCCAGTGGAAGGGAAGGCATGCGAGCTATTCGAGTTTGGTTTGCAACAGAGGATGTTTCGGTCTTTATCTGTCGCTACAGTCTGGAGTGGGCCTGATCCTCAGCCAACAAGCCTCTCCACCTAGCCCGGTCTTGTGCTAGTTGTTTCCAGACATGCACGTTCAATTGATTGAAGTTTTTATCCAGCTGCGTGCGCCACCTTAGGCTTGGTCTTATATTAATGCCTTGTCCCGGGGCCCCGACTATCCGGGCCGGCGCATTTGTGTCCATTCGCTCTAAGTGACCTAGCCATTTGAGACGAAAGACTTGAGCTCGTTTGAACAGATCAATGTTGTTGTGCAGCCTGTACACTTCGGCGTTCAGTCTCCTTCTCCAAACACAGTCAGAAAATGCGGGACTAAATATAAGTCGAAGGATGCACATCTCGAAGCGACCAAGAATTACGCTTTATTTAGTGTCCACGCTTCTGCGCTATATAGTAGGACTGGGACTAGCAAGGATATCTTGGTTCTTCGAGAGACGGCTTTATTGATCAGTGGCCTTCCAAGTGCGAAAATACAGCGATTGGCCTGCGTGATCCCCCGTTTTGTAGCAGCGGTGGTGTCATTGCCTGTTTCAACTTCGGAGCCTTGGCAGGCAAGTGTTGTCACTATTTCAAACTTATAGCTGTTTACAGCGACGTTGGTTTTGGTGGACCTTTTCCGTGAACAGTATACACATTGTCTTACCCTCATTGACCGCACTCTCTCACTCACAAACGCTCCACTGACACGCAACGGCCGCGTTCTTTCGATGATACCAATGTGATTGCCATATGCGAGTAGTTGCACAAATTTGGGGAAGATGTGCTTCTGATTATGACGTCTGAGTTCCGCACGATCTTCTCGAGAATGATGTTAAATCGCATGACAGTGTGTTGTTTTGTCTAAGTCCCTTTCTGGCATCAAAGACCTCGGTACAATCTTTACCGACCCTCTACGGAGCATTGGACCTTCTCCATTGTCATTCTACAGAGACGGACGAGTCTTTCATGGATGCCAAGATTAGACAATGCGCTGTATATCTGGTCTCTATATAAATACGTCAAACGAGATCTTAAAGTCGAGGAATAGCTGGTGGGTATCAACTTGAAACTCTGTGATCTTTTCCAAGATCGGCAGTAATGTAAATATTTGGTGAATGGTGGAGTTTTGTAGCCTGAACCAGCACTGCTATTGACCAATCAGGCTGTTTTAGGCTTTCACACAGGAAGGCTTACGATCTTAACGAAATGTTCAGGCGACTCATCGCTTTATGATTGGCACAGTTTGAAGGATCTCCTTTCTTTAGGATCCGGCACACGATGTTGATATTCTATCTGATGTGCAAACATCCATTTGACACAATTTTACAGCTGCTTTGAAATGCTCGGCAGGCCGTCCATCGGTACCAGCAGCTTTGTTGGACTTTAGTTTTGCGATTGCCGCCGCAACTTAACTCAGGTCGGGAGGGCGGAGTTCTTGTCCATCATCGCCCATATTGGATGGATCGATCTAAAGCTAGAGAAACTTAATGGATGGCAAATAAGGCCCGAGTGTTGTAATGGTGCCAAGTATCTTATGTCGAACAGGAATGTTAACACACGGGTTGCTACACGGGAATGGTCAGCTGATGCCTGTGGCTATTAGAGGTTTAGGTTCTTCTAAGTATACAGGAAACAAGTCGAGAGCGTATTCACGTTGACGTACTAAAAGTAATTAACGTGAACTCTAGCAAAGACGCCTTCATTGCCAGCTTTACAATGGAATCTCCTAGAGCGATCTTGGTATCGTTGCCAGAGTATGGATCGTATGTCCTTTCTAGGAGTTCAGAAGTCATCCTTGCTGTGGTCATCTTTATCTATTGTTGCGGCATGGACTCAGATTAGGCTGAGAGTCGAATGTAGCTTTAATGCGGATAATTATGAGGCGCTTGCTCTTGTATTTAAAGCTTAAGACTTCTTGCCAAAGACCGGCTCGAACAACAGAACCGCATCTAAGCAAGTGCTGCATTGAATCTTTGTAGTTTGTAGCAATCGTAGTAATGTACGTCACAGTTCTCTATCCTCTTTTTGCCCGGCCCATTCCATCTCACGTCTTGAATGGCGGTGAAGTCTGCCTTATAGGCTTTTACGGCCTTCACAAGTTTACACAGTGGGGAAGTTAAACAAACGCACTACCCCTGAACCTTAAAGACCGAACTCTGGGTTCAACCCCCTGGACAAGGGACCTCTGCAAACATTGCGGTTCCAGTAAAGGCTATGTAGAGGGCGACACGAAGCGGCTGTATGATCTATGCATTTACTTCGTTGCTGGCATCTCGCCAGGTTGAGAGCAACCACCAACTTGACCCTGGATGCACAGGGCCATGTCCCCCTACTCTTACGTATAAATCAGGACTCAGCTGCGCGAAGACGTTAAAAAAGAATGAAAATCTAGAAGCAAATGCAAAATTCAAGGATAATTCGATTCGAGAGAAACTAAGACAAGGGAGACGTGAACGGCGACATGAGTCTAGCCAGGCTGCCTACGGAATCAACGCCTAAGACGGCCAGTCCGTGCAGAGCACATGGACAACACCGATTCAGCCCGAAGAGTCTTCGACTCCGAACCAGTGAGACAACGCATAGAGGATGACCACGAAGCCGATGGCGCACACGAGTGTAGAAGGATCTCAACCAACTTGGCGTGTGAAATTGGAGGCAGCTGGCTAAGGACTGGATAGGCTTTTTGGCTTAGGCTCAGGTTAATCCCAGATTGCGGCGCCATAAGAAGAAGAAGAAGATAACGACCGTGTTATCGGGAGGTAGCTGTAGAGGTCGTTTGGCTGAGGGCCAGGTTCATCCCGGTCTGTGGCGCCATACGAAGAAGAAGAGACGTGTCACATATAATTTCACGTCAGCACAAATGGTCGTAGGCACTACTGTGTATGAGATCGCGAGAATGGACGTTGGAATGCTCTGAAAATGAGATTGGTGATTGACCTTGACGGACTGCCTGCCGATATGGATCCCAATCGTCCAAGAGGATATTGGCCTTAAGAAGAAATGGAGGACATTCAAGACTAGCAGTGGCAGCAGGTAGAATGGCCGCATGCAGCCCACCGCATTGTCCTTCCATGTCGTGTCTGACAAATGCTCCCTCAGCTCGTACACCATACTTCCGACACGGCAAGTGCTCCTTTCGGAACAAA
Source organism: Eristalis arbustorum (assembly GCA_916610145.1). Classification (NCBI taxonomy): domain Eukaryota; kingdom Metazoa; phylum Arthropoda; class Insecta; order Diptera; family Syrphidae; genus Eristalis; species Eristalis arbustorum. Next base: position 23,694,639 of record OU744319.1, read on the forward strand.
TACCATCTGTCACCTGCCGCAACACCCACACAGTCCATCATGTGGCACATTTGCTGTCGCGATCGCTGGCGCAAATCAAAACGTTTATGCATCAGATAAGCGCAACGGATAGGCCCTCTTCTAATACAACAATTAATTTCGCATGAAGGCCGTCAAGTGAACGCAACTAGTTGTGCAAGTCCACCCACACCCCTCGATTTTTCATGTCACATGAAACAGTTTTATTTCGCATTACGAATGCGTTTCGGTGGCAGTCGCAATTTAAGATCGCAAATCTGAACTTGAGTAATGAGTTTTTCCGGCCGTGAAAATCGGTCCAAACATGAACCGAGCAACCACCTAACCCCACGTCCTACACACACACACACACACGACTTGCAGATGCTGTCGTGCAAGCCATAAATCTTGTGTCCACTATTCCCCCAACCCCTCGACAGCGCTGACGTCTCTGTAACTTCAAATGGAGGCCAAGCGATCAAGTCATGTTCCCGATACATCAGTTCACTTAATAACATCCACAAGCGAATGGCAACCAAAAACGAAAAAAAAGAAACACACAAATTGTTGTTCTATGACTTGTGATTGCTATCGAACGAAAATTGCATTAATTGCGCTCGCGGCTGGGTTTGGCAACCGGCGACGGGGGGTTGGCGCCCAAAAATAGAATCAAACAGGACCGAATTTCACTTGGCCGCTAGGAGGAGAGTAGTGCCTCCCCCCATTCCCACCACCACCCACTCACGCTCTCGCCCTCACGTTGTTGGCAACGAAGAATATTTGTAGCCCAAAGCAAATATTTGTGCGCCTCCTTCCAAAAATAGTTTCACTTTGCAGTTCATAATCCGCGAACAAGAACAGCCAACAGCCAACAGCCGCGAGTTGTAGTTTCGTGTTTTTCTTTCACTTGTGTTGTTTTGTGTGTGCCACCTCCACCCGCCGCACTGAACTGGGACACGACATGGTAATGACCACTAGATGGAACCGACGACGGACGACGTTTCGCAGAAAGCGAAGAAAGAACACGTCCTTAGCGTGGTGCTCGATGCGGTGGCCATGCGTCGTGCCTGATTAGGTGTCAAACGGGTGAAATTGGGGATTTACCCATTTGTCGTGTCCTTGCGGCAGGCACACTCACACACGTGTACACGCTAGTGCACTCAATTACACCATCGCATTGTCGCAGGCGTCGCGACAGAGATACTGCCACATCCACCGGAGCGGAGCATTTACTTGGAGCTCGAGTGATGGTGTGTGTCCCTGGGGCAGGACATTATTTTTAGTCGTCGTCGTTGTGTGAAGAAGAGTGGCGAACTTTGTGGCGCCAATAGTTTGGCTCCCCTCCCATGGCGTCCGCAGGGCAAACCAGCCGATTGTGATGACACAGCGCCAAAAGGCGAGCGTTGACTAATGTCGACCCCATAGTGCTGCTGCTGTTTAGCATGAAAATCCTAGTTGGGCAGCAGTGCTACCGCCGTCGTCGCCCATTTGTATTCTTCTCTTGGCGCAGTGAAGTTATTAAATGCCTTCAACATTTTCATGCTCGGGGACAGCGAAATGCCGGAGCGGCGCGGCACGGCGGCGTGGCAAGCACAAGGGTGGCGCTAAGTGGTGGACGGGGAATGGATGAATTTAACAATCGAAGGGGAAGGACTCGGTGTGTTCCTGCGGCTCTAATGGTTCTCCACTCAACTGGAATGGTGTGTGCGTCGTCTATTTTCTGCTGTTGATAATCCTTAGGCTGTTGTCATCGTTTCGCAGCCGGTGCCCAGCTGGTGGTTCCTCCTTCTCACTGAACGACGACGACGACGACGAGGACACGACGCAAATGGTTTAATGCGATAATATCCTCTGCGTCAGGGCCATTTGTTACAGCAGTAGCGAGCGTCAGAGAATGAGTATTTCTGGGATTCTGGGCGAATCAATGGATGGATAGTTTTGGGATTTTGGTGTGGTGTGGGAAAATCGATACAATCGATTGACTCGGCGGAGATTCCTGCTCTTGACCTGTCTCGCGGAGAGGAATCTGTGACCTTTCAACACGAGATGGGCGCCGTTAATGAACGAGTTCCAAAATCTACACCCGGGCGTGCAAAGGTTGAAAACTTTGCCCGCAAAAAGTAGGTCATTGACATCCGACACCACAATGTGGGCCTTCTTCGTTCTGCACACGAACCCACACCCAGGCCTAAAATCAAACACAAACAGGAACACAAGCCCAACCGAATAGAGTATTCCTTTCAGTCAAACGTCAATAATCGTAATGTTCGCTCCGTCGTTTTGCTGTTAGACTTTAAGTCAATTGGCCACGCCCCGGCACGGCACGGCCATGCATCATGTATCAGCCTGGGCACACACAAAACGTAGACGTGGTTAATTCCCTTTAAGCCAGCGGAGGAAGCATGGCATAATATGTTATCCTTTCTTTCACTAGCTCTGATTGATGACTTCCGTGGATGATACCGACTGGGGCCGGAGATGAGCCTCCGACCGGTGAACCTGACTCGTCGCACTGGCAAATGGAACACATGTTCTCCTGTGTCGAACGGATGTACGTACGAGCAGGATAAACAGGACGAAGGTGAATGCCAAGATGGATTTAGCAGGAATGACGGATTTGTACGTAATTGGCTTGTTTGCTGAGGACTACTCAATTACCGGATAACAGGATTGCCGGGCTGGTGTAAGATGCATAAGCCGGTGATGCTTGGTGTGCGAAGGGTGCGCAGGGCTTTCCGACACGAATCGAGTGGATTTCGTTTTCTGATTGATTTCTATTCATCGTGCCTTGTTGTGGGGGTGGTGGGTGGTGATTTACAGAACTTTTGTCAAGTCGGCAGGACTCTGGGTCCTCTTGCAATTGGGATGCCTTGGATGATGACGCGAATTCTCGACGAGTGCGCTTGATGCTGTTCGCTCTCTTAATTATGTCCGTCAAGCGCGTATCCTTGCCCGGTTGTGAACGTCGGGAGTGATCTCCGTTCGCAGTTAAGCATGTTTAGACGCCCTTTTCATGCACGTTTTCTTCTTCTTCGGTTGGCGCTACAGTCCGGGGTGGACCTGGGCCTCAACCAACATGTCTCTCCAGCTGCCTCCAGCTGCGCACACCAAAGGAGTTGAAGTCCTTTTCCACTTCTGTGCGCCATCTCGTGCTAGGACGTCCTTTGTTGCGCTGTCCTATTGAAGATTTATGCAAATCGTCATCCTCAATTCCCGCTCTCGACGCACATTCCACGGTATCACCATTCAGCACGGACAACGCTGCAACAGCCTGAAAATGTCAACCCTCCTAACCTGGTCTGCTGTGAACCACCTTTCTAGGCCCCGTCTCTTCCTTCCTTTCATTCAACAATTCACAACTTTTTTCCATTTTTGGACCTCCTCAAGGTTGACCAAATGTGCCCTTTTCATCCCACAACTCAGGCAAGCAATCGTCATCGAACACGGCAGGCCCGGCTACCCAACCATCCACCCGAATAATGTTCCCATATTTAGGGGAGCCAGGTGATGCGTGAAGAAAAAAAAAGAACTTCCCCAGTCTATGGCACCGAAGAAAGGTGAACACAACCCCTCGTCACAAATCACCGATTTGAATAGAATCGGCAGCAGTGTGCACGAGGAGCGGCAGGCGGAGTACCCTCTCTGGTGTGTTCCTCTGAAAGGACAAAGTTTACACATGAAAGTTTGTGCATCGGCCGCAGAGTGATCCTTTGAACACAATGCTTTGTGACTTTTGAATTGATGCGAAAGTTTGTCAACGCAACCGGGTGATAATCAGAGCAGCCAGACTGAGTTGGTAACTACGGAGCGAGTGATGGCTGTGAATGGTCGAAAATGAAGACTGACAGGGAGGTGGATTCAAATGACCAGCCGACGCTTGAAGTTGCCATTGCTATAGTTTCAGGGAGCATAGAGTGGAATTCGTTTGAGTTGATTCGGAAAAAAGGATGTAGTTGGGGAAAAAAGGTTTCAGAACAAAGCGATATGCTGTCATGTGAGTTTTACAACTTTGTGCGTGTAAAGAGCGACTAACAACACTAGGGGAAAGACGATGTTCTTTTCAGTTGTGAGGATGATATTCACGAGAGACGTCCATAAATTGTCTGTGAATCGGGGAAGGGGTAGGGGATTCTAGCGTTAAGCGAGGGAAAAACATTGTCATCGATAAAGGGTGCATTAAGGCGTTATCTTGGTCAGAGCGCTAAAAAATCGGCCGCGATAAGTTGGAAAGAGTCTGGAATCCCCGTAGTTTTAGACAAAACATGAAAACTCTTGTGATGAAGTAATAAAGCCTTTCCCAGAAACCATGTTGGGTTGGTAGGTAGTCAGGGTGTCTGCTTGCTAACTGTGTACCTTCTGTAGCCCGCCACTTCGTTCGCGTAAATACCAGTGGTTGGATAAATATTGCCACTATGTCCTACCTTGAAGATTAAGCTTACTTACTTACTTATCAGGCCGACGAACCATGAAGGATCTGAGCCTGAGCAATTGCTGCCTTCCATCGGTGACGGTCGTGGGCACCGTGCTGCGAGTCATCAAGGCCAAGCTATCTTGCATCCGCGATAACTTGCTCTCTGTACGCGAGGTTCGGTTTTCCTCTCCTTCTCGAACCAGCAGCCTCAGATTGGAAGACCCTCTTTGCTGGAGCGCTGTTGTCCATTCGCTCGATGTGGCCGAGCCAGTGTAGTGGACGGATTTTTGCCCTCCGGACTACATCCACATCCTTGTACAGCTCGTAGAAATCACGGTTGTTTCTTCTCCTTCATTCGCCTTCCTTGCAGACGGGGTCATATATCCGACGTAGAATTTTTCTATCAAAGGCAACAAGAATCAGCTCTGCGATCTTACTTAATGTCCAGCTTTCTGCTCCCTAAAGCAGGACCGGGTTTTGTTTGACTTTGGTCCTTCGAGTAAGGAGTTTCGAGCCCAGTTGAGGTAGACAAACTCCTTTACTACCTCGAAATTGTAGCTGTCGATTGTAACGTTCTGGCCTAGGTGGTGTGCGGAACGTTCTGCTCGTCAGCATATATTTTGTCTTGTCCTCGTTTACCTATAGACCAGCTCGTTTCGCCTATTCTTCAATTGCCGTGAAAGCTTCCACTACGGCACGTTGGGACCGAGCGATAATGTCGATGTCATCAGCTTATCCCAACAGCTGGACTGACTTGTTTAATCTTACTCTCTAATAAATGTTGTCAAAATCAAATTAAACTAATCGCGGTAAGACTCGCGAAGTTATCTTTCTTTTGATGATGCAAGTGATGTTGGCATGATGAGGACACTTTTGTCCACCATTAAGTATTTTTCATTAATAAAATATTTATTTGGACAACGATTGATATTATATTGATTAAACTCTTTCGAAAAAACCGTAATAAAGATTATAGCCTAAAGCCTAGATAAGCTAAACTGCAGTTAGACCTTTCTAGTCCATTGAGCGGTCACCATCTCACTTGTAAAAACCTGTTTTCCTCGTTGACCTTACAACGCTTCCTGTTTCTGGATTTATTGTTGATTATTTATTCGATCAATTCATAGCCATTCAGTGGCTGTAGGATAATGGACGAAATCCTAGATAGATCTTCGGGTAAAGTAATAGCTGCCTGGCAGTTCCGAGGTGGTCTTGTATAGAGCTTAGTCAATTGTGATGGATTCGTTCATTTGGACCCGTTCACACAAATGTATTGGTGTTTGCAATCCCACATCTACAAACCAATCAATGACATGCATAGCACTTTTGAAGATTCGTTCGACACCGTCACTTCGTTTGGAACGGTATGAACGAAAGAAACAATTCAATACTTTTGTGTCGTTCGTTCATATTAGTTGGTATTGTATTCTTTCGTTTGTTCATACCCTTCTGAGCACGTTTTAAATAAGAATTAAATAAGATTCGGCGTTCGTCATTTTTAATCAACCATTAATGGGGTGGGGTATCTGCTGATTCTATGCCAGTGACAAACTTGCCTCTTTCTGGATAGTTCATGGAATATTGTGTTGCTTGGAATACCCTTGAGGCAGGCAGGTCATAGCACAGAATAAGATCATTCGTCATCTACTTTAGACTTCTTGGTTGATTGCATTTCATAAGGTGTCTTATGGCCGCTCGACTGTAATATATGCATAAATCAAAATATTTTCCGTCTTTCGGACTCATTGTGGTGAGCTGCCTAAACAGCTGCAACTTCTGCCCGGAATACACTAAAACGTTTCCGTAGCCAAATTACCATGATGTACATCTATGGCGAACAGTCACAAGCTGTACAGTGTACATGGTCAAAGACGGACGTTTCCACTGCCAACACTTAAGCGTACACAGAAAAAAACATGGAGTCACTGGACAAGCTCGATAAAGACTGTTCCGTTTGATTACAACCCAAAGAGTCTTTGAATCCTACCCAGTGAAACAATGTAGCAGAGGACGAATAAATACAAAATATATTAGTAGGCCGCCCATTGTTGAGCCATATTTACTTTCAAGCCCATTTGACGCCTACGCTTATTTCAGAGAAGAAGAAGGGCACCAAGGGTGGCTTCTCCGAGATTGTGTTAGCTGGTGTCATTTGTTAGTTGAGACCCACGTTCACTCCAGACTGTAGCCCATGTTGCTGACAGAACTTATACTGCGTCGCCGTGTAACACTAAAGCATGTAATACTCAAGGCATAGACTACCTTGAGTAGGTTTTGTCAGCATCGTCATTCTCTTGAGGTATCGGCATCATGTCTAGGTCTCGAATCGAAAGTCAGTATTCTTCATCGATTGTGGAAATATTCTTCCGTGGAGCTATGAGCGATTATAGGAGCGCCATATTGAACTGTTTCGATGCTCGAAGCATGCTTGGGATGGATCAGGTTGCAAGCAAAGTGATTATTTAGTTTCTAATCGCCAGTCAATTCGCCCGCTAAAGCTTAGACCTTCCATGAGACCCAGGACATATAAGTAAGTGAAACCAACCCACGACGTGTTACTAGTCCGGGGAATGGCTCTCCTCAAAGTCGAGGGAAATGTTTTTTAGGCCAATTGCGACCACATTAGTAAAATGGGCCCGGGTCGTCAGGGGACCTATGAATGTAAATTCCCATGGCGCCCATTAGTCCCATGCTCGCCCAACATTCCACTCTTGGGCTGGTCATTTTTTTTATTTAAGAATAAACAAATGATGTAAGCCTACTAGTCTGTAGGGTGTTGGGGAATACAACTAGTAGTATTCAGTTTGCCAGGTTTAAGCAGAGGCTAGTTGTACCAGAATGACACAGGAGTCCCTGAAAACGTCTGGTTCTTTTTGGCAACGCGGTGGCGGCTGTGGCTTAAACCATACCAGCAAGGAGCTTGGCACAACTGTCTTGTATAGATTTGCGACTTTGAAATCTGATGAGTATTATGATTCAGATCAGCGTGGAGTCACATTCCAACAGGGTGCTGTGACCATAGAAGCAGTGTTGCACAGGCCTAAGGTATAAAATGAACTAAGTTTGAACTGGAGGCAAACTTAGTTCAGCGATTTCCTAGTAATTCCCACGGACAAGACAACAGCCAAGAGACTGGAGCGAGAGAGCGACAAAATATGCTTCAAATTCGGCCAAACAAACTTCTAAAAATTTAACCGTCAATGCAGGAGGTACGTCTAAAACTGCTGTAGAGGTTGAAGCGAAATATGTGGAAGCATGCCTCTTAATCTAGGGATTCCAAAAACCTTAATTAACAAGAAAAAAATATCAGGATTGAATCTACATAGTGAAGCCTATATTGTTGAGCATTATCAATTTGAAATAAATCCATTTTACACACCGGAGCTGTTTAAGCTAATCTCCATTGGGAAATGGATTGCTGCAAGGTTGGCCTTAGACCAAGCTGGTCACGTCTAGTGGTTACAGGAATCATCGAAGATCACTTTTAAGACTACTTTCTGCATCCAATCGCATCAAAAACTATATGTATCCGCCGTGCTCTAAAAAAATGTAAAAACAAAAAAAAACTTGAAAGTTGTCTGTTCCGTTGGTGGAGTGGATTGGTGCGTTGGTCACACTGTTTTTGATTGATTTTCTTATTTGAGTCTAGCTGAAGCTAAGCCTTCCTTCCTTCTTTATATGCAATGCCAGTTTTTTGTTTTCTTAGACATTCTTCCAGTCACATGACAGGCCTTTCTACTAGTCACTCAATGAATCTCAAGCGAACGATCGAAACCTGCAATATCTTCTGTAGGGATGTTTCTTATTGTGGGTCTAAAAATAAACATTGAGTTGAAATGGAGTGACCAGCTTGGGCAGGTTTTATGTTATATGCCCCATCCACAAAAAAGGCGATCCTACCTCCTGCAAGAGCTATAGAGGTATATCCCTGCTCAACGTCGTCTACAAGATCCTATCCAGTGTACTGTGTGAACGTCTAAAGCAGTTTTGCACCGCTAATCGGCACGTACCAGTGCGGCTTCCGGCCCGGTAAATCGACTATAGACCGCAATTCTTCACACTAAGGCAGATCCTGTAGAAGACCAGCGAGTTTCAAATTGATACTCACCATCTTTTCATCGATTTTAAAGCCGCATACGACAGCATTCATCGCAAGGAGCTATTCGAAGCGATGGCCAAATTCGGGATCCCGGAAAAAATTGATCCGGTTGTGTCGCACCACGCTAACACATACCCGATGCAGCGCGCAGTTCGAAAACCTCTGATCCGTTCGATACCTGCACCGGATTTCGGCAAGGAGATGCGCTTACGTGTGATTTCTTCATTTTGGTACTAGAGAAGATAGTGCGGCGGGCAAAAGTCAACACGAGTCAGTCCATCTGTTGGGATACGCTGATGACATCGACATTATCACGCGGTCCCAACTGCCGTAGTTGGAGCTTTCACGGTAATTAAAGAACAGGCGAAACGAGTTGGTCTAAAAGTCAAAGAGGACAAGACAAAATATATGCTGTCGAGCAAAAACGAAAACCCTTATTTTGCCAGTCCTGCTTTATGGAGCTGAAAGCTGGACGCTTAGCAAGACTGCAGAGCTGATTCTTGGTGCCTTCGAAAGAAAAATTCCATGCCGGATATATGGTCCCGTCTGCGAGCGAGGAAGGCGAACGGAGGATCTGTACAAGGAAGTGGATGGGGTCCGGAAGGCAAAAATCCGTCGACTACACTGGCTCGGCAACATCGAGCGAATTGACAACAACGCTCCAGCAATGAGGACCGGACCTCCGGTAGAGAGACCAAGTTATGGCGGGTGTAAGACAGCTTGGCCTTGATGACTGGAGGCAGCGTGCACAGTCACCGATGGAAGGCAGCAATTGCTCAGACTCGGACTTGCTCATGGGTCGTCGGCCTGATAAGTAAGTAAGTCTGCAGGTTTCAACCGCAAGACTGGGCGGAGTGGCTACTTGCCCTCTTGTCTAGGACAAATTGTAGTATGACGCCCCGACCTGAGCATTCAATGGTATGTGCCCCGCTTGTAGTCATCGACAATAAGGCAGAAGCTGAGCATGTCTAAACCATCTGGTCACTCTCACGGCGTAGCTCAGGCTCAGAGGAGTTGTAGGACCCTTGCCCATTGGCATACTCTTCACCAAAATGTGCCTACGACCTAATTAGTGCCACATTGTGTGGCTGTCTCATGCGCAAGCCTCTCGAATTCCAAAAAAAAACCCACCAACCTTCCTCTACAAATTGATATCAACAGCAGCAACACAAATTCATTTCCGCAGTCATTAAATCGTTATGAGGACTGCGCAACTCAAGTCATTCCAACTACTTGACACTTGACAGTTCACATTAGTCTGACGCAAGGCTGAGTCCGGGCAGCTCCCCCTCCCCCAAAGCCCCACCGGCACCAGTCGGCCGCCGTGGAGGGGATCACCTTGTCATTCGTTGTGCATGCAACCCGAAAATAGCGCTAAAGTCCAACACATTTTCGACATTTATCCCACCATGAGTTGCACCCATAATCGCCGACCCCCCTTCCCCGCCCCCAGCATGTGATCACTTGTAACGAAGCAAAACATGCAAAAGCCTAATAATTATAATAAAAATAATAGTAATCCAATAAATGTCGCAAAGCGTCGCCGGTACCTTGAGCATGTACCCTTGTGCGCGTACTTTTGCTCTGCATACACACCGTCGTCGTCTCGGTGGTCTCTATCGGCTCTGTGTTGCCTCCGAGCCGCACCGTCGTCGTCGTCCCGCTCCACCTTTGGTGTCGTCTTCGTTCTAGTCGTCGTCATTTCAGGTGTCATTGTGGCCTAATGCCCTCGGCCGTAAATCGTGCGCACCGGAGAAGCGTGTATCGCATTCCCTATGCCAGCCGAGCAACACCCCAGCCGCATGTTCCGTTTTAACAATATGGGTGACATTTCAAGGCAATCCATCCAATTGATGGCTGCAAAAACTACACCAGTCCAACGCCATGCCAGTTGCCACCCCTAAGTAAGTGTGCTCACACAGCCGCACACACCGCGACCGCGACGCTTCTATGTGGGGTATTGTGTCTCGCTTCGCCACCTGCCTCCGCCTCACGCGCGGGCCACATCCACACAGACACACGGTGAAAAGGAAAATATAATAAGTATTCCGCATTCAGTGTTTCCTCGATGACTTTCCTTCCGTTCTGCTTTTCATTCGTCCTCCAAAAGACGCTGCCGTTGTCGTCGTCGGCCGCAGTCATCCACGTTCTCATCGGTGTTCGTTGTGTGCCTAGTCGTCGTCGTCGTCGTCGCACACAATCACTTAACTTCATTTAGAGAGAGCAAAATGGGCCCGAATGGCGAAGAGGGAAAATTCACTGAATTACCATAAACTGTACATCACCTCATCACAATAGCCACCCGTCATTGTACGTCCCCACCCACCCCACCCCACCCCACACCACCCCTTTGGCACCACTAACCCATATAAATACAAAATTCAAGCCCTTAACTAGTGGAATGGTAGTCGCTTTGTTTTGCACCTCCCCTCCTTCAAAAAACCGTCAAGAGAAACAACCCCTCGGACTTGTACTTGAGTGGGAACCTCCTCTCTCTCTCCCTCCAGCCCACTGGTGTCGCTGACGCTTGGAATTAACAATGAAGTAGTTAGTCGCGTGAAAATGTCCCACCAACACGGCCAGCGGCGTTGGAGAATGAATGATAAATCCCATTTCCCAGCTGCCGCTGGTTGGCGTTGGCTCGCTTACTTACTTACTTACTTATCAGGCAGACGAACCATGAAGGGTCTGAGCCTGAGCAATTGCTGCCTTCCATCGGTGACGGTCCTGGGCACGCTGCTTCCAGTCATCAAGGCCAAGCTGTCTTGCATCCGCGATGACTTGGTCTTTATACCGGAGGTTCGGTCTTCCTCTCCTTCTCGAACCAGGAGGCTCGGATTCGAAGACCCTCTTTGCTGGAGCGTTGTTGTCCATTCGCTCGATGTGGCCGAGCCAGTGTAGTCGACGGATTTTTGCCTTCCGGACTACATCCACATCCTTGTACAGCTCGTAGAGTTCGCGGTTGTGTCTTCTCCTCCATTCGCCTTCCTCGCAGACGGGACCATATATCCGACGTAGAATTTTTCTTTCGAAGGCACCAAGAATCAGCTCTGCAGCCTTACTTAATGTCCAGCTTTCGGCTCCATAAAGTAGGACTGGCAGGATAAGGGTTTTGTAGAGCATGACTTTGGTCCTTCGAGTCAGGAGTTTCGAGCCCAGTTGTTTTGACAGACCGAAGTAGCATCGGTTGCCAAGGGCGATTCTACGTCGGATCTCCACTACGATGTCATTCGTGGAGTTTACATTTGCCCCGAGGTAGACAAACTCCTTTACTACCTCGAAATTGTAGCTGTCGATTGTAACGTTTTGGCCTAGGTGGTGTGCGGCGGATCGTTGTTTGCTCGACAGCATATATTTTGTTTTGTCCTCGTTGACCTTAAGACCAGCTCGTTTCGCCTGTTCCTCAATTGCCGTGAAAGCTTCCACGATGGCACGTTGGGACCGCGCGACAATGTCGATGTCATCCGCGTACCCCAACAGCTGGACTGACTTGTAGAAGATAGTGCCTTCCGTGTTGACTTTTGCCCGCCGCACTATCTTCTCCAGTACCAGATTGAAGAAATCACACGACAGCGCATCTCCTTGCCGAAATCCGGTGCAGGTTTCGAACGGTTCAGAGGTTTTTGAACCGAACTGCACGGTGCATCGCGTATGTGTTAGCGTGGTGCGACACAACCGGATCAGTTTTCCCGGGATCCCGAATTCAGCCATCGCTTCGAATAGCTCCTTGCGATGAATGCTGTCGTATGCGGCTTTAAAATCGATGAAAAGATGGTGAGTATCGATTTGAAACTCGCTGGTCTTCTCCAGGATCTGCCTTAGTGTGAAGATTTGGTCTGTAGTCGATTTGCCGGGCCGGAAGCCGCACTGGTACGTGCCGATTAGTGCGGTGCAAAACGGCTTTAGACGTTCACACAGTACGCTGGATAGGATCTTGTAGGCGACATTAAGCAGGGATATACCTCTGTAGTTCTTGCAGGAGGTAGGATCGCCTTTTTTGTGGATGGGGCATATGGAGCTGATATTCCAGTCGTCGGCGTTGGCTCGCTGGCGAACAGATTTGCCCGCCTTACTGCCGCGGAAGAGCGGGTGTGGAGGACTGCGAAATTGTTTATGAAAACAGCGAGGAACACAAAAAAAATCCAGCCACCAGCCCCTCGTGCAACCACTTCGCGGCGCGACTCGGCACAAAGATGACACACAAAGCGCTGTGCAATTTGCATGCAACCGCTTTGGGGATGCGTGCGTGTGCAGGAGCATGCATATAATGCGCTTAAGGCGGCCTAGGGGGTGGACGAGGAGCTGGTGTGACGGGTGTCAAATCAGGGTGAAATGTCGCGCTTCCGTTTCCTTTGTTTTTTTGGTGGTTCTTAGTCACAAGACGCTTGCTGAGGTCAAGTAAGTGCCCGCTGAGGAGTCATAGTTCTAAATACAATGGAAATGGAAATGGAAATGGAAACGATTGTGCGGTGAGTTGCGGCATTGTGAGTCGGGGAATCGATTACTTTGTGAAGGACGCTCGTGAGTGAGGGCGATTCTGAAATTCTTCTGGTATCAATAGGGCTCTTAAGCGGAAGATTAGAAGGGAGTTTCCTTTTTGAATGAGCAAGAGGACATAAGCTCCATGCCGAGGATGGCGACAATGACTTGACTGCCTGACAATGGTCACATGATTCGTTGGTTTCAGAAGGCATTTGCTTGTCTGCAGTATGATGCAGCACGTCGAGAACATTTGAATTAGGCCTGTGTGTAATTTGCACCCCTTCATGAGCAATCGGCCTGTGGCTGATTCGTAATCAGACGATGGAAGACTTGGGGTTGTTTCCATAATTTCTGATTATCGCCACTCCCCAACGCCTTAAGTGGAGCCGGCTGCGTTTCATCAAGTCTGAGCAGCATAAGCGCCGCGACGGTTACCCCTTGTCTCTAAGCAAACAAATTGAAGACGTGCTTAATATGTTCTTCTGTGTGTTGCTACAATTTGGCGTGAATCTCGACTACAACACAAATTTCGCACAAGGAGCCGATTGCAAGTCGTCAACAAAAAAGTGGTGAGTTCAACTCAGTGAATCGGTCTAAAAATAAATACAAAATCGGCGAATGATACATTTTATCGAGTGATTGGACAAAAAATCGTCGATTGCGAAGATGTTGGCGAAACGCTACCACTTCAGCCGGCCCACTTATGTATACACCATTGTCTCGAAGGTAAAGACTCTTTGTAGGAACAGAGTAGTCCATAGCATTGTATGATACGTGGATTCAGCATTTTTTGCCTGTACTATAAAGTGAAAAGTGTCTTTTAATCGACTTCCCACCACCGCAACATTTCTCTTGAAATGACATGGTGTGTCCTTATCCCCTCTAAGGCCGACTGATTAGACTCATTTCATTGAAGTTGCTGTAGATGTCGGGGTTGACTCGATCAAAGACTTCTGACACTTCTGACTGACAACTGAGGCCATAAAACTAGCAAGACTTATTCGGCGCCTCGGAACTGATGTTTTCTCAGCTTACTGCGGCGCTGAGCTATAGTCCTATTACCACGTAGTAAGGTGTACCTTTTGTGGCTTCCTGGTCATGTCGCGTCCGTTCTCGAAGATGCTTCATGAAGCTTCATTTGCAGCCGTTGGGTTGAAATGGCACATAGCCCTGCCAATCCCAGCAAAACCCTCGTCCAACCAGTTAACTATAATAATATATTATAGTTCCCCACAATTCTGCTCAATCGTTCAAACTTGACAGAAATGTCAAAACCGGATGGACGAACTGTACAGCTTGTCTCTCAGCACGATCCGTACCTCTTGTGTGTTTTTATTATCTGTGTGGATATCTGGTCCCATTTAATTGGTCTGAAAGCAAATGAATGAGGACCTATTTGACAGCAGGCGAAAGTGTTGGGGGCTCACTCCAAACAACTGAGAGGGTATTACGGAGACTTATCACCCAAAAATTAGCTTTGAGTTGACTTTAATGTCATTCAATGTCAATGCACGTCCGCACCAGCAGTTCAGTCTCGAGATTGCCATATCAGAAGGAAATCTCGTCAATCATCGTCTTGGTTGAAATTTGTTTTGAATGAATGTCCCCATACGAAAATCCCTAGAGAGAAGGACATCTTGACTCTGATCTGAAATGTACGAGTATGTGCGACACATACGAAGGGACGCTCGTGTTTAAGATGGCGTAAATGGATGCGTTCTAACTATAGAAAATTGTTTATTAAGGATCAAGTTTAGCTAATACTGCAATTACAACAAAAACACATCACAACTGGAATAAAGCTCTATGATTCATTGCCACGGTAGTAATTGACGAAATGGGAGCTGGCGGTCTATTGCTATAAGTTTCTTGCTCCTATGAGCCAAAAATTGTTTAAGTGCGGGAGCCACTATCACCATCTCCCTCTCTATCCTATTCTACCTGAGGAGGTCGTCCAGAATTTCGTTTTAAGATTTCTTAGTCACTCCAAAAGTATAGTGAACTGCTGCCTCTTATGCTCGCCATTCAACGCACAGACGAATGTCAGCTTATTCTGCAGTCACCCCCAGTTCCACTGACCATTTTTCATGTTGATAGAATGATGCGATCTTCCAGGAGTGTGTTCCAGATAGATTGGGAGAACTCAGCGAGACGTCAATGAGGCGCTGGCTAGTGTGGAAATGGAAGTGGCCGAAATGTGTCTGGTGGTGAATGAGGCCAGAACACTGTTTTCAAGAAAGGGCATGTAGCATCGGCGTCTTCGACAGAGCGTCACAAAGGGTATCTCGAGCTGGAGCTTCGAGGCAGTCCGCAGTGAACAGTAAGGATAACATTAGTCCTGAAACCAGGCGCAAAATAACTCTCGCCAACCGTTGTTTTTATGGTCGAAAGAAGGAGTTGAGTAATGGAGCTGTCTCTCGAACGACCAACTTGTTGGAGCTAGTTGGAGAGTCTTGTTGTTGTCAATGTCCACCCCGGACTGTAGCGCCATACAAGAAGAAGAAGAATGACGCCTGGTCTCTAGCCTGCACACACTAAAGCAACCGGCAATCGATGCATAGAAACTCGATAGATGAAGAGTTTCTAAAACTTCCCTTTTGAGTAACGAACAACGATTCTCTAGAATAGGCTTTAGTAAAGCAGTCTTCTTTAAAAGGTGCAACCAGCGGTTTGCTCACCAAATGCCATCAAAGGTAATATTCAGACCCTCGCCTTAGCTTTTCCAAGAACTGCTCCTTCTCATTCTTCTCCCTCGTCTCCTGCCAGATTTAGTCAAATCATCGTGAACCACTCCGAGCCTGTTGCCGACGCCCCACCGCCCCACCGCTTACCCATCGCACTCCTCCAGCTGCCACCACTTGACCTTCTCTCCTCCCACTCCTTGGTTCACTAAACCGTCGATCTTTCAACAGACCGACTCACCCTCGACTCCCATTAACCGCAGACTCAATCATCGGTGACTCACCCGCTCCGCAAGTCTGCAACCATCCCCCACTCTCACGTCCTTCAAGCGAGCCAAGGCAGAAAGGGGGAAAAATGAAAGAAAGGAAATAATTCTCCACCCCCCGTCGGGCGGACTTCCATCAAGCGACGCCACTTCAACTGTGACGAGCACAAGTGCCTCAATGAAATTGAAACCATCGAGGACATATCAATTTGCGGAACGACTGCGCCGCCATTAAGTGTCCTCCGGCTTAATCTCTCCTATTGATCCAACTTTTGGCCGTTTTTTGTCAATAATTCGCCGGCGGAGCATGATTTATCACGAGTCCCAACGGAAGTGCACCTACGCCGCCGCTGCCGCCGCCGCCAAGACGATGATTGCTTCCTTCATTGTGGTTTCCTTTTCTCTTTTTTGTGCTTTTCTGTTGCGTTGCTCTGTTGGTTAAATTGCTTCCGCCCACAACAGACGTCCCACTGAGCTTATTATGGCAACACAACAAATTAAAGCTCTCTCCGTGGGTGGATGGGGTGAAGTTGACCCAGTTCGTCCTCGGTCGCCGCCCAGCCTGTGGGTGGATGACACAGTTCGTGCAATGAAATGCAAACATTTGCATCGTGACCACCGAAGAGCCGAGATGGACACACGAGTGTCCAAGTATGAGGCACACGTCATTTGTCCTCCGACCACTGGGCGGCCCTTGCTGTGGTGTGCATTCGTTCTTGGTCTGGAGTTGCAGTCAGGACACTGGCAAATTTGACAGTAGACAAAGGATCTGATGCGAAAATGTGAATGCCTCGTGGTATTGGATGAGTTACTGCAACCAAATGCGGTGGTTTGTCTTTGCCCATGGACAGTCCTTTCGTCCTGCTAAGGGCTCTTTCATGAGGTTTCGGCTTTGGTTTCTGGACGGGCTCTGAAGGGTAATCCAGCAAAATGTAGAGATGCGAGAGTGGACAATCTGTTAAAAGCATTCGTCTCCAAATGTTTATTGAGTTCGAAATTTACACTTTCTACCGTAGTCGCTTATTCATCAACATCTTTCGAAATGTTGCCGATCTGTTGGTCCGGTTCTTCTGAAGAGCTTCGATGGCAAGTCGTCTGATTTAAGGGCGTTGCTATAGCGAAGCAGGTTTCTTTCGTATGCTCGTATTGTCTGGTGTTCAAACTTTGATTTTAACCATGTTCTGCGGAAGTCTATATTGCTCGTAATTTCAGAAGAGTCATCCTTGAAGCCTTCAGTCATACACTTTGGCATCCATTTTGGAGAAAGATCACATCACACATGTCGATAAGCTAGCATCAATTGCAGCTCTGTGAGACAATATTTCACTGACAGAGATACCAGCCAATGTGCTTGTAAAAGTGACTAAAAATCAGACACACCGTACAGTTACTTGGCTGCCACCCGCAAGATCTGAGCCTGAGCATTAGCTGCCTACCGTCATTGACGGTCTACTTCCAGTTAACAAGGCCAAACCGTCTTGCGTCCACGATGACTTGGTCTTTACATCGGAGATTCGAAGAAACCTTCTCAGCTGGAGCATTGATGTCCATCCATTGCAGAGCTCGAAGAGTTCACGGTTGAGTCATGCCTTCTATTTACCTTTCTCCAGAGAGGAATATGTTTCCCTATTGACCACCTAAGGGGACTACGCCCATTCCCGATTTCAAACTTTTGACAATTTTCAATCTGCTGGTAAATGAATATAAGTTATTTTTTAAACTTGTAACTTTGAATGCATATGTACCGAACAACGCTTACATGAGCACATATTTAGGTGGCGCCCGTGGCGTTGTGTGTCTCTAAGTTGACAAACTTGAACCTTCGGTATCTAGGAGCGATTCTTATCATCGTCATCAACATTTTCTAACACATGATGCACTAAAGGGGTTGCGTTGGTAAAGCACATACTAGAGATGTCCACGCCACTCTAACCTCTGCCATCGACCTAAAGTCATCAGGATTTATGCCCAGTCGTAACCAAGCTAAATTTTTTGAACTTGGTCCATCCACCTGCGTCTACCAAGGGACGTCTTCCTGATGGAGTCGCATTTAAGGTACGCCTCGGCAGACGTGATGACGGGGACTTTTGTGCCAAGTGTCCATACCATCGAAGCACAGCTCTAACCGTTCGGAGAAGTATGTGATCGATATGACTTCCCCACCTACTCACGTGTAGGTGTGATTCCTAGTACAACATAAGTAAATTTTCAAGGCACCACCTCTTTCAATTAACAAAGTTCAAGAATACCTATTCTCTATCTACTGTCTAGAAACAGATTCTCAAACTTTTCACGTGTGAGACAACAATAGCATAACACAAGTGGTTGCTGAGAAGGCGGCCCTGTGCGTCTTGTCGACCAAATCCGTCACAATTTTATGCATTTTTTCAATTTTCAACTGGCTCGTGGCGTTGTGGGTATGTGCGTCGACCCCAACCTCGACGTCGTAGGTTCGAGCACTGGTCTGTACTACAAAAATAATTTTCACGGCCCCGAGCCCTTCTCAAACGTTCGGCATACAACTGTAGGCTGAGTATAGAACGAGAAGCAAAGGCTGGGCCCTCTATGGGCTGAAGCGCCACCTACATTGTTATTATTATTTAACAAATGCTTAAATAATGGCATCCGATGTTTTCACCGAGAAGTGATTCCTTAAGAGAAATCTGTACAAATATGCCAATCCTTTCATCCTTGTAGTCCATGTTCCGTCCATGTGTGTTTTCGACTGCTTTGAGATCGATTCAGGCTTGTGGACTGCAGGGGGTTCCCTGTGGTATATCGTGCTTCGTTAAGTTTCCTCGTTTAATGATCTGTGTTTTGCGAGGACGACTGCATTTTTTTTACAACTGTAGGGGATAAAACTCTACTTGTGATAATGCTGATAGCGAGACATACCAGAAGGCGATGAGAAATCAAATAAAGAGAGTGGGCGTATTACCAGCTAAGAAGTAGAAAGGTATCACCACGTTACAAAGTTCTCTGGACTGAGTCCCTCAACAGATGTGATCGTGTAGTCTTTTCTGACTACTCTGGCAAAAATGTTACCCAGGTTATCGTTGAAATTTCATAGACAAATGAATAGTAAAACATAATTCAATTTCGTTTAATGACCTTTATTGATTCCACAAAAGTGACCGAGCGGATGAAGAACTGTCCCCGAACCATCTCCGACGCCGGTTTTTATAGCCGCCTGAACTTTAGACAAATTAATTTGGTTACGAAGCTGACGACATTCTGTCATTTTTAAGAGATCTTAGATCTCTGTGCAAACAAATTATTCTGGTGTTACAAAAGTTAGTCTCTATGCCGAATCTTGACTTGCTCATGGTTTTACGTGACGTTTGCTTCAAAACAGGACAACAGATCGATGATGTAGAAAATACTAAAAATGGACGAAAAGGTGGGTGTTTATTTCAAGGACCTCACTATTTCCCTCTTTTCGATACTCTGTGACCACTCTAGCATTATTTAGGCAGAAACAATTGGGATAGAACAAGCACTGTCCTGGCTGAAGAACAATGGAGTTTCCATGGTCAATGACTTTTTTAACTCAAACCTATCTCCTTAGCGTCTGTCTCTATTGAGATGGCTCAACATTTGAATAAACACCTCTTGTGGGTGCCGGAACCTACGTCAAAGATTGATCTGATGTTCTTCTTAGACGAAACAGACTGACGCTCAGCGTCATTATCGGTGTCTTAACCGGACACAGCCTAATTGGCATGCAAGGCAGCTGTAACGTGTGGAGGTAGAAAGATGAAGAGGAGGTAGAGACTATACATCACGTGCTCTAGCTAGTCGCAAGAACTCACGCCCATGAGGACTACTTTTTTCGGAATCGCAGCGAACTGAATGATGTCACTAGACCAACTGCTTTCAGGTCTAGGAATAAGACAAACCGCGTGGTAACACACTGGGTCTACGGGGCCCCAAGTGCGAACCGCAGCCAATGAGCCTTACCCAACCTAGTCAGGACGAAAAAGAATAAACATTGTGTGTTGATTGTATGATATGCAGATCGACACCCACCACCTATTTGTCGATTTCAAGGCCGCATATGACAGCGTGCATAGAGACGAGCTATACAGCGCCATGTCTAGTTTTGACATTTCTGCCAAACTCGTCAGGTTGTGCAGGATGACGATGGAGAACTCTCGCTGCTCCATCAAGGTCGGTAACGAATTCACCGAGACCTTCAATGTCAAAAAAGGTTTTAGGCAAGGCGACACGCTGTCATGTGACTTCTTTAACATCATACTTGAGAAGATCGTGCGAAACTCTAACATAAACACCCGAGGCACGATCTTCCATAAGTCCGTTCAACTGCTTGCTTGCTTGCGGACGACATTGACGTGATTGGACGAATACAGCGAGCCGTCAATGAGGCGTTTGCTGGCATTGAAGCGGAAGCGGCTAAAATGGGTCTAGCGGTAAACCAGGGCAAAACAAAGTACATGCTATCATCACGAAAGGACGCACAACATCGACGTCTCGGACAGAGCGTCATATTGGGCAGCAGAAACTTTGAGGTAGTCAAGGACTTCGTCTACCTAGGCTCCGGAGTAAATAGGGACAACAAAACCAGTACCGAGATCAAGCGCAGAATTACTCTTGCCAATCGCTGTTTCTTTGGGCTCAAGAGGCAATTGAGTAACAGAGCCATCTCTCGAAACACCAAATTGACCTTGTATAAAACCCTGATCATCCCAGGCCTGCTCTATGGCGCAGAGACATGGACGCTATTGAAAGCGGATGAAGAAGCTCTTGGTTGTTTTGAGAGAAAAGTTCTGCGTACGATCTTTGGTCCTGTTTGCGTTGATGGCGTTTGGAGGAGAAGGTTCAACCACGAACTATACGGGCTGTACAGCGGCATGCACCTAGTTAAGCGTCTTCGGATCCAACGATTAAGATGGCTAGGTCATGTAGAGCGAAGAGTCTTCGACACCGAGCCATTGGGAGAGCGCAACAGAGGACGTCCTCGCACACCCCGGACTGTAGCGCCAATCAAGAAGAAGAAGTGTTGATTGTATGCCTAGGGCTGTAGGTATACTCCTTAGGTAACCTATCAACTGGTGCTCAGAGGCTCATTCTGAGGAACCGGTTGTAGGCTAGCACCGGTTAGATTGTCTAGATCAAATTGGACTCAGCTCACTGGTCTAAGTGAACCATGGTCGCGAGGCAAACAAAAACTTACCAACGTACTGATCAGGTCTATGCTCCGTGAAGGGTCTGAGTGCAAGCTACAGTCACCTGCAATTAATTGAAGGAAACTCGGGGCACAAGTGTGCCAAGTCACCAAGACTGAACTGAGCAACTTGTTGAGGGGGTTATCCGCATGTCATGTGTTCAATTTAAGACACATTTGTCCGCCTTTTCTTCGTCTATTGCAGAGATTGTCTCAGAAAAGGAAAGGTTTCCTTAAGAATAAATCGAAAAGGCTAAGCTAAAGAGGTAACACCAATTTCATCAGAAACACCAAGAAGAGTCTGTGAACTCAAGGAAGACTGGAGCATTTCCACCATTTCAAATGGTTTTTAATAGAAATAAGACTTCCGGTACCCACCTGGCCAAGTTTCAACAGCACACTCGTTCCTACGGCGTGTCCGGAAGGAGAACCTTTTGTATGGCAGCCATAATCTCTTAGTACTGTAAGCGGCTCGAAAAAGGCGAAGCCGTTTATTGTGGAAGTAGTTCACGTCGGGAATTGAACCTAGACACCAAACCCAGACGTTGACACACCTACCCACTAGCCCCCGGCAGCTACTTCAACTAGATCGAACTCATAAAGCTCTGCAGACACTTCATCTAATTTTACGTGCTTTGGCTGTAATTCACTCACTGGTAATGGGGATAATCAGGAACACCGCCGGCAGGTAAGCACTTTCACGCGCAATCATGGAAGTTTATGTCTTCACAGTTCGTGTAATTGGGTGTCGGCGAGTGCGTTAAAGCGATTTATTGAGCACGTCCTCCTCGAGCCATGCTTTAGATGAGATTTGTTTCTAATTACCCACGTCGCAGCCTGCAGCTTTCGCGGCGTCATCGCCTGCCACGTGACACTTAACGATGCTTTCCTGCTGGTTGGAACTCCGGTCATAACTTCCAGAAATATCACTTTTCCTAGAAATGAGATTGGTCGCGTTGCCACCCAAGGCAATGTCCCCGAAGGATAACAACAAAACCCCCATCATTTGCCTTTCGATCCTGGGTTGACGATACCGGTCGCGCCATCCGTCCATGACACGTGAGCTCCCTCCCACAGCCAATATCCTGTGTGCCACCTCCCGAGATGACAACGACACAATTCCACCAGCATCCAACTAATTCCAGCAGATCCGCAACATTTCTCACGGTTACTCAAAAAACAAAAAAAAAAAAACAAGGAAAATCAAAAAAAAATCCGAAATGAGATGAAAAAGAACAAGGATCCGCGGCTATTCTCAGCTCAAGGTAAGCGTTTCCTCATTTAACCACAATATAACTCGGAACAATGCTCATCCCATGCAGGACGAGGTGGCTGGCTGCTGTCTTGGTATCTCCGGGCCCATCTTCGTCCGCCACCCCATCGGCTGTCCTTGGCATTTTTCCAAGCAAACAAAAATCAGCAAAAAGCAACGAAAAGAGGAAAAAAAAACAACACACCAGCGATGAAACAAAAAAAAGGGAGGAAAAAGTGAAAACCAGGCGGACCACTGCACGGCGAAGGCGAAGATGGCAATGGCAAGACGAACGAACATAACTCAATAAGGAGTATCGTGGGACGACGAAAGTCACAAATAATGGCAACAATAAGCCGGATGGCTCTGGAGGAGAAGTGAATTAGATGATGACGACCCACGACCGACGAGTCTCCTCCGCCTGTGCCGCCATGTTATCGACTTCCAGTCGACAATTATCGCCGAGGGCGGGAGGACGACCGGATCGCTTTGTTTTAAATTATTTCTCATCAATGCCCATAAATAAAGCGATGGGTGCCAGAGCGCCGGTTCAGTCCTCTCGCAACCGAAGGATAACCGGTTCAAGTGGAGTGAACAAGATGGCTTCGCCCCGGAATCCGGAGTGGGACACACAAAGAGGTTACTCTCTTGCACTAGGAGCGCTTTTGAGGTCACGTCAGGATGGGCACGGGCGGTGGAGCCTTTAAGGAGAACCAAAATAACAGCCGAACTGGGTTACTGCACTTGAAGGGCCACAGCAGAACAGCGCCGAGGCAGCGAGCCAAATTGAATTGAATCGCAAATATGGAAATTCCTCGAAAGCTGCTGGGCAACGGTGTGGTGGATGCTGCTCTCTGCCTTCAGACGGTATCGACCGGCGACGGACGCACGATTGGAAAAGTTTTGAAATCCCATTTCGGGCGGCGGCGGCTCGGTGCGGCGGCCTCCTTGAGGATTACTGAACGGGAATGCGATAAGGGATTAGATAAGCGCATTTTTTTGTTCGTCAAACTCGGTAATGAGGAAGTTTAAATCCACTTCTAGTGTGCTGCTCGTCCTTGGGGATGCTGTTGTCCATGGACTTTGAGTTGGATGGTGCTTGTAACGAGGGACTACTGTGATACGGGTTGCTGGCTGGACATTTCGGGCGGGCTTTTTTTTGTGCCTTGACTTTGGGGCTGTTTTGATGGACGACGATGTTTTTCGATCGCTGAATAGATGTTTTTTGTGTCAACAGCCAGTTCGTTTGCAAGTTGACTGTTTGGTTCGGTTCATGGAGAGGCGCCATCGTAGAGATCTAGTGGACGTGGAAAACGCCCTCAAAGTGTTATCGAACTGGACCAGGAAATGTGGCTAAAACTGAAATGGTACACTTTTCGAGAAGCCATACGATTCCCCAAATCTCACCAGCAAAACTCTACGGACTCAACTCTAATATCATTCTCGGATATAGCCGTATATCCTGACTTCATACTGAACAGGCAGCTTAGTTGGGCGCATGCACCAGCTCATCTGCAAGATATGGTCTGAGGAAAGCATGACGAGTGGAATCTCAGTATCGTTTGCTCGATCCACAAGAAAGGAGACCCCTTCAAATGCGCCAACTATCGAGGGATCAGTCTTCTAAACATCGCGTATAAGATCTTCTCTGCTGTTTTGTGTACCCGCCTGAAGCCGTTCATTAATAATCTGATAGGTCCTTATCAGTGTGGCTTCAGGCCAGGAAAGTCCACAACAGACCAAATCTTCACACTACGGCAGATCCTATAAAAGACCCAAGAAATGCAAATCGACACTCACCATCTGTTCGTCGATTTCAAGGCCGCATATGACAGCGTGCATAGAGAGAGCTATACAACGCCATGTCTAGTTTTGACATTCCTGTCAAACTCGTCAGGCTGTGCAGGATGACGATGGAGAACTCTCGCTGCTCCATCAAGGTCGGTAACGAACTCACCGAGACCTGCAATGTCAAAAAAGGTTTTAGACAAGGCGACGCGCTGTCATGTGATTTCTTTAACATCGTCCTGGAGAAGATCGTGCGAAACTCACACGCCAACACTAGAGGCACGATCTTCCAAAAGTCCGTGCAATTGTTAGTATACGCCGATGACATTGACGTGATTGGCAGAACTCAGCGAGCCGTCAGTGAGGCTTTTGCTAACATTGAAACGGAAGCGGCTAAAATGGGTCCGGCGGTGAATGAGGGCAAAACGAAGTATATGCTGTCCTCAAAAAAGGACAGACAACATCGACGTCTTGGACAGAGCGTCACAATGGGCAGCTATAACTTCGAGGTAGTCAAGGACTTCACTTACCTCGGCTCCGGAGTAAACTGTACTAATAACATCAGTACCGAGATCAAGCGTAGGATAACTCTTGCCAACCCCTGTTTCTTCGGGCTCAAGAGGCAATTGAGTAACAGAGCCGTCTCTCGAAGAACCAAGTTGACTCTATATAAGAGCCTGATCATCCCAGTCCTGCTATACGGCGCGGAGGCATGGACAATCTCGAAAGCGGATGAAGAAGTCCTTGGTCTCTTTGAGAGAAAAGTTCTACGCACGATCTTTGGTCCTGTTTGTGCTGACGGGTTCTGGAGGAGAAGATTCAATCACGAACTGTACGGGCTGTACAGCGACATGAGCCTAGTTAGGCGTCTACGGATCCAACGCCTACGGTGGCTAGGTCATGTAGAGCGTATGGACACCACAGCTCCGGCCCGAAGAATCTTCGAATCGGAACCTGTCGGGCAACGCAACAGAGGACGCCCGCGTTTAAGGTGGCGCACCCAAGTGGAGAAGGACCTCAACCAACTTGGTGTGCGAAACTGGAGACAGCTAACCGGGGATCGCGCAAGTTGGAGAGGCATGTTGGTTGAGGCCCAGGTCCACCCTGGACTGTAGCGCCACACAAAGAAGAAGAAGAAGAAGAAGAATTCAGCTTAGTTGGACGGAAAATTCGCTAGACGGAAAGAATAAACAACCAGCGTATGCAAAAAGGCATTACGTAGAAATTGGAGAATCAATCTCGGCAATCGCAATACTACTATATGGCCTAGAGAGTGGTGGAATGCGCTGAGTAAAGCTGATTAGACGTAAATTCTTAACAGTTTCAGTGTACATCAAGTGTGTCACAGGCGCAATTAGCGCATAACTAACCGTATCGCTAGAGACGATCTTGCACCTCACTGTTGCGGACATTTGTGACAGAATTTACAGCAAAATCGGTGTTGGGACTGAAAGCACTCTCGCAATAGTGATCAAGCACTGCTCAATCCATATGGTTGCCGATGTCGCACAAATCTACTTGCCCCCTAAACCGCATAAACAAAGCTTCCATGCTGATGAATGATGACCTTCAGTATATACTCGATTGGACACCTAAAAATTAACTTCGGTTGAGGGACCACAAGTCAAAAGTCATAACCAGAAGAAGATTGGGTTTATCTAGCTTTCCACCAATAAATTAGCACACATTTCTATAAAATACGTTGACTCTGCCAAAAACCTTGGACTTAGGTTAGGTTGTAGTGGCAGACTGCTAAGGCCAGTTACACTTAGGCCAGAGTATGCCCATTGTAATACAACGAGAATTGACTTTTCCTAACATCGGAACCAGTTGGTGCTTGTAGTGAAGCGATTTAGCTGACCTATGCTGGCGCTGTTTAGCTCATTGAGGTTGTTGAAGTAGTAGGCCCCTAGGTGTAGGAACCTACGACTAGTCAGAGAGCTCCAGAGCAGAACAAGCTTGGATTAATATTTTATAAAACTCTAATTTGGTTCACACACTTAAATGCCACTATTGCCAATGTTTATGGTAGGATACGTACTCTTTGGGAAACACAACATTTGCCTACCACACAGACAAAACTCTTATTGGTGAAAACTGTCCTTCTCCATATCTTGCAGTACAGACGGAAGCTAAATATTGGTAATAACAATCCAATGCTCCCAATGAAACAAGATCTGCGGTTGTACCTTCGACAATCTGCTTAAATTCAGGACGTTATGCCGCATGCACAAGATCATACAAACCAAAGAGCCTGACTATCTATCTAAAAAGCTTTGCCCTACTAGAAGCACCGTGCAACACCGTACAGGTATGTACATGTACTTCCTCTGCAAGCGACTTTTAAAGAACAGAAGATTGCTAAGTTAGTTCATCAGACTTCAAATGTCATGTCATAATGGCGCTCTGACCAGGAACTTCTGTTGTCCTTGTAATGATGCTATCTCGTCCCGGCATTACTCTACAAATTTAGGTTGCCAGCTTCGATGGCAGCTTGATTATGACATCAAAACATACATTTTTTTTTTCGGCAGGTTAAGTTGGTGTATTTGAGCTTGACGACACTCTTGAATAATACTGGCTGTCTGTAGGCTTTTGAAATGTTGAGGAATACTGAGAACACACACGCTGCAGTGTTCACGTAATCGAATTCTCATACGATGCAGAGCTTACGGTGACAAGGCCAGCAAGACAATATTGTCTGCAAAAAGAAGGGCCTTAAAATTTACTCCGCAAATTCAATTCCACGACTCGACTATATTATCTATGAAAAGGACAAATAGAGTTGGACATGAACGAGCACCTTTGCTTCACTTTTGTCTCCATGATGAACTGCCGAACTCCAATCCAAACTGCCGATATGGTGTCCAACTTGTTCTTTTGTGTCATGAATGACTCTTGCATGATTTCCAAGACGTCTTTATATTATTGCTACTAAGATCTTGTAACTTGCGACCCTCTCAGTCATGCGACTTTACACCACTCGATTGCTTCCTCTGGGGCTGCACTCAGTCCTTAGTCTAAACCAAACTCTTTTGACGAGCTCGACGCACAAATTCGAGACGCCGTTGCTACACTGTTTCTACGCTGTTTAAATATCCAGTTACTGTGCATCCAGCCAACAAACTTAATCGAACTAAGGACAATTCAACTTAAACGTCTTCATCCAACCTCTTCATCGCTTCATCACAACAGACTCGCCCAGCTCAAGCCCCAATCGGATTCAATTTCACAATGATTTAGTTCGTTGGCCTCTCTCGCTCGCCTCCAGAGATCCCCACCCCCGTTCCACAGATTACTTATACAATCGCGCTCCCACACCACCCACAGGCCACAGCACCAAGCAGCGACTAAGTGTGTGCCAACCGGCCTTAATTTGTCATCTGACGTCGCCGCGGTCCATTTGTCGGACGTTATGTCCACAAGCCGCTAGGGATTACCGTCATTAATCACATTCCGCTTTCATTTAAATTGACAAATGTCACCGGAGCACCAAGACTACATTATTCTCGTCAATGTCACACGCTCCCTCCGCTGCTGCGCCACCCAACCCAACCCATTTGATTACAAACACCTGCCTCTCATGTGTTTCTTCCATCCCGCGTGAGTGTGTGCCTGTGTGTGGAGTGGTTTTTTTTAGCAAATAACTTGTTAGCAACGAACGGCATTGGGGAGACAGAGCGCGAGCGACCAGAGTGGGGCCAAAAATAAATCACCGCCGAACGGCCTTAAGACATCCCCACGCAATACACAGCGCAGATGAGGTTCGCTTTCTGTTGTAGACGCCGGAGAATACGCGACCTACCTCGAGTATCGAAGCGACCAGCTGGGCTGCTCGGCGGTGGGGGTGGCACGTCCGGAGTGCATCTCTGATGGTTACACACGCACCGCTTCGCTTCGGGCGCGCTGATGACTCACGCTTCTGGAGACACACACAATCGATCGAGCGAGTCTGCGACGAACGCGCGACAGGCACTCCGTGACGTAAGTAATTCAAAAGAATTTTACTGCCGACGCTCGAGAGATTCTTGCGGTTCCTTGAAGTGACAAGTCCGGGGGTGGCTGCCGTGGGGCGCGGATGCTTGTAACGCTCTCGGGGGAATTGACATTCGCATGTTTATGGGCTGCTTATCCAAACGCCACCAGCCGGGTGTGTAAGACGATTCGCGATAAATTGAAGTGCTCGCCGTGTGGCGGGGTGGGCTTTCATAGGCGGCGCCGTTTCGGAGGGACAACAAGGTCGCATGGATGCGTCTTAAAGTCTGATGTATCTTTTTAAAGGAGAAGGCCTCCGGCCACAAAGGCACTCGCCTGCTTCCTCCACACGTGACACGCCACCACTCGAGTTCAATTTCCTTATTCCGTGTGCAGTGCATCCCGTCTCTGCAGTTCTCACTTGTACTTAATTAAGAAATAAGAAACTTGAGCACTCGAAGCACTTGACGAACGTCAAGGAGTTCAAATCTAGAACAAACACACACCCACAGAGCAGCAAACAACAGCAACGCCATTAGGGGAGCATCAACAAACATTTGTCTAATCCATCCAACGGCAGCACTCAGCACCACTCACCCGTGTACGTTTCATTCAGACAAAGGACATCCGTCTTTGTGTGCGGCTTTTGTTTTGCATATGCATCGTCGTCTTCCCGACAGATCCAACAACCAGAGGAACAGCCTTAAAGCACTGCCAACAATGCACTCAATGAGACACTCCTCGTGTACATCCTTTCGGTCGGGCGCTGTAAAGTGAACTCAGGTGTGCGCAGTGGCCCCTCTGGAGGCGGACCATGTAGACAGTCATCGCAATCGGATGGGAACTACGACAAAAGGACTCCAATACACGCCACACGAGCACGTTCCGATTTAAGTCCGCCGTCGGGCGCCATCTCAGCGTCTCTATTGTGAATCATCTGCTGGACGAGTTGGGGGGAGGCGAACATAATGCGGGAGGCTGAGCCGGCGAAACAAAAGCCGCTGCCAGGGTGGGGCTCCACTGGGGTCAGTGAGAAATCGAGTTAAGGAACTGATCCTGTTTGGGACAGGTGTGCGTTTGTCAAGACGATAGCCATAAATTCTCTTGCGAAGGCACCTGCAAGTGAATGGAGAGGACGTGGAGACAGCAATCGATATCGAAGCTGGACGAGGAAGGGAGTTGTTAGGTCCTCAACAAGGACAATGGAGGCGGCTGGTCGGATGAATCTCACAGCGGTGGTAGGAGATGCATATCCAGTTGTGACTTGCACGGCTGCCCGTGAGCCTGGATTGTACAAAAACTGCCGACAACTCGTGCTGGCTATTCGATGCACATCAGTCAAATCGACTTTTGGGGCAAAAAACCAACCAAACAAACAGAAAAATCCATCTCCCCTGGCAGTGTCACTCCAGATTTGTCTGCACTTCACTCATGGATCCGAATTCGAATCCAATTCCAGGGACCCCATTACGCACTTCATCTGCCATTGGTTTTCCACTAGATTTGTTTTGATGCCAGCCAACGCTGCTGAGCATCAGATCCCGAAGAGCATGTAAACATGAGGAGTGACAGCCAAGGACTTTGTGCATTCGAGAGATGGCTCTGTGCTCTGGTTTGTGTATTCAGAGGTTTTTTTCTTTCTTTCGTTTTGCTTGTTTTTCAATTCACCACAAGCCACACGAAGTGTCTGTGTACGTCGATGACATTCAAAGGACATTCACATAAACACGCAGGACAACTGGATGCGGGATGGGAAATGTGTTTAAGGACAACGGCAAACATTGTCGTTGGTCGGTGAAGTAACTGCGGCGGGGGTAGTGGGGGAGTGGGAAAATTTCGATTTTCGCATGGTTCGACGAACTGGAAGGATCTAGTGATGCTCCCGCCATCGCCTTGTGCACAATCGAATTTATAAACCCTTGAATGGGGAAGCGTTAATTATTGCCTTTCAGTTGGTGGTCTCGCGTAGCGTCTGAGTGTGGCACTTGGTGTGAATGGCTTCGGAAAACAATGAGTGCGACGATGTTCGACTGTTTTGCATAGTCAGTGCGTGTAAATGTTTGGTTGGGAGTTGAACATGAGAGGAAGAGAGGACTTCACTTCAGTTTAGCTTAGAAATGGCGCCCCAATGTGGACTCTTCTTTATCTATGTGTCGTCGAATCTAAATTGGGTATAGCTGGGTTCACAGCGATGAGAATTCCCTTTGAAATTG
Source organism: Eristalis arbustorum (assembly GCA_916610145.1). Classification (NCBI taxonomy): domain Eukaryota; kingdom Metazoa; phylum Arthropoda; class Insecta; order Diptera; family Syrphidae; genus Eristalis; species Eristalis arbustorum. The sequence goes on from OU744319.1 coordinate 23,724,988, forward strand.
ATGCACGATAAGTGGCACTTAGGAACATGGCAACACCCAAGCGATGGCTTACTGGAGAGAGAGAACAAAAAGGCCAGGAATCGTTACAATACTGCTCGTCTAAAATGGATTTAACGACATCTAGAGACGACACGTTTATATGACCGTCACTGTGGTATCAGAGGGTTCCATTTTAGGGCCCCGATTCTTAAGGAATTTCGACTATGAAATGAAATGTTGCTGCTCCGACGGAAATTGTGGTACGGCGTACAGTTCGTGATAGAGCCTTATGATCCAGTAAAAATCCACCTGGACTCTCCAAATACTCGACGTAGAACTTTTCTTTCGAATTCAAACTTCTGATAATAGGCTGGCTTTAGGTTCCATACTGGTTTCGGAGGGCGTTCTTGGAAAAAAGAGTGCAGGCCCAAGTTGCTTGAGAAACTGGTTATCTAGCTTGATCTTGGGTCGATGGCTTTTTTGGGCCCACTTTTGTCTCGGGGAAAGCAAATCGTTCAGCTACCTCAAAATGTTCGTAACGTACTGTCCAATGTAGGGATCGACAAGTCAGAACTTACGTGACAGAAAATATTTAGATTTTTTGATGAAACGCTACGTGAGCTTCAACAACGAAGAGGTGGGCAAAATAACGAAACTCACCCGCGTTACCCAAAAATTGGGCTGCTACGTACAAGATGGAGCCTTGTTGATAACCCCCAGTTTTGCTATTTTCTCCAACAAAGGACTGAAGACAAGAACAAGATGTTTTAGACGAATTTTTTAAAAATGGTGCCTACAGACAGCTTGATGCTCGGCACGAATCATTTTTATTCTGGCTTCAGACGTCATGACCAAACTGTCTTGCGTCCGCCATGAGTTAGTCTTAATAACGGACTCATCTTCCTCTGTAAACAGAAGTGCTCGATATGGCGGCGCAAGTGTAGTCTAGGGGTCTTATCGCGTTTGGACTTCTCCTCCATTCCTCTTCCACGCAGACGGGTATGGAATGTTAAACTTTTCTCTCACCAAGTACCAAGAAACAAGTCTACCCTTCTGTTCGTCGTCCAGCTCTTGGTTCTTTACGAATCTTAGAAGGGATGAAGTAGGCTCCAAGTTGTTTAGGACAACTGATGACGCAATAGTTGTCACGTGACTTGGCTTCGGATTCCCACAAGAATGGCGCATTTGAGTCCAATCCTTTTTTCCGAGAACGACAAACCTCTCAACATCCTTAAGATCATACCTCTTAGTCGTGACGTGGAGCCAATGTAGGGTTTAAACAATCTGTACTTGGGCGCGACTTTCTCGTCTACTATGAGGACATCTGATTTCACCAGTTTGTCAATCGCCTTCTGAGCTTCATCAGTGAAAAGCTAGAAAACGTGTCAATGCCATCCTCTTAACCCTAAGGTTGGACTGATTTGAAACAAGGCCAGCCCTACTGTCTTTAGTACCAGACTAAATGCACTGTCATCTGCTAAATTTTGCAGACATCCGGTAAAGGCTCAGGACTTCTTAAGCCAATAATATACCATAGTATAGTTTGAGCTACAACCCGTAGTGTGCCATGGACAAGCGTCTGAGAAGCCACTTGTGTTGTCCATGCCACAATTTTTTCACGTGACTTTTGTTCTCTGCTCGATACGGAATTTAAAAAACACAAACGTTTTATTTTATTTAAGTGATCTTATTATTGAGCTTAATAACGCTGCTTCACCTTTATTTATAGTATATATGTCACATTTATCCTCCGTTGCTGGCATTGGTATGGGTACAACTTCGGGCATGGACATATATGTAACTCGTGTTGAAGGGACCTGCAGTTTTATGCCAATTCTAAATGGCCAAGTTTGAGAGGCTTTTAGTAGGCAGTTTTACTTTTCGAGCATTGTCAGTGATTCGAAACAGGGCCGTGAAAATTATTTTTGTCATTACCAGGATTCGATTCGAAGTCCCAGTACGTGTAGTCCGACGAACATATCCACAACGCCACGGGCTACGACTTCTTTAAGATCCAAAAGTTAATATCCATGTCACGTTTGATCTTCGATTCACTATTACTTCCTTGACATCGAAGGTCTCTTAACGAATCGAAGCTTTCGACTCAATGCTATCTTGAAGGCCAACTTGATAGCCTTTCTTTTTCTACCTTGCCATTGTGTCCTACTTATAAGGTCGGCTGAGGATTTGGAATACTTGCTTGGACGTTTGGCACTGCCTAGGTCTATGTGGTCGTGATGGCGTGTAAAACCTTTCTATTCGACTTTGCCAAGAGCAAGCGTTCGTACTTACGGATTTCAATCTCTCTAGTCACTGCCATCGACACAGAAATGGCCGAATGTTTAAAGTGAGCCCTCAGACAGGCTGATAATAGACATGGATCGCTGCGGATAGTATTTTGATTTGGATTTCTCATTCTTCGTCTATTCGCCGTTGACATTAAGACGAGCTCGTTTCGCTTGCTCATAAATCGCAGGTTAAGATTAAACTTCGGCACGATGGTGACGCACAACGATGTCTGTCTCCGTAGCCCAACATGTAGAAGATTATGCCTTCCGTGATTACGAAGCTGCCCGCCGTGGTAACGTTTCCGCACCAGGTTGAAGAAATCCCCCTACAACGCAGCTCCTTGCACTTCTGTGGTGCACTTTTAAAATTTGCTGGAAAGTCTTCTAGCCGTACTGTCTAGTGCATGGCGTCTTTGTCAGCGTATTGAAACGATTCGATTTTTTTAAATTCGAGTTATAGCCATGGTGTCGAATATGTCCTTGCAATGACTGTTGACACAAAAAAACCCTTTATTCAAATCAAACAAACCATCAAAGTGAAGCAAAATATCAACTGTGAACCATCATTGATTTTAATTAGAACCGCAGCAGATTTTCCATGTCCTCCAAAGCATTTACTTCATCGAATAAAACATGCGTTTATGTGCAATTGTTGGATGCCTTTCAACTGCCCCCGCCCTGCTGCCAGTATCGTGTGTGAAAATATCACAGTTCACATTGCTTTATGAAGCGAAGGGCATTTTGCAGAACATGTTCAGTTCTCGTTTTTCTTTTACTGCGGGTCATTGCCGCGACGACTAGGAATTTAATTTCATCGTAAACTCATTTATGAGACACTTTATTGCAGACTTTTCATGGTGTCGATATAATTGAAGTGATATATGGCTTGACCCATAAAATTCGAGTTGGCCCCGCGTCGCCGGCTTCGCTGGCGACTGTTGCTTCATTCGACGGGGTAATTGCTTAGCGCGAAGTCCTGTCGTCTTGGTGGTCTTGGTCTGTGAACAGAAGAAATTAAACTGCTCCTCCATAAAAATCAAAAACACTGGACTGGTCGGGTGTAATTGTGATGGGGAACGCGTGGGATTCTAAAAGTGCCCTTTGTCAATTGGATTTTTAAATTTGTGTAACGCCAGTCGTTTTTACATTCCAAGAGCACACTCGCAAAGCGTTGTCCTTCTTTGCGCCATGTCGTCGTTGTCCGAGGCTCTCTCGTAACAATCTAAATTTTTCCGTGGACGGGTTGTTAGCCCCTCGCACAACCGCACGGGAATCGCTTCATGCATTAGTTCACCTCACGACAGGTGTGGTCAACTTGGTCTATGCATCGACAGGGATCGTTGTTGGCACCCCGCCAGGTTGAGAGCGATCAACAACTTTGCCCTGTGATCACAGACCCTGCCCCTCAGTTGCCAGAGCCTACGAAGAGCAACTAAGTGAGAGACTCTCCGGTAGGCCCACGTCGAAGGTCAACGCCAACGATATGTGGTTGCATTGACGCTCGACCATTAAAGGGGTAACAGAATCCACCCTAGGGTACCTACCACCCCCGGCACGAAACCCGTGGTATGATGGCGAGTGTGAGCAGAAGAAACTGGCAACCGACGAGGCATACCAAAAAGCGCTGCAACGGAAAACAAGAGCAGTGCAGGAGAAGTGCCGGAATAGAAGGAGGCAGGAGAAGAAATGTCTACACCTAAAGAAAATGTCTCTCGCAACCTTCCAGCTCAAGGATATTGCAGAGTCTAGGGACAACAAAAACAAAATTCGAGAATTTTTTTAAAAGCGCTAGAAAAGCACCCAGGCTCTTCGAAATTGGCAGGCTAACCCAATTACGGACCCACAGGGAATGGTGGATGTGTTTAAGCACCACTTCCAATAGCTGCTTAGAGAGAGTGTTAGGGAACCAGAAAATCCCATCGCCAGTCGACGAAGTAGTCCGCCTATCTAGCTTTGAAGAAGACGGCACAGAGATTAAAAGGCTGAAGAACAACAGATCTTTAGAGCCCTTCAAGCAGGTGTCAATGTTCTGGTAGGGAGCATGCACCAGATCACATAAGAATTTGGGACGACGAAAGCATGCCCGTCGACTGGAATATCAGCTCCATCCACAAAAAAGGCTATCCTACATCGTGCAACAACTACAGAAGTATATTCCTGCTCAACGTCGCCTTCAAGATCCTATCAAGCGTACTGTGTGAACGTCTAAAGCCGTTGTACATCGCACTAATCGGCACGTACCAGTGCGGCTTCCGGCCCAACAAATCGACTATAGACCAAATCTTCACACTAAGGCAGATCCTGGAGAAGACCAGCGAGTTTCAAATCGACACTCACTACCTTTTTATCAACTTTAAAGCCGCATACGATATCATTCATCGCAAGGAGTTATTCGAAGTGGTTGATTTCAAGATCCCGGGAAAATTGATCTGCTTATGTCGAGTTCACAAGTTGGCTTATTTCATGGTTGTATGATATATGTTCCGATGTAATGCACTGCTCGGTAGTTGCAGTGATATGTCTGCCTCGCTGATGTCCATATCAGATCCTTGTCTGGCCAATTTGTAGTCTCTTTTGCTAGATTCGACTAAGCTGTGGTCCCACCTTGTGGCGTCTGATGGACATCAGTGATGACAGCCTTTGATTTCATTGTCTGTTCTGGCTGTCTACAAAGAAGGTGACATCCGATGGTGTGATAATGGTTTCTTGTAAAAGTTCGGCTGTTTTCTTTATTGCCAGGATCTCTGGGAGTCTGAATGATCCCTTTTTATGCAGAGTGTCCGAGTACAGTCCGGCACTTATTATACCTTATGCCCATTTGTGACTGGAGTTCTTTAACCGCTCGTGCCTATGAAAGGGTGATCTGAGCGCAGACACAGTACACCTAATCCAGGAAACATATAAATGGAAGTGTAATGTCTGCGATTCAGTCGTCCACTCAGCTTAGAAGGCAGCTAAGTGTCTGAGTGGATCGCAATTTTTATATCCTGCTCTGATTGCAGTTTGTGCCCGTCAAGGGCTTGTAACCGAACCGACGCGCCCGGACGATAACGATATACGGTTGGCGAATGCGAGCGCGATTTGCGAGACAGTGCACTGAACGATAAGTGGATACGGATATCATGCGTGAAAAAATAAACAATCACGGGACGACTCGATAAGTACCGACGCGCCCGAGACATTACTGGCAGCGTACCTGAAAAGAGAAAGGCCCTACCTACCTCAAAGGCGCCTGTTTGGGCCCTTGAGGGTTCCCCTACCTATCTTCAAGGACACCTGTTCGGGTCCTGAAGGCCTATCTTAATAAAATATACATATCCTAGCCTATATTCCTACCTATCTGTGCAACCCTACTTATCCTAAATGCATGCACACTCAAAAAAAAACATAAACCTAACCGAGTCAAAACGAACAACCGACGGATACCGACGCGGAGCGCTCGTATCGCAATCTGCTGCAAGTCTCTGCAAGTCATTAGTCTGCTGCCTTTCTCAAGGACGCTTGTGTGGGAGCTAAAGGAGTAAATGAAGCAAAATATCGATTAAGGAGTTAAATGTACGCGAAGAAAATGAGCTCTTGTCATTAAACCCGATTAAAAGCTTTAAAATAAAAGAATACAGTGGCCTGCTCATCTTGTGCAAAAGCTGCTAACTCTTTCGATGTCCCTGCACTGCCAACGCCTCCTAAATCAAGCACTACCACTACCACAACTACTACTCCTACTACTACTACTACTACTACTACTACTACTCCTACTACCACTACTCCTACTACCACTACTCCTACTACTACTACTACTTCTACTACAAAACTACTACTAAACGGACAATTAACCTTGTCCGCTACTCACTCATGCTCAAGGTCTCATCCACTACCATAGGCACAATTGGCTAGTAACAACCGAAGCGCCACATGGGTAGACAAGCCAGAGCCGAGGAGCTACGAGCAACCCAACCCCTCGATCGAGCTTCGAATTGCCTCCGAACTGCCATTAAATAGATTAATAGTTCTGAAGGACCGACGATAGCGACGAAAAAGGGTTGAGCCTCTGTACTACGTTCGATAAAATATAATACATGTATACATGCTGGCTCACCGTAGACCTTGTTACCGGCGTGGCGCTGCTTAATTTTCCTGCTCAAGTGCTTGTTTGTATAAAAAAAGACGAACTACAACTACAAATTCTAAACTACGACTACGACAGAGAAATATCCTTGTCTGTTGCTCACTCACGCCCGTACGCTCATCCACGACCATAGGCATAATCGGCGAATAACAAGCCAAAGTGCCACATGGGCAGACAAGGTGCAAGCGGAGGAGCTAAGACAAGTCCAAGCCCAATCAATCTACCGAGCGATGAATACCTTCGAACTGCCAAACAAAAAATCATAGTTCTGAAAGACCAATCGCGCGCATAAGGCTACGAGCCTCTGTACTACAATACAAAATACGAAACTAAAGTCTAGAGAACAAATAAGATAAGAAAGAAATGTGTAAGCAAGCACTGAGCAGGCATGATGATGTACCTGAAAGGAGAAGAGCAAAGGGAAGAGGAAGCCCTGAAAAGATAAGAGCAAACCTGAAACGAGAAGAGAAGAGTGAAAGCCCTGCCTAACCTCAAAACACCTGTTCGGGCCCTGAGGAGTCCCCTACCTAGCCTCAAGGACACCTGTTCGGGTCCCGAGGGGGTTAATGGAAAATATGACATTTTGATAGAAAAAAGCTAAGTATTCACAGATGCCTGAAACCGAACCGAATTCATGCTATGATGGATATGTGTATGTGTTGTGTAGAAGGAATAAGAAACAAATATAAGAAAATATTAAAAATTTGCCTTGGCATACCCATGTGCACATAATACTCAGCTGCCCCTTGTTGCTAGGCTTCGATGGGTCGCTCGTGGCGATTGGTTAGCCGCTGGTGGGCATTTTTGGGCCGCTTGTGGCCATTGATGGGCCGTTTGTGGCCATTGGTGTCTGCTTACGAACCGATAACCGAACCGAACCGTAATCCATGGGCAGAGGTGGCCCGTTTTAAAACGCTGTTTTACGGAAACACAGGCATATCGACGGAGTGGTTGTGTGGAAGGGTGGCAATTAAAAACGACGGACGATGCAAGAATGTGCCCCACCTCCCACAACAACACAAAGAGGCCTTCTCAAGATTCGCTTGAGCACATATTTCTGGTCGCTCCAATGTGGAATGCGCCACCGCGTTAAGGGTAGAGAGAGAGAGAGACAAGAGACTCAGGCGGGAGTCCGCGTCGGTATGCATGTCCGTACCGACATGCCATTACCCGAGCATGGTTCAATAGGCGGTCCACATCACACATGCATACCAATAACTTCGATCAAGGGTCAAGCACAAAAAAACAAATAAAAAACTTTGGTTGGTGGGTGCCACTTCTCGAAACGCGACAAGGAACTTGCACTCGCGACGAATGATACAAGAACACACAAAAAAAAGATCGCAACAAGTTTCGAACACACGGCCTTCTTCCCCACATCCAAGAAGTTGCAACGCATCAGTCAATTCGCCCCACATAAGTCAAGGTGCATCAGTTCGGTGGTCGTAGGCGCTCCATACAAGTTGGTCATCCTTCCCAACTGTCATATGGTCCATCGCACAAAAACTGGGAGAGCAGGAGGAGAGCGGGAGTGGTCTCAGAGGGGAGGGGCTGGAGAGAGGAATAGGAGAGGGTAACACTTCACAACAAAAAAAAAAAATCGAAAAAAAAAATCACTCCCGATGTGCACCCCGCGACGGTCACCAACGCACTGTGATCTCTCCCCGGGCGGGGCACTCTTATATAGCCTTGGTCACCTCTCCGGTCGGCGCTAAAATTTTAAAATTTTTTCCACATTTTGTTTGTTTTTCCCTCAATTTTCTTAGTTTTTTGTATTTTTTTATGGTTTTTGGTGATTAGTGCTTTTTGCGGAAAAAGGGAGAGGTTGTCTGTGACGCGATCTTTTGTTTAAGGAGTTTTCTAAGCCGACTTTAAACGATTTTTTCGAAGCTTAAATCCCACTTTTGCACATTTTTGGGCTCTTTTAAAATGTTTTTGCTTTGATTTCAAAATAATTCAGCGATAGGAGCTTGCCGCTGGCGACAGACATATTATGAATCACTTTGAGAGCCGTTGGAAGGGATCAGAGATGCCACAACTGATCTTCTCTGATGGTTTTCAGAGTTAATCTTCCAACTGCCAAAGCCGTCATATTAGGTCTACCTATGACCTGTGTATATGGTACCTCATGTTCCAGTCGATGAAGTAGTCCTCCCACCTAGCTTTGAAGAAGACAGCACGGCTTTTAAGAGGCTGAAAAATAACAAGGCCGCAGGCTCACATGGCATGGGAGCAATGTACTTGTAGCGAGCATGCACCGGCTCATCGAATTTGGGAGGACGAAAGCATGCCCTTCCGGACTACACGAAAGCATGCCCTAACGGACTACACTAGCAAAGAGAGTCTTCGATTCCGAGACTCCTGTTTCGAGAAGGAGAGGAAGATTGAACGTGCTTTATTAGGCCCTGGCCCTCTACGAGTTGTAGTGTCACCCATCTTATTACTACCACTTCAATAAGCGTACCAAGGTCGGAAGCAGCTCCACTTAACTTTGGACACTCTTTTCTCAAATCGTGATTCACATTTCATTACATAGCTAATCTAAATTTTGAATGGCTGAAAATGGATAGCAATACGCCCTAGTTGTGGTTCTTAATGCCACGCACTGATGACTGGTTACAACCTGAAACCTATGTCTGCTCCACAATCGCGAGTCACACTCGCTGCCACACTTAATGTGCGTAAATGTTTCGCAATGCTTAACTGTCGCATTAGCGATGATGAATTTAAAATTCATACATGTCAAATCACTGCCTTCAGCCAGGAGTGTCTGGGGCGTTTTCATTTATCGTCAACATCGCCTATATATCACTCAAAGTTACGAGCGAAATTTTGATTAGCCCACACTTGAGCCCCGACCAGCATAAACGATCAAGCGAAGGCCGCCACAATTTGTGTGAGCTCGAGACAAACAGCTTCGCTGAGAATCACTTTTTAATTTGTTTGAAGGCGGGAATGCAGTGAAATTTTTTGAAAGTCAAGGAGAGAATAAATGTTTTGCTTCGTGTGTGTTCATCACAATGTGATGCTCACAAATTGTGAGGTTTTGCTTAGAATAGGAAAACCTCACAGTTTCGAAGTCATAGATACGCCTAATAGCGCCGCTGTGGCAGTCGAAAGATGACCCAGAAAATCAACAAAAAAGCCTTACTAACCACTGTCAATTTTTTTGGGTTAAAAATGCAATGTTGTCCGATCCGCACCAAACTCTCAGAATCGATTAATAGACGTGAAATAACATCACCAACGGCCTGCAGAAGTCATAGATACGCCTAATAGCGCAGCAGTGGCAGTGTCTACGATACAGCTTTGACTTGTAACAGATGTGTGCCAGAATAGGACCATCTTTGAAAATAATCGTCTTGGAACTTATTTTCCTACGACTGCAGTCGAATTCGGAATATACATTTTCGGAAATAACATTTCTTTCCGCCTAACAGAACTGTTAGACCGTCACTTCATTTCTCTTCGATTCTCTCTGTTGTCTGACTTCTTGACTAACTTTTTTTGATGGTCATCGATATCAGGACTCGCATGCTGTATGTTGTCACGGTGTTCACAGCGAAAAAGGTCCTCAACCAACTTGGTTTGCGCAACTGGCGGCAACTAGCTAAAGATAGTGCCGTGCCGGCTGGAGAATCCTGTTGGTTGAGTGCCCGACCTGTACTGTAGCGCCAAACAAAGAAGAAGAAGTCATAATGTATGGAGATTCACATCGTTAGATCAAAAGTTAATTGTATTCTAGATTTGGAAAATCACTCCCATCAACGCCTTTTTTTTAAACAAACTGCATTAGGGTCAACAAATGCTGTGAATTCTGTTATCTGTTATCTGATACGCTTCTTCCCTCTTGATTTTGTACACTTTTCCTCGACAAATGTCAAACAATTGTTCTTATAACACATAAATATGTATGAGCTGATTTGGTCTCATAAGTAACTGCTGCAGTTACCTTGTTGCAAACTTGCAGGTATTAGTTGGTATTATAACTCGACGACTCACTCGCAGTATGGTGTGTTTCCTTGGTCTGGAACAAATATAGAGTAGGGTCAAGAACACCCTTTTGTTAAACAGGAGTTTCGTAATTAAAAGGATCAGCTTTTTTGAATGAGCCGACTTGAATTGAACTTCAAGGCCTTTGCGCGAGTGTACACGTTATCGCTGTGTTTTGGTTCAATGGGCCTAGGGACTTATTCCCAGAGTCTGCCTCAGAAAACATATTGACAGAGATATCACTAACAAGCACATCCATATTCTTTCTGACAACAATGCTGCTCTTCTAGCTTTCCAGAACTACGAACTCATCTCTAGTATGGCCTACAACTGTCACACTTGGCCAACAAAGAGTCCACCTCATATCATACAGGAAACGAAAGAGCACACCCACTAGCCAGCAAAGGATCCGCATCACTATTCATGATGCCACGACCATTCTGCGGCGTACCTATCACTGCTGAGCTAAGAGCTTCATAAATAAATAATTGGCTCAGGAACGTCGCCAACCATTGTATAATAATAGCATTCAGGCCAAAATGTTCCTACCAACTATTTCTCTAAATAAAACGAAAGAACTCCTCAGATTCACAAGGAGTCAGATTTCTATAACCACAGGTATTCTTACTCGACACGGTTCAGTAATCAAACATCTAAAAACCATGGGATTAACGCTGGCCGTGAGCTTCGTCCTCGTTATAAACTGTAGAATGTTTAAAACTTCTTCTTCTTCTTTGATTGGCGCTACAGCCCGGGGTGCAGCTGGGTCTCAACCAACATGACTCTCAGCACGATCTTTCGCCATCTGCCATAAAACAGCACACACTAAGTTGGGTGAGGTCCTCTTATTATATTGTTTCGCCCTTCGAGGATCCTTTGTTGCATTGTCACAATGACTCGGTATCGAAGAAACTGAAGTGCCCATACTGTGCCACTATAACTGCCTAGTCAGGACATGTCATCGACATCTAGGGGGATTCTTAATCTTGAAGCGGAGAAAATTGCCGCCAGTTTACTACAAAATTCTACTAAATTTTATCATGAACTCAGGATTTTTGCGTGAACTTAAAATGTGGGAAATCACAAATCTAAGGCCGCAGTGATAAGGTCATCCTTTCCCACCCCTTTCTAATATATTAGTTCTTATACCAATTTATGTCACAGTCGAAATCAGTGGAAAGCCTGATGGATGTTAATCGCAATACCTGAAAGCCAGACACTGGACCACTTGATCATCTCCACACATGATGTTAACCTATAAAATCACTAGCCTTCGTTAAGTTTTAAACAAAAAGTATCGGCCACGTCAACCGGGTTATCTAAATCGAGTCCATTCTCTAAAGCATTGCTGCCACAACAAAATGTTGACAACGTCTTTCCTTAGATTGCATTATTTTCTTACACAAACATTTAATGAAGCATAAACTCACCTTTTTTCTCCTTCTTCTCGTTACAGTCTCCAATTGGATCAGAAGGCATCACATACGTCCTCAGACCGAATGCCTGCATCCCATCTGATGGATGTGAAGGATACCGACAAACACACATAACCGCCTTTAATTTTCTCACTTAATCTTAAGAGTAAACAATTTATTTCCTCTCCTTCAAAGCTCCTAGATTTAAATTTAAGAAAAATAAGTAAAAAATCAAAATGGTTCTCACATAAGTGCTTTAGTATCCCACAACAAAACAAAAGAAAATAATTTTCAATTTCAAACAACAAAAAAAGTTCAACTTTAGTCGTGTGCACCCCCCATGGCGTGACGTGCTTTATAAATTAAGAAATCAAAAAATATATATATATTTAGAAATTTAGTAGAAGAACATTTTTAATATTTAAAATTAATTCCTAGTTCATACGGCAACAAGAAGAGAAAAGAAAAGAAATTTATCCAGATTGTGATATCGTAAGCTATGTTTTGTCCCCTCACATCGCGCTAGTGCTTTAAATGATTTCCTTCTGTTCGTAAGAGGATTCGTTCGTTCGCTTATAGGTTAGGACCGTTGAGTAATTGAATTACTCGACCAGTGAATCTACGTTAAATTCGATATTTTTTGTTTCGTTGTATCCTGCTAAGCAATCGGTCGTCCGGTGCGAAGGATATTCACTTCCGTCGTCGAACGGACACCACGGAGCAGCATCAGCAGCCGCGGCAGCCAGCTGAATAGCTGCATAATTTCGATTTAAGTTCATCGTCCTTCTCCGGGGGAAGACAGACACCATCGTATTCAACAGACAGACACCATGCCAGTTCGACGAGGACACGTGGCCCCAAAGACCACACTAATTGAGACTATCATCAGGAAATTCGATACGCACAGTGAGTATTAATCGATCAAAAATTGTTAACGTGTGCCCGTGCGTGTGTGCCTCTTTTGTGTTCTTTTTCGGTGTGTCTGATTAATTGCATCAATTGTTGAGTTCATGGCTCGGTGATAGGATGTGTGAGTGGGTGCCTTCGATGGCGGCGCAGAGTGGAGACAAAACAAATGCGGTTTTTTTTTGTTTTATTCTCTCTCTGTGTCTACACCCTATTCGGGGGCTGTGTGTTGCATGAGGGCAGATCGCCAGAAAGGATTACGAGCAGAATGAACACAATGCCAATAGTGGAGGTTTTGTGGGATTTTGTGTTGTCTCTTGCCTTGTTGTCAATGAGCAACAGTTTAACCCGGGGTAGGGTTATTTAGTTTCAATTAAAATCGACTCGTCGGGGTATTGTTGTGCTGTGACCGTTGTCACACGGGAAATTGATTTTGATTAAATTTGAGTTGTAAATTGCATTATTGAGTGGAATTTTGAACTGTTGATGGGTGTTAATGCTGTGGTTTCAACCTTGACTGTTAATGACCTTGTTGGGGGGTGAATTGCACACAAACAGTCGATTGGGTGATCAGTTGGGAGAGAGGCAATGAGTTGGTGGATAACCTTTTGACGATGTGAAGGTAACGGAGGATGTAGCTTTGTCTCGTGGCTTGCGACAATCAACGCGGAAGCATCCAAATTTAATAAGCGTGGACACGATAGCGCATTGCGGCGGATTTGGGGAACATCAAATTGATTGTGGCTTTATTCTGAAGTCAGTTTCATGTGCCCGCATCGGCAATCCAATTGATGTCCAATATATGCGGCATTATTTGGGCAAAGGCGTCTCGAATGCAGGCCTCAAGCTTGAACAAAGTGTATTTACTATGTACTTAGTCAAGGCAGATGACGTCCTTCAGCAAGTGTTGAGTGAAATTGCACGAGGAATAAAGAACTATCCCTTTCCTAGATCGACGCAAATGACAACAGCAACTACCCTCTTGAGCAAAAAAGAGAGTGGACATCGATCGGGTGAATAAGAGAGGACCTACCATGGCCGTTGGCCAATCGTCTTTGGATCGCATACTATGATAAGGATCATGGTAGAGATTTGCCTTATTACATCGACATTTAAAATTTTTCCGTTAATTGGTAAAGATGATATCCACCAAGTGGCTGCCGCCAGTGGTTGTTACACATGGGTGCCCTTTTAGTCCTATTTTTCATGACTTTCCGCTTGATATCTAGTGATAACTATTCGCATTTGAGTATTCTGCTTAAGGACTGCGATTGTATGAGGATTGTTGGCATAAACCGCGACTTCAAGTAGCCACAAAGAAAGATGTCTTGGGAGGTTAGATCGAGCAACTTTTCTGGTGGGAGTGGCTCGTACTGTGTATGCGGCACCGTCAAAACAACTTGTTCACCAAGCTCCTCCCTTCAAAGTCCAGCAGTAAGAAGACATTCATCATGGCCCTGTAGCGATGGCCTGTAACAGTGACCTTATTGTCGATGGCCTCCAAAAAAATAAAATACGGCCCAAACACACCTCACTTGTGAACGCCAAAAGGAACATTCTTCTGGCTGATGCGCTCTGCATGGTCTTAGGTTCCGGTCTTTTCTGATTGAGTAGATAAGCGCCGGAATGTTTGCCCAGTTGGCGCGACACGGCGTAGAAATGTAAGTCGACATAGAAATTCACGCTGCTCTAGGCTAGCCCCCGATAATTATTGGTCAACAACTTGCGAAGTATAGCGCTTCATTGCTTGTCTGTTTGCGTGTTCCAGATATCTAGTTCAGAAATGTCAAATATGATTGACGTACAACGCCATATGCAAAAATTAGAACATCTCCCGATAGGATAATTAATTTTGCTGCATCCTGTAGCTGTCCATTGCGACCTTATATCGGAGTTGTCGCTGTTGTGCATATATTATTAAAGCCATCATGTATATCTACCCTAACCGGCAGATCCCCTGCATCCATGCAACATGAAACTCAGAGGAGTCTACCTTCAAGTGGAAGGCAGCCAATTAACTCAGCGGAGCACCAATGCCAGAGTTGCGCAAGAAACCGAACGTAACTTCACGGTTGAAGTTCAACATGTTCTCAAAATTGGCCCTTCAGCCGGATAACCTAGACTACGAAGTCTTTTAATTCGTAAGCAAAATGGATAAAGGTAATACTGGCGATCTTAATCTACGACTCTCCAATGTGGCACACCATCGAAGAGACCGGCATGAAGAAACTCGGAATTTTCAACTGGAAAACCACGATTATCTGCCAGTCTTATGTACATTCGAGAGGGACCGTCGAAAGCTCCACAGCCACAAAAACACTACAACCGAGCATGCAAAGTCCCCTTGCAACAGTTTATGGCGCCACTGTTCAGAAAACAGTTTCTAGACTTCAGCTACCATCCCAATGAGGCGCTGAGGAAGCCGAGAAATACAATCCCCAGATAACCGTCTTTAGTGCACTGAACCCTTAAAGGAATTAAATATTCTTAAAGTACAGCGATCTTAAAAAGAAATAAATGAATGGAAAAATGAAACAGCTATACCTTCACGCGCTAAATCTGCGAAGTTAGGAGTCTTTCACGACTGAACGACGGCTACCTCTACCTCTAGTAGGCTCCATGTTTTCTACCAGAGCAACGACAGCAGTCACCATCGTGGCTAAATTCCCTACCACACTACCTAATAATAATAATATGGGTGGCGCTACAGCCCGTAGAGGGCCAGGGCCTAGCTTCTCAGCAACCACTCGTGTTGTGCGTACTATTGTTCTCTCACGAGTGGAAGGGACCGACAGTTTAATTCCGAATCCGAACGGCCAAGTTTGAGAAGCTTTTTCTAGACAGGAAATACTCTTTGAGCATTGTCAGTGACTCGAAAGAGGTGGGGCCGTGAAAATTATTTTTGTCGCTCAGAGCTGGAATCGAACCTACGACATCGAGGTTGGGGTCGACGCACATACTCACAACGCCACGGGCCACCACCCTACCACACTACCTGGCCATCCAAAAAGAGCCGATGTGGACACACGAATTTGAACAACCTAATGTAAGCATTGAACGTTGCGGGACATGGAAAATAAATACTGTACAATTTTAAATGTACAAAAGTTCAGCCCGTATTATGGAGTAACCTTTTGTTTTGAGCCCACATTTAGTAAAAAATAGTTTTTGTTCAGTGAACTTTTTCAAACGCTTTTACGTCTCTGCAGTTCTTGCAATTATGAGGACGCTGTCTACAGGGTGGGCTATCTCTGTTTATTATCGAATTGGGATGTTGCTCGTTTACTTGACTACACAGCTTGAAGTTATATTCCTCCTCGACAAAGGCTCTTTCTTCGGAAGTTCTTTCATTGCCCTCTGTTCACCTCGTCCACCAGGGTGGCAGCTGTGTCTCAATCAGTGCTACCACATTGACTCTATAGAATCAAAAGCACTCATTTTTATCACCTGATTCATGCTTTTTAGATTTGACTCAATTTTTCAAGAACAATCTACCGAAACACCTACGTTATTTGATTTCACATTTGCTTTAACATTTCCTGCTTTCATTTAAAATGCCTGGGCACATACTAGTACTGTACCCAGAAATAGCTCTGGCCATACTTCGAAGCAGGAAAGTCTTGTCTTCATAGATGGCTCCAAAACCAATGAAGGGTCCGGGGCTGGTGTTTTCGTTTTACTGTATTCGGAATACTGTATACATCATCACACGGTTTTCCAAGCGCGAACCTATGCGATCCGCATCGACGTATCTCTGTAGTGACAGCCAGGCTGTGCTAGGCAAAATATCCTCTCTGAATTTGATTGGCAGTCAAAATTCACTGAATCTCAACTGGGTCCCAGAACACCAAAGAAATGAGATCCCCGATGAACTTGCCAGACAAGGATCAGAGCAAACTTTCTCAAGACCTGCTGAACCGGAACCTGAGCTAGGACTACCTGCGTCCGTGGTTAGGGTTTCCATTGATGGTTGAACCTCTCGAGAGAAAATTCGAGATGGCATGACTCTCCAGGATGTAGACAGACCAAGCGTTTGCTAACGAATGTCTGTAAGAAATCCGCGGCATTCTTGTTGTTACTTGACACAAAAGTCTGGTGAACCACAAAACCTTTGCGCACACTGAAATGTGATTGGTTTAAGCAAAGACACCCTCTGCGACGCCCGTGGAGAGGACGACGACACGGCAGAGCACTTCCTTTGCCACTGTCCTGCCTTTGCTTGGATCAGGTGGCAGGTCTTCGGCGCTGATGTCGTGAGAGCTGATTCTGTAGGCCCTTCATCACGGAAGCGCCTGCTGGTCTTCAGAAGAAATTGTAGGTTGCTGCCTGGTAGTCTGGTCTAGAGACTGAGTGCTCGAGTGTAGTATTAAAGCCACAAAAGAAAAAAGTGACCAGTTTCTTGTTTCAGATAAGGATGCATTGTTGGGATTCATTTATTTTCAAAATTACTCGTTTTTTAAGCTGCTGTGGTCATAAATAATTTGACCTGTGGTAACACTGGTCTCAATCTCAATCAAAGTCAAGTTTAAACAAGAAGCTTTTGAATGTTACGGTTCATGTTTTGGTGGCTCCTTTATTCGAAGAAACTTAGAGTCCAGTCGCCTGTGTTCCGCATGTAATTTATCTTCCGCGGCGCAGAGAATGACTGTACATTTGGAAAGAAGGCAGACACAACGGACCTAGTGAAGTTTAGTTGGATTTCTTACGGGAACTCAACTTTTACCCACAGATTGGCGTAATCTTTGTTGTGCAATTTCTATGTGCTTCATCTAAGTCCTACGGACCAATTTTGAAGCTTTCTCAAGTTCTGGCTTAAGCCCGAGCTGGAGTTGTAGGCAGTAACCACAGTTTCCAGTCAACGCCGAGTTCTAGCACACGATTCACTTTCATTCTCCACCTTGATGCTCGCCCATCATCCACTCCGTGTCACCACCGTGCCCTTCCTCATTCGGACATCCGATTCGAATCGATGGCATTTCCCCTTTGTCCATCCTTTTCCAATTCTGAAGAACTCCTCCGGATGACCAGTCGCCTCATTACGGCTCCTCATAATGCCCTCACCTCGCCGCGGACAGGAGAAGAAGGAGCCGTTAAATCTCCTCCGTCCATTGTTGAGCTTGCCCGGAAAGCGAACAGAAAAATAATCTATTTTCTGTTGTTTTATGCATCCCGTCCGTAGTCGGAAAGGCAAACTGCTAAGACGTCCCCCTCAAACAGCCCGAGCCAAAAAAGTGCAAAAAAAACTTCATAATTTCCGTCCCAAGGATATGCAAACAGAGGGAGATGCATACACGGCTGAATGCAAAATTAAATAAGAAGAAAAAAAAAATGGAAGAAAATGCCGTTGTTACTCGCCGTCAGAGAGCATCCTGCAGTTTTGTGTGTCTGCGGCAACAACTGACAGATACATAGTTTGGAACGAAAAACACGGAGCGGCTGTCGGGTGGGGTGCCGACGAGACGGGGCTGTAGTTCGCCAGCCGAAGCGGCGGAACAACCTACGGCAGCTGAGAAAATATTAGTTGAAGGAGAAAAATTGTATTTGGATACAGGATTTCGGTGCGATACCAAGTAGACCATGAGACCACAAGAGCCGGGGGGGCGTTCGACAGACGGGGCGGATATGGTGTAAAATCGTTCTTATGGCTGTCGCCTATGAGCCTGCTTTGCCTCAGCCTCAGCCCCAGCCCGGATGTTAGGCCGAAGACAACGACCAGGGAATGAAATTCAATGGAAAACTACCAGGCTCTCGAGCATTTTCCGAGGAAATTGAAGCAAACCAGAGGAGATTTCGTCGGACTTGTTTATTTATAGAGGAGTTCTTGCTCTCCTCGAGAGCATCGTCAGGAGCTGGCAGGACCATCGACCGGGCTGCTCGCTGCACCGAGTTATTGTTGAGTTGTTGAAGGCAGCACCAGGTCAGCTGGAATGAATTAAGTATGAAATCAAGTTGTTTGCTTTGATAACAAGTCCAGTCAGTTGGAAATTTGGCTTGAAAATCATCTCGCAAGTGTCTCGCATTGAATGCGAATAAAATGGAAATTTCTGTGTGACTTGTTGACGTGTGCAATTCCGGAGGAAGAGTGGATAATTTAATTTTCGTTTAAGAAGGCTTTAAATTTTGATGTTGGGACGACGACGATGTCCCATTGGTGAGGATGTGCTTTTTACGACGGTTTATATCAACGTGATTCATTTCAGAACTCTTCTGCAGAAATCTGGTAATTGAGATATTCAGCTTCGTAGAGAAAAATAATACCTTCATGCACAACAAAGCGCGTTGATTTCTGCACATCTGTGAGAGCGTAGTGATGGAATGAAATCAAATACTCTTATTATGTTGGACACGGCGGAAAAGGGAACTACGATTTCAGAATATTGCGTTGCACACTTTAAGCTCCCGGCGCCGGTCGCCATCTGAAAGAGTTCTCCACGCAGTAAAAGGAAGTCGTAACTGTGATGTAGGCAGTACGCTGGATAAGTAAAGGAAGAAAAACGTAATGTATGACGAGTATATTATTGCTTACTTCGCGTTGCACATGTCATAGGTGTTAGGTAGACATACGTGACCAACGATAACTCAAAGGATCTTCCTCTCGAAGCGACCAAGACCCCCTCGACCGCTTTAGTTAGAGTCCATGCTTCTGCAACATACCACATTCTTCGATTCTTTGAGTCTTCTTCGAGAGAGGCGTGATCCTCCGTTTTATATCGGCGGTGGATCATCAGTGGAGGCACAAAATGTTCCACAGATTGTGATTCACATTCGTCGTGGTGGAGAGGGCGACGATAAAAAGCCATCTCACGACAGCAGGCCTCATTCTCAAATATTAGACGTTCCTACTAACGAGGGAGCTCTTTGGTCTCTGGGACAGCGCCTAGGGAGACAGCTCGGTGTACGATGGAAAGATCGATCTCGTGACTATCGTCATCATCATCATTTCCTGACCCGCATGATCCACTAAAGGTATTTAAGGGGCAAAGCACGCATCTTGAGGCCACTCGATCCGTCGCGTTCGACTCTAACTCATCAGCACTTATGCTCAGGCGCAACCAAGCGAGTTTTTGTACTTGGTCAAACCACCTCGTCGTGGGTCTGCCTATGGGATGCCTTGCTGATGGAGTCGCATTTAAGGCACGCCTGGCACCTTTTAATGCAAGGTAGAACCTGACCGGGATCGATGGGTAAAACGGCCTCCACAAAATTACACGAAAAGAGATACCGCTCCGACTCACAGGTATTGCAACTGGGGCAAATATGGTTACACGATAAGCAACACGATATTTCTTTGTAAAACAATCCACGTATTACCATATATAAGCGAGAAACCCGCCGGTTTTCCAACACAAATGCCAAAGATTTGTGGCAACATTGCCTCTCAGACGATCAACAACATGTGACAGCAACAGTTCCACGATGTGACAACGTTCATACACTCGCCAACGTCCCTTCCTTCAACTCCACTTTTGTCCTCTTCTTCTAAATATTCTTGTGGAACAAGAAACCCGTGCTAAGACAATGAGAGAGGGCCCAAAAGCCATCCTCGCACCAAGCGTATCATACGAAGAGGGCCATGCAGCGACATAACTAAAAACTTGAAGACCGGGTAGAAAAACCCTTCTACGCCTTAACACAGTTCTTGAAGCCACGATTATCAAAGGGTCTGGGACAAGCAGCACATGGATAGATACGTTTCTTTTTCGACGAAAGCCAAAAGTCCTGCACCAAGCTTAAGGAAAGACACCGAAATTGTTTTAAAATGTGGGCACCATCTTTTTATCGAGACGCGGAGAACGATCGGAAGCAATGTGAGCAACACTTCCAGCAGGTGTCACGACTGGGAGGAAATCGTAGGAAATGGCAGAATGATCTTAAATGTACTCGTTGAAGCACTGCAGGCGGACAGATGGCAACAAATTAACTCGCATGCCATTAGGTCTCTAAAAGGACTGCAAAGAATGGCACAAGTCCATTTTCAAAATACTATCCTGCTTATTGTCTGAACGTCAGAAAACCCTCACTCTTCCACACTTAATCGGTTTTATTTGCTTTTGGGTCGACTGTAGACCAGTAACACATCGCGAAGTAATGACAAAGGCTTGCGAATGTCAAATCGATACACATCGCCCCTTTATGGAGTTCAAAGACGCATACGACACCACTAATCGTCGGAGAAACATGCAGAACCAGACGATAGTTAACCTGTTTGATTTCCGAACTGTTCACGGACTGGACTAGACTGAACTTATACGCTCTGTTACTGTAAATTGATGTTATTGTTTCAGCAATTGTAGATGAGTTTCAGCTCTCATCCATTGACAGTGCAGCTCAACACTCAGAAGAAGGAAATCAGTCGTTTACGGAATGAAAGTCAATGAATTCATGCGCAAAACGAAAATAATTCGGGATCACTTACTTTTCAAACAATTCACTTACTTCCATAGCCTTCCATCTATGACAGTCACGGCAACAATACTTCATCCATCTTGAGCCAGAAGACCTGGATTCGAAGACCTTCTTTGCTGGAATGGAATGTTGTTGTCCATGCACTGGAGTGGTAGTCGCCGGATTTTTCCCTTAAGGACTACATCACCATCTTTGTACAGCTTGCTAGCGGTTGTGCCTTTTCGACCATTAACTTTCCACTCAGGCATATTCGATGCAGAATGTTTCTTTCGAAGGCACCAAGAATCAGCCCCGTTGTTTTGTGGGTCTGGGTATGAGAGGGCCAGGGCCTAGGTTCTCAGCAACCACTCGTGTTGTGTGTGCTAATGTTCCCTCACGAGTCGAGGCGATCTACAATTTCTTGCTGACTACGAACCGCCAAGTTTAAGAAGCTTTTTTCTAGACAGGACTACTCATTGAGCAGTGTCAGCGATTTGGTCCTGTGAAAAGTATTTTATTGGTCGAAGCTAGGCCCATTGATCCCAGTGTGTTTGTAACAACGCACATACCTAACATGCCATGGGCCACCACCGTATAGAGGCGCTGGTAAAATAAGAGAATGTTGTAGAGCATGATCTTGGTCCTTCAAGTCAGGAATTATGAGCCCAGTTGATGCAGAAAGATTGAAGTAGCACCAGTTCCCAACAACGATTGTACGTCGGACGTCAACTAGGATATCATTCGTCGAGTTAAGGTTGCTCTGAAGTAGACAAAATCCTTCACTTCCTGATCATTTTAGATGTCGCTCGAGATGTGTTGTCCCAGGTGGTGCGTGCCAGCATATGTAGATCCTTCTATTTGATCTTAAAACTAGCTCGTTTCGCCTATTCTCCAGTCACCGTGATAGCTTCCTCTACAAAACGGTTAACTTCTTCTGGTTCTTCTTTGATTGGACTTCAGTCCGGGGTGGCCCTGGGCATCAACCAACATGCCTCTTCAGCCAGCACGATCTTTCGCCAGGCGCTTCCAACTACGGTTGAGGACCTTTTCCACTTGTGTTAGCCATCTCGTGCGAGGACGTCTTCTGTTGCGTTGTCCCAATGCCTCGGTATCGAAGACTCTTCGGGCCAGAGCCGAGGTAGAAGACCTCAAAGTTTCTGCTGCCCAATATGACGCTCTTTCCAAGACGTCAATGTTATGCGTCCTGTTATGATGACAGCATGTACTTTGTTTTGCCCTGGTTTACAGCTACACCCATTTTAGCAGCTTCTGCTTCAATGCCAACAAACGTCTCATTGACGACTCGCTGTGTACGTCCATTCACGTCAATGTCGTCCGCGGAAGAAAGCAGTTGAAGGGACTTTTGGAAGTCCATGCCTCGGGTGTTTACGTTTGAGTTTCGCACGATCTTCTCATGTATGATGTTTAAGAAGTCACATAACAGCCTTGCTTAAAATATCTCTTGACATTGAAGGTCTCGATGAGTTAGTTACCGACCTTGATAGAGCAGCGAGAGTTCTCCATCGTCATCCTGCACAACCTGACGAGTTTGGCAGGAATGTCAAAACTAGTCATGGCGTTGTATAGCTCGTCTCTATGCACACTGCCATATGCGGCCTTAAAGTCGACAAAGAGGTGGCGGGTGTCGACCTGCATTTCTCGAGGATCTGCCGTAATGTGAACATTTGATCGATAGCGGACTTCCCAGGCCTGAAACCGCCCTGATAGGGACGTATCATGTTGTTGACAAATGGTTTCAGGCATTCACACAAAACAGCAGAGAGTATCTTGTACGCGATGTTAAGGAGGCTGATCCCTCGATAGTTGGCGCAGTCAAAGGGGTCTCCTTTCTTGTGAACTGGACAAACGACGCTGAGATTCCACTCATCGATCCACTCACCTGCAAAGATTTTTTGTAGTTCACCCGTCCCGTAAATTCACATTTGACAACATTTTACATGTCCTCTCAACGATACTTAAGCACAAGGATCTTAAGAATGTCGTAAGCACCAAATAATATCTTTTTCATTTCACACTCATGCCACGACAGATGAATGATCTGAATTCCTGACTCAGTTAAGTCTAAATTCTGCAATCACTTCTCGTCGCTCACTTAGTTTGGCATACTTGAAGTTTCATCTGAGGCTCGTAAGTACGCAAGGTATCACCAGAAGTTCCTCTTGACGTTCAATTGCAAAATCATTTCCAGACATAATTAAATTCCTCTCGGAAGCCCGTGCCTCCACCCCCACGTGCACACTTGCAAAGACTGTGCATGCACTTCAAACCAAGTACCTGCTGCAAAGGAGGAAAAGAAAAGTGCTAAGCTTCTTTCCTCAACAGATGCAAAATCACCCCGTCACCCATTCAGTCGTCCTCCCTGCTCCCGCCTCAAACGACAGACCAGAGACACACACATTCAGGGAGATGCATATGCTCGACAATGGCCCGCTTTTCGCAACACAAACAGCAAACTACCCTCAGCCAAAAGAGGAATTCCTTTCCTGCGGAGTCCCTTTGACGAAATTCCTTTATGCACGAGATTCATTTAAGCGATGACTACATTTTTGCCCCCTTTTTTTTTTTGCTCACCCAGTGGGGTGTCCTTTCAAGGATCTTACTGCTAGACCCGGGGACGCACGGTGAGGGGGATGATTCAAAGGGAAGTTTAAAATTAACCGTTTCACTCAAAGACGGAGTGCAGGGCAGTGGAGCAAGTCCTCGTGCAGTTTCGTGAAGTCTCGGGGCGACCTGCAGAAGTCCCCTTCCCCAGCCGAGAATCCCTATCGAAACCAGTCGATTTACAGCTGTTTCCGTCTTAATTGAAATTGATTTCATCGCCGGCCACGAGATCCCGCAATCAAGTGAATCTGTTTTTGCGAGCAATTGATTCTCGCTCCCCCCACAGCCGGCCCAGATCCATGACAAAGCATTGCATCATATGTCCCAGTAGTCAGCGTTGATTTCCATATGCTCGCAGTCAGCCCACAGACACTGGCGCACAGTCACTGCTGGCGTAACCGCAATCCGAGGCAGAGACATTCCTTCATTTAGCTCTAATTTCATTTGCAATGTCCTCCTTACAAGGACACACACAGAGCGGCACACAGTCACACACGAGACTACAAAGGAATGTATTGAGAGCATTGGTGGTTTCGTACAGTCATTCGGATGGCGTCAACTTGGAGCTGCTATTGGGTACATTTCTTTTGTTCCGCATTTTCTCTTGTGTGTGTCCTGTGTCACGAGGCATAATTAACTTTCTTTGGTTTCCTCCCCCGGCAAATGTCCCCAATCGAAGGAACTGAATGTGGTTGTTCGGTCGGTCGGTCGGTCGGTCGGTGTGCGTGTGTTCTTCGGAATGTCCTTGGTGCCGGCGCATATGAATACACGTCTCAGCATTTAATTGACAAGGATCTCGTTAAGTGAATATTAAATTCGCTAATGCCGGCGTGGTGCGAGGGGGAGTGGAGGAGCAAATACCTTGATTAATTATTACATTTGTTCCATTTATGGTCCTTGGATGACTAATCAATGGAATTGTTTGCTTTGCGCAGAGGGGGCGGGATATTGACGAAGTCTGATCGATGTGGCGCCCAACGCGGGCACCATGATTGGGGGTGATTACTGCCCGCATGTGGGTGCATTTCTGGAGAGGAGATGGAATGTGCTTCTCTTTGTTGTTTCTTTGCTGAAAAATATCCCCTTTTTAGGGGGTTCTACAAAACTGTCGTTATTTTAATGAACGAGGATGAATGTGTGAACAAAATAACTTTCGGGGGAATTATCTTCGACTAGAAGCCTGCAAAAAGAAAAAAAAAACATGTTTTTCGTCATTTTTATAAGCTCGCCTTAAGCCATTCGTCAACTATCAGTATGGCTCGAGGCCAAGAAAGTCGGAAATATGCCAGATAGTCACACTGCGTAAGATCCTGGGAAAACTCAAAAAATCGACACACACCAGTCGTTCGTCGATTTCAGCAGCATTTGACGGCGCGGCGTCCATGGCGACGAGCTATAACAACGCCATGTCTAGTTTTGGCATTCCTGCCAATTTCGTCAGGTAGTTCGATGGAGAATTCTCCCAAGCTCCATCAATGATCTCCGAGATCCTCAATGCCTAAGGGACTAAGACAAAGGGTCGCTCTATCATATGAAGACCGTGCAGAACTCACTCGCCAACACAAGAGTCACGTTCTTCCAAGAGTCCGTGCAATTATTTGCATACGTGAAAGATATTGACGTGATTGGCAGAAATCGGTCCTTTGATGACATTGAGACGGAAACGACTAAAATACTCTACAAAGCGGCTGACCTTTAGAATAGCTCTTGCAAACCTCTGATTACTCTGGCTCAAGAGGCAAATGGTTGATAGAGAAGTACCAAGCTGACTTTATATAAGACACTGATCAGCCCAGTCCTGCCGTACGACGAGGACACATTTGCAAATCTCAAAAGCGGATGGAGAAGTGGCTGGTAACTTCGAGAGCAAATATTCTGCGAGCCTTTGGTCCTGTTTGCTTCGATGGTAATTGGAGAACAAAATTATACTGCAAAACTGGATTCGACGCCGATTTGTAAAGTGTATGGTCAACTAAGCTCCGGCCCGAAGGGTCTTCGACTCCGAACCTTTGGAACGACTCAACAGAGAAGGCTCTAGTTGAAGAGGGTTGCTGGTTGACTCCACCTGAGCTTAAGCGTTATATAAAGAAGCAAGAGGAAGATTGATGTGTACAAATATGTGATTAAGTGGAAGGGAGCAATTGTAAAGGTGAATGTAGGGCGGTAAGCGACTGTTTATTGATAATATTTGCAAAGCAAACGTTGCACAGTGATTGTTGCAAATGTATTATTTATAGCTCGTGCCAGTCTCAGATGACTCCTTGATAACAAGGATATTATCCTTTGATGTTGTCACAATGCAGAAAGTAGTTCAATGCCTCTCGTAGGGTCTGTCCGTCATCTGTGTGCTTACTTGACAAGTGGCTAAAATTCATATTTTTTCTTGCATCAGCTTTTTTGTCATCGGTCGTTCCAGGTCTCTCAATCCTGCCGCTAGTCGACGGTCAGAGTGAACACTGAACAATCTTCGCATACACGATGTTTGATAAATGTTACGCGTCTAGCCACAAAGAGGTAGGATATCATGTCCTCACAGAAGAATTCACAGAACTAGAAGAAGGAACTAGATAGAAACTTGGAACAAAGCTCATAATATGAAGAAAGCCTCCTAGGTCAGTATTTGAGGCATGTATCAAAATGACCAGGAACAACCTCTGCATCCTGATGAGCTTCCTCACGGAGCACTACTGACTCAAGAAACGTTTAAGGAAACTAGGAATATCAAAAGAAGGTCTATGCTGATGCAGAGCATCTAATGAACTTCCAGACCAAGTACTGGGATTCTGTGAGACACTTACCCACAAAGGGCAAAGATGTCAAGCAGACCTACTAGGAAAGGAGAATTTAAGTCTCTAGAACCATCTCTCATTCTCAGATTCAGAAGGGAAATTGGCTGAGGGTAAATAGACCCCTGCGCAACCGTTTGGAATGGAATAAGGCGAATCGATCGCGAGCCAATGAAAAATTCGAGACAAATGATAGACAAGGTTCAGGAAACGATCGCCTTAGCTGATTACATCCCAGATTCCCGTTGTGGCAGTTGGAATACGAGCTATGGAAACCTTCAATAATGCCTTACCAACTACAGTCTTTCCCATCCCTGAGTCTCACAGTCGATTAATACATGCACGAAAACATAACCACCGGTAAGGAGGTTTGGAGTAGAGGAGTCCATACCAACTACATCTGAAAAGCACTCCATATGAGAGAAACTCGAAAGAGAGTGATGGTTTCATATGATGGCACAATAGACCTAAAAGTGATCGATGGTCGCTTTGACTCAACCAGTGTTTGTCAGATTGTGAGTTCATTTGCGAAGCAACCTCTTGCTGTTTATAGTCATGTTACCCGGTGTCGTTAAATTTACAATTCGAAAGCCTACCGTTGTGGGCTGACTGCTATTTTTTGCATTCCCGTGAAAAAGCCTCGACAAAAGGACTGGTTCATGCACAAGCTAGACTCAGAGCCACATTGAGCTGTAGGGCATGTCATGACAGGACTATTTTCAAATAGACATAGATCTCAATGATTCATTGTTGTATACTACGTACTGCTTTGTACCTTTGTCTTACGACCAATTTGTAAGGGGGTCCCATGAATGCACTTTATGCGGGTGGGGGTGGGTGGTCACAGTGTTACTACAGATTAAATAATTTATGAGCCCTAGAAGTTTAAAAATCGAGTAATTTAGAAAATAAATTAGTCCCAACAAAGGTTTTTGATAACACAATGGCTCTTTATATAAAAAAGAACCTAGTATATTTTGTTGTTGTTGGAAGTTGTAATACTACGCTGGATAACTCAGACTCAAGACTGGTCCATTGTACTACCAGGCAGCAAGCTACAATTCTGCCTGAAGACCAGCAAAGGCTTCTGTGATGAAATTCCTACACCTCTCACAACATCAGCGTCGCAGATCTGCCACCTGATCGCAAAGTGGGACCGTGACAGAGGAAGTGCTCCGCCGTGTCGTCGTCCTCTCCAAAGGCATCGCAGAGGGTATCTTCGCTTAACCAATCACATTTAAGTGATGCGCAAAGGTGGTGTGGTTGCAAATGAAAGCGTTTAGGAAATAAGATAAATTATGTTCTTGAAAAAATGAGTCAAATCTAAAAGTTATGAGTCTCAGAGTCGGAGTAAAGAAAATGAGTCCTTGGACTCTATAGAGTCCCTTTGGTAACGCTGTGGCGCTAAAGCCCGTAGGGGCCAAGGTCTAACTTCTCAGAGCCCACCCGTGTTGTGTGTGCGTTATTGTTATCGCACGAGTGGAGGGGACCTGCAGCCTTATGCGACTCCGAATGGCTCCGTTTTAGGAGCTTTTTCTAGACAAGAAATTCTCTTTGAGCATTGTCAGTGGCTCGAATGAGGTGGGGCAGTGAAACGTATTATTGTCGCACAGACCAGGCATCGAATCTACGACTTCGTGGTTGGCGTCGACGCATATACCCACAAAACCACTGGCCATCACCCTTGGTTTGTGTGACGATCAAATTGTATGGGGTCCCGTGTGCCTTACTTCTCTCCTTGATATCTTATCCGGCAATTTTCCGTTTTTGTTTTAGTCACGCCAGTGGTTAAGATTGTGTCTAACTCACTGGCAAGGCATTTTTGAATGTTTGTATAATTCATCTCCCAAGTACCAAAACGGAAATCTACCTCTGACCTCTACGCACCGGTGGTGATGCTTTCGTACATGTATTAAACGACTCTGAGACTC
This sequence comes from Eristalis arbustorum, assembly GCA_916610145.1. NCBI lineage: Eukaryota > Metazoa > Arthropoda > Insecta > Diptera > Syrphidae > Eristalis > Eristalis arbustorum. The sequence continues at coordinate 23,753,419 of OU744319.1, forward strand.
TGAAATGGGAAAAAAGGACAGTGGCTAGTAAGGCATTTATGAATCTTTCTCAAGACAAACTATGCGTCTCCCTGTAAACTAAGAATTACCTCCCACAAACATAAGCACAATTTAAAGACAAACCATTAAAAATGCCTAGTGTTGCCAGGACTGGGAATACCTCCAACGAAAATCTAGGAGTGAGCTACGTAACCAAGACAAATGTGTACACATCCCATTTGCCTCCAGACGCTAAGCGCACACAGAAACTGTCTCCACAGAGCACACTCCCCATCTTGCGACCGCCATTCAATCAATCAATCAGAATTGTATGCTCGTTTGCAGGATAATCAATGTCACAGATGACTTTATCAAATGCCGCCGTAGGCGCTGCCATCGATTTATCTATCGAATCAAATTGAGATCAATTAAAATCAATGCAGCGACCTAAGCCGCTCACGTCACATCGGCAGTTTTGCTATCACACCAATAAATCAATGATACATTTATTTGTGTTATTACTTGTGTGAGTTGTTCGGCAACCAAACGGAGAACTGGCGGGCGGACGTGATGTGCAGAAGATGGGGGCGATTGTGCAGCCGAACGAGGGCAGGTGGGTGGTTGTGTGTTCGCCTGATTATTGGCGCGATTCGCCACATCGTTGAACTGTCGCTGCGATAAATGTGGTGTTTATTTGCGGTTACCCAGCATTAATGAGCGATATTAAGTGTGCTGCCGGTTGGAAGTAGAAGGGATTGTGGTAAGATTTGGGGTTGAAAATGGAGGTTGGAGGATAGTGGACTTAGCATGGAGTTACTAAAGGATTTGAGGGCGCACGCTTGAAGTCTGAGCTCTCACCTCAGACTCCTGCAGAAGGTGCCTGCATATTATGTTTGGCAGCATCCCAAACATACTGCAGCTCTTATGTCTCGAGGAAACGAATTCCCGGAAGCAACGACATAAATGAGCTTCCATCCGCTTTCCCCTAAGGCGCCTTAGGCGGTTAGTGGATGAAATTCATCCCAATCCTCGTGGCAACAGAACGGGCCAGCCATAAGGTTGAATAACATTTATTGCCTAACCAAACGAGAGTTAAAGACGCACTTACAACGTGATGGTTGCCTTCCAACAACAGCCATGGGCTACGAGCGCACACCAGTCATCCCGGAGATAGTTAAGTCATCATTTGTGCGAGGCACGTACCACACGCAAGTCTGACAAATCCACAGAACTCCATTTGCCCTCATAACGAGAGTTCATTGACTCGCATGCGGTGCCAATCGTTCGCAGTCACATCCGCTGACCCGGGGCGGACGAATCACATGACGTCCACACGCCTCCAACGACGACCATAAACCTTCATAACCCATGCAGCGTTTGGCCAAACCACCGCTTGGCAAACAAGTCACTCCGCTTATCTGTCACGTGTCAGAGCCATCGACACCTAATTGCCGGCAGCGTTTCCCAGTCGATTCATCATCGACGGAGTGGGGGCGACTCAAGTCAATCAATCAACGGTTAATTGAAAAAATCACCTCCTGTGTGCAGTAGCGGTCCGCAAACAGACCATCGGTTTCGTCCTTGAACTTCGGCGACAAAGGATAAGTCATTTAAATTTAATTACACTTCCATCGGCGAGTGTTGACACATCTTCTCCTCAGACTGGCAACCTTCTTGCCGGTGGATCGCCATGACTCCGGATGGCCAAGCGCGAGATGACTGTGCATGACCTCTTGGCACGAAATCCACTCGCCGTGCTCAACGAGTTATGGGGCCGTGCCAACGCCGGGGAAGCTCCACCTGCGACACCCGAAATTATGTATCCCCGATGAAATTCAAAATAAATGAAATGGCTTCCGGTGCGGGGTGGCATTCCAAAATGGCGAATTAATTCAACGCGGCCCGGCCCGGTCCGGGGTAGTCCGCCACATTCTGCGGCGCACACTCGCGGGAGTAGGTGTTAACGGTGATTTAGAGCCCCTTCCGAGGGCTATATCCGCTTCGGAGCGGCGGCCGAAAATGAATTCGTTGCTGTGGGTGGCGGGCGGAGGCTCACACACATGACAAGCGGACTACAGCGCAGTGGCGCGCTAATGCCCCAGTCAAGAGAAAGTCAATTGACACAGCTGAATGCGAAAGTGGACAAGGACGCGGAAGGATATCGCTGCAAATTAAAACGAAAATCACCGCAGTGTGTTTAGTTTGAAATAAACAACAACAAAAAACGGAAAAACGCAAAAAGTTTCCCCTTTTGTTTTTATTTTGTTGTCCCTCCTCTTCGGTTAAGGGGCGCTTAAGGACAAAAGGACTTCGTGTCGAGCACGTTCTTGAAGGGAATTAGGTGTGATTTCGGTTGAAATTAAGGCGACATTATGCTATGTAGGTCATCCGATGGGGGGTCGTGGTTAAATTGTTCGTTTAGTGCGGAATTTAACAAAAAAAATAAAGGGCTGTGGGTGCTCGGGGAGGATTTGTAGATTTCTGTGTTTTTTTTCTGTATTTTATCAGGACGACAACAGGAGTTTAGTTAAACTTTTATGAGAGAAATAATTTTGTGGTGAAATGAGCCGTGCTTTTGTTTGTTATTTCGCTGATGACGGGCGCAGGAATGAAACGAGGACAGGCACGAGATGGAAATGCGCATTTATTCACTTTTTGTTGTTGTTTATCATTTAACTCTTCGCGTTGTGTCGTGCATTCCGTGCGCCGAAGTATTGAGGCGGGTGGGGGAACTGTATTTGGCCGTCTCGTTGTTGTGGTCTGTTGCCAACGTACTCTGTGGGGCTAGATTTGTAGCGTCGCGTCGCAGGCTCGTGTTCCGTTTACATGCTTAATTATGTTGTTTTTCTCTTTGTAGGACTGGTTGACTTTCTTCTGCAGTCTATGTCCCCCATCAGACTTCTCAATTTGTGCCATTTGCCGTCTTCAGCAAACGAATGGGCTAATAAATCAATGTTCATGGTTCCTTCTCCAATTTTAAACAGTCTTTGAATAGAGAAGATTTCAAGGGTCTTTCTACTAACTACTGCTGGAAATCGTCTTGCGGCCAACGAATAGAGAATCGTTGCTACTTCGCTCGATTTCCAAAAGTTTCCTGAGTCATTCGTCTGATTTTTCCTGTGAACAATTTTTGCGTTCGATAGTTGAGTATTGATTTCGAAGTGAACTGTTCTCATTACAAGGACCTTAGGACCGGTCTGAGCTGGAGCAGGTGCTTAACTTTATTTATTAGGGAGCCCTTTTTTAGTTGGGAAGAGTTAAGTGTCCGCAATATGTGATCTGTAAGCCTAAGGGTCGGATGTTGCCGAGCTACTCGTAAACTGTGGACGATCTTTAATTACAGGTGAAATCCCGAGAGCACTCGGCTAAGCAATCTTGTGTGATTATGGTATATATCCGAAGGGGGAAAGGAGGAACATTTTTCAGAGCCACGACAAGAGTCTACCTTACGACCTGCCTCTCATTCGATTTCAAATACCAACATTTTCTTGGCAAATGTTTCGACTTCGCTTCTTTGATTGGCGCTACAGTCCGGGATGGACCTGGGCTGACTTCGCTTCTTCGCTTATTGTTGATAATAATAATAATATGGGTGGCGCTACAGTCCATACAGGGCCAGGGCCGAGCTTATCAGCAACCACTCGTGTTATTGTTCTCTAACGAGTAGAAGTGACCTACAGTTCTACGCCGACTCCGAACGGCCAAATTTGAGAAGCTTTTTCTAGACAGGAAATACTCTTTGAGCATTGTCAGTGACTCGAAAGAGGTGGGGCCGTGAACATTATGTCTGTCGCTCAGAGCTGGAATCGAACCTACGACGTCGAGGTTGGGGGCGACGCACGTACCCACAACGCCACGGGCCACCACTTATTGTTGATAGAGAAAAATATTATTGGATTCATTGCAAACAAATCACCACTGACAAGTAACTTGTTAATTTTACGTCAAGTCCGAGGTATGTCCAGGGTGGAAACCTAACGATCGTTGACTCCTACCTAAGGCGCTGGTGTACTGGTTAGCTTTCAGTCGAAACCAATCATTCTGTTATACCGGAAACACGCGAAAAACGCTGTAATTTTGCCTCAATATGGCACTTTAAGAGCTACTGGTTGAGAGAATTGAACGGCGAACCCTACCTTAACAACTATCCAACCGACTATGGAGCCAAAGTCTGCTGTGACTGAGACATGAACAGTGCATGGGATACTTGATTCCAGCTAGAAGAGTCTACGACACAACAACATGCTTGAGGTGGCGCATGTGGAAGAACCTCTACTAAACATAATTATTGGAGACAGCAGGTCAGACGTCGCACTAGTTTTGTAGACTTCTTATTTGAGCACCGGTTTATATCTTATCGACTGTATGATGAAGAATCCTCGTTTTCGTGAATTTCTACGAGTATGCGCTCTAATGTATGCACCCTAATAAACAACAGAAAGGAAAGTGCCTCGTTAGAATATTCCTTGAAGTGAATCACTATGAAAGACCGATTCGAACAAATTCAGCGCGGTTTAGTACCCGACATCAACCAATTCATGAGTAGTCCCCAATCTGTACAGTGTATAGTGAATTCGCAATTATGCCAATCGACAGGAGACTTAGCCGATAATTAGGTACCCCAACTGTCTTGTGGTCTGCAGAGAGCGGGTGGGGGTGGGCGCAAATGAAAATGTAAAAAATGAACCACTTGATTGACAGGCGGTGTTATCTTTATTTCACAACGAAGAGAAGAGAGCTAAAATTGCATTCTGCTTGTATTTATAGGAAAGCGAATTCGGTCGATAGCCTGATTAGATGGTCCGAATATTATTATTTTTGTCAACAGTGGTCGCTGACTGAATGATCAAAAGCTTCAGTTCTGCATAGGGTGCTTCTTAACATTTTTTTTTAATTAATATGTTATTTCTACTTTCGCCTACCGATCATGACTCAGTAAGACCAACGTATTGGGTCCATTGCTAGAGAGAACTACCGAGAGATCTACTTTCGACTTTAAAACAGCCAGATCAAAATCTCGAAGGTTTTCCAGTTAAACATCGTTCTTTGACGAAGAATGTATGCACACGTAGAACTGCCTTCTTTCCCTTGCTTGTGCTGGGCAATCGTGGAGCAGATTCTGTTCATTTTGTAAAAGTCGTTGTGAGGTATATTCCGTGGTGGCCCATGGCATTGTGGGTATGTGCGTCGACCCCAACCTCGACGTCGTAGGTTCGATTCCTGCTCTGTGCGACGAAAACAATTTTCACGACCGCACCTCTTTCGAGTCACTGACAATGCTCAAAGAGTATTTCCTGTCTAGAAAAAGCTTCTCAAACTTGCCCGCTCGGAGTCGGCATAAAACTGTAGGTCCCTTCCACTCGTAAAAGAACAGTAGCAAGCACGGCACGAGTGGTTGCTGAGAAACTAGGCCCTGGCCCTCTACGGGCAGTAGCGCCTCCCATATATTATTATATAGTATATTCCGACACAGTGCTCGGTAAGAACTCCTCTTAGCACGAGACTAAAGACCTTAAACGATATCTCCTCTTTCTTATCGTCAGCGCCGAACCAAACCGCCAAACTCTGGCTGTATCCAAGACTGCGTCGACTTCTCCTTATGGAGGGGAGCGCATTCAGCATCCATCCAAGCCCATTTTGGCGAGACTCTCCGCCTTTTCTTTTCTTTGGTTTCCTGTATGTGCCGGAGCAACCAGATGATACCTCACTGATGTTCTGTCTTCACAGCCTAACCACAATCGATGTCTGAATGACAAATGCTTCAGCCTTTATTGCCGCTTAGCTATCAGAGAAAATGGTGAACGATTTGCTGATTACGTCTTGGTTTGCAAGGGATGCTTCGAAGTTGTCACAAAAGGCCCATGCCGAAGTACCAGCGCTCGTTGTTGAACCTCTGGTGTATCGGGCGATCTAAAGTTGTACTCAAGTCTCACTACTTTTAGCGGCAACAAAGCGAGTCTTCGTACTAGGGTACCACGCAAATGAAGTTAGAATATAAGCTCACAACAAAAACACGATTTCAGTCTGATCGAAATAAAGTCAAACTATTTTTGCGAAAAGAATGGCTTCTTTTCGTGCCGTTTTCGTTATGGTTTAGATAAATTGTGAGTAATGACTCATTCGCATTTGGGAGGGAAGGGTTAACAACAAGTACAACAGTAAAAAAATTAAATTTGAGAGGTGTGTCTACTGTGTAGTGTCGTGTCACGCACAAATGCATTAGAAACCAGTTGATGTCAGCGCATGTCCCTTACCAAATCCGGACTAAAATGTTCTCACACAAAGAGAAGAACCTGCTCCACGTATGCAATGAACAGATAATTATTTTAAGCTTCCCTGACTCGAAAAAAAATCTCTCAAGCACACTCTCAGTCGATTAAACGATGTCTTCTCATGTCCTCCGCGACACAGAGCCTCCTCCCCCACCTGTCCCGGTCCCAGCAACCACTTCACAGAAAGTCCTTTGTCACATGCTCTGCTGGAATGAATTACCCTTGGATTCTTAAGAAACCCATCGACACCAAGTTAATCGATTTGTCTCCTTCAGTATATTGCGGCAATTGACTCTAAAGCCACTTTGGCATCCGCCCCAATTGCGACCGAACCCTTCCCCCCACGGCACAGGATTATACAGTAATTGCGGAAAGTCACTAACGGCTTCGTGTGACCAAAGCGGTGGAGGGAAAGCAGGGAACAACCGAGTCATCAACGATTGCATGTACACGAATGTAGTATCTATTGCCTGCAGCATGGTGAAGTCGAGGATAAAATTGTTGGCAGGACACTTTTATGGGCACATTAATTCCTCTGGCGACATTTGCCTCATTGGCCGACACCATGAAACGGAGGGGCATTCTGAATGCAGCACTAACTCCGCTTTAATCCATAAGTCACCACAATGTCACCGGGACGCCTCCCCACGAGTCCGCGGAACAATGCGAGGAGAAGTAAAAAAAAAAAAACGTGAGCATTAAGTCATCTCGGTGGGGCTAGAAGTCGCCATCAGAGGCTGGAGGAGAAGATCCCTGCCCCGGGGTGACTTTAATTGTGTGCAGCACCCCAGCGCCGCTGAATGATTGGCAATGCTCAAGTCGAGTGGAAAAAATTACTGCAAAGTGCATGTGGCTATGAACTCACGTGGATGACTATCCCCAGGACACTGCCCGTGATGACATCCGTAGCTTACATCACTCCGTGCGGGGCGTTCGTTTTCCCAGGCGCATGTCAGATTGTGTGATACGACTTTTGAGCGTGTTTTAACGAGTTTTGGAATAGTTTTCCCTGCTCCGGGGGATCATGTGAAATTGGAAGAGTTGTGTGAGCTGGCCAGTGGATGAGAAAATCAGGGGACGAGATGGACTTACAGTTCTCCTTTCAGTTGCCTTGCATGTCACCTTGGTAGTTAGGCCATGCAATCTGACAAACCACCCCCTCCCTCCAAAAGATAAGCCACCCTCTTGAGTTGTTTATCGCTGGGCGCCACGAGAACGAGAAATTACCGCGTACGGCTCAATCACAGCGCTCGCAGTTTAGGCCAAGAGCTATTTATACAACTCCGACAATTTGTTTAGCATTTATGGCCATTGGTGAGGGTGGGGGTGGCCAAGAGGCCCAAACAAATAACAAAATGGCCCACATTCCAGCACAGACCTTATCACACATTCCGCTGTGTCATAATCCTCAAAATGCCACACGTCATTACATCCAACCCGGCCCACCTATCGGCCAGTCAATCCCCTGCGCCAGTCCGGCCCGCCGCACTGCATAGCCCTTCCCCCAGCGTCCCAATGCGCATTTTGCTTCGATCGAGGACGGGGCCAAAGGAGCCCCCTCGCATGTCGGCAGTCCATTAGGGTCTCTCTCGCTGCCCGCATTTCTGGACGCTATAATTTGAATTTAATTATGTTCCATAGCGACGACAGTCTCCAGTTGGAAGACAAACTTTCCGATGAACAATCAAACCCAACTACGCGCCGTCAGACGGATAAACAAACAACACCGCGCCGAGGGCGAGCAGCTGCCGGTGGATCTGCGAGGCCCGAGGATTTGTTTATTTTCAGAAAACACAAGCGAAAAAAACGAGCATTTTGCCGGCGGCGAGGAAAATTGAAAAATCTCAATCGAATCGAAGGGGGGATCCATCGCGGAGATTTATGAAGACGCGTCTGCCGCGCGGCTCGTGGGCGATTTACGAGCGTTTAATTGTTTTGGGAGTGATGTCTTAGCTCATAATTGTGTTTACTCGATTGGGATGATCGGGAGATGGACTCTCTTCGGATGGCCGCTGCTTACTGAGGGGGAGGGGCTGTGTCTTTTGATGGCGCTGGTGGCCGCCTTCATCGGCATCTGGTCTGTGTCGTTGCGGTGAGAGTGGATTGCCAAATGAGGCTGTTATCGTGATCTCGCAATCGTCGGGTGTACCTTTCTGTGGCACCTTCTTAGAGCTGGGCCATCAGTGAATGAAATCGGAAGCTTGTGTGGCGAGATCGGGAGGTGCCCCGCCTCGTCGTCTGATGTGATCTTGCGCAACCACGAATATGGCTCTGAGTTCCATCTAGAGCAATGGGGATTATGCATGTACTTGGCAATCACGCTCTGAACCCGATCTGATCGACGATCTGTTCAGATGGAGTGATCGTAATCAAGGCAAAGAGGGGTGGTGCAATCTAGCGTTTTGCCCCGCCATTAAAATCTGGTCATAACAAAAATATTTGTGTTATGTCTGATCCACTGCCAAATTTCCAGATAAAAGGTTAAGTTTGTAGGTAGACGCGGTGAGGCCACGTCTCACTCAGGTCCTATTGTCTCATTGTGATGCCCATGGGAATGAGACCTTCTGTCGTCCTACTCGTTAATTGCTGTGGGAGCCACCGATTTACAGATGCTGCTCCTTTCATCCATCCGGTGGTCTTGACAATATGCAAACTGAGATTAGTGTGATATTTGCTGTCTTGGAGACTCTAGGAGAAGTTTTCCTGTGACAAAGGTAACCTGTGGTCCCCACAGCCTCTGCATCCAGATGGTTAGAATACGAACAGTACACATAAGAATTCTCTGCGATCTCTCAGGCATCTTCTCCAATGAATACCAGGTCTCTCAGCTATCTTCTTCAGAAATTCTTAAGATTTTAGATTTCTGTTGATAAGTCATGTAGGTGGTGGATATCCTTTGCTGTTATTTTAGAAATTGACTCTTGGTACATGGCGATCTCGTGAAGCTTGAGATTGATACAGCATTGCTCTAACTCACCGTATAACTGATCTCCAGATGGACGCAGCGTGCTGGGATCGAGATTGAATTGATTGCCAAGCCAGTCGCCAGTGCACTTCTTTGCATCGATTCATTGGTTGGTTTTTTGACGGATTCATCCGATTCGACGAAGAACAGGTCACAGTCAATCCTCAGAGAAGATGCTTCTGAACCTTCGCCGGAATTGTCATGGAATGGTAGCTGCCCTATTCGAAAGTAGAGAATACCGCATGTTACTCAAGTACTTGAAGAAAAAGCTAGTCGCAGGTCTACTTCAGCGGAACAGGACAAATTCTTGAATTTAGTCGGTACCATGGTAAACGGCTACTCAACTGTTTCGATGCGCTGCAGGACCTCTGTAGTAGAAACGCAGTCTCCCTCTTGAGGGCGCCTGGATAGTTGGGAACCCAGCGAAATGAACCAGCTGACGAACTAACTAAGAGAGTTCTTATCGATTGGCTGGTTTAGCTCTTACCCATCAGCTCGCAATCGTCCACATCTGGAGGCGTCATAGGGCATCTCTTAAGCATCGCAACTCCGATAGAATTGTTCTTCAATGAACCTCTTGTAACAGCAAGCAAGCCTCAAAACCAAAAAACTTATGACCCGAATACAACACCGTCAAAACCAAACCAATAATATCCGTACCAGGAATAAACTGCAGCTGACTAGTAGGAATCGGATTTCGGGCACTGCTCATACACTAGACCTGACTCCCACAGATGAATGCGGCAACTGCAAAGAAACAGACAGATTCTCCCCGTCGTTAGCCAATACGCGATGTAAAACTCTAAGTCAACTATTCATTAAATCCAAAAATGACGTGGCCGTCTGGCAACCACAACATCTCATACACATTGCTAAGACCACATGAACATTTTGCCTAAATAAGGCGACAATGGATTCATTGGCTTACTCTGTTTCGTGGTTTCGTGTGGACCAACAGGTCTAGGCAGATCCGCCACCTCCTACCCCAACCTAGCCTACGTAAACGGGTAGCCGTATGACACTTCTACTTTAAAACAGCTCTGCCAAAACTGGAGGTGCTTCAAAGTTGACCAGCCACAAGGCCAACGCCGGGTGGATGCATTTTGTCTTTTGCTTTGCATTCTTGCATTCTTAAGCTAACTTTGCTGCCCCTAGTTGCCACATCCTTGATTGGCTATCATTTCAGTGCGAATGCCTCCAAAACGAATTCGTTCTTAGGTCCCTCGAAGTGAAGTATGGCAAACAATTGTTCCTACTTGCATAGCACTGCAGTTGGGGGTACACAACCGTTTTAGCCAACAAGATAATATAGTTTGAGGTTTTAATTCAGTTGTGTGCTGCACCTCAAGCGCGAGGCTCTTTTTATGTTGTGTCAAAGGATCGAAATCGAACATTGTTAGCTGCTGAGATAAGTTGTAGTTGCAGATGGCCCATTCAACTTTTTCCTTGGATCCTCAGACGCCTGGATAGACTTATGCCACCTTGGAGGTCATACAAATTCTGGAAAAACCATCTCCTCTAGATGCTATCAATGCATGTAGGACCAATAACCTTAAGCCAAATCTTCCCAAGAAGAGACATAGGGCTTCTTTACCAGTCAATAGTACAAACTCCACTGCCGTACAGCAGGATTGGAATTGGCAACGTATTGTATGAATTCTGGTCTATAACCTTTTAGTCCCAAAGAAACTGCGGTTGACAAGTGTTATTCTTTTCATCTATTAGTCGTGATGCTGTTCAGACTATTTGTCTACGGCACAGAGTCTGGTGAAGCCACGAAGTTGTACCTGTCCACTGTGAACTTCTGGACGTTTAGACGCTTATCTTGCGTATCGTTTCTTGAGGACAGCATCATTTGTCAATCCTTCACAACCAGACTCATTTGAACTGCTTTCATCTCAGTGCTGACGGACAACTGTGATCGTCAGATGTTGTCAATGTCATCTGGAATTACAACAGCTACGTGGGCTTTTAAGAGCCGTGTCCCGTTGGTTGATCTGACACTTTGAGATTGAAGCAGCCAACTGACAGCGCGTAGCTTCGCCTAAATCATTTTCTTTCGATTGAAGGCCTCGTGAGTACCTCATCCTGAACTTCCATATCGCGACGAATCATTCAATCAATCATCATTAACTAGGCATATAGCACTTCTCTATGAACGCTGTCATATGCGCCTTGAAGTCGACAAATAGGCAGTGAGTGTCAATTTGCACTTCTGGAGTCTATTCCTCCACGATCTCCCGCAGTGTGACCACCTTGCCTGCCCTGAGATTTGGTTGTGCAAACAGACGGCAAGATCCATTCCGGGCTTGTTCACTTGCGCTGGCGTGGAACATAGCTCTGGACTTCCTTTAAGCCATGATGACGGTCGATTTTGACGAAGTCTCATTCTACCCTCATTTGCCAGGAGGTCCATTTTGTCCACCTCTCTGTCGGCACTGGAAGCCCCCTGTGCTCCCAGTGTCACCCGTACAAGCAACAAAACCTGCCTCCCCCAGTTGTGGCCACAGATACCCCAATGCCTATTCCCAGAATGGAGTGTGGCTATCGTTTGCCAACTCAGACGCCACTTCTTGACACTTGACAGGGTCTGCAAATATTCGCAGCTAATTCACTCAACGTTCAGACATCATTCCCATCGATTGGCTCGTTTAACTCTCACCCATCAGCTCGCAATCGTCCACATCTGGAGCCAATGGGGGCCGCCATCCACAACTCTCCTCTTATCCAACCAAACCGACGTCACTGTTTCAACAATCTGAAAACGATGTGCGGAGTGTATCTCGTTAACGCGTATCTAAATACAATTTTGTTGCCACTTAGCGATGTTATTAGAAAATCGGGCGAAAAAAAGAGAAACCGAGAAAAAAACGAATTTTCCAATTCCAGATGATTTATCCAGTAAACAGCGACCACCTCCTCGACTCGGCTGGCTGAGGAGGTGGGCAAATATTTCTTTTGAAACGTCAATCGCCGCGGAGATGTTTGCAGATGAATTCGCCGGAGTAATGCTTCGAAATTGTTCACGCACAGAAATGTCCGGCATCATGGAGTGCCAATGGAGCGTGAGACTGTGGATGGCGATTTATCATCGAATAACTATATCAGCGCCGACGGGTGGGTCACGCAGAACTACTTGCACTTGCGAGGGCAAATAATTCAAGTCGATTACAATTGGAATCCCTGGAAGCCCTTGACATGGCACCGGAACCAATTATGTGCGGGTGTCTCTTGGTGGTGCTTGGAATGATTTGTGTGGTTTCCGTTGCAAGATTAATCTTTACGATGTGGCCCGGGAAGTCTGCGGAATGGAATGCCGAGTGTGGGGAGGTTGTTTACTCAGTCCATTGGATTGGAGCGATGAGTGGTTTGCGACTAACAATTGGCAGCCGCTTACTGGGTTACAAAATCGACTTTATTGAAGTATTGACAGACTTATTGGCCAGCATCAATAAACATTGGTTCTGAGAGACTTGATCAGCAGAAGCAATTGCGATGACATTGGGTGGCTGATACTCGCGTTGCACAGATAGATTGTAGTCACGGCTTGCATGAAATTAGACCAACCTCGACGTCGTAGGTTCGATTTCAGCTCTGAGCGACCAAAATAATTTTCACTCTTTCGAGTCACTGACAATGCTCAAAGAGTATTTCCTGTCTAGAAAAAGCTTCTCAGACTTGGCCGTTCGGCGTCGGCATGAAACTGTAGGTCCCTTCCACTCATGTGAGAACAATAGCACGTACAACACGAGTGGTTGCTGAGAAGCTAGGCCTTGGCCCTCTACGGGCTGTAGCGCCACTCATATTATTATTATCATGAGACCGGAAAGCAGTGCAGAATTGCTTAGGATAACCAGATTCGTGTTTGAATCTCGAGCGCTTTCCAATTCGAATCTACTTAAAATCTAAAGCTCGTTGAAGACGTTTTTGTCCAGAAATTAAACTTTACTTCTTTGCTCCCATGTTCGACACTTGCTATTTAATTTTGTGTTCTGCAACTTCTCTGTAGGGGACACAATGAAGCAGTGCTTGTGGCATAATTGCTCAGCGCTTGGTAAGGCTAGTAATAGTACGTGTACACTACTGACTGAATTATCAAAAAATGCAAGAACATTACAAATACGTGTACAATTCTGTTTCGAGCTAGGTTAGGGTACGTTGTTGGGCTACCAGGAAATTGCCAGCACACTTAGATCATTATTGATACATTGTCATACCCAGTGCCATTAATTTTTCCAACACTCTCAACGAATATTAACCTTGCTTTCACTATTATTCGAACCGGGGACAGCTATAACCAATCGCAGGAACGCAACCAACTGCGCCATCCAGCCGCTGTTCGAGCTAATGATCCAGTGCTTTTTATTTAATTTTCAAAGACTATTTCATGCGAATAATGACCACGACAATATGTCAAATTATTCGTAAGGTGAGTCCAATTTGAAGTAAATATATATTCTAAAATGGCATATGGCACGATCTAAACGGGGAATGAACTCGGTGCATCCGTACTTCGTCTCGCAGGAGCCAATTGTCGACAAGTTTCAGTTGGTGTATTTCGGGCTTCATGAATGGTTACTGGTTCCGACCAACTTATAGTGCCCTTTTCTGCATGTTCACCAGGTCCATGATGACATGGCAATGCCTTGACTTTGCACAGGAATGGTGTGTTGGAAACCCAATCGGCAATAAAATCAGCCATTAGTTCAATACTGTGTTTCATAAGAACATCCGGTCTTTCATTCCAGAAAGAGAGATGTCATTTTATTGAGTGTGCATAGACTGATCAGAACTAAAGTTGTCAAGTCAATATTAGTGCTCTCATCGGAGACTGCATATAGGAGTTACAAAGCAAAGAACTCCCACTTGCACATGCAGGGAAGGCAACAAGGACTCTACTTTAGGTTGTCTTAGTATAAATAACTATGAAATGAGGATTAAATAGAAGAAGTAGGAAAAAAGACGAATTAGTAGTAAACTAAGAAAAAAAGGTGTGCTGCTCTTAACGCTTCTGTCAATAAGTAGATTTCGCCACACATATTTGATTGACTCTAGCGGTTGCTTTGAAAATCTTTTTTTTTCCTGATCCACCCAGGTTCTTCAATTAGTTAGATGTCTTCACTAAAGCAATAATAATATGTATAAACACTGACAAGGTCAGAAAATTTGGTAAAAATATAAATTTCAAACACGGAAAGGGTCTTGTCAGACCTTCTTATTGACAGAAGGGCTAAATTGCTTTGTGTTTTCTACCCTTCTAACCTCTATTCGGTCTCAGTTCCATGAGCAAGTTATGTGATGAATTGACTAACAGTGCAGTGAATCGTGGGGGCAAGAGAGGTGCGCTTCGATATTATAATACACATAACATGCATCTGACGTCTTATCTGTTTGTTGTCTTGTGCGTCATGTCCAGTCTTATTCAGGTCAGTTGTAATCTCACCACCAATAAGAGTGGTTTTACTGTCGAGACTACAATAACATGAATTAAGAATAGGCGATTGGTGCTAAGTAGGAGAGCGTTGCCTAAATTGAAACCAAACTTAGCTCTGACAATGAAAACATGAGATTATTGCTCAGCTGGTCCATATTTTTCCCTTGCACTACCCAACCGCGATGTCAAGCACGGTGCGACTTGAGGATGTCAATGTCGTCCGCGTATACTAGCAATTGTACGAATTTTTTGGAAAATCGTGCCTCTAGTGTTGACGTGTGAGTTTTTAACGACCTTCTCAAGTACAATATTGAAAAATCACATGACAGCGTCTAAAACATTTTTTTACATTGAAGGTCTCGGTGAGTTCGTTACCGACCGTGATGGAGCAGCGAGAGTTCTCATTCGTCATCCTCCACAACCTGAAGAGTTTGGCAGGAATTTCAGGATTAGACATGGCGTTGTATAGCTCGTCTCTATGCACGCTGTCTTATGCGGCCTTAAAGTCGATAAGCAGGTGGTGGGTGTCGACCTGCATCTCTTGGGCTTTTTCGAGGATCTGCCGTAATGTGAAGATTTGATTGATGGTGAACTTCCCAGGCCTGAAACCGCTCTGATAAGGACCTGTTGACGAATGGTTTCAGGCGCTCACACAAAACTACACAGAAGATCTTGTGGGCGACTACTATCGGGAGACTTATCCCCCGATAATTGGCGCAGTCAACTTGTCTTACCCCATGTTTATGTCATTTTTGTTAAAGGAGTAATGTAATTGTGAGTGAATATTCTTTCGTACTCCTTTCCAAGGCAAAGATTTTCCTTATAAGAATAAGGTCTGACTTTTTTGGATTGCCTAAGACCATCCGCGTTGGACCTGTGATCAAGGCGAGGTTTTCCACTAGTAAACGATGTCAGACTGAATTGATATTACAGTAAGGTTCGAGTAAGGTTGATCTCCCAAGTTTTCTGCATAATTCGCAATAAATAAGGGAAATTGCCAAAAGCACTGCTTTTCCCCGATAATTAAGTAAACGTTTTTTTTTCTGGGTGAAGACCAAGGATCACGCCGAAATATTTGTGCGGAAAGTTTCGCATCAATAGCTTGCAATATTTTGCAGGCTATCTCAAAAATAAATGGTCGCAGTGTAGACTCTTGCGGTATACCAGCTGTCATCGAAAACAACTGAGAAACTTTACAGATGCCTTCCCGCCGGTCGAGGACATTTTAATGACGCCGCTTTTATTCGCTTTTTGTGCTCGGTTCTGGACTGCTGGCCGTATGGTGTTCACTAAGGAGGTTTTTCGGAAGAGGAGTTTGCGGGTTGAGAATGACAAAAAAACCCTCTTGAATCACATAATCAACTGCGTTGTTAACCTCCTTGTTGTCCCCACCTCCACATCGTTTAGCAAATTAAATTCTCGTTTTTTCAGCATATCCCCTCTGAGAGCGACTGTCTGAAGATTCCTTTTTTCCGAGCACCAACCCCTCCGTGCTTCAAGGGCCATTACCCGCCAGATACGCAATCCCTTTTCGGCTCTCCAAAGACAAATTGTCAATTACATCGAAATTCAACGAGATCCATCATCCCCCCGTTTCCACGTGAACCACTTAATACCTTCAAAGGTGAATTTAACCGAGACCCCCGAGCACAAAGCCGGGCCATTTTCCCTCCTCAAATTGATGGGTCAAAAAAAAACCCAGCGCACTTTCAAATAAATCTCAATTCTGCGAACCCTTTTCGGTCTCGCAAAGAGGATTCGAACTCGCATTCGAATTCAATAAAAATCAAATTGATACCAACCCCAACGCAGGCGGGAGATGAGCGAGAAGGCCATGCCGCTCCGGGCGGAAGAAGGACCTTCAATTAACATGACGGCTTGCCGCTTTCGCATGCTTACGACTTCTCAATCAATTATCGGGCTTTAATTGCACACTCCCACTGCGGCTGGCACGCCCGATAATGAGCCACCCACCGAAACAATCAACAAATGGAACACAAAACGCTTGTTCGGCCCATATGCACAGCGGTGGCTGATTCCGCCACCATTGACGACATTGTTTCGCGCTCGGGATTGTGTTACCATGTTCAGCGATGCGCTAATGAATTCTGATATCCGAAGTGAAAGGGTCGCGGTGACAATGCGGTGCCAGTGGTGGCGGCGGTGGCAACGGTGGCGGCCTGGTTACACCGTGGCGGGTGTTTGGTTTTTTTTTTTGTTTGGTTCTTCTTTTGAAGGATTTTTCTTTCGCCGTTTCCCTTTGTGTTCCAGTGTCAATTGGGTTAAAATGGCAACACTTTGACACTTGTGCACGCTCGCCGTATCGTCATAACAAATAAACCATGTGTCACCGAGTGACATCGATCGATTGGTGCCTAATGGAATACGTGTACGTGGTATGATGCGATGGCGATGGTGGCAGTGGCGGTGGCGGACTCGTTTTTGACTTATCGCCCGTACTCGTGCGACTAACTGAAGCCAATAAATTAATACGGTCTGCCCGAGCATTGAATAAACACGCCGCCGAGCCGGTGGGCTACGCTTGAAAGGAGGGATGTCTGCTGACATTGAGAACGATTCAATGTGATTTTTTTTATCAATTAGTTGGGGCCTCCATCGCTGGGGTAGATCGATTATGGAGGGTGCTACAAACTCCCACAGTCTTGGCCGTGGATCTGTTTAACCGCATGAAGCTCTGCAAAAGCCTGACATCTAGGCAACAAGACTACACAGCCCCACCTTCCCATCTAGTCCCTCCCCGTCGAACTGCCCCATGGTCCCTTTCCGAAACATGGTCCCCCACTCTTTCTGAATTCACAGCAGCATTGGCACACATAATTTTCCAAGTTGCTTAGCCAACATGTGACAGACGTCACATGGCTTCGGTCAAAAAACTCAACAGCCGTGAAATGCACAACAAAATCCGTTCATCAAAGTGGGTGAAGTTCAATGGAGCGTCCTTGGGTCGTAATCGCAATTCAGGCAAACATCCACCGCCCTGCCCTGCCTGCGCTCTAATCGATTCAACATCACCTTCCCTTTGAGTGGACAGCGCTGCTGAAATGCCCCGAACCGGGTGACGGGTGTAGCCTTTGGCGTCCGAAATCTAATTGGTCACACGGCTGACTTTGTGGACACGGCTCTGGCCCATAATCCACGGGCTCGTTCCGTCTGGCCTGAGAGCAGGTGCAATGGGGCCCACCGCAGCAGTTAGTCGGTTGGTCTTAAAACTGCCGTCCATGGCGAGATTCGAATTAGTGACCGACTAGGCGTGCCAAGGGGGTTGTGCGCCAAAGAGAGACGGAGAGACGCTGGGGCAGCTCTGACAATTTCATGTGCAGCCCAGCGTGAAACGTACTGGCTGATGTGGTTTTTCACTTCCCTTTAACGGATTCTCCCTAATTTCCCTTTCACAATGGGACCTTGAGCTTTTCCTGTTCCAACTTGCCACGTGGATGGGTGGCGGTGGGCTGCTCGTGCCGGTGTTTTCCTTTGGCAAACTTAATTTCTCG
This sequence comes from Eristalis arbustorum, assembly GCA_916610145.1. Classification (NCBI taxonomy): domain Eukaryota; kingdom Metazoa; phylum Arthropoda; class Insecta; order Diptera; family Syrphidae; genus Eristalis; species Eristalis arbustorum. The sequence continues at coordinate 23,771,581 of OU744319.1, forward strand.
TTGCATTTTTTTGCTTCCTTCTTTGCTCAGTTTGAGAAGTGGGCGGCACTAGCGAGGCATGGCGCACACAAAGGCCGCCATGGACTGGCTGTGAGGAGAGCACGTGAGTTGTTATTTTCCAGTCCTCTACTGGTTTTGATGATGACGACGACGACGATGACTACGGTTGGCGGAGGCGGTGGTTGGCGGTGGTTGGCGGTGGTGGAGGTGCTGGTGCCGCTGATGGTGCTCGAAGGGTTAGTTAGCTGCACTTGCATGCACTATCGACTTGGCATGTATGCTGGTTAAGTGGAGGAACTCGGTTGGCAGTGAGTGCAAGTGTGCGGTGCAGCCGATGGCACAATCGCCATAAGATACTGCTAATAAGGCGTGCTTTTCTTGGAAACCTATTCATGGGTGGAAGCGGTGTGCGAGGACGGCGTGCGGTAAAGGATTCTCTTCTTAGGAGTGTGTGTTTTGATGGTGGCATGGTTGATTCTTTTCTTCGCTCCTTCAACGACATAATTGGAGATGATTATTGTTGCGCTTTGTGTGAAGAGACGCTTACGACGGGTTACCAGTGTCTTCTAGGACGGATGGAGAATCTCTGTGATAGAGCTTGTTATGGGCACTGGGGCGAGGTGCGCATTTTCGCTGGCGGTGGGCAATGTGAAGGGCGTAGATGTTGCAGGCAGCGATTCTCGTGTATTTTTCGAAGTCGAAGAATGGACGTCGAAGACCGCGGCGAGCTTCCTTGTAATGGACAGCAGAGGGAATCTGTAACATCAGCTGACGTTGGTCCCTCTGCAAATAAATATTCACTTCCCACCAACCCGAACTAGAGACTGCCACGGTCACTTAAAGCTTCCCAGACATAAAGCCAACCCATAATGGAGTCAACTTAAGCCAACTAATACGAAGTTATGAGACACGTACATTTTTTTCTGAGGTTTTGCTATTATACTGGAGCACTCAGACTTGTCCATGGCAGGCAACCTGTTCGCAACCTACAATTGCTGACCGAACAAATATAGAGAAATAATTCTTTTGTTCTTCGTTAAGTTTCTTCGTTTTCATTCACCTTTCACACACGTAGCTTAAGTCAACTTAGCAACCGAACTTATACACAAAACTGAGTTTTTATTTCTTCGTTCAGTTTCGTTAAGTTTTATTCACCTTTCAGACGCGTATTGAACAAGAGGGTTCTTAACTAGAAGCTAAACGAATAAGGAAACACCATTAAAAATTTCTTGGTTGAGTTTCGTCAAGTTTCATACACAACTCAGACAAAAAGCTTAAGAACTGAAAGAATACGATTGATTTGATTATTAGCATTTGATTTGACGCAAGTTCTTATCGAAAAACGGATCCAATAAGCAAACATGAGTTTAATATTCCTCGTTGAGTTTCTTCACGTTTCCTTCACCGTTGCTAAATTGAGGGTGGCCGCTAGCTCTTTTCCCAACATTTGCATGGATAAGCCATGCAGTCAAGTTAGACCCAATACCCAATGGCTTATGACTTTCCTAGGTAGTAGGACTCCGCCTTGCTTGCAACCCGTCCCCAAGTTACACTAGCCTCCAGCTCATTCTGATGCCTTCTCTTTTGAGGGTGAACTTCCATGACGGAGCAGATGGCTTGTAATTCACAGCTGCACTTTCGCCATCGTAAACAATAATCAAAATCGAATCGAAATCGGCAAATGTGATGTATCCTTGTAGCACGACGATGTATGCTCCCCAACCCACACCCGCACTCGAAGTACCGGAAGGCCATAAAAACTCACCCCCACCGCATCCCATCCTCCTGCATGTCAACATCATCCACAGAAGCGCCCGCCCACATGCATATTATTTTGCACTCGACACAAAGAGAATAATAATCGTGTCGGGATCTCTGAGGGAGAAAACAAAAAATAATTGCCATCGAAATACTCGGTCGATGATTTATTTCACAAAAATTGCCAACCATTTTGAATCTGAAATTCGGGTTCGGTCGGTCGGTCGGTGGGTCGGTCGGTTGGGAAGGGTGGCGGACTCGAGGTCAGGAAGTCGATGTTTTCCTTCTCGTTGGTCTTGTTTCGGCAGCACGACCCCGCCGAGTGCCAGCAAACATTTCCCGGCCGCACCTGAAAACCCATTTCATTCATCTGTGTGAGCGTGTATGGTATTTGTGCTGCATTATTGATTCCCATTGTCGGTGTATCCTTTTGTCGATTGTTATAAATTTCCGTCGAGCGTAGGTACACAAGTAACGAGCGAGGCCTGAAATTCGCCTCTAATTCCGGGGGAGAGCATGGGGACCTCCACTCCCCGCTGCGAAGCATTCTCGCGTCCAGTGAGACGGAATGAGCTTTTCAATTGCAATTGCATGTTAATGTTGCATGCACATGTACATGGTCGTTCTTTTCTTGGACTTTGGGGGCCCCCGCCCCCCGTGGTGTGCACGTGATGGTCATTTCCGTGGAGAAATACCCTTAAAACGGATACAGTCCAAGTATGGCCAAGTGTTGGCCATAAAGTAGTATCTTTGTTTGGGAACTGCACCTTCCGTCAACAATGCGACATTTTCCCGAACCCCCACATGCCCAGTCCCAGTGGGCACCTTCCGACTCCGACTCCGACTCTGTCTCCCGCTCGGAGTGGGGCGAGTGAAGTATAATTGGCGGCGATGGGGCACGCCACGACCCACGACCGACGGAGGAATTCATTTTTGAAAAAAAGGGGCGTGCCGCTGGGTTGTGTAGCGGCCGATGATAAATATGGGGTTGAAATAAGGTCAAGTTTGTGTGCGATTTTTTGTCGTTTCCTATTGCTGGACGTTGGGTGGAAAATCTGGGAAATATGTTGCGAGTGCAATTTATTGGACGCATGGGACCCATCTCCGTGGTCGGACACGATGCGGTTGGGCGAGAGGAGCGACGCTCGTAAAAATCATGTTTTGCTGGCACTGGCTTGACAGGCACATTCTAGTTTTTGTGCCATGCCAATGGCAGTTATGACACTCGTGACTTGTGGGGCAGTTGGAACACATCATGTTTGTTTAGCTGATGGCGGATGGACAATTTGCGTGCACGACTGGCTGGAAGTACTTGTATCTGCGGCCATAAGCGGTGCTATTTTTGTCTGGGTTACTTGTGCATATCTGCGGACGCTGTTGATCGATCGAAAGTTGACGGCAGTCGGTGTCGGTTTTAATTGTAGTGGAAGGCAATTTTCTTCTTGCGCTGGGTTACGGCAGCAAGAAAGTAGTGGCAGTAAGGTTGGGCGGTTGATGGAGGCGAATGGGTTTCGTAGAACTGCAGTCGGACTGGGCGGGTGACGTGGCATCGAGCATGTGTTTTTTAATTGAATTTGAGTCATACTTGGTGATTTTCTTTAGGGAGCTGGAGTGCCGTGACGTTTGCGCAGCCATATTAACATTTTGAAGGCATCGAGAAGCTTCAACAACGAATTCATCAAAACGAATTCTAAGCTCTAACTGGGCAGCTAAGACACTGATCATTACTGTCATGCTATTCGGAGTGGAGGCATGGACTATCTCAGAAGCGGATGAAGAAGCTCTTGGTCTCTTTGAGACAAAATGTCTGTGTGCGATCTTTGGTCTTGCGTTGACGTTATCTGCAGAAGATTATACCTCGAAGTGTACGGGGTGTACGGGGTGTACAGCGACATGAGCCTAGCCAGACGTATACCTATCTAACGCCTATGGTGGCTGGGCTATGTAGAGTGCATGGACAACTCAACTCCAGCCCGAAGAATCTTCGTGTCCAAACCTGTGAGGCAAAGCAACAGAGGACGCGCGCGTTAAAGGTGGCGCACCCAAGTGGAGAAGGATCTCAACCAACTTGGCGTGCAAAAGTGGAGACGGTTGATGAGTGATGGCGATAGTTGGAGAGGCTTGATGGTTAAGACATATGTCCACCCTGGCTGGAGCGCAACACAAAAAGACGAAATGGGCATTCCAAATTTAGGCTGTGGTCTTTTGTGTCACCATTGTGGGTGGTGGTCATCAATAATATGTCCGTAAACAGCTCGAAACTGTGGTGACACGTGGCTTTGTGCGTATGTGCGTCGACCCCAGTGCACTTGAACCCCGACTTCTAGGTTCGATATCTGACCTGTGCTACAAAAATATTTTTCACGGCTCCTTCGATTCACTGGACAATGCTCAGAGAATTTCTGTCTAGAAAATAAAACTTCTCAACCCTGGCCCTCTGCGGGCTGTTGCGCCAATCGTATTTATATTGGAAATAACGCGATTTAGACTTCTTTAAGAGCCTAGGTAGACTGCCTTGGGCGACGGTTCCACGCAATTGGTGTCACTGTTCGCTGGTGTCCCTGACTCGATCAGTGTGAACTTATAAGCATTGTCATCGTGAGTCACGATGTGCCACACGATTTTCTTTTACCTCACCAGTGTTCACTCTTTCTCCTTTAGCCTTCATTTCCCTGCTGCTACTACACAGTCTATATTCAAATGCAAGCACGTTTGAATATTCGACTCTGAGTCTGCAAAAAAAAAGAGAGACAACTGCTACGATTGAGTAGGCACACACGAGTGCACACAAGTGAAAACTGCAGCAATAATGTAGTCGTGTCATTTTGGGCTATGATGAGAGAGATAACTTGAATTTGCTTGATGGCACAGGTCACGAGGCTGAGTATGGGTGGGTCCGATGTTGGAGGTAATAGCCAGAGCCCTCCGACAAAATCCTTTTGAAAGTAGTTCTGGCAGTAATCTGCCTTGTAATCTTTAGAGAGGTGTTGTCGTCAGTGTTGTGTGAACTTAGGTTTCAACTAGCCAGCTTCAGCACCTCGCTCAGGACTTTATTTGCTGTCTTCCGTTTTGTCCCTCAATTTGGTTAAGATCCGGCATTTGGAATATTCTTCTTTGCAAATAAGTCAGTCAACAGGAAGTATTTTCAAGGCAACCTTACTGATTTTGTTTTTATGTTGGTTCTGGACTCACTGTGGTCTACGTGGTCTATGACGGCCATTTATCAATTTTCACGTCCTTCATCCAACGCTCCTAATTGTACACATCTCTTCTGAAAATTGCATTTTAACGAAGCCATCTGACTCATCTGCGACGAATAACGCTGCCTCACATCGAATTTTTCTCTGTACTCATATGTTAACAGTGATGGATTTCTTTTGCACTTGAAATGAGAAATTCAAATAAGAACCGGAGTCATTACTTCTTACTTGAGCACTGCACCGGGAGTCACTTGGCGTGGATGTCGTTTGCACAGGAACAAGAAATGATTTCACCATCTGTTCGGTCCATATATCTTCATCAGCGTTCGTTTTCTGTAAAGTTTCAATTCAATCATCGGAGGTTGTCTGTGAGGTTTCCCACCAAGGGGGACTGGTTTGTTGCACAAAAAACTAGTTCCTCGATAGGGGAACATACATACGAGACAGTGCGGCGCACGAGTTAGGTTCCTTGTCGCAAGAAGTGAACACATTCGATAGCAGATATGGGAATGGCTCAACGCGGCAAACGTACTTAGGCGTCCATGACACCTCCATTTTAAGAAACTGATAATTGCCTCTTTAGTGTCCACTCATTGGATGCAAGTCTTTCTGTGAACACTATGAATGATCACTCTGGCGGATACGTAATATTTTTTTCTTCTAATTTTGGTCTACGTCTTCACATGTGGCGATTCATTCCCCTCCATCGTGGGACCAGAAGCAAATTGTGACAGCTTCTACTGCCATTTCTACAGAATGCAATATCTCAGAGACAAAACCTAAGATTGAAGGACTAGCCATCCTTCGGTCATCCACGTTGTCCACGTCAATAATGCTCAGGGACATGTATCGTATTTGCCAACAGGCTGACAAACGAATTTATCGTCTTACATCTTGCTGTCCATGGGCAAGAGTGTACAAATTCCGAAGAACGCGATAAGGGTTTGGATGCCAGGACCGCTCATAGAGTCTTCGTAATAGAAAGGTGAAATATTTGTATTTTTGAAATGAAAATTAAAGACGCAACAACCTCCGCTGTTCCTTCACCAAATTTATGCGGATCCAATGCGTCTGAGAATAGGAGCGGCAACAAGGAGAATCTTTTGCCATTCGAGCTTGCGTCAGCCACTTCCAGGTCAAGTGGAGAAAATTCATTCGTTCTCGACGCACGCTTCAAATGTCCTGGCAAGTGCCATTCAGGACGATGTTCGAAATTTTCGATGAGTCATCATGAGACTACAGACTCTCGAGCCAGTTTGTAGATGTGACTGACCCAAATCCCATGCTGTGACACCTCGAGTGAAACTCCAAAATTAATTGGCAACGATAAACCAGAGAAGGAGACTATCCGGCTCCCATCCTCGAACTCCCACCAACTGGCACGTGTCCCGGTCGTTATCCTCGACACGTGGTCTGTCTTGTGGTTTATCTCTGGCTTAGCCAGCCACACACCACACACCAGCGACCGAGCGACCACCTGCCTCACTTCAGCGGCCATCGCAGCTCTGCCATAAATCATGATTCGCCTCAGAACACTCCAGGAAACGCAACATTGTCCCTCGCCACTTAAGATTGCCCCACTGTCGCCCACTGCTCCCGACGGTGCTCTCCAAGTGGTACGCCGCACAAAATATTGCCCATGTCCCTCCGTGTAAGCCTGCCGTTCTAAGCCAATTCTCCGATCCATAAATCACAATCAACGTCCCCAAGGGCAAGTGTTGAAATCATGAGGTCCTGCCGTCGCCGTTGTCGGCGCAGTACCCTTGAGATGACAGCGAAACTTTGTGTGCTCCCTCGCAGCCGGTTGACATATCACCGAAAATTACTGCACCCGACCAGATTCGTTTCTTTTCCAAAATTTATGATCACCCGCTCGTTGTGTGTCCTTCGGGACCAATTGCATCGGACGCGATGCATTCAGATGTCCGGGGCGGATTCAATCAGCGAAAGAATGCGACGAAGGACCCGGAGGGACGATGGTCCGGTCTCTCCCCTGCACCGGGTTCGTTTTATTATTAGTAATTCGTCAGATGTGACGGGTGGCCGACGAGTTGAGACAAAAACACGGCCATTTAAATGGAATTTAATTTGAAATTCCTTGAGGATACGAATCGAGAAGGGCCGCCTCCACGGATGGCTTCGTTGTTTTCGCAACCAAATCGATTGGGCGGGTGGAGAGACGGAGATTTTTGCCATTCTGTCGGTTGTTGGACGAGGGATGGCATCTGATAGGAATTCCTATTGTGCCCGGAACCGGGTTCTGTTCTTCAGATGCGGTGTGACTGCCATTAGATTGGATTGTTACTTTCATCTCGGGCAGATTGCGCACAAGCGGCGATGTGCATGTTTTGCAATTGTTTGACTCATCGAATGCAGATGAGTGGGGGTGGTAGGGTGGATTGGACGAGCAGCTAATGGGACCTTCTGCTGAATGGATTTGGGTTGGCGTTCGTTGCGATGACATGACGAGTCTTCGCGCGATGAATGGCTTTGTCTCGAGTGTGAGTGGAAGTTTTGTTTTGAAATCGGCGCGGGCATTGATTAAGGTTATTCTGCTGTGGCAGAACCAAAATCTGACGACGACGATGTTAACTATGTCAAAGGACAGAAGGACCACACAAATTTAGCTAATTATCGGGGTGAATCTTTTTTAATACATCAACCATGTGGCTTGCTGGCGTACTGTTGAATAAACGAACACACTGGGTAGAAAACAAGAAGATCTAACGCCAGTGTCAGGCTAGTTTTCAGTAAAACTGTTCAACCATAGAACACTTATTTGCCAAAGCTGAATTCCACAAGAGAAAGCAGTGGCTTTTGACTCTATAACGTGAAGCACGTTTCTGTAAGGCCTACGTATACGGACTCTCAACCATGGCTGTGAGGTATTAAGAGCTACATAGAATCGTTATGAGAAGAGCATATCATCAGCAGCTCAGAGATTACCTGACTCGACTTGAAGCTTTGATGGCTTAAGACGAATGACGGATGATACATTGGTGATCAGAGATTCTTTGAAGAGGGCAAAGGGATAGAGTGATAAAAGGAGGGAAAAAGGCATTCTTGCGCAGTTTCCCATGGCCAACAAAGGATCTTCTCCTTCGTCTCTGAGATAAGCTAAAGATAGGAGGGGGCCAACGCTTCTGGTGAGGCGATCTTCTGACAGGTACCTTCATCGCCTTGCTCCCAGTGGTTTGATATCTCTTTTAAATTTGTTGCACATCAATAATCTCCAGCTGTTGTGATTTTTCTTGACGTTTATATTTAAGGATTCTTCGGACCGGATGAGTAATTTTATTTCGATCAGACATGACATGTATTTCACGTTTGATCCAGCCTGTAGTCTTGCCAGGGATAGCTGTTCGTGCATTAATTTCATCGAGGCTGAATATTTACGGCATTCGTCATAGAAATGATGACTCCTTTCAGTCGATTATACTATGCCGCCCCCAAAAGCTCGAGTTTAGGACTTCAAATCCATGAGCGGCATCGGAATACGTCATTCCGACGACAAACGATCAACAATTACCATAAGCAATTTCAACTTCTGCCCGGCCATCATTCTCAAGCGCCCAAAGGATGAACCGTGTCCAGGCGATGTTCTTTATATTTCCCTTGACACTGTTAATATGTATATTTAAGTCCTAAATCAAGTTCAATCTTAACCGAAGTCATAGTACAAATTAAACCAAACTAGAAACAAAACATTCAGGATTCTCCAAATGGGGTCTATAGCTCAGGATAGGTCTGTGGTGTGTGGGCTGTTATCTGTGGCCACTTAGCTCCATTTGGACGCATTGTGATGCCCATCGAGATGAGAGATGGATGCAGATGTGATGTCCCTTCAAGCCATCAGACAAGGTGAACATAATGCAGTTTATGATAAACCGGCTGGGTGACTACAGCAAAACTTCGTGCCTGAAACTCGAATCCCAAGATGATGAAGGAGGTAGACACTCCCTGTAACCTAACCTAACCTAACCTAATTGTTCTATTTGGAGTAGACAACGTACTTAAGCTAGCCTCACAATCAAGGGGGTGGACCTGGGCATCAACCGACAAGCGTCTGCAGTCAGTTCGATCCATAGCTATCTGCCTCCAGTTTCGCACGCATAGTAGGTTGAGGTCCCTTCTGGAGACCACACTCGCCTCATACCACGGGGTGGTAGGTAGCCTAGAGTGGTTTCTGCTACCTTGATGGCGGCAATACAGTCACATATCGTTAGCGTTGATGTTCGACTTAGGCATTCTGGAGAGTCTCTCCCATAGTTGCTCTTCGTAGGCTCTGGCCTACTGCTTAGGCGTCCAATGTCAAAACTTCTCTTTGCGGGCTGGTCCAGCTTTCTGACATTGGACAGTCGGCCCCTGAATCTTGCTGCGACGAAAAAATGGTCAGAGTCGACGTTGCCCCCCTGTATGTTCGAACATCCAGGATATTTGACGCGTGTCTTCCGTCAATGGGCACATTAGACATGGTCCGGGGATCGCCAGGTTGCTGTGTGGATTTTTTTGCGAAAAAAAGTTGTCCTGTCGTGGAGGCGGTGCCTTTCGATAACTCCGCCAAAGAGGTTTTCCTTAGCGATTTTAGCATTGAAGTCTCCCAGTACGATTTTGACATCGTACTCCGGACAGGCTCCGCAGGCACCCTCCAAGAGATCGTTAATCCTCTTTGACAGAGTCTTCAGCTTCGTCGGTAGGGGCGTGTGCACGTATGAGGCTGATGTTATAGAATCTGCCTTGGATGCGGGTGACACCCAGCCGATCGCTTATCGGTTTAAACTCGATGACATTAGACTTTAGCCGTTTTTCCACGACGAATCTGCATCCAAATTTGTGCAAGCTATTGCGACAGCTTTAAAATACGTCGCACTCTTTCTTTTTCATTATTCCTTGTATTTCCTGAAGCACAGTAATGTCCGTCTTATGCTGCGTGAGGATATTTTCCAGATTCTCTTCGCACAACCACAGTGGAAGCGTTTTTGGCATAAGTTCACCTCACAACGGGTGTTGTGAGAGCTATCCAGGGGCGCCAGTTAGAGGCTGCATGTCAACTTGTTCCATGCATCGACAAGGATCGTTGTTGGTGAGCAAAGAAGGAACACATGTACTACCAATAGAAAAAAAAAACGATAGACATCTTAAACGGTCGTCTAGGCTGACGTTATGTACGCAATTAACGCACTTCTCTATGGAGGATGTATTATGGATGCTAATCTACGTTTTGGATGTTAATCTGTTAGACGGCCCTAAGCTAAACCATATAGCCTTTGGGGGCCTGGTTAAATATCTCTTCATTCTACTTCCTGATCACGACCCTATCAAGAGGTAGACCCTCCCACGAATAGTTCCACGTCAACACCTCCTTGCCTCCCCCTGCAACGAGTGGTGCTCACGCTGACACAGATGGAACATAACTCACTCCACTGATGAATGCCATGTTGACGATGAGATGACTGACCCAACTTCACCCACAACCCACAAAAGTGCAATCACCGTCACAAGTTTGCCGCAAACTCCTCGTCTCCGACGACGTTCCTCGAGCTGTGGCAACAATGAACCACAGACTCCACATCGTCGAGAAAGCATCGCCCTCGTAAGGACCATGACAGCGAGTGAGTTTCATTTTGTCTTTTAATCCAGAATCGTTGTTGCTCACAAATCATCTCGTTCCGGATGAACAATGGGAAGCGTATTGTCGTTTGACAGACCGGCTAAAGAGGACACCTTGCGAGCACACCGAGGTGTGCTGCACTCGAGCCCGCCGGTTTCGTTCGGTTACATGCACCGAATGTGCAGAGTTGACCCAAAAACATTTATGAAACTGCCACGACAAGTGAACCACATGGGCGACGTGTTTTCATCATTCGCCTGGCCGCCGGCGGTGCGGTGGCGGCAGGAATTTAATAAAGCCTCCTTCGGCAAGTTATGACACAGGAGGTCATTTGAGACGCGCTGATCATGTTCCTGGTGTGTGTGTTTTTTTTCGTTCCTCCTTCGACCTGTCAGCGGGAACATGTGTCCTTCACGGTCGATGGGGTCTGTTATTATGTTTTTCTGTTCGTCTCGCGAGCTCTTGAGAGCGAATTCAATTACACGGCAACAAATGAATTCTTTTGTGCGGTAAATTGGTACACGGGCCCGAAGGACGCCGAGGAGTTGGCTTTCCGCCTTTCGAAGGAAGTCTATTCGCTTTTCTTTTTGCACTGACTTCAGCGCAATCGAGGTCAATTGATTCCGGAATTTGTGCAGATATCATTTTATGGCTTGTAACTCAATAATGGATCTGCCCTCGTGAGCAGGGAATTGCATTCGAGGGCGATGCTGCTGCTGTGCAGTGGTTGTCATGCCATGCAGATGGTGTAGGTTAAAGGGCTTATCTTGAAGACAATGCAAGGGTTGCGCATCCAAGGGAGTCAAGCATTGAAATGTCAACGCATTCGGGGGTGCATGCTGCTCACACGCATCCGGGGGTTTTTATGCAAATTTCAAAAACTGAAGAGATAGGGGGTGGACATGATGTTTTCTGTAAGTGCTTGGTGGATGCATTTATTCGGGGAGACTTCTGAAATAATGAGACTGGTGCATAAGTGTCTTCACTTCATTTGCATGCATTTGCTTAGTTTAAACTGGAATTCTCGGTTGACGGGTGCAAGACCATTGCTAGCAGAGTGCTGCGCTTTGGAGTGGTCGGTATGTGCGGCTGCTGCGATAGGGTCTCTGGAATCGATCCCCATCACGAGAATATTTAATAATTCACACCATCTGAGTACAAGTGTGGATTACTATTGTGTGGTAATTGCCTTGGAGACATAATGGTGTTATGCTAATTTGTTCGTCAACAAATTTAAAACAGCCGCATGTAGTTATATAAGGACTCTTCGACAACACAAGAGCTGTTAATGCAGACGGAAAAATTCACTGGTTGCTGAAGATTATGGTCTGGTGGTCATTGACTGATATTTTTACTAAGATCTTTATCGTTGACATTGAGGCATAGCTTGCTTCCCTTTTCGAGGTAAAGACTGTTCGTTTGCAACTTCGTAGGAGAAGGTTGCCCGCTGTGCGGCTCTAACTAATACTTCCACTTCCACAATAAGTTCCTTCCTGGCTATGGGCCCACTCCGTCTATCGTGCTTCTTTCTCTGCTTGTCTAGATTGTGCAGGAATCCGAGGACATATTAGGGTTGAGGTACCATGAGTGTTCCCGGTTGGCGTTTAACTCTTCCGATAACATTTCCCGAGTGCCTCTATCGGTTCTCGAGACACTGGTCGATTTTCTTGTAGGATCATCCGCTAACGACCGGTCTGTCTTCATCCGCTCTTGGGCCACAGACGTTTTTTGCCGCCCTTTGGGGCAACTATTCGGTAGGCTGATGTCATCTGTTTCGCAGAGGCCGCCCTTATGACTTGTGTCACTACATTCGCTGTGATAGCTCCGTCTCTCACGCTTGCATTTATCTCATGGACTACACATTTCATCAGAGTTCTTGTGGCCACAGTTTCGCGATGTCCCTCCTCTCCGGACCGCGGCTATACATTGTTCACACCAATCGAGTGATGTGGGACTGCTCTATTGTGCGATTCGACTGCTAACCCACGAGGGTGACTAAGTGCAACAAACCGATGCCGACTCTCTCATCATTGCGATGAGAGATTGTATCCGAGAGTCGAGACTGCATAATCGGCTATCGTAAGCCTTTGCCTGTGTCCTTAGCTAAAGTCCAGTATCATGAAGAGGACTTAAGCTTTTGTCAAAACTACACGAGACCACGGAATCGATAGACGAATTGGGTTAGGTGAGCAATGTATGTATATGCTCGAAATGAAAAATGTTAAAATGGAGTAGTCGTCCGTAATAGCGTAAGAGCGTGCTGGGCTACGGAGGGCTCCGACCAACATAAGTCCTTGCAGGCTGTGCAAAAATATCCTCCTTATCCAACATGGTGTTGACATTTTGTAGATCAGTATTCGTGGCGGATGATCGTATGTCGTTTCTAAGAGATTGTGGAGGTGTTGGAGGCAATGAGGGAGCGCAAATCGGGCTAGTGTCTTAAGCAGCTCATACACGATTCAACTCAGTTGTCAACTCAGTCGGTTTTTTCCCAAATCAACTCGTGTGTGGCCTTGTCATTTGACCGATTTGACGGTTAACGGTTTGGTTGAGCAAGTCTTTCAACTTGATTGAATCGTGTGTGGGCAAGTCGATTGACAAGCTGTCAATTTTAAGAATTTGAAGTATAAATTCTTTGTGAAATCGTTTAATTGCACCGTATCGTACCACCGCCAAAAAATAATGAAAATATTTTTGACAATAGAAGCAGTCTTTCAATTCAGTTGTAGTAGTGTAGTGTGGGGCCAAGTATGAATTCAGTTGATAACTCAGTTTACAATCGAATTGAATCCTGTATTGGGCTGCTTTAGGAGGCGTTTGCTTTTCAAAAACAAATTTAAATATACTAAATTTTCATCAATAAATCTACATACAAATTAGCCCCTCTCTGTACAGATGTCGCAGTTGTTTATCCTCTTATCGCCTGTGCCCATCTTTCTGGAATTTTGTGATTTTTGCTTTGTGGCTGTGCGTGGTGTCGGAGTAGCTTTAAAAGTGAAGAGCTCAGCTGACTGCAGGTATGTATATCAGCCTCTTCACCGCCATCCCTAAAGAGTTGTTACAGATAAGTCCTAGTACGAAATCACGCTCTGAATTAACATACTTTACAGTCTTCACTTTCAGTCTAAAAAAGAAATGTAGTGTAGTGTATTCGTAGTGCATTCTTTCACCCAATTTACCAAGATCTCGTTTATGTCTCTGCCTGTAGCTCACGAATTCCTTGAATGATGCTGGTCTTAAATGCTTCAATCGTTTCGGGATTGTTGGTATCCCCACAAAAAAAGGAACAATCGCAGCTCCGAAGCGGCCAATTGACCACCCCAAGACGAAAATTTAGTCCGCAAAAAATCGATTGCATGGGCTGTGTGGAAAATTGATCCGATTGTGTCGTACCACTCTTACACCCTGCCGTTCGATTTAAGAAGCACTGCACCGCTTGAAACATTCACCGGATTTCGGCAAAGAGATTCTTGAATTTGGCCCTGCCGAAGATAGTGCGGCACTTACCTGCTGTAAAAATGCAAGGCACTATCTTCTAAAACCCAATTTCCAAAGTCAATCCAGCTATTGCTATACTTAGATGACTTAGATTACGCAATTAAAAAACAGGCGAGCCAAGTTGGTCTTATGGTGAAGGAGTTTGTCCACCTAGGAGCGAACTTGAACTCCACGAACGACATCTTCGTGAAGATCGACGCCTTGGCAAATGATATTTCTTCAGTTTGTCAAAAGACTTGATTCTTGGTGTCCCCGAAAGAAAAATTCTTCGTCAGATATATGGTCCCGTCTGGCAGGAGGGTGAAGACACAACCTCCAACTGTACCAGGATGTGGATGTAGTCCGGGAGACAAACATCCTTCGATTATCCTGATTCGAGAAGGAGAGAAAGACCGAACCTCTGGCACAAAATACCAATTTATCGCGAACGCAAGACAGATGGGTCTTGATGACTAGAAGCATCTTACTCAGGACAGCCATCAATTGAAGGCAGCGATTGCTCTGACTCGGCGGCCTCATAAATAAGTAGACTGTTCTATTATAGTAAGCCAGAAGAGGTTTAAGAAAGGCCATGATTTGGGAGTGAGTGTCACTATTTCAACGAGATGTGAAAGCTGAATCGATCCGTCCTAAATGGACTGCCATATCTTGCTTGTCATACATACGTAGCTGAACAGTGTCGCGAAATGGAATGTCACACCTCTTACCGAATGACAACTTCTATTTTGATCAGTCCCCTTGTCATCTTTTCTCTTAAATCAGCATAATCTCGTTACTGCATGCAGAATGTTCGGTGCAACGAAATGCATATCCCTGACCGTAAGCCAATTTGAGGAGAGACTGCCCTCTCCCTCCTACTCCCACCCTTCACAGACTGCACCGATGTTTGAGTTCCATCGGCTATTGACACTGTCAACTGGACAGACATTGAAAGTCGTCGCAGATGTCTTGCCCTTCCCAATGAAAGGGATTATTTCGCATTCTGCCATCCAACTGCCCAGCGCCGTAAGACGATAACCAACCCAACATCCCCAGACGGAGGCAATGCGCATACGGAATGCTTGAGTAGTTTCAAGAATTCAAACAGGATTACAGAGGCTTTGAAGTTCTTCGAAAATAGCTGAGCTCATTTGGTAGGGCTTCCTTCGCTTCGGCAATTGATTTAACCCCGAGTCTGTGGGCGCTGCCATCCAATCACATCATCCTTTCTTGTCAGCGCCTAATTTTGGGACCCCACCTTACCGCGGGGAACAGGATGTCGCTCCAGTCACTTTGTCACTGTCTAACGCCGCTCATGTCGCCGTGAATGCACAGCCCTGGCGTTGCCTTTGTCGCAAACGTATCCGTATCCGTTCAAAAATACATCATACCCGACGAACAGAAAGGACGTGTCACACCCCCACGCCACGGTGCCGGTGCACTGTATCTCCTTCCCGACTGCGAGTGTATCCACGTCAAATTATCAATTTATCAATCCGCCCCCTTTCGCCGAGCCCCGCAGTAATCACTGCCAGTCTCAGGTGTCCTTGCTCCTCGGATAGACGTTACGGGGCGTCTATCGCTTAACCGACAGCACGGCGCACAGGGCTGCTGCTCGTTTATTTATAACACACCCGGCATTACCCTCGTACGGCCAACACCTAGAACACCTCCCCCTCCCACGCTGCAGTCCCATTCCGGAGATGGCTGGTAATTGATCGCCATTTAATCGACTTAATTACCCCGGCGAACCGCCCCCGAACCGACGCTGGCCGTCGTCAGTTCGGACGCTGTAATGACCGAAAATTAAATTGAACATGCAAGAGTGCAGCACTGCTGGAGACACAGTGCCCCAGTGCCAATCTTGTCTTGTCCCCGTCGTCGTTGTGTGTGAATGTCATTCAATTAGAGTAAGTGGCCCCGGAAAAACGGGGCCCGCCACAAACCAACCACAATCTGATGGTCCTTCTGCTTTGTTTCATTTCAGATCGAAGTTTCCTCGTCGCCAATGCTCAATCAGACACTCATCATATCATATGGTGTTCGGATGGCTTCTGCAAGATGACCGGCTTCCAGCGGGCCGAGGTGATGCAACAGTCCAGCTCAACGGAGTTCCTTCACGGCCCGATGACATCGCAAATGGCTGTGAACCTAATTAGGGAGGCACTCAACAAGGGCTACGAGAAGCATTTCGAGATCCTCTACTATCGCAAAAACGGTAAGTGCCTGTTTACATGTCGAACGGATGGCTCCATCCGCTGAGCCGCCATAAGCCCCCCGACCGGATGCAGTGAGTGATAACAGATTTCTTGTTGGAGGGACGACCGACGACCGACGACGATCCAGGTGGAAAGGATGTCACATGTGCCTTCCCCCACCACTTCCTTTGGCTTACGGTCGTTTCTTTTGCCGGCGTTCGTGTGTGGTGCGTCCTTATTCGCTCCTGATTTCATCGTCCTTTAACGGGGTGCCAGTGTGGGGATGAGCACGAGACAATAAAGAGAGTACGCTTCAAGTGAGTGAAGCGATAATTTCGGACCAGAAAGGGCGGGCGGACACGATGATGTGGCAATTTGACGGGACTGCCTTGTTTCAGCGGAGACATTTCAGTTCAAGGACGAAGTCGTTTTTGTTTTTCTTACTTTTTCCGTTTGTCTTTTCCCGTTTTTCTTTTGGGGGAGGATAACTGCCGGAATGCCGTCCCCATCCGTAATGAACGGGCTTTGCTGGGTGTTTGTATTCATAGACGTCATGAGGAACGAATGACACTCTGTTATCGAATCAGTGATTTATGAGCACTGCTTGAGGAGGCGGACGAACCGTCATAATACCGGGATTGGACGATACGAATTTGGGCAGTTAGGAGGATTAGCAAAGTGGCTGGCTGCTTGAAGACGGCCTTGAAAATGACTTCTGTAACCTTGGCTGGGGAGAGAGGTTCATGGGGACACGTCTTTGTGTCGATTTGTTTAGGTTTAGCAATAGAGAATCTTAAAATGTGATTTATCTAGCGGAGTGAACGTGATTCTGGATCCTTTTTTCCCGATTCCGGATGGCTGCCCTAACGTTCAATCCTTGACACGAGCAACTTTCATATTTCACGCCGGTCTATCTCTCTCGAGGTCCTGCACCACCCAAACTTTTGACAATTAAGATAGCAAAGGTCATGACGATTGTCATGTGTGATGGACATGCACCCTTGAGTTGTCCACGAACCTAGATCGCCAAACTCCGATTTAACGTCATTGAATCGGCATAGAGTCAAGTTTTAAGTTTATTTAAGCCTAGTCCAGGCATGGCTGTAAGGTAGGTTAGTTAAGTTCAGGCATAGTCGGATTAGCCCCATGCGCGGTAATCTGGTCTCATTTGGTGATAATGGCACATTTCTTGAACATTATCTACTCTATCGTCTATCGTATCGGGCTACAGACACCAACATTATTTTTGTTTGCAAAAATGGGTGGTGTACAATTGAGCCGGCAACAACCATACATCCAATCAGTTAAAGTGTGCAACCATAAGTGTGCCTCCGACCTCGTCCTCGGCATTGAACCCGACTAGCCTGCTGCAACGAATGCTTAAAGAGCATACACATCCTCTGTCTTAAAAAAAGAACGATTAAGTGTAATATCCTTTCTTTAGGGAACAATTACACTGAGAACACGTATAGGAACTATAGCAGCAAAGCCAAAGCCCTCACCAGACTGTGGTTTATCAACTATACGGTTGCACTTAAAGCGGATACTAGTATGGTAGGGCTTTCTGTTGAAGTTTGAAACAGACGGAGAGAAATTACGTTGGGCAATCAACTCTGAAGCAAAAACAACTTGAAAGGCTTGAAAGCGAGGAACAGAAATGATTGAGAAGTGCTATGACCTTAACGGAGTTGTTGTTGAATGAAATAAATATACACTTCGAATGGTTGTTTCCACTAGCATTTGTGACTCCTTTGCCTGCCCAGGCTAGCAGTTATCAGTACTTTCAGTTATCAAGTACCTTCATTGATCACGGCCTTTTATCAGATATCACACTAGTTGTAGTTGTCAGAGGAGTTTGATGACCAAAATGGTGCTCGTCAAGGCTGCATACTGTCGCCGCTTTTATCTGATGTGATTAGATTTGTACTCCATCCAGCATTGGAATTCATTAAAGCACCTTGCCTACGCTAACAATGTATGTCGACTTTCACTTCGGGTAATGAAGCTTCATTTGATCATCCACAAATCTAGAAGCTGAAGCAACAGGGTGGGTTCAGTAGAAACGCAACTAAACTGATAGTCTCGAGACGAGTCCCCTTTAATGCGTTATACGGGTCCGAAAATTATGATGATGGCTTGAGCCGTGATCGCAATGTCATCAGCTTGAGAACCAAGAAGTGATTGTCACTTTACAATGTGGAATCTGTGCTACCTCTCTTGATGTCACTAACACACGTAACCTATGGCTGGATGGGACAGTTGGTTGAGGGTCTGTCCTTGGTTATAAGGGACCCAAGTTCGAAACCCAGCGAAAGCCAGAGTTAATATGATTTTATTGGGTTTTGAAAGTTGGATCCAGCCACCATTTGTCGTTGGGATCAAACTAAGGCACCACCACTGAAGTTCTCGATCAGTGGCAGTAGTCTGACTACGAATATCACAATGATCCGACAATGGTCTTAGTGTACTGATGTTTTCGCTGGCCGCCAAATAGCCTTACCTACCCTAACCTAACACAAGCAACCTGCAACATTCACGCTTTCTCAGAAGTCGATTTGTATCTCCAACAAGGAACTTTATATGGGAACGGACCAAGAACGCGTAATCACTGTTAAGGAATATAGAAATTGGCAGTGAATTGGAAGACGTGACGTGCGAATGAATCTCCATTGTGAAGATCGCGATGCAGTAAGTCCGCAGACAACCTAGGCAGATGGAACCAGATGTCCTGGGCTGAGCAGTCGAAGCAAACTGAGCTGAAGTGAGCTAAAACGCTTCCCAATGCTACAAGTGAGAGTGAGAGGTTGACGCTCTATATCCCCCGAGGGCATTAAGGATTCGTATGAAAAATAATAAATACCGCTTTCACTTTCGCTATTGATTTGCAAAAGTGCGCAAAAACTTGGTTACAGATGCAAACAAAATTCGTAGAACATGTCATAACGGGTAGCCTGCAGAACTGTTCTGCTTCCTTTTTTGCCTTGTGCTACTGTCTGAGACAAATTTGAGGGAGTTCTAGGCACCAACAACATGTACTGCGTTTCTTCCTTGTCCATCAGTCAGACTCATTCCAACCACACACTTGTTAATGCTATCAACAGCCTCAATGACATTCATCCATGATCGCCCCTTTGGCACAATAACCGACGAACATGTGAAAAATGTCAGATTTTCATCACTTCTTTGCTCTCTCTGTCGTCCGCTTGTAGTCTACAGCCTGCGGCTGTTCTCACAGTAAACCCTCAACATGCGTCATAGATCATTCCTATTATCGGTTAACTTAAACTTTAAGAAGATGACCTCTAACCATACGTTGTTAAATGCCGTCTCCAAGTTTATCAGACTGCCACCCATGCTTTGAATGCGGGAAACCAATAACGGCGCTGCTTGTAGTCAACGCAACGGTGTTCACCTAATTACTTTCACTGGCCTAAATCGTTTCTAGCTTATGGAAGCAAATATTGAATTCAGGATTTGATCCAGTGTTACTACAGTCTGGGGTGGACCTGGGCCTCAGTCAACCAGCCTCTCCAGTTGGCACGATCTTTAGCCGGCTGTCCATAGACGCCTAGCTGGACTCATGTATTCTCCAAAATGCATGAATGCAAACAGGATCAAGGATTGGACACAGAATTTTCCTCTCAAAAAGTCGGTTTTCATATCAACTTCATCATCTGTTCTTGACATAGTCCATGGTGCTGCGTCGACGAGCAGAGGTGAACAAGGTCGTATATAATGTTAGTGTCCGAAGGGGATATCCGGGAAACACGAACATCACGAGAACCGATATCTCATCATCGGGTGTCGCCATCTTTGTAGACACCCAGGCTGCACTGAAGTCCATACGATCCTGTACAACGAAGTTAAAGGCTGCGACTCACAAAGTCAGACACCACAAGGTCGCGCCACAGCTTTCCTGCTCTCGGTCACACAGTCCAAACAATCGTACAGCATAAAGTCGGTAGACTGTCGCTTCGTTTCCTTGACAACAGCGGATAAGTGAAGACAGTCCCCAGCAGTCCCAGTCCCCAACAAGACATCTCCACAATTTCTTCAAAAATATCAATTGAACTTGCAACCGAATGATTTTTCTGCTTTTTCCATTTCAGGTACGAAATTTTTGTGTTCAGAAATAATCGCACCAATTCGCTCCGAAGCTGATGACATATCCCTCTTCATCATCAACTTTGAGGATTTGTCAAATCCATCGGCAGCGGAACCACCCTTAGTCGCTAGACTAAGCAAATGTAAGTTTTTTTGGATTTATCTTGAGTTAGTTTTTTATGTAGTTTACCTAACCTATGTATTGTATGTAGTTGTCAATAATTGGGTACGGTGAAGAGAGAAATGTTACGTCTTTTGTGTCGCTTGTCGGATTTGGAGTGACTAAAATGGGAGCGAGTAGGATCAGGAAAAACGATATATTTGAAAGCAATCAAATGAGATCTATGCTCTGATGGTCTGCTGTTCTCCTTCTGGAGTGACCATTCCAAGATGTTCCATTCTGCCATCAAAAGCATTCAGTGGCATGATCAACATTCAGCCGCATGCTCCAAGCTTTGAGTTCGATTTGTTGTATCACTGTCAAACTTAATTAAGGTCGACTTTTAGAGGTCTTCATATCTGACAATGGCTAGGAGCAACGACAAATTAGTATTCTTCCTTAACAATTCCAGTCAGTCATCAATCATCCATCTATCGTTGGAGGACTCTCTGTGCTAGATGGCTCCTCACTGTTTCTGAATGCAGTGATCCACGCTCAGCGACAGGCTTAGGTCATCCAGCTCGTCACCAATTCTGACACTCGCCACAAAGACAAGACACATCTCTCAAATCTACCAACACCTCCCATCCCATACCACCACCCCCAAACCTTCCCCCCTTCAAATGTACTAATCCATAATTATTCCCTCTATTCTTTCAGTTGATAGAGCTCGTGCTAGTTTTAAGCGTTCATTTAGATTTGGTAATTTAAGAGAAAGAGGCCTTAGATTAGCTGGGTACTTGACACCGCCATCCGATGTTACCCAAGAAGAGGAGGAAGCACACGAAAAGTATGACACACACTTAACATCAATTCATTTCACTACGACGTTCTACATCATAAATGTCCATTCATCAAAATGTCAATTTAAATTCTGACAGTTTCTCTTCTTTCAGTCAAATAACCCTCCCGAAAATTGAATCTGGTAAACTCTGGACACCAATGTCAACACCAACACTACGAAGTAAAGAGACTGAAAAATTACGTGATTCCTTACGTTTAGAAGATTTAAAAGTCATTTTACCTGAAGTAACATCTGTTGAGTACCGTTTCGATTGTCTTTTCATATATAATCTGTCCTTTTGTGATGAGCTGATCAAACTAATTCTATCTTCTTTTTCTTTCTCTCGATCTCTATCTCTATCTCTCTGTCTTCCACACACTCTTTCTTTCACATTTTCTGTTTCTGTCAATTCATTTTTTGTTGTGTCATCTGTCATGTGTCATCCATCACTTGTCATTTCACATTTGTCAATTATTATTTTTTGTGTGTCTTTTGTCATATTCCATATGTCGTCTGTCACTTGCCATTTCACTTTTGCTATGATTTTTTTTGTGTCATATGTCATCTGTCACTTGTCATTTCCATTTTGTCCATTTATTATTTGTTGTATGCCATTTGTCATCTATCATCTGTCATCTGTCATCTGTTATCTGTCGTCTGTCATAAATCACCTCCCATATGTCATTCGCGAAACATTTCACCACACTCACGTGTCTCTTTCTCTCTCTCTCTTCTCGATCTGTTCTTTTTTCTTTGTGTATTTTTGCAGAAACCTACAGTTATCACAACAACACAAATAACAACTGCAAAAGACAAATCAGAATTTGTACATACAAAAAGTTTAGAATTCGATAGTAGCCAAATAAGAGGTGAGTCCTACCCCATACGTCACACGGCATGAATGTCAAAACATTGTTTTTCCCCTTCTTTTCTGTTGAGTTGATTTTCGTTGAAAAAAAAATAACAAAATTTAAATTTTGAAACTTACAACAAACAGAACATCTTTTTTTGTTGGCACAAACCGAAAACGAATGTTCCTTTAGACCAGTTTTGTGCGCCACACACCGTTTGGAGGGTGAAACCAAAAAGCTCTTTAGCTCGCAAAATTTTTCTGTTTTCCCCTCACACACACACGAACACAAACACACACACCCCCTCTCACGGGTTGTTGTACACACTATTTCCCATTCGATACCAACCAGAGAAAATGAAAATGAACTCACCACACTCGATTCAACTCAACTTTGAATGTTTTGTTTTGCTGTTGTTTCGAAAGTGCTCGTTACTTTATTTAAGTCATGACATGAACCACCGAGTGTCATATAACATATAACAGTTGTCTGCTTGGTTTATGCTCGCCAGTCTGTTGTACTTTTCTATGTTATTCGATGTTTTCTTTTTTCCGTCTTATTTTCCTCATTCATTCAAATTCCATTGTTTCCGTTGTCATTCGTTCGAAGAAATGAAAATTAAATTGAGTAATTTTAAGTGTTTTTTTGTTTGTTTGGTTGTTTTTGAGTGTATTCTGTGTTGTTTTGTTTTCTGTTGGTTTATATTTCGGACTAAATGAACGTTAAAATCTATCGCTTTTGGTGTTTTTCATTTTTTTGGATTTGATTGATTGTTAGTTGATTGATTGATTGATTGACGGTAATCAGTGGTTTTTTTTATTGTATTGAACAAGCGTATCGTTTCGTTTCTGTGATTTAAGTTCTTCAGCTGTCATCGTAAGTTTTGCGTGGTTTTGATTTGATGCGTTTTTGGGGGACTTTTATGAGGTTTGGGATTCAGGACTGAACGGTTGTAAGTTGCTTGTCATTTAGGATGGTTACAGGATGGCTACAGTGTTGAGTTCACTGATAGTCAGCGATGAGTTTAAGATTCATTTGAATGGTGACTGGCAACATCAGTAACTTCCCACGGCATGAAATGTGAACAAAACTAACTAGGCGGCACGGGATGTGTCGCAAAGAAAGACTACATATACGTCGGCAATAAATACAAGTGATAGAAGTACAATTCCTAGATGAGTAGGTCCAATAATCACCCCTACTGTATGGTTTAACCACCACCACGATTGGCTGCTGCTCAGTATTTGGTTGCCGCTACTCCTTTTCTTTTCCTTAGCGACGAGCATAGTTTCTTAAAAACCGTTTTTAAAATCCAGACGAATGCTTGTCCATTATATTTGTAGTATTAGAGATGCAAGCTCTTAGTGGCTGACAACTTATCCAACTCTTTCATGGATATAATTTTTTTATGACGGCATGCCTCGCTATTATTTGATGATTTCAGTGGATTGGTTAGACTAACAGCCAATCGCGAAAGAAAAGTAGAAAAAAAACATGATCAAATACAATTACGTCCGAAGAGAGCGAGTAACTTACTTCCCATTAATGTAAGAATAAGTTAACGAAACTTAACGAAACTGGTTGCGGACGATGGCATTGCAAAATTAAGCTCATAAATACTTCCGAGAGTTCATACAAAATTCCAAACGCATGTGTTTTTTACCCTTTCGTGGAGAACGGATAATTTCGATCACACTCATGTAAGGAAAAGTGAACGAAACTTAACGAGGCAAATGATTGAAGAGGTCGTTTTAGTCACAGTGTGTCGTTTCTGTATATTTTGTCGAGTTCTGATCTTGACTTAAGCCTATTTGCGTTCATTATGTTTGGGCCATACGACTTTTTATCGATTGGTTACTGGTCCATCAAGGCAAGGAAGGACCTTCGCTACGTAGAAGCGCCCAGTAAACCAGTTCAGGCCATATAACACTATCCATTTGAATCAACGAATACTACTTATTTATTACCTTCCCCCTTTAGCCCTCCCCTCTAAGTTCTGTATATACATACGATTCATAACTATTAACCGAAACTAGTTACACACGCACACACCAACTCAATCCAATGCACATCCTTCCAAATAAATGTTCATATGGTAGTCTAATCATTTTTTGTCTGTTTCTCTTTGTTTCTTGTTGATTTTTATCATATTTTTTTACTTATGATTTATTTCATTTATTTATTTATTTATTTTTTTCATTTACTTTTTTTGTGTAAAACAATTCCTTGCCGCTACTTTAGATGAGGAACAAAGACTTATTCATGTAAATGAAGTTAATGAGACCGCTAAAACGTTAACCGATCGTCGTGGTCAAATGCAAAAGCGAGCGCACACGATAGACGATTTCATGACAGGTAACCAATAAAAAAAAAAAACAAAAAAAAATTTACAAAAACCAAATCACTTTTCAACTTCAACGAAGTAGATACTAAAACAAAACAAAAAAAAATGTAAACAATTTTTATTTTGTTTTCAACTCCTAGATGATTTCTTTCGCAAAGAAAACGTTTTATTTTTGTTTTAAATTTTCTTTTTTATTTTTGTATTAATTTTTTGAATTAATAGATTCTGCGAACCTTAGAGATATGAAATGAAACAAAAAGAAAATTCCAATTAATCAGGAATCAGAATTGCTCAACGCTTTCTCTCCTTAAAGTTTTGTTTTTCGTTTGTTCGGTTTTGATTTAAGACTTTTCTTCACTCTCTGCCTCTCTCTCTCTCTGTTTCTGTTTCTCTCTATTTTTCTCGGAAACGAGGTTCTTAACAAGTGCAAGAGATTGCGGTTTTTATTTGATTTTTGAAAATTTGATCGAATTCGTTCGCTTTGTTTGGTCTTGTAAATGCTTTGCACTGGATGTGGATGGTTGGTAGCATGTAGACGTGTATGTTGTAGATACGGCATTCGAATGTGAAGTGCATGCTGCGAGCGGGTGTGAGTATGCGCATTTTTTTCATTAGATGCTAGATAAATGTGTTTTTTTTTTTCTTGTTTTGATGTTATGTAGAGTAGATAGTGTTACTTTAGATGGGGAGACAAGAAGTTAACATCTGCGGGGTGTTTAACCCTCAAAACAGCCACTGGTCTATTGTGGGCACGAACTCTCTGACCAAAAATTCAGTGCAATAAAAATATTTAAAGCTGCGTGCGAGAAGGCTTATTACGTTCTGCTACAACTGCAAGCTAAACAGCACCGCCTGCCGAATCCGACTGCATTTGAAAGCTTGGAAGACTCAACTACTTCGCCGGACGCGAGAGTTTACACATGAATATTTCTGGTGAATCTGTCGACTCCGAATCTGTGCCCAGAAAGTAAAGCAAGTGCTTTAAATCAAAAAATTAAAAAAAATTTCATTCGTGCTCAAAATGGCCTCAAATCACTTGTCACATAGCCAGCCGGGTTATACGAAAGGTCGCAGAACAAGAACTGTCAGAGGCAGGTTCACTAAGACAAGTTATTGTTCCGTGGACTTCCTAAGAGAATGCGTACCTTCTTTGAAGCTCTAATCATCCCGCAACTCATCACAATGTTTCCAAGAGTTGTACGTCTTTCCTGTTTATAGTAGACAAGTAGGTATCTTCCACTCTTGGAGCAGCCCACAGAAAGCCTGGTCCAAGTGCATGCAAAACTACAGCCGGCTAGATGCTTAACTAGGGACTGCATTTTCCAGGCATCTACTGTGCACGATCCTGCTCTGATTTTACAAGTGCATGCATACTTGTGACATCTGGCGTCCATCTTGATTTGTTGCTTCGCCCGAAGAAGGACGCGACGTACTGTAGAAGAAACCATCGCAGGATAAGGGCGGGAATAAAGGGAGTCTTTTCATAACTGACCGTAATGGGAAGCGTACGAAATCTGTGATGGTTAATGGATATACCATAGGATTCAATCGGGATCATCAATTCCAGAATATGTCGTATCTGTCATGGCGTACTGTGTACCGTACCGTCAACTAATTAGCTGCGGGGTGCCTGCTTCATTCACCGAATTCACAACTTTTCTAGTTCATAACACAACCTCTTTCGGGTCACTGATACTGCTCAAAGAATATAACTGCCTCGACAAGGCTTTTCAAATTTACTCGTTCAAAGTCGACTGAAAACGGTGGTTACATCCACTCGTAAGAGAAAAGTACCACGCCCAATACGAATAGCACTTGTAGAAGCTATAGCTAAGTCGAGGTCCTCCTGTCCCTGTGCTCTAAATGCCATCCTGCAATAAGAGTGACATCAAGGCTTAAACTAAAAAAGGAAATTAATTTAATCAAGTTCGTCGAACCTCCTGGGTTCGCTTCTAATGCTCTTAGGTGATCTTCAATCAGTCTTCGTGACCCTGTGGATGTCGTATAGTTGACTTCTTGTCTCTCCAATGTCCCCCTTCTTTTGTTTCCGACTTCAACGTTTTTGTAGGTAGTTTAGTAATACACAGCACGTGCATATAAAAAAAACTCCAAAAAAGAAGCAACATAGAGTGTGTAGCAGCTTCATGGATTTTTTCAAGCAAAATACACAAAATTTGTAAATACGAACTTGAATAGTTCTCTGCATCAACGATGAACTCTGAAATCAGAAATCAATTGAACACGGGTGCCTTGGGGCTTGATCATGGTCGTCGGGCGGCGGTGTTGCAATGGATGATTGTCAGGAAACCATTAGAAATGCATGAAATAAGTGGCAAGTATGATGGTGGTGCATCACCAAGTTGCAAAGAGATAAATGTGCAGTTTGATCGTAGATCGGTGATCGAGGTTCGCATTTCCTAAGAAACTGGTTGTTCTTTAAATGGTGCGGCCGAGTAATGGTTCACGATCATACGCGTTAACGATCTACCACACAGCTGACGAATTTTCAGACGTTGTTCGCTGTGATCGTCTGATGTCTGTTGGAACAGGCATTGCGCACTTTTTTGCTCATATCACTAAAAATGTATGCAATCATCCTTCATTTGAAACTACAAATAAAGTATTTCTTGTGCACCGTGACCAGTAAAAAGTTCCATTTATGCGATCTCCAAGGCGATGATCACTTGAAAGACTCAATATTAATAAAAAATATGTGCGTAGCTCTGGAACATCCCTGAACTGGCTCAGAACAGTAATGAATCTCTGAAACCATCAAATCCATGTAGCAATTTTCAGGCGATCAGGTTTTAAGAAAACGCCTGTGTTTTAGGATCTTGACGATCCCACGTTTAAATTGGTGAATCATAAATCGAAGGATGGTGTGGGTCTATGCATCGACTTTTACGTACTTGGACTTCGGCATCCAAGTAGATTCGTATCACAGTAAGACAGAAATTCATTTCACAGCCTTCCAAATTTTGAGTTAATGACAATGCTAATAACTGTCTGTCTAGGAAAAGCTTCTCAAACTTGGCCGTTCGTAGAAAAATAGCATGCACTAAATGACTGGTTGCTGTGATGCCATATTATTATACTGAGGCTATGAAATGGATAATGGAGAACTAAGACCATATTCGGCGAATCCTTAAAATTACAAAAAATTGGTTCCAATGCCTGGACTTATCAACAGTACATCGCCACCTGCCAGTAGTATTTTGCTAGATTTCTCCAAAGAAGCACTTAAATTTGGTTGAGTTTACGTTCAAATTTTGCGGGCCACCGTATTATCTAGTCGTTTCGTCTTGAGTTCATAGACTTGACCCTTAGCTCCTGAACTTTGATGAGCAATGTGCATTGATGAGAAGATGAGCCTGTTCGGCTTTGGGTCGGTACTGGTCATATCGGGCTTCTAGGGATTTAACGTCTGTACGATCGAGATCATTTTTTAGGGTTGTACTAATGCGCAACAGTGGATGCCCTTGTATAAGCTCGTACGTGAAGGACCGCAACAAACTTGTTGCACAAACAAATGTCTGCAGATGCTACTTCTTTAGTTCCAGGTCCACAGCATTCATTCCTAACAACATACCGCATACGCCCATGACAATGACCACAAGCGCAACCCGTCGATTCAGATCATCCCCCGATTGTTCGCTCACGTGGAGGAAACCAATCACCTCCTCCCCCCCGTTCACATTCGTTTTGACAAAACGAACCTCTACACTCAATTCAAACGCACACACACAAAAAAAAAATGTATATAATAATCCCATCGACTCTTTGCAGGTTCAACTGGTCAAACGTCCAGACAATATTTTCCCTATGTCTCCTCAGAAAGTGATCTGCAACGATATAAAGCAATTCCAATCCGTCAAAACGCATCTCAAAGTGAAACACATCACCAACGAACTACCAGTTCATCACTGTCAAATGTGCCTTCAGATCTGAAATCGGACAGGATTAAGGTGAGTTCCCATCGACCGCGAAGCCGATTGCTTCCTTTTTTCGTATAATTTTGTCTTCCTTCTAATTTTAAACAAATTCTAAACTACGACAGACTGTCTTCACAACTCGCTCACACTTCTCAAGACATCTGACTGTTTCTTTATTTCATTTTCAAGTCCCCCTTGAATCCCGTTCAGTTGTGAAAAGGATTCGCTTTTAAAATGATTTTTCGTATTTTTGTTTCATTTGTTTTTTTTTTCGTGTGTTTAATGCTCACCACTACAACGCGCGTCCTCTCCAAATGAATACAAATCTGAACAAATGAATTGAAACTAAATTTAATAACCGACAGCCATTGAGCACGCATAGCACGCCAAGAAGCATTGCTAAGCCGATGGTGGATAAGCATGAAATCAAAGTAACGTATTTCTTCTCTTGTGTATTATGTACATTCCTCTCATACCGTTAGTTACATAGTGAATGTGTAATAATAGTTGAATTTTATTTCCCCCCTTCCTCCTTTCTCACTAGTCGTCCACTCCACGAGTTCAAACCTCAAAATGTTTTTTGAATTTTTCATGACTCTTTTTGTTCCTTTGTTTCGCTTTCTTCGTTAGTTTTGTCGTTTTTCCCCTTTTGTCTTCCAATTCGTTTCGGTTTTCAGAGTACCTCGAATGTAGAAGAGAATGAATTAATTTATTCCCAAAGATGTTGACCCTGTTTGGTGGTTTTTTTGTGGGTTATCCCCTTTTTCGCTCGGAAGTCGAGTGCTGACCGCTGCATTAGTCATTCACTAGGGTCAGTCTCGTGTTTGAAATTCGACCCATTTCGCTTCGTTTCTGGAGACTTTCTTTTGTGGATTATATGTGGTCGGCGTCGGTTTGCTGAATCTGACTTGGGTCCATTGTCGCTTGCGGCAAAGGACTTGTGTTCATCTGTTGGGCGCCAATCCTATTGGTATAGCTTGTTTGTTACCTTCTTACAATATGTTGAAACATTTTAACTTGCGAGATTGAAGAGGAGCGCCAAAATGAGATTTGTGATCACGGGTAGCAAACAAAAAAATACAAATCTTGTGTTCTCCACTAAAGGATAAATAGTGCGCCGCTTTGACACTCTCTTACTGTGTAGAATGACGCTGCCTTTATCCCGCTGGGTATGGGCCTCATTATTGAGCACTTGCTTAACTGGACATCTTATACTAACCAGGTACAGGGGGCGCCTGTTATAAGCTAGCACTAGGAGACGCATGTTGCCTGAAGCCTACGTCTACTCCTCGATGTGGCACTAGCTAAAGAGTACAAGGACTCCAAGGTTAGGTAGTCAGCTGAGTGTTTAACATACATGTCCTCTATGCATCTTCTCTTTCTGAAATAGAGGTACTGTTTCCTCCTCGTCTCCTTCATCTCGTCAGCTTCTGGAGTAGTCGACGTAAGTTCCAATGATACAGTGCCCATTAAGGTCGCTGGTAAGAGTTCTAGGATTCGGTCTACTCATTCTGAGTAGGGTCTGCGATCGTATCGGATCGAGTGTAGGCACGAATAATTTCACCATCCAGAGTGTGTATGGAAAAGCGGAGTACTCTCAGTGATGGCAACTGGAAGAGTGTCATACATGAGTGAGAGAGATATGATGAAAATCCGGCGTAAGTCGCACTTCGATGCTTTAAAACGACTTGGGATCATGTAAGAGAATTCAAAAAATCCTCTGTCGAAGTTAGCGTGTGTCAAAATAGCCTTCGCAGTTTTCTCGCAGGATCATTAAGCAGTTGTAAGGCATTACGTGCTTAAAACAAGACAGTTCACGTACTCATGTAGTCTGATAAAATTAAATAGGCCAGCCTTCCGGCTGCGCATCGACGTTATAACACTAATTTACTTACCAGTCTGGCTTGCGACCTATGGAGGGTTCGAGCTTGAGATATCGCTGTCTTCCTTCTTTGACGGTACTGGGCACCCTCCTTCCAGTCATCAAGACCACGCTGCGTTGATCTCTATACCAAAGGTTCGGTCTTCCTCTTCTTCTCGAACCAGGAGGCTTGGATTCGAACACCCTCTTAGCTTGAGTGTTGGTATCCATGCGCTCAATGTGGCCAAGTTAGTGTAGTGGACGGATTTTTACCTTCCAGGGTATATCCACATCCTGGTACAGCTGGTTGAGTTCACGGCTGTGTCTTCTCCTCCTTTCACCTTCGTCGCAGATAGGAACATATATTCGAAGTACAATTTTTCTTTCAAAGGCACCAAAAGTAAGCTCTGCATTTTTGCTTGTCGTTCAGCTTCGAGCTCCATACAGCAGGACTGGCAAAATAAGAGTCGTGTAAAGCCACCTCCCAGTCGGAAGGTTTGACCCCAGTTGTTTCGACAGACCGAAGTACCATTGCTTGTCGAGGGTGGTTCGACGTCGGATCTGCACTGTGATGACATTTGTCGAGTTTGCCCGAAGTAGACAAACTCCTTTATTACCTTAAAATAATAACTGTAAGTTGAGTTATTGGCCTAGGTGTTGTGTGGCGGAACGTTTCTTGTTGCATATATTTTGTTTTGTCCTCATTGACCTTAAGACCACCTCATTTCGCCTATCTTCAGTTGCTGTAAATGCCGCCTGTTACGATGTCGGCATCATCTGCATCTCTCAACAGTTGGACTGATTTGTAGAAGATGCGCGTTCACTCGTCATAAAACTGCCTTCTACTCAATCGCAGCGATTCATGAAAATTCCTTGAAGGCCTTTGATCGCTAATTTCCTCGTGCATGCGTAAGCCTTAAATGAGGCTGTCTCACCTCTCTTGAATTCTTAAGAAAACCGTGTCCAATCTAAATTTGGTACTGCCATTCAAAAGATATGTTCTACCGACAGTATTACCGGCTACCACTCCAAATTTGTTGATGTTGATCTCCATGTTGACATTTAAGTTGACAGCAAAATCGCATAGGATGTACATAGCTCATCACTGTCCCCGGGAAGTCTATCTCTCTCCTCAATGTATCATACAACCCCATTAAGTTGTTGCGTAAATCAGTGCAGCATCTCATCTAGCATTCACCTTGCATGCGATGACCTCATTACCAACGTAGTCAATTGAATTTTTTGAATTTTATCAAATTTCTTGCATGTAAAACCTACTCCATAGGACACAATCCATTTCTTCACCATTTCCAAAGTCAATTACTGATCATGCTTCTTTTTTCTTCTTTCTCCACTTGCAAAAATTTCAGGACAATGGATCGGGAAAATTTTTTCAAGGAAGTCGTCATACACCCAACATGGGCGAAAAGGTAGCACAGGTAAGTGAAATATCCACAGTCTCCATATTTATCCACAGCGTGCCCGCTTAGTGTGTGATCATGCAAGTGCCTCGCGTCCGTGAGGGAATCTCTGAAAGGATCTCAATTCTCAACACGGATTTTGCCCATTTCCGCGTCGCTTTTCCTTCGCCGCTCTTTAATGTTTCGTCGTCTTGACCCACTTTAACTTATTTCCATTTCAACGCCTCTCGTCGTCCGCGCTCACACCCTCGGACGGTGAGACGGTTGCTGGGACCCGAGACGCGAGTGAAATCTACCTATTATTACGTCATGAAATATCTGCCACCCACATGGACGGCAGTCTCATTGTTCTCCCTACAAGGTAAAGACAAAATCCATTTTCTGAATTTGCCACTCATTTTCTCAGCGTGCACAATAGAAGGGCATTCCACGTGTGTTCGTGCAGCGAGTCGTGTGTATGTGCGGCTGGGTTGTGTAACACGCCTTCTGTTCGTTGGGCGCTGGGCAAATCGATAAAGTGCCGGGAAGTTTAGAGAGTCCTTTCACTTTTGGCCCAGCGACGTGTTCTTCCAATTGCACGTGAATCGGGGTGAACCTCTAATTGGTTCATGTGTCATGTCAATGGGTGTTTGGTGCAATTTGCGATGTGCTGAGAACTTGCAGCTCGGTTGGCTTTTTGTAGTTTTTTTGGTGTAAAGAAAGTCATTTAACGCTCTGTTGGAGCTTTGAACTTTAGATTGATGAGACACCATCCTTTGTTAAAAGGCGAAGTGTTTATGCATAAAATGTTTGGTTTGGCTGCTTTTACACACGCTTGTTTCGACAGCAAACTTTTTCATCTTGTAGGCAAAGCAGGTGAATCGCAAGAAGAGTTCCACTTCCTTGAGAAAATAGTGTGTGTAAAAGCAGGCTTTGGAAGATTGATATCGCTGGTTATGTATTTTACTTCAGGTGCCTGGTATGTTGTGAATTCTACGCCGACATAATCTGTTGCTCTTCTAAGACGGACGAATCCCCCGTGTCGAAGATGTCAATAAATTCTGCCACCTCGACAGCGCTTTGATCAAATATGGAGGTTTCAGAATCTGACGTCTAGTTTCGTATAAACAGGGTCGCCACGCTTGCTTCTCGCTTGGAATCGTTTGGAAGTTCAACCAGCTGCCCACTTTACTCAAGCTTCGGATGTTCGATTCCAACCTGAAAAGCCTACCGCGTACCGCGTATATAGATGCAGTACTTTGAAGACAACCACCACCATTGTTAGCAGCTTCAGGTCTTTATCAATAAATGCCTGCAACGAATGGAAAGATCTAGGCCTCGATGGCTCAAACATCCCCATCATGTCTTATGTCAGATTTGGTGATTAGGTGAGGTGCTGCCAGGACACTTAGACCATTTTTGTGATACCTAGTGCAGTTAATTTGATCCCGACGGCAAATGGTGACTGGACCAGAATTGAAAACCAGATAAAGGCATATTAATTCTTGCTTCACTGGGAATCGAACCTGGTATTCCCACAACCGAGTGAAGGCACTCAATTCCGTAGGGCACGCCCTGAATGCGACTCCATCAGGAAGCTTGGCAGACCCAGGATAAGGAGTTTTGTGAATTCTAAAAGCTCGCATGGTTGCAAGTTGGCTTAAATCCTTACGAGCTGAAGTCAATGGCGGAGGCCTGAAGATCTCTAGTGAGAGTTTTACTCTCGCGACAGTCCAGACTAAGAAGAAGGGCGTATGCGAAAGTATTTCCCAACCAAAGTCATTAATCATTTCCAAGTTTTTTATCCAAATCGCCATTCCGCCGACGTGATGCTCCAAATTACTTGAAAGAGTGCCCCGTGAAATCAAAATAGAGGCCTAATAAGATGTGCCTGGTGCGTTTAGAGAGGTCATCAGCTTTACTATTTATCATGTTATGCCATAGCGCACAACAAAAATACGATGGTACATATAACATTCCACATCGCTAGTGCCCAACAAACAACAAATCAACAGAGCCATGTGTTTGATTGCTTTGAGTCTGATTTGAATATGCAAATAAGTGGAAGCCATTAGGCTCTTGTCCGGTTTGAGATGACTGCTCTTATTGCGTATTTTAAAGTGCTGCTTCGTTGGATAATGTATTGATCCTTTGGTAAAGTAGGGATCTTTAAATCTTGAGAAGAAATTAGAAAGTTTGACTAAATCTTGGTTTAAAAATAAACGGTTCCTTGAAGAGTTAAATTACAATTAGTTTGACGTCTTTCCTAATACCTACAATGACCAGTGTTTATGTCGCTAGATCAGACCCGTATGATCATGTTGGTCCTTGGGACATGCAGTGGTGATGTGGAAGACGATTTGGCACCCATCGTTAGAGTATCACTGCTCTGGTAGAAGTGAAGCGGTTCATCGCATAATGTCGTCGCGTATGACTGTTTGGTTAGCAGATTTAGAGTGTTGAACTGTCGTTTCTTGGTCATCGCCTTGTACATATTCCGCATAGCCTCGTTACCATAGTGACCGACGTGTAGTAGCTGCTTTCTGAATAGCGTCACGTCGGGATATCGCTAGGTTCGACGTTAAGCTTGTGTGATGGCGCCTGTCGAACGTAGGACCGGTTTCTAGCCTCTCCCTACTGATCTTAGAAATGTTGAGCCTTAATGGAAAGCCTAGTGTTATGATGGTTCATATGAGGAGAGCTGTCTGATAGCGCAGCAACTTCGTCCTCTGGCGCAACCCATTTTTCCTACACATCAAGGGACTGTCTAGTCAAAGATAGCCTCCTTGAAGATGAGGTTCACGCGGCAGCCTTTTCGTACTACACTTCACCTTGTCTGTCTGTTGTTACTACTGATCTGAACGCGTCGCCGATTGATGATCCTCGGAAGCACATGAGTACAGTGCTTGTGATCACTTGGATTGCGATCGGAGTCTCATGGTTGCTGCAAATGGTCTGTCCTGAAAAGTCGTCGAAGGATCCGGTGATGTTCGTGATAAAAGTGTTCGAGGATGACCCAATGTTAACGCTCAAACTCATGGAATTAGTTCAGCAGGGGGCGTTCAACTGAAGACACACATGTAAAGGACTAGTGGTTGTAGTCACTCCCCAACACTACATTGGTGGTCACTACCATCTGGGGCAAAATCCTCTCTCACTTCCACCGACCTAATATATTGCATACACTGACAGACCAAAAGAACTACCCTGAGGAATACTATCGGTGATTTTCCGAAAACGTTAAGTTTTTGGGAGAGTGTGTCACTGATTCTCTAAACATTTTGAGGAAGCTTCTTTCATTCGAAACCATACATCATACAGAACTAAGTTTAGGGCTTGAACACTACACTGTTCAAAGGAAGGTTCAGGTCGCATTTGGATCTGTGACTGGAGTGACGCGCCACGCGGGCCAGTTGGCCGTTGCAGTCTGTCGGAGGAGGAGGAGGAGCCCTGTGTCAGCTGTGTGTGGTCAGTGCATTCTCTTTCGACTGTCAGACAATCGCTTGAGCGTGTTTTAGTCTCGTATTTAATGATCAAATGCATGTCGGATCAGAGAGCAGTCTTTAAAGTTCTTCAGCACGGGTACAGGGCAGTATGTGTAATATCATGCGTCTAGACGAGGATTCAGTCGTAAGAGCTGTCTAGTATGCCGACGGGAGCGTATGCAGCTCACCCTGCTGCCAGAAGTCTCCAACGCAGTTAATGTCTCATTTTGACTGTGTGAAGACAACGCAATGCCCGAACGAAAAGGCGTGAAGTCTCCTGGGCTGATGGCACTTTAATGGGAGTTAAAATGCCTTTACTGCCTCTAAAAATGTCATAACCTCCGTCAAGGACTGGTGGCCATCCCTGTTGACTGCTCTGTCTTATGTCGGACGGATGGAATGCGTAACCTACCGATTACTTCGCTGCTCACCTCCCTCGTGACCAGGAGTTGCTTTGTACAGTCTCTATTCTCCACTGGCACTCTTCCATGTCAATGAACTCTGCCGCTGAAAATGTTTACGTTTTGCCTACAAACAGGGGGAAGCACTTTCAATGATAATCAAAAGACAGAAAGCACCACAGACGTGTCCAAAGACTCACACCTACCCTCAGCTCAAAATTCGATTTAAGGACAAAAAGGAACAAAAGCAAAAACACACATCCAGTGAGACAGGGCGAATAAGGGGAATTAACCTGCACACAGAGACACACGTCCATTTCTCGGTGCTTTTGCTGTTTCATGTCGGCTTCTAGTTTTTCACCAAATAATTTCCATTAGTCACGTTAGACCCGTTCGGTTGGAGGCGGTTGTGTAACCAACCCCCGCGCCCGTCACTTAACTCCAACTCCGGTCCGCCTGCTGCCCTGCCAGCCATGCATTTTATTTCACTCTAATTAATTTCATTCACGCAAATTTTACAACTCAACCTAAGGCCGGGATGACCGGCCAACGGCAGGCTATGTGCCTCCTAATGTCCAGTGAAGGGAACAGCTGAAAAGCCGAGAGGGGAGCTTATCTTCAGCAATCGTTGGGGAATAAGTATTACAGCGTGGTAGAGAGAGGGAGACAGAGACCAACACATAGCGGGCGCACACATATATTCCCAAATTCATGGGTCAATTGCGTCCTTCTTTAGTGGGTCATCAGTGAAAGGAACGGAAGTACACATTCACGGGGAAGCATGTATTTCAGTTTAACACATTGGAACACATTTGTTCGAGTGAGTGCTTACAGGAATGGAGTCGTTTGAGGGAGGAGTCGGGTGAAATTTGCATTGTACGGCACTTGGGGAGGAGGAGGACATGCAATGGAATTTCGAGGATTTTCTGCTGAATTTGTACTCGTTTTCGGGGGTGACTTGATTACGAAGTGGGGTCAGAAGATGAAGTTGGAATTGGGGACGTTAGACAGAAGTCATTTTGTTCTCTTTTGTTTTTCTGAGGGAATGACGAAGTGAAGTTTTAATTGATGCTGTGGTTCGTTGGATGGGAGGTTGCAGGTTGAAATTTGAAGGGGCGTGCATTCAACTCAGCATTAACTGTCATGTATGGTCATTAAATTTGGTTAGTCATCGATAGAGTCAGATCGCGAATACCAGCTGCCGAGATGAGATTTCACCGTGGTTCTGTCACTTGTGTGAGTCACTTGCTTGTGTAGTGAGAACCACGACGGTGCGCTAGTAACTCAACTTTAAGCAGCGACTTCTTTGAGCGGACAGGACTGTGCTTCGGTCTTTGGGCACGGGCCACATACCCCCCCTAATCTCGTTTTTGGAGGAGTGCCTTATGTGCCTGATGCGATTCCAGCAATTTTTTGACGTTGAAGAAGGCGCGATGAGTTCCGATTATGTTGGGACTGTTGAGACTGGCAAACAGTGGTGGCCGTGGCGTTGAGCGTCTGTATGTCGACTCCTTCGCACTTGAATCTCTGCGTCTAGTTTCGAACCCCAATATGTCAGCAGTGCAACCTCTTTCGAGTCACTGATAATGCTCATAGAGTTCCTATTGTCTAACTTCGCCATTAGAATTCGGCATGTAGCTGCAGGTCCCTTTCCCTCTTGAGGGAATACTATTAAGCTGGGCCCTCCCCCTCTACGGGATGCAATTCCACCCATATTATATTATTATTATGTACAAATTTGGCCACAATGCAGTGCCTTAGAATATTCTCTTAATAACCTTTTAGTACATCTACCGCCAAGCTAACATTGCAACTAAGGGTCGCTGAGAGCGTTGAAAAAGTTAGTTTCGAATAATGTGTGTCTTATCCTCGTAGAAGCTGTCTATTGTCTCGTTCTTGCAAAATTTGGAGAACTCGTTGAAATGATACGGGTGTAATGACTTCTTGCATGTTCTTCAAATAGGCAGGACAAAACCACCTTTTTTTTTCTTGGAGCGACTTTCAGCGTTTTGGGTTTCGTTTATGCCAAACCATCCTGGATGTTGGGCAGGTCGTGCCCTCTATTCATTAACTGGGGTATTGCTCCCGCAAAAGCATTTGGACAGGGTGTCCTTATACAATTACGCACTGTAGCACTGTGGATTGGTACTCAAATCAGACATTTTCTATCTCTGTGATGAAAGATGAGCGACCGATTACTTTGAATTTATGAATATTTCGTATCAGTGGTTCATGAATCGTACTATAAACCCCCAAACAGTTCGTATAAGCAGCAAAGGAGGACATGATTGGACTTAAGCAATATACACCGGCAGTGTTTTTTCTCTTTGATCGAAATTCATGGTCTTTGAAGTGGATTGGCATGACCGCAGTCTTGTGATCCCAAGATCACTCACATGATCTGGGTAGTAATCTGAATAGTAGTGCTACTTTCCGGGGTGGACCTGGAGTTCAACCATTAAACTAGTGTGGTATCTGGCTAGCTGCCTTAATTGGGTACGCCGATTCGGTTGAGGTCTATGTCAACATGGAATTATTGTAAAGCATCAGAAGTCTTTAGTTTAAAGATTGAATTACTTGGGACGTCGATGAGTGGTGATGTTCAATTCTAACATTCCTCAGATGCCAATGTCAATCCTCCATCGTGTTCGAGTCGTGTTTCAGCTCTCCTCAACCGTCGTGCTTCCTTCATTCTTCTGTCCTTGTCAAGCTTTTGTTGGACTTCTCCTTTTTGCAATGTATGGTTCCATGGTTTTACAGCGGCCCCCTGTTATAATGCTTGACCGACCGACTGCCAAGTCCGGTTTTGAACGACTTAAGGCCATTTAGGTGCCTATTGAAGAGCCCGCCCGTAAATCTCTTTCACTTACGTATGGTTTCCTTTTGACAATCAATTTTCACGTGCTCTATCAATATGATGACACATGTTTTACTTTGGAGCGAAACGGGTATAATTTGGTGCCAAGTATTCAACAGCTTTTCGAGTCCCCCCAGTTGAGTCCTCTTCAAGGCTTATGCCCTTTGTCTTGTTGACGTTCTGTCCGACAGTATCTGGCTAGATTTTTTCTAATGCCACTTTGATGGAGTTCATTAGTCTATGGGATTATCGCC
This sequence comes from Eristalis arbustorum, assembly GCA_916610145.1. Classification (NCBI taxonomy): domain Eukaryota; kingdom Metazoa; phylum Arthropoda; class Insecta; order Diptera; family Syrphidae; genus Eristalis; species Eristalis arbustorum. The sequence goes on from OU744319.1 coordinate 23,810,258, forward strand.
GTGTCGTGAGAGTCCTTACTCGATTTCCTAGAAGGAGGTCCTCATGAATGCTAAAAATTGTTTTCTAGGTTTCAAGTCAATGAATTTACTTTAAAAAAACCTGCAAAGCTCATGACAGTCGACTTAGGCTCAAACATAGATAGATCACCGTGAGAAACAAAACTGGTGTCATGACCCACCCCTTCTAACACCATTTTTTGATTTCGAATTCCTCTGCTAAGCCAGCTCTGTCCACCAAGTGCAATTTCAGCCCGTCTTATGTAACAATGATAATGGCATTTAGCTCATTGGGAATTCCCCTCATGTTAAGGGTTGCGCCGGGTATCCCTTTCTGGACTGCACCTGTTTTTCATTGGTAGTCCTAGCAATTGCCTGCATTACTCCCGTGGATAGCATATTTATTCTTCTCAATTGTTCCTTCAAAGCCGTCCATGCGACGGGCAAGTGTTAGAAAATGGCATCGTTACCAGCGCAATCCAGATTAGAAATGTTAAGTAGCCCCACTCCCACCCCACCCCATCCATTATTCAACACACTGCAGGTCACATATGTGCGATGTCGTCGCAGTGCGTTCACATGCCACAGCACTGAATGGGAACAAACGCCACCAGAGCCCTATAACTGATGCCAAATGTCTCGTTCTTCGCCCAGACACCGCCTGAACTGTGGCAGTCTAAAAGTGCAACTTCCAGCGGAATCACCCACTACAAGCGAACGCAGATCCTTACCCCCTTCCCCCTTCCCCCATCCCACTCGAGCAACTCATAAATCGAACGAACAAGAAAAGGAACCGTGCTTGAAGGCAGCCGAACAGAGCCCATTCCACTTGCCACCTTCGCTGCACGTTCGAGTATGTAAGTAGGTCATGGGAAAAGTTTTCTTCTTTTTTTTTCGTTTCTCGTTTGTATTGGAGAAGAATTTTTTTTCCGATCCCTTCCTCCTCGTTGTCTGAGTGGTATTTGCAGAAATTTCTCTGAAGAAGGACTTCAAGGATTTTCCCTCGGCCGAGGAGCTTTCGATTGCACCGACAACACCCGGGGGAGCTGCACTGCTCTGCACTCATTTTCATTACCAATGCCAAATGTCAGCTCGAATGCCTGACTGCCGTCCGGAGGAGTATTGACATTTCCATGCATAACGCACTTGTCAAATGAACTTAATGACGTGTCAAATTTTTGCCCGGATTCCCATTCAGCTGCAAACCGTTTGAATGATGCATAATTGGATTGCCATGTGGGACATGGGGGCGCTGTGGGAAAATCGAAGTCACTGAGTCTCTGTGTTTGATTGCATAAGTGACCTTTGTCAAACCGAACCGGATTGGTTGTGCACGGTGCGGGTGCATTTGTAGATTTGTCTGTTGCGGCTGACTGGCAGTTCATTGCCAGGGATTCTGCGAATGTCGATTTGAGGCTTTCGTGTGTCTGTGGACTTGTGAGTGGTGAGTGGTGTCAGCGTGCAAGGCCGCTCAGGTAGCGTCTAGACAAGGGAAGGGCATTCGTTGGGGATGGATTTGAGGTGATGTGATGTGTCACATAGAATAATTTTGTACAAAGCTGTTGCTTGCTAACTCTTTGCGTGTCCCTTGTCATGCCAGTGGTCCGTGAAGAAAATGGTTTGGAGATGCCATGATTTGGTTTCAAGAAGAACATTGAAATGTTTTGCGTTTCAAAGCCAATGCGGTGAGGTGTCATTTGCCTTAGGTCTTTGAATTTTTACACAACCCAACGACGTTTCTGGTCTCATTCCTTTCTTCACGCCTGTCCAATAATCACTAATTGAAGTAACATCGCTTGGAATTGCTGAGAAGTTTTAAATATGGCGCTTGTCGTTAAGACTTTCAGTGATTGCATTCGGAACTCAGTTAATTTTACAGCAGAATAACGAGGTGGACGGCTACCTTTGCATTTCAGTATTATCTTAAGACTTCTGGCTCTCTGTGCGAAAAACGTTTGAATCCGAAATGACTTGGCCTTCCGACTGGATTCCTCTGTTCTAATTAAGCACAATTTGGTGAGGCACGCGTAGCTAAAACATTCCATTGTTGCAGAGACGAGCACAGCATTTATATTTTGTTCGAATGTAATCGTTGCAGCTATGTAATTCGCGTCGGTATGCCAAATGTGAACCGGATGTCTTTCTTTCGATAACATAGAAGTGCAAGGCATGTGGTCGGTGCAACGTCTCACACAACACCTCCCTTTCTCCACTGTTTTGCAAGAACATTTATTTTTCAATAACCATGCCGACAATCGTGTGCTTTGTCACCGATGAATTTTTTTCGTAATTCCATCTCTATTTCTATATGACGCATTCAAAGCAAGTCATTAGCAGTTAATAGTGAATCCAAATCAGAAGTGAAAATATTTAATAATAATGGCAAAATATGGAACCTTCTGGAACACCAACAAATATACTTTTTTGCTTAAGAAACTACCTGTACCTGGCGCGCGTTACTGCGAATACTAAAAGAAAGCAAAATATTTGTCAAGAAAAAAAATTTGGTACCAACAATCATTGATTTTAATTTATAGAGAAAATTAAACGTTTTGTTCTTCGTTGTACGGCGCTATAGCTCGGGGTGGACCTGGGCCTCAAAAAACAAGCCTCTCCAACTAGCGCGATATCTGGATAGCTGTCTCCAGTTTTGCACATCAAGTTGGCTGAGTTCAGACTTCACTTGGGAGCTCCAACTTAAACGCAGGCCTCCTCTTTTGCGTTGCCCCACAAGTTCGGATTCGAAATTCTTCGTACCGGGGCTGAGTTGTCCATAAACTCGATATGGCCCGGTCACCGTAGGTGTTGGATCCACACACGTCTGGCTAGGCTTGCTGTACAACCCATACAGTTCTTGGTTGAACCTTCTCTTCCAGAACCGGTTGGCGCAAAGATGACCAAATATCGCTAGCAGAACTTTTCTCTTGAAGAGACCAAGGACTTCTTGATCCGCAGTGTCTTATATAGAGTCAACTTGGCCCTTCGAAAGAGGATCGATATTATTCAATCGCCTATTGAGCTCAAAGAAACAGATGTTGGCAAGAGTTATCGTACGCATGATCTCGGTAGTGATTTGTACAATTTACTCCGGAGACGAGGTACATGAAGTCCTTGACTTGCCCGAAATTACAGCTGCCCATTGTGAAGCTCTGTCCAAGACATCGATGTTGTGCGTTCTTTCTTGAGGGTAGCATATATCTGCTTATTTTAGCCGCATCCGTATCAATATTAGCAAGCGCCTCATTGACGGCTCGCTGAGTTCTGCCAATCACTTAAATATCATCGGTGTATGCTAACATTTGAACGGCCATCTGTATCGTGCGTCTAGTGTTGACGTTTGACTTTCGCAAGGTCTTCTCCAGGTCGATGTTGAAGAAACCACAATACTGCGTGCCGCCTTGTCTAAAATCGTTTTTAACATTAAACGGTTCAGTCTCCTCGTTACCGACCTTGCTGGGCCAGCGAGAGTTCTCCATCCTCAACCTGCACAACTCAACGAGTTTGGTAGAAATGGCAAAACTGGACATGACGTTGTATAGCTTATCTTCATACACGCTTTCATTTGCGCCCCACTTCTTGGCTCTTTACCTGGATCTGCCGTAGTGTGAAGATGTGCTCTATTGTGAACCGGCCGGAAGTCACACTGAGATCCGAGAATGTCAGGATCTGAAAGAGGGTTTACCAGGTAGGTCCGGATGCCGCCGTTGGCTTATCTGATGATTAGCTCCTCTACCGCCACCCATTAACAGAGATGAGCCCCTCGTAGAGCCTCACTCACTCCCTCCTCTTGTTAGCCGCCGCCATTGACGTAACACGAGGTTTGAGTACCCCATCTTCCGTCGAAGGTGCTCGGCTCACGGATTTCACAATGTAGAGGTGAGAGTAGGTGTTGATTGACTGAGGCAGACGCCTGTACCTGCATAAGACGATTGTAAACGTTTTCAAATCCAGAGACAATTAAACGCGATAGAATTAATAAGTCTTAAGTCAGCCAGGTTATACAGAAATTGATAAATGAAATAAAAACCTATAAACTTACCGTATGTACGACAAAAAACGACTAAAATGGATGAAAGATGCGGGTGCTAGAGGAACATATACACATTTTGCCACATGATGTCAGTCCAGTATACCTCAAGGGACAGTCATTTTGGGAATCTGGGAATCTCTAGTCTCATAATTTTTTTAAACAGAAAAATCTCTCTCTTCTCTGACTGCCTGGAGTTAAGTTTTCATCAATTGCGTGCACGTAGCAATCCATGGACACGGACTATATGTATCACATAGACGTAGTGAAATTAGTGGCACTAAGCGCATTGTTTTTACATTGAACTCCTGGCAAAACTGGCACTTTTCCTCTTTTACATCAGAACTTCTGTGATAGGGTATTATGCTTTCAAACAATATTCACGCATTTCGCCTAGATGAACAAGAGGTGAGGCTAAAATTTGCCCTGTTCTTCAATCTCTAAAAAGGCCGCAGGTAAGTGCGATAAGTTTCGTTTTCCTTTCTGCGATTCTTCCGTCATGTCTGGCTCATTTTGGAATACAAAAGATGTTTAACCAAGAACGAAATTTTGTAGGGTGTTGTTCTTGACTGACTTCTAAAGACAATATAATTAGCGTATAACTTTAAAAAATATTTTAAGCTTTGCACATGTTAGGCCCAAGCCCGTTTTTCACAAGACTAGCTAATTCTCGGGAATAATTTATTTAGTAAATTGTTTGCTTCCGTACGTGACATTATTAGTACCCGCCATGACATCGGGGATCGCTGCATCGAGACTACATTGCGTTGCCAATTTTTATCCCAACTTTTTTTTTTTTAAATAAGGGTTACTTAGGACAGTGCTCAAATAGTCAACCTGTCTAGGAAAGGCTTCTAAATCTTCGCCGCTTGGAGTGGTCATAAAACGAGAGAACCATCCACTGGTGATAGAACAATAGCAGGTTCAATACCAGTGATCGTTATAGAAGGACCACAAGCTATAGCCCTCTCGTAGTATCTTGCCTGATATGACTCTTAAGCAAAACATGTAGTTAGCCCAAGTCCCCCACATAAACGTCACTTCACGTAAATAACAACTTTAGTGCCTAACTAGTCCAAGTCCAGAACACCACTTATCCATATTTAGAACTTCGCAACTTAAGAAGTCACGAAAATAAACCGCCACATTGACGCTCCAAAGAAGCAACATTAAGCACACCAAATGCTTGTATGCACAAGGAAAATTTCCACAAAACCACAAAACGCCGACGACCTTGATTTTGCTCCACCGGCAATCATGCGAACTGCCCCCATCACCGCGGCGGCAATAATTAATAATTATTAGCACCAATCCACGTGTAGCGTGAATGGACTTTTAAATGTCCACAACTTTGAAGCAGGAAACACCGTTTCCGGCTATGAACTTCCGCTCCTCCACGACGCCGAAGATTGACGACGATACGGTGCGGCGGTGCAAAAACAACTGCCCACCCCCGCCCCGAGCGGCGAATGAAAACTTCACAAGCTAATAAAGAACAAGCGGCATGTTGCAGGAAATATGAAACACCGCGGACGGGAGGGTGAATGCAAATGCAGGCCTGCGAGTGCAAGAGCTGGACGCGGACTTGCGTTGCAGAGAAGAAAGAAGGAAAAAATGAACGCAATCCTAAAGCTTTCAATTAAATCATTTGCTCAGCTTAGCGAGCGACGCTAATGACGCAATTACACGGGATGTCGACGGGATTATGCAATTAACCCAAGAGCCCCCAGCCCCCGAGTGCCATAAAGGATTTACTCCACTTTGTTTGATGGATGTCTAGATGGGCGACATTTTATGGTCCTCGCTAAGGAAGACCGCGAATGAGTGTGCGTTTCGAAGCGGAGGCTTTAAATCGTTGCTCTGCAAGGCTCTAGGGAGGGGATGACGTCTGCGGTCTGTCCGAGTTAATGGTGTGCTGACATGTGAGCGGCGAGGGTGTGAATCAATCTGCTGCAGGCAGTGCATACAAAGCAGCCGGGATTGAATCTGATTCAAGCCGTGGTTGTACTCCTCCGGTGATGGACAGGTCTTAAAAAGTGAGCTCCAACAGAGCGCCGCACTAAATCGGGTTCAATTCCCAGCAATGTCCCCCATTGACCGCCTCGCAGCACTCCACAAAGGACACACATCCTTTGCCACTGCGCCTTGCTGTCCTCGCCTTCATCGAACTTCCACTCCAATGGCACTGAATCAGTGTGTTGAACATTTTCAATTAAGACAAAACCCACTTCGCTCGAACCGAGGCGTGAAAGCTCAAAGCGAGTGCAAAAGACCAGCACCGGCCCGAGCAACAGGTCGCCCTGACCCTGGGACACTTGCCAAAGAGGGCACGAGCCTCCCCTGATGCACTTCATCTTGCACATGTGTGTCGACTCGTCGCAACGGTTCTGAATAATCCTTTGCCATTGTGTGAAACAGTTTTTGAATCCCTTTATGTCGAGAGAGCCGCCACTCTGGCCTATGGGCTCAATGCTTCGACATTGCCCCCCACCCCTTGCCGGCTGTATGCCGTGCAGTGCTGTTGTTGAGATTGTTATCCTTTGTGCCGGTGCCGACGACGACACTGCCTTGTGCGGGATTTCTTCTGGTGGCCGGGGGAGGCTGGGTGTGAATTGCAGTAAATATGTCTCTGTCCATATGCGGCGGTCTCTACAATGACAACCGCCGCTGTGGGAAGGCGAACGAAAGCCAAGAAATTTTCTGGACGGGTTTCAACGGAAATTTGTTTTTTGAGAGTTCCCATCTCGTTAGGGGCTGCGATTCTTTGGTTTTTGTTGTTTTTTGTGTGCAGGTGCACCGAAGGCGGAAGGACATTTGTTGTTCCTTTCGGTGACAGGTGAAAGGCATTATTTTAATTGCTGCCCCCGGGGAAGGAGGAGTAATGAGATGAATGAATCCGAAACGCCAGCAATGATTAGAGGGAGTACTTTGGCGGCATTGCTGCCCGTTGGACCGGTGACAGACTGATGTTGGGATGGAATGGTTGGGGGATGAGACAGGACATGCTGATGGAAGTGATGGACTATGTTGTGAAATCCTGATTTCATGGGAATTTGGCTTGCGGATGCAGAAAAATAGAGAATTTTTGGAGAAGCTTGGGATATGTGGCCGCTCTTTGCGGTTAGCATTTAGAAGCTAGAGTTACATCCTGTCGTCTGTTTTCATGAATCGCTATGAAAGAGACCCCAGTCTTGTGATCTTGTTGATGGTGATTGGGGAGGTCCTTGACATTTGAGTGTGACAAGAATATCAAGCTGCTCAATGTGTCACATTTTCAAATGAGGTGTATGACGTAATCCAGAGCTCGTATCGTACCACATCGATCACCTATTGTCTCCAGCAATGTATGGCCTTCAGATTTAGCTCAAAAACAGCTTTGACACTTGAATTCATGAAAGGACAGGATGCAGTACCGGCAGATGTGCAGACATTTTAACTAGAGAATTTACACGGACGACTCTGTTGTACATTCGGCGTGTTGTTGGCATTTCCTGGACATATCCGAAGCCTACAGACTGACGGATAATTCTTGAGCACTTTAGGTGGAGCAAATTGATATTTCGGAAGTATGTCGTCAAATCAAAAATGTTGTTCTTTTTTTGCTTGCATGGCGCAACAGTGTAACGTGGATCGGTGCCTCAGTCAGCATTAGTCTCCAACTAGCACGATCTCGGACTAGGCGCCCCCAGTTTCATGCACCCAGCTGATAAGGTCACTTTCCAGCTGGCTATCTACAGCGTTGTCACTCAGGGTTGGCCTCGAAGACTTTCCAAGCCGGGGCGTTAGTGTCCATTCTCTCTACATGACATAGCAATCTGAATCGAGACAATCGAATTCGTTTGAATAGGCCAATGTCGGTGTACAGATCGTAGAGTTCATCGTTCACTCTTCCCCTTCAAGCTCCTTCTTTGCCAACGGGACCGAATATAGTTGGAAGGATTTTCCTCTCCAAGAGACCCTTTGTCCTCATTGTCCTTGCCTCTGCGCAATACAGCAGGACAAAAACTATCAAGGTCTTATATACCATAGAGACAGCTTGGTTCTCGGAGACTGGGGTTTATTTTTCAGTTGCACTAGTGTTAATTGGGTTCTCACCGAACCATCACTTCTACCTAAATACCTGCCCGTGAATTATTCGTGGAATTGGAAGCTTTGTTTCGCAATTTCAGATATGTTGGTTTTTAAATCGAATAAAAGAATCGAATCTTTAGAAGTGCATAAAAATAAAGGGAATAAGTGAAATTAAAAAAATATATAAAATAGTGCCATTTTAAAGCTCTTAAGTTGCGCTATAGTCTGTGGTGGACCTGGGACCAACAAGCGTCTACAGTCAGCTCGACCTTCAGCTATCTGCCTCCAGTGCCACCTAAAAATCATCGATAGTCAGTCAAAAGCGACGGAAGCTAAAAGGCAGTAACAATTATGCCACAGTGATATGCGAATTAACTACTCCTAATCTTGGAGTCAGTTGGAGCGGCTTATGTGGCTAAGGTTAGGTTAGGTACGGTTATAGTGTCTGACTCCTAAGGGCAGTCACACTTAGGCCAGAGTAGGCCTATTGTTGGTCTACAGTTGGTTCAGCGATTTAGCTGGCCCAGTCGGATATCACGTTGTTTTTGAGCCATGACAACGCCACTATGGTTTCTGCCTGAAATACACTACAGTGACCAGGAAGCTTCAAGGAGATAGCAATGTTGAGATCTGTGGAATAGACACCCGTACCCACCCTTTCGTTAGTCTTTGAAATACGCAGTGCATCATCCAACGTCTGTCTATCAGACATCCATTCCGATCTGGAGGGAATGCTGATTGAGATTTTCTTCTCGAAGATAGCCTGATGTATTAGTTAGTGTTAGGCGGCTAAGGCTTACACTATTTGGTTCACAGCGATTGTGGCAATAGATGGCCCCTACATGTGAGTACATGTGAGTGCCTACGACTTAACAGAGCGCTAACGTCTCTACCTTCTCCCCATCCATGCAACTTCTGCAGAAATCGATGTCTAGGACACACATCCTGTGATCCTGTCTGCTGATATTTTCGCAATAGCTTTCTGAAGGGGATCTTCTTAAGCAATTATTTGTTCTCAAATGGTATTGGTACTAACGTTCCTCGTCGGACCATAACCAGAAAATTATGGTGCTCTTACCGTGACTGTGACAACGAGTACATGCTGTTGTTGGCTTCACTTGTCGGTCAGGTGAAGCACATCATCGTTCATTTAACTTCACCACTCGCCAGTGATGTAAGTAGATAGTCCTTTTAACAGACCTTTCAAAAGCGATCATTGACTTGACTTGAAACTGTACTCATCGTCAGCAACAGAAAGTGCACTACTCATTTTCTATGTTCTGACGTAAGGAATTTTGACACTCGTTTACCGGGGGGCTATTTAATCATGAATGTCTTGTGGACAGACTCTTGAATCCCTCAGCTCGGTCGGATTACAAGGAGTTTGAATACTTCCACGCTTTAGCCACCCGCATTCCACAAAAGAAAACAGTATCAGCAACACTGAATCAGACTTGTTGAGTCCATAAATTACCCCAATCGACATCGTGCTCGTTTGCCAATCAATACGTCGCGCCATTTGTCGAACAACTTGAACTGTTTTCCACCACAACATTGACAGGCTTGTCAGGAAACCGTTCGCACAATCGAACACCCGCCACCAATTGCAATGTGGCAAGAAAACTTATCACAAAAGGCCCAAAACTAATCGCAATCAATCAAGCACGCGTGCGAAACTTTGTATCGTCAAAACAAAGCCGCATCTCCGACCGGGACATCTGGCACCCGTTGTCGACGGGTCATTATTTTGTTTACCCTCTCTCGACTGAGACCAAACAGCCGACCCACGAAAGAGGGGACTTCGAAAACACTTAACTAGAAAATCCATCGGCCCTTTGCAAGACCCCTCCACGCCGCGTCGCGCCGTGACATTAGTCAGCCCAGAAATACTATTAAAAAGGCTCCAGCCACCACCCACAAAATAATCGCGTCTAACAAGTGCACAACTGTCAGTTACATTAACGTTATGATTTCCATTTGACACGCGAGCGAGCTCCCTTACGCGTACACCCGACACCGCACCGACAGGGAGAGCTTTTGTTGCACACATTCTCTTGGGGCTGTGTGTGTGGGTGGTTTGAGGGATGGGGCTGCATAGGGCTGCCACCTGACATGCGTACATTTCATCAGCTGACGGGCGAGTGTATGTGACAGTTGGGGGAGCAAGACCCAAAGAACGGGGGGAAAAGGGAAATCGGACGAATAAGTAGAAAATCCGATTTCGTTTTCTCGCATTGCACGGGCACAGGGACGAAGACGTGGAAACGGAAGGAACTCGAAAATCAACGAGGGCTCTGTGGAACGTGTTCGACGAAGAGAGCGAGAGTTGTGGGTGGATTCTCATTTCGAATAGAACTGTTATACTATTGGTTAGAGGAAGAGAGAGTGTGTCGAAGAGAAGTCTGTTGCTGGCAGCGAATGCGAGGGTTGCATGCAATGACAGTGGACATTTTGAAAAACTTGTAGCTGATAAACTACTACTTTTTAGCTGATCAGCTGGCGAGCTGCTGAGCATTTTCAGTGAAACGCTGTCAAAACCTAAAGCCACCCAGGCACAGACTTAAAACCGAAACAGAGCAGAAATGCCATTAAAACTCGATTATGGAGCGATTGATTCGCTACAAACGTGCCTCTCCAAGACAACCGAGACGTCCCATAGAAGTCGTTTTGGGTTGGTGGTCTTTTCTTGTTCAAGAGGCGCTACTTACATGCCGCCTCTACTGCCACTACAACGTGGGCTCTTTTTGTGAACTGCGTCCAGCGCTGAATTTTAAGCTGGTTGAGTACTTTTGGAACGAAGTTGAGGCGTAAATTGGCTGCATTCCACTAGCAGACGACGGTTATTGCTCCTACACAAAGCAGGGATTCTCATTCAATGCATTCGGTGACATTTAAACTTGGTTTCCGGAAGGAGCTCCAAATCACAGGACCTGTTGAGCCACTGTTTACCCATCGGCGCCGCGAAATCCTCAAGCATTAAAAAGTTTTCCTTCTTCCTAAAAAACGTCGATTACCCACGTCGCCCGAATTTTTGTCTCCCTTAGAACAACAGTCTCCTTACCCCACAGGACTTCTTGCGAACTATCCCCACTCGCCCTCGTTGAAAACGTTTGAAGTGAAAGTTCACAAAAGTTGGTTATTTATCTAGTCATTGCAGCTACTGTCGCATATATCCATTATCTTAGAGGATTGCTAACGATTTGCGGGAATGTTGCAGTCAGCCGACTGCATGTACCGCAGTTGAATGTATAACTTGACTCAATGCCAACACAAAATATTGCGTCTTCCTTGTTTTTGTTGGTTGCTCCTGATTCTGGGTTCTGAGAAGTTGTTTTCTTTCGAACTAAACTGCAATCGGTGGATGGGTGTAACCTGGTTTCTTTGACCTAAAGGGTTTTCTTGTTCAATGGCAACACTCTGTATTCACATCGAGAGAGAGAGACATGGAGGTCGATTGTTCCACAAACGTTTGTTTATACACGTTCGTAGGTTTAAATCACTCAACATTGGTTCTCTGACATTTTCTGGGTTGCTGTTTACCCCCAAATGGTGTTGCCTATTCTGTATCCAACTAGCACGCCTGATTTTCTATTGCCGTTACGTGTGTAGTTTGTTTACTAGTTGCACTGAATCATGTCTGCAAAAGGAACTAAGTTGGAATTGCATTTTCTCGGCTGAGATCAAACTACGACAATCGCACCGACGCTTGGTTGTCTGCTTATGAACATAACTCGAGGAGCAACAGGCACTGATTCGGTAGGGAATTCGAGTCTTTCTAGAGCTCCCGAAGTCTTCAACGTTTACAATGCTATCGGGACGATATTGCTGTACACACTTGATCTGCGAAACGGAAGTGTTTGCAGGTTTAGGTACAATCGCCGACAATTTCACTTTTCATGACTTCTCGCCTTCGAAGCACTGAATTAGAATTCCTCTCGAACTCCGAAATTCGGAGTCCGCTAAAACCGTGTCGACCTGAGCTCATGACAAAAACAATAGCAAATGCTATGCTAGACTGAAAGTAGCTTTAAGCCATGACTCCTTGTTAACCTTCTTGTAGCTTCATTGTTTGGTATGTTTATCACAAGGGTCACCGGCCACCCTTCAGTGAACGAAGAACCGTAGCAATTTCTGGCGACTTGGCATATTAATGCTTGAGATCCCTCTGTTTGGATTTCCAAACAGGCGGCATGTACACCAAGCCCTATTTACATACCCAGCAGCTCTGTATACCTAACATAAAATATTTTTTGTTTAGATGCTTTTAGACTGCTACCATACATTTTATATTCCAAGCAACCTTTATTTGCTCAAAATTTCTTAGCCTTCTGGAGGAATAGCAGCAGGCGCTTCTGTTATGATGATCCTAAGCTATTTCACTAGGTTGAAGCCAAGTGCGCTTCACTGGGCATAGCTATTTTAGGCTCCCTTATCCCGTGTCTAAGGAATTCAATGTTTCCAGTTTTTGATACAAGTTACAGAATTCAAATAAGCAGGCACCTAAAATTCCATGCTTAGACTACATAGTCCGACTCTCACCTCGTTCCTCATTCATGCGAATGCTACAAAAATCCATCATCATGGCCCCTAGCCTACTGGCATGCTAATAAATTGCGTAATAACCATGGTGGTAGTCTTGGAATTATCAGCTTTATGGAGCATTCTGCGATGAACTTGATTCAAATCATTGATTGGTACCTGGCGCTTTTCAATCTGTTGGCTTAGAGTCTCCATTTGCAGAGTTATTCATATGAATTCTGTATAAATTGTTAAACAAGGCCATTAGCCTTTTAAAACGTTCTTCAACAAGACTCTGTCCAGTACGACTACCCGTTGCAGTCTTGTGTCTGTTTAGGGATAGCTGCGGTCAAATCATTCTTTTGCTTAGCATGTATTGCTTTTCAACTACCAGACTCTTTACTCTTTCCTTCTGTACAGTAATTCCTATTTGTTACATTGTAGAGAGGAAAAGTGTCTACCTTGACCTACTCTGGTACAATTTCAGACACATATGACAGATAGTAACCAACATAGTGCTTAAAAACCTCATCTCTACAGCAAACATTCCATTTCAAAGACGTTAGAGCCTCCCTGGTCGGGCCAAAACTTTTGAAAATATTGCATTGATTAGGAAGTCTGTGTTTCGTAGCGCAATCCTTTTTGCTGTGGCATTCCTGATTAGTGGGTATTATCCTAAATTAGATAGGATTAGTGCCACGTTCATATAAGCCCCATTGTTATGCTAGCTGCATGTTGACGGCTAAACAGATAAAGGGTATCCAAATGAAATTCGTGTTTATTTCATCCGATGGAGTGGTTCTAACAGGGGTACTGATGCAGATGAAGTTTTGTTTGTTGTGGTTGTACTTTCTTTGCGATGTTCACGTGTATGATTGAACTAAGCAGAGCACAATAAAACATCATGTGTGGTGGAATACCAAATTTTGTTGCCTACCTAAAAATAAATGAGGCCCCAATGGGTTTATAAGCACCTTCAACCAGCATGCCACAATCAAGCCCAGAAATTTGAATGTTTTTCACACGTGTTTAGCTCTGCTCCCCACGGCGTGACATAGCGCAACGCACCCTCAAATTCTCGAGGCTGTGTCTGCACTTGCAACTTTCAACTTTCCATTTATAAATTAAGAGTGTTATCATAAAACTCCGTCCAGACGAAATAATTTCGTTGACATATTTAACTCTCCCTCCACGCCCACAATTGGACTCCAAAGACCAATTGTCCAACACTCCCACCCCAACTACACTCACTCAGTCACTCGACAACACTTTTCTGCATCGCTCGACGCTCATTAGTCAGGCCAAACCCAAAAGCTCTCTTCTTTCACCTTCGGAGTTCGACCAGACTCACTGGCATACTTTCATCCCTTAAACCGAACCCATAACCAACTGGCATTCTCTTCGTTCTCTGCACTCTCTGCGTGGTCGCTCACGTCGAGTGTAGACCGTAAAGCATAAGGGCAGTTGTAGGAAATTTTTGCAAGCAAACTTTTTCGACTCGCTGCCGCACTCGCTTCAGATTATAACGGTCAGTGAGGGTGGAAAAATCATCACCACCGTCGTCGGCGTTGTCGGATATATTCACGGCGGTTCTTCCTTTTTACTTAACTACTACAACTACTTCTTTTTCTTCTGCTTCTTGTTCTTCTTCTTCGGGTTCTACTTTGTCTTACCACAAACAAAAAACATAAAAAACACACATAAATCCTCGGGGGGATGAACAGCAAGGATACCAGAAAATTGTGCACTCACCAAAGGGGATGATTACATTACGCAAATTGAAATATACTCAAGCACTTGGATATTACGATGATAATTCTCGCAATTTCCGCCGCGAGATCGGCTCGGTTTTGAGGTGCAGTCCACGGACAGTGAATCGCGCGGCCTTCATCTGACACTTCTTCAGCACTGTCCCCCGAATTCGCTTCGCCCTCGCGAGTGTGTGTGCCGTTCGGTGTGTATTTCTCGGGCTCGGGCTTGGTGTGCTGCCTTTTTTTTGTCCGTATTTTAGCGCGAAGTGTATATACAGTTTTTTCCCAGTTCGCCTTGTGTGCATACACCAGTGGGGGATGCATGACGTCATTGATAAAATGTTATCACGTCATCACTCAAACAGAATGAAGTTGTAGAAGTGTGCAAAAAAAACAGAGCGATTGAGAGTCCTTGTGCTGCCCTAAGGATCATCATCATTTCGGGTTTGGATTACGAATTCATGGTCCGTGCAGCGATAAACGTTTACCGCGAGCGTCAGCCGCCGTCGCGTCCCCAAATTGAGTGCATCCTTGTTCGTGTGAATTAATTTATAATCATCACTCAAACTCGCACACAGAGCCACCACCGACGAACCGAGCAGCAGGAGCAGCCGAGAAAACAAAAAGAAAACTTTTGCTGCGCCTCAAGTGAAATCCGTTCCACAGTGCCACCACAGTGTTTACTCTTTGCTTTGAAATCCTGGGGAAACTCGTTTCCGTTTTATTTTCCCTCTTGTGTCGCTGTTTAATTTCAATTAATAATAGGCGACAGGATACGGGTTGCACATGCACAAGTCCTGTCGCGGCGACGTCACCACGCGACGCGTTATAATGGAACGTCAAGTGTGTGATTTGTTGTTTTTAATTGAGGCTCAAAATTCAATCAGTGTGTAAACAAATTGAATTAAGTTCGAACACGGCGCCCGTGGCGGCCGCAAGTTTAGTGCGCGCGTGTGTGTATGTGTGTTGTGCCGAGAAGGGATTCGACATTTTTCCGACGTGTGCCGAACGGATACATCCCACATTCTTACATAACCTATTTTGGATGACTTTTTTCCTTGCCTTCGCCTGCCCGGATTGAGCGGAGACTTCACATCGTTCTCTGCGTCCTTTGGACGAGAAAACATGAATTGTATATCCTCCCACCGTCGAACATCCTCCTCGAGCGGGGATGTAGAGCATGTCTGTCGAGTGTCAGGTGCGATTAAAAAAAAAAACACAAAACAACGCCCACCTGTTTCTGGTCATGGTACTCTCTTCCGAAAGCCCGAACGCAGAAATGACAAATGGAATGGTGTTAAAGTTTTATAATTAAGGCTACACACTCCTCAAGGACACCCCATCACAGCGGGAGACGTGATGTGTGTCGATGGCAGAGGTGTGCTGCTGGGCACACTCGCATGGGGATTGACTGCCAAATGAGGGAGTGCTGGGCCGAGTAAAACGAATTTCCGTTTATGTCGTGCATAATGGATTAGTTGGACTTTGTTTTTTTGTTTGTCTCCGGGGTGTCATTGATGTGCATTATTGACCGGGTTTTCGGGATCCTCCGTCAGTGACCGGTTGCCTTGTTAGAATGTTTGAATATTTTGTGTTCCTTTTTTCTGCTTTCAAAATTGATGTGTCAACTTTCGACCTCTGGTGGATGTGGAAAGTTTGCAAAAAGAGAGATTTGGAGAAATTTTAAGAAGTGCCTGAAAGAATGATTTACTGCTCGTTTGTCTCTGGTGGGGATTTGTTATCGCCCCCTTCTGTCCGCGGGACCGTCAGGGATGGTTTAAGAAATGGGTATTGATTGATTGAGGAATTTCTGGGGATTTTAACATCTTCGGCAATCGTCCTCACATTTTGCTGCTTTGGAATTTTGTGCAGTTTGCTGTGAAACAACCTTCCTTTGATTCCTATGGTTACAAACATTTTAATAAGTTTTTATTTTGACTCCGAGCTGAAAGGGAATATTAGCCTGGTGGTTGATTTCAGCGAACTCTTATCGGTGAGAGCTGTCTCCTTGCCTAATCATAAGTCCATTCTGTTGACACGGATAAGTTATGTCTACTCTGTCGCTAACGGTCAAGTTATTAAGTGCAACTGAGAGAGCAGCAGCGATTTTAGAAAAGGTTTGCTCGACTCACGAATGTGTTGAATTTAGTGTCCCAACGCCACGTATGACTCTAAATTAAGTCAACAACATGGCAGAGCATCAAGGCTAAGTTCCTTCTCCACTTGCGTGCGCAATCTCTTGCGTTATCCCCATGGCTCGCTATCGAAGACTCTTCGGGCCGGAGATGTGGTGTCCACCCGCTCTACATGACCTAGCCAACTTAAGCGTTGGATCCGAAGACGTTTAACAACGTGCAAACCGCTGTACAGCCTGTACATTTCGTGGTTGAATTTTCTCCTTCAGATCCCGTCAACACAAACAAGACCAAGGATCGCACGCAGAACTTTTCTCTTAAAACGACCAAGAGCTTCTTCATTTAATCAATTAATAGCGTCCATGTCTCTGCGCCATATATCAGGACATGGATGATCAGATTGTAATACAGTGTCTGCTCGGTGTTTCGAGAGATGGGTCTATTGCTCAATTGTCTCTTGAGCCCAAAGAAACAGCAATTGGCAAGAATTACTCTCAAAGTTGCTGCTTAGCATTAAGACGCTATGTTCGAGACGTCGTTGTTGTCGTCCTTCCGTGGTGAAACCATGTATTATGTATAGCCTTAGTTTACCGCTAGGCTTTGCTTTCCAAATAGCAGTCACTCTGCTAATTAGCTCATAGGTGAAACTTTGTGAAAATGTTACAGCCTCTCAGACTAGATCCACTACCACGAGTGTTTCCTGGGGAGTATTGTAGTTGACGAACTAGCTAAACTAAGCCTCGCATTGCTGACTGAAACATTCAACGTTATGGCCCCCGTCACAAAGGAAGGGCGTATTATTAATTATCATCAGTTCTCAATAAGACAAGGTTTTCTTTATTTTTAAGTTAGACTTTATGAACGAAAAAGAACATTTTTGCCGGACAACAACATGATTTCGTGTAAAGCTTTCCCACTACTATGTCTTCTGAGGTCCATGTTGGGGGTCCAATCTTGTACCATTGCTTCCAGCCCTTGAACGATGCTCACTTCCAAATCATGGTTCGTAGCTGGCTTATAGGCGAAGGCGTTCGAATTAACTGAAGCAAATAAGTCTAAGCGTGTGGTAAGACATGGTCTAGTAGCCAGTTTCCAAAACACGAAATTAGCTGCCCACAAATCGAAGAACACGAAAAACATTGTTCAAGGAACGAGAATTCTCGTAACGCCTCTAAATATTTCGGAGAAGTTGTTGAGGTAAGAGCCCATGATAATGGTATTTGCAGAAGCTGCATGGATGAAGAGGAAGAAGAAAACACTCATCACCTACTCTATTCTTGTGGTGCTCTGGCTAGTCGTAAGTTCCTACACCTAGGAGCATACTACTTCAGCGGCCGTAACAAGCTAAACAGTACCAGCATTGGCCAGCTTAGTCGCTTCACTAGAAGCACCAACTGTTTCCAGTGTAAGGAGAAGTCAATCCGCGGGCCTACTCTGGCATAAGTGTGACTGACCTTAGCAGTCAGCACTACTACCGAACCTAACCCAAGAGCCCATGATGATTTGGTGAATGAACCATGAACGGAAAGGTTTCGTCACTTAGCACTAATGGATTGTGCCATCATCTCGCCTTCAATGCGACTAAATCAGGTAGGCAGTATTGGCAGATGCAGCACGAGGTGGTTGTAATTTAAAAGACCAAAAACTCGCTTGGTTCCACTTGGGCATATTACTCCTGATGAATTAGAGTCGATGGCTGAGAATAGAGTGGCCTCTTGATGGTGCCTCCGCGATCTCTTTAGTAAAACTTGGAATTATCTGCCGATGATGGTGATATTAAAAAAAGTGTAAATGAATTGTTCTCCTAATCTTTTAATCAAGAAATCCACTGGTTACGCATCGCTACATTCTGCTATACAGGATGCTTGCTCTTGAGCGTTTTATATTTTAGTTGCAAAATAAGAAGAATGGAAAAATTCCAATAGCGTACATGTGTAATTTCTTCTGATTTCAAATTCAATACATACTTGCAATTTGTTACCTATGAATTATTTCAAAAATATGATGATGATAACTATGTTTGGTCCATACACTCAGTAAAATTCCCAGAAATTCTCTCGAGCACATTGTCTGGCAATTCACTAACAACACGTACAGAGGCGAATTTCTACTGCGCGCAAATCAACGACAGTACCCTTTTGTGATCCAAAGAGAATTTCCCATTGCGTGTCGTCTCTGATTCACACGATCGTTGGTCATTCTCCCTTTAGCTTAAGCGCGTATTTTTCGTTGCTATTTGAGTCGATGGATGAAATAGGGAATTTTTCTTCCTCATGCAATATCACTCAACAGACGTGTTATGTTTTCTTCGAAGGCTGCAATAGATGCTGTCTTGCCGACTCAGGCGAGGGACTTGACACATTCCCATGAAAAGTAGTCTGAATCCCAATCTAATCTAAGCGGTCGATTGGTGAGAAACTCCCCACCGAACTCATTTCTCAACTGGTCCATCGATTCGTGTGCTGAGTGTAATGGCGTTTTATAGGAACTGTCGGGATCAGCTGACGAATCTTGGATAAAAAAGTCAACCGCGTATGGACAGGTTAAAGTCTTTATAAACACTCCCGAGCACAGTGGCTCCCCTGTACACTCTCCATGCATAATGACAGGTGGCTTGACGTCCAATAGCTTGACTTGGGTTCAAGGTATTGTTGCTACAACTTGGTTTGCTTGTATAATCGACCTGCTTATGATGATCGTCAAGATTTATGAACATGAATGATGAGAAACGAAATGATGCATATTACCAATGAAAAGTGTTGCACTTTTACACAACTTCGTAACGAATCACGGCTAGGTTAGGCTGGGTTATAGTGGCTGACTGCTAAGGGCAGTCCCACTTAGGCCAGAGTAGGCCCATTGTGATATAACGCGGTTTGACTTCCCTTACATTGGAACCAGTTGATGCTTGTAGTGAAGTTATTTAGCTGGCCAATGCTGGCGCTTTTTAGCTCGTTACAGCCGCTAAAGTAGTAGGTTCTTAAATGTAGGAACCTACGACTGGCTTGAGCGCTCCATGAGCAGAGTAGGTGATGAGTGTTTTCTTCCTCCTCCTCATCCATGCAACTTCTGCAAAAATCCTTCCTGCGAGCATGAGTGCCGATTGCGCAGTGCCCAATTATGACTCCTATGAAAGTCATTATTGAGTGCTTACTGAGTCTAAGTAGACTGAGTGACTGTCCAGATTTCTTTTCTTTTAACGGAGGTGGTGCCTTCTATGCCTTTGTCATTGAAGGTTATGATTGTGTGAATCTTCAGAAGATGGCTGTAGGGATCGGCATGGAAGATGGTACCTCTGCTTTTGATAGGGAGAATCACGGGTAACTTGTCCTGTAGTTTCCACTTGCCATCGTCGCGGTTATTATTTCTTTCGTCAACTCTTTCTTGGAGTCTTCTCTTGTGTGGTGTGTTCATAGAGTTGGGAAGGTTGTGAGAGGTTGTGTAATCTTACTTAACAAGGCTTAAAGTGACAGACGAAGAATGTTTGATGTTGAAATGTCATCCTATGACTTGGTCTTTAGTCGATTTCTTTGCACTCTGTTTGCTATGCACAGTAATAAAAGGCTGTGTTGTCCGTCGACTTCAGGCATTGAAAGGTCTCTGCGCGATCGAGCATTCCTTTGGTCATAAACCTTATTTCCAACCAGAAACCTGTTCGCAAATCAAAATACTAAAATTGTGCTAGTGATTGGTGAGGGAAGGGAATTTCATTTACGTCATGTTGTTAGATAACAGGCTTTGTCTTGGCAGGTTCCTTAGACTGGGTTCGGTTGCAGTCTAAGGAAGCAGTCACACCTGATCGAGAGTAGACGCATTCTCTTATCCAACGGATTCGATTGTTCCAGGTTCCGTACAAAAATATTGAAGCTTCTATCAGTATCTTCACGGACATTACGCCAGAAACCGATGAAAAGCACTTGCAAGCTGTTCAGTTAAGCCTTGTTCTTCAGCAAATGACCACAGTCCAGATATCTGCTTTTAATCTTGAACACTTCACCGACATCCCAGATCCATCTCGTGTTTCCCTTCTGTCTCAAGACTCCCTTCTGATTGACTCCACTTCCGTCATTAATAATCCCTACTTGGCATGGAATTCGAACAGCCTATCCACAAACATTAATTATTTTCACACTTCAGCCCCCAAGTCACCGCAGCACAATTAATCAGTTGCGCCCACCAATCTCGGTCTCCGGGGGTTCCCCCCGCTTTGATTGATGACTATCCGCCGCCTGTGTGGCACCTCGCAATCGGCAGATAACCGAAATCATCCCACAAAGGACTTCCCCGAATCCGCAGCTCATTTTTTGTGGCACACATCTCTCTCTGTGGCTATCTCGGGCCCATTTGTACTCGACATTCATTCCAGTCTGACGCACCCGGACCTATTACTGCGGAAACTGAAACTAAATGCAATCACGTCGTCCTTGTGGCCAATAAAACAAGAAAGTCCTCGAAGCGTTTTCATAAATTCCCTGGCATTCCATCAGCTGCCATCCATGCCGCCCCCCGTTTCCACATCAATCAGTTTCACTCAGTTCGCCGCGAAGTGGATTTGGTGAAACAGAAATCAAGGCTACAAGAGAAGAATAAATATTCAGCTCAGAGGCAATCACATTTAGCCCTTGCAACCGTTCGCCCGTTCCGGCCTTGAGCTGGCATTCGGTTGACAGCCCGAAGGGGGGTCAGCCCTCCTCCCAAGGAGTGTTTGAAATCAGTCCAAGAGAGGGCACACGCTTTTTTTTAACAAAATCATTCCGTATTCCCCGGACCGGGGTCCGCAGTGCGTATACGTAACGTTTTTTGCTCGTTTTCTGCCTGAGGCCCGATTCTGCATGCGGCTCTTGTTTGCCTTTTTGTCAGCGTGGGCATCATCCGAAGCGAAACGACACGACCAGAGCCAGGCGATGGTGGACGGACGTGATAGATTTCTGAACGTATCATGTGTGACATGGGTTCTTTTTTGCGCTTTTGACGTGTGATCTGGTCGGACGTTGCAACAAGTCAACTGCACGGCAACGCCTCCATCATCGTTTCCGGCGAATGTCAAGTGGACGTGTGTCATCTCCGTTTCCTTGCTTTTTGGGTTTTCACATTCCTCATTCGATTTCGCTTTGAGCCCAATTAGCAATTAAGTTTCATTAAAAAGTCGATACTGAGTCGGCGGCGACGTGCTCATTCCTTCACGCGAGCATTACGCGTGTCCCTTTGCATTCAGCTCCAATTTAAGGTAAATGTCAAGCAATTTAGGGTCCTTAGAGCGCCTATTCACAGTGCCTGGCATATGAAATGAAAGGAAAGGATGGAATGCTTTCCTTTTTCTTTGCCGCGGTATTTCATCGCTTAAATTGTTCAGGATACTTGAAGGGATTGAAATGGAAAGGAATGTTAGGGACAGAGCTTCTTTTTCATCAAAATTGCTTGGGATCATTGGAATTCTGATTACGAAGGGCGGACAGCACAGAGAATTGATTGAAGAAAGCAACAGAAGAGGAATGTTGGAGGAGTTGTGAAGGTTGAGATGGAGGTTGCTTGCTGTCGTTGAGTCTTAAAGCTGGAGGCACTGCTTATTCCGATTCGAGTGCCATCGAATGGAGGCAAAGGTCAAGTCTTGACTAAGACATAGGTTCATAGGTTCCCACCCGCTTCCGATTTTTTTTTCGGATTTGGTGACTTGTTCTTTCTTGTTTATTGTGCGTTGAATCTCCCCAGAGTACATAGGTTGATGTTGAATCGGGAACACATTTAGATCCGCGGTGCCGTCAACTCTTGCTGTAGCTGTCACCAGCTCAGAGGTTTCAGCCATATGAGGTAGACTGTCAGTGGACGCTTAGTAATAAAAATAATGTGGGTGGAGCTAGAGGCTGTACAGGGCCAGTCCCTACTCCCTAGCTTCTTCAATAAACACTCGTCTGTGTGTGCTATTTTTCTCTCAAAAATGGAAGGGACCTACGGCGTCTCCGGAATGCCAAATCTGGGAAGCTTTTTCTTGACTCGAACGAAGTGTGACTGTGAATATTATTCTTGTACCAGGAGTCGAACCAGAAGCGGTAGGTTCAAGTGGATAGGAGTCGACGCCCAAGCCCAGAAAGTCGTGGCCGCCACTTCATTGACGTTTCATGTTACAGAAAGAAACAGCGCTACTTCATTAGTCTTCGTTTCTTCCTCACCCAGGCAACAACAGCTGACGTACTTCGTGATTTAGACTAGTCATTTTTGCAGGTTCGACCTAGTAGGTAGGGCTTCGTGATGATACCTAGCCGAGAACTGTATAGAGAGGTACCAGATTAGAGTGTTGGACGTACAGCCTTCCTTCCCTTTGCACGCAATTGTGACTATCTATTTGTACGCGGTACAAGCTTGTCCGAATGCCGGGATGTCTTGAAACAGGCGAATTTTCGACAATCTGAATGCACCATCCAACCTCTAGATGTTTTATTTGTCTTTCACTGTAGGCTCATGGATCCTACTTATAGTGAGTGACAGTGGTCCACTGCCTCACAGCACCTCACAAAGTATTCCGCAGCAGTTGCACGAACGGATTGGAAGAGGAGGAGATTAGGCACCACTTCCTCTTCTCGTTCAGCAGCCTTTTTCTTCGAAAGTCAATTTCGACATGGACCAGCTCTCTAGTCCACACAGCATCACAATGGAAACATTTTTATTCTAAGTCCGTCTGCCCTCATTGCACTTCAAAAAATCGTCTGATACCTCGACCTATCCCAAGACTTAGACCAGTTCCGCGAATCACTGCAAAGTATGCTCTCGCTGTAACAGATCTCCCTCCAATCTCAGTTAAAGACGAGTACGCTAGTCCACGTGGCAACACAATCGGACCACTTTTAGCCTAAGTGCGACTGCCCATATTGCACTCCAAGAAATCTTCTGGCACCTCGATCCACCTCACGACTTAGACCAGTCTAGTGAAGCGGATATCTCTTTCCGTCTAACTCCGGTATTATCTTGGCATAATGTCTGCTTGGCATAATGTCTACTTGAGAGGCTAAAACCACATCTTTCTCAGGTTTCTATCGGTGAAGACATTGCAGATCTTCTCCAGGCGCCCCTCCTGACAGTTTCAATTAAAACAACATAGTGGTTTCGTGTTTCTCTGTATAAAGTCTACTTTTGATAGCAAGCCAGGGTGTTCTAAGAAGATTAACTACTAGATTGTAGAGAGAGTCAGAGGTAAGATAACTCCAAGTGCGCTTGAGGAGTTGATCCGTCTAAACAAACGTCACTCCAACGTGACTCAAATGTATGTCTTGACTAAGTCCAGACACATAGGGGTGTCGATGCGGTGGGCGCCATTAAACATTAACCAGACAGCTTTGATGGCGCAGTGAGAAGACGAGTAAGCACGAATGACTTAAACTAACTCTTCTAAATGAACTCCCAAATCTCATGGAGGATGGTCCCCTGACTGAGTTCTATAAACTACTCGTTTACATCAAGAGCAAAGGAAGATGGTGTTACGTGGAGTTCTGTCGGTTGTTCAGGTTGTGGGTGCAGCTTGGTCAATACGGTTGTTAAATGATCTTCTAAAGCATGACCTATGTAAGCCCCGTCCGTGTCATGCATGGCTTCAAAAGAATTCTTTGATATTTCGAATGTCACTTTTCCTTCCTCTTTGGCAGAGGCTACAGTCCCAATTGGACCTGGCTGGCTCCGTCTAACACGGTCTTGTACTAGTTTCTTCCAGCTAAGCACTTTCAGCAGACTGAGGTCCCTTAGCTTGGGTGGAATACGCCTGCTAGGCGTGGTCTTCCTTTTGTTCCATTGGCTCTCGGGGTTGGAGTCAAAGAATTTTTTCCGGATGGAAGCACTGGTGTCCATTCGCTCGTTTTGAGACGAATGACTCTAACTTGTTTCACCAGACCAACGTCGCCGTTCAGCGCTTACAGTTCGTGGTTCATTCTTCTTCTCCGAACACTATCGGTAAATACCTGACCATCGATCAATCATCACTAGGCTTCCGGAACTGTTGAATGCATTTGGTTAGGCAGACTTATTAGAAATATTGTGATGTCAAACAAAGATTCCTAGTTCATTCGTCGAAAATACCACATTCCCATGGCTCGAAGCAAAGTGCAACGATAATTCCAAAGCCCATTCAAGGACAATGTTTCTCGGAGTATGTGAGCTTCAGTCTGACTGAATCTAGTCGTCGTAGGCGGGCAAACGTATTCGCATGAGAGGACCATTCTTCTCAAAGTAGATTGTTCCTTTGAGCTTTCCTTCGTTGGAAAAACAAGTTATGCCCAGTCCTAGTGAACCCATTGTCATGTCGAATCCGATAATTTAAAATTTCACATTCCCACATCTGGAACCAGAGGAACAATGATATACCATCCCTCCTCCATTGGGCCCTCAGACCAGTGATTTACAATGCCTCCTTCATCGAACCCTACCTTCTGTTCACCTCATCGATATCACCATTCTCTGAAAATTCATCGACTTGTCTATCGTTTGAACGTGATAATGTCATCAGCTCAGCATCGTATTCAGGTCATCTGGTCACGTGCCCACACTTCTCGCTTCTTAACTGATGAGTGTGATTCCGGCGCAATAAAGTCCAATTAATTACTATCAACTGCAAGGCATTCGTCGAAATGCCACAATCGTTAAGCGTTACCACGTCTAGCCGCTGCGTGGGGTAGTTATGTACGAACAATAACAAACTGGTCTGTTGACAACGAGATGTTAACAGTTATTGTGGCCAATTGAGTGGGGTTGCAAGTGTACCAAGGGGAGGGGAAATGTTTTCAGTGCCTTAATTTGGTTTGCGTTTTAATGATGTGCGAGGGTATTTTGTGTGGCTTATCTGTTTTGGAACAACAATTGTAGTCATTTCATAATTAAGACAAAAACTTACTAACGTCGTGAGTGCGTTGTTCGTGGGGGGTTGGATCTAATGTGCCCGTGTTTTAACTCGAAATGACTCCATCAAGCTCCACGTCACAAGATGGCATTCGATAAGACCTCTGACGCATTCACCTTTAAAGCGGAGCACTAAAATGCGCAATTATGATAAATGTTAAGCAATCCCTCCCTAGACGTTGACGTTAACCATAAAATTACATTTAAATTTAAATAACACGAAAATTGCTTAATTTTTGATGAACATTTCCAGCACGTTATTCCAGACATGAATTGAATTGCTGCTCATGAGTGAACGGCGAAAATTCAGCCGGTGTTCATGCCATCCCACTCGGTTGTGGCTTTCAGTTCGCCAAACTCGTGTAGTACGTGCATTTCGTAGCCATTTCGCTGATGTCGGGGAGAATATCGTTCTCAGAAATTATGGCACATTTGTTTCAAAAATACAGGGTGCGTGATAGCCACATTTATCAACCGATTGACTCAATTAGGCATGTTTTCGAAACGTCAATTCAGTCTTTACAGCGAAACAACGCGCAGAAAAAGTCACGCTGAACTTTGAAAATAGTCTCTCTGTTGTGTTGGCGCATGGAAATAAATTTCTGAGAATTTGAGGAGAAATCGTATTATTTCATCGCTCAATTACAGACCAGACGGAGTCTCAAACACAGACAGTCAGTCAATGGCAGAAATTTGTGCATTCAGTACGCAAATCGACATTTAGTGACGATGTCTTTTACGAGCATTCCTGGAAATCCTAAATGTCTGACGTTGATTTGGAAATGAGGCTGTCGAATCGAATTTTTATAAGAATACCCAGTCACGACCGGCGCCGTAGTGGGTGTAGTGGCCCCAATAGGCCCTTTCTTAACGATGAGCAATTTTCAAAATTAGCCTACCTTCTCTAGTCGCTGACAATACTTTGAGAGAGCACCTTTCCAGAAAAGGCTCTAACTTCTCCTTTTGTCATGCAACTGCAGGTCCTCAAGTGTCTTCTGCTGAGGCCAGCCCATATTGTGTAAATATGGAACTCACTTTATTTTGCGATGGAGTCGCATTTAAAACACGCCTCGCAGCAAGTGATGATGGGGACATTCGTGCCACGCGTCCAAGCCTTCGAAGCATTGCAGCAGCTCAACATTGAGTTCCTAACGTACCGTTGTACTTCCGACGAGTAACTCCCACAGGTCAGACATTCGACAATTTTCATGAACATTAGTGAGAGTTGAACAAATACTGATATGACACCGATATCTTGGCTTTGACGTCAGGTTCGGCCGTTCTGATACCAGTTCTGAAGACGATGGTTTTTTAGTAGATTTTGAACGGCCATTCCGGCCATCATTCCAACTGTCTGCACACGGAATATTTTCCCATATTTGCCCCTGTTTACTGGTGGGGAATACTCTGCATTTGAATGAACAGTGACTGAATGGACTAAAACGGCGGAATAGCATAGTTGGTTGTTGTCCATGGTTATGGGGGTCTTAGGTTCGAATCCCAGTAAAAGCTAAAGTTAATATGTGTTTATCTGGTTTCCAAATCTAGTCCAGTCACCATTTGCCGTTGGGATCACGTAACAGTGGTTTAATTGTGTTGCCTACTTTGGTGACAGCCCAATAACCCAACCTAACCTAGCACTGGCGTCTACATCCGCTGGGTCTTCCAAGATTTGTTCACATTTAAATACATGTTTAAAAATTATATTCAATGATTGTTACTCTTTGACTGACAAATGACATGAATCCAGGCTAAAGCTATTTAATGCTCCCAACACGCCAGGATGCGAACAACGATTCTAGAAAATACTCGGTTCAGTAGACTGACCTCTCAGACCATCGATGAATGGGGTGCACTAACTTGAGTTAAATCTGCCTTCTCTTCGTCATACTTCCATGAACTGTATCTTCAGTCACCCAGATCAAGTTGCTTCCGCTACCTCTTATTATTTATATTTATAATTCAGCTCTAACGCTTCAACTGGCAGTCTCAGACTCGCAGAAACCCTTAGTTGCAGGATCCATGTTCATTCGAGCGTTGAGCCGGCATATTTGACGGATCTTCTGGACTGAGCTCATTCAGTCATCCCCAATGAATGAAAACATCTGTTTTCCCGCCCTTGCGCATGAAAGTACCACCCAGCCCCATTCTCAAGCACAATCATTGCTCGTTCGCCGTGTGTAAGATCTTCTGGACTTGGCACTCTTCCAAGAACTTGGGGTTATTTCCTTATCTTAAAGTAATTTTTCCTCTAAGGGACAATTCTATTTCTTGTTCTCCCTTAATAGGTGGAGATGATTCCACATGACCCTACTACAGACCAAGCATGTGAATAGCTTCAAAGCAAAGGTCGTTTTAAAAATCCACTTCCTGCCCGAAGTCATATTCAAATTGTGTCACGCAATGTTCATGTCAGTCCAATTTGCGTTCCCCTCTATTTATGAATGATTGCATGCTTTTGACGTCAACAACATTTGTGTTCGCATGAATATTTGAAAGAACAAGAATATTCCATTTTGTACCCGTTTAAAAATACTTACAGCACGACCAAAGTTCGAGTATGTGGATAGATTGCAAGTTAAAGCATGTGATTCCGGCGGAAAAATTCCGTGTCGATTTCCCAATTGGGCTTGGTTTGCTATTTCCCTAGCTGGAACATTTACAAAAGGTCAAGTCTTTACGAGTTATGATCAAAAAATCAATCTTCTTAATAAAAGGATGTATTCACGGACAAGCGAAAAGCCTTAACCACTGCAACAACAAAAGTTGAAAGGGGTTTTCCGAAATTCGATGTCTATGCATACTGGGGAGGCCATGACCTTGGACTTAAGGGAGGAGGTGTCGTTTTAAGGAACACTCATGGGGAACATGGCATGCAGTCAAACAATTCCAATTTAGTCACTTGTCGGCCAATGTGCTCACAGCAGATTTTTTAAAAATTGTGTGCTGATTCTCAGATTCTTCTGTTTTTTGAAAAAGTTCAGGATTTCTCATTTCTAAACCAAAGGGACAGGAAAGACATCGGCTCACCGGTGGGAACCTTGTGGTTGTGGTGAGGATTAACTGATTGTTACCAATTGTAAATTTCAATAATAAGGATGTGTGGAGGGTCTCCGTGGAGAACGAAACAGTGTCTTCCAAGTACACTCCAAGCTAACCTTAGGCATAACTCACAAAGATAAATCTCTTTAGAATCAGCTTTGTTATTGACTCTGACTGACTCAAAACTTAGGCTTTCGCTGCTTAGGGAAGGCCTCTCGGCGGAACAATTTTTCTGTCAACCCATCAAGTGAACAGTCCCCTATATTTGTTGGTCTATGTTGGGTGTGGTTTTAAGTTGCGGAACCATATAACTTCTTCGTGTGGCGCTACATTTCTGGGCAGGTCTGCGACGTAATCAATAAGACTCTGTGGCTTGTTGCCTCAGGCTTCGGACGCCAGGTTAGTTGAGGTCCTTCTGAACTTTGTTACAACGCTTTAGACACGAGTGTCCTCTGATTCGTTGTCCCACAGGTTCGGAGTCGTATGGGCCATGTGCTCTACTTGCCCCTGTCGACTTAGGCTAGGTTCATATTGCTGCACAACTCGTAAGGCTCTTGGTGCCTCAAAAGACCGTCAATGCAATTTGGATCAAAGATCGACCACAGAAAATTTCCCTCCAAGAAACCCAGCCCTTTTCAGCCACTTTAGAGTTTGTCCATACCTCCGTGTCATACAGCACTACTGGGATGAACAATGACTTTTATAGAGTCAACTTGGTCTTTCGAAAGACGGCTCTATTACTTAGTGCAAACTTGAGCCCCAGTAATCAGCGGTGGACTATGATGTGTCTGTACTGTTTACTACGCAGCAGAGGTCACCTCGAAGCTGCCCACTGTGATGCTCTATCCAAGTCCATGTTGTTGTATGACTCTTCTCGAGGATAGCCTTCAAACAAATTTAAGCCGCTTCCATCTCAATGCCAGCAAACGTCTCATTAACGTCTCTCTGTGTTCCACCAATCACGTCAATGTCATCGGCGTGGGACTTCTAGACGATCTGGCCTCGAGTGCTGTCGAGCGAGTTTTTGCCTAGACTGTGTCGTGTGACTTCGCGTCGCCTCGATAAAACAACTTGTCTCCCATATCATTACTTACTTACTTACTACTACCCATGGAGGGTAGGAGCCTGATATATAGTTGACTTCCGTCGTTGTCAGCCGTGTTCGCGCTGCTTCGAGTCATCAAGGTCAAGCTGTCTTACATCCGCGATGACTTGATCTCTATTCCGGAGGTTCGGTCTCCCTCTCCTTCTCGAACCAAGAAGCTCAGATTCGAAGACCCTCTGAGCTAGAGTGTTGGTGTCTATGCACTCGATGTGGCCGAGCCATTGTATTCGACAAGGTTTTGCCTTTCGGAGTACATTCACATCGCGGAACAGCTCGTAGAGTTAGCTTTTGTGTCTTCTCCTCCATTCGCCTTTCGCGCCGTATATCCGACGTAGAATTTTTCTTTCAAAGGCACCAAGATTCAGCTCTGCAGTTTGGCTTATTGTCCAGCTTGCGATGAAAGAGCCTTCACAGACAAAGTGGCATCGGTTGCCAAGGACGATTCTATGTCGAAACTCATTCTTCTACTTTGTGTGGCGCTACAGTCCGGGGTGAACCGGGACCTCTACCAACATACCTCTCCAAGTTGATTGAGGTCCTTTTCCACTTGGGTGCGCCGCCTTACACGCGGGCGTCCTCGGTTGCGTTCACCCACAGGTTCGGATTCGAAGATGCGGAACTCCACTACCTCAAAATTATAGCTTTCAATAGTAAAGTAGTGGCACAATGGGTGAGCGATTGATCGTTTTTCCCTCAACCACCATATCATTGGCATATGCTAAGTAAGCATCTTGTAGCGCTGTTGTCGTTGCAGGCATGTTTGGGATGAAGAATAGTCCGAAAATGCCCTCAGGTCACATCAATTAGTAAAATGCAATGATTGTGTATGTTTTCTGGTCACAAAGACAAATACCCAGAGGCTTCATGATAATACAATGAATGACCAACTCCGTCACTTTAAACCTGAAGTAATCAGCTTTCACGCTCACTTGTTCCCATTCCTCCTTTATGGCAAATTAAAAATCTTGGGTGTATTTTTTCACACCTCTTACTGTGGCGCTATACCATCGCCTGAAGCTCCCCTTTAAATCCTATTCCATTAGAGACCTTCCGCCAAATGCCCTCAGACTATTGTCCACTGTAACAATCCAACTCAACATTCTCCCCCTTCAACGACAGTGATTTACACATCCCAAAGGAATGCCTGTCGTCAACGAGAATGCTCCCCAGACCGCAAGGGATTACGCTCATCAACGTCTCGCAACTATCGAATGACGTCTGCACACATCTGGGACTCGGTCTAGACGCAAATCTCAGCTGAGCAGCCTTTCCTCGGCGAAAGATAATATTTTATCGTCTGCCGTCGGTCGGCCGGACTTTTAACTTGAAAGCCGCATCATTGACTGGCCTGCTCGCCACTCAAGTGATAACGTACTTGTATATCGAGTTACATCCCCCTAAGCAGGCGAACGATTAAGAAATCAATAGGCAAAGACAGCGCTGTACACCCAGCAAAAGTACTTGTACTTCTCTTAATGGTCACAGCTTAACAAGGCACTAAGCGAAAACAAAAAACACAAAAAAAGAACAACAATTATGGGGTTTCCTCCCGCCGCAGCTGGGAGAATTATTTTTAGACGAATTCACGAAACTTGCAACAAAGTTTGTTGCTGCTGGTGCCGCTGCTGTTGCTTGCTTTCGCCTCGCTCGCGCTCGGCCTCATCGTTGCGTACACACAAGGTATGCGTTTGCCGTTTGGAGGGAAATATTTTGCCCCCAACTCTCTCATTTGCTGGCAAATTGCACAGCAGCTCGGTTGTTAAATGAATTGTTTCTTAAACTTCTATTTTGTTGTTGTTGTCGTTGTTGTTGTTGTTGTTAAAAAATCCGAAAAAAAGAAGAAGAAAAACAAAGAAAAAAACGATCCTCCAGTGGATCCAGTGATTGTAGCGAATCTTGTGAACGAAACGAAAAATTATGGGAAAGTGCTACAAGGCAAGTGTACATCATTCTGTTTATGATTGGGCAAGATAAACACGTTTAAAAATATTTACAGACAAGTCAGGAAATAAGTGAACCGTACATAATTGATGGGCTTAGCCACCCGTGCTCTGTGTCTCAGGATGGATTTTGTAATCACTCGAAGGTTTATTTTTCTATCTTTGGAGGTGTTCCTTTTTTTTGTTTTGTTTTTGTTGTATTTAAATAATTTATTGGTTTGAATGAAAGCGTTGAGTTTTTGTTGTTTGAAAGGACACGCGACATGCTCAAATTGAGGGCTGTGTGTCCTTCATTTGAGTTAATTTTCTATGCTCGACGATCGATTGTCGATTGCTTTGTTGGGCACCGGGCATAGAGCCCTTGTATCATTGACCACTCCTTTCAACCGCTTATCTTGTTCACGGAGTGGAGGAAACACTAATTATTTGTTATTTTTGTGAGGAAACTGTGTGTATAGTCGAGGCAAAGTTGACTGCTCGCTTATTTCTGTAAGAAGACTGTTACCAGAGTCGAGGCACAGCTGATTTCTCCTTATACTCTGCAAGTTGACTGTCAACCTCGGAAGGCAGACAACACTTTTGTCAATTTAACTGGGGATCGTTGCCCCATTTGAATCAATTTTTACACAGCCCTTGACTTAAAATGGGTCTGTTTTGACTGACTTTTCTTGGTTAATTTATGTTAACCAACGCATTTGAAGAAAAGAGACGATAACTGAATGCCAGCATGCCACTTCCCATGAAGTTGTTAAATAAGTCTCGCCGTCTAAAGTCACTCATCGCAGGTCCTTTGACACGAGCAATACCCAGGCTTAGCAGACACGAAATAAGACACTTTCATCATCCTTGTCACGTTTAAATTCCATTTTTAGCCTTACATGTCGGGTGCTCAAAAATCTATGTTGTTACCTGAAAATCTCTCCGATTAATCAAAACTCATGTCCAAGTGACCACTGCCCCGAATGAAGTTGCTAAACTTATTCCAATTCGAGACAGCCGTGTGAGCCTGTGCTAACTACATTCGTGTTTTTTCGACTACTCAGTACTCAGCTCAGTTACGAGTCTCAATAAAACGCTCTTTTACTGAGCTACATTTTACTTCCGAAAGTTGGTACCTGTGCTTGCATTAGATGTCAAAATACTCTAATGTCAAAAATAAGCAGAATTTAAATCTCAAAAGCAAAGAAAATACACAAATAATGGATTGCCAAGCAAGTAATATGAAGGATTTGATATCTTATAAACTTGTACAAGTAAACAATCACAAGTGTGAAATACCAATCTTTAATAAACAAATAGTTTCCTCTGACGCCATCTTTGAATGCGATTTTTCAACGCGTCTTAGTCAGCGATGACAGTGAAATTTTACTAAGTAGTTTTAAATCAGTAAATTGCTTTATTGTTGCTTCCCGTGTAAAATCTTAAACTGAGCTGAGTACTGACCAGTCAAAAAAACACGCCTTACTCTGACCTCTTTGATAGAGTGTCAGTGCGAGGCAAGTCGTCAACCTTTGTAAAATTGGCTTATATAAGGACTCAGTTCCTAGCCACCTAATGCCTTGACACAACCAAGGAGTCCACCTTCGTCCCATTCCATGGAAGTGTGCCAACTTAGAACAAGTACTGAAACATACCCAGACCATTAGATGATCAGTGCTCCTGGACCTCCAAATAGATTCATATCATGACCATATCCCCCTCCTTAACTTTTCCCTCATTCGATTCAAAATCCATTCAAAATATGCAAACTGCACAACATCGCCTGTCGCAAAGACGTGGCCTGACCGCTAAATGGACAAGACTCACGCCACCCACCGTTCATCCCATTTATGTAAAAACATGTATTTCGTTAATTAGTATACAACATAAGCCGCTTAACTGGAAGCAAAGTATCGGAACTGCACAGAAACAAAAATCCATGCAAATGCCTGTCCAACAACTAATCAGTTTACCGAAGCAAGTGGACACACAAAGCAAGCATCGGAAATATCCCCTTTGCGGATTTGTCAATCATTAAAATGCATTAGTACGTCTCTTTAACGGGCTATGTGCAGCGGAATGATCTGTCCGAAGAATTAGACTTCAGGCAGTGCTTTTAGTTGGGGCATCTTAGATGTCGCATTGTAAAGCATGTGCATGTGATAAAGCGAGGCTTGCTTGCTTACGATTGATTATGTTCGCATCTCTGTGCCGTTTCGTGTATTGCGATGATGGAGGTCTGGTGTTGAAGGTGCATTCACAAGAATTACCAAACCCGACGCAACGCTCGTCAGGGAAGGGAAACCAGCGAGGGTGTCTTTTTTTTCTCAAATCTATGACGAACTCCAATGCTTATGTCTACGCACCACCTCTTGTGAGTCATCTTATGAGACTTCAATCCAAGGTGGACCTGGCTTAAGCCCCCTGAGATCTAGGACGTGTGTTGCCTCAGAGTCGAAGACTTATGCCCTGTTTCACAGTGTACATTTTGCCACAGTGCGGCAGTGTATGCCAAGCCGCCCTGCGATTTATTCGGTTTCGCAGTTTCGTTTAAACCTTTAAAAGAGTTAAATTTGTAGTTTAAGTTAAACGAGAGAACACTGTCGGTCCTCAGTTCTGCACCTCAGTCACGTTTCTCTCTTTCGTGCTTTTTTGTCTGACTTCTGCTGCTGGGTATTGAGCTCATTCCTTCGATATTTTGAAATTATTTGCAATGGATTCCTTTACTGCAGCTTTTCGATTCCTTGGAACTAAAGCTTTAGCAGACACACGGACAGAATGGTGCTAGATTTTCGATCGCTTAACTTCCTTGGCTGGCGCTTCAGTCAGGGGTGAACGTGGGCCTTGATCGATCGCTTAACACAAACGAATTTCAACTGAACTTAAGTTCAGATTTGACTGTAAAACCGGTGGAGCTCAACCAAAAACTTGAACTCTGTTCAAGGTTGAGCTGAGCATATACTTAAACCCTCACTGTGTAGCTGGGCATTAGCTTGCCTAAATGAACGACTTTATGCCCCTTCCGCAACATACGTCAAATTGCCCTCTCTTGAGAAATGCAAGAAGATGTGCCCATAATTGCCAAAACTTGTCTCACATGACAAAGCTATTCAATTAAATTAGCTGAAGCATTCGAAAGACCAGTGTTTTAGGAAACTAATCCATTAATTAAAATCGAACTTCTAATGCAGTGCCACAAGTGACTTAGCTCCAGTCGCGAGGTGAACGTGTCTCTTGACCTTAACACGAATGACTGCTTACCATTTCTGAGTTACTCACGGTGGTCCACATTTTCTCAATTTGCAATTGTTGCTCTTCGAGTGCAGTCGAGCAGCAGCAGCAACAAACAGTTTTTATGGTCTGCTGATGCAAAGCCTGCTGATCGCGTAGTCATGGCTGTTATGTGCACACGTACTTTACACCGAACTGGCTGTAATAATTGGCTGATAGCTCTCGGCAAGATAAATTTAGACCAAAGTAGGTCCATTGTTTTGCTTCGTTGATATTTTCACAAATAGCCGTCCTGTCTTCACGTCAAGTAACGCCTTAAATTAATATATCGGTAAACACTTTCTTATTGAATCGAGTGCATCCTTGCTTGCGATTGATTGTGTTCGCATCTCTGTGCCGTGTTGTGGTATTGCGATGATGGAAGTCTGGTGTTGAAGGTGCATGTTTTGGAAAGGGATGCATATTATATTTTATTTCTTGAAGGTAATGAGCGCTATTTGTTATACTGGAGCGACAACTTTATTCATTCGGGCTTGTCATAACTTGGGAACATACTTCTGTGTTTGACACAGTTCGCCGGATTCATCACCTAATTCTGATTAGAGAATACTTTCCATAACCACTTCCAACAGAATAGAGACTGATTCCCAGAAGAAATTGCTAGGTTCAATGGGCTTTGCCTTGGTTAGCTTATGGACGCCAAATTTCAAAAATATCCAGCAGAAATTTAATATAGGTTTTGTTACATATCAATCCAGCGAAAATAAAGGGTTTTTCAAGTAAGGACTTGACAACTTTTTTTTTAAAAAAAGACGTGCGTCACTACGAGGTGTCCATCGGCTTTAATCATTGCGTGAACTTGATATTGTATGGAAGTAAACCATGATCTTCCCGCAAAATACCCCAAAATGTGGTTTGATCGATGCCCAATTCTTGAAAAAAATCAAAAAAAAAAAAATCAAATTAAATTCATCAAATACACCTAGTTTACGCCACACTGATTCTGCTGCACGTTGTGGCTCTAAATACACATTTAAGGTTTTGACAAGGTGTCCGGTAAAGTGCCTTTTTTAAGGCCACAATGTGTGTCGTCGCATTATAATGGCTCTACGAAGACCTAGGTGAGGCTTGCTTTGACTGGTCTACCCACTGACCTAGGTATCGTATCAACAACAATAGAACAGCCAACCACTCTAACTATATGTCGTTGCTACTTACGTACTTGTTGCCGGATGCCTTGCCTACTGATGCATTATGTGTCCCCAGTTCCCTCCGGACTGTAGCTCACTTCAGACAATGTCGGAATCTATATATGACTTCTGCCCGATGATCGCCACGGTTCACAAACTACAATGAAGACTGAATTTTGTGTCTGCTTTGCCAAAGGGTGCAACTTGTGGACAAAATATGGTGAACATTTCGGCGATGAGAACTTCACACTGAAACACTACGGTGCTGGTTGGTTGAGCATGGCCAACGCCAGAAAGGTCAGTAATGGATCGCAGATCCCAATTACCTCCAAACAAACCACATAGTTGATCTGACCTCATGTTTGGGTTTCGGAAAGGTTCTCTGTATGGTTGGATTGAAAATACCCTAACATTGCCCACTCATGGACGTCGCTGTCGCCGACTCTGGATCAATCGCTGTACCCGAGACATTATCACTGACAAAGAAGCCGTCAGTTGAATAAAGTGATAATATGTCCATGCGTTCAAGATGCAAATTCTCGCATTTTTCATGACAGAAGCAATTTGATTCAATTAAGAAGTAAATTCTCTTGTCCATTGGGAGCTGTCGAAATAAGGTACATTTTGCCTCTTGTCGTATTCACCAGTCACCATCTCCCTAACTCAAAAACATGAAAGTTCGAGTGTCTTTATAAGCATCAAACAAAGCTCCACATTACTTGTGCCCACATATTCAAATCGAAAAAATCAGGACACCAAGGAATCGCTGGAAATGAGATCACAGATGACCTAGCTAGACAAGGATCAAAGGAAACTTGCTCAGGACCTGAACCTGCGCTCGGACTGTCTGCGCCTGTGGTTAGGGCTCCTATTGATGGTTGGGCCCCTCGAGAACACAATCGGAGATGGCATGACAGACCAAGCGATTGCTCCCGAATCCGCGGCATTTCTGTTGTCCCTTGACAGAGAGGACTGCAGACGACTTACTGGCGTAAAATGGGCCACAACCCTTTTGCCAAACACATAAATGTACTTGATTTAAGCGAAGATACCAGACGACTACTCGGCAGAGCACTTCCTCAGTCACTGTCCCGCCTCATCGGAATAGGTGGCAGGTCTTCGGCGCTGATGTGGTGAAAGCTGATTCTGTAGGCCCTTCATTAAAGAAGCGCCTGCTACTTTACCACTTTACCTTCGAAAGTTCATGAAACTATAGCAATGGTAGGTTGCTGATTGGTAGCACAATGTACCAGTCTTGAGTCTGAGTGCTTCAGTGTAGTACCAAAACCGCCAACAAAAAAAAAACTCAAATCGTGTCTACCACCGACTCTACTAACGACGCCACCCACGCTAATGTCAGCTCTACTGACAGCAGATGAGCCATGGAGCCATTCCGTAACCACACGCCACATCACCACAAGCATTTGTTACACATTCGTCGTTAGCACCTACAGAGCTGTCCACCGTCCATCGATTGTCCTTATTCCCAACCCGTAACTGCCTTCCCGGCGGAACGGCCTCATTCGCCGCTCACTCAGACAATCTCCCATTCACGTCACGCCTGCAGCATTGTTTACAAATAAAACACAATCAGATGGAGGAGGCAGGCGCTAGAGACATAAATTCCCCCCGCGAAACACAACGAAAGCAATTTCCTCAAATGGTGTTCTTGTCTTGTCTCCTTCCTTTCGGTTTTCGGCTTCGCCTCGTCATTTAAAATTGTAATACACAATTATTTTCTCATCATTACGGGTTTTATTGTCTTCATTTTCTAAAGGACTCCTTTATGCGCTCGAGTCGGGTGAGCGGGAAAAAAAACAGGCCTCTTCCTCTGGACTACACGAATGCCTACTGGCTTCGTTTCGTTTTATTTCTCGATTCTCTCCTTAATTCGTGTTCGGAAACTCACTTGTTTTTTCTCTGCTGTACAAAAATAAGCCGCACGCCCACACCTGCAGGGACCCACTTCACAGGGAACGCCTGAAAATCGATACGGGATTAGCATAAATGCCGGGCGGGGGGAATTTATGGGGGCCCGTGGGGTGGGATAGTTCCCAGATATTTGAATTCCTCGCAAGGACCTAGACCCGAAAGCGGGAACAATAAAATACTCGTACTTTATTTAGTTGCCCTGCTTGGGCTCAGCATTTGGTGTTCGCACGCATGTCGGAAGTGCCCGTGATATCGATTCGAGTGGAGTGTTTGTCGGGCCGGGTATCCTGGAGACATGTGAAGGGACGCTGGAGTTATGCCGAATGTGAGCGCCCAGATGCTTGCCTGCGTCCGACGCAACGCTCATGTTGATGACGGGGGCGCAAAGTCGATTCCGATTCCGATTCCGATTCTTAATCGGATTCCGGTGGGATTACGCCGGCTTGACTGCCTTAAATATTTGAACCCTTTCGGAATCCGACGACAAATCCACTTAAATATCGGAAATTGCTTGGATACCGGAAGGTGAAAAAATAAAACGTTCTCGCGCAGTCCTCTTGTCGAAGCCAGCAAATTTAACGTGACCATGGGAAGATTTTTTGTTTTTGGGGAAATTCTGTGGCGTGATGGGGTTGGTTATGGTGATTGTTGTTACTATAGCAGGCCTCCAATCTGTGGATGCTTCGTAAGGCACGACATATGGCAGTATAGTATGGTGAATCTTGTACCACTTGTACCGATGCCAAGAGTTCTATTAGAAGTAAGGCGCAATCATATTCTCCGAATTATTTAAACTTGCACCGCTCTGTTAGAATTTCTGAATACGGCAATGTTTTTCAAGCGATAAGCCGATATTACCATTCTTATTGACAGCTTAAGAAATCATATTCAAGCTGGTCGCGGGTTGCCGTGAAGAACTTAAGGTTTTTTGTACGCAGCACTCGATTACTCGATGCTGTGTCCCAGGTCATAGGGGCATAGCTGCCAAAAATCGATCCATACCAGGCAATCTTGAACATTCACCCTCCATTGGCGGATGTCCATAAGTTCATGATAGGATAATAGAAACAGCAGATGTACGGTGTTAAAATATATCAATACTACACGGATGCTATGCCCAGCCACAATAGTGCTAAATCCGACTGACTCCTGAAATGTGACAAAAAGCTGCTATGAATGGTAGTCGGTGCGTGTACGGGTCAAAACCATCTGAAGTATCATAAAAATAAAATGGGCCATACCCATGACTACATCTGCAGCGGCTGTGGAGACGTAAAAGGAAGAGAGAACACTCGTCACTATCTCTTTCAATGTCCAAGCCTGTACCTATTGCGTAATGGAACCTTGGGAGAATACTGCCTTCGAAGGCCTTCACGACCCGAAAGATATGCTACTATAATCTCTTTACAGGTTCAATAGGACAAGGGGCTGGCTCAACTCAGGAACAGGAATAATCTTAAATGAGTTCGAGTTAGGGAAACAAGAGCATGCCACCCCTTCAACGAGCATCACAGTTGGTCTACAGAGACCTAAATGTGAAGTGCACTTGCGATTAAGTGATTACAGGCTGCCTGTTACCTTCCGTACAATTTATATATGGTGGGTACAACGATGGTCAAGGCATGATGAACTGTGATGCGGATGCTTTTCTGACTAGAGGGTCGGCTCTTCTTTCGTTTCCTGTATGGCCGCTGTCACCTGCTAACCAAGTGAGGTGAACTCTGTCCCATACCAACCTTCTTCTTGGAATCATGTGCAAGTTTCATCAATGACATTTTGACGGAAATGGCGCTTGCTGCCATTAAGAAATAGGTCGATTCCAAAAGTTGCAAAACCCAGTGAGGAAGCATGTGACGAAATCTACTGTTATTTTCCTTTCGCGTTGGCTAATGTTGAGTTCTTGCGAACTACTCAAGCTAACTGCCCCAGGTTCCATTGCATACTGTCACGAACAGTGGTAATTTTTCAGTTTCTGATTGATTTCCATTTTGAGACAACATGTCGACTGAAAACCACACTCCACCGCCTACGTTCCTCTGTTATTGCCATCCCATGATCATCATGTGGCTTACTTGAAGGTGGATTCATGGAGGAAGCGTGGAGCTCAATACAGTCCTGAAAAACAGCAAAGCGCGTAGGAGCTCACAGATGGCAACGCCTTTACCCACAATAGAGCAGACATTTTTAATCAATACCTGCGTCCCTTCTCCACTGGCGGTCTGCTGGCCATGCTGGGGCTGTTGTTTGCTCATCTGTGCTAAATGTGCCATCCTCGTTATTTTTGATGACTGTAGACAGCTTCTTAGGCAGGCATGGGTGCCCTGGGCTATATCTGTCAGACGAGCATAAATTAAAATTAATTGAGCATGAGAATTGGATGAGTGGACTGAATTTAGAGAAGAAAAAGGGGGAGGTCAGTAAGCTTTTCTAATGGTACAACATGCGTGCTCTATGCCTTGCGTGCTAAGACACACCACACATCAAATTCAACTCTGTTGTCTTACAACGTATGCTCAATTATTTTCTACAAATCAGCGAGACGAATTCGTCATTCAGCGTATTTTACTGAGCTGAGTGAACTAGGTACCCACAACTTTGAGGAACTGTGATGTATTTTATTCCTCTCAATTCAACCACCTCGTAGGTCGCGTTGAAAAAACATTACATAATGTCAGAACTTATTTTATATAGCGTACCCGATCCCAGTCGTAACCCAGTATCGAACAATTAGGTAGACAAACCGAAAAAAGGAAAAAAAAACACAAATTAATGATCAGAGGCAGAAAAATATGTGTAAGCGCTGCCCTAATGAGCCAATGCGCCTAAGATCAATAACCAGACCGTGTAATGAACACGGAGGGGCATCGCTTAATTTCGGATAATTTTCGTTGCACGAAGTCGAAGGTCTGCATTGCTATCACCAGTTTCAGACCCGCATGATCCACTAAGGGGTGGCGGGAGTAAATCACTTGATATCACTGATAAATCTGCAGGCCAGTCTATCCTCTGCCGTCGACTCGAACTCATCATGATTTAAACCCAGGCGCAACCAAGTGGGTTTTTGGACTTGGTCCAAGCACCTAGCCCTGGGTGTGCCAAGGGGCAGCCTTCACGATGGAGTCTCCTCAGAATATGTGATGATGGGGACATCCGTGCCATCTGCCTACATCGTTGAAGCATAGCGCTTTTCGTTCGAAGAATAATCTTCGCAACACTGACTTCCTTGCGTACTGCCGAGCTCTTTCACCATATCCCGACTAGTAACTCCCTCAATGCCTTTTTCTTTATTTTGTCCATGTTACCATTCACGACTCCTAACATAATGTCATTCTGTAAGGACTACCAACCGTCTGCCTGTCTACCATTTAGTGTTTAGATGATGCCCCTAGATGAATACTTCGGTTTTGCCGCCTTGGAAGATTCTCTTACTCCTTCTAGTCACTCTGTCCGATTACTCAGAAAGGAAATTAAGTAAAAATGCATTAACCTACACAATGAAATGTATCTTGTTGTTTTTCAGCAGAATTAGGACAGCTCCTTTCAGCTCACTGGCCTGTAACAAGGTGATGAATCCAAAAACATCATTCTCGTCGTCATACCAGCACTTGATTCTAGTATGTCTGTTTACTCAACATTTCGATGGCAACCACCGGCTTCCAGCGTTTGTTTGCTCTGGTGATCATGATTCCATATTTTTCGCTCGCAACCACCGCTATCCCTTCTGAGAATAGGCACATTCACATTATATTAGCCGGCAGTACGTCATGTCGAACGACCAAAAAAGCGTTGCGTTCGCATTGTACTACCTGCTGTACGACCTAGAAAAAATGTTGAAACATTTTAAATTCCATTTGACTTCCCATCGTACGGAGCGTTCACTGTTGTACGACCTGGTACAAATTGTTCTCTATGAACAGGGAGCCTAATCGCGTAACTACCGCCACGACCATCATCCATTCGTCGATGATTTGCTGTACGTAAAACCATCACCATCGTCTCGTCTATCGTTTATGTTGCACACAGTTTGGGAACTCTGAGAACTAATCTTTCGCTAGCGACAGATGATTGTCGCCTTACACGATGAGGCCCCAGGGCTGTTTTGTTGTCCTCATCGCACCTCTTGTTGTCATAAACTCACTATTGATTGTAATTCTTGACATACCTTCCAACATGAAAGTTTCATTCCTCCTTTTCTATCAACAACTTTACCAACGCCGTCAATTTAGCGATGAATGTGACTGCTATGGCATTTCGATAACTTTTAGAAATTTTTGAAGTCAACGTTCTCTTACTGAGTCCTCGCGGCAGAAGGTTCACAAAATGTTGTGCTGCCTGCTCTCTCCCATGACCTTAAAAATGAAGCATCAATCGACACTCGCTACAAATTGTATTTCCGTATCCCGGACATCCGTTCTTTCGCTCAATATCTTTAAGAAAACCGCCTGACACTTGAAATATTCCACATTTTCCCCAATATTTCGGACATGCTCTACATCCCTTCCGCCTCGAGTTACCCTCAATCTCATTTCCCCATTATTTTGACAGAACTCCACGATGACGATGTCGGTTCAAAAACTAGTCTAAAATTGCAAATTGCAAAGTTAACCAAAAAAATATGTGAACAAGTGAAAAAGTGAAACAAAAAAAGAAAAAGAAAAAGAACACACCACTCCCACTACTATGTTCATGTTGAGTGACAAAGTAAAGAGTAAAAAATGTCCGATTCTGACGTTCGTACAAATTCGTGCATAGAACTTTCGGAAATTCGCAAGCTCGACAATCTGCTGACACAATGTGAGACGAGTAGCTGCGAGAACATCTGCATGGACTGCTGCGAGAGTTTAGGCAATTCGCGCAGCGAAGTCGATCACATCGGCACGGGGAGGAACGCATGTGTACCTGCAACGAGTACGACCACCACCGGAACAACCACCGCTGCGAGCACTAGCATTGCGGCACTGCCCAAGCCAGCGGCTGCCGCGTCGACGAGGCCGCCACCGAGTTTCGGGCAGACGCGAGAGTCCTCGGCCAGTCAGCTGCTGTCGCTGGTATCGAAGATAAACCGCAGCTTCGAGCGGAACACGTCCGCTTCGGACGTGGTCATGGAGGCGAACTTCCTGATGCAGGGCGCGGTGTCGGGCGGCGGGAAGCACCACGACGACCGCAGTAGCGCCGGCTGCAATCACAAGCACCACAAGAACACGAAGCACTCGAAGAAGTGCAGCAGTCTGGACGGCAGCGACAACGACATCTCGATGCCGCCCAAGAAGAAGGACCTCGAGGGATCCAAGCGCTACTTCAGCCTGGACAAGGAGCGCGCCACCGCCGTTGGCGGTGAGACTGCCGCCGATGTGTACGCGGGCAAGAAGCACTGCTCCTTCGACCGATCCGTGCTGATCAACGAGACGGACGACAGTCGAGGAGCCGGCGCCGGCGACCCCCAGTTTCAGAATCAAAAGCTGCGTCGACTCTCGGTGCGCAACGAGTCGGTGTGCATCTGCGAGAACTGCGAGAAGGGCAACGTCATCTGCGTCAAGTCCACAACCGGAGGGGGCCTGTTCTCGCGAAAGTCCCGCGACAGCACTGCGGGCGTCGGTCGTTCG
This sequence comes from Eristalis arbustorum, assembly GCA_916610145.1. Classification (NCBI taxonomy): domain Eukaryota; kingdom Metazoa; phylum Arthropoda; class Insecta; order Diptera; family Syrphidae; genus Eristalis; species Eristalis arbustorum. The sequence continues at coordinate 23,853,656 of OU744319.1, forward strand.
GCGATCGGCCTCAAGTCGGTGAAGACCAGCGAGACCAGCCTCAAGGACCGCGAATCGGATCGCGACTCAACGCACGGTAGTCTGCGCTCGAAATTCTCGCCACAAATCTTCGGCCGCAAGATATCGTCGCGGAGCCACGCCCATCACACCGACAGTGATCACGACCCGGACACGGCCGACAAGGAAGCCCTGCTGGGCCACAAAATGGATTTAAAACTGCCAGAGCCCGTTGAAACTGTACGTATGACATGATTTTTATTCTTTCTCTTTGTTGAACATTTTTTTGTGTAAATTTTGTGTCTGATTTGCCGGGATTTGTGAGGCGGCGGGAGGTGGCTTTGGGTTTGGGTGGGTGACAGCTGCCGCCGGCTGATGGATATTTATGAGTTGTGTAACCGCGGGTGACTTATTTCCATCCCCCAGTCCGCAGATGGGAATGATTTGTGTTAGATGCCGTTGATGGAGTCAAATGGGCTGTGGCACTGGAACACATGGGTTGCCTGCTGATGCAGAGTCTCTGTGAAACACGTTTCAATTAAAATTTAAAAATCGGTACATTTTTACTCCGCTTTAGTGATCGGGTGGCTGTCTTCAAGGACTTCAAGTCAGCCGCTGACATGTCTCCATTGTTTACCGCCGCCTGTCAACCAGATGAGGACGTCCTCCGACATGTCCCCAGCCGTGAGTGACGGCTTCGGTCAAACTGCACCCCCCGCGACGTTCCTTGCATTGTCTCCTCGCAGTCCGTTCAGCATCCGCAATACACACACTCAGACAGCTCCGTCGAAACAAAAACCCAAAAGACACTCAGCATCGCATTCGAGCCAGCCACCTTGACCGGTATTCCGGCAGACACCACGGCTCCTGGATATCGACTAACCTGGCTCCTGACTGGTGCTGTTTGTTTACCCCTTTATTCTCGGTCGCTTCTTCTATTTATTTTGGCAATCACATTGTCTAGAGGAAATGCACATTTTATAGTTCGCAAAAGTGTCCACCGCCCAGCCCCTCCGCGGAGGCCGGTGGACCGTAAATAAAAGTATCCCATGGCATTCATGCCGGGCCGTGAAGTGAGAGGTGATGATTATCGATTTCCTTTCATTCCGTTTTGTGTCCTTTTTTGCGGCTACGTAGACGCCCAGTCGAGAGCGGTGCCAACACGGAGGGAGGGTGCACATCTGCTGCGGCTTGTTGGCGGAAGAATCTTCCCGTCCGCTCGCGGGGGTAGTTTAATGAGTCACCAGCGGCTGGCAGGCGACACGGGTCTCGGCGTGACTCATTACCCGGCGCGGCGATTTGTGCGAATTCCGTGGAATTAGGGAGATCATTTGAGTCTAAATAAAAATCGGTCTAATTAGCATTTTCAGGGTGGTCGGTCAAAGTGAATGTGATTTATGGCCCGTCGGCGGGGGTTGGGGGTGGCCATTAGGTTGCTCGTAACGATGCGAGTTTATGCGTCTACGCTTGGGAAAGGGGGTCATTATCGGAACGAGTCTGCGGGCTTGTACCTGGAACATCCCGAAGAGGGTACTTGTGGCAGGTTTTACACGCTTTAACAAGAAGACAGGCAGAGGACTGAGGTATAATTACTCAATTGCCTTGGTCGGTGGTTGTGCCAGGCTGTTCATTAAGAGCTTTATTGACAAGTGTCTAATTTGGGATCTGATGGTGCCTCTAATCGAGGAGGAAGGTTTACATACATCAGAGGGATGGACCTTCTGTCATCAGTGACACGAGAGGAATGTTTTCCGTAATATCATCGATTTTTCTACATCTTTCTAGCACTGAAAGTTTGTACGACCGATGCCACGAAAAATTCGGGACTTATTACGTTCTGCATTCAAATTTAATTTTACATCAATATCCCGTCGTCCACCAAGAACTTCAAGGTGCAAATATAGATGGCGCTATACTCCGTAGTGAGCCTGGGCCTTGCATCTACAGCAACCACTGCTTTTCTCATGAGTGAATGGAACCTAGAGGTTTACACAGACTCCCAAGTCTTGCCGGCGAAGTGGTGGCTTTTCCAAAGAGGCATCACTCATACAAAAAAAAAAATGTGCAAACTCGGCTGTGCGACTACATCGAATGTAAAAATATTTCTTATTGTCTAACTACACATGTCTCTCTATTTAAACATTCTTATCTATGAACGCCTGCAGCCAGCGTTCCCTTGTGAGTGATAATGTCCTCGACTGTGTGTGTGATCTCTAAGTGTGGTGGTCCTTGTGGTTGGTTAACTTACATGAGAAGGGTGCGCTTTCTGTCAGGGCAACATGGATTTTCTAGAAAGATTCCAATTTTTCGAGCACAGACCAGTTCTATGGCCTATGACACTGGTCTTTGAGTAGAGGCAACGTCTCACTTAGGTCCTGTAGCACCTATTGTGATGCCCATGTGGATGAAGAGAAGCTTGAAGCGTCCTACTCGTGCTTATTATATTAACCTCCGAGTGTATAGATGTTATGCTGCCTCTTCCAGCCATCCGTTGGTCTTGACCAACCTCAAAATAGAGATTAGAGGGATATCTTTTCTGGAAAAATAAATCTTCCAGTATTCTCTGTCTCAGTATGCAGAGACTGGGACAATGACAGAGGTAGTGAGTAGTACCCTCAATCTCTTCTTCGTCCCAGTCTCTGCATATGGTGTCATGGGCAAGTCGCATTTTTCTTCATGGTATCTCAGATGACTATGGCTAGTTATCACCATGACTACCATCCGCAGTAGCTATTTGCTACATTTCGCGATTTATATATCTAGAACATAGTATCCGTGTAACGAAGCATTTGCTTCAACTTGTCGCCTAATGTCTTCCTAAAGCAAATTGTGATTGTGCACGAACATGCCTGATTTACATAGCTTCAGGGTAAGAACATAGATGGCGCAATAGTCCGAACTGGGCCTGGCCTATCTGTCCCCTTATGACCCAGAGCGTTACGCTGACTCCCAAGTTTGGATTGCATTGTCTAGAGAAGCATGTCAGCATGTCAAAGGTGAAACCGTGAATACCAACAGTTATCGTGTCGCTGATTGAACGCAGACAACTAGAATATGCAACGAGGGCAACAAAATTAAGTGGTTAGTAAAATAAACCATAATTTCTCCAAAGTCGCGTCGTTACGTCGTTAGATTAATTTTGTCATTTTCAGTCATACTGTAGCTGCACTCGCTATTTTTATACGTTCAGAAAGTCTGCATATTGTGCCGCAACAAATCATATGCGCATACATTGCAGGAGAGCTGATCGATCAAGACAAAGCACCTTAATTAAGGTTATGATACTTTTGATTGAGTTAAGTTCTTCTTCTTCTAATTGATCCGGGATGAACCTGGGCCTCAGCCACGAAGCCTCTCCAGCTGACACGATCCTTATTCAGCTGGCTCCAATTTTGCACGCCAAGTTGGTTGAGGTCCTTCTCCATTTGTGTGCGCTATCGTATTCGTTGTCGTCCTCTGTTGCGTTGTCCAACTGGTTCCGAGTCGAAGACTCTTCGGGCTGGAGTAGTGTTGTCCATGCGCTCTACATGGCCTAGCCATGTCAGGCGTTGAATAGACGTCTGGCAAGACTTATGTCGCTTTACAGCCCGAACATTTCGCTGTTGAATCTTCTTCTCCAGAAACCATCAACGCAAGAAGGACCTGCTTAACGCAGAGCATTTCTCTCAAAAAGTCCAAGAGCTTCTTCATCCACACTTGAGACAGTCCAGCCTTCCACGCTATAGAGCAGGATAGCAATGATCAAGGTCTTATAAAATGTTAGCTTGGTTCTTCGGAGAGGGCTCTACTATTCAATTGCCTTTTGAGATCAAAGGTACTGATATTGCCTATGTTATTAACTTGAGAGCTGAGGTAGATGAAGCCTTTAACCCCCTCGTTGTTGTAGCTGCCTATGGTGACATTCTGAGTGAGTTAAGTTGGTTTGACAATATATATAAAATATTGATGCCTTGTCTAAGGAGCAAGAGCTGCCACTGTACCCAACAAATTGTACTGTCTGATGGAGTTTATGGCCTGGACTCTAGACGAGACTTTTTTCAACAACGATCATAAGAGCAATGTTACATTCAATGGCCATCGGTAGTTCAATAACTTCAAATTGCACAAAATCCACGATATGAACTTAATTTACTTGTGTTTCTAATACAAACTACCCAACATGGCGCCACAGCCAGCGAATCGGACCTTACATTCATGCCTCCGTTTTGAGAAGATGTGTCTTATGACGAAATAAATCTTTATGCTTTGCCGCTCTCATTTGCACAAGCTCCATCAAGCACAGATCCATCATCTCCTCAGTAGAAATTCTAGCGGGCTTCCCCTGCATTATGCTGCTCTCACGAGGCAGAGACTGCCCTGATATTAAAATTGCACACTGCCCATCCACCGACCGTCCAGCACCTTTCTCCTACTCCGTCAGTAACTTAAATTGTTGCCACACTTTCGGCGAAAATCAACGCATCGTTCATTTCCCCGACCGCCACACTCTACATCTCGTTGCCTGGTGATTATCAACTTTTCACCCAATCGACCGCGTTCCCGGATTCTGTTTAGCAACAATGATTTTCCGAAGAATGATTTATGCACGAAATCTGTTTTCTTGAATGTTCGTCGAGCGCGCACGTTTCCATTGAGTAGGCCACGACCGAAGTGAATTTAAAGACTTCCACGTAATCGACTGTGCTCGTTGCCTATTACCGAATCGTTGACGTTGAACTCTCGATAAAGTCGACGTTCTTCACACGCCCGTCCACGATATTCGTCTAAAAATACCTCTGAATCCGGTAATCGAGCGCTAAACACATCCAGAGCAGAGACAACACAACACAGACAGTGGGAAGCAATAAAAAACAACGAATCGGAAATGCGTCAATGACCTTTCATCACAGTGGCTGTGGAGGTGGGTGGAGGCGAGGAAAAATGCCATTTTCAGATTTATCTATGAGAAAACGAATGAACAGGCATTTTTGTCAATCATCTTGGGATTTGTAGGAGATTCTCGTCAGCGGGTGACCGATGATGTTCATTGGCACTAATCCCAGGAAATGGCACATCAGTCATCCCTCGAAAGTGGCTAGAATTCGTGGAATTTTTCGTTCGACTTCTTGTAACATTTTACATTTACACGCTAGGCCCTACCACCGACCCTTGTGGTACCTCTGACAAAATCCCATAATTCTGTGGCCTCGCGTACTAACCCTCAAACCACATCCATATCTTATATCTAAAACCACAATTCCTCGTGACCTCACGAGTGCATAGAGACACCCACTCAAACAGCAACTCATTACATGGCCTCCCAATCTCGTCGACGACCGACCGAGCGAACGCATTCGTATTTCTGAACACGTGCACGAAACATATTTCGCACGAGGCAATGAAAACGAAGCTCATAACAAATGTCAAGTGACCTTGCATTTTCCGATAAGTAGGCATAGGAAATAATAAGCCGATGGTGGTTGGCTGGTTGGGCTTTCTTCAGTTTTCTCATCCCTCGCCGTAGTCTTCCGTGTTCCGGCATTCGCCTTGCGATGTCGTTCGCCTCCTCGGGCACTTGGCACCACCTTTTTCAGAAAATTAATTGGTATTCGAGAGTAAGTGGATGTGCATGGGCATGTGCCGCATGGAGGGCTTTAGAGTGGGTGGCAAATTGTGGGTGATTTTTTTTTTCGAGTTATGCTTATCTCTGCGATGCGGTGGCTCTAATTATGTAAAGAATATGCTGTGCTCTGCTGGACTGTGTCTTTGCCTCGACGATACTGAATCGTGTTTGAGGAGGAACACAATTTGAGGAAATTCTGAATTTGTAAGGAAAGGCCATGCGGGGGCGCTGGATCTCTCAATCCTGTGAATGTGCGAATTTGACTGAGTGGACTTTATGATTAAGTCACAGATTCAGTCAAGCCAACTGCATAGTCAATCAGAAAGCCTTGGCCTTGGTAGATCATGATTGTGCTCACAAAAGTGGCATCACGCATTCATCAAGAAGTTTGAAGTAACAAAACATTTCCCAGACAGCCCTTACTTCCAGCGCCATACACCCAAAAGCAGTTCGTGTACATCTCGCGCATTCCTAATTTGGACCCTCCTTTCTGGGCCCCTTACGCACTCATACGACCCTGGCTACGCTACTGGTGGCTCAAAGTTACTCAGGCAAGACAACTAATGTCTAAAGGATCATAGAACTATTTTCAGACTCGATAATTCGACAAGATAGAAAAAAATAACAAGTAACGATGGAGCCGTTGCTTTTAGAACGACACGGATACAGGCGCGTAGATCATATGTGACCTCTTCGGAAAATCCCAGACACAGACGACTGCGGTGGTGCTAAGGTACTTGCAATACATCAGTGTCGTTGAGAAAAAACAACCTAACCGGCTATTTTTTTCTGATACTCAAGCGGCAATGAGGGTCATGGCGCCAGACATTCTGACATAGTGGCGTGTGTAGTTAGAGCATAATTAATAAACGCTGTGATTCTCTGCTGCTTACCGGGCGCATACTGGAAGCGCAAAATGTATGTGTGTTGGTTCTTCTTCTTTGACTGGCGCTACAGTCCGGGGTGGACCTGAGCCTCAACCAACATGCCCCTCCAGCCAGCACGATCCTTTACCAGCTGCCTTCAGCTGAGCACACCACGTTGGTTCATGGCCTTTTCCACTTATGTGCGCCATCTAGAGCGAGGACGTCCTCTGTTGCGTTGTCCCAATGGCTCGGTATCGAACACTCTTCGGGCCGGGGCTGTGGTGTCCATCTGCTCTGCATGAACTAGCCATCTTAAGCGTTGGTTCCGAAGACGCTTAACTAGGTGCATGCCGTTGTACAGCCCGTACAGTTCGTGGTTGAACCTTCTCCTCCAGACGCCATCAACGCAAATATGAGCAGAGATCGCACGCAGAACTTTTCTCTCAAAACAACCAAGAGCTTATTCATCCGCTTTCAATAGCGTCCATGTCTCTGCGCCATTGAGCAGGACTGGGATGATCAGAGTTTTAAACAAAGTCAATTTGGTGTTTCGAGAGATGGCTCTGTTACTCAATTGCCTCTTGAGCCCAAAGAAACAGCGATTGGCAAGAGTAATTCTGCGCTTTATCCTGGTACCTGGTGTTATTGTCCCTACTTTTTGTAGAGTCGAGGAAGAACATTCTCGTGACTGCCTCTGGTTTGGTCCAGAGCCGGTAGACCCATTTTTGCTGCCTCCGCTTCGGTGTGTTCGCCCAATCGCGTCAATGTCATCCAAGTAAGCACTTGAACCGACTTTTGGAAGACAGTCCATCTGGTGTTGACGTTTGAGTAACACACGATCTTCGCAAGTATGAAATAGAAAAAGCCATGACTTTGTTTAACATTGAAGGTCTCTTTGAGTTCATTACCTACCTTGAGCAGCGAGAGTTCTCCATCGTCATCCTGCACAAACTGACAAGTTTGGTAGGAATGTCAAAGCAATATATACAATACGCCTTCGTAGCCTATTCGGTTTAGGTTGTTGAAGTAAACGCAAAAGCCACCTCCTCCATTGTCTCCTCTTGCCATTTTTGTATAGAAGTAGGCTGTTCCTGAGAGGAATGTGACTGAGAGCGCAAAGACAAAGGTCCTTTCCGGTCTTAAAATGTTTGTTCTAGAAACTGTCTGCACTCTACGTGGTTACCGAGTTTTTTAGAAAGTCCATATCTACCCGACCAACGCGTGGGTTCACTTGCCTTAAAGAAACCTTAGATTTCTTCCTGGTTCCTTCGTTAATAGCACACTCCCTTCAACCAACTACGTAACAACTCGACTATGCACTCGATTGACATCGAGAAAGCATCCCCATGCCTCGCTCATCAAGTAAACAAATTCCCTGAAGGCTATCATTTCAAACTACGCACAAGTCACCCAAAGGCTTACCCTTTGAAACCATTTCTTCAAAAGGATCACATCACTTCACTCCCTGCTGTCGAGTGTATACAGCCCAGCGACAAATCCGCAAACAATCCTAATCCTTTTTGGAAAATTGCTTCGGCAAATTGAACAAATTGAGCAAATCCCAATTTGATCCCTTGCCACCACACGTCGGGCGGGTCCGTCTCCCAGCCGAGATCCCAGGCGCAAACACAAATCGATTTCACTGCCGTGCATGTGACCCCATTCGGGAGGAGGCTAAAGACCCAGGGCCCATCTACCTCCCGGCCAACCCCAGCCGAGGGCGCTCGTGAAACTTTGAACGATACAAACAAATCGAATCGGCAAACACCATGTGCATCGGAATTGCCCTAAAATACTTGAAATCGAAAAGTAGTAGCGACGCGGCGCCACGAAATAAGCTCGCAATGATTGAGGAGCGCACGCGATGGCAAGCCAAACATCCAGTGCAAGCGGAGGAGCCAGTCCTCTGCAAAAGCTCGTGTAACTCACGACAAAATATCAAAACTACGACACACGGGGAGACGAGGGTATCTCACAGACACCAGTGAACACAGGGGAGAGGCTAAGTAAGTCCTACCCCCGCGGCACCTGGAGTGAAAGAAAAAAAACGAAAATATCATTAGCATCACCCACCCACCGCCACCTGCCCCAACTGTTGATGAATTGCGTTGCGTCGCGAGCGAGAAAAGCTCCTCTCCCCCAAATACACATCCACCCACACACGCGTAGGCACGTCCTCTGAAGCATGTGTGCTTGGCACTCCTTATGAAATAAAAACAAAAATAAATGAAAATAGAACGAAACTAAAACGGAAGTCAACACTTAACCAAGTCAAAGCGGCGTGCGAGTGGGGCCGCTTGCTGCACAAGAACACAAGCACACCAGAACGGGCCGAAACAAAACCTGAACAGAACGTGGACTTGTGTTTACACACTCGAAGCGCAAAAAAAAAGGATTATTTATTGTTTTTCGCTTTTGTTGATTGGTAGTCGGGGAGAAAATTGCTTTGAGGCAACGAATAAGCAAGCATCGCTGCCGTGAATAACAAGAGACGCTCACCATTCACACATGGCGACGGAGCGCCGCAAAGGAAATGTCATCGCACTTGCAGTTGAATATCCTTTCGACATGCAACTTAGGCGGCGCGGTGCGGTGTGGCGGTGTTTATCTCGTCTTTCGTTCCGTTCGCAGAATGCCCCTCGCTCGAGGGGGAAGGCGCACGGTGCGCCGGGCTGTTGTTGCTCATCATTGTTTGGATGAGCAATTGTTTGAACTTTTGAGTTAAAAATGACAGCAATCGTTCAGAATTGAATTGCTCTGAGCGTTCGGCGTGCTCGTGTGGATAGTTTTGCGATATTTTTTTTTGTTGGCTTGTGATGAAGGAGAGAACTTTGAGGAGTGCTCGTTTGTTTTCGAGTGCAGAGATTTTGAAGACTCTGACACATCTGGAACACATCAGAGTGGGCGGCTAGTTTTTGGTTTAAAGTGAGAAAAACACAGTAAATCAAGTCTGGTGGCGGGATTATTCGCTGATTTTATCTCCGCTCTGGACTGGACACTGGTGGGGTGCTCTTAAGCTTTATTGCTGTACATCGATCGACATGAGTTTCGTCAGCCAACAGTTCATAGCCATTGACGAAGCAGATATATTCCCAGGGTAGTAAAATGGACAGGGGCCAGCGGCTACATCCAGATACTGGATTGTGCACAATCTGGTGCAGAATATCCCTCCCCTGTCAATAAACAAATGCTAGAGAATAGAAGCATCATGCTCGGCAGTAGACTGAACTACCCACCTAGCATTCCATGCCGCTCTTGGAGTGTGTTACAAGCATTGTATCCAAATGGAGACAGCTATGTCTCTTTCCGTAGCAACAGTTCCACACGATTTGATGGCAGATATCACCGAAAAGTGCTACCAAGCGTTGGGTACCAAAGCTTTCAAAGTATGATCGTTGCATTTGAGATTTCAAAGTTTCAACTCATTTCCGCCCCATAAAGCTGCTGTTCCCCAAAGTTACCTTTTGTGTCTGGCATAATATATATAAGATAAGTGCCACTACAGCCCCTAGAGACCAGGGATCGAACCTAGACGTCAAGGTTCAAGTGCATATGAGTCGACGCACATGCCTACAGCGCCGACACTTTTTATAATTTTTATGGATAAAAAATGCTCCCACGAATACATTACACCGTTCAATTCAAGTTATTTTGGATCGGTTCAAAACAGATCACTCAATGATATGGCCAAGTATATTAAACTTAAACTGAAGTGTGTGCAGGACATAACGACATTCTGGAGAATCACGCAGCAAACGAACTTGGTGAAAGGCGAACTAGTTCCGCACACTTTCTGAATACTTACCCTCCATTCATGGCTGCCGCCAATGCAAAACATGGACTTAAGCTTAAAATATTACTGGGACTAGGTGGCTTATAACAAAGCAGCTATGACCCACCCTCAATCCAAATCGCTCAACAACCTTAGAACTTATTGTATTATTCTTATTGGCTTCATAAGCCGGGCATTTTGACATTTATACACATGGCTTCAACGACTTCTGTAGAAGCTGTAATGCTTCTAATCCAATACAATCGTTTGCTGATGACAGTACTCTTAGCTTTTCATATTCATTGCCAGATTAACTTCGATCGACACTGTCATCTGGCTTTGGAAACAATTCACAACCGGCTGCGAATTATTATCTTTTAGACACCAGTGCTGCAGGTGGACTCAGAGTGCAAACGATAGAGGAGATGATACAAGAAATGACATTCGCACAAGATCCACAATGCGGTGACTCTGACAAGGCATGTTGACTTCTCAGAAGTCTTCCAGGATTCCAAAATTTTGCACATCAATCACTGTTGAGGCTTTAAATTTTCAAAACGTGGTAGATCTCGAAGAAAATTAGTGAATCGTCGTGTGATCGGATTTACCGGGACGCTCATATAACTGAAATGAGCAACCAATCAATCTCTATAACACGTCTGTGTAATTTTGTATACGTGTGTTTAGATTTTGCACTTTGGGTAGTAGATGTGGTAGATTTGAAAAGAAGGAGATCTAACACAATTGTGACACTAACTTCAATCCCAGGCAGATGATGTCCCAGATGATTGGACAGCACAAACAACAAGTGGCTATTGGTAGCCACTATCACCCAGCCTCCAGCCAGTAGTTAGTCATTATTTGTGAGTCATTATCCATCGGAGTGGTGTCTAGCCATTAAGCCTTACTTCATAAAGTCCGTGTGTGTGAGAGTCCAGACGCCATCCAGACGCCAATTTGGATTTTGCCTTGAGAGACTACAGGACCTGTCTTAAAACTCTTGTTGAAATTGGACCTCTGCACCAAATTGCAATGCCTTCACATGCCTACGAAAATTATGGCTATCGTTTTATTTCACTCCTGTCGAAACTAGGAGCAAATTGGTATAGCATAAATAATTCCAAATTATGTATGCTGACGTTGCCTACAGTGGCCTTGATTCACATTCTCAGAATAAGCTACAAGTAGCATTTAACGATGCCGTATGCTACGTACATATACGGCTTCCGAAGATATGACCATATTTCTGAACACTCGAAAAAGCTATTGGCGTGCACTATGAAACAATACATACCCGCAAGAAATTGTATAGACCTTCATAAAATCATCAACAATAAATGTCCATCCTACTTATTTAACAAACTCGTTTTAGTCATGTCAAACTTTTGAGTTCTCTGCCACCTCGAATCAAATTACTTTCAAATCGTGCAAGCTTAAAAAGTGCTGCCCTCTCGCATTTCTCATCTTTAGCAACCCATCCTTGACCCCTCCTTTCTCCCGATACATATCTCTTAAATTGTTTATGTAGCTCTACGCGTGTATCTTAGTTTAATGTTCTTTTTATAAGTGTTCACTCAAATTTTTCCATATCGAAGCCCTGAAAAAGATGATATATCCAAACAACACAAACATATAAAAAACGAAATAGAATAAAAAGAGATGAAAAATTCTGAACAACTTTTGTTCCAAGACTTCTCATATAACTCATCTGGGTATCAGGTGATTTAAGGCCACTTCGGGCACAAGCCAAAATCCTAAGAAAATAATTTTAAAATTTTTGAAAATATTTGGTTTGACTACTTGCATCACTTTATTGATGAATATGGTCACATGAAGTTCTTTTTTTTCGAAATCGGAGTCGACCGATGTACCACAAGCGTTCATCTGTTAAAATAGCAAATTTACAAAAAACGCGTTTCGTCGTCCATTGCAGACTCAACTGCATTCCAAGCTTTCAAATGAAGTTGGATTCAAGGGGCAACCAGCGTACACAGAAATGCTCATTCCTAAGAACCAACGAGAATATCAGCACAATCTTACATTAGTACAGAAGATCATCAAGTATTAGATTGTTCAGTTCAATTTGGGCTTAGACAACGGAAGCCATATGTCTGAGCTTGCCGCGTTTATATTATTCAAAGTTGTATGTAAAGAGAACATAAACAAAATTGACCAGCGACCATTTAAGAGCTTATACCATTCTCCTCTTATAGCCGCAGAAGCTCGCGTGTGTGATATTCTCCATGAATGCCACCGTTGCTTGTCACCAAATGTCCCCACGAAGACTCAGTCATTTAATGGTTCCCACAACGGATTCAACCGTTTGGTCAGGCTGGAGGTAATCTGCAGATCTTGACCTCGTGATAGAAGAATACAACCTTTGTCTAATCTTCTCAACCTAGTGGTTGCTTCCAGTTGAGTAGCCTTACTTGAAAAAAGTGTGCCATCCTCTCAATGAATCACATTTTGTGCGCAGAATTGTGCTTTCCTCAGCAGAAATACGTTGTTCTATAAACGATGTCTTATCTACTATACTTCTTACAGCCTTGCCGAGATTACCAACGTCCACAGCACGTCTCTCTCCTTATTAATCAGCGATGATGAGTCCCCTTTACGACTGCCGAGTAACTTTCTTGCACCGCCTGCATCACCACTCCTTGTCTGCCATCAATATTTTCATATTTCCCTCAAGGCCAAGATTACGCTCCTTCCACAAAGTCACTGACATTGTTCCGAAGCCATCCGAATCCTTTTCCCACCAAACTTTCCCCAGCATATGTTCGTTCCGATGCCCACGACATTTTACTTTTTTCGATTCCTATCTCCGCATCAACAAAATATTCCACATGCGCCACCGTGTCCCGACTAGTCAGCTCGCTCTATTTTCTATTTTATTCATTGCCTCGTGTAACAACCGAGATTTCATGGCCCTGCACAAGGACAATGGGCACTAACTTTTATTTCGTTCATTCTCCCTCGAGTTATTTGTTCCATCGTCGGCGTCGTGCATATTGTACTCCTTTGTCGTCCTGTGGGTGCCCTTCCCGCACGTTTGCACATAAAAAACTTTCCATGCTCAGCTGTGAAAGTCGTTAAATTTGGAAACGACTATTTTAACGATTCTAGCAAAGTGTCATTGCCCGGGTTCTTCATCAAGCATTCGCATTGTGCGTGCTAGCAGGGAGCTACGAATCGTTGCCGAATTCACACAGCGAAGTTTGAACAGCCATGGAAAGTGTTATGGAACATTGTCTCTGACGGTGTGCTGGTGTCAATTGAGAAGTTGGTCTTATGACTGGTCTGGCAGAGGCGGCGTTCGCCAATTGACTACCACTGAGTGCTTTCTACTCAATTAGTTTCAGTTGTTGTGTCTGAACGATGAACTCAACAGTCACTTCATTTGAACGACGCTGAATGATTTCCACACCCCTGGACAGTTAGCAGATGTGGCTTGTTGGAGTTTGGGACGTCAGGCCGAAGATACCCTTTACCACATTTTAGATCAAAATGTGCGAGTACAAGGCTTCTTCTTCGAGATTCCAGCAATCGTTTTGATTACAGGAGAAAGGTCTACATTTTGATCATCACCACACAACCCAAAGCAAATATTGGGTTATTGTTTGTCTCCTATTGTGGACTCTATGTCTCTAAATTCGTTGGGAATACGAGTGCAACCGAAAAACGATGGAGCTCTAAGAAGTCATTAGTAAATGAATCCCGTAAAGTGGCTGTATTCCCCAATCCTTACGTACTTGCACCTTGATGGCAAGCGATTACATCTCGAGCACTACTTGCGCCGAAAAAATCAACCCACTGGCACCTCAGTGAAGCAGCAAATATGCTGAATTGCCACAGTGACTCTGCAAGACTTTAAAGTTCGTCGCGACTGCAATTATTGCTCGTCTTAATTACCACCAACAAAGCGCCAGATTTCCCGTCGAAAAACGAGAACCGAACCAGTTATCCTTCCAATCAATCTTCAGACCTCTTCATGGCGTCAGAGCAGCGCACACAGAGATTTGCTCTGCAATCAGACACTGATTGAACTCAGCGCTCCCCCTCTGAGTCATCCAATCATCGCCCTCCGCTGAAGCGCCGTAGTCCCAGGTCCCTGAATTATCGCTTCGTCCTTTAATTCTTATTAGAGCAATCCGGCGAGGGTCCTTCACGTGCATGCATATGCATACGAAACTCTCACCCATTCAGGAGCAGAACGACGTCGAGGGATGTGGTTATTTTATGGTTAGTGCTTCCCACCACCTTTTGTGGTGTACTGCCAGCCAGCCGGAAGCCGGATGGAGAGCTGTAAAAAAGCGTTTTGTCCTCGTCATTCCGCACACATAGAGCCCGGCAAGTGTAGCTTTTTAGAATCTTTTTTATTCCTCTCCTCTTTTTTTTGTTCATATTGGCGTAATTGAAATGTGCTCGTGAATATGGCTTTGTCGATGGAAAGTTGGGGGTGGCGACACTTTTACGCCAAGAGGCTCAAGGAACCATGAGTACACTGCTGTGGAGGAGAGAGAATGGCACAAAAAAAAAAAAAAAACATACAAAATACAACACGATGCATCTGAAGAGCGAGGACTTCAATCGAGTATAGCTCGTCCTTTGAACTGGCAACATAAACGCGTCTCCAACCCGCTCTTTGCCACTATCGCCCACCATCGGTCTTGGCAACAGACACTGTGCAAATTGTGTGGCTGTGAAAATGTCAACTTTGTTGGCACTTTAAAGCATCGCAGCATGCATGCGGAGGTCGAAAGATTGAGGGTCCAAGTGAAGTGAGATAATTTATGGGAAACCAAATGGAGACTCCTTTATGTGAGAGCGAGTGGGAGTGTGAAGGACACTTTAGAGCATGGTTTTCAACTTAATTGTAGTTACAGCGTGGATCTAAAAAAAACAGAAAAACTGAAATATTTTTATCTTAAAATCAGCTTAGCTATTGACATTTGGCAGAAAGACAATTGTTGGACACAAACAAAACCCAACGAGACTTCAACGCGTTTTCCAAGAGGATCCTGTCTTCAGGCCGTTGTAGAGTTGCTCGGGGTCTTTATCACGAGTGATGGGAGGATTAATGCTTGGCCTAACTGGGTCAATGCCGGAATAGCTTGGAAGATCTGTAATCAGAAAGGCTTAAGCTTGATTCCAAAGTCAAGTTGTTTTCAACTCACTATTTGTTCCAACTCTTACCTACAGTCATGGACTTTGGGTACTTTGGGTAAAAGAAGAAGATCGCGAATAAAAGCTGCCGAGTTGAGATTTCTTCGTGCTGCCGAGGAAGTTACTCGCCGCGATAGGGTGAGAGACAAGGCAGTACGCGAGGAACTCAATGTTGAGCAGCTGCTTCTCTGGACGGAAATATGCTTTGATGGCTTGGACATGTAACACGAATGTCCCCACCCCATCATCAAGTCGTCTGACGTGTGACTTAAACAACCCAGGACGTGTTGGCAATTCCAAAAACTCGCTTGGCATAAATCCAGTTGAGTTGGAGTCAATGGATGATGATCGAGTGGCCTGGATATCTCTAGTGCGTGCTTTATCCCCTCGACCGCTTTAGACGATGATGAATCTGTTTTCATCCAGAAGCATTCCTTAAATCAGTTTTGTGTCACTATTGTCTTGTTAGAACATGCTTTGGGGTCACTTGATCGACTGATGGGTTAAGCTGAAGTTCTAGGTATGCAGTCGCACTCCGGCCAGTTTTGGACAGGTTCATGTCTTCATTTTCCTCAGCTGAGAAGCAGCTCAGCGAGACCATCAGGTTAAGGGACAAAGCAACCAAAAATCGACTGCTTGGTTCAGTGATGAAATGTTCACTCAACTTTATAGCCGCCCATGAATCGTATGAACTGTACCGCAAAATATTCATAGACAGGCAAAAGCGCTTGAACAAGAGCTGGAGACGTAGCAACTTTGATGCAACTGATTCTGTTCAAGTTCAAGTTCTTGGCACTATTACCACTGGTGGGACGTGTGGCATTGGACAAAGCAAACACAAATAATAATGCACACTTAGTGACTGAGCTTGTAATTCACACTCGCCAAGTAATTTATTTTTATCCGTCTATTAATTCGCACTTAATTGCTAACACAGACCATGGGTCATTCACTAGCCTGGAGTCAATTTGCATTAAAAACATTTGAAGCATGTTGACAGTAAGAAATTGCAGAGTAAGCAAAAATAACACTTGCACCATTCCTTCTACCATCAAGTGGGTACAACTCCTCCCCGAAGGTGCGATAAGTTTGAGGAGACCTCATCGTGTTCTTTTTCGTTGCCTAGAAAGCCCGCTCAGTCCGGGTTCAAATACGAGCGATGTTCAATAAGTCAATAGCTTAGGTTAAGTTAGGTTGAAGTGGCTTACTTCAGTACGGAAAGATCGAAGCTACACTTAGGGCGGATGTATGCCTATTCTACAAACCAGTTTATGCATTTAATGGAGCGAAGAAAACGGCCGACTCATCCATTGCTTAGTGCTGAAGTCTGTATCAACGGGCTGAAAGAGCACTGCATTTGCATAGCAGGTGTACAATGTTTTCTTCCCATCCTCGTCTCTACAGCTCCTGCTGAAGTCATTGTGGAGTGGACCTAGGCGTGAGGCTTATTGGCGCACTGCCTTGTTATAAAATTAATGGGGGCTCCAAGATTGATCCTAGCCATATGGCATCACGCTAAGCGATCGTTTAAGTTCTAGGAAAGGCCGCAGTTGTTTGGTAATGAGTATTCCTGTGCCAGCTGATTGATGGTTTTCAGTTGCGATAGGCATGGATGGTGCGTTGCTCTCCGGAAAGTTTACAGAATTGGTACCATGTTCAAATAATCTCCTTTTAGCGTGTTCCATATTCCAACTTTAAGCCTTTCAAGAAGAATGACTTCGAAAAGTCTGAATAGGCATATTTTAGGGATTAGATTTTGAGTTCTTTGTCGAAAGGCATCAAAAGTGGAACCAACATTCCCCAAAGTTTAACCATGCCCAGTTGTCGTGTAAGACTTAAATTAAGGCATCGTTTGTAATTGGTAAAATCTTAGCTATAAGCCGTGACTACGAACACGTTGCTCACACTTGATCTTCTTGCTCGGCCAGTTAAGGGGAGTGTTGTCTTGACAATTTCGTACTGGGTCGTCAGCGTCTTTAGTGGTGTCCAGTGAACCACTTGTTCACCATTTAAAGGGAGAGAGCGGAACCTCAATAATGGTCTTGCCCGCAAAAAATACCTAAGTATTGTCCTCATTTGTCCTCATTTGCCTGGCCAACTTGGAACATCTTGCAACAACTACACTTAATGAACATCTTTCGAGTTTGAAGCAGAACTGGGCTAAGCTGGCGCTGCAGTCAACAGAAATCTCCATCAAGTCATGTCAATATAGTCCGCGTATAACACAATTGGGCACAATCGAGAGGCTTTTGCGCAATCTTCTCAAGAGTAATGGCGATAAAGTTAGTCGACACCGCGTCGCCTTGTAAACTCATTAAGTAACCTTTCATTTCAATGAATGTAAAACCAATATCACCCTCCTTGTTGATTCTCACTAAACGTAGCCCTCACCCTTGTCTGTTCCCTGACTGACTATAAATGTCTGATTTCATTGCTGGAATAAATGAAGATGAAATTCCATTACATCGCTCCCACTCCCACAGTGAATCCATTAAAAAATCCTTCTTCAATTCGATACTGCGGCTGGTTGAGTATCAAATTAAATTCAAGCGAAAGTTTCCTATTGAATTTCAAATTAAAACGTCCTTTCTTTCATAATTGCTATCAGCAGACGTGGACTGTCTGTCGACTGACGACCCATCACCCTGCCACCGCCACAAACTACACCACCGTCTTCCGTTCGAAAACCAAACTTCGACTGCAATCTTTATCAAATCCGTTTTAAATTGAGAACAAATTTCGAAGAAGAAAATGGAAAATATTAATCAATCACGCCTTAGCGACGTTTCCAGTGTGCAGTGAATGGAGCGCAGCACTCTCGTGTTTTCCTTCTCACTCTTGGGGGAAAATCAATTTTCCACTATCCCTGTGCGGGTGTTTTCGCCGAACTCGCACACGGACCATGAATATAATTTTGTGTATTTCTTTGACGGGCTCTTACATGCCGGAGCACCGGAAACGTTCACCCACCACGTTAGACAAGGGGTGCGCCAGTGGCAATGGGCAGTGGTCGGCGGTGGCGATGGCAGGTGGTGTGTCGTGTGTGTGGGTGGGTGTTGAAGAGCTTTTTCGCAAAAAAACCTTGACTTTAATATTTACAACCTCATCGATTCATCGACCTAAATAATGGCTCGGACGGAGGCACGGGCACAATTGCTCGTTCATTTGCCATTCGTTTTGTCATTTTCGCTCGGCTGGCGCTGTTGCATGCGGTGTCTACTTAAAAGTAATCATTTGCCGTACATTTTCCGCTTAAATGAGCTCAATTTTCGCCCATGGGCATTTGCACGGCACAATCGGCCCGCTGACGATGGGCAGTGGAACAATATTTATGCGGACGTAATTGCATTATCCATGCCCGATAAACCAGCAGCTTAGGTGACGATCCCTCGTGTAACCCGCGGGATTATGCACTTGATACGTTCTGTGCAAGAGTCGGTGTTGGATGGGACCTGCTGCATGAACTTTGAGGTGGATTCCAATGGCGTTCTGCCACGTTCTGCAACTCAGTGCGGTTGAGGTGGTCTGGCAGAGGTTTCGGTGTGGAAAAGTTTCTGGCCGTGTCGGTTGAAAACTTTTGATTAGCAGGTGGAGGAAACTTCAAGTGTGCGGTTGCATCATCAGACAAACTTGCTGAGGGACATCCGAATGTGCCAAGTGTGGTCCGGGCCATGTATCACACATCTTCGGGCATGACTGATTCTGAAGGGAAACTGCTGACCAAACGATACTCGTTTGCATTTTCATCGAACTCGGGGCTCTGTGCATGGTGTAGTCCATTGGGTTTTTTTTTTTTTGTGCGAGGAGAGGGTGGAATATTTATGAGCTTGTGCAGTTCACATCTGCAGTGGGGTGAGAGATGGATTGTTGGCCATGGTCAGCTTAAATTGTATTTCCACGAAGTCAGGGCGAACTGAAATCAAATTTCGACTTGCGATGAGTTTTCGTGATAAGCCACTTGAACCTTGAAATCGGTTGTGGCCATCTGGAGTAGAACGAACAGTACAGAGTATCTATTGTAGACGTTCTCTGAAAAATGGACAATGCACTGGTTCAGCTGGCATCCTTTGAGGTCACGAATGAAGTCAACACCATCAATATTTCGTAGTATCTGCAATTGTTACGTATACGTCATCGCTTCCACGAAATTCAAATTTTCGTTCGAAATACTACACTCTAAAACGATGTTGGACTTCGCGGGGTTAGTGGTCCACCTCAGCCAAGGCAGTAGTTAGGTGGTGTGGCCTTAGACCTAGGACCTCTGGCCTACTCTGCAGTTGATGGCTGTTGGATATGAGGACGAAGCGGTAAATGTGAGTTTACTTCTCGGGAACCGTTGAAGGAGTTACCATATTTTTTGTCGCTTCTTCCTAGATGTTGTTATGTAAACTGGCGTACAACTAACCTCAATGATCTCTGCAACGTCGGAATATGATTCTGTTTCGATCATGTCCATCTTAAGGTGGAAACATTATGGTCGCAAGTAGACCATAATTTTTTTATTATTTGTAGGTAATTCATTATAAATCGATTATGAATAATTTCTACAGGCATAATCTCAACAAATGTGATCTATTAGAACATAATAACCACTTCGTTTAGTTTCGTTAAGTTTCGTTCAATTCTGATTACAGAGCTAATAACGATATCTAGCTCGCCCTACACACATATAAGACAGCAGGTGTTGTATTTTCAACAGAAATAAGCTTCGTTAAGTTTCGTTCATTTCTGATTATTGAAGTAAAGACGGTATCAAGATTTTCACCAGAAAGGCTACAAATAAAGTAACTGACACTGTCTTCGTCTACCTTCCACCTTCACATCCCTTTAAATCAATAGTTAATAGCAACTAATAAGACCTCAGTAATTTATCCTAGGTCACTTATCTCCCCAAAAAATGATTGCATTCCCTTTTAGTCTCCTCAAGTTCATTTCCATTACGAAACGTGCCTGGAATAATTGTAGCTAAGCCCAGCCATCGCATCGAATCGAATCGAAAATTGCTTGCGCACTACAAAGATCCGTATCTAAGTGGGAATAATGCGATCTACTGTGCGAGTGGCTCCAAGTCCCGCCCACAATTAAATCACAACAAATCGAGGATTCTGAATCGCAGCCCATACTCCAGCGTCAACTCCAATGTACCGGAACCGGTATTCAGCACATCGCACAGACAAGCCCACTCTCCGCCCATACCCTGGCATGACTGCGTCGATAAAGGTCAAGTTGTTTCCCTCCCGTTGTGCACTTTATGTTGTACAGGAGATACCTGCCAGGTATAAGGCCTCTGACAAGTCAAGTGATGCTTATTGAAATTGCTTAGCTGCTGGAAGCATCATCGCTTCGGCCAACATTGCGGCGGATATGTTGTGCAGGATGAGATGGATGCTTTTGTTTAAGCTGCTGCCATTTTTATTTTCTCCTTCTTGTGGATGCACACACACCCAACCACACGCTAGTGTTTCCCGTTCATTCTTCGTTCGCTCCTTGTTCAGTTCTCTTTTTGTGTGCTTAAGCACCAGTTGAAGGATATTTATATGAAGGGTTCATTAAATGAGACTTATTCAACGGCACCAGCAAAAATGTTTTTCTTTGTCTTGTGGTGCAAATGAGGGATCCCTGTGAATGGAAGTAATGCGTCTCTGTGTGCGTGGCGGGGGTGTGTGTGCGAGTGTGGGTTTATGTGGTTATGGATAATTAGGCAGATGGTGTCGAATTTATGGCCGAGATTGAGAAATAGATACAAAAGATGAAATTGAGACTCAATTTAATGCCACACAAGGGTAAAAGAATCGCTAGCTATTCTCGTCTTGTTTTGTTTCCAAAAATATATACATCTTGCGGATGATTGGATTTTGGTGAGGATAAATAACCAATTAAGTAGTGGTGGAAGCAGTTGGAGATATGTGTGCAGGAAAGTCCAGCTGTGTGCACTGGCTATTCTCTGCTATATGATGCAGCGGTCTCATTGGCATGTGATTCCTTGCCATATCACTGATTGGAGATGAATTGCCAATTTATGAGTTTTTTTGCCCGTTTTATAGTAGCAGTGATGAAACCCGCATCCTCTTATCCAGCTGCACACATCGAGCACAATAACCTGTCCGTCACAGGTTGAGTGACAGTTTGGCGCGGTGGCAGAGCTGGTTCCATTACTGATCCAATTTCTTGGTCCTGATGCGACCAATTCAGGTGTTAACGAACGAAACGTTGTTGAGTGACGTTGGTGGTTTTTTGATGAACGAAGACGAAGTGTTTCACAAGCAGAATTTTTTGTCGGACTTTTTTAACACTACACTGGAGCACTGAGACTAAGACTGGCCCACTGAGTACAACGGACACTGTATTTACTGAAATTTCATGATCTTCTGCAAGAACGTCAGCAATCGCTTCTCTAATGAGGAGCCTTCATTATCAGCTTCCATCTCATTAACATCGAAAAGCTGCCGCAGCTGATCCAAGCAAAAGCGGGACAGTGGCAAAGGAAGTGCTCTGCAGTGTAGTAGTCTTCGTAACAGGCATCGCAGGGGGTCGCATCGCTCTAGAGCAACCAATCATGAGGCAGGTTGTAGCTTCGGCTCCTAAGAATCCCCCGTCTGATCGTTGTCTGGCAAGTTCATGGGCGATCTCATACCTCGGTGTGGACCGGGATCCAAATTGTTAGCAAATTTAAATTGCCTTTGGTTGGACTGACTTGCTTGAACAAGGTTATAAGCACAAATTGGGTATAACCCCTTCCACTTGTTGATCATAATATTGTTCGTGGCCATTATGTTCGTATAAGTTTCCGTTGGAAAACTGACGCAGATTTCCCTCATGTTATATGCAGTCTAATATTGTCCCCTCGTGGAAGGCACCAGTGACGGACAATGACAACCGCGGAAATGGCTGCTAAAGCAATGGTCATCTAATGTGAGTGACTTGCTGAATGTTTATTGTCCGAAGTGGATACGGCTCTTTACCGATCATGTAAGAGCAGTGTGATTCAATTTATGGTTAATTGCTGCCACGGTGCCTTCGTGGATAGGTGCGGCATATACTAATGTGAGGTAGTTCTGAGTTCAATAACTTCCACGAGCTAATTTCTAAATTTACGGCTCCACTGCTTTCCGTCCACTGACAATCACAATTTGAAATTCCTAAATTAAATCGAAACAGTGGCTAAACTTCGTTCACTACATACTGCAGTAGACCCCTTGGAATAAAATGTTCGTCTTCAATCTGCTGGTCTGGTCTGGTATATCCAGACCAACAAAAATACATTAACTTGGTTTGTCAAAATTGTCGTGTAAATTGCGCATATTTGGTCAATCCGTTTAAGTACCGTAGTACATTAAACGACTGCAGAATGACATGATTTTCCGGGCGGGTCGAGTCAAATAATTAAAACGGCAAGCTGTATTCCAACTATTCACATCAATATCATGCTTGCGGTTGCCGATCCCGTTTATAGGACCGTGGTTCTAGTGTAGCGTGGTTCTGCTTGTAATGAATGTTATTGGAAGCAAGCCGACAACATCAGCATTCCCACTGAACAAAATTGATAGTGTACATAATTCCAGTACCTAACTCATTTCTGATGGTTTTCATAATTCATCACCAACTGGCACTCTTTTTCTCTCTTTTCAATCTTTGGCTTAAGTGTTTCAGTGGAATTATAGGCAAGCTCCAGTTAGCAAGAGCGGTCTTTTTAAAGACCGCGGAAATGTAACAGAACAGCTCATTGACTTGATTAAAAGTATACATGTGCATTGAGCAAAATAAAATTTCTTGATGTATTGGGTCTGTTCCCATACCCAAAAAAAGCAGTGCAACCAATACAAAAGAAAGCCTGCTCCTGTATGACAAAAAAATGAGTTTTATGCTAAATGAGCGCCCTCTCGGGAGATTAACCACTTTCCCACCTTGCCCATGTTAACCCTAAAAAATGTCTGTGTAAGGTTTATTTTAAAAACTCGAATTTATCGAATATATAACGTGCTGTTTTTCAATGCCAACTTTTTTCAATGACAGTACATTTTTGAACAACACAAGTTACGCCATCTATTAGCAAGCCGCACGAACAGTTAATAGGTTATAGCCCTAATAGTGTTGGCGATTCTTCAAAAGTTTTGAATAAGTTTAAGTTTGTTGTTATTTTTTGTTCGTAAAAATAAAAACCGTGGCGTTGTGGATATATGCGCCAACCCTAACCTCGACGTCGTAGGTTCGATTCCTGGTCTGTTTGACAAAAATAATTTTCACTGCTCTAATTCTTTTTAGTCACTGACAATACTCAAAGAGTACTTTCTGTCTAGAAAGAGATTCTCAAACTAGGCCGTTCGAAGTTGGCGTAAAACTGTATGTCCCTTCCACTCGGGAGAGAACATAAGCACGCACAAAAATAATGGTTGCTGAGAAGCTAGACCCTGGCCCACTAGGGGCTTTAGCGCCACCCATATTATTATTATATTACTAAGAATAAACATCAAATGAAGTTCCAATAAAATCCTGTTTTTTAAATGACATGTCTTGTAACTGTTGACATATGGCATCTTTCATTCTTTTACACAAATGATTTATTTGCGTTCCCGTACTTTCTTGATATTTTGCTTCTATCTGGGAGGTTTTTTTTCCACTCCTTAAAACATGACAGTCTTCACAATTTGGTGCAGAAGGTACTGGAGGAGACCTATTATGTAGTATGCCTTTATAAATAAGACATTCCCATTAATTATGAAATAAAACGTCATTCAAGTGGCTGCCTAGGCTGGCTACGCAGCCCATTTTGTCACCCCAATTTCACAAGACCTTGATGATTCCGCGCTGTAACTGACGGCTTATATCTATGGTATTGAATTTAAGCACTAGTATCTTTGCCGGATGGTTGGCATAACAACGTTCCTTCATGGTTTTAAACAAACAAGGAACTCGCAGCACCGAGGCGGTAGTGGCGGTGGGTGCTTAATTTCGCTCAGAACTTCTTTTCAACGCACTGTTTGGGCTACGCAGAGCCCACTTTACTTGGGAAATAAGTTTTCGATATTTCCCAACGTTGTTCAAGCGTAAAACGACTGATTTCCTTCCGCGGAGGTATGTCAAGGTTTCCAGCGAGAAACAGCTTTCAGTGTCAAAATGACATATGATTTAAGAAACTAGGTGCCACTGATCTGTTTCACACAAAATACACCTCTTAGCTGCTTTCAATTTTTCAACGGAGAACGCGTTGGTAGGAGCACCTTAACATGATCGGAATCTCGTGTATTTGGGGCCACGTATTCAATTTAAAACTAAATTTCA
The DNA here is from genome assembly GCA_916610145.1 of Eristalis arbustorum. Lineage (NCBI taxonomy): Eukaryota > Metazoa > Arthropoda > Insecta > Diptera > Syrphidae > Eristalis > Eristalis arbustorum. The sequence continues at coordinate 23,878,338 of OU744319.1, forward strand.
TCCACATCCTTATAAAACATGCATTTAATTTTCGAAATGAGCCAGCTTCCGTCTTCCCTCAGCAAACGCCATTAAAAGTGAAAGTTTCTTAACCACGTCAAGTCCTTATTAACGCCAGCAGGCAATCGCAGCTCTCAGAATCTCTTCCGGATATTGATCGCGTCAATAAGTATAAGATACATTCCACCGCACCCCTTTCTCACTTCTGCGTTGGACAGACATCGCTTTTCCTAAGTTTCCAACCAAGGAACAAGCAGAAAACTTTTTTTCCCCACAAACTCTGTCATAAATTTGCTGACTAGAGTTGAGGCAAAACTTTGTTCTCACAACTTTCGCATTCCCTCTTCTGCTCAGATTTCCCATGAATTTCAGTTTACGCATTAGGAACCCCCGTATGACCCGCACCATCGATTTTTCGACTCACAGTGCATCTCCGATCCAAATAGTTGCCTTTGTCGCCCCCAATCGCCGCCCGTTTTTTTTTCAAACGAGCGGCAGGGGATCGGTCAAATCGAGTTCACCACACCAAGACACTCGGTCGTCAAAAGAAATGCATGTATACACATTTTTTTCTGCTGATTGAAAAGCAATCTATTCGCCATCCGTTAAGGTACGCCCCAGTTGGCTGCACAAACAGCTCACTTCCAATGCGCTCTGGCATGCTGATTCATTAAAAATTGAAATCACTTCGTTAACGATACGCACACGGTAGGGTACATCTGGCCGAGCATTCACCGCCGGTTGCCGGTGCTTAATGCTGTGCTGTGTCGGTACGAGGCAACGGCCAACATCCCGTCCAATGATGATGATAACGTACATATTTTGTGCTCATGATAATTACACAAATGGTCACGAATGAGAAAACTCGATTTGCGCCCTTTTCTATTATCACTCGGCAATGGGCACTCCCCCGCCCCTCACATTGTTGGTCCTATCGGTCGACCTGCGCCTCGCCCTCTAAGCACTTCACCACGACTAGGGGCTGTGTGTGTATAGTGGGAGTGGTGTGTGCCCACCAGGATATGGCCGAATGACTGCGCGGGGCGTATAAATAGCGCACGACATTAAAATTAATGAAAATGTGTGGAAAAACCTTTGCTCAGGGTTTTAAATAACCACAAGTGGGCTGTGGGTGCGCGGCTGCACGGCAGAGCGTAGAAACGTCGCTGAAACAGAATATTAAGGTCAGACTTGAGGTTGTTGCTTTTCGGCTAAAGCGTGTAACCGCGACTCGTTGCGGGAGATTTTATTCCCCGTGGACGCTGTGCTGCAGCGCGGCTCGGTGGTTTCAAGTGCACGCCCCGGGAGGGTACTCGTCTCGCGAAAGTCTTTGACTTTGAAATTTGAAGTCCTCATTGAAATAATGGCTGTCTTTGAGCATTGACTTCTTGGGTGAATGCAAATTTGTGGACTAATGGAAGTTCGCATTGAAATTAAATTGATGGAATTTTGAGACGAATTTGGGCGGAAGCGTGCATTGACGCCGGTTAAGATGGTTGGTGATACGATTCAAAGTCAGCTCATTAGTTTCTGGTCACATTCATCACGTCTATGAGGAACTGAGCGCACCCCGGTCTGTCCGGATGTCTCCTTTGACGTTGGGCTCCTGCAAGGACGTTTCTTCAAGGAGATCTCTTACTCTAATCCAATGCACAGTGGCAGCATTACGAATTGGTTCTGCGACTCGGATCCGATTCGATGATGTGACGCGTGTCACATAAGGCAGCCAGCCCCCTCGCGGGCGATGAATATCCGATTGGAGTTCAGCTATTCTCCGACTCCTACCCAGGGTATGCCAGGTTAACTTCTCGAGTTCAACAACTTTCATAACCCACGGCTTTACCCTTTTCGAGTCACCGACAAGGCTGAAAGAATACTCCTGTAACCTATTCTGAAAATAAATTTAAAACCAAAAATTATTGAGCTTCTGTATACAAAGAGAATTGGACGGACCTGAGACTAGATCCCTGCAGTACTCTTCCTACAAGTATGTAACAAAGCTGATCAGGTTTCGAGCCCTCGTAGCCTTTCAAAATGGTATTAAATAAGAGGGCTACACAGTTCATTTAAGATTAAACTGATCGAGACCTGAAGTATTCGTTTTTATCAATAAACATGCATCTACCAAGGAGTACACCAGTCAGTGAGGAACTTGGCGATAGTCCAGCTACGTTGGAACTACAAATACAAATATGAGATTGAGCTTACCACTGACGCTGATGCAATATTCGTTACTTAGCATCGAGCATTGTCTTGTAAGCCTGTGAATACGTTAGTCCTCAACCAACATTGTTAGTAGTACTCCGTCCTTAGTTGTCTAAAATCGTGTCCCTTGTGATAGATCATCATTCCACATATTGCCATCAAGTAGCAGAGAGCAGTTCCATGAATAGTTCGACTTATATTGTGTAGATCTGTACCTGCATCGGTGCTCGTCTTATTCTTGATTCTACCCCTTGCAGTTTGAACCTAAAATTTGCTCGGTTTATTGTGATGACATTTTCTTCTTTGACTGGCGCTACAGTCCGGGGAGGACATGGGCCTCAACCAACATGCCTCTCCAGCCAGCACGATCTTTCGCCAGCTACCTCCAGCTGCGTACACCAAGTTGGTTGATGTCCTTTTCCTGTTGTGTGCACCATCTCGTGCGAGGACGTCTTCACTCTACATGAACTAGCCATCTTAAGCGTAAGATCCGAAGGCGCTTAACTAGCTGCATGCCGCTGTACAGCCCGTACACTTCGTCGTTGAATCTTCTCATCCAGACTCCATCAACGTAAGCAGAATCAAATACCGCACACATAACTTTTCTCTCAAAGAGACCAAGGACTTCTGCAACCGCTTTCGAGATTGCCCATGCCTCCGCGCCGTAAAGGTAGGACTGGGATGAAGAGTCGAAGTGGTGATTCGAGAGAGGGCTCAATTGCCTTTTGAGCCCAAAGTAACAGCGATTAGCAAGAGTGATTCTGCGCTTGGTCTCGGTACTGGTATTCTTGTCCCTAATTACTCCAGAGCCAAGCTAGACGAAGTCCTTGACTACCTCAAAGTCTCTGCTGCTCATTATGACGCTCTGTCCGAAACGTCGATGTTGTGCGTCCTTTCGAGATGACAGCATGTACTTTGTTTTACCGCTGGACCTATTTTAACCGCTTCCGCTTGAATGCCAGCAAACGCCTCGTTGACGGCTTGCTGTATTCGTCCAATCACGTCAATGTCGTCGGCGTAATCAAGCAGTTGAACGGACTTTTGGAAGATCGATGACATATCTGCCAATACACCACTTGGTCCAATTCAGTCAATCAATAACGAAAGTAACTAGGTAGTAACGACATTTTTGTAACGAGTATTTCGGCAAAATGTAACGTGTACGTGCATCTATTGTGTGTTCCATTGGTCGTATCCTGTACTGACACAACCCAGCAATGATGCTCTTTCATTGGATTATTCGATTATTATTTCGTTACTTGCTGCCACCTCGTTACTACGTGACATAGTGTGAGCCTATTTGTGTGAAAGCTTACACAGAACTTTCTGCGAATTGAGGATCTTCTAGAACATCTCCGTCTACTCATAGAGAGCAGCCCAACCTACCTTAATACCATCCGTCAACCCCATCAACACAATCTTCTTCTTCTTCACAGAAATTCATTAAACAACTGAACACAAACAAAATCAAACTTCTCGAATCCAACCGACACCACGGCACAAAATCCAACAAGTAAAGTTTCTCCTCGGTCCCTCTCAATAGTCGCGCCGTGTAACGCGCGTTTCCAATTTCCCCAATTAGCCCTAAAGTAATGAAGCACCAATTGTCCGTTCAAAACCGCCACCACCCAGCTCCGACAAAAGTAGGCACTCTCTAAACTTTAAACCAAACAGCCCCACCGACCTTGACCTTGATTTGACTCGTTTTCGCACGAGAGCACAAAAACAACAGAAAAAAGCACGAACGATACCAACCTTCACTGTCACTCCACTCACCGAGGACAGCCGACAATTGCTTGTACAAAATATCTGGCACGTCTCTACCGCACGGCATACCGTCATTTAACTCGTGTTAATGGACAAACGAACAGCGACGTGTCCGTTTTATCTCTCGCTCCCTCTCCCGCCTCGTCTCACTTCTGCATTCCACTCGCAGATACGCCCGGTTACACGTTGCACGTGAAGCGCATTCCATCGCAGTCTCGTTTTCCCATTTAAAGCCCAACCGCATCGATGGCTTGCAGCAGAATTTGTCACAGCCGCACCGAACACGGCCCATACACGACGCGTCGTCTTACTGCAGCGACATCGCCTCCAGATCCCGTCCCATCCACGGGATATTAGTAATTCCACTCGCATCATCGATGCAATTGCGAATAAATTAGATGAGAGGAAAAATCTATTGCGGCAAGCCATCGCATTCAGGTGGCGCGGGCGGCGCAATAAATTTCATTTATGTCCCCCGAAGACGGAGGGAATCCGATGACGTGGCGCGGGAATGTGTGCCACATACGGCAGCCGGCCCGGACTGACTGCATTTATGGATGAGGGTGCTCATTAAATTCAAACTTCGCCAAAGGAATCCCTCGCGGAGGATGAATAATCGGGTGGAGTTCAGCTATTCCATGAATTTTAGGTGAGCTCTGCGGAGAGGATCCTCCAGACCAGTCGATTTGTCGTGTGACACGCGTCCCACATATCGGCGCTCGGCGGAGGAGGAGCACCCGTTTCTATGATTCATCGGAGTCCCACACAACCTATTCCTGGAATTCCTCTCGGCCACCCTCTGCGATGAGTTCATTCGTCATAAATGACCCATAAAGCAACTTATGTGGAATGAAGCTGGGTGGAGCGGGTGGGTGTGAGGAGATCCTTTTCATCAAACACAGTCGAGGAGTGGAGTGGCAGTGGAGTGCATCCACTAGCCGAACGGAGCGAAGGAGGTAAATTATCGACGAGTTGGCTCCATTGGACAAACACTTGCTGACTTCCGCTTCAGTGGATGCGACCGCTTGGAGCTGTCGTCGAATGTGTTCCGGATTGAGTTTGCTCACAAATTTAACAATCAACCACCGGAGTGAAGTGAATCAGTTTTGAAGTGGGGCCGTGGACTGTTTGAGTTTCGAGCGGAAGTCGATGTTACAGTGTTTTTGTGATGTTACAGTGTGCCTTAGGTGGTTCTGGTGATTGCTGGAATTCCACCGTTCGTACTCACATCCGACTGGGTGCCGGAGTCAGGAGCAGATGACAATGAGTAACTATTTTTGGTAGTGTGACTTCTAGAGGCAACCATTTCGTTTGATGGGAAATGGTTTGGGCAAAGTACTCGAAAATATTGGTCAATTATATGATCCTATAAAATACGTAAAAGGTGGGAAGTGCTTCGCGGGTGCAGAGGTGCAGCAAGGATTTTCTAAACAAGTCCGTCGTTGTCTGGTTTATGGTTGTTGTGCTCATCTTCTTTCTCGGCTCAAATGTGCAGCCATTTAGAGATGGTAGATGAACTAGGGTCTAGCTGGTAGATAGCTTGGGTTGGTTCTATTCTTCCGTCGTGTAGATGGCGCTGTTCGGCTCTCTGGATATATTATATGTGGCACTGCAGTTCGAGATAGAGCAGATAAACTCCAAACATATTGTGAGTAGCTTTCTCTAGCTTTCCACATTAAATTACTTTTTTGAGGTCATTCTTGAGGTCTTAAACCTAAGAGCCATCGACTCCTGGAAATAAAGTATTTTTAACTTAGTGCTTCACGAGGGACCTCTATTATTCTGGCTACTTTATTCATCGCTTGTCATACGTCAACACCCCTGCATACCACCGACAGCGTGTCATATCCCTAAGAAAACTTATGTAACATTAAGAGTGTCGGTAGGCAGCGAAAGTTTCCTACAGTCACTGCTACATTACTTGACTAGCTTGTTCGGAGAGTCAACACTTGACTTTGGTCGCAGAGTATACTGTCTTGAAATCGATATCTTTAAGCCATCTTTAAGCCTTCAGGCTGTTTAACTGACAGCTTCAATATTTGGTCCCTTAGATTAATGGCATTTGGAGAAGAAGGTTCATTATATGTATAGGGACATGAGTTTAGCCAGTCGTCTACAGATCCAACGCCTATGATGGTTAGCGTATGGACAGCTTAGTTTCGGTCCGCAGAATTTTCAACTCTGAGCCTGTGGGACAATCCAACAAAGGATGTCCACTCAAAAGTTCTCGCACACCAGTCGAGGGAAACCTCAGCGTTTTGGCCAGTTCCAGGTTCACCTCGGACTGAAGCGCCCCAAGAAGAAGAAGAAACAGATTTTCCGTGGAGTGCGTCGTGTGCTTTGGTACTGCTAGAGTCAGCAGACATATACAGTGGACTCTCCCAAAGTCGAATTTCTCTCCAGCTCTTTTGCTGGACATATTTTGACCTTCTCCTCCTTTCCATACAATAAACCATTCTTTAAGTCGAACTCCCCTAACACGAACCAATTGTAGTATCCCATGACAATTCGACTTAAGGAGTGTCCACTGTAGTCGCTCAAATAAAGAAGCCAAAGTTTTGTAGAGGTGCTGAACGGTGGTATTGCGTTTCGTTAAGTCAAAGTAGATGAAAGCACTAGCAGGTACACTTAGGCCAATGGAGACCCGTAGTGAGTCTGAAAATATGGGAGGGCCTTGTACAAACCTGTGTTACTTTATGGCAAAGGCTTCGCCTACGGTAAGCATGCAACGTGAAGAAGTCCTCTCTTGTCTATTGATTGCACACACTGCTGAACACCAATGTAAGACCGAAGTGGTTAGAATACATTTCCACCCCAACTAATCACACGCCCAAAGTTGTCTCAAACACTGTTTCATTGTCTCACGTCAGATGGTGATCTGCTGTCAATAAATGAGCTTCTTTTTACTTGGGATCAGTTCGAAGAAAACGATAGGATTTCAGTGTATTTTCTTGCGTTCACAATGCTGTTGGATATTGAAATGACATTGACCCGTGTGTTCTTATTATTATTATGGGATAAGGGACAAACTCTTTAACTCTTCACATCGCTGGACATTCTTAGAATTTTCTAGGGCTACTTGTCTCATCTAATTTATGCTTAGGATAAAAGAGGATAAAACCCAATCTACTTCTAAACGCTTCAGTTTGTAAAAAGTTGAACTTGCCTCCTACCAAACACATCCCTGTGAGTAGCAATAGAAGGATTACAGCACTGTACCATAATATAGTGAATTCAAGAACTTCAACTTTCCTTCATTTTCAAAACAAAAGAAACCTGCGCCACTCCTTCGCAACACCTTAACACCACATTTTTCAACATAACCTTCAGACTTTGTTCGTCCTGTCATGTTAACGCCCACACCCACGCCGCAAACATGCAGAAAGTGAAAGTGTATGGACATTCGAATTAAGCTCTTGGTTGCAACTTTTTAACGTGCACACAAAACTGAACGAAAAAAGCATGAAAAGCCTCTTAAAACCCCCCAAGTCCTAGTTGAAGCTTTTTTAGGTCACTACAGCTTTTTGTGACAAGAAGACACTTTATTCAAAAACAAAAAGCTCTGCACTTGTACATTTTATCTCTATCATTTTTCTCTCTCTTTCTCTATTTCTTTTCTAGCCAACTTTAGACCAGGTGATTGCCATAAATAGTAGAGAGCTCAACTCTAGCAGGTTATCGTTAGACACGAGAAAAGTTAACAGTTTAAAGCTCGCTTTCGGCTGTAGTTTGCGCCTCCCAACTCAACAAGCCAATCCCCATTGCCCCCGCTTTAAGCTTTCGTTTTTTTGCACTAACCTAACCGCTAACAGATGGCGCTGTGTTTTGTTCGAATTACCGTTGTGATTAGTTGTTGAAAGCTGAAAAAATAACACAAAATAGTTTTGTTTAAGTATCAGTAATTGGCCCGGCTTAACAGTGCAGTTTGCTGGTTTTCCTGTTTCATTTGTTTTCAGTTGTTGTGTTTCCCTGTGCTGTGAATGAATGCCGGCCGCATTGTGACACGTCAAAGGCGAAATGAGACCGGAGACCGGCGACCGAAGACTTAAGTGTAATGAAATTTGAGGCTTGTTGGCAATTATCCTAAAAGCATACTTACGTTGTGCATTCGAAACGGAATAGTTCTGATGCCCAAAGTAATACGCTCAGACGTACGATGTACAGTGCCACACAAGGGCACGTGTTGTGAATAGTAATTAGGCACAGCACTGAATAATACTGGGTTCTATCCAAGCAATTCATCTTTATTTTTTGGGTTAATTGTGGCATGGTTTTATGCAAATTGTAATCAATATTGTGCTCTGTTTGGTTGATTGCCAAAAATGTGGCGGTGGCTCGTGACTCATCTGATTGAACCATGTCTTCTTTCAAGATTTAAGGTGACTTGGAAGACTCGGATTTCAATGACAGCTTGGAGAAGTGATAGAACGTGAGACAGTTGGCTGGGATATCTACTTATTCACTAATCAAGCTGAGAACATTTTCCAGGACCTGATTGAAATTTGTGTCTGCTTGTCAAGATTGTTGTTTTTACTTGGAGAGCTCTGTATTCCGTATTAGAGTGGCTGACTGACAGTAAGCAATAGAAGTCACTTTTAAGCTAGTGCAACCCCGCTGTGAAGTGCCCACACTTCCTTGGTATAAATGTAAAACTCACCAAAGTCTTGGACATGCCCTAGCCAACGATACAAATTTCATCGTCAGAGAGGTGAGCTGCCCATCAAGTGAGCAGTCAGCCACTGGACAGTCTTCGGCCTGCAAAGTCGCAGGATACCACGTAAATTTGGATTCAGTGGTCGAAAGAGATCTGAAGATTATCCAAAGCAGTCACAGAGAATCTTAGGCACATCGAGCTTCCTCCTGTGGGTCTCTGTACCTTTGGACGCGCCTTGGACGCCTGTGGCACTTCACAAAGTGTAATTTTCAAAGACCTCTTGTCAAATGGGCTGAAGACGTATTTTCTGATGGGACATAAAAAAGGGTATTGTTCTAAATTTTAGAACTTAGGTACTAAAAGCTAACTAATGTCTCTAGTCTCTGGCGAGTTCTACATTTTAGAACTGAAATACTAAACAAATGACTAGTGTTCTCTAGTCCAGTGGCCAAGTTGGAAGAAGTACTGCCTCCTGGCGATTAGTGGCTTGAAAAAACGAGATTAAGTCATCCAAGACAGGGCAGAATGTCACCACGCTTCCGAGCCTCATCTCTCGAGTTGGCGACTACACCGAATTAGAGACTTGGCCATGATATCACGCCGTGTCTTTATCCGCTTTATAATTTCTGCTTTGACGGACAGGTCATATGCGTTGTTGGCTCCAATTTAAGGCCACAATGAGTTGCTTGCTTCGCAGTTTAAAGTCGAATTTAATATCCAGGCGGGGGCGTGTACTCGAAGATTAATTGACTATTCACAAGTTGCCCCATTTTCCTCCCACATCCTGACTACAAACTTCACGTCACGCCATTTGTTCAGAAATCAGTCAAAACCAGCCCCTTACCTTCAACAAAGAGCAGCGACATCCGTTCGAACTTAGACCAACTCGCCTAGGCCACAGACCAAAATATCACATCACAATGGCAACATATCAAAACACAAACACTGTTTACAAAACACACAAATTTTGAGGACATTACCAACGTATCCTTGTTTATCTGCAAAGTTTGCAAAGCAAAGGAATTTAGCGAAAAGTTGCATGAGACTTCCGTTTAAGTGGGTGTACCCTGGCTCATCCCCTACCCTAACACCGCCACTAAACGACTCCCTGGCGGGTCGTCAGGGAAGAAACAAAAATAAAGAAATATATTCACGAATTGTTTTCATAAAACGACACAGTTCTCCTTTGTCTTGTTTTAATTGCGCTCGACTAGAGATATGGGAGCGAACGGTGTGCGATGCGCATTCAAGGAAGACATTTAATGGAACTTCATTCTTCGTCTTTGTTGCAATTCTTTGCAGCAGACTGGGGAGAGATGCGTCGCTTTAAGGATGAAATCTTGGTTCTGTGGGCGAATTAAGTCAATTAATAGAACTAAATGGTGGCATTTAATTATTCACCACACGTCGGTACACGTGAACTTTAGCTTTTAAAGTCATGACTCAAACTGCAATCATTTAAATGTGAACAGAACAAAGTGAAAAAACTGAACTGACTGAAACTGAATCTTGGAGTCTTCTTAGACAAAGACGGGGAATAGGGTGGGTGATGGTCTTCTTCGCGAAATCAGAGGCTGTTCGCTGATCCGTCTTACATACCTACCCAGTCTAGCGCTAGAGTTTCCTGCGTTTCATGGATTTTTTGAATAAATTTGTGATGCTTATATGTTTGCTGTCATTCTATCTGGATAATGTATAACATTCGCTCGTGATAATATCATTTTCACTGACCTTCTGACGGTCTCTGAACGATAGCGAAATCAATCTTCTTAAACTAGTATCAAACTGTCGGAACTGGAAGAAATGGTTGGGAGGTTCATTATTCTCTTCTACCTGGAAACCGAACCAGCTATACAGATAAACAACATTCCTGAGCATATATCCTCCTTACTGGCATCAATGTGAATGCCTCTCGCCACCTGCAGACAGTTACACGGTCACACGCTCGGTTTTTCTTATTGTCGATTGTAAAATGTGCCAGCGCAGTTGAGCTACCTACAACACCAAATCATACCATGGTTTCCATCGCTGATTTTAGATTCGACCTGAACGTTTCGAATGACGAATGACTACTGCGCGAGATTACAGCAGAAACGCATGCTTTTAATAAAGCGAAGAAGATGGCTATAGTACTTAATTCAGTCTTCTTCTTCTTCTTCGTGTGGCGCTACAGTCCGGGGTGAACCTGGGCCTCGGCCAACAATCCTCTCCAGCTGGCACAATCCTTAGCCAGCTGCCTCCAATTTCGCACTCCAAGTTGGTTGAGGTCCTTCTCGACTTGAGTGCGCCATCGGGTTCGTGGCCGTCCTCTATTGCGTTGTCCCACTGGTTCGGAGTCGAAGACTCTTCGGGCTGGAGCATTGTTGTCCATACGCTCAACATGACCGTTAAACCCATTTTTGCCGCCTCCGTTTCAATGCAAGCAAACGCTTCATTGACGGCTCGCTGTGTCCGTCCAATCACGTCAATGTCGTCCGCGTATGCTAGCAGTTGAACGGACTTTTGGAATATCATGCCTCTAGTATTGGCGTGTGAGTTTTGCACGACCTTCTCAAGTACAATGTTGAAAAAGTCACACGACAGCGCCTCGCCTTGCCTAAAGCCTTTTTTGACATTGAAGGTCTCGGTGAGTTCGTTACCGACCTTGATGGAGCAGCGAATTTTTTCTCCGTCGTTATCCTGCACAATCTGACGAGTTTGGCAGTTTGGCGTTGTATAGCTTGTCTCTATGCACATTGTAATATGCGGTGTTGAAATCGACAAATAGGTGGTGGGTGTCGATCTGCATCTCTTGGGTTTTTTCGAGGATCTGCCGTAATGTGAAAATTTGATCGATAATGGACTTTCCAGGCCTGAAACCGCTCTGATAAGGACCTATCATTTTGTTGGCGAATGGTTTCAGGCGCTCACACAGAACGGCAGAGAAGATCTTGTAGGCGATGTTAAGGAGACTTATAGTTGGCGCAGTTAAAGGGGTCTCCTTTTTTGTGGATCGGGCAAACTTAGTTCAGTCAGGTTACCAAAATGGTAGGCTTTCAGAGGTCTGTATCTGCAGAATGAGAGAGAAGTGCAGTTGTAGAACTAATGGAAGGTGGTTTCTTTCTGATTTTCGTCTCTGCAGCTCTGGCAGAAGTCAGTGTAAGGGAGGCCCATCTTAGAGACGTGCCCTGTTATAGCGCCAATGCTGGTTCTAGACCTGCTCATATTGATCAGTTGATCGTTTGGGACCTACATTGGCCAGAGTTGCTTAGTTATGTGGCATCCTGTGCCAGTTGACCATCTGCGAACTGCTCTAGCAAGTGTGTAAACCTTCAGTAGATTCTTTACATTAGCGATAGGCGTGAATGGTATGTTGGCATCCGGTAGATGGTAGAATTTTTACGCTTTCTATCGACTGCGTCAGCTTTCTAATTCTCTTGAATGTCGCGTTGCCCACGTAAGTAGAGCGTTACTACTACTTGGCGAGAGAGACAGGAGGCAACTACGGAGGACTTGGAATTGAATGTGACTGCGCTCGGAGATTTGATTGCTTTCTGTTTATCGGAACAAATGACGATATTTGTTCTTGACTCCACATTTACCCAAAATAGAGCTTCATCGCTATGACTTTGGCCTAAAAGACGCGACAATCGTTTGCTAATCGGAAAGACAGCCTGATGTTCAGATCCTTGAAATACCCATAGTATTCAAATTAGTTTCGGTTCGGCACACGAAATTCATTTCTTTCGATTTTGTTGAAATTCAACTTTAAATTCATATCTGATACTAACTGAATGACGCAGCTTGTTCAAAATGTTTACTGAGCTTGCGACGAAGTTACTGGCTCAGCAATGACCTTTGCAAAATGTACATGGATGGCACTCGAATGGACTATTCAAGTTATTCTTGCTCAACTTGGTGCGCTGCAATTGTTCATATTGCGCGAGTCTTATTAAAGATTCTCATTGCAGGAGCTGTCACTTTGTAGCTGGGGTTTTCGCGAAATCTGTTGGTGATCAGAAAACACACCAAATTGTCCGCTCACTGATTTTATTTTACTGCATCAAGGCCGCCTCAGATTGAAGGTCTGATACTGACAGCGAGGTGTGTTATTGAGATAGAAAGAACATTAGTTTCTTAACATTCTTTTCAGAATTTCATTCAATAGTGTTGAAGAAGGGTCTGGCAAGTGCCCGGCAGCTCCTCACAGCTGTACTGTACCTACTTTCGGTGCCAGTGTCCCTTACAAACCGCCACCAATCTAGCGATATCATGTCGTGATCTTCAGTTTGGTTTATATCGGTTATACTCATACATGTAGCACAGTCCCCCATGTAGTCAGACTGGCAGTAAGCTATTTCAAGGAAGTGCTTAGCTATATTAGCTCTGACTGTCTGATGTGCACAGACCCAATGTTCAGGAATTCTGAAAACACACTAGTGCCGACTCCGTCAGGTTGTATTGCCCAGCTAAAATCAATGGACACCCACCTGACCTGCCATTCGCTGAGAGTTTATTGCAAAAATAAAACGGGAGGATCTGCTAACTTGAAAATGTCTCTTGTTCAGGTTACGTGCTACTCGAAGGATGAACCACTCAATCATGCACGTCTCTGATTTTCTCCTCCAGAATATAGTTGGTCGCGTTGGTCACCACATTCGTCAAAAATTAAAACCCAGCAACAGAATTCCGCAATCGTGAGTAAAGTGCACCACTCACGATCTTCTTCCGATTTCACAAACGCGAGAATGCCTACAATGGACCGACCAAATTCTGATTACTACTCAACCTTAAGTAGGTCAACATGCCAAACATGTGATGCCGACTGAAATGAGACCAAAAAGTGCCCCAACAGAGTATCCCTCAACCAATCATATAATTTTACCAAAGCACCTACTTATTGATTCTCATAAATTGATACTCCCCCATTTTCAGTCACCGTACATATTCGATTTCATTGAGAGTCTTTTCTGGCAGCACGAAAACGTGTATCGGTAAATCATGTGCCGACGGAAACACAAAACTATACGATGGCCCCCTCCAGATACCGATAAGTGAATAAATCCGAATATGAAGGATGAACCAATTAAGAGTGTGTGTGGTGCTTACATCTTGCAATCGAGTCTCACTTTCCCACGAGCTGAACTCGATTCCCATCAATTGTGGATATTCATTGCCGGCGCGCCTGTGGGTGCGATACGAGTACCATAACCGCTTGTATGCGATGTAATTTTTCAGCCCGTGCGCCGTCAATATTGATTTCACTTCAAACAATTACCGAATTATTGCAGAGCCTTGTGCTTAAGCCCGTTCGCAACATTTGCCGTTGTGCCGTGCAAAGGCCGCCCCAGCGAGCTGCACAAACGTACACCACGATGAATATTGATTCCCGTTCGCAGACATGCCGGCACTCTCATGTGCAGGGCTTCGAGCATGTTTCTGAATTGATATGAAATCGAAAAACGAATGAACTGCAGACATGCAATCGATTTAAAAACGGGGCCACCGGCGGGGGTGGCTTTAAAAAAAAGGCAGACAGCATTCGAAAATTACTAAAATTCGATGTCCGCCGCCTTGCCACGGTGGACGTCTGCCATGAGTGCAAGCCCGCCTCGGGGGGCTCTGCGACCCACATCTTCAGTGTCATCTGACGTGTAACAGTTGAGAGTTATGAGATAGGTTAATTGCGGCCACATTAACATGGCACGACATGTTACTTGCGACCGGGGCGGGTCCACATACCTGACACACGAGTTGGCCGGGATCAGCGTTTCTTGGCTGTGATTTCGGGAGGACGAAATAGATACTCAAACAGATAATATTCGCCAAGAGACCAATGTCCTCGCCAAGTTATTTTCTGCTTTCTTCTTTTTTTTGAGGTTTTGGTCCCGTTTTCCACTTTATATTTGGCAAGCTTCCATATTGCTGCTGCTGCTGCCCCTGGTCGTGATAATCTTTTTAGTGGCAAAATGGAAATAAGACCAACGGGGCTTCGAGGGAATCAACTCAATTTATTTCCGTGTGTGTGAACGTATTAATTGGATATTTTGTGGAACAATGCCGCTGTCATTTGTCTTGAAAATGCATTTCTTTCTTCTTCTGAGAAAGAGGATTTCTTTCATGTGTGGACGGGGAGATGTCGTTGCAAATTTGCTATGGCATTCGTTCAGGGAACCTCTAGCGAATACCCAATCTACATGCAATCGAAGAACCTGACGGGTAATCTTGAGATTTTATTCTATTTTGCGGCCACCTACACCTAGGGGTCTATTTTGTACATTTCCCAATCATGTTCCGTCTGCCATCCTGTTCTGCATTCTTGAACCAAATCTGAGCCAAAGGTTAATTTAAGCAGTATACCTATACGCTCTAGATTTTGAACATTATCCTGCCATTTTAAAAGGAATCAGATAACACCACTGAAGTGTACACTGAAGTTTTCAAAAATGCAAGAGAATTGTGTGTTTTTCCTTGTAAAGGCCATCGTGAGGCTTGAGATCGGAATTGGAAAGTGAACTTAAAATTCATGGCATTTGATTTTTGAAAACGGCATCATATAAAGGCTGGCCACGACTACGCTGGTCCATTCGGAAGGTCCAATTTTGGACGACTCGTTCGAGCACAGGGACTGGTGCCTCGCGATGTGTATGGTTGGGCTACAGCTCGTATATGGTCAGGACCTAGCTTCCCAGTAATCTTTCATGTTGTGCTATTGTTCCCTCGCGAGTGGAAGGGACCCACAGTTTTATCCCGACTCCGAACGCCCAAGTTTGGGAAGCATTTTCTAGACAAAGTACTCTTTGAGCATTGTCAGTGACACAAAAGAGGTGGAGCCGTGAAAATTATTTTTATCGTACAGACCAGGAATCGAACCACGACGTTGAGGGTGTATCCGTATATCGCGTGTAATTCGAGTTATGTTGGCTTCCGAAGCATCAATCGCAGCTGGCTTTTTCCTGAAGACCAGAGACTTTACATATCTCCAGAGAAAGTAGTCCAAAGGCTTGATCAAGGGGAACAATTTACAGTAGGAACTTAACATGAAATTAATGGCTCACCAAAATGCTTTCTCAACAAGTCTATTGTCCCACGCGTTGTATGACTCGTACACCGTTTTGCTGAAGACAGACCTCTTGTGCTTGCATTTCAGGCAGCATAAAGTCGAATATGCCAGGCCCAACTTCCGAGAACGACGACGAATCGATTCGTCACGGTCTTCGCGTACACTCTCAGCTAGAGCGGCTATAGTCCCTACAATACGTGCTGTATATTGTCTAACCAGTCGAGTATCATCCACTAAAGCTGGAGCTCAAATTTGAGACTGGTTTTGACAATAGTTACCATTCTCAAAGTTCCTCGAATCGCAGGAAAACTTTTCTCACAGAACGCTGAATTACTTAAAAAGCTGAACAATTTGGATGATGACTTGTCAAACCATACTGAACGAAATTGACAAAGCAGTTTGATAGACCAATCATTCCCATTAATTATGATATACAATGTCGTTCAAGTGGTTGCCTCAACTGGCAGTATTTCATTTTGTCACCCCAACTTTCAGAGACCTTCTTGACGGTTTTGGGTTGTAGCTCACGGATTTCTTGAATCATGTTGGCCTTAAGTTTTTGAATCGTTTCCGGACTGGTGGCATAGCATTGGTCCTTCACTGGACCTCAGAGGCAGACAACTGACATCACCAAGACGGCTGATAACACGTTTCAGGTATTGGGTGTGCAAATGATCGATTGTGGACAGTGTTGAGAGTACTAATCTACTCCTTTCTTGTCGAATTTTCAAATCTACCACATCTATTACCCAAAGTGCAAAATCTACAACACATTTTAATTTTTCCTTTACGTGCTGGCCCTCTACGGGACTATAACTTTAGCTATAGCGCCCTATCCGCCCTAACCGAAATCGAAGTTCAATTTCCTTGGAAAATATGTACAAAAAATGGCAAAGAAATGTAACAACTGACGGATGTTATAAAATGTAGATCACAGAGGGGAGTGAGTAGCTGTTTACATCGTTCATGAAAGCAGTATGCACGTAGAATGTTGAATACCTTAGAAACTGAATAGATCAACACGATTTACCACGGCTTTTTTCAAAGCTACCATTTATTAACTTCAAGATCTACCACGCTTTAAAATTTCAAAGCCCAACACTGCTTGTGACATACGCTTCGTGGCATGAACCAAGTTAGTAAAGAAAAGGCAGTTCAAATCGCTCTACAACGGCCATCGTTGACCTAAACATTGATCACAGCCTCATTTCGTTCGTGTTCGTAAATTGAGTTTCACACACTCACGGCCACATCAGTCATGTTCTCATCTATGCGCACCGTACGATGACGGCGACCATGACTATTGTCTACTAAAACACCAGTCTCACTAACTTAACAGCAGAGGGGCGGGTGCTTCATCTTCTTCTGGACCATGATCCATTAAAGCGGTGGCGAGGGTAAATCAGGCATTCGAAATCTCCAGGCGACTCTATGCTCTACCATAGACTCTAGCACATCAGGATCTGTGTCCAGTCGAAACCAATCGATTTTTTGGACTTGGGCTAACCACCCCGTCCTGGTTCTTCCAAGTGATCGCCTGCCTGATGGAGCCGCATCTAAGGCACGACTTGGAGGACGTGATGATGCGGAGTCCGTGTTAAGCGCCCAAACTATACACGCAGAGGCAGCAACATTCAGTGGCAACAATTATTTCATCGCATACTGCCGGGTTTCTCACCTCAATCCTGAGGAGTAACTCCCACAACAGCACGAAGAATTCTCATCTCGGTCGAAACGTCTTTTGAAAAAATGCGCTGGTTGAACTTCACGGCATTTACTTTGGAAATAAGGTTTCAATATTTCGCAACGTTCCGTAAACTCATTTTGTTCCGCGGAGATGCGATGCTGACTTTCAAATAAGATTTCGAGCGAGAATCAGCTGTCTGCTGATTTAAAACAAAAAACACTAAATGTCCCACCCTACATACACAGCAATAACGTACACTTGGCTATTAGGCAATATACAAAAGTGCTTTTCTTTAAAAAAAAGATTTATGGTACGAAACCCTCGGAATGGAAGTGCTTTTCACTCTTGATCAGGGTTTGTGCTTTCTCGTTCCCATTCAAGCAAACAGTCTTCGATCTTATGTTTGATTCTGTTGCCTCAATGATTTCCGTGCTAATTGACCATCACTGCTACAGAGCGTGTTGATTCGACACATGCCGAGATGTTTGCCAGTCGGGAGTGGTTTTGGTGTACTTGTCCACGGCCATTTTAAAGCATCAGCGATTAGCCTTAGTACTAATAACTCGCATTTTCAGCATGCTTCGGTCCCAGATTAATTGCAGACGTCCTCTGATTTGTCGCCTCACTAGCTCGGAACTTAATATTGTCTTGCAATAGAGGTGCTCACATATTGCTTAGCCATCAGCCAATGGCTTGTACATAGTTCACCTCCCTGATCGGTAGAGCAGAATCTCATCTCTATAATTCGGCGGCACAACTACATTTGCCGGATTGCTACTTAAGCCCAATGGGCAGTCATTGTATATAATTCAGCTTCCCATAGTCCAGCACTTGCACTGGTATGCTTTCCTGGTCTTCATCGCGGATTAAAGTTAGATGGAGTCCCTTACTGCCACAAAATTAAAGCTTTCTTGCTCTCTTGCTCTCACCTTTATGAAAACACTATCTACAATCGTGTGCATATCAACAACTCATGATGTTGACCAGCGAGAACCTCTCCGCGACAAAATGGCATCTGTGCGTGCTCTGGTTTCCAACAAAATATCAAAGGATGTCCACCACCTCCAATCCAGTCGTCATCTGGTTCATGCAACTCCACCGCGTCCGTCACGCGGCAAAAGCAACGCAGTTCGTGCTGCATCCACCATCGATTTCTGTTTCATCCAAATCAAGTTAATTTGCCTCTAGGACCAATTTAAATTTCTCCATCGAAATACAATCAAAAAGGACACGCAACGAAAGGACATGCATATTCGATGATCCGTCCGCAATTGTCGCGCAGTAATGAGAGCTAATGGAAAATTTTCTTTTTTGAACTTTTGAATTTAATTCATAATTTTCCATCAATTTTTTAATCAGAATTGCAATGATTGTTGATCATTCTGTGTGTCTTTGATGGCACGAGAGTCTGTCGAGCTGGTGTGGGATTGGCCGTGAAGTGGTCGTTGATTGCTTTTCATTTGTTAACTCTTCTGTGGCTTAAGTGTAATCGATGCGGGACTTATGGCGGCATTTTTAAATCAACTTTTTGGTTAGCTCTGACTTAATAAAGGATCGCATACGGTCTCTATATCAAATATGGCGAAAGAAATACCATTTATGTTTGTCGTCGAAGAACCTACCTTTGTCTAGTTGCAGCTGTGCCTCAATGCAGCAACGTTGGCTGATACTGAAGAGACTTGGTGGACAAGTTTATGCGTGTAAATCGATTTTGGTCTGACAGAAAGTTCAAGTCTAGGCCTCCACCACTTCACCGACCACACGGAGAGCTTTCATCTTTTCAACCAAAGGCGTATATGTTGCATCGCCACAACGAAGTGGAGTTGTGATGAAGGAAGCATGCCTTTTAGAAACCAGCTGTAGAGACGTTTCGTACATATCATACCGTAGGATAGAACGATGACTGCCCCAGTTATAGTGACAAGGTGAGCCCTTGCAGTTGCTACTCTGTAGAAGCTCTGATCCTGTGCACCCAAGGCGAGAAACATTGACAGGTCTTCACTTTGAGAAGGAGAATAGACAATGCTGGGCATAGGCAAGCTTCAACTACTACGAAGGTACAGTGTATGTTACAATGGCACGAACCTGAGGTAGAACCTTGAAAAATCCACCGACCTCTTGAAGACACAGGTCAGTCTTTGAGTGGGAAAATGACATAGTGGTGGATGCCACGTCGGACCTACAATGGGATGTTCGTTTTGAAGTCGCCGCATGTCTGGAATTATTTACACAAACTACTTAGCCACAGTAGACTCACGTACGGAGTCTCAGTTTGATGGACAGAATTCGGTTCGAACTCACCACCGAAATACTACTTGCTTTCGCAACGACGCCGATAACCTTGTACACTAAGCGGCCAACAGCATTCCTTTTAGATCACGTTGCATATTTGGCCATAGGGCGCTGAATGATCCTCTGCGTATCTTCTCTGACGGCTTCTATCCAAAGACCACGGCGTAGGCACGGTGTGGTAGACTCTCTTCTCACAGAACTTGGCCACATAGCTGACCTTGATAGTCGGAAGCCCAACTTCGCCTTCAGTACTTTTTCTGTTTCTGAGTGCAGGGGTCGAAAGGCAAAGAGTGAGAAGCCTTTTAATGAAAGTTGGTTTCTCTGAACATGTGTCGTGAGGTGTGATGCAGCTTTTGTGTTGGTTGTTCCGGCTGTCAACAAAGGACATTGGGGTATGCGCCGACTAGCAGCATAGGCTTTGACGTTTAAATATTAATGGAAAATATGTCGCTTCGGCAGACATTCACCACGCCGCCGTCTGGTGTGCTTCTGAAACTTGCACATTGAGTCGTCTATGATTTTGACTTCAGTTAGAGAGCATTTAGTAGCTTGCTAATTCAACTTGTTACCCTTTTCGTTCACTGCATTTGTCGCATTACTACTGACATCCCGCTGTGCGAAATCATATTGTCCCTTTGCGGCTGGAGCCTACCTTTCAGATCCGTGATACAAGACGTTGACAGGAGTTCTCCGTCAGCCAGCAGGTTTATTTTTCCATCCACAGAAAGGGTAATATCCTTCTCATCACATTAAGAATCAAGAATTTCATTCCATATCCTCTCCAATTGCCGTCTTTCTCTCAAATCGTGCCTGTTACCCAGCACCCGTCGAAAGTGTTCCCCTCGAGATGTAACTGACACAACTGAAATCGACTGTCATCCGCGCAGCGCTCCGACGTTCAATCAGTTGCTCGGTAGTACAGACAAGTAGGCCAGCACGTGCCGGGTTGATTTAAGCAAATCCACTCGTGCACCAGACAAGCCAATCAATCACCCTCCCGCTCGCTCGGAACAAATCCACGGCGCATGGTGTGCTGATTCCGATGCTTCTCTCGTGTGATGCCAGAAGGAAACAAAGAAGAAGGAACTCGACTTGGATCCAACTCTTGCTCTACAACATCTCCTGATGCATTTGTCCACTCCCAGTCCCAGAAAGTTGTCC
The DNA here is from genome assembly GCA_916610145.1 of Eristalis arbustorum. NCBI lineage: Eukaryota > Metazoa > Arthropoda > Insecta > Diptera > Syrphidae > Eristalis > Eristalis arbustorum. Next base: position 23,899,146 of record OU744319.1, read on the forward strand.
GACCTCAACCCTCGCCAAAAACTTCATCGACGTCCACTTAGCCCGCTGCGTTCAAAGTTCCGTGAACCCTGCGTGCACGCGAACAGCACGACAAGGACGACACCGCCCACAGTGGCGTGAATTTTAAAACAGCCTCAGTACGAAGCTGCACCCCCTTCGACCGTGCTTCAATTTTTTCTAATTGCCCTCATTGATTTCCCCCTCCCACCCCGTAATGGCAGAGAAGACAACCCGTTTTCTTTATGCCCTCGCCTGTGCCTCGGAACACAATGGAAGGGTGTCAACGTTCTGAAATGGGATCCTTTTTCCAAAGGAAGTCACCTTCGAAGCCAAGGCAACCGTTTTCATTCTCATCTTTGGTGCTCAGCGAACGGTGAGTGAGTGAATGGTTGGAATTTTCTTGAATGCGCCCTTGGAGAGCTCACTCGAGCGGGCCAAGAGTTCCCGGCTGCAGTAACAATTATCGCTGTTTGCCTTAATTGGGCGCAATTAACTCAAACCGACTCTGAGTGACCAGCGGAGCGTCAAGTGTCGCCTTCAAGTTGATTTCCATTTGACCGAATTCGGTGCCTTTGCTTGATGTCCATGTTCAATTAACACTGACATTCCGAGGAAAGTTGAGATTATGGTTCAATTGCTCAATTGCTATTGGGGCGACTGTGTGAGATGTGGACTTTTAGTTAGCACTTGATAGTTGCTACACACAGCCTCGGCGGATCCGAGACGGGGCCATGGCGTGAGCGGGTAACAGATTGTTCACCACGAGTGCGTCGTCCTCGGAGGCCTTTCAATTGGAATTCATTCAAATGTTCTAACTTGTAAGAGATGTCATGCCAGAGCTAGTCACTGTTAGTTGGAGCTTCCATACAGACACAGCTGGGCACTCGCAGCACTCCAATTCTCCTTCAACTCAGCAGCTATCACATCCGTACCTGGCAACAGCATAGTCGAAAAAAATTGGCCTCTTCTTGTTCAGCGCCTGCACTTGGATTCACTTGGTGCATCCGATTTCTAGAATATCTACAAACTTCAATTACTGTCTAATGCTTCAGTCTCAAGTAACATTCTAACAAAGCGGTGAGTATGTGTATCGGTTGGCTAGGCATTCGTTCAATTCAGAGTCCATTTTGAGTAGAATGTCCGGTCTCTTGCTTCGCCCATTATGCACCGGTAGTCAACAAAGAATCATGGTGGCTTTATTCACGCCTCAGGTCATGGGCTCTTGTAGTTTCAGAGTACTAGCTCAAACTGCTTTGAAACATTGACGGTTCCCTGCCTTCGGGCATCAAGTTGTCTGTGTTGCCTGAAACTGATTCTTCTTCTGATGGCGATACAGTCCGGAGTGAACCTGGGCCTCAACCAGCAATCCTCCGCAGCTGGCTTAATCTCCAGACAGCTACCTCCAATTACTGAGGCCTTCTTCACGTCTGTGTACTATCGGTTTCGTGGGCGTCTTCTATTCGCCGGAGTCACTGTACCGGAGGTTGACTATTTCTCTTCAAATTTGAAGACCCCTCACAGCTCAAGGGTGCTACTGTAAACATCTACTGGAAATAGAAACACTTCACTTGAGAATCGTAGATGATCAAATGGCACAGTATGCCTCATTTCGAAAAAACTTTGGCCTACTCGCGACCCTATACGATCGCTCAGCCTGATCAGATTGAGCAGAGTGAATCTAAGTCATTGAAAATACACGCCTCCAGACTAGACAGACTGCAGAAGCTGCAAATGCGAAGGTAAGGCAAAAACCACTGCACACTTGCAAAGCACTTGCAGTGCTCTCTCATCCCGCAGATTTAGACTTCTGGAAACCTGAGACATTTATAACCTGGCTGAACTACATCCATCTCTTATTAGGAGTACTAAGTAATTTGCGGGCACTAGTACTAGCTATAGGCGGTAGCGCTGTGGGTATGTGTTTCCTCTCATACGTACTTGAACCAACTTGTCAAGGTTCGATTCATTGCAATGCTCTTTCTGTCTAGAAAATGCTTCACAAACATGGCCGTTCGCATTCGGCGTAAGCCTCTAGGCCTCTTCCACTAGAGTGGTTGCTGAGAATAGACCCGTATGGTATTACACTGGCCCTATATTAGGCCTAAAGCAGTCAGCCGTTTTAACCTGGTCCGGCCAGGATAGCCGACGATTCTTTGCCCCTAGACGCTGACATCTGATTGACTATTGAGTATATGAAAATCGACGTCAAAAATGACGAGCTTGATCGTCAATGCCACTCAGAACGTGCAATGATGCGATTGACGACTTCAAAATCTCCAAGAGATAAACCCCCATCCAGAGTTCCCTATGGTCACGACAGTTGACTGATCATTCCAAGGAATTGCAGATCGCCCATCAACGGAAATTTTCAAAAATCGCTTAATCTGCAGTCGTTGATTTAGTGCGTCTCTTTGAGTCAATTAAAAGGCCGTCTGCTACTTTCGCTTAATTACCAAGTGATTAATTCGCATACACATCATTTGTCATTATTAATCAGTCTGCATGCGAAATGCGACGGTTTCAAATAGACTCAACAAAAAAAGAAATCAATTTTCCACATCTGTGTTGTCATTTGAATGAACTTGGCCCGGGAAAGTTCCTTAATATTACTGTGATCCTGGTCTTTGTTAGCTTTGAGACACATTCAAGATGTCTGGTTGGTTGGATAGTTGACAGCAAACTTCAAACGTTTGGCTAGGTCCCCTGCTCTTTCCCAGTGTGATCAAAATAATGTTGTTGAGTAGATGTTAAAAATGTCCTTCTCTGTACTTCAGAGTGATTCATTAAGAGACTTCATATTGCTCTCATTCACTGCTAAACCTATTTTGACAGCCTAATCCGTGAGTTGCTGTATTCGACTGACGTGTCGGATCTTAAAAGATCCTAGCCTGAGCAATAGCTGCCTTCTATCGACGACGGTCGTGGGCACATTGCTTCCAGTCACCAGTCACCAACCCCAAGCTGTCCTACGCCTGAGATGACTTGTTCTTGGTGTCGGAGGTTCGGTCTTGCTCTACTTCTACTGGCTCAAGAATGTCTTGGATTCGATGACCCTTTTTGCTGAGGAATTGTCGACCCTGCGATCGATGTGTCCCAGTCAGTGCTAGTTGGTTACCAAATCGGTTGTGCGCCGTCGTAAACCAAGGTTGTTTGGGTTGAATAAATCCAGGTTATGGAGTTTGGAAATTTGAAATTGAAATATGTTCGATGTTCGATATGTTTACTTCTATTAGTGACCTCGGAGAGGTTGTTGTTCTTTCCTCCCCGAAGTGTCGAGGCAACTGTGAGAGTGTGGTTTGAACGATATTCCTAGTCTAGCTGCGTGTGTGCCTATGGGACAGTGCCCTGTGCCTGCTGCCATAGCTCTAGCTATTTTGGAGCGATTTCTTCTAAGGACGTCGGGAGTCCTGCTGTTTCCTATGCAGTTTATACTTGGATGTCCTAGAAAACCTTCGGTTAGCTACGGACAAGATATGTTGGTAGATGTTGTATTTGAGGTGGTTAATATCTCACTGAGCTCGCGGTTGTGTCTTCTTCCTCGCAGATAGAACCATAGGTATGTATATCCGACGTAGAATTTTTCTTTAGAAGGCACCAAGAATCAGCTTTCAGCTTTACTTAACGTCCAACTTTCGACTCCATGTGGCAGGGCTGGGTTTTGTCCCTCGATTCAAGATTTGACTTCAGTTGCTTCGACAGACCTAAGATGCATTGGGCAACCGATGCGATTCTAGGTTGAATGTCCACTGTGATGTCATTTATGGAGATGGAATGAAGTCGCGAACGCCGTTGGTGAGAGAGGTCAAGGGACAAAGAATCGCAATTAACGCATGGATACAAATGTTGTGACTAAATTTGGTGTTCATAGCCGTGACCTGGTTGGGAGCAGAAAGGCATGGCCAATCAAGGTTGTGCTTCAGTACTAAACGCAGTTTAGCGTTGTGTACTAGGACGTTACTTCTACTCACGCTTAGGCCATCATTCGTCGCTTGTCAGTATTGCATTACACAGTGAATTCCTTCAACGCTCACTCTTTACTTAAGTGTGGTTTAAAACAATCTGCCCCAATTCTGAACAAACTGTGAGTTGCAGCATCCTCCCACCCACTCTCTCTCTCTCGGTTTTAATGCCCAACTTGATGTGAAGTCAACAGGCGAAGTTCCATGAATTGCTCTCTAACTAGTCACCTCGGGCACAGCCTCGCATCTTCATAAACAAACATTACTCCCACCTGCGAAAGCCTCCCCTCATCGCACTCAAGTTAAAGAGCCCCATCCAAGACCAACCCAATCATGGCTCTGTTTTTTGCTTCTCCATCACTCAGTGGCGTGATAAATTTCAGTCACACGTCCCTCTGCAGAGCTGTTGAATAATTGTTGAGCTTTCCTTGCAGCCACTTACCCCGACCTAATTGAGCCTCTAACTCTTCCTCAGCTTTGATGAGCGCAAAAAAAACCCGCCTCCATTCCCAGAGGCAGTCTCATTCGCTGAATTGCCGAACCAGAGCCAAATCCTCAGACGCTCCGCCGCGAAGCTAAGCAATTGACGAGTACTCTGCCAGGTCAATTAGCTGATTAATTGCGGCCAAATGGATTAGCTATTGTCATTCATTTTACGATTTTTTTCCCACCCTCCCCATGAAACTGTACTTCTTAATTGTGCACCCACGCCCGCCCGACCGGGTGGGTGGTCAATGCTGCACCCGCCTCCAAATCGGTTCGAAAATGGATCAAGCCACTAGAAAAGAGAGTGACCTGCCGCCCCACGCCCCCACCCCGGGGAAAAAGGCGACGACGACGACCAGAATGTAAACCAGAGCTGAGGAAAAGCCCTCTCCGCATGTAACGGGGTTACTGTTCACTTCAATTGAGGGTTAACTGGTGAAAGCTCTTCCGCCCACCGCGCCGCACATTTTATGGCAAAGTCATGTGTGTGAATTCACCCGCCGCCACAATTAGGGGATGATTGGGTTCGTTTCGAATAGAATGCTACCCTCGTGCGAAAGCTTCCGTCTTGTGCTTTCTTGTGCGACACTCTCGCTCTCTCTCTGTGTATCGGTCGTGACAGGACAGCTTAAGGAAAGAGAGTGATTGCGTTCAAATTGGATCACGAGAGAGTTGGAGCACGATTTTTTATAGCATCCCCTGTTTTCCATACTCGAGTACACCTCTTTCAAAGGACACTCGAATAGTCCTGACGGGGTACGCTATGCAGTATGTACCACCGAATCGCGCCAGTTTTTCCTCTTCTTTGCAATCGCGTTCTAGGTCTTACAACAACTAAAACTACAACAACACCAACAACAGCAGCAACAATACGAAAAAATTCCAAAAATTCAAGAAAAGAAATTAATTAACTCGTTCGTTTTTTTTTTTTTTTTTGTGTGTGGACACTTCCCTTGTTTACATCTCGTCTCCTTTCGCGAATGGAAGTCAAGTCATAGCTCGTGTGCGAAGTGTGTGTGTGCGTGCTAAGCCCGGTCGCGGTGGTTTCTTTTGAAGAAAAAAATCCCAAAAAAAAAATGAAAATAAAAATAAAGTGAAATTTTAAAGGAAAAAAAAAACGCACGAAAACACCAGATTTAGTCTCTAACCAAGTGGATGTTTACGATTGTTACCTTTCGTCCGTCGTTTGCTTCGTTTTTTTCTCCTGTTCTGTCTTGCCAGTGTTGTCTGTGGGAATTGAATTCCTTTCGGTTTTTTTTTCTCTGGGAACGTAACTTAGGTATACCCGCAGAGCTAGTGTGTACCTAGACGAGTACAGTTTTCTTTTCACTTTTTTTCTGTTTCTGTTCTATTCTACTCTTCCATTGGTACACACAGTGTGAGAGACGTACATTTTTGACTGTATGCATTTCTGAAAATCGATAAAATGCGGTTGTAGAAAATTATAGTTCTTCTCCTTGGCATTTATTTTGTCGTTTCGGGCAGTTTTGTTCCCGAAACCTTTGTTTTTCTTTTCAAAACCGAGACGAAGCGGTGAAAGGGGGTCCCGACTGTTATACAGTCGTTGTCATTTCTTTGTTATACGTGGCCCCCCTCACTTTTCGAGGCCACGTGTAGGTCTTTCAAACCGTGTCCGCTTCCAGAAATCACCGATTTACGTAAGCTACCCTCTGAGTCAGGCTCGAACTTAAGTCCATCTATCGACAGTATAAGTGTCAATCCCCCCGAGGCACTTCGTGTGAATATGAGTAAATTTTATGCTGATTAGCTGAGGTAATCAACAGTTTCACGAAATACGAGATTGCATGCTTTTCTGTCAGATTGCGTGCGGTGGTCATGGTCAGAGAGTGTGTTTAATTTCGGTTCGTTGTGACAGTCTGCTCCACAGAAACCACTTGTGCTCTAGATTTATGTCCTTTAATTATATACATGATTTTATGTTTTTTTTCCTTTCATTTATCATTCGTCGCCGGCAGTTCGAAGCAGGAGCACAATTCCGGCATATGTGTGGGGAGCCACTGGATTATCTTCGTGTGATTGATAGGAGGTCAATTTAAGGAAAGCGAATGTCAAAATGCATGGTCTGTGGCCTCTAACGCTTTTGTAGAAATGAGGGCTTGGGGACTGCAATTTGCTGCATGCGGTGACCCATGTGGCCTCAAGATTAGGATCAGCATTTTCAAACAATCACTACCATGCACCACTGTTGTATGTGCGTTCCTAAGTGCTCCCAACAATACTGAGTCCTCGCCACGTCTACATCGTGGAGCCGCAAAAACATAGTGTGTCGCGTCTACCGGTTCCAGTCTGAGCTGAGATGTCGAGATTTCGGCCACGCTCCCAGTCAGCAAGTTGCCTGCCATCCGCATGTTAGTAGAAGTTTATATCAGATATCAAGGTAAACATTAAGAGTGTAGTTGTCCAGAAGCTTTTCTCTCCCAACGAGTGATGAACAGGTTCCCAGCACATTTTGCTGATGTCTTGTCTATAGACTACCTCCAGACCAATCTTTGGTTCTTCCCGAACTTAGTATAGACACCATTATAGTATCGTCCTCGTACCAACCTAGGTTTTGCACGTCCCCACAAAGTCACTCCGGTTGAGTCAACCTCACGAGCTCTGTGGACGTCTTGGTTGGGCGTCTCATTTCTGTACAGTATGTGAAGAAGAAAGCTTGAAAATGTTACCATGGCCGTAGCATGAAGGGATTCATTCGCAGGTCTTTCTGTGATTGCCTGTGTTCCGCTACAGAACTCAACACCTTACTTTACTTACTTATCAGGCCGCCGACCTGTGGAGGGTCCGAATTGAGCAATTGCTGCCTTCTAACCTGGACACGCTTCCTCCAGTCATCAAGCTGTATTACATCAGCGATAATATGCTCTCCACACCGAAGTTTCAGTCTTGCTTTCCTTCTCGAAACAGAGGGCTCGGATGCGAAGACCCTCTTTGATGGAGCATTCGGCTCGATGTGGCCGAGCGAGTGTAGTCGCCGGCTTCTTGCCTTCCGGGCATGCACATCCTAGTACAGTTGGTAGAATTCGCGAACACCATTCTTTTTTGACTGCTTCTATTGACGCATACCAAGTTCCTAGTGGCTCCTCTATCTGTATTCCCGAGCCTATAAGCGGAAGTAGATAGCTTCTGTTCCACTGAATGGGGCCAGCCAGCGCTTTAAATAACTTACATAGCCACCTCAGTCGTTGGATTCACAGACGCATTTCAGTTCGTAGTAGAATCTTGTCTCCCACATGTCCTCAAAGTATGCAGGGTCAATGATAGCACGTAGAAATTTTCGCTGCACTTCTTCATCCGCTTTCTACGTGGCCCATGCCACTGTTTGTCTTCGACGACCGTCTCAGGAATAAAGTAGGATAATTCACTCGACACTTTCGAAAGTCCTTGTTGAAAAACGGTTGAATGGCGCAGTTGGGTTAGTGCCTGCCTCTGGTTATATGGGCCCCAGGTTCGAATCCCAGTGAAAATATATTAATTTGCTTTTATCTAATTATCAGTATCTAGTCCTGTCACCATCTGGTCCAGTGCCATTGGGATCAAACTGGACCAGAACAATGGTCTAAGTGTGCTGGCAATTTCGCTGGCAGCCTGGTTGTCATTGTTGTCAATTTTGCCAAGATTATTCAGAAGTGTGGGATGATAATGAAGGCCACTGGACTGTTGTATGGCTCTTTTCTGCAGACACTATCAAACGGTACATTGAATTCGGTGACTAAGTGATCGTCGATATGCACCTTCTGAGTCCTTTTCAGGATCTGCGATGACCTAGGAAATCTTGTGAACTGCCCTGCCCTGAAGCTACATGAGCGTGTTCGTTCGTAAACAACATCTCGTGATCACACCAAAACGGCGAAGGCACCTTGTACACGATGCATCGTTAAGTCTGTGGATCTACAGTTGACATACTCAAAGCGACCTAATGTCTCCTGTAGATCGAGAAAATATTACTGAGGCTCCACTCGTGTGGTTAGCATTTCTCGAAGTCTTGCACCTATAGATGGGCAGGTTCATGCGTCTATCCAAAGCGTCACTTCAAGGATTTGAGACTACAATTGGATTGGTATCGCCTAAGTTAAACTGCGTTTTGACAGCCAATCAGCACAACTTGAAAAAAAAAACTCCAACATTCGGTTCAAGTTTCGAAAAAGATTTTCAGACAAAACACCTCCTCAGCTCGTCGATAGTGCTGTCGACGTACGGTATGTCCTTAATTTCTTTTCGTGGGGTTCGCGAACGAAGCTCTTTAGTTCCCTGCATCTTCTGCTCGTAGGCTTCAAGCTTCGATGGGTGTCTCCCTGTACTTGTTCCCAAACTATGCGAATTCCTTTAGTTGTGGCGTGAAATTCAACACACTGGTGAGAGCATCTTTAGAGGCTTTCTTCATAACGCCCTCAATAAGTTTCACTTGGTTGCCCAGACGGCGTCCAACTTTTTGGGAGTTTCCAAAAGAATCGATCGGCAATATCCCAACAGTTCGTTGGCTTGTTGTTATTCAGCGTCCAACCGTGGTGTCCTTCGTCGACTCCTTCCTCTTTTCTCTCGATATTGCTTGGCGTCGGTATCAACAATATGAATTGAGTGTGGTGGCTCCTCGGGAGTTTTGGTCATCAAGAGAGGGTGACAGGCTAAGGGACGTTATCCCTTCCGGGACGCTTTTTAAAAGTTGATGATACCCACGTATACCAGTGGTACCCCAAGCCTTGTCATTCTTAAACAGCGTACTTGGTATAGAAACTGGGCCAACATGGGTTGATCCTGTGAACTCTTTGGGCGATGCTTGCTGTTATGGCAGCAGTCTCCTGTAGCGACATGGGCGCAAGTCAGGCTTATGTTGTTGAACTTAGATGCGGTTCTAAGGTGTTTCAGCTGAATTTGTAGAATTCCTTCAGCTTCCCAACGCAATTTCTATTCAAAAATGCATCAGACTCTTAACCAAAGTCGTGGCAGAGACGTGCAAATGGAGACAAATGCCCACTGGACCAAGATTTTCACTTAACTTTGGCATTCCCCGCAAAAACTACGTTGCATCACATTTCCTTCATCTAGGGACAGTTCACCTAAAGTCTCTCCTGCCAAAAGGCGGTCATTCACATCCAGTAAACAACCGATGTCCACATTTCTGTTGCCGAAGGTATGATGATGCAAACCTCAGATGCGTCAAGGTTCCCCTTGTCAATTCCAAGTGAATTCAATTTAATTTTGAAACCAATTCCAAGAACGGCACATGCACAGAGTGCACATGAATTTCCCACAGAGACCCCCCCCCCAACCTGGCGGAGTATCAGGCCTTTGAGCTCGTGTGTCTTTAGCGAGATTCGTCGTGCCCCGAGAATCGAATGTCACATGTGTCGATGACTTTGATGTTCCCCAATTAAATGACATGCGTCTCATAATTTAGTGAGAAACGTAAACTCGGTTGAACTGCTCTGGGACATGAATGAAAGATGAAAGTCAAAGAACTGATTGAAATTCATTGTCAAAGAAATGGAACGATGCCAAGTGGGGTCTTGGATAATCCCGCAGACGAATGTGCACCGAATTGTGAACTGAAAACAGATGCATACAAAAAACCTGATAATGAACGACAAAGAAGCGAAAACGTTGGCTGGAGCGTTGATATGTGCTTCCTTAAACTTAACACGATTCGAGACAAAAGACGGCGAAACCAAGGCTGTCAAGTGTGCGGTGCGTGGGATCCACTTGAACAGTGGGGGTCCAACATTTGCAAGGAGTCTAAGTCACGAACACACATTTTTTCATGAGGCGGGATGCCCAAAGACCTCCCTCGAAGAACTTGCAGAGCATCGGCACTACACCTCAGAAAGAGTAGCGGCCTAGCCTTAATACCAGCCACCAGAGCTTGCTAAAATGGCAGCCACGAATGAGACGACCTCAAGGCCTTTTTGTCCATTTCGAGTGATTGCGTGGTTTTAGAAGTCTTCCATGACAGAGTCCTCTTATAAATTGTCCCACGAACTGCACACGACTTTGAGGAAACTCCACTTAAGCACTCAACTTCACGGTAGCCTCAGTAAAAATCTCATGTCACCCCGGCGGTTATGGACAATAGAAGGCAGCTCAAGAAACATTCCATCTCCTCCCAGCTCCACGTCCTCGTGACATACTTCAACTGCAATAAATGCCAAAAATCGCAAACCATTCCCAACCAAAAGCCATACATCCCCAGAAAGCAACGCCGCGTCGTCTCCTCAGCGCCGAGCATTCCATGATTTAGGATCCAGAGAATAGTTTAAACAACCCCGAATCCTTTGCCCGTATCCCCGCGTACAATTTCAAAGTCCCTCCCCTCTGCCCCCGAAAATGAGGAAAAATAATGGTCATGGGAGTTTTATTTGCCCTCGGCTGCCTGGCGTTGTTTAGACATTTTTATGTTCGACATGTCTCCATGGTGGATGCGAGTGTTTGTGTGACAAAATCAGGGCACAATTCCCTGAATCATCAAAACCAACCAAAAAAATGGAGGAAAACATTTATTGCCCGACACCAGTCATTCGAATTCACTGGCAACGCGTTGGGCGGTTCGAGTGTCATGCAAATGGCCTCAAACTCGTCAAATTCGGTCAATAGCGTTTGAGAGCCACAGTCAAATATTGAAACGATTTCCAGCTCTTAAGCCCCATTTGACTTGGGGCAGCCGTCGTTAGCTCGAAATTGATGGCTTTTTTGTTGGGATGGTGGGGTGAGGCGGATTTTTTAGGGCTTGTTGAAATCTACTTTTGGAATCCAGTCTCACTTTAGTAGCTTAAGGGCTCTATAGTCTGTAGTGAAGCATAGGATTCAGCGCATATTCCCACTACTGGCGATCACGTTCGGGGTGTATATAACCGACAAGATGAACTTCTAGCCACTCGTCACTCGATTCTAGCGGACAAGTGAGTAGTTGATTGTCATGATCTCCTGCCGAAAGGCTTATACCACAGAGATTTTTACTCTTTGGACCTGTCGCCTTCGATAGGAACCTCAAGTACCAAGTTTTGAAATAAGATTATGGACCTATTTGTCCACCTTGGCAACGTCGTTAGGCCAACTTTAAACCTTTGCTACTGTTTTTGTCGTAGCACCCAGTTGTTTCATTTGCAACTCGACCCAAACGTGGATCAACACATTTCACGTCTCGGAGTTACACATGCTACCTCTCAATGGACTGTGATTGACTCTCAGGTTAGGTTAGGTTATATCAGTGGGTAGACGCAGTGAGGCTACGTTTCACTTGGGTCCAGTTGGACTCATTGTGATACCCATGGGGATGACCTTCCAAAGGTCTACACGTTCTCAGCGTCGATCACGGTTGACTCTCAGACATGTTGGTATTATCTCGACCTCTCCCCCAACTTTGGGTTGTAAGCCACAGCTCCAACGACACTGCCACTTGAGGACCTTCTCAGTTCTTAGACCAGACTACAGCTTTTGGTCAAGTTACCAGAAGGATGTCATAACATTCAAGGACCGCTGTCAGTGTTACAGAGTCTAATGGTAATGTGCCAAATATATAAGGGACTGTCCATTTATTTCTTTGCTTGCAAACTAGGTGTGGTTATTTTGACGAACACTGCAGTGGAAATTTTTTCTAAAACCAGTGGCTCTTATCTCAGGATTTCACCCGCCTCTTATGACAGGTATGCCTTACATATTCTGCGACACCTACCCGAAGAGGGAACTTTCGAGAACAGCCCCAAAAAAGGGCGCATTAGCGACACTGTAGCTCAAACAATCGCATTCTCCAGGCAGCTGTTGGAGGCTCTAGGTATGCTTTGAAGGGTGAAGCTTCATCTGTGTTCCTTGAAGTTTGTAGTCGAGGCAGTTTAGAGTTTCCTGATCCATTTTCAGCTCGATGCAAAGCAGAGAGCCGTGTTCATATGCTTCTTGTCCCTGGAGTCAAAGTGTATGCTTTTTCATCTCTGCAGCTTCAAGAAAAGCAGTTGTGCTCTAGGTTCAGACACATGAAATGCTTGCCTTAAGGCACATAAGATGGTAGAGACTCCAGTTAGCATGCATACAACCTTGTCCGTCCTCAAGCAACATTCCAGCCTGCAGCGTCATGATTTCTCATCTGCCTACATCCACTTAAGCACTTCCACACTTGTGGGAGATGGTTTCGAAGTCGAACACCATCGATTTAAGGATCAAACTAACCAACTTCACATGAAACCAATCCAACCATCTTTTCAGTATGTCACGGTTGAGCTTGACTCAGCATAATTTTGCCACCAGAGCCTAATATCCAGCCGGGTTCACCTTACCGTAGCATCTATAGGGTGGCATTAATCATTCAGTGAAGTGAGTGAGCTTTTCAATTAAGGACCTATTCGGTCCAGTTAGCAAACCTACTTTGGCTCTGGCTTCTGATTTGGCTTCGCACAAGGACACGACTATGAACTTCTTTGAATCCGAGACGATCAGACTTAGCTAGCTGACTCCCAGGACTTTTATCACAACCGTCTGCGAACCCGTCCTTAGACTGGGAGTACTCTTTAATGACTTCTGCAGAAAAAACTACAGAGATCAGGGAAAGGAGAAAACTATGACGCTGCTTGCAGCGGTTTTAAACTGAAGGCTGACCTCCTCAATAAGCAATATTTTTGTTGGCTATTTTCATCTCGGACCTTTGCATCCATCACATTACCACTGCAGTGTTTCTGAATCAGAAGTAGCAGCTTTCCAAAAAGGAACCCTCCGGCTAACAATGACCCCGTTAGACGGAGGATCTGTTTATTATTCACGTCGATAGTCAGGCAGCCAGAAAGGCTCTGGAAAGACCTTCGAGAAATGTCAAGATGGTAAAACTCTGCCGCCTATCGAGGACAGGCGCGACCTTATTTGAACCTGGGTTCCTAGGCATAAGGAAATCCTGGGCCTCGAATTAGCAGGAAAATAGGCGAGTTTACCTTTGACTACCTCAGAACCTGGCCGACCGTTGCAGAGAAAAGAAGAAAACTAATGGGTAGCTACTTCTTCGACCAATTGGCTATAGGTATCAAAAGTAGATACACACAAGTACAGAGGCAAATAAGAACAAGTCAAAGGAGTGACGGGAGTCCATAAAGCGACACCACAACGGACCTTGAAGGTTCACTGGGAGTATTTCCTGTCATGCTTACCTACTTATGCAAAAAATCCTTTTTTAGTGCCTACTTTAGCGTGACAGAAGCTCCTGATCAAAATGACAAATTTCTAGACAGCATTGTTTACCTTCTGCCATGTCTGTCAGTGTCTCTTCAGATGAGATATTTTTTTTAACTCCACTGTTCTCTGTCCTTTGTCAAGACTCCTTTTAAATCGCTCTCGTGAAGTGTATTTTTTGTAGGTGTACGACGTCCGTTTGAAACTATCCAAGGTGACCGCATAAGAATGATTGGAAAAAAATTCAAATAAAACCAAAACGATGTGCAACATTAAACTGATTCTGCTTCTATCTTAAAGCTACATTCCATGCCATTATTAAATAGCTGAGCTTAGGAATTATTTTAGCAATTTTTACAAGAAGTCTCTGTTGGTGATGGTTCCTAGTCTTCTTCTACAGTCGGAAGACGACCTCATTTGATTCGTTCCTTTCCTGTGATTGGAATTCTAAAAACGATTCGATTTGCATTTCAACCTATGTCTTCCAGCAACTGCCCCACCATGACTTTAGTCGATCGCACATCCTTCCCCTTACCGCAGCGAACTCGTTTGACTTCAAAAGAGCAGAAAAAAAAATAACCAATCGATTGTGAGCTCACTTCTATAAATCGCTTTAAGTTATTTTTATTTTATTTTACTGCCTCGCCGGGTACAGCTCTAATGACATTCAATGCCTGTCGCTTATTTATAATCTCACCGACCGCCTTCCACGCTTGTTCATGTTTTGTCAATCCTCCATTCCTTGTTGGTTCACCTTCCAGTGTCAGTGGCTGTGTGTGTGAGTGGGGATGGAGTATCTACCTCAATTTGCGTGACACTATCGAGCACCTTAGTCATTCGACGGTGGTGCACACCGGCGTCTCTCGGTCTGCGTTGAATGACTAAAACTTCGTCATTCGCTTGACACAATAAAACTTCTTCAATTTAATCACCGATCAAAGTCATTTTCTGCCTCGATTTGACTGAGAATGAGTTGGTCTTTGAACTCCCCGGGGAGCGGGAGTGTGTTAGAAACTGCGATAGATTTTCAGAAATGCACGACAGTCGATGCCTAGTGAACGTCGCCTCACGGAGGACCCTCTCTCTCTCTGTTTCAGTGCTTAAAATAAAATATTCTAATCGACGTCACACAAATTCCATCCAAACATAAATAAATACGTGTTATAAAAGCAAATTCCATTCCAAACCAAAAAATGTATCTTAAGTGTTAAATAAAAAATAAATAAGAAAAAATTAAAGTAAGAAAGAAATTTTTAAAAAATGAGCAAATCCGGCATAATTGACAGCTCGAGTGTGCCACTAATTCTGTCAAATGCAAACAATCAAAACTTCAGTGGAATCGACAGCGACAGCTCGGACGGCGACGACGAGGACGATGCAATCGCCACGAAAATCCTGATGGACACAACCGCTGGTGGTGTAGGTGTCTGCCTTGGGCCGGCGAACAGCAACAGTCATCGCATCGGTGACGGTGCCGATGCAGAGGATATTGCTGGACAAGCAACAGCCAATTATCGCCGTTCGCCATTCGGTCGAAAGTCAATTGGCGGACAACCGAAGGCAACGTCACAATCGCAAGTACAATCGCTGTCAACTGCAACAGATGACAGTGACGATAAGGTGAACAATTTCAGTAGTAGCTATGATCCATCATCGTTTGGCAGTAGTTATTCTGGGCTGACAGTTATTGCGAATCAAACACCTCCACCAGCGCCACATTCACCACCGCTACCACCACCATCCGCATCAGCAAATCCAAATCCAGTTCCATCTTGTTCATCTCCCGTTTGTGTTACTGGAAGTGGTGGCTCCGCTGTTGCTACTTCACCACTTACCAGCCCTGCTACTGCTGCCCCTGCTGCTGTTGCTGCTGCTACAGCTGCATCCATACCATATCCTGCTGCTGCTGCTGTTGCTGCTCCAATAGCTAGTGTTGTTAATAGTCCTTGCGCTGCTGCTGCCATTGCCACCGCCGCCCACCATGAAACACCAACAACAACCACCGCCGCGGCGGCCGTCGTCGCCTCAGCTCCAACATATCGACCAGCAAAGGGCCCCAGCAACATGAGGAACTCGAAGAAAAAATCGCACAGCAACGGCAATAACCTCAATCATAGTACAAGCTTTTCAAATATAATCAACATCACCGCCAATGAGCATTGCAACATGTACTACGCCAATCACATGGACTACTTTGATCCGAATGCGTTCGGCTACATTAATGGAACGACAACCGCAACAACAGCAGCAACAACAACAACCACAACGCACAATGGGAGTGGTGGCAATAGGCCGGCACTCAGTCCGGATAGCGCGAACACTAGTGACCATGGGCTCGAGCTCAATTTCAAGGACAGATCCTGTCGCAGTTTTGTGCGCCAACCGAAGTTGAGCTCGGAGCATCGCAATAAATCCGTTCCGCATAGTTTACAGGTTTCAATTTCATAGTTCCTCTTTTTTGTGTTCTTCTTCTTTTTCTTTTCTTTTTTCAATTTTGTCTCTCTATACCGTTAATTTTCATTTTAATTTTTTTGTTCCATTTTCTCACATGTTCCCCCCCCGTGCGAACGGGAGGAAAATGAAACAATAAATAAATGGATAATAATTGAAGCGCAAATATAAATAGGAAAAGCTCCCATAAAACGGAAAATCTACCTCCAATCCCTCTCCCACCGTGCCGAAGCGCCGGCGCATGCACTTGCCATAAACCGGGGGAAAGCCCTCTTGCGGCCCTCACTGTGCCGCGGAGGGAGAGCACGATTTGACAGTTTGTCCTGAATGAGAGTGGCGAGCGGCGGCGCCCTACGAGTGCCAGGGTGGGTGTCAGTGTGAGAGAACAGCCGCAGGGCGGGTTACCCGCACCCTCAAAGGGACAGCGGACGACGGCGCGGTGGACAGGGACGAATGGGTGGATGGATGGGTGTGCATATATTGTAAATAAAAATTGTTTTGGTTTTGTCCCATCAAGGATATTTCCATAGAAATGTGCGCCTTTCGTTCGCTCGTTCGTTCGCGTGCGTGTGCAGGAAGCGCCGACATTTGTCAGTCAACGTGTGTGCTTGTTTTTACGAGCCGCAATTGTTGACAATTTGACGCGCGGTCTATTTGTGAAATTACAAATATTCTATGCCCTCCCCTGCCCCTGCTGCCTCCCATGTACATTTCTCTGGGTGTGTGTTTGTCTGGGAGTTGTTTTTGGCGCATTTAGGTACTCTCTGTGTGCAATTCGCTGACGGGTTTTCGGGGGTGACTTTTATTAAATGTTAAGCTGACATCATTTCAAGTGGCACCATGGCATGACATTGGCTAAGTAGACCCAGTTTCAGTGCGATATGGTTCATCATTTACTTTCTTTTCTTCTATTTTTCTGTTTTGTTTTGTTTTGCTGGTAGTGCCTTCGTGCCGGTCGGTTTGACTGTGTGGCTCATGCTGAATCATCGAAAGGGCGTTGTGTTGACAGTCGAAAACGTGGTCACGGGATGGATTTTGTGTGTTCCCTTGAGCGATATAATCGCGGGCTGAATTGGCATCGTGTTTTCTATTATCCGCCGGTTGGATCCGTAAGCGTTCCTTTGAAAGCCCCAAATGGTGGGGATTTGTTGTGAAACGTTTCGTAAGCTAAAGGGTGGGCGCGGCCTCCACCCTTGGGAGTGAAATCGAGGGGATCTCCTGGTCGGGTGGGTGGATTTTTTTGGAAGGAGATTATATAGCTGAACCCACTTCTGGCTTTAGGTCTTTACGAGGTAGATTAAGCGATTTCCTGTGACGACAAGGAAGGGGGTCTCTGATTAAGAGATTCGCTGTGTGATAAAGAGATGAACATTGGTCCATGAACCCCACAGCTTCAGCTGCGGACTCGGCCACATCGTGAAAGTAACAGAGGAGTCTCGAAAGACTTCGAACAGAAGATGCCAGATTCAAGAACTCAATCTGAGTATGACATTTTGTTGTAAGCAGTTGTGCCAAATTTTTGCTCAGAGTATTTTTAATAAGTGGACGAAATATTTACATACGTGTTCTGGATTCGGATCTCTATGCTACATCGTTAAGCCAAACCAATTTTGTTTAAGCTACCAATTGCTTAAGTGGCAATATAGTCCCGTAAACGACACTTGCAATAACATCGATGCGCCTGAATTGTGGTCCCGCATCGACAAACGCTCATCCGTAAAAATCATCACCAAACTCTGTCATTTACCCACTGGAGTTTCTCTTAGTTAGCCAGGTCACTGAGCTAAGTCGGCGAAATGAACTTTACTGTACATTTTATTAAGCTTGTTGTGCTATACTAAACAAACTTATCATCAAAGCTATCATTGCTTGCATCAACGAGTGCAAAGGAACGAGCTTGAAACATTGTGTGCTGCTTAGAAAGGAAACAATATTTCCATAGCGATGCCCTATTTGTAACATTCACTTGTAGAGGGCTTATGATCAACACTCACTGGTGCCATGATGGTCTAGTCATGGAACCCAGTAAGCGAATCCAGAAAGGCCTCCCTCCAGTGCTCGTCGACTGCCTCTAGCCATTGCCATAGTTTCTTCTTGCAGTCGTGGCAATAAGTTTGTGTGGTATGCCTATTCTGATTGTATGATCTCCCGGATCTATATTCGTAATAAGTCACAGGCTGGCCATGTGTCATCCTGGGTGCAGCACACCGGCCTGCTCGAGTCCATTGATGAGTATAATTCGAGTCTAGCCTTTATTAGATTAATCACTAACCTTACCCATCGATGAATTTACAATTGCGGCAACGCCCCCGTCTAGATCGGTCCACCAAGAATTCCACTAGTATGTCATGAATCCTTTACATATACAATTCAGGATGTATTCAATGGCTATGTGGGGCTGTGTGTTTAAGTACTTGAACCTACATAATTTTCACTCTATCAACTCCGTGACTGTCTGACTAGAGAACACTTCACCTACAGAGCCGTCCGAGGTGGGCATACGACCGTAGGTTATGGAGAGACCCATAGCGTTCACAACTTGACTTGGTTCCTGTAGAAGTGCCCTGCAATATAGCACAACCGGATTATATAGGGTACCTGCTTCGAAAGCAATAAGATGCATTTGGAGTCTACCCAACACATATTCAGTGTCTCCTCAGGAACAGACGCTAGGTTAGGATTAGGACGTACTCTATTGAGTCAAAGAAATCTCCAATGCAGGTCTTAAGCTCCTCACGTCTGTGTTACTACGCATGCGTCCTTCAGTAGCCTGCTTTCAATGTGAACCTAGAACAACTGAGAACTGCATTGACAGCATGCAACAGCAGATATTCAGTTCAAATGGCATACTTGGCATACAAATCTGATCAGTAGGCAGTTTCCTATTTGATACCAATTAGCCTGTGGATGCGGGTACTTGTTCCGTCTTAGTCATCAAGTCCTTAATTGTCGAGATTTAGTCTAGTGTTAGCCGCGTCTTTCAGTTTAGCTGCAGCTCCACCAGTCAGCTTTTTCAGTCGGCCCTTTCAATGAATGGCTCCACGTCACCAAGCGCAAGTTTTGTTTGTTTTCGAAAAAAAATGGTGAAATGGAAAGCCACAGGGTTCCGAAATCCAACTCGATTAGATTTCTTCTTTTTTTGAGGTCATGTGATGATGTTGCTTTCCCTTCCTCTTACATCATTAAAGTTTGCACGACATCCATCAGACCGTCGTTGCTGTGACTGCGACATCTTGAGGGACTTCATCTACCTCGGCTTGAAGAAAAGTAGTACGGACATCAAAAGTACATTCGCCAGTCATTGTTTCTAGAGTCTTACTTGACTTGACTTGCTTACATACTTTCCCAGCAAAGACTAGTCCGTCCCTACAGAATTCAAATCCTGATGAAGGAGTCCTTTATGTCCTCCTTTTGAGACAAAAGTCTTGCGTGCGACCTCTGATCGTGGTTGAATCGATGGTGATCTCCATTTTCCCCAGAAGGTCAACTGGGACAACGTAACAGACTGCACCCGCTCGTTAGCTGCTGATTGAAAATTTCTATTAACACGTTCAACAACGAATGGCCATGAAACCTGATCCACAAAACCATCAAGAGGTTTGTCAAGTGTGCAGAACTGCTTCCCATGACTGCAACTCCAAGCCCAGGCTATCTTGGTAGTCTAAGGCTAAAGTTGGACTAGGCCATTCAAACAGAAATCGTGCAAGAATGCAAAAACGACTTACAGCGATATCAGGCTTCCTTCCCGCGATGGAAGTTCTTTCTTGTTGCGCCTTATCTACTTAGAGCTGATGACATATTTAGGGATGTGACAGGAAAGCTTACATACGTGAAGGTGAGATGGGGAAGTGGCCAACATAACAGTTGTGGCCATCCACCGAATCACCCGCGTTGGATTGTCGCAAAAAAGCCACCATTCTCTACCAGCAGCCTCTATAGCGCTCATACTCGCTGCATATCACATTATTCCAAGGACAACGCAGTCATCAAACAAAATGTCTGCTTTGAGCACAGAAATTGACACCGCAATTGAATTGAAATGAAACTACCTCCACTGGCTCCGAGTTCAAAAGGACTCTCATTGTTGGCATTTCTTTCGCTACAAATTATGTTACGTATACGCCACCAAAAATCACAGCCTCGCCCCCAGTTCGCAAGAAAAACATCAAGAATCTCATTACAGTGCCACCACGACGTATGCACCCCGACGTAGGTTCCTCTTAAAAATTCCCTCGCCTTTGTCGCAGCCATTGTTTCGGGGCTTCTCGGAAAAATTCAAGTTCACAGGGAACACACCGCTTTCGCCAGAATTTTGCGAGAGCAAACACAATGCGCAGAGCTCATTAATTAAAGTGCTCGAAGGTTTTGTTTGCATTTGAAAGAGGAGACTCTCTCGTCACGGCTGGCGCATCTGGTTGCCGTTGTTCTGCCGAAACGTGTGGTTGGAGTGCAGGCATAATGCCACTTGAGCTCCGCAGATTGACATCTGCAGTCTGGAGGCAATGCGAAGATGTCTCCGCCTTTGCCAAGCCAAGCATGGGACATTGGCCACGGGAATAAATGCATTTATGAAATACTCGCAGTGAATCGCAAGTGGTGCAATCAGCAATTCCGCGTAAAGAGCACTTACAGCGCAGCTATGCCGGGGAATTCACTACAAATTGCGGTTTTCGAAGAAATTTCCATCCACCAGTCAGGGCAGATTTTGAGGGAATATGTGAGTGGAGACATTAGACGCCCCGAGCTGAGGAAATCAATTCCAGCAATTTCCGATTGTACTCACCGGCATCGCGGCCGCCGGCGTCACAGATGTTTCACAATTGTCCCGACAGAATGGCATCGGTCGGAGCAAAATCACTCGTTCTGAGGTAAATGAAGAACCGTCATCGTGGGGGGAGCCAATAAAGACTTTATTGGGTTCTCAAGAAGGCGAGTGAGTCGGGGAACAGCCGATGTTTGGAATGAGTTTCGAGGGGAAATTGCGATGAGTTTAGTGTGAGTACGTCCATTTGCGGCCATCTTAATGTCGGGTCGTTGAAATGATTGGAACAACGGGTGCCTGCTCCGCAGAATGAGTTGGACATTACGCCCCTTTTTTGGTCTCGCGCTTACCACTGGTTGTGACTTCTTGAAGACTGCATCATTTTTCTACTTTATGTGACGCAACAGCCCTAGTCAGATGCACAGCTGAATGAACATATTGTCGCGACCACCGACTTTAAGTTATTTTTCTTAACATATGTATAATCGTGAATTTTTAAAGACTTTACGTATGTGCTGAGTACGAGAAAACTTCTTAATGCGCTGTCTAAGAAAATAGCCAGAAGAGCCGACTACATCTTCAATAGTTGATCCTTGAACATGGCCCCCAACCATGAAGCCTCGACAGCAAGCGTGAGCTCTAGGTAGAGGCTTACAAGTCTACAGACCAAGCTCCCTTCTTGGTGTAACCATACAACCTCTGCTGTGCTGCCTCCTTTTTCGAGACTTTGCCGAGTTGGCCGTGCACTCAGCAGTGCCATTTTAAGAGTAGGATCGGAAGGCGTCTGTCTAGGTGCTTCTTTTTGTTTTTGTTCCAGGTGGTAATGTTGTTAGACTGCTCATTGCAGTGCTGAAGTTGACATGATACCAGCCCGTTGTGACGCTCTATCCAAGGCGTCGGTGGCTATCGGTTTATTACCGAGCTGGGTGCTGTAGCTGATGTTGCTCTTTACCATCTGCAGCACCAGACGAGTTTTTCAGGAATGTCAAAGTAGACAGTAGCCGACATTCGAGTTGGAAATCAGCCACTGGCTGGCTTAGTGTGACCATCTCACCTATTTGGTGCATATTCTTGCCCGAAACCTTGGGAGTGAAGTGCACATGGGGTTGTCTCATGTCACTAGGTTCAACTAGCGATGTAATGATGCACTTTTCCTGTAACTCAATATTATTTTGAAGCCACAGGGATGATCGCCAACAGATACTCTCTCACTTCCACCCAATCATTGTTTTAAGGTTCTAACCATCAATTAAAACGACGACTGGACGCCGCAGGGGGCTAAGTGTCTGCCCTTTGTTAGAGGGGTCTGTGTTTCGAATCAAAATTAAAGCAGAGTTAATTCGCTCTACCCGGTTTTCACCTCAGGTCCAGTTGCCATTACAACAGTTGGAATCAAATGAACGGCTATGTCGTTGGATTTGTCAATCAGTGGCCGAAGTTTGACTATGGATATCACAATCGACTAACATGATCTGTGTGTGATGGATGTGTTCACTACCAGCCCACTAACCTAATCTAACAGAAGACTTACTCCAGGATGGACCTGAGGCTCAACCAACAAGCGTCTCCTACCAGAACGATCAATAGCAAGTTGCCCCCAATGTTGCACGCATATTTGGTTGAGATCCCATTACCAACGTGTGCGCCAAGAGAGTCGCGGGGTTTCTATATCACCTCGGAATGGAATTGAAGAGTTTTTTGGCCGGAGCAGTGGTTTCTATTCGCTCTACGTAACCTAGCCATTTCAATCGTTGGACCTGCTCTGTTATAGCTAAGCCGATGTTGCTGAACAGCTCCTTAAATGTATTGTTCCTTTGCAGAGGGAACAGAAATTTTCCCCAAAAAAGAAGTCAAGAGCAACCTCGTCCACCTTTAAGAAAGTCCACGCTTCTGGGCTACATAGCAGTAATGGGACGGTTAAGATCTTATAGAGGGTTATTTTAGTAGTTCGAGAAAGGGCTTTGCTCATCAATCTTAGCAGACAGTGTCCAGTAATAACGCTTTCCATCGTTTATTCGTTTAGATTAGGTTAGGTAGAGGAGACCGTCACAGCTTAGCGTTTGCCAGGGGAACTATCTGAAATACCGGCTGGTGTTCAAGTGGTCACTTCAAAGATTTTCGGCTTCAATAATGTACTTTGCTGTGTTCTTCTGAGTTACTGATTGAGTAGTTACCTGGTGCGTCTTTTATTGTTCTTGCAAGGTCTAGACTGGTTTCCACATTTTTCTCATGCCTGCAGCTTTCATTCTACTTGGATGTGAATTCAGGATAGATTGACCTCTGAAGATACCAACGACCTTAGTGATTATGTTCTTCTTAAGGCTCAGGGCTGTACTTGACTTTTTTGGTTTCACTAAAGGCAACATTTGCCTAGAGGTGTCTAGTTCCACTCATCTACTATTGGTGATATTTGTGGCACTTCTGAGTAACATATTGTAGTGGTGACCTGTGGCGTCCTACGTACATATCCAGGTTCGATACCTGGCCAGTACGGGAAAAAATAATTTTCACAGCCCATCCCCTTTCGAGTCAGTAACAACGCTCAAAGAGTATGCCGTGTTCTTAAACTTGACCGTTCGGAGTCTACATAAAACTTTAGGTCTCATCCACTCGTGGGAGAATAATAGCACGAACCACGGGTGGTTGCTGAAGGAGCTAGGACCTGGCGTAGTATCATAACTAACATGGTATTAGGATCCTCGGTTCGGGGTCCCCGGATCGAATCCCAGTGAAAGCAAAAGTTAATATTTTATTTTATCTAGTTTCAAATCAATTTCACAATTTTCTGACTTGGAACTACTTTTAACTAAACGGCCTTCTCGTCGGTGGATGGTCAACAGATGTGCCTTCGGTTGATTTTGACAGCATTTGTCAGTTGACGTCGTCAGCCACGTCGGTTGATTTTTGTCGTCCCATAGCAATGATTTCATTGACAGGTGCAGATGTCCATTTCGTTTTTTGCCATAATATTGAGCTGATGCAGTAAAAACCCGCATCAGACGATAAAAATTCGCCGCGTCGGCTTAAAACTCCCGTTCACTCATTAATTACGTGTATCTGAACCGAAACAACTATAAGTCACGATCGCTGACATCGAACTGAACTGCTGTCACTTAGTGTACACTCGCGGAGCGAGTACATGAAATGTGCATGACACTTTTCACTTTTTATGACAAGTGCTGCCATTCTCTTCGCTGCATTCATGTCCATGCACACAACGTGACTGTGCCGTGCAGTCGGGGGATTTTCCTTTGTCAGACTTCATTCACGTGTTTACCTCTGTTTATCGCCTCCGTTGTCGTCCTCGGCGCAGACAGGAGCAAAATAAAACCTTTTCTCCGAAGGAAATCAAATTTCTGCTGTCTTGTTCATCGTCCGTGCATCTAGGAGCACTGACTCAACCTGTTTGACGAGGTAAGGTCGTGCCGTTGCTTGTATTGGTCCTTGGACCATTTCGCGTTTTACTACAATCGATCTTCACTGGCAGAGATTGGCTATTGACCCTCAATTGACTATGACCGCTTTTAAGTCTCCCATTTCGAAATAAAAACACTTATCGCGCGCATCGACAGCATGTGCCACGCTGCCCTTGTCAGTTTCTCGAGATGAAGTGCTTGCCACCACGAACAAGCGAATTACCACCAAAGACAACATACTCACTCTGCAGCACGTGATCCTTGAACAGGACATCAGTTGTAAATCAACAAAGAGATGCTCCGCTTACATGCTCCGACTCCTGCGGCCCGCGAGAAGTTCATAGGTCGCAGCCACCAACCACCCACCATTTACATTGCTCCCTTTCGCAGGGTTTTTCTGTCTTGTATGTATTTTGCGGGCGGGTTATTTATGTCCGGGCCCAGAGATTGCATCGATTTGGCAATTGAAACGGATTCCCAATGAATTCTTGCTGCAGCCTCATAAATAATTGTAGCTTTGCACTTTCGGGGGAGAGAGTAAATTTACGAGTGCGCTTCCTCTGCAATCCGACGGTGGGCGACAGTACGCCAGGAATTAAGAAAGCACGATGGGTGGGGGCATGCTCGTGCCATAAATCGCCCGTCAGAGTGATGGCGCGGCGCTCTCGATAAGTCCAAATATTTGCAACCATCATCTTGGATGGCATCCTGTTGATGGGGAATCAATGAACGTCGCACGGGGGAACTTGAGGTGTGTGGGAGAGAAACCAATTATGTGGCGTTCCCCGGGGGCTGACTTGGCACAGTCGGTTTGCGGGCGCTCTCCTTCGCCGCATTCAACAGCCCAGCAGACGTTGTCCCCTCTTCGCTACAATCGCATTCCAAAGTTTATCGCCGGCCTCTGCAGGAAGGGAAAGCTCCTCTCGCAGGGAATTTAGAGTTTTTATAGCAGACTTTCGGTGTGGATCATGCGCTTACGCTAAATGTGGGCAAGGCGATGGATTGGGAAATTGAATTGTGTTTGTTTTGAAGAGGCGAAGGCGACGGCAAATGGAGGCAATGTTAAATTGAAACATTTCAATTCGTGCCATCCTCAGCAAGTGGCCCTGTGTTAAGGATTATCAAGTAACAACTGGACAGACTTGTCAATGTCAAGGAGTAGCCAGAGTTTTGTTAGCTCGCTTCGATGTGGACAATGGTCGCGTACACGTAACAAAAATGTATTGAAACTCCCTGAATCTTGTCTCGGTCTAGTTAGCTCATCATGGCGTATACGTAACACAAATTCAGTCGAACGACATGGCTTACTCATTCTTCGTCAGATTATGGTGTCGTAAATGTCTGTTCGTTTTATTGGATTCGTTTCTGCTGTCGAAGGCGCTATGAACATTTTGCATATTAATGACGTTTTATGCTCGAATGGTAGAACTTTCGCCACGACCAAGCACAGGCCCGTTAATCATCAAGGAGACTGTTTTTTGATGGGTTTCATGAGCCTCCCTGGTCGTTGTCATACACGTGTAATGTGCTGAAGTCGGAGGGACTGACGGAAGCCGAACTTAAATGCGAAAGAATTGAACACTTAAGCTGACTGGCAGTGAAAAAGTGTTTTGACATGATTTGGACATGTGTTTAAGTCAATTGTGCACATGCTGTATAGCAGCTCAATCCCCTTTCGCAAATGTTGTCGATGAGAGACTATTTCCCACTTGTGCAGGTATCGTCCGTTCTTCCTATTAGCAAAGCTGGATTCACGCAAAGGGTTGTGTTTGAATGATACGCCCCTTACCTGGCCACCTACAGGCGTCCACAACAACTCAATCGATGTGCCTTCAATTCACGATCAAAAGTAGACCCTGTATGTACCTCGGTGCAATTGAAGTTCTGCTCTGTGATGCAAGAGGAACGGACTATGCCAACGAAAGCCTATGTGTCCAATTCAGTCGCAAGCAAATTCAGGCTCAGACACATAAAGTGCCTCACACGAGTTGCGAATGACATCCACCGAATTGGTGTATGAAGCTCAAACCAGCCAGCAAACTACAAGACGACTTTCATAATTGAGCCTTCTCAGCTGCCTACAGATTCTGACAGTGCAAACATACAAGGACTGCATCTCCCCTACTGAATATTGCACACACAACACGATTGGTTCCTGTAGACCAGATAAACCTCGAGCTGAAACAGAATTCGCTCCTTTTAATCATCTATCAACCACCGTTTTGAAATGGCCCACGATGATCCACCGCAAGCTGGAAATATGTTAGCTCAAATTAAGAGGAATCATTCAAGTCAACCAGTGGAGCTTGCAAGTGGTTCCTAAGCTATTGTATCCAAAACTCTGTCTATTACCCGGAAGTAAATCGCGTAGATGGTCTTTCAAGGGACTAACACAATTTTTGTTCGCTCTTAGCCTCAGTCGCTGTCCTCACCTATATTGATTCCAAGATCAAAAAGCACTCTTAAACGAGTTTTGTGATACGGCCAGGCTCGGGTCGAAGTTGATGCAAGACGTCAAGAAGTGGTCTGCCTGATTTCTTGGTATCACCCGATACTACTTCATTTGTCATTTCATTCCCAGGATAAAACTCCCCCGTGTCCCAGTTCTTTACTGATTCTCTGCCCTGAGCCCTGCACTCCTTAGTTGTCCCTTTTTTTAAATTCCTTTTGAAAGCATTTACTTCGAAATGCCTAGCCTTAGGGTTTCCAGTGAAAGAAGTCTCTTCGACTGCCAAGATGGGACGACGGCATAAGTATGTTGAACCTCCCGCCCGATGGCTGCAAATGGTTGGAATTTTTTACTCACTTTTTTTTTCCTCAAGAAGAAGTATACTCTCTGAAGAGATTGCAGGTATTTTCTTGTCCAGATTCACTCTGAGTGTAAGTCCAGAGACATATAGGTATTTCGATAGACTATTACTATGTCGTGATCCTTATAAATGCTCCCATTTGTCTTGACATTTGATTTTAAATTGTTCTGATAAAGACTGAAAAGAGACAAAATTAATGATTTGTACTGAGTGACTAGAAAATAACTATGAGGAAATAAATGAGGCGATGTGGCTTTATTATGAAGTTTTATTCATGGCGTCACGTATGGAGCAACACATTTCAAATAGACACCTTGTCGTCCCTGGTAGTGCTTCAAACAGAGCAGTCGGTACAATTTTTGAAGACACGGTCCATATCTGCGGCAATATTTTGGCAATAGCGTCTCAAATGTTGGCATCAAGCTCGTCGAAACGGATTGCCTTGTGTAGGCTATGGTCTTGACCTAAGATAAAATAATCGAGTGGTGTCAAGTAGCATGTCTCCATTCCTCTTTCACACATCTAGAGTTTTGTGGGCTATAGGGCACGTAGTCTTGTCGGAACCACAAGGCACTGCAGTGCTTTCGGACTCTGGACCCAGGAGCGATGTCTCCGTTGACACTTTGAAAGCACGAAGGTGTAATGATGATGCCATTCCATTTATCACCGCAGACGGTTAATCTTCATAGACGTGCCTACGTTTGGTGAATCGGTTGTGGATTGTGTTTGATTGTTGACATACCCCCGAAGCCAGAAATTGACATCGTCTAAGAAGATGGTTTTCCGACTCTCCGGCCATCATTTCCGGGCGTTGTCTACAGTCATCCGGCTTCGATTCTTGTTTCATCACAAGCTTACACGGTAACCCGCTACAGAAGCGGGTTTCTTACTGTCCATAATAGTCCTGTCCGGTTCAAATGTACTCACCGAGTGAGGAATTACCTGCACACTGGTGACATAATGACCACAAACCTCATGATGAATTTCACGTTGATTATGGTTTTAGCGCGTTCGACACTCGTAACTGATGCACGATGCACGATGAACTGCCTCTGAGTATGTTTGACTTTGACACGGATCACGAACATTGCGTGAGCTACAATAACGTACAACATTGACACTCTAAACCAACAAAAAGAACACACTTTATTCTCTATTCTTTTAACATCGTCTTTTGATCTTCCTGGTTGTAATTGAGGTACCCTTATCGAGCGACAAAGTCACTTGACTGGCTAAAAATTTTCTGTAATTGACGTTGAGGAAAGTACACGATACGCATGCATTTGCTCTCAATTGTCGAACCTAGAACTATGCTATATATAATTGCCTGGCATTTCAAACTTCTTCTTCTTTGTGTGGCGCTACAGTCCGGGGTGGACCTGGGCCTTAACCAACATGCCTCTCCAACTCTTCACCCGCTTTCGAGATTGTCCATGCCTCCGCGCCGTATAGCAGGACTGGGATGATCAGGGTCTTATATAAAGTCAACTTGGTTCTTCGAGAGAGGGCTCTATTACTCAATTGCCTCTTGACCCCGAAGAAATAGCTGTTGGCAAGAGTTATCCTACGCTTGATCTCGGTACTGTGAAGTCCTTGACTATTTCGAAGTTATAGCTGCCCATTGTGACGCTCTGTCCAAGACGTCGATGTTGTATGTCCTTTTTTGAGGACAGCATATACTTCGTTTTGCCCTCATTCACCGCCATACCCATTTTAGTCGCTTCCGTCTCAATGTTAGCAAAATCCTCACTGACGGCTCGCTGAGTTCTGCCAATCACTTTAATGTCATCGGCGTATGCTAACAATTGCACGGACTTCTGGAAGACCGTGCCTCTAGTGTTAGCGTGGTAGTTTCGCACGATCTTCTCCACGGCGATGTTAAAGAAATCACATGACAGCGCGTCGCCTTGTCTAAAACCTTTTTTGACATTGAAGGTCTCGGTGAGTTCGATACCGACCTTGATGGAGCAGCGAGAGTTCTCCATCGTCATCCTGCACAGCCTGACGAGTTTGGCAGGAATGTCAAAACTAGACATGGCGTTGTATAGCTCGTCTCCATGCACGCTGTCATATGCGGCCTTGAAATCGACGAACAGATGGTGAGTGTCGATTTGGATTTCTTGGGTCTTTTCCAGGAACTGCCGTAGTGTGAAGATTTGATTTTCAAACACAACAACTGAATTCAAGCGAATCAAAGCCGATACAAGACTTGGCTTGAAGCGAATCTCTACCTCGAGTAAACCAACGAACGTACCTTCTTGTTATCCGAAGCCAATTGCCATGGCTTGTCCACTCGGACTCACCCGATATTTCGCCATTCTCTATTTTGAGGGTTCCTGTTGCCATTTGACTCGATCGAGAGAAGGGATTATTGGATATCTAGAAAGAGGCCACTTTTGTCGAAATCTAAAATTTCGTCTTCAATACAGAATGTCAAGTCAAGTCCTCGATTGAGCTTCATTTCACACAGTCAGTTCACAAGTAAGAGTACAGAAAGTCGTTCCGAACATATTCCATCTCCATTTCACACTGTTTGCCCAACAAACTTGAATTTGTTCTTCTGAATGAAGAAGAGGTCAACATCATTGATCGTTCTTAGTCGCAAGCCATAGGTACAAGTATGAAATTTCCGCAAAACTACTTTTACAGAAGCCGCAGAGATTAAGAAGAAACAGAGTCTATCCAGCGTCTGCATTGCTATTGCCCAGCCTTCGCGAAAAATATACAAGTTTACAGAGCTTGAGGAAAGAAGTAGTGTCGAACTGAAAGAAACTCCTAATACTTTTCGACAAAAGTATGACACGGCTTTAAGTCTGTCAAGGCACCCGAGTGCCTACCTACCTATGACCCAAATGTTGAACTCCTTAACCCTATAATTGGGGTTGCAACAATTTTTTTTAGAACAACGCTCCCACAACCAGTTTTGCGAAAATTAGCGACATCCTAATTGACTGCATAGACCAGAGTGTTAGAGACTCACTCATGTTGCGAAGTTCGCCACAAAAACTTGTGCAACCTTTCAAATCGTACAATCGATCTAATCGTCGACCAGTTCATCGTGTTGAAATGCATTTTTGATGCCCGCTCTTTTCCTGAAAACGTTGGTGCAAGAAATGACTACCAGCACAAATCATCCTTGGCAAAATGCTGCGATAAATCTTTTCGCAGTATGTCGCTGGCAGGGCTCACACCGAAGCCGACGCCACACGGCACAAAAAATTATGCAAATTACCTCTGCCGTATATTAAAATTGCAATAACTCTAATTTGAGGTTGAGGGGCTGGCGCTGGCCCACTCACTCGTCATATTAAAGTCGAAGCTAAATCTCCCGGTCACCGCCACTCAATAAAACACACACACACCCGCAGAGGCACAGAAACACAGTTCCCCCGGCGCATCCTAGTTTACAGTTCAAATATAATTCACCTTTGCTGGCTGGCTGCTGGCGTGTACCCTTTTCTCCTTTTGTCGCCACAAAAGAAAGGCGAGCTAACAGGAATGGATTTTCTAATGAAAATACTGCGAAAGTATGCATCGCTTGATGGAGCTTTGCTTTCAAATCACAACTTTTCTCTCTCATCCTTTGGTTTGGGCTCTCCTGCGCGTTCGCTCTCTTTCTTTGCCACCCCCGTGTGTGTGTGTGTACATCTGGGACGGTGTAGCCCTCGACGGGATTTGCTTTTATTTTGATTCGTTCAGGCTGAGGACGGGAAAAAAGCAGGGAAAACGGTGGAAATATTCAATACTCCGCTGCTGACTGCTGAAGGAGATGGAAAAGCATCTAAATAGGCTTCTGACAGATCTGACACATGCGAAGAAGTTTCACACTCACTCCCTTAATCCGGCTCTCTCGCTCGGCAGCTCAGCATCCATCTCGTTCGCCCGTTCCATCTGTCAGGACCCCGCGAGAGAGAGGGCGAGAGATTGAGTGAGAGGCCCGTTTGAAGATATCGAAATCTCGTAACTCGTAACTCGTTAAGGACGCAGGGCGAATCGGAACTTCACTCCCGCAAATCCTGTCGCAAAGGACATGGTTACTACGTGTGTATAAAAACCACGGCACGCCGCATGAGGCGCTGAGTTGATGCCTGCAGTTCTTCGCTCGTGCACTGTCTGTGAATCCTTTGAGTTGCCCGTTAATTTGCTCGTGTTCTCTCTCCCGCACTGTGCCCGTTTTTTCCATCGCGCTAGTTCGGTTTCTTCCAAATGCAGTAGTAATTTCCAGCCAAGGACACCGTCGCGTGTGTGTAATTAACTCCGCCGACCCCAGCGAGTGGTGTGATCAAAATGAAATCGTTGCATTTTTATAAAATTGACTGTCGTCTCGTGTTATCCTTGCGTGCGGTGGCCCCCCTCTCGTAAATGAGACCGCCGCGGAATGTTGATGAACAGCTCAACGCAACCAGCAAAACTCCAGTCCTGAGTCCAGTGTTCGTTAAAGTCCCACACTCTCTCTCGCTGCGTGTGTGGCTCCTATTGCTTACACAATCACAGCGGCCAATGTTGTGTTGTTTCTGCCGTTAATATGCATGCCATGATCCCTCGGCCGTGTTCGGAGTGTGAGTAGAAGAAGGTACACGGTACACCACTTTACTAGATGTTGTTATTGTTGCGCTGCAAGTGATTGACCTACAAATCCTCCCCAATGCGAGTGTGAGTGAGTGAGAGCGCGCGAGTGTGTGTGAATGAGTGTGAAATTGGTGGTATATTGCTTCGAGTTATTTATTTTTTTGTGGGCAACTTTTTTGGGGCGCGTGCTGCTGGTGTCTGTCCTGACCTTCCGCACGGAGATCATCTGACGAGGGCTTGTGGGACTAATTTACTCGAACTGACGCGATGTTGGGGTTTTCAATTGATTCACGTTCCGCACTGGAAAGTCATTAAAAAGTTGAACGGGATTAGGAGGCGTCAGCTCTTGGTTTTGGAATTAATTTCCTTAATGGAGTTACTCTCCTCTGCAATGAAGGGTGCTGAATCGATATTTGTGTCAAGCAACTGAACTGACTGACTGCCTCTGTCATCGGAATTCGAGGCCGATTCGGAGCCATTCCCAGCGGGCGGTGCTACCTGGAGAGTGCCTGGCCGGGCTGTAAACAAAGTGAATAAACACCTTTTGTTGATGTTTATTTGATTTTAACGGTATCTACCTTTGGGGGAGCGAAAAACTCCCTTCATCTTCTTTTTGATGTGATGACTCCTAACTTTAAAGGGTTTCCTTAAAGGGAACGAAGGGAAAATTCTTGACTTTTTCCGTGATTCTCTGGGAGAATAATTTATTCGCTTGCCCACCTCTGGCGTGGAGCAATGTTGGCGCGTCTCTTTTGCGCTTAAAATACATTAGTCCACCCATCGAACCGCGGGGACTAAGCTAACGCTGTCCTCCTTCCGTCCTCGAGAAGGATGGGAGGCGGATGTCCTCAGTGATAATGATAAATGAGAGCTTTGAACTGAAGGTGGAATGTGAACCGAGTTTGGGTACTTTTTATGTCAATCGCGAAGGAAGTGCTCACTTAATGTGTTCCGAGTCGATTTTGGCAAAAATTTGTAAAACTGTCGACGTTCAATGGTTCAAATGGGATTCACCTCTCATATCCTTGGACGTCCTCGGCGGTGACCTGATGAAGGATTTTTGCACAAGTAAGAAGTAGTCCGACGAGACTGTCCGACAGAGAATTTGTACTGAAACTGTCCCGCCCTTGGTCGGTTCAGGTGGCAACCATTCGGTGTATTACAGCAAATGACATCAGTCCTTTGAGCCTAAATACTCCAATGCAGTGCACAATCCTGTTAAGGAGTTGCAACTGATTGGGGTATACGTGGAAGAGGTTGCATACTTCGCTATTGTAGAGAATTCTCCTGTGGCCTAGCACCCGAGTGAGGTGATTGTAAGGTTAGGTTAGGTTATAGTGGCTGACTGCTAAGGGCAACTCGCGGATTAACTTCTCCAAACATCGGAACCAGTTGGTGCTTGTAATTAAGCGATTTAGCTGGTCTCTACTGGCGCTGTTTAGCTTATTGAGGCCGCTGAAGTAGTAGGCCCCTAGGTGTAGGCACCCACGACTAGCCAGGAGCAGAGTAGGTGATGTGTGATCTCCGCTAGTGTGCTTATGATAAGTTCTTGACACGATTATCATTCAAAATTGACCAACCCACTTTCCGCAAATGTGTGGCAACGGTCAAGTAGAACCATCTGTTTCCTTTCTTCCTAGAGATTGTCAAACTCGGACGTAGTTGAAAAACTGTTGTTCCTCGTTACTTGTGTTCCTCGTTACACAGTGTGCTTGCTTCAGAAGCAAGAGACATGTCCAACTCGAATGGTAGGGTTGAAGCTGAGTGGACTTCACCATTTGAACTGAATGAATGAAACAACTTTGTGGCGAGCAAGCACTCCCCAGTTCTTCAAAATAACACTATCCACTGCTATTTGCTTTTGTTTAAGCAATTCTGTGCTAAGAAGAAACGTTCTTCGAAACACGGGATCTAGTTTTTCGTGCATAAGGACGAAACAAGGTACTATGTGTGAAAATCGATCCAGAGCAACCGAAGAAGCTTGTCTCTCCTCTCGTGAAATCAACCAACGAGACTCTAGTCGCCATTCAACGTAAGTCAACTTTTGGTTACTTCTCTCACTTCTTGTCCAAATTCGTGTCGAAGCTTCTCGAAGGATCAGATGCAGATGTAATTCGGAAGGAAGCCATTTGCTGACTATATAAAGCCGCAGCCACATTAACCGCACGAAGATTAATGGCTCCACTAAGAGGTGTTCTGGTTCATACTTCGAGGAGTACACGTCCCGAACTTCTCGTTTAAGTACCATGAAATGACGGACGCAAGGGAACTTGGGTTTTCACCACTATAAGCAAAGTGATTGGGTGGAAGAAATAAGCTCAGGACAAACTCTCCATAAGTAGCTCCGCCAAGAAGTAGGCACGTAGAGAGCACCCGGAAATGGTTAAGACGAGAACATTGTAAATTTCTCTAATAACACACTTTTGTCATGCAAGTGCCGGCATTCATCGGCAAGCGTGATCCCCAACACCCGTAGCCCAGTATTGATATATACCAAGGTATACAATAGGCAGATATGAGAGGACGACATGGTCTATCCCTCTTCACTCCGCTCTAGCCTTCGAATAGAAGCGGCGAAGTTTACAAATATTTTTGTAAACTCTTTGAATATGGTCAGTGTTTTATAAGAGGCGATACCGTGCATTAGAAAAAGTAGGAATCTAAGATAGATCTGTACGCAGGGTTCGAGCCCAGATCTATAATGCCATGGTGGGCACTTTTGTATCACTCACAAAGTTTTTATATCAATTAGAACAATATGACATTACAAGATTTTTCAAAATTTTCTTACAGACGACATATGTAGACTAGAGAAAAATAGCATGGGATCCAGAACACACCCCTGGGGTATTTTTAATTTGATAATTTAATTTTAGTGGCTGATGATACATGAGTTTACAAAGTTGAATAAATCCCATCCCACGTGTTAGTGCATTGATTTTCTGCATTTAACACTAACACTGATTCCAACTTCACTTCCTGCCTTCAGTCTTTAAAGTGGGAAAAAAAATCCTCAGAAACATCTTGCCCTCTTGCAAGGGAATAGTCTTCAATGTCAAAATCATCAGTAGTGTTCACGAGTGGCTGCCACTTCTCCCTTCGAGTTTAATATTTTAAAAAACTGAACTTGAACTTCCATCGAATTCAGTCAAATTCTGGTGAACATTTCGCAAACTTTCAATTAAGTCAAACACTGAGTTCGCCAAACTCTCTGAACACCAAAAAAGAATGCATGATCAAAGCATAATTGGAAGGCACAGCGAAGTATTCTTCTACGTCTCTCATTCCAACGCGCCTGAAAAGGTCAATCGAAGCGGAATCTGGCAAAAAGTTACATTCTCACTCTTGACATTCATGGGATGGAAATCATTACAGATGTAAAGGTCGTTATTAGCATAACTCGAATTGGCTTGTGGTTGCGGAGAATTATCGTGGAGGCCAGGAAGTGTGTATCGAGAGTTTATCTCTTAATGAAATGACTGTTGGGTGAAATGCGTTTCAAGGTGTGAGGGAGAGTTGCGTAATTTTAATTGAGGGGGTGGTTTCGAAGATAAAGCCGTGATGACAATTTCGCCCAATAACCTAGCCTAACCTAACGTCATTACAAAGCCGCTTAATGGGCATTGTCGAAGGAAGAAGTGGTAGCTGACATATCTTGACGGGCTGCGTTAATACAAAGCCAGCAGCCTGTCTGTGGACCAGCCTGTGGACTGGGACATTACCAACATCAGCGCCTTGTTTACAGAGCCACAGTAACAGAGGGAGCACATTTTGAGACACATCCCTGTCGCTTCTTAGAGGAGAGCCATCGTGCTAAGTTCTCAAAGAATGAATAAGAAGCCAATTAATGACTGTTGCTCCAAGAAAATGCAGTGTACTCTTTCTGCTTCTTTGAGGATGTGCTTGTGGAGTTGACCAAGCTGCTCTTCCATGCGAAACAGGGTTGATTGCCGAGACATATTTGCTTCAGTTTGTCTGGCCATTGAAGCCGAGACCCCTTAAGCACTAGAAACCGTTGCGTCATTCAGCTTCCTGATGTTGTCAGGATGACATAGGAGACGGCCTGCATAATACATTGTAATAGACTGATGACGACGCACTATATTTTGTTCCTTCTCTTCCTCCACACACTTGATTTGAAGAGGAACCAGCACTGATTCGATGATGGATTCGGAAGTCTTCTTCGGGGAGCTCAACATGTACACAAACAATGTGCACCACTAAACTGGATGCCACAAGAATGAAATAAATTCCCAATAAAATAGAATTGCTTATATACACACTCACAACACGAGTGACTGTTATAGACCCAGGTCCAGCTTGCCAATGTGGTATTCATGGCCAAGGCAGACTGCAACTACTGCATGGGGATTCATCACAATGGGTCCAACTGGACCTTGGAGAGACATGGCCTCACGTTGTCTGCCCACTGACCTAGACTGCGCAACATTTTGTGAAATACTCCCTTAAATTGCAGGACTAGTACCTTGCGATGAAACCCAACATTTACAATCAACAGAAGCTGCATGGATGAAGAGGAGGAAGAAAACACACATCACCTACTCTGCTGCTGTAGTGCTGTAGTGCTGTAGGGTCTACTAATTCAGCGGCCGCAATAAGCTAAATAAGCTAAATCGCTTCACCAGTTCGTTCCAATGTTAGAAGAAGTCAATCCGCGTGGTATCACAATGGGCCTACTCTGGCCTAAGCGTGACTACCCTTAGGAGTCAGCCACTATAACCTAACCGAACACAAGCGGAGGAGTTAATGCACCTCCCCTTACCCTAGCTGCTTCCAGTTATGAAAACCAGGCTCTCTTACGCCCACGATGGCTTGGACGTTTTAGCGGAGGTTCAGTCTTACTCTCCATCTCGAGACGTGAATTAGAGCACGCTTTTTTTTGAGCATTTTTGTCCACCAGCTCGATGTGAACGAGCCAGTGCAGTCGACGTAGTTTTTCCTGCCGGACTTTATCTACATCTCGGTACCTTCAGTAGAGTTCGATTGCGTCATCTACTCCACTATTTATCGCCATTGTTTTTTCACACTCATCTTCTCCACTTGTTCCTTGCCGGATAAGATGCTGGAAATAATAGAGCTTTAAATCATCATATGAAGCACGGTAACTCAATACTTGTGTTGTGTAATTATTCAGTGCCTAAATTCACGTCCAGATAGATGTACGTGTCCTAGTATCGGAATAACACTTGTTCTTAGGCGACAGTGTGTGGCCTTGCAAATGGTGTCATGTAACAAATCCCGATCGGACTCTGTGACCTCTCCTTAAGATAAATCTGTGAGTTCATTAAACTGCCACTAAAACGAATGATCTCGGTAAACCCTCCCAAGCTACAACCGTCTGCACCCATCGTCGCCGCACCCCACCAGGCAATAAAGAAGGGATCCCTTCCAATCTCCTAAATCCATTCCCAAAAAAACAAACACAGACAAAATGTTGTGTGCTCAGTTCTCGACTGGCACCAGCAGCCTTTTGGGAAAACCATTAACTGCCGTCCTCCGCGTGCGTTGAGTACATTACCACCAGCATTCGGCTGCGGTTGCATGACGAAATGCAAAGTTTTTGCGATATTCAACGGTTTTGCACTGTCGTCGTCGTTGGAACTCGTCTCGTGTTTGCATGTCCTCCAACACAGACCGTGGAACAAACACACGAACGTGCTGCACAGATACGCTTGTCTCCGCAAAGCAAACCAAACTCGACAAAACAATTGCCATCACACACGGTTTGATGCTTCATTCGTGGAATGCCGTCCGCCGGCGTGCGTACGAATGCACATCTCCTTCCCTTTTCTGGCCGCAGCAATCGCATTGTCTTGACGGCGAGAGTTCAAGGATTCCTCCCCGGCCCTCCGCACACACTCCAAACACAAAATTACCATCTTCTGTTGAGACTAATTTAATGCGCCCTCCTCCACCCTGGAGTGTGTAACCGTACGATTGTGTGCGGGTCATTAATGCTTCTCCTCCTCGTCCTCCAGCAGAGGATGTATGCACCCTCGGCGAACTCACCCCGCAGCAGCGACCGCATCGCGAACAATAACTGTGTTGGAAAAATGCGTCAAAACCCACGACCTCTCAGGCACTCCGAATATTTTAAAATGCAATTACAATAGATTCGGCAACGGCGGGAAAGAGGGTGGCAGTGGCTGTGTGCACACAGGACACTCAATTAATTTGCAACGTAACGGAAAATAAGAGACAACCAAGTCAATAAAAACATCCCGTCAGGGTTGCCATCCTATTTCCACATTTGCGCTTCAATTAAAACGGTCATTGTTGTTCCTTCGAATCGATTTTTGGTTTTGTTTTGTTGTTTTGAATGCTTTTTTCCAATGTTCCGAGTTTGTTGTTGTTTTTCCTTTTTTTTTTGTTTGGTTCTGTTTGTGTTAATGTTAAGAAGACTAAACCGAAATCTTTTTTTGAAATTAATTAATTGAGCGAAATGTTAAAACTTCAAAAAAAAAAAAAAAACCAAAGCAATGTAAACCAAACCACATGTCCATTCATTATCGTTCACCACAATAGGCAACGGAAAAGTGGTCCAGTGTTCGTTTGAGTACAGACTCCAAAAACAAAACCAAGATTGAAAATCACATTTCGGTTAATTCGAATTTGAATCTTAATGGATTTGGCAGTGAGAGTAACAGTATTAAAGGAAAAGGAAATCACCTTGGCAAGGAGGTAATGTTCGCTGAATCAAAAAAAAAAAAAAACCGATTGAAAAAAAATGCAAATTCTCTATTTCTTTTTTTGTCCCTCGATTCGCTTTTGTTGTGTGTTTATCTTTTTTTATCTTCCAAGTGATGTTGTACCGTAGCGACAGCCGAAACAAGTTAAGCAAAGAATCTTAATCGATTTTTAAGTCGGGAACAAGCTTTGAATGGACTTCTTCTTCTTGCTTGAATTTGAAGCTTTTTTTCTAATTTTCTTCAAGTTTTCTTCAGTTTTTATTTTCAATGTCTTGAGCCCTTTTTATCCGAGTTTTTGACATCAATTTGTCCGTTAATACTCGCTTTGTATAACAGTCTCCAAGCTCGTGTATACAATTGACAAAAGTTTAAAAATTGATTTCTGAGATTGACTTTTAAAATGTTTGCCTGTTGGATAGAGTGACTTTCAGGGCTTTGGTAGTAGCCACAGGAAGGCTACTACAAAAGCCCTGATACTGGTCTCCCAACATAGTGGACCATGATCCGACAAACGTTTTTCAACGCGGTGTCGGTTTGTGGAATCTGTCGGGCTATAGACGGCTACATGACAGCCAGTGTAGTTAAGAACTAAGCACACAAGCGGAGCCCAACTTTACTTCTAGCTGCTTCTCGTCGTCAAGACCAAGTTGTCAGCTGACTTTAAATCCGACTTATAATCGTGCCTCTGAAACATCCTGTTGCAGCAGACATTAACTGAGATTTTCTGAAATGAATTCTACGTACAGTTGAGTCCTAGTGTGAGTAGTTGGCCCGTCGCATTACAAGTGGTTCAAGATAGGAGCCGAATTACCGCGGGTCCATTGCATATTATCCTCGTCTTGCTGATATTAAATGTGATGTCGTTTCTATATCTTTCCTGGTGAACTCAATACATGTTCTGGTGTGTGTCCTAATGGATCCTGAGAGTTGGAAATGCATCCGGCAACATTGAATTTTTGACCCCGAAAAAATGACAGTGGTTAGTAAGGCATTTTTGTTGATTTTCTGGGTCATCCTTCGACTGCCACAGCGGCGCTATTAGGCCTACCGATGGCTAATAAACACCGTTGGTGATGTTATTTCACGTCCCTTAGCCGATTCTGAGGGTTTGGTGAGGATCCGACAACATTGAATTTTAGACCACAAATGCTGATCTCTTCTCCAGAGCCTTTGGCTGTTGAAACACAGCAATGGTTTCAGCTCCAACTGATCACAATGATCGCACTAATATAAGCGTATTCGACGGCAATTCGATTTCACATTGACGGCATAGTTGCCATTTATTCCTACGCCCTTACCAACGCAAATAAAACCCGCCAACCCCACAAAAGTATATCGTCGTCAGTTGACCTGATATTTTTTGCCAACGTATTAATCGTTGAGTGCTTTATGCCCCATAAAGTTGTTTTATGTAATTTTCCTTCGAATTTACCGGATGACCAGATTAAATGAAACAACTCTTGTGTGAGGTATAAAATTGGTTATGGCTTCATTCAAATGACCACCTTAACTTCGCTGGCAATGCTTCAAGCAGACAAATCGATCCACTTTTTTATGAATCGGTCGAATATGTGCGTCGCAATTTTGTCAGTTGCGTCTAGTTTGGCTTAAACTGTTTGCCTTGTGACTAAGAACGTACGAAAAAATATTGGCGTGGTGTCAAGTAGCTGCCGCCAAACTTATCCTTCACAACTGCTGCCATTGTGACGTTTCTGGATGGATAGATGGAAACAATTTGTGGCAATACGCCACGTTAGCAAACACGCGCGCATGCAGCGACGTGAACAATGCCTGGAGGACCTGGAGAATCATAGATTGTGACGGTTAACAAGATGTAAATGTATTCTATTTAGGAGGTTTCATATTGGCTGCCAAGGGAATCATAATCGATCTTGGTTCCTCAGACAAAATATGATGACGGCATTGTTTCATCATTTAACGTCGGCATCATTGCTCGAACATGGCAGTGTTATCGAGCTCTGGACACAGAAAGTAGGTCAACATCCCTCTGATCTTGAGACCATTGACGGAGCTATGTCTCCTTCCTCATTTTGAAAGAAATAAGGTCCGATGATGGAGCCATGTCATAAACCGCGCCAAATAGTGAACCTTGTGCTCATCCGAGAAAATGCTTTTTTTACCATTATCCGATTCCAGGACTCGGAAAGAGCTTAAGGAACTCACGGCTGTGTCTGACTTCATGGACGTCGAACTGCATGCATCAACGCAGTCTTACTAAGATATAGGCTCAATTCTAGCCACGAAATAAGCTGAATCTTCGACGATGTCCAACTGAGCTTATCGGAGTCAAGTCGATATCATTTGGGTCTTCTGACTGCTACTTTGGCGGTCTTACTTTCTTTACTTCGCATTAATTCTTGCCAATGCTGGTTGGTGTCCTTGCGTCCAAAAGAGTCTAAGTCTTCGCCATCGATTGTAACCCATGAGAAGCAGTACTCAAGCGATACCAAGATAGTTGTCGGACTTGACCTAACCGCCTCATCCAGGGTCTACCAACCGGTGTCCTTGAAGTCCCGCTTTTGCTGTTTCAAAATTGATGAACATTGAAACATTTTTGTCAATTCTCCAAGAAACTGCCCTCATTCGTGATAAAAGACCCCAACGTACATCAACTTCTCCGCCTGTCTCAATGGTTCCCCTCTCACACGCAGAGGTGTTCTGGCAATGACCATGATTTCGGATGTGCCCGCGTTTACCCTCATCCCAGCCTTTAAACGCGCTCTTAACGTGCCTGCCTAGGAGGGGACATGCCATAAATATGCACTGCTGCTGTAAAGACCTAAGAAGTGAATTCCCGTTTGAGACGAACTCATCAAAAGGCCGCCTGCGTCTTCAATCAAAGCCAACATCAAAAAAGTGCCCTAAACGTGTGAGTGTGTGGAGCGTTTAGTCTGCCGTCCTTTTTCGTCAAAACCATCCGAAAGAAAAAACTGACTAACAAAAGAAACAATCACGCAAAGGCGAAGAACGCCACCGATAAAGGTCCAGTGCTTCAGGGCTCTCGGAACACTTAGTGACGGATAAGACGACACGAAACGAACAACATATCGGGAACAAAAGGATCCTTGATGCCGCTGCTCAAGTGGCATCTGACTTGTATTACAGATTCCCCCCACACACACGCAGACACACCGACTGCCGTTCTGCATCATCCTTGGCCGATGCAACCTTATCGACAGAGTGATGTCTGCCTTTGCCAAGATTGTATCGCTGCGGCGCCCCTTCGCAGCCCCTCTGCACTCGAGCTAATGTCACTCAACGTGAGATACAGATGCGGATGTCTCCAGCTGGATAATACCCAAATAGGTTTTAAGTACGTGAAGAACATCACAGTGAAGGACGAAATACGAAAACAAAAACTGAAAGGGATCCCATGCAGCTAGCCTTGTGACATCGGCTTAAACGGAATTTAAGTTCAACTGCCAACTGGATTAGTTCAAGATCCCTCGCTTGCTTTGTGAATTACTGTAGCCTTGCGTTACTAACAATGGAAATTACTGCCCTCACATAGTTGGGGGGAAAAATAGAAAAAAAATTAAAACAAAAAAAATAAATTAAATAATGACGGGGCGCAATCGCTGGGCAGGATTTAAGGGCTTCTGACATAACAACGAGCCCCCTTAACGACGTTAATAGGATTCAAATCGGGAATAGTTGCATAACCGATGCACAAGGACGAAAAAACGGTTTAAGTACGTCCAACAGGGCGTATACGTAATTTCTACTCGTTTTTTTCCCTTCCTTCGAAAAATTCAAATCATGTGCATAATCCCCTTTCAAATGCGGATCCATGAATGAATTTGCGACGGTGAATGAGGGATGGCTTTGGTTGATGTGTCGCCAGGCAGGTGTAGTCAGTAGTGAGTTACCATGGCCGAAGGACGAAAAGTACTTGAAGGGGTTCATTGATGCGCTAAGTGATTTCAAGGAAATTGAAAATTGTCTGTTCACACTTTTCAAAGGAAGCTTATTTTTTTGTAATATTTTGAATACCCTTCTACGGATGGGTGGACGTATGGTTGAAAGGGTTGGTCGGGGTAGAAGTGTCTGGACATTACGGCGTGTGATTGAATGGACGAGGGTGTGAATTTAATAGACCAAGTGGAGTCAGTTACGTTCTCGGACGTTTACAATGAGTCAATGCAAGGGAATTGCTTTATTGACAACCGTCGGTGGTTGTTACTTTATGGCACGTTGCAACGAGAGTGTCCCCAGTGGTTGGCAGTCGAACAAAGAATTTTGTACCATATGCTGGTTTTTTGGTGGTGGCAACAGCCTCGGCAAAGAACTTGCGGATATCGCATACATTATCCGCGTAACTTGCGCACAGACCATAGTTTTGCAAGGTCGAGAATGAAGTTGGGGGTAGAACAGTGCCTCGCCGCTTTCAAGATTCACGTAAAGTGGGCAAAACGCGAAGCAGGAGCTGCGCCAAGCTCCCAAACGATATTTTCTTTGCCTTAACGACGCATGAGAACTTCGTGGGTTGTGACATTCTTTTTCTGAGTACTAACATCGTTGATTGGCCAGTCGTCAATGGAGTGGTCATGTCTATGCGCTCTACATGACAGGGCATTATGACTCCAAGGACGCTTGGCTTGACTCATGTCGCTGCACAATTAGTGCTTGATTCTATTGTCCAATGTTTGCCCTGAACACAAACAAAACTAAAGATTATTTCTTTTCAAAATTTCATCCGCTCTTGGGACTGTCCGTTCTTCAGTGCCGCACAGAAGGATTGAGGTGATCTGAGGCTCTACTGGTTTGCCTCTTGATCCCGAAGAAAACCAGCGATTGACAGAAGTTATTCTGCTTGTAATCTCAGACCTGGTCTTATTTGCACTCTTTACTGGGGACCCGAGGTAGGTAAAGTCCTTAACCACCACGAAAGGATATCTGTCTACAGTCACGTTGCCGCCAAGTCTTCCATAATGTGTGCCTTCTTTGAAGACGGCATATACTTCCGTTTACCCACATTCACCGCTAAACCAATTTTAACTGCCTCCGATTCAATTTCAGCAAACGTTTTATAGACTTCAAGAGTGTACGACTAATCATGTCATTAAATTGTACGAACTTTTTGAAGACCGTGTTGTGGCGAGTGAGTTCTACACTACTTCTACACAACTTTCTCAAAAAAGATGTTGAAAAAAATACATGATAGCGATCCATTTTGTGTAAATCCATATATGACATGGAAGACCTCGGTGAGCTCCTTACTGACCCTGATGCATCATATGCATCATGTACAGACGGACGTGTTTGGCAGGAACTCAAAACTTTATACCTTGTTGTAATATGCGGTCTTGAAATTGGCGAATATGTGGTGGCTGTAGGTCTGCATTTCCTGAGTTCTTGCCAGGAACTGCCGCAGTGTGAAAATATGTTCGACGGTCGACTCCCTCTGCTGGAAACCGCACTGATAAGGACAAATTAGATTACGTACAGGCGGTCGCAGCAAACGGCTGTGATAAGCTTTAAGGCCATTTCTTGGAGAGTGGGCGTCTGTATTTGTAGCTGTTGAAGGGGTCTTAATTTTTTGTGGGTGCTGCAAATAATGCTGAACTTCCTCTTCTAGAGCATGTCTTGCTATAAAAATTTCTTATAAAGGGTTTTCCAATTGAGGCTTGATAACTTTGAATTTATTTTGTGAACGCCCTGTTTAAATGCTAATTTATTCAGTGAACTCAACATTTTCATCAAAAAACACCATTGAATGAGTGTGACTCCGAAATTCGGAATCGGTGACCGTTAAGAGCTTTAAGTCCAATTTTCGGTTTGTTCTTGTAGTTTTTACTATATGACTAGAATCGCAGATGAGACCCAACTGTGTAGCCAGCGTTCTTACATTTGAACTTAAGGGACATTCCCTTGGTCTTAGCCTAAGCCCGGCGACTATCGAGAGCTCCTCCCAATCGAGATAAGTGCTCACAGTACGTACATGCACAAAGGCTCCGGCAAACTACTTGCTCTCGTCTCGGA
Organism: Eristalis arbustorum; assembly: GCA_916610145.1. Lineage (NCBI taxonomy): Eukaryota > Metazoa > Arthropoda > Insecta > Diptera > Syrphidae > Eristalis > Eristalis arbustorum. The sequence continues at coordinate 23,943,471 of OU744319.1, forward strand.
AGACTGAAACTTCTCCCACCCCCACGGAAGATGCACTTTAAAAGGTCTTTCCTAATTGATACAAAACTCAACTGAGGAATTATCCCCTCTGCCTCCCCCACAGTTCTGTAACTGTTTTCAAATTAAAAACTAACTACAATCAAGGAACAAGAGGAAGTATGCAAGAACAAAAGCATGCGCCCAACGCACCCCCACGAACACACAATGTGCATTCAAGTTGATACAAAAACTTAAACATGCAAGCTAACTGAAGGCGAAAGTAATTTATTCAAATTAAACAGAAAACGAAGAAAAAGTGGCAACAAAACCCCGGCCCGTCCTGCTTTCAACCGAACAAAGTGCACACATTTCACTTCAAGGACAACCGGAGCAAATATAATGAACACACTCACGCGGACTTTCTCTCAAACATGTGCTGTACATTTAATTAAAAAGTCTTATATTTCTTAACTCTGTACTGTGTACTGTCTACACTCCGTGTGTGTGTGTGTACTGCAATAAATTAATTTCATCGCCTGTATTGAACGACTTAATTGTTCGTGACATTTTCATGTTTTTGCCTTTTGTTTCGTGAGCTTCTACATGAATTTCGGAGTGCATGACGAAAATGTCAGTTTTATCAATCGCAATCGGTCCCCTCAAAGACCCCTCTGCGGGTTCAACAAAAAATGTACTCGGTTCAGGGACAAGAAACAGGACAGTCTTATACCACATCTTTCCTTCAGTTTAAAATATTGAGGAGGAATAACGCCATCTACGCGGGATTGAGGGAGAAGCAACTAATGTGATCGGTTCGTGTCTGAGGTGAACTCGGACAGAAAATTTCTTAAAATCTGCATGATCTTTCAAATTCTGCCTCTTATTTGATGAATTTCTCATTTTCTCTTCTTCTTCTTAAACAAATTAACTTATATAATAACAAATTAAATTTCATACATTTTTTTAATGCAAAATGCCACAATTTTCTGATCAAATTTTATTGAAAATCTTGCATTACTTCAATGTGTATGCAAAATTTTCGCCTTTCCCCTGTTTGCTTGTACTCATTTCAGGTCTTATCGCTTGGTGCTGATGTCCTGCCAGAATACAAAATGCAAAGTCCTAGTGTACATAAATGGACAATACTCCATTATTCACCATTTAAAGCGGTGTGGGATTGGGTAATACTTATATTAGTTATGTATACAGCAATTTTTACACCATATGTAGCAGCTTTTTTACTCGGCGAACCTGATTATCAGCGACGTACTAATAAGTATATTAATAACGATCCAATTGTGATAGTAGATTTAATTGGTAAGTTTTGACAGAACTTTTTCAAATGTATTCTTATTTTTCTTTTCGATTTTGTTTTTGTTTTTTTCTTCGTCTATGATGATGTATCAAGTATCTTCTGTTAAACTTATTGTTTTTGATTATCTATATTTTTTATGTCAAAATACTTTTTTTGTTTAAATATAAACGCACACACACACACACTATACACAACACCACACCTGGACAAGAACAAAAAAGAGTTTATAACACACACGACTGAATGCAACACACCTCTATGCCAGACACTATTTGCTATGGAATTTTGTTGTGCAATTGTCTGTAGCCGCTACAAGCTTGCTTTGCTCGCCTTTCCAAAGTGCTATCAGCGAATGCATTATGCCATAGCTCCATCAATCATTTGCGTCCTCAGCCAGTCATCATGTTAGTCTGCTTCATAGATTCATCGAAATGGCTTGCCGGGAGCTTGCTTCATTTGTGCTGAGAGTGTGCGGCATGCAAACGTTACTAATAGTGAATGTCGGAGGCTTTCTGCAGCATCGCTTAGGCTGATCACATGTCTTATTCCTGGGCGCCTCATTCTGTTTCCTTAAAATACCAATATTCTTTCCAATTCATGGGGCTACTGAGTACACCATTCGTTCATTCCAACGCAGCATGTTTAGGTTCAATCCCCGTCACGGATCGAAAGAACATTCGTCACTAATAGCGCCATCTGGGGTCACTGGGCATAAGTGTCCCGCTTCTCAAACTGCGCCTTTCAAAATTGACAGGTGGGTCCTCTACTTTGTGGCCCGTGTAGTTGCACGTAAACAAATCGTATCAAGGTTAATTTCCTGGCTCGAAAAAAAAATTTTCATGGCGATTTTCACTTTCACTGACTGCTCTACAAATACTACCTAGAAACAACTTCTCAAACTTGTTGGGGAATCGGCATAAAAATGTGGGTTTCTTCCTGTCGCACAGTTGTTCTCTAAGATAGCCCTCGCAATCAGTATATCCCCTCTTCACAACTCTTCCCCCTCTCACACACCTCACCCTACACGAGCCAACTTCAATTACCTCAGCTGTCAGAAGTTCTTCTAAACTCCTTACCCAAACTGGAAATTCTTTGGAACGCTTGACTGACGAAGAAAACCTGTCCACAGCCACGAGTGATATGAGTCCGCGTTGGACTCCACTGTCGAGTTTCCGTTTTCCCACAAAAAGTGAAACAATGTTCACCCTTGTCACACGACACTGTCCATTGCGTCTCTGTTCTTGACTTCTCAAGCGTACCCATTCCTTGGCTGACTGTGAAAAAGGTCATCTGACGTGGTTCGCAGGAAAACTTTGACTTGGACTTTCCCGAGATTCCTTTGCTTTTTCCTGGTAATGAACACATTTCCACTTGGATTCTTCTCCGGCGCCCAGAAGTTATCAACAAACGTTGCTCTTCAGCAGCAAAAGTTTACATTTTCCTTGAAGCGTGCCGTGGAACTCCGTGGTTGATGTCTTCATTCCTGCTCTGAAAATGCGTGTGAAGTTTGAATTTGCTGAGAGGAACTCACTTCTTCTGACCGTTTGTTTTCAAGTAAAAATGGTGTTAATCACTAATGGTTTCAGCTGAATTCACACCGACTCCTTTCAGAAGGTAGAACAAATTTCAAAATATTTCCTCCGTTTCTCCTGGTTTGGGAACTATGACATATCCTTGTTCTATGGCCAATCAGTTGCTTGTAAGTACGTTAAAAGCAAGTTTTATGCCCACAGCCACAGCTGGCTCACAGAACGACACATTCAAGTTCCTTAATGTAATACTGCTCTTCTTCTTCTTCGTCTTTGCCTGGCGGTACAGTCCAGGGTGGACATGTGCCTCAACCAGCAAGACTCTTCAGTCAGCATCATCTATTGGCAGATGTCTCCAGTTGTGCACACCAAGTTGGTTAAGATCCTTCTCTACTTTTGGGCGTCATCGTTCAAGGACGTCCTCTCTTGCGTTGCCCCAATGGCTAGGAATCAAACGAACCGCTCTGCATGACCTAGCCGACTGCCTGCTCTACATGGCGGAAGTGGTCTAAACATTTTTCAAAACGTTCAATGGTTCAATCACACTATCTTGGACGCCATAACTTTCTGGGCAAAACTATTGTCTCTTCAAAATAATGATCATTTCGTTTCGTGGGGTCCGTGGGGTCAACGTCTGTGCTAGGTATTTAGTTTCAACACACCTCTCTTAAGCCACTTAAAATGTACAGAGAATAGTGCTATCTGCCAAAACGAAAACAGTCTTCGTCTCCAACTTGAAGTCGGTGCACAGCTGAACCTGCAGCATCTTGCGAGAGAACTTTTGGAGCTACACTCAGGTGCAGGTTAATGATATGCTTGGGCACGTAGCGACATAGCTTCTGGTTGGTAGATAGGAAGGAATGCATGATGGCGTTGTTTGTAGGCGCGTCGATTCCTACCTCCTTGAACCTACAGTGTCTGAGTTACATTTCGTATACGTAACATTCCATTCGCGGCCCACCTTCTTCGACTCTGCCTAGAAGAACGCTTCACAAATTTGGTAGTTCGCAGTCTGTACTCGTGAGAGAATAATTGCACGTTCAACACGAGTGGTTGTTGCATGTGATAGATCCAGGCCCTCTATTGGATGTAGCACCACCTATAACATTATTATTTTGAGTGGCAGCGGTATCCTCTTGTTCATATGAATAGAGTAGAAGTGCATTCCCTTTGTTTACCCCTTGTGACAGATGTAGAACAAATTCCACTCGTACTTCTTATTTGTCGCTCCAACTTAAACAAAAGTCACTAAGAGGGATGTCAGTGCAGAATGCGTGGCTGCCAATAGAATTGTCAGCAGTACACTATACCGACTTAAAATATCGATTTGTCAGTGTCTCCAAAAATACAAAAACGACTACAGGCAACTAGCTACCTTAGAAATTGAGAGATTCCGAAGATAATTCGACAGACAGGCAGAGGCCCGCACAGTGATGAGATTAAAATCGATGTACGTGTGCAGAAAATTTGATACGGACTCACGGATCTACTGTCCTGGGCCTCGTCTACAAGAAGCATTTTTTTCCAGTCAGCATCCCTCAAGAGTTCTAGTTTCTTGAACATTTGATGTTGGATGGTCGTTAACAGAAAGCACAGACATCGGACAGCTAGGCAGCGATTAGTGCATTCGCTTTCAACTCGTCGTGTTGTCTGAATCCCCTCCGGTCTCCAACGAGATGGCCAAATATTATATGTATTTATGTGTCGAAGTAAAGTAGGTGGAGAGACATGTTGATAAAACGACGAACTCCCAAGTAAGGGCATTAGTTATATACTCTTTCTGGATGGAGATCTACTTACTTACTTATCAGGCAGACGACCCATGAGGGTCCGAGCCTGAGTAATTGCTGCCTTCCATCGGTGACGGTCCTGGGAGCGCTTCTTCCAGTCATCAAGGCCAAGCTGTCTTACATCCACGATGACTTGGTCTCTGTACCGGCGGTTCGGTCTTCACTTTCCTTCTCGAACAAGGAGGCTCGGATTTGAAGAATCTCTTTGCTAGAGCGTTGTTGTCCATTCGCTCGATGTGGCCGAGCCATTGTAGTCGACGGATTTTTGCCTTTCGGATTCTACATCCTTGTACAGCTCGTAGATTTCGCGGTTGTGTCTTCTCCTCCATTCACCATCCTCGCAGACGGGACCATATATCCGACGCAAAATTTTTCTTTCGAAGGTACCATGAATCAGCTCTGCAGTTTAGCTTAGAGTCCAGTTTTTGGCCCAATAAAGCAGGACTGGCAGAGTAAGAGTTTTGTAGAGTATGATCTTGGTCCTTCGAGTCAGTAGTTTCTAGCCCAGTTTGTTGTGACAAACAGAAGGACCATTGCTAAGAGCGATTCTACGTCTACTGAAGCTTAAAGTGATTATTCTTACAAACCGCTTGATGGTTTACTGCCAGTGGGTGCCTCATTAAGAAGCAATAATTTCTTGCCTTCGAACAAAAACACTCATTTGAATGAATGCGCTGAGACTTATTATTCGTGTCAAACCGCCAAGTGTTCATTTGGAACTTCTTCCTTCCCTGCAATGATCTCTGAAGTTCAAAACACTAGGAGGAATCACTATTGCAGCTGTCTTTCCTCCCGTAGAAGTCATCACTGTGACGCCATCTACTTGAACAGCCTGACCGGAACTAAGTGGCATCAGTGTCAGTCATCTCCACCGATTCAACAAAACTGTCTTGCTGAATGTGATCAATTTTATCGGCGTGGTAGCACAAAGAGGTCCACTTCAGCTTATGTGTGACTGCATAGCTACCCAACATGATTGGCTGTACGGTTAACAAGAAAGACTTTGCTTTTGAATCGCATTAGAAAATGTACTCAAAGTCATTGAGATTACATCCTGAAATAAACTCGGACTGTCGGCAATGCTCTTGGGCACAATCCCTTCGAAATTAATTCAAAATGGTCGTTCTTTTAATAACTCCAACGAGCCGTACTTAACCGAAATGTTTTTGAATACCGTCTGTGGAGAAGTCGGGAAACTGGCATCACCTTTGGTGGCACTTCAAGATAAGGTGTGCCCCTCGGCAGTAGATTGGAGACCATTTCTTCCTCTGTTCTCTGTTCACTTTGTGAAATATTTCGAAGCCCCTTAAAAGCAAGCGGTACGTCAATGCTTACCTTTTTAAATGATACCCTGCCCCACTTAACGTTGTCAAATTACCGAATGGGCTAAGTCTTCGTCGTCAGCAGTTACGCTGGGTTCATGGAATCACCAGTCCAGTCAGAGACGGTCAGAGCGAGCCATCCTTTCATTTCGACACACTCTCAATCAAAATCCGCTCCCCATTCAACGGAACCCACTCCCCAGTCCCATTTACTTCTCAACTCTTTCAAGACCCCTTCGAATTAGTTACCGCCGAACAAGAGAGAACTCCATTTTCATTATTCTCCTCACACGCCGTGCACAACACAAGAACTGAAAAGAACCCCGTCTAATGCCATTTGTGTGTTTCGCTATCTTTCATTTGAACATTCGAACACCACCACCACCACCACCGTCACTCACCCACTCACTCACTCACACAGACATGGTCAGTGGATACATGAGTTGATTAATTTTTTTTTGAATTGTGTTTTTGTTTCGTTTTGGATTTTTCTTCGTGAAAAAAATTCGTTGTTTTTTTTTGTGTATTGAAGAAATCATCTGCAGTAAATATATGAAAGCATCCATCAACATGGAGATAATCTGGCAAAATTTTTGAAGTAAAACGAAGAAAAATCCTTATCCGAACATCAGAACAAAGCACTCGAGAAGGACATTGACATATAAGTTTACAGTGAATAGCAAAAAAAAAAAAAACATTCCAAATTTCTTCTGTTTTTGTTTTCTTTGTCTTCTTCTTTCTTTCGCGATAATTTCGGAGATTTGTTGTTTCTGGATATCCGATATTAGAGTGGTATACGAAGGGTTTGCCTCGTCCTTTGTGAGGTTGTCTGGTGGGCTGGGTGAGGCGATGGGAGGAAGTTCGCCTTAAATTTTAAGAAGTTTATGTTTTTGTCAACGTCACCGAAGCCATTCCTTGTGAATTTCTGCACGGGTGAAGAATTATTTCCCTCAGTCGATAGAACTTCGTAATGATGAGGTAGCTGAGCAGTAACACACACAGCCTAGCGAGGAAAGTTCTACAGCAACAATATACACAGATAATCCCAAAATCATATTCGAATGCTTGCGGTCCAACTAGAGAACTCATCCCAAAAGTTGAGTGAGTTCCCACGAAGAAACTGCCCTTCGTCTGTTTTTGCTGCTTTGCTGTGGTTTAAAACTCAAAGTTCATAGCTCCGTGCGGGGGAATTCCCCAGGCGTCACATTTCTGTATTCCCTTTCAAATGGAAGTCATAAATGTAGCAAGGGGCATTAGAAATGTACAGATTTTCAAGAGCGTGGGTCTGATGAAAAAAGTGACTTCCTGAGGGCGATGACCCAACATTAAGGTTGCTATTGAGTATTGGTATTTACACTGACAAAAAATGAATAAACCAAGAACATCAGTTGGAGTGGACAATGGCAGTCAGGGTGATGAATCCCTTGATAGGGCTGATTAGGAATGGATTTGGATTAGGTTTGGACTTAAATGTAATGAGTTCAGTTGAGTCTAACTATGCTTTCATTGGATACCGAATATGCAGCATGTCCTCCGATATAGTCTCATAGCCAACCAACAAGCGTGTCCAGTACACGCAACAAGTTGGATGAGGCACTTCGCCAAAAATGAGAGTGCGGCACCTTTAACGCTGTTTCTCTGTAGCGTTGCTCCACAGGCTCTCTACATGGGCCAGGCTCCCACTTGAATCTATAGATCCATATTGCTGATCAGCCTGTATAAATTGTACGATCTTTGGAACTTCTTCTTTGATTGGCGCTACAGCCCGGGATGGACCTGTGCCTCAACCAACATGCCTCTCCTGCCAGCACGATCTTTCGCCAGCTGCCTCCAGTTGCGCACACCAAGTTGGTTGACGTCCTTCTCCACTTGTGTGCGCCATCTCGTGCGAGGACGTCCTCTGTTGCGCTGTCCCAATGGGTCGGTGTCGAAGATTCTTCGGGCCGGAGCTGTGGTGTCCATCCGCTTTACATGACCTAGCGCTTAACTAGGTGCATGCCATTGTACAGCCCATACAGTTCGTGTTTGAATCTTCTCCTCCAGACGCCATCAACGCAAGCAGGACCAAAGACCGTACGCAGAACTTTTCTCTCAAAACAACCAAGAGCTTCATTCGCTTTCAATAGCGTCCATGTCTCTGCGCCATAGAGCAGGACTGGGATGATCAGGGTTTTATACAAGGTCAATTTGGTGTTTCGAGAGATGGCTCTGTTACTCAATTGCCTCTTGAGCCCAAAGAAACAGCGATTGGCAAGAGTAATTCTGCGCTTGATCTCGGTACCATCTTTGGAACAAGTGGTTTATTTTGACATCCAAATTTTATGCACAGTCCACAAAACAAAAATCAGGGGAAACTTCAGTAGCAGGAGCATAATGTGTTTGCTGGCCCAAGGAGGGAAGCAGGCCTAGTCAGTCTAGGGAAGAATTGGCGAATGTTGCTTCCCTTATTCCAAAGCCGTCTCTAGAAATTGAAGACACAGACTACAGAAATTCATTACATCACCATATTCCACACGAACATTTTAAGATTTCTACGAATACGCTGCATAAGCACTTCACTTTCATACAATTTCCTAGGAAAAACGAACATTTTAAATTTGAGAACGATTAGAAATTATTAAAATGCGTAAAATTATTAGAAAAACCAAAAGCTACTCACTCCTGCATAGCAGCCCGAAATACTAAAAATGTAGGCAGGAACAGAAAGAAAAGTTAACGTAAACATTGAAAATTGCTCCTATGTATTTGTTTCAATGAATGGACCGCTCTCTCTCATGAATTGTTAATTTTTAGATGTAACGCAATGCAGTGACTTACTCTGGCTATTTCTTGTACATGAGGATATACGTAACACTCAAAGTCTCCTCTGGAGCTTGCTCAAGTTCGCTGAGTTTGGTTTGAATATCAGTTTTAACAAAACACCACACGTCACCTGTTCATTCACTTCGGTTACTTAAGTTGCCTTTTCATATGACAACTTCGAGATGGAGAGCTTGCTTACTCTGTGAATCGCAAAGAAAGTCATAAAATAGTCAGCGCTGGTGGCGTTGAAGGTCCGCGAATGGTATGAGCACAACAGTTGACAAGAAGGAGTTCCAACTTTATAAACGAACGAAGGAAACATAACGCTTGAGAAACATCTGCGGAGTAAACATGATACATACCAACAAATGAAGGTTACATACACATTAGTACCTAGCTCCAACAGCAAACACTAGTTTGCTTCTGCCCCGTAAACGTGTTTGAGAATTCTGACATATTAACCCTCGAAGGTTTGCTAGCGTCTAGAGGGGCGTAGAGCCGTAAATTACGAATCTTGTAGGAGTCAACGCACATAGCAAATATCCCCTATCGACCACAGTAAAAGTTAATTTTTAAGAGGCGGCCACCAACGAAAGTTCGTTTGAAAACTAGCGTAAACGCTTGACAAAGCGAAGCTAAATAGATTGCTTAACAATTTACTAATTGCACTCCTTAGGGAGTGGCACAATTGGCACATGTGCTCAGTTTTTCCAATAAGAATTCAATGTTGAGTTGTTTTCATATCGAAATGTTGGCTTTCAAGGGTTCATTATACGGAGGCTTGTTGGCACAAGCTAGTGACTTAGTAAATCCCAACCTCGTTTGCTTGTCAACATAGCCATTAAGTGAACAAAAATACATAGTTGGGAACCGAAGTGATACTTACTTACTTACTTACTTATCAGGCAGACGAACCATGAAGGGTCTGAGCCTGAGCAATTGCTGCCTTCCATCGGTGACGGTCCTGGGCACGCTGCTTCCAGTCATCAAGGCCAAGCTGTCTTGCATCCGCGATGACTTGGTCTTTGTACCGGAGGTTCGGTCTTCCTCTCCTTCTCGAACCAGGAGGCTCGGATTCAAAGACCCTCTTTGCTGGAGCGTTGTTGTCCATTCGCTCGATGTGGCCGAGCCAGTGTAGTCGACGGATTTTTGCCTTCCGGACTACATCCACATCCTTGTACAGCTCGTAGAGTTCGCGGTTGTGTCTTCTCCTCCATTCGCCTTCCTCGCAGACCTGACCATATATCCGACGTAGAATTTTTCTTTCGAAGGCACCAAGAATCAGCTCTGCAGCCTTACTTAATGTCCAGCTTTCGGCTCCAACCAAAGTGATACTCAACCAATAATGACATGAACACCACGCCAACAGACTCTCGACCAAAAAAGTTGTGATTTGAAGATCCCATCCTATCGGAGCTCTACTGTTTAGTTAGCTTAGGCTTGTTGGCAGGCGTAGTACGGCCACGTTTTACTTAGATTATATTGGATGCAAAGCTCTCCCGTTTTATTTGTATCATAGACCATGAAGTCGATTTTTTCGACATTCAGTTGAGAGAGTCTTTTGAAAAGATCTCGCAACCACTGGAACTTTCTGAAATTTGGCATTTATCCCCTTCAGCAGCGATCTTGAAACAGTTTACAGAATAAAGCAGTACGGAGTTTGAATTCACTCTTATCCCGCCAATGGGTGTGGAGTCTTAAAAACACATACTGATACACAGTGGAATTACCCGGCAACATCAAGGGGGCAATGCCATTTGGGCTATAGTCAGAACTAGACTTTAGGACACCATACTTCATTAGATCGGCACGTGTACAAAAATTCTCTTATACACCTTTGCAATCTGTTACTTTCTGAAGTTTCTGCTCTTTGTAGGCCGCCCATTGCACACTCCAGCCAAAAATCATCCGTTCTCGTCGTGACTTCCAAACTTAGCCCTGTCTGCATACTCTTCTTCCGACGCGCTAAGTAACCACTGTTGTAGGATGTATTAACATCAATTAAGTTAATCTGTTACTATGCAAATGACTGCAGACTGCCACACACCAAATCTTAACTCACGTTAGACTTCAGTCTTCCTTCTACAACATGCTTATGGCAAGGGCCCAATTCACTTCGATTAAGAATGTGACGACGTGGTATAACATTTGGCGAGGTGGTCAATCCATGAGTTCTTATTGCGATACTCTAGTTGTACACACATGGTAGCTCCTTTACAGATTCTTGTTCGATTTGAATATTTTATGGCAAGGGTCTGTTGGCCTTAGTATGGCGTTTTCAGCCAATAACATCGCTTGATTTCAAGCTTCATTGCAGTACACTTAGTTGGTAACATCCTGGGGTTTTGTTTCCTTGGCTAATAAATTTCCTTCTCTACTGCCTGAACTATAATAAATCTGCGATACCGGCACATAGCGTTGGTACCTTCTTCTGGCCAGAAAACCGTGGTTGCCACACATTCGAAAATGCCTCTAGATCATTCAAACATCACAGTGATGGCAGCATCTAGGATTACTCCGCAATGTCACCAATGCTTACCAACATAATCTATGGGACGCTGAGCAACCAAATCTCACAGCAGCACATGATAGAACCCAACAACATACACGGCTTAGTCAGAAATGAGGAACGAGGTTGGCCAACGCTCAGGCGATCAAATGGCTGGCTGCGCATGGAAGAGTATCACCCATTTGCGATACCACGCGGAAATTCTAACTCATATTCCCAGTACAAGTGCTTCGAAAAGACGGATTAGCTGCTGCTTCTATTTCGCTCATTAAGTTCGCTCAAATGCTTGAATAAGTAGGCTTCTTGATTTGAGTTCCCACGGCTAGCTAAAGCACTCCATGAGTTTCCTCTTCATCCATGTCGATTCTCCATTCATTGCTTTTAATATGGGCTTTTGCACACTGCCCTGTTCTGAATCCAATGCGAGACAAAAGTACTGGACTAATTTGTGTAAGAACACATCTTGTATGCGTCTCTCCAAATACCAGAAGTCGATTACAACCAATGTCCTTGTACTTTCTTGGCTTGATAAATAGAAGCACACATCAGGCATAAGCAAGCATCCACTCACATCGAATTTGCCTGCCATTAATTACCTGCAATTTCGCATCAACTTGACCGTGACTGCTCAAACACCACCTCCCGCTCGACTTCTCTCTTGATTATTCGCATTCGACAACGAATTGATTCACGCACAGATAACCCTCAATTGGCTATGATCGATTGAACTCACACAGCGGCAAGACAATCACCTTCTCGTTTCATGGAAATCAAGTTGAATCAGCAGTCAAGAGTCGCTCATCATGGCACCATGCGCCAAATCAGTTCATTTGCAAATACACGATGTCACGATTCATCTGGCCCTCCAGTGGCAAATATCACATCAAGTCCCCTCATCGATTCATCGATTGTCATTCATCGCTCATCGTATGCGTCAACATGAAGGGCTCTTCTCCCCCGACGGAGAAGTCAAACAGAATTTTAATCATCAAACGTCCCCCGCTAAGACGGCCCCTCGTAATGACATTATTCTGGCCAACTTGGCACGCTGTGCGCGAACAAAGAGTGCCCCGTTCGAAGCGGATAAGCATATCAAGTAGTCGCCCCCACACCCTCACACATAAACATCCCCCAGTGTGCTCAAACCCCCCCAGCCCAAAGCCCAAAGCCCCACTGTATGCTAGACTTAATTTAGTTTCTTCTTTGATTTATTAATACTTTTACTTTCGCTGAATCGCTGCAAACTCATAGAATGCCTTTCAGAAAAAAAGCAAAAAAAAAAAATAAATATATGCAAAAAATGAATATAGTTATGCTTAAATGTTATTATATATCTAATGCAATTTGTTACGCAAAAGCAATAATACTTAAATAGCAAATGCCAAACACACGATACTCTGCAACAACACCGCACAGTGAAAACAAAAACAAAACCAATCAAAATAAACAACAACTACTCCACCAACTTATATCTTACACACTTAAATAAAATACAAAATAAATCAAAACATTTTCCTTGGATACACACATAAACACACAGAAAATGCAAAAAAAAAAAAAAACAAACAAAACCAGAACAAAAAAGAAACAATTTAATTATTGTTATTATTAATTTGAGTGCAAAATTAACAAAAGCAAAATGGTTACAAGAAAGAGAAACAACAACAACTCTTTTTTTTTCTTTTCTTAATTTCCATTTACAGTGGATGTAACATTTGTGATAGATATATTAATAAATTTTCGCACAACATTCGTAAATGGCCAGGACGAAGTTGTATCACATCCTGGACGGATAGCGGTTCACTATTTAAGTGGATGGTTTCTAATCGATTTGGTAGCCGCGATACCCTTTGATTTATTATTAGTTGGTAGCGATACTGATGAGGTAAGTTTGAATATTTTTTACCACTATATATTGAATATAAATATATTTAAATGATACATATCAATATTCTTTTCACAATTAGGCAAATGAATAAATAAATATTGTTGTTTACATTTTATTGTTTTTTTTTTCATAGGATAGAGATAGATTTTAAAAATTATTTCATTTTCGTTAGCAAATTAATTTTATTTCAAGATTTTATGATTTTCGTTCGAACTTTCTGTTGCATCGCATTTTAAGGATTGTCTTTTAAGGTGGTTAAGTTGTAGCGCATCATCGTGACACAATTGTTAACGTTTAGAAAGCTGTGAAAGAGACTGTTTGATTTGTATTCTCTTCGTCTGAACGCGTTTCAACTCAAAAACTGTTTTTCACGGCCCTGTCACTGAAATCCGGTTGAGAAATTTCAAGCGATCACGCAGGCAGGACCAAAGTGGTACTTTGTTGATCGGAAGTAACACTCAAAGCTCATTAGACTAGGATGCTATAAGTCACTCTCAAAAATTGCAGAGGGTTCCTACTGCTGCCGGTATAGACAACCTCTCACTTCTGGATATTCCTTCGCTGATGGTAGATAAGAGCAACGGAAGTGAATGAAAAAAATATCCATGATCCTTTTTTAAGTAAAAAACATATTAAGACGTGCGATGTCAATTGCTTCCACTACACTAGTGGTTGTTGTTATGAAGCCAGGTCTTGGTTCATCTTGAATAGCGCCAAATAGCACATTGGCATTGGGTAGCTACGCACGGCCTTAAACTATGTTCTAGGATGGAAGGGTCAGGATATTCAATTTTGAGATCGAATTTGCAGTATCGTCATCAGTGGACTCAAGATTATTTCCACATTCCCTTACCTCATCACAGTAGCGTCTCTCAAAAGATCGCGGAAAATCAAGACGTAGCTTCATGGCTAGGGTGAAGGCTAAAAAAAAAACATTCTGGCATACCTCTGTGATGTGTCTCAAGTCTGAACTACCTCGCAAGAGAGTATGGTATGCGCGAAATCAATTGCCCAAGGATAAGGTTTGATGGCAAACCTACCCTTTCCGTGCGATGTGTGAACTGCATGTATGGCTCGTATGTTCATTCGAGAGCGAAGTAGAATGTGCCGATGTTGGATGTCTATAGTACATTTGGTAACGATGCCATAATGATAACGATATTAGTTGAGTTTCGTTTCGTTACACGGTACTTTATTGAGTACTCGTTAGTAAGTAACGAATACATACATTTTCCTACAGCAATAACTACAAAGCAAACAGAACAGCAAGACGGGACAGTGTAAATCTAGGTATTGGTGTACTCCCACGCAATACCTGCATTTTAACTAGTCCCTTTAAATCTTGAAGTGTTCTGTTTGTTGCTGCTTTGGCCTTTATAAATCGTTGTTTTGAGAAATCGCAACTCGAAGAACAAACACATGTCAATTCCAGAATGAACTGAACAAAACCAAACTTGTCCCAATTTTCAAACCACTTCTACTTAATGTGTGAGTAACATTTAACTCTACGTTACACCCTCAACCTTGCAATTTAAATAGTTAATTGGTTGAATTCTGTGGGCGCGTCAGGTTGCTTGCAAAAACGGGGGCCTCAGCACTTAATGAACCGCGCTATCTCAAACATAATGTTTTTACAATGGAAGCACACCTATAACATCATTCTAAATTATGTATTTCTCAACTATCACATGCGTCAATTGGGTGAAGCTACTGCCAGGATCCAGGCGAAATGTGCACTCCTCTTCTGCTCCATACTATTCTCACAAGAGTGAAAAGCATTTGTAGACACACATATTCGAAAAAAGTGGAACTGAGTTAAAGGGATGTTGATCCTAGAGTAAAGAATAAGATTGGCGCTCTCAATGTATCATCTATTCGTGGATATCAATACAGCCTTTAGGCAACATCCCCTTTTAGCGCCCTACAGTGCAGCATAGGTGTCCGATTTGTGAAACAACTTTAAGCTCTTCAGTTAGTCGAAGCCAGTTCCTAAATGAGTTCTAAAACGCGATATTCTTTCGGACATGCACATTGCAAAATTCGTTCCTTAAAGCACAGTCGTATGTGCCAACATAACTTGTTTATGTTCTTTTCATTCTTCCAACACTTGCAAGCTCATTTTGTCTTATTATCATGGTCAAGTGCAGGATCATGGTATGTGCGTCGACCCCAATCTCGACGTCGTAGGTTCGATTCCTGCTCTGTGCGACGGAACCTCACCTCTTTCGAGGCACTGACAATGCTCAAAGAGTATTTCCTGTCTAGAAAAAGCTTCTCAAACAAAGCCGTTCGGATTCGGCATTAAACTGTAGGTCCCTTCCACTCGTGAGAGAACAATAGCACGCACAACACGAGTGGTTGCTGAGAAGCCAGGCCCTGGCGCCCTACGGGCTGTAACGCCACCCATATTATTATTATTATAAAGTGCACGAACGAAAAACGTCTGCAAATTTTGCACCGAAATTCGGAGTCGCTGATCGCAACAACTCCAATTTTTGGTTGTATTTCTCACCCGTAAGGTAGTAACAAGTTAAGTGCTAAAATTTTAGTCCATACATTCGCTGTGTGATGTTGCCGTGTCAGTGAGACAACGGCTTAGTCGGAGTGTCGAAAATATCGTTGCCATTAAGGTGTTCGTAGCAAACAATCCAAATCAGTCAATGCCACGGCGTACTCAAGAATTTGGCTTTGATCAGACCACATAATGGTATATTTCGCGTAAAGATCTTGGCTTGCACCCATACAAGGTCAAGCTGATTAAGGAATTGAAGCCGATGGACCATTTGTAGCAACGTATGTTTATCTTAAAAAAGTTGTCATGTCCTTACTGGTAAGCCCCTTTAGTTTGTTCCTCTTAGTTCCTGTGTAGTAAGAGATTCTTTCTGATTTTCCGCTGATTTTCTAAATGTTACTCCTTGAAAATGACAGATGTCGACATTCATTCAATAGAAGAACAAGCGAGGATAACCGTCTGTTGTGTTTAATGAGTCCGATCTTATAGCTCTTCTAAAATGAAAACGTTAATTGGTTGGATTCTGTGGTATTTACTCATGGGTTACAGAGTGAATAGAGGAGTGAACAGATATCATTCAAATAAGTTTTTATGCAGGAATCCTAAATTTGCAACTGCATTGCAATTCTAACGAAATCAAAATGTTCGCTCTATTCACCCCCATGCGAGGATACATTCACGGATTGCGCCCTATTTTGAGAAAAATGCGATCGAAATTTGAATCAGAAACGGAAAACGTTTAGTGGTGTGTTATGTTTTAGAGGGCAATTAAATCTTCTTTAAGTGGTGCTAGCTATCGGGGCTACCTGGGATTTAAAGCAGAAAATCAAATCGATTCCTAAAAAATGGAAAACGAGTCGATAAATGTAGATAATTAGTAATGTACGTAATATATTCGACGTGACACTTATTTATCGATACTCACGACAACAGATTTATGGAATGACAACCTCCGAGTACCGAGTACAACATCCTTAGCCACTTTAAAAAATAATCTTTAAAATATCTCAAAAATTGATATCGGTTTCTTAAGCATTTTATGTTCATTTTCATTTCCTTTAGTTTAGCTATAAGTTAGCAAACATCAAAAAAATAAAACGAAAAAATACCATTTTTGCATTTTGTGGAAACAGAGAATTTTGTTTTTTGTTATGTGCATATATACCAGAAAAAATCATTTATTTGAATTATTCTTTTTATGTTCCGTTAACGAATTTAATTTATAGATGAACAAAATTATATATCAACTAATAAATGTCCTTTTATCTGCAGTTTTATTCATTATATACTTTTAACAAGAAGAGAAACCCTTTTTTCCGTGTTTCCACTATTTTTATGCATGTTTGTTGTGACTAATTTGATAAAATAAAATTAAACCAAAAATTACCTTCTTTCGAATAAACAATTGAGAAATCAAATGAAATTAGATCTAAGTGCGTTTTTGCTTTGAAAAATAAAATTGTTTAAACTTGATCATTTCTCAATGGAATTTAGTTAAAAGTTTTGAGATTTTCTGTTCCGTTTTTCTCCTTATTTCACAGATTGATTTCCATACGATTTTTCTTAAAGATTCTTTTGTTAATTATTAATTAGATAAGAGATTTGAAGTGGTGCCTGTATTGTTCGTTTGGTTTTTTTCTCATTTAATTTTCAATAAAAAACGATTTCTTTAAGACTAGTTTGTTGATGAATTTCTTAAATCTTATAGTGTGTTTAAGTAAAAGAGAGTGATAGTTAATTTCATTGAGTATCGGTGTATTAGATTGTGTTCCTAGAGATTTTTTGTTTTTCTTTTCTTATGAGTGTACTCGTCACAATCTTGTAGTTTTTCTTCTCGATTTCTAACTGAAAGAAGAGCAATGCTTATGACAAAAATCACAAAACTTACTGAAAGGCAGTGAGTATCGGCTGGTTTTCTTTGCAGATCGGTGTGTTCACTGCAAATTGGGCACAATCTGGTTAGGGACTCAAAAGCCAGAATACTCCGATATTCACTGCGACGAAAGCCACTTCAAATTTCCCCCGGGCAAATTAGCTTACTTCAAAAAAAACGTTCTCACAATAAGACATTCTCCTCCTCTGCGATCCTAGAGGTCCTAGAACCTATTCAATGCTCAACAAAAAACGAAAAATCTTCTGTAAAGCAAAAAAGACAATATATTCCAATTATCCAAAAAAGAAAATATATAGTCATTTTATCCGATATTGATAAGCACACACATTCACAATTCCCACTTTAACGTATGTATGATCAAGAATAATCTAAAATTTTTAAATTAAAAATATTTTACAGCTTGGCTTGGACAACGAAGAGGTATTATAAGCCAATTAAAACCAAAAAAAAAAAATACCAAACAAAACCAAAACTATATAGAATTTATTTATAACAAATGAAAAAAAAACAATTACTCCACAGACAAAAATCAAAACAAAAAAAAATCTATTTTTTTCTCTTAATGGACACACGCAAAAAAAAAAATTAAAACAGACAAAAATGTCTTCAATGTTTTGATTGAGATTTCGTTTCACAACAAAATTTAAACACTCCAACACACACTCACACAACTATGATCCCTATCTGAGAGTTAATTGATTGTTTGTGTTATTTGTTCTTAATTTAAGTGATTGCCAACAATTTCACTGTACTCACACAGAAAGCATATGAATACACGTTTACACCGTTTTTTTGTTCGTTTTCGTTTATTTAAAGTACGTTTCAATACCCGTGGGGCGCCGCTGATGAGACCCCCTGTAATTGTATATTTCCTTTATTCTATGGGTTCTGAGAATTATGATTTTGAGTTTAAGAAATGTCTACACCGTGCTTTCGAAAATATATATATATATATGAACATTCTTAGCATATTTTTTGTCCCACTGCAGTTGTTTAATACACTTTCTTTTAAAAAAATGAACAATCTCCTATCTTCTTCTGATTTATGTTTCAAGACTATATTTATTTGTACAAGAAATATGTGGAAAAATGAATATGTATTTATCATTGACCAACAAACCAAGCTTCATTACTGTCACAACATGAGTTTTGTTTGTTTATTTTGTGTTTCGTTTTATTTTTGCTAAATATTCCCAATTCAGTGCTTTTTTACTTCCTTTTCTTTGATTCGCCAGAGTGTCTATTTTTTGGTTTTTTTGAAGTACGCCTGAGAATATACGCTGGAAGTATTGTATTTTTGATTATTTTCTTACTTTTTTATTGAGAAATGAAAATCTTATGCAACATGTATGCGGCTTTAAACTTTCTTCAAAAACGTACAAGAACTCAGTCACTAATACCTCTCCGATTTCACTTTCACTGTGAATGCATATGAACTGTTTTGGGTAACATGTGCGCGGTCATTATCTGTCAAAAATGTGTCATTGTCTGTAAAGACTAGCGGAGGAATCAATTCTTATAAAGATACCCAACTTCTATCGCTCTTGCCTTCACAATTTAGACTGCATTTTGTGTAACATTTTCCAAAGAGTCCCGCATGGTTTCACTGTCGAAAAATGCATGATACGCTGTCAAAAGATTCATGAAGACCTGTCAACAAGTTCGAATAGCTGTCAAAAATTAGACAAGTTCGTCGATAAACACGAGGACAATCCAATTTGGTGTCGAATACCTCAATACTACTTGACTTATGTCTCGGAGGCCCGGAGCAGTTCATCGCTGTCCGAAACATTCATCAATTTACGACAACGTCAATTCCAAATGCTCCATCTGCCTTGGAGTCACTTCACAAAAATCGCTTGTGATTTGTTATTCACTTGTTGCCTTGCCTTTTCACTCAGTTGTTGCCCGGTCAATGACACCGACTACAACGCATCTTACAATTAAGAATAATCAAAGCGCACTTCCTTGAAATAAATCTGAAACACAAACACATTTGAATCTTAAGCTCCTTTGTTCAAATAAGACTTGATTAAATCAAACTCCGGTTGGAGGCATAATTATATTTATTCAAGTTTCCTTTTGCTTGACGGAATCATCAGTTATGCAAAACCACCCACTAATTGCAGATTTCCGCGAATTTAATTAATTAGTGGTCTGCTGTGGCTGTCGCGGTGAAGTGGGTTGGTGCGCCAACTCCTACGCGGGGGCTTCGGGATATAATCCCCGGCACGGGCAACTTTCGTAACTCACGGCACAATCCTCTTTCCAGTTAATGACAATGCTAGAGAGATATCTTCTCCAGAAACTTAGTCTCGGAGTCGATATGAGGCCCTTCCAGGAAAAGAGCTACATCACGGACTGCGGTGACACCCACATTTTTCTTGCGTTCGAAGTGAATAAATTCATTGAATAGAGTGTCGGCCATAGTTTCTCATATTTCGGGAAGTTATCACTTGTAAGCCCATCCATTATGGCTTACTCTATAGCGACTAGGGAAGCTTTGCCCTGGCTAAAAAGAACAATGAGAAATCATCTTGCCTGATAGCTAGGCTGCAATCAAATCCCTGAGCTCAGTCGTAACTAGTCTAAAACTTCCCATAATTGCTGCGTTTCTCTCAACAAGGTGGTCAAGTATTTTAATATAAAACATTTCAGGGTGCATTGTGACATTTCAGAGGATTTCCATGCAGACCAATTGCGTGGTACAAACTATACGTCCATGCTTGTCGCTGCTGTACAGCATCTACTCAAGCTAGACATACTTGCTCAAGCAAATCGAAGATGGTCAACTTTCATAGGAAGTCTCAAAACCAAGCAAATCCGGCTCATGTTGGACCCTAAACGATTGCTTGGTCTGATTAATATGAGCAGGTCTTATCTCAGAACTCTCATTAACGTCATAACAGGGACTGCGTCATTAAAACTCACCCACCATGAAATATGCCTCCCCGGCAACGACTCCTACAGAATCTACTGTGCACATTATATGCAACTGCAGTGCTCTCTAATCAAGCCATGTCACCATGATCATTTGGCTGAACTTAACATTGTAAGGGTCGGCCATTTTCTTCGCTTCACTAACTCCACAAACTGATTTCCGGCCTAGGCATTCATTGATCAGCGTCATAGCACAATGGGCCTATGTTTCTTTAGTGCGTCTGCTGTGCTCCCTTCCAGTCAACCTAATCTAAGCCCACAAATCCAACAAAGCAATTTTTCACTTCTGTGCCGAGACCTCTCCTGCATCGGTCGACTTGAGAAACAGAACTTGGGACTTCATACTTGTCCAATGCGCTCTAAAATGTGGTTTGTAACATGTGAACGAAAATCGTTCAGATCAAAGTGATTTGTACAAAAGTAAGTGATCAATGTCCTTGAACTCATTTTTGACGCGTTCGCTTCAGTTATTACCCATGGCTATCCACTGTTTGAACAGTTGAACACCATTCCTTCCCGTCTGGCTAAACCAAATATGTACACACCTACCCTCTTTTCCTCGATTGTGTTGGTTGGTGGATTGAGCTGTGTCTACCTTGAATTTCCCGCAACAAGGTTAGCCAAGCCTGATTTCATTGCAATAACCAGGACTCTCAACAAGAAATGTGTCGGTGGACTCTCTCCCAGATAAACCCATCGGTAAGAAGATTATCGTCAGACAGTTAAGCTTTTATTATTACTATTGTTGAGGGTATATTGCACAGCGACTTTAAGATCTATCGTGCCTTTGCTTTCTTAAGAGTTTCAATTCTATTCAGAGTCGTTTTTAGTGCTTCAGCGAGCTGTTCTTGTGTTTCAGTCGAGTCTTCATTCAACAATGTAATTGACATTTTCCACTAACCCTTCACGATCCTTGTTCTTCTTCTTCTTTGATTGGCGCTACAGTCCGGGGTGGACCTGGGCCTCAACTAACATGCCTCTCCATCTAGCACGATCTTTCGCCAGCTGCCTCCAGTTGCGCACACCAAGTTGGTTGAGGTCCTTTTCCACTTGTGTGCGCCATCTAGTGCGAGGACGTCCTCTGTTGCGCTGTCCCAATGGCTCTTTGTCGAAGATTCTTCGGGCCGGAGCTGTGGTGTCCATCCGCTCTACATGACCTAGCCATCTTAAGCGTTGGATCCGAATACGCTTAACTAGGTGCATGTCGCTGTACAGCCCTTATAGTTCGTGGTTGGACCTTCTCCTCCAAACGCCATCAACGCCAACAGGACCAAAGATCGTACGCAGAACGTTTCTCTCAACCAAGAGCTTCTTCATCCGCTTTCAATAACGTCCATGTCTCTGCGCCAAAGAGCAGGACTGGCATGATCAGAGTTTTATACAAGGTCACGATCCTTGTTGCCGATTCAACGTGGTAAACCATTGATGAGAGGGCCTTTGAGTTGTGTCATGTTCACTAAATCGACAGTCCACATGATTACCTGCAGTATTTAGGGAATAAATGCAACAAACGTGCTCGAAAGTGGTGCATACCTGGAAAGAAATTTGACATATTCAACATCATCTGTGACACACTGCATTTAATTGTTCGATATTTGTTGTCCAAATTGCAAATGTGTTCAAACACTTCACATTTAGTTTACCAAGAAATGCCCCCGAATCTGGTGTGAATGAATAACTTTATGTTTTCCTCATTTTCTCTTGAGTGTTCGATGACAATCGTGTCCCCGGCCTTGTATGGGTTCGCCTATATTTGGCACATCAGCACATGGTGGCGGCATATTCCTAGAGATTCTATTGACATTTCATTAAAAGTCATGAATTAACCCAATCATTGTGACCTGAATTCCGTTGTAGGGCATAGGGCTTCAACTGCGCCTACGCATCATCGCCCACGTGATTATTCCTCGAAACTTTCTCCGGCTTTAGTCACGTTTGCTTTGAGCGACCAGGTTCGCCCTGTTCACAATGCTTTCATTGTTAGTACGGCAGTGTACTCAATTCAATGTTGGTTCCTAGCACATTCACCAGATGTTCGTTGAAAATTCAATTGGGTAATGTATGGTTCCTATTATTAGAGAGCTTACCGCTTATTTTTCTTGTGTCGCTGGTGACCACTTGGCATGTGATGCAAGTAAGCCGGAACGCAGGTGAGGAACAGATTCAGTTTGTTCATGTTTGGCGGAGTGCTACAGTCCATGGCGAACCTGGACATCGAGCAAGAAAACTCCCCAATTTAATTCCAGCTGTCATTGCGCACAGAGTGTGCTCTAAAGTCGGTCGCCACCTTTAAATGCAGGTGTCCACCATTGCATTGTTCCACAGGCTTGAAGACTCTCCGGCCTGAAGGTAATTGGTTCAGGCACCTTATATTGTGTACTTCGTAATTTAATCTTCTCCCACAGTTGTTCTCATCGCAAAAAGGACCAGAATTGCCCGATGAACTCGAGAAAACAAAAGTCTCTGCTATAGAAATTATACATGCCTCTGTGTGGGATGTGCATGCCGTCTTAATAGTATAAGCAATACCGACACCGTCGACATACCTATCATAACCATTGAACAAGTTCAGGGTCTATCATCGCACAGATTAAGTGAAATTTGTGCCTGACAGCGCTGTAAGGTGCGTCGTAGCCGATTAACAGTCTGTGTGAGCGATTCCTCCAATACAGACTGGGACTGTACAACCAGCTGCACATGTTCGTCTCCTCTTGAGAGGCTAAGTCCCATTCTTCGTTTCTGTTCACAGCTTTCACGATCAATTCTCGTTGTTCGATGCAGCGTGGCATTGTATGCATTCAGATTCGGTGCATCTCCATACACTCGTCGTTTAGCTCAGTTTGTCATCGGTGGTGTTTGTAAGGTTCAACATATCATCACTAGCTGGTCGCAGTTTAGGCAAATTGCGTATGTTGGACGCTTGTGACAAAGGTTTCGTCGGTTTCCAGTTCGTTTTCATCGCTTATGAACCAGCTTTTCTAAGGGTTATTGGACGTATATTCCGTCACCATATCCGACTACCTGTCCATCGGTGATTACATTTGTGGAGGTCATAATCGTCGTAATCTAGGCTCTTCATTTCCGATCCAAGGTCCATTGTATCCCTTTATGCCCCTTGTAGCCGTACCAGACAAGGTAAACATAGCCTCGTCAGTGTACTCTAGTCGTCAGTAACTATCTCAATTTTCTGTCGGATTCACCTGCCCGCCTGACAAATCGTATAATAAGCACGTTCCTTATTGCAACTGGACAACCACTTAAACAACAACTTACTTATATTGGGTAGTTGTCAGCATGAAACACTGACAAAGTGTCCTCCCACTAAAGACACACATCACATCAACTCAATTGATCTTGTTTCTCGGCTTAACACCTAACATCTCCTCTCTCCCCAATCATGCTTCTGCACACAACCAGTGCACCCCCAGCCATCAGTCATTGTCTGTATATACTTGATCCGTCTTATTTCCAACAAACTCCAAACAATGCTCAAAGCGATGTACATACAACATAATTGTAAATAAAAACCACCCAAACCAGTACAGTACATGAAAGCATTTTATAATCCAATGCAGCTTATTGCGTTTGTCTTCGATTACATTCTGCCAATATTTGCATACGCCACGACTAAGTGTACTTCGCCCCCGCTTCCACACACTCAGCTGATACTGTGCAACCGGAAGCTTTAGCTTAATAAAAAAAAACCGCACAAACATCATCAAAATTGTTCATTTTTTCTCTACACTAATTAGTGACAGATACACTGAACTACTAGATGTGGATGCTTCGAACGAGTTCATCGCTTCCGTTTGTAAGTATCTATTAGCTTCATACAATATTATCCTGCGTGTGAATATTTACTAAATGAACTAAGAGCTTTTTTCAAGGATTAGACTAAAGCCCTTGGGTTGGTTTTGTCAGTTATCCAGTTGATTTTGTTGATGTGGTGATACACAAGGAATTTATTCGACTGCCTGTTTGTGTTTACACTCAGAATGTATGTGCACAGCACAATGCACAGTCAATCGTGGAGCTTCGTTGTCGAAGTGCGAAATTTTCAGGAGGAGATGAAACCACAATTCGATGTCAATGTAGGCGAAAATTGGGATCGGCTATATGTTTCGTATCAAGTTGTATGTATTGCCACCGGAAGTGGTCGAAATAGTTGCCGTATCATACGCTGTTTCCAACCTTGCGTCTAACTCGGATAATTGCTGAAGAAGCAACGTCAACCACAACATTTTTCATATTAGAATTAAGGGACAAGCACCTGACGTAGTTACTAGATTGAAAATGAGTTGCGCAGTGAATACTTACGTCTAGTTGATAAAGGAATTGTCAAAGTGCGAATAGGTGACCAAGCTCATACGGCGCAATGAATTCCATTAGTATCATTAGGACTTACAAGTAGTCATTTTTTGACATTGCGCAACGCAAGTATGAGTATCAGCTTGGGCACTCAAGCCATCAGTTTAGTTTCAAAGCAATCAAACGGAGTGTCAAGGGAATGCGGCCCGTATCGGTGGAAATGTTTATTGCAACAAGCATCCATCTTAGGCGGATGAACTGTATTGTTTTGTGCTTGTGATGACTTATTGAATAATCCCCTCTACAGGTCAGTTATCGTACGCACGCACTGTCACAGAACCTGAAACACTTCCTACGTGGTCTTAGTGCCACTTATTAAATTAATGTTTGCTCTCAAGGCTTGAATACAAACGTCACATCAGTCGTTAAGTGTTGCATTTCTAATTGCGGGAACTATAAAATTTTAGTAATTTAACTATAATAACTATAATAAACCGTACAGCAAGTACAAGTACAATTGCATAGCAATAGAATAAAGAATAACACGCATCGTTGCAGTTAATTTGGATGTTATGACAAATTACAATAAGTTAGGAGTATTGGATTCCAAAAAGATTTCCAAAAAGAAACACGGCCGTCGTCAATTGAAAAAGTCAGTCATATTAAAATAAGGTTTTCAGTAGCAATACAAATTCAAGCAAATATCTTAAGATAACGCATTCGCAGTCATTGTGCTTACTGTGTACACTAGAAAAATACTTTTCTTCCAAAATCAGTCCATCTTCTCAGCATCCTAGACGTAGGGCATTGTATAGGTCCAAAAATTCAAATTAATCAACACCGGTGACAAGCTTTACCTCAAATAACATCAGTGGGTATTTATAGTAAACTGCTTTCATATTAAAAACCGTACGACTAGAAAAAAGTCTTTTCACTTGCCACGAGTCCTCTAATTCCTTTGAATTTGCAAGTTATGAAATTCTGTTAGAAACAGCCAGACTTCCAAATACCATACACGGTGCAGGCAATAAATATCTCAAACGACTGGTTGTGATTCCTCGCTTAAATTCAGTTTCAATGCACTGAATTGTCAGACGGTTTGAACGTTTATTTAAGAAAAGCATGTACCATGTACAACATGTACTATTCGAAGTAGTCCCCATCTCAAGCTATGTCTTTTTTCCCATCTTTCCCAAAAGAAATGCGCCGGCTTGGCAGCCAGCAATGAACCTAGCTAATTTTTGATATTCTGCTCAGACTCACTCTCTCTGCAAGAATTAAGATGTGGACCTAAGTCAAGAAAAGGATGTATTTTGTGAGATCCATTCCTCCACACGGTTTTCTTATAAAATCTGTAGTAGTTTTTTTTCGTTTGTTCTTCAGGTCCTTTAGTTGTGGTTTTTGTGGAATAACTCTATAGACTAAAACTCAGTAATTTGTAGGTCCTTGTTCAATAAATTGTATGCAACAACGGCATAAATAACGATTATAATTCTGAATAAAATGGTGGTGGCCCGTGGCGTTGTGGGTATGTGCGTCGACCCCAACCTCGACGTCGTAGGTTCGATTCCAGCTCTGTGCGACAAAAACAATTTTCACGACCCCACCTCTTTCGAGTCACTGACTATGCTCAAAGAGTATTTCTTGTCTAGAAGAAGCTTCTCAAACAAAGCCGTTCGGATTCGGCATTAAACTGTAGGTCCCTTCCACTTGTGAGAGAACAATAGCACGCACGACACAAGTGGTTGCTGAGAAGCTAGGCCCTGGCCCCCTACGGGCTGTAGCGCCAACCATATTATTATTATTAATTCTGAATGATACAATTATCAAATATTCCTGACTTCAGCCATTCAAACTACCACGTAGTCCTGGAATCAGAATGTCCTTGTAAGAATATAACTTGGCAATAACTACGTATTCTCTTCTGCTATTCCTTTTTTGTAGCCCGATTACAGTCTGCGAATGTTAATCTTGTAGAAAATTTCACATCTACAAAGGGTCTTAAGGGTTTTTAAGAACAACTAATGGTGTCTATTCCGTTCCGAATATTGTATAAGTTTCTATTGAGTACACTCAGAATTCTCCTTCTTCTTTGTGTGGCGCTACAGTCCGGGGTGGACCTGGGCCTCAACCAACAAGCCTCTCCAACTAGTGCGATCTCTGGCTAGCTGTCTCCAGTTTCGCACTCCAAGTTAGCTGAGGTCCTTCTCCACTTGGGTGTGCCACCTTAAACGCCTGCGTCCTCTGTTGCGTTGCCCGACAGGTTCGGATTCGAAGATTCTTCGGGCCGGAGCTGTGGTGTCTATACGCTCTACATGACCTAGCCACGGTAGGCGTTGGATCTGTAGACGCCTAACTAGGCTCATGTCGCTGTACAGCCCGTACAGTTCGTGATTGAATGATTGAAAAGGAGAAGACACTCAGAATTACTTCCTCCATATTTCTTATAAAGAGAATAAGATTGCTCATGCTTCGAAATCGTCTAAAAATCTATTGTCAACCGAATTACTTACGAATGCAAATTAATTCAAATATAAATTGTCAACTTATAAAATCCGTCTTCAATTCGTTAACCAATTGGGGATACCCCAAGCAGCAATTGTAAAGAAAATAACTCCTCTTGTACTTATTCCGTAGACGTTATGTAAGCATAATAAAATCTGCCAAATATTTGCTTCTTATGGCCTTATTTCGATTTTAATTACATTCCAACAAAAATTGGCTAATCTTAAACCTTAGTTTCATTTATTTCCAAAAATGTTAAAAACTAAATTTTATTCGTATTTAATTAGTTATTTGTGTATATAAATATAAATATTTCATTTTCATAATCACAACATTTTTAACACATTTAAAATAAAATAAAAAACACACTCA
The DNA here is from genome assembly GCA_916610145.1 of Eristalis arbustorum. NCBI lineage: Eukaryota > Metazoa > Arthropoda > Insecta > Diptera > Syrphidae > Eristalis > Eristalis arbustorum. Next base: position 23,971,136 of record OU744319.1, read on the forward strand.
AACACACACACAGGACACCTCAACTCAAACAGGGCAACAAACACCAAGTCAAGACCAGACAAAAATTAAGAAAACATGTAAATTGTAAAAAGGCTCATTTAAACGTAGTTGGTTAAAGTATCTGTAAGCGAAGGCAAAACTAAGCAAGTCAAAAAACTACAAAAAAATATAAATTAAACCATAAACTGTTTATGTGTTTGTTTGCGTGGAAAATAATTTGTTTACTTTGCAAGTATTTAGAAAATCAAAAAAAGAAATATAAATAAAATATGAAAACATTGTACCATTCAAACATATCAAATTGTTATATACATATGGTTGTGTATATATATACAGAAAAAAAAATAGTAAATACTGTTCAAAAAACCAAATATCAACAATTGTCCAAGTCATCCTGTAGTTGTTTTTAATTTATTTCTCTTGAGTTTCGTTGTTTTTTCTTTTTCACATTTTGTTTTTCTTAGAAATCGAATCCCGTGGGTGGGAAATTATTTTGTAATCCATTCCGAAACACGTCCTCACTGTCTCGATGAGTTTGTGATTTTTCAACCGTAGATCAAACTAGTCATTAATCATTTAATTGTATTCCATTTATTATTCTCAATTGCTACATTAGATTGGTTGTTTTTTGGTTGTTTTATTTTACATTTATTGGTAGATTTAAGTGGCATTTGAAAGTATCGTAGTTTGGGGTGTATGTTCGTTGCCTCGTTACCAACATGACGTAGTCTTAAAGTAGTGCATTAATGTTCATCCGTATGACTGTGTAAATTAATCCCCTACACTTGTTTCTAGTGTACGGAAAGTAAGTTTGTCTTGGCTGCGTTCATAATTGATCAAAGCGGAGCTTCTGAGATTCAAATGAATTATGTATAACTCGAGTCTTTTGATAGCAATTAATGTTTAATTCCTTCCTGAGTACAGCAGTTGTGCAGAAAAGCAAAAATCTGAGTGAGGGGATTATTCCTGAGTTCCCTTTCCCTGGAGTTGTTTTCAGTTTAGTTTGAGATTAAGAATGCAGTGTGTTTTTAGTGTGAAACGCAATCCATTCTGGGAGCCACGAAATTCGCATAAAATATCAAATAAATACGATTTCAAAACAACCTGCATTTTTCATTAACGGCGTACACATTCCAGCGATTATTCGCTTCGATTTTGTGGACGACCTTTACTAATTGATCAAATCGAGCTCAATTCAAAGTCCTATTGTTGAACAGTTCAACGTTTTCAGTATTTAGTTGTGTTTGAACAAATAGGGATAAATAGCTACGGCCCAGTTGCGCTTCAAGTTAATTTGCCGAAAATACCTACCCACATACAATCCACGTGCATTTAAACAAGTTTTAATATTCCCTTCAACTGTCAAGACATTCGTGATTAACCGGCGAGGATTCCATCTGCAAGGGTTGATACTATCAATCCCGGAATGTCTACATGGTAACTCACTTCTAGTGTGATTACTTGACAGTCAACTTCACATGAAATTTTTGAATACAAGGCATGCGACACATTTGAGGTGGTTTATATTCAGCTTCTCTCCATTGAATAGCCCACCAAAAGATAGATTGAGTTAAATGAGTTCAAAGTTTTGTTTCCAACTTTTTGATACGGAGCTACCTTTCGGCAAATTTCCGGCAAACTTAAAATTGCCTTCTTAGAGTACATCAATTTAAATTAATTTCAGGTAATCCTGTCCTAATGGATCTTGAATTATGGATATGTACCAACATTAGGAGGCAATGAGTATCAAAATATTGATTTCTACCCATTCCTTAGGTGTCGCAGAATCTAAATAGATTTTAAACACAAAATGTTGCCACAACTCCCACTCAGGTCTCAGTAGTCAGCTGCACATTCATTTAAATGAATCCCCCCAACACGCAAAAAGAACTCACACACAGTACTCATGACTAGTGATCGCATTTGATTTAGACGGTAAGAATCGAGGAATAGATTTAATAGTGTGCGTTTTAAAACAAATAACGTTCAACAGTTCACGAATTTATTTACTGAGCAAAGTAAGCAATAGAACGACTTCCATTTTTGGATGAGTTCTTCTAAATGTCTCGACGACTGATTGAGTCAATTAATCTTCCGCTGATATCTAATTCGCTGGACAGCCCCCTCGTGCACTCATGATGCATTGTAAAGGTGCCGTTCAACTGAGTTCCATATGTTCCGTGTGGATTCGGCTTCAAGTCTAGTTTGATGAATTTTTTTTATATTGAGAATTGCGTTGGCTACTTTGTACTACTTCAACTAGACCTTCTAAATTTAGGCGCTTTTCTTTCTTCGTTGGCTGTCGCTACAGTCCGGGGTGGACCTGTGCCTCAGTCAACATGCCTCTCCATCTATTCCGGTTTCGTGCTAGTTGCGTGGTCTTCCTTTACAGCGTTGTCCCTCGGGGTTGGAGTCGAACACTTTCCTGACCAGAGCATTTGTTCCCATTCGCTCTAAGTGATCTAGCCATCTGAGATGAGAGATTCGAAAGGTCGATGTCGCTTTACAGACCATACAGTTCGCCGCTCAGTCTCCTCCTCCAAACACCACCAGTACATACGGGACAAAAGATAATTCGAAGGACTTTCCTTACGACGCGGCCAAGAATATCCTCCTCCGCTTTAATTAGTGTCTATGTGGGCCTGGGACTATCAAGGTCTTATGTAGGGATATTTTGGTTCTCCGAGGGCCTTATTCCTCAATTGCCTTTCAAGCCCAAGAACACAGCAATTATGAAGCATCTTCGTTTTAACTTCAGAGCCTTAGTAGACAAAGTCTTTCACTACTTCGACGTTATAGTTGTCTAAAGTGACGTTTTGTCCAAGACGTCGGTGATGTTGGACCTTTTTTGTAGACAGCATATACCTTGTCTTACTCTCATTAACAGGACAGGATAAGCGAGTAGTTGCAAGTTTTAGACTCATGTCGGCAAGTTCCTGGAAATGTACAAAATGAAGAATTTTCTCTCAGTTTTTAATATTTCATTGCTAAAACAAAAGCCTGAGCTGCGATGCACAGTCTTCGATGTATTCTGCATATCCTTAATCTGTTTAGGATGTAGTCAGTGAGAATATGAGCACTAGGCATTAGTTGGTTGCCAAGCGAAGCCGATACGCAAATTACTTAATGCAAACCCACTATTGACTCACGATGTGGTCCTACCTACAGTAGTAGATTATTTGGCTTAACTTCAACCTCAAGCTTCGATATGAACAAGATTACAGTGTGGTTTCAGAGAGTACCGATAATTGCTACAAACTGGGACCATAAATAGAAGTAATGGTTCGATTATCAATATTTCTTCGTGGTGCGTTGTCTATCCACGTTTGTTCTTAGGTCGAATGTACCGGTTGGTTCCTTTTGCAAAAAAAAAATCAACAAAATGTTTTTCATTGTATTATGGCTTTATTCGAAAGAGCAATTAACATGGCTCTGTAACAACGACCGGTGACCGCAACGTTATTCCAATTTTCGAAGAAAAATGGTGTTCATGAGTCGAGTCTCAAACTCTAGGCTGCAGCATCCCAATTCTCATATGTGCGCACTGTACCACGACGGAGACCCTAGTGTAGTGCACAAACATACCACTTTTACAAGCTTTTTGCAGAAACTTGCGTACAGCAGTTGCGGTGGGTGCTTAATTACGGCCAAAACTTCTCTTCAAAAAAAACATCACTTTCTAAATAAGTTTTCAATATCATCTCATCGTTGTTCAAGCGACTCAATTCGTTCCGCAGAGGTATCATGTTGCCTTTCTGTTAAGAATACAAACTGCGCCCTAACTGCCAAATTATCGTAAGCGACATTTTAATTAAAAATGAGTTAACACACAATCGAACTGCATGATTGTTTATTCGATTGCACGTCTTCATTATCGTTATCCTAAGCAACATTTACACGTTCTTTAGCTCAAACAAAAATCTAAAGAGCTTCTCCTGTAAAATGTTAAAGTATTCTTGGGAAATCGCAGACTGACCAGCGTATACAAGCTCACAGATTCTATGCGTTGTGTCGATGATCTTTACAAAATTTCCCTTCACATATTGACCTAGTCTCCCACGATTTTTTAATTAATCTCATCACTGTTGAGGATTATTTTAAATTACTGCAGTAATAGCAGTGCGCCCACATCGTTTCAAAATTCTGTTAATAATGATGTGTACTTGGAATCTTTCGCCTGATTGAGTTCGGTTTAACAGGGTCCCCCAGTTGATTGGTCGAATTTTTTTTTTGTTAACTCAATTACCCAAGGATTACTGTAGTCCCCTGCAGTTATTATTAACCCTCTGCTAAAATGGTGGATAATGTTGAATTGCTATTGCCACACAAAGCAGTTTCCAAGCTTGTATACATATTTAAAATTCCAAATATTCTTCCTATTTGTTCGTCCATGCACTCAAACTCACCATAAGCATCGACAGTTTTTTCATGTCAGCCCATGGCCTCCATTCAGCCCCTTTTTTGAGAACTGATTTCATCAATTATATGGAGTTCGCCATTTGATCACGGCGTTCGCGAATTGAGTGCCAGCATCATGGTCACGAATTCCTAGAATTTTATCAGCAAGCGATGAAAGTTCTTACAATACACGAATCCAGCCAGTATTTGTAATGCTGTAATGCTGTATAACGACGAAACTATCCATTTTATTCAAATATTAATGACTTTTGAATTGGTTTCGGCAACAATCTCATTAATACCAAAATTGCATTTCGTTGCTTAACGCAATCGACCTCATTAAACATCCGATTTTTTCCACAACTCTTCAGAATGATGTTCGCGCGAACGTTGATCACAATTATAGAACATATTCTTCGTTAGTTTGCATATCTCATTTCGATTTCCTTTGGTTTCCTGTTTATCCTGTTTTCGGAGAAGAAAGGGTCATTATTTTTAAGGGTGTCTCGCGATTAACCCGACCTCGGTGAAATTTGATGCATGAGTTAACAGTAATTGCTCTGATTTGAGAGCAATTGAGTGTATCTTTCAGAACTATGCAAATTTGTGGTTAAGTAGATTCATTAAAGCTTAATTGCTGTGTTTAAACACATAAAAATTAAGGGTAGTTCTTAGAAGGAAACTAGCGTAGTTTCGGAGTGAGAGTAACATTTTAATAAAATTTTTACGATTTATAAATATAGCGAATTAACCAACTTGGGAAATTTACTAAAAAGCTGCCTTGTAGTGGCCATCCTCATCCTCATCCTCATCCTCATCCTCATCCTCATCCTCATCCTCATCCTCATCCTCATCCTCATCCTCATCCTCATCCTCATCCTCATCCTCATCCTCATCCTCATCCTCATCCTCATCCTCATCCTCATCCTCATCCTCATCCTCATCCTCATCCTCATCCTCATCCTCATCCTCATCCTCATCCTCATCCTCATCCTCATCCTCATCCTCATCCTCATCCTCATCCTCATCCTCATCCTCATCCTCATCCTCATCCTCATCCTCATCCTCATCCTCATCCTCATCCTCATCCTCATCCTCATCCTCATCCTCATCCTCATCCTCATCCTCATCCTCATCCTCATCCTCATCCTCATCCTCATCCTCATCCTCATCCTCATCCTCATCCTCATCCTCATCCTCATCCTCATCCTCATCCTCATCCTCATCCTCATCCTAATCCTCATCCTCATCCTCATCCTCATCCTCATCCTCATCCTCATCCTCATCCTCATCCTCATCCTCATCCTCATCCTCATCCTCATCCTCATCCTCATCCTCATCCTCATCCTCATCCTCATCCTCATCCTCATCCTCATCCTCATCCTCATCCTCATCCTCATCCTCATCCTCATCCTCATCCTCATCCTCATCCTCATCCTCATCCTCATCCTCATCCTCATCCTCATCCTCATCCTCATCCTCATCCTCATCCTCATCCTCATCCTCATCCTCATCCTCATCCTCATCCTCATCCTCATCCTCATCCTCATCCTCATCCTCATCCTCATCCTCATCCTCATCCTCATCCTCATCCTCATCCTCATCCTCATCCTCATCCTCATCCTCATCCTCATCCTCATCCTCATCCTCATCCTCATCCTCATCCTCATCCTCATCCTCATCCTCATCCTCATCCTCATCCTCATCCTCATCCTCATCCTCATCCTCATCCTCATCCTCATCCTCATCCTCATCCTCATCCTCATCCTCATCCTCATCCTCATCCTCATCCTCATCCTCATCCTCATCCTCATCCTCATCCTCATCCTCATCCTCATCCTCATCCTCATCCTCATCCTCATCCTCATCCTCATCCTCATCCTCATCCTCATCCTCATCCTCATCCTCATCCTCATCCTCATCCTCATCCTCATCCTCATCCTCATCCTCATCCTCATCCTCATCCTCATCCTCATCCTCATCCTCATCCTCATCCTCATCCTCATCCTCATCCTCATCCTCATCCTCATCCTCATCCTCATCCTCATCCTCATCCTCATCCTCATCCTCATCCTCATCCTCATCCTCATCCTCATCCTCATCCTCATCCTCATCCTCATCCTCATCCTCATCCTCATCCTCATCCTCATCCTCATCCTCATCCTCATCCTCATCCTCATCCTCATCCTCATCCTCATCCTCATCCTCATCCTCATCCTCATCCTCATCCTCATCCTCATCCTCATCCTCATCCTCATCCTCATCCTCATCCTCATCCTCATCCTCATCCTCATCCTCATCCTCATCCTCATCCTCATCCTCATCCTCATCCTCATCCTCATCCTCATCCTCATCCTCATCCTCATCCTCATCCTCATCCTCATCCTCATCCTCATCCTCATCCTCATCCTCATCCTCATCCTCATCCTCATCCTCATCCTCATCCTCATCCTCATCCTCATCCTCATCCTCATCCTCATCCTCATCCTCATCCTCATCCTCATCCTCATCCTCATCCTCATCCTCATCCTCATCCTCATCCTCATCCTCATCCTCATCCTCATCCTCATCCTCATCCTCATCCTCATCCTCATCCTCATCCTCATCCTCATCCTCATCCTCATCCTCATCCTCATCCTCATCCTCATCCTCATCCTCATCCTCATCCTCATCCTCATCCTCATCCTCATCCTCATCCTCATCCTCATCCTCATCCTCATCCTCATCCTCATCCTCATCCTCATCCTCATCCTCATCCTCATCCTCATCCTCATCCTCATCCTCATCCTCATCCTCATCCTCATCCTCATCCTCATCCTCATCCTCATCCTCATCCTCATCCTCATCCTCATCCTCATCCTCATCCTCATCCTCATCCTCATCCTCATCCTCATCCTCATCCTCATCCTCATCCTCATCCTCATCCTCATCCTCATCCTCATCCTCATCCTCATCCTCATCCTCATCCTCATCCTCATCCTCATCCTCATCCTCATCCTCATCCTCATCCTCATCCTCATCCTCATCCTCATCCTCATCCTCATCCTCATCCTCATCCTCATCCTCATCCTCATCCTCATCCTCATCCTCATCCTCATCCTCATCCTCATCCTCATCCTCATCCTCATCCTCATCCTCATCCTCATCCTCATCCTCATCCTCATCCTCATCCTCATCCTCATCCTCATCCTCATCCTCATCCTCATCCTCATCCTCATCCTCATCCTCATCCTCATCCTCATCCTCATCCTCATCCTCATCCTCATCCTCATCCTCATCCTCATCCTCATCCTCATCCTCATCCTCATCCTCATCCTCATCCTCATCCTCATCCTCATCCTCATCCTTATCCTCATCCTCATCCTCATCCTCATCCTCCAAGTTTTCGCCCAGCAGCACTTCTCATTGACACATGAACACCATCAAAACCACAAGGATGTCGTGTCGCTTCACAGAATTCGGAGCTCATAAATTGTTCCTCGCATGTTGAGTAATTTCTAACATACCCAATCTCAGCATCACAAAAGTCGCCTACATTTTGCATGTGTTTAGTGCGAATACAAGAAAAAACGAAACCATTAAACGCTTTAGGCACACAGCTAGGCACGCTCTCTGTTCGTAGCTCAGTGTCTGTGCAAGAAGCATGCTCCTTCCTTTTCGTTTCTCTGTGTGTATGCTTTCGAGTTTGTTATCCTCGTCTTTTTGGTTTTCTTTTTCTCGTTTTTTTAGGCTTGTGACGTCCTGCTGAAAATAGTTTATGTATTTTTCTTTGTTTCCGTTCCTTTTTTGTTTTATTTTAAAAATACACGAATTAGGACAACACTTTGTTTTCTACTTTTTTAGTGGATTTTTTTAGTGTCTCTGTTTATTTTTTTCGTCTAGATGTTTTTTTTTCTCGTATTGAGCAGACAAATTCCAAAAAAAAAATTTAAAAAAAAAATATATGAACTGCACATTACAAAGCGAAATTATGTAGAGGATTTATGATAAACGAAAAACGAAATTCCTATTTATTGTTAGTTCCCCCCTCTTGTCACTGAGTAATGTCACGTATTTTTATGCCAATTTTTTTGTGTGTTTCTTGTTCTTCTTTGTTTTATTTTTGGTAACGTTGCGCCCCGCCGTTGCAAATAGACAACAACACTGATTGGACTCCTTAAAACCGCCCGATTGCTTCGCCTTGTGAGGGTTGCAAGAAAAATCGATCGATACTCGGAATATGGGGCAGCGGTCCTTGTGCTACTCATGGCAACGTTTGCCCTCATTGCCCATTGGTTGGCGTGCATCTGGTACGAACAATCATCAAGGTTTTTTCTTTCTTTTTTTGTTCATGTTTTTTTTTTAGTTTTGTAGTTTGTTGTTGGAAGTTGTACTTTCAAATTTTATATTTCATTTAAATTGTTTTTTTTTTTGTATTGTTTTGTGTAAAAAGAAGAAAAGAAAGAAAAGAAAAGAAAAAAACAACACAAATTGGAAACTCATTTACAGGTACGCAATCGGAAATGCAGAAAGGAGTATGCTGCCAAAGGACGTGGGCTGGCTGCATTCACTGGGCAACGACATTCAGGAGCCGTACTATGACAACAAAACCGGAGGCCCTTCGATAAAGGTGACACACATGCAACACAACACATGTTAATTCGATTTCATCTAAAGATGAACGTCAGCTAGGAAGAGACCGAGTTGACATTTGATTTTGTCGATTTTCATTATGATTGTACTTTTGAGTGACTAGATGACTAGATGACAGACATGTCACAGATGGAGACAGATTTGAAACTTAATCGATTATCGATTTGTCTCGTTGCAGTCACGCTACATAACTGCGCTATATTTCACGTTCACATCGCTGACATCGGTGGGGTTTGGAAATGTCGCACCGAACACAGATGCTGAGAAAATTTTTACGATATGTGTCATGTTAGTGGGATGTAAGTATTTTGTTTATCACTCGACACATGAAACAGTAAACTTTCAGAACAGAAAAAACAATGAATAAAATGCCAAGCAAAACAGCCCAAATGACAGTGGTAATTGAATGAATTTCTTTTCATTAAAATGATGACAAAAAAATATATATGAACAAAATGCACCTAGATCTTGTGATTCTTATTCTGTACCGCTTTTGTATACATAAGCCAGCTTATATTGTTCAAATAAAAACAAAATAAAGGTTGCTCTAATCATAACCTTCTGCACTTAGACTTAAGCTATTTAGTAGAACTTATAGATTATAGATGAATGCTAGACTATTTTTTCTTCTTCACGCGGTAGGGGCAAATGAATGAGTTTAGACTAACTTAGTAAGTGCTTGAGTTGAATGCAAAAGTTGGTTTCCCTTGAAAGACTGACCTTGCTAAACTAGATTTTATTGATAAATATTTTGCTTAACTTTCGAAACAGGAACGCGATAAAGGTGTAAGTCTTGGGATCTATATTAAACATGCCTCGGAAATCAATTATTTTTAAGTTTTGAACAGTATCCCTTAGCAAGTAAGTTTCATCAACATTATTCCACAGGAACTGTATAATATTTCAAAAGAAATCACTTCCAAGTGTGACATAAACGACCTCACATGTTTACCTTCAGACTCACGCACCATCATCTATGAACTCACCGAAGTGCAGGACATGATGGCGGCCAAGTGACATTTTTAAGGGAATATTTATTCTTTCAGTACCGTTTATACACATGCCGCCAAGTTATCAAATCGCACAACACCCCTTTTACGATGAACACGAGGGCACTTGGACAAGCCAATGACTTTTCGAATAAAACATTCTTTTCAGTGAATAAACGCTTTCTCGTTTAATCTAACCAAAATTTTCAAATTTCTCCTTCAAGCCCCTCCATATTATAGCCCCTTCAATTACCATTTCTTTAGGCCTGGACATAGGACATGGTCATCTGGAGAATATGCATGATGGAGAAGCCTTTTGTAGCCCGCTTTATTTACGTTTGCCATGATGACTAATCACAAGTGATTAGATGAAGAAGCATTCATGTGTTCCCCAAATGCACTCTTATCTACTTCAAATTTTTGCGTAATTTGTCCAAACGATTTGAATACTGTTCAATAATGATTTTTTCGACAAAGTCCGTTGTTCCCATTGGGGCATTGCACGTTTAACATTGATGTCATTGTTCCTTAGTGTGTTGAAGCGTCTCCGTATTTGGTCCATGGTACTGAAATCACCCACAGCATCTGTTCTGATAGCCAGCCAGCAAACAAATCTCTGTGCGTGGTCGCTGTTAGCTCTAAGACTTCTCTGAATGCCCACCTACTCCCCTCTTTCACACAGCAAGATGTCCAAGTATATATCCATCCAACATAAGGATCCAACCTATACGGATGCCAGGATACTGTGACCTTCAAGAGAATTGTGAACGAAGTGAACGAAATCGCTGGCTCTTTACTCTTTCCGATTGCAAATCTACCATCCATGTCCAATCGCTTCACAGCTTCAGAGTGAACAGAATCATAGATGCTTTATCGGTGGTTTTTTTTAATACCGTAGTGTCATTGACATCGATTACCTCTAACAATGTACAATGATCATTGGCGAATATTTCTCAGAGGTTCTTGAAACGCGTGTTTCTAGATTAGGCCTCTCTTATAACAATTCCAGAAATTACAGAGACGATGCCAAGGAAAAAACTACTGTTTCTCTACGCCTAGAAAACGTCAACTTAGACGCCTACTACTTAAACAACCTTACGAAACTAAGTAGCACTAGTATCAATCAACTTTGGGATTTTGTGGTAACACAAAGGACTTGCTGTAGCTTATGTGTGACTCCTGCTACCAGTAGGTAGCAGCCCTTCAACTTAACCTCACCTACGTCTTAACATCTACAATAACAGCGTGATATACGTACATCCTTGCTTGCGTTAGATTTCATCCTCTTTGCGAACACGGAGGATATGATTCGAATACCATCTTAGCCGAAACATTGTTGTTCATGTGCTCGATGTGACTGAGCCCCCTATCCTTCAGTTAGACACAATTTAGACACGTGGTTACTTTAGAATTTTCTTTTAATAATTTTAGTGTATTGTCTACAGCAGATAATGGCTCCAGCATTGAGATAAGCCAAATCGTTGCAGATGATTTTTTAAGAAAATCAGAGACCACTTGTGCTTTTCTATGTACAACGATGGATGCCACCATTTGCTTTGATTCCAGGTTGGCAGGCCAGTAAGAATACGCAACAAGGAACTTTTCTCTTGTGTTGAAATTATGTTCCTGGTCATGTTCAAGAATTCACGAATTGGTGCGATGTCTTGAGAGACTTATGCATGGTCAGACAGATAGCTTAATATAAGTACACTAAAGGTTGTATGTAATGACAATATTTCTTCATTCGGTTATTTTCTCTATATGCCACAGAAGTTGTAATGGGAATTATATCGAACTCCCATATGCAGGTTTTAAAATTATATAGCCAGATCAGCAGATCAAATGAATTTGTGCAATGTCGCAGCGCAAGCACTATGCAGAATTTTCAGCTATCTACTTATGTGCCCTAGAGAGCTAATCAGCTTCCTCCATGCAATTGCAACGTCAAGTCTCGTTTTAACGACAATAAACAGCTTTACGTTTTTGGAATATTCTTCACTTTACTGATTTGTCACTGACGTTCAAAGTTTAGTGAGTCGAGTTCGATTGCTTCCATAATATTAATAATGATGATCGTTTATGTCATTTCCTATACCCAGTGCTTGGTCGATGCGTCGTTCATCGAGCTTAAAAGTGCCATAACCTCATTCAAGAGCCATCGTTCCCATCAACATAAAAAAAACTTTATCTATCCATGCTTCACATTCTCCCGCCCATTCGAGGACCCGGAGGACCCATTTTCCATTGGATAATGATAAATGGAAAACTTGATGATGGTTTGGGGGTCTAACGAATTATAGTAAGGTTCCTTTTATGCTAGGGTTGTCCGGAGCCCCGGACGGAGAGCCTCAAGAGGATTGCATTTGATGCGTTTGCTTTATTGACTAACCTTGTACATAGTTTGTAGTTTTATGAAAATAAGTACCACATTACACTTTACAACCCGCAGCACTTCATTTAAGTTTGAAATTAGATTTAAGGAAATCCACTGCAGGCACACTAGGACAAAATGTATGTTTTTAGTGATTCATCGCCAAAAGGAATTGTAGTTGCAATATGTTCTGGTTTCAAAAATCGATTAAAGTAAGAAAGTATTATATTTTTTTGACAAAATTTTAGCAATAGTTTGATTGACGCCCAGGGGGAGTATGCCGGAGGTAGTAAGTTTTGAGTAAGTGACCGCCCACACGAGCAGCGTAAGTGACAAGAGTGAATGTGTGGAGGACAAGGCTTAAGTCTGGGCCACCGTCTCCACGAAACATACAATCGTCAAGAGATAAACCTTGTCAACACCATTTTTTCACCTTGAACGTAGGATATCCATCGCGTGACAGGGGGTATACCCAATCAATCGCGTCGTGTATTCAATTACCACTGGTTACGTTCTGCCACCTAACCACTCAACATAGAGACCCTACCACCCATCCCCAAACAAATACAAAAACAATTAAGACAAACCAAATAAATCTTCGATTCACATTTGTGATTTTTCTGTTTGCTTGCAGCCCTCATGTACGCCAGCATATTCGGTAATGTATCGGCGATCATCCAAAGGCTCTACTCTGGTACCGCCAGGTATCATACCCAAATGCTACGCGTACGAGAATTCATTCGATTTCATCAGGTAAGTTCGGATCAGCTCCGCTGATCGGTGATCATCATCAGTTTCTCTATCAGAACTCTCTTGACAATGCAAGTCGTCCTTCTGTGACACATCTTTGGTCACATATGACATCTGTCAAATGTCAAATGTCATAGATTTCGCGACGCTGTCGTCTGTCGTCTGTCAGTGTGTCTATGGCACTTCGTTCGTCGTTTTATGTTTCGTTTCTTTTCGTTTTCGTTTTCCTTCACCTGATTTCGTTTTTTCGACGCTTTTACCTCTTCTTTTGTTTGTTGTTTGGTAAAATTATATCATTTTTGAAAAACTCACGTAAAATTGTCTTAATGGTTAACTTTTCTTTTGTTTCTCAAATAGTTTTGATCGTAAATTGAATTTTCATTTGTTTCCTCGTGAGAAAAAAAAAGTAACAAAAACAAAACACAAACAATTAAAGTAATTGACGGTATTTTAACGTTGTTCTTAATTTGAAAAAAAGAAAAATAGAAAAACAAAAATCGCATCGAATATCTACATCTTTGGTTATCTTCTTTTGCTTTGTTTTCTTCTTCGTGTTTGGTTTTTAACACACACAGATACCAAATCCATTAAGACAACGTTTAGAAGAATATTTTCAACACGCCTGGACGTATACCAATGGAATCGATATGAATTCTGTATTGAAAGGATTTCCCGAATGCTTGCAAGCCGACATTTGTTTGCATTTGAATCGAAACTTGTTAACAAGTTGTCCAGCTTTCGAAGGAGCCAGTCCTGGTTGTTTGAGGTAAGAAATCTACACACAACGACAAGTTTGAAAAACAAAAACAAAAATGATAAACAAATAAATAAATAAACGAAATAAAAGAGAAAAAAAACAGATCTGGGCATAGTAGTGTAGCAGCACATTTAAATGACATCAGCATTGCGGTCATATGCTAACAGTCTGGCTCTGAGATTTGATCAACCGCGCTGCAGGTGTTGTAAAGCGAAAGCTTCTCAATCCTGAGCGCCCCGATCAAGTGCAGCGCCATCGAGTCCATTTGCTTGTGCTGATACCGGAAACTGCCCAAATCTGCCCAAAATGACATCACACACACTGAGCTCTACTCTCCCGTCTGTCACTGTGATCTCTTCCCCCCGTATGATGATGAATGGATGATGGTGATTTATATGCTCTGTGTAAAGGACACAAGTCTGTATCTGAAATGCTTGCACTTTCATCGCCGTGCTCCGCCTCTGTACAAAAAACCACAAAAACTAACCGCATAAATCAAAAAAATAGAACTAGTCATAATGGATGTGTAATAATATTTTGTATAGACATCAAAAGTTAGTTCGTTGTTTTTTTTTTCCTTAAACTATATCTGGGCTATAGCTAAGCTACAAAAAAAAAACTAACAAAATTCAAAGAAAAAAAAACCCGCTGAACATATGGCCGAAACCCGCTCTCTTGTCAATCTGGAATTCGTATCTCGATGCTCTCTGCGCTAAGCTTAATACTTGTTACAGCTTCTGAACTTTTTGAAATAATTTCCATACATATACTTATATATAAATAAACAAAAAAAAAAAAACTGTACATAAGGAATGACACGAAAAAAAATACACGTATCTATAAGAGCAAAATAATATGAAACATAATGTTGTTTTAATATTCTTTGTACCGTTGTCTTGTTGTATTTTGGTTTTCATCTGGTAGATTTGATGATAGGCTATCCATCTATTCTTAAGTAATGCTTTAATACTGCTGTGCTGGCCAATTTATGTCTGTGTCTATGGTACTATTACTGCAGTTTAAGAATGGGTCTATATGCCTAGTGTTAAAACAAATTTTTTTCTAATTTTCCGTTTGACTTTGAAACTAATGAGTGTTGCTAACCGTTTGTGTATCATTTGAACATTTTCTTTTTTGTATCACTGGTTGTGTTTTTTTTCATTTCTCTTTTGATTTCTAACAAACATTTGATTTTTGAAAAAGTATCGACACATTTCTGATTTGATTTTGTCACCCCACCCAAAAACAAAACAACCATCGATCGCCTCTAAGATCCGGACAGACAAAAATGATTTTCATTTCTTTTTCTTTTTCTTCTGTTGTTTCCTCACCTAGTACTTAATACATTTTATAAATATACATATTAAATACTAAATTAAACTGTAAATACGTTTCTATAATCTATAACTATTTTCTGATTCTTTTGCTTTCCTTTAGCTATAGGTTATGTTTGATGTGCATAAATGCAGCGCGAGGGAAAATGCTTGAAAAAAAAAATATATATATAAAATTTAAATCATTGACATACACACACATCGGTGGAGATTGAGGTTGATATTTTGTGTAAATATCGTAGAGCGATGAAAGAAAAGCCATTTCACGTCGTAACTTTGTATATCCACTCATCTGCTCATGTAGAAATCTTTCGCTCCTCTTCGTTAGAGTTTGTCTGTGTCTTCTCTTGATTACAGCGAAAATTGTACTGTCTGTCTGCTTCTCTTCCCCTTTCTCTACAACAGACATATCTAAGGACACCATGTTTTAGACCTACTGAATTTTTTTTCTCCCCCCAAATATTCCACCAAGTTTTTCTTGACTTGCGATTGACATCGATTCCGCTTGCCTTCGCCCATGTTGGTAATTTTTTCAGCATTGTGGTCAAGGATGGAAGCGCCACGTTTGGTAACTTATGAAGGTCGTAAAGCGAAGGTTATGAGGAAAGACAAATTGCGGAGTGTTCACATGTTGGTAGGTCTTCATAAAGAAGGCAATGCACTTGACCCTTTTATTGACTAGAGGATGACGTTGGCTTGTTTGAATTAATAAAATGACGAGGACGATTCTGCAAGCAAGTAAAATGGGTTAAGGGCATTTTATTTTATTCACCTCTAACAGACGTTGTTGAGACATTCGGTCTAAATAAACCTGAGCGGCATTATTCTCGCTAGAGATTTACTTTTATAATGAACGCCCATTTCTTTAAGCTCATCACCATCGGTTCTTGCATTTTTTCGTTCCGAGATTTGATGTAAAAATTCATCTCATTTTTGGATCGGAACGGAAGTTTAAATCATCACTTTTCTAACTTAGATTGGATAAATTTCTTTCTTGCTCAGATTTTTTCGTTATGAACGGAATACTCCACCATTTAAAGGTTTCTTGCAAGACTCGTTTCTGACGAGGCAACTTCAAGTACTTTTCAACACACATCGGTGATAACTGGGCCATAATTTGACGAAGAATCGTTTTCAGTGCGTCTTACGTTTGCATATTGTGCACTAAAAAACATCCTTTTGCATAGTCACACAAAAAACCGTCTAACTGCGATGTAACACACAATTTTGGTGGCCATCTCTCATCAACGGAAGCCGGTCTTTCTGAAATAAACCAATCAGGTCGTTTTTTACCAGATGTCGCACCTCCTGCTAAGAGCACTCGTCTTACAAATACATTTGGATATAGAAATGTCTATTTACTATGAGGGACCATGGTCAGTGACAATGACTCCTTGTGCGTACAACTTGGGATGTGAAGTTCTATTGACTTTCACTTGCCCCATTGCAACTACGTACTTAGTTCGGCGGCGGATCCGCAGAGCGAGTGCAACGTTGGGTTGTGCGATTTGGTCATCCAAACGTCGAAGTAAAAGCATCCTTTCGGCGAATATTCTTAGCACTCCATGGAAGGCATTGCTGCCCTTGCGCTCTTACTGCCGTGAAATACTTAGCCAAACATGTAAGGTCTATCGCGCCCTTAATGAGAGAGACCTTATTTTCTACTAAAACTATGCGGAGTCATTTAGTTTCCTATGTATGCTGATAATCTGGTTTCAGGTTCCTGGTATACTTACATATAACGACGACCCATGAAGGGTCCGAGCCTGAGCAATTGCTGTCTTCCATCTGTGACGGTCCTGGGACCGCTGTCTCTACTCATCAAGGCCAAGCTGTCTTGCATCCGCTATGACTTGGTATCTGTACCGGAGGTTCAGTCTTCCTCTCCTTCTCGAACCAGGAGGCTCAAATACGAAGACTCTTCGAAGACGCGTTGTTGTCCATTCGCTCGATGTGGTCGAGCCAGTGTAATCGACGGATTTTTGCCTTCGGGACTACATCCACATCCTTGTGCAGCTGGTAGAGTTCGCGGTTTTGTCTTACCCTCCATTCGCCTTCCTCGCAGACGGGACCATATATCCGACGTAGAATTTTTCTTTCGAAACCACCAAGAATCAGCTCCGCACTGTTACTTAGTGTCCGGCTTTCGGCTCCAAAAAGCAAGACTGGCAGAATAAGAGTTTTGTAGAGCATGACTTTGGCCCTTCGAGTCAGGAGTGTGAAGCCCAGTTGTTTTGACAAACCGAAGTAGCATCAGTTGCCAAGGATTCTACGTCGAATCTCCACTACGATGTCATTTGTGGAGCTTACTACGAGGTAGGACAAACTCCTTTACTATCTCGAAATTATTGCTATCGACTGTATCGTTTTAGTCTAGGTGGTGTGCGGCGGATCGTCTTATGCTCGACAGCATGTATTTAGTTTCGTCCTCGTTGATCTTTAGACAGGTCACGTTGTAATGTAATTCAGGTTTCTGCTAAAAGTATGAAAATGCAGTTCACAAGGCAACAGTGCTTAACTTCCCTTCAGATTTATAGATTTAGATCCACTTCAATACTTTCACAAACGGCGGCCCTGTTTCGGCAGGAATCGCATTTCGACGACGAATAAGCCTGAAGACATCTGTAGCAGTTCCAGTCTCTTCGAAATGTCGTCTCTAGTTTTTCCTATACCATTATTAGGAGACTCTAATCGGCTATAATCTAATCGTAAATATCGAACAAAGCACACGTTCTAAGGCTACATTATATCTGTGCTAAGTTTGCACAATTGCACAAACCGTCTGGGATAACAGTTCCAATTGATGTATTTAATGGAAGGAAGAATATGAAAGCCGAATCTCGAACTTGATGACGCAGCGCAATCACCTCCGCCCAAAAAAAAAAAAATACTCCACAGACACTACGCCACACATTCGCGCGGGCTTTATGACATCAGTTCATCAATGTTCTTCTTCCAGAAATTCACAGTCTCGAGCAAATATGCGGCATGTAGCACAATCTTATTTAAGCCAAGACTTTCGACGGTTGTGTAATTTCGCAAACAGATTAGAAATCATTCCACACCACTGTCCATTGATCCATCCTCATCTCCACCGATTTCATGGAAATATTGCTAATTAACCAGATGTGAGCATCTTCGATGAGCAAATATTACACAGTACACAACTGCACAATTTCGTAGCTATGTCTTTACAATTTACTAGCGTTGCTCTGCTCGGAGTCTTCTAAGTTTTGTCACAATAAGTCCCCATTGCCTCGTCAGCTAGCCCGTCGAACTACGAACACAATGATCGATCATTTATGGGTGTGTGCCTAAAGTCCACATAGACTACGAAAACGAGCGAGCGACGAGCGACTTGACCCTGATCAGTTAACAATACAAACGTATGGTCACTATTACAAAACTATAAAAAAAGCAACGGCCTCTGAATATTATTCCTCCGAAGTGTTGCGATTATACTCGAAGGCTCACTGCTAATTGCAGTAAAAAGCAGAGCTGGGCAGTAAGGAACGAGTGGTCTTCTTCTTTGATTGTCGCTCCAGTCCGGGGTGGACCTGGGCCTCAACCTACATGCCTCTCCTGCCAGCACGATCTTTCGCCACCTGCCGTCAGCTGTGCACACCAAGTTGGTTGAGGTTCTTTTCCAATTGTGTGCGCCATATCTTGCGAGGAAGGCCAATAGCTCGGTATCGAAGAATGGTCTAAATTGCCAACATTTTTTCGGTTCGATTGAACATCTGATCATTTCTCTGGCCGTCTCACAAATCCACGGCATAGTATGATTATTAAGACAGTTTTGTAAGCAAACAAGGGTGATCGGAATGTCTGTGGCCAGGGTGGCCTTGGGCTTCAGCCAATAGTATTACTCAACGAGCAAGATCTCTGGTTTGCCACTTTCAATCACGGACATTAAGTTGGATGGTGTCCTTAACTTGCGTGTGCATGCTCAGGCTCGGGCGTGATCTGTTCAGTAGCCTCTGTGGCTTGGAGTCAACTCTTAACAGTTTTGAGAAGAAAAATTGAATGATCGAAGAGGCTTGTAGCACAAAAACACACTAATGCGTTCTAAAGTGTTCAATTCAGATATGCATTAACCATGGACAGACAGAGAGATCCACTTATGCTTTCCTACCTTCTACTGACAATTACAGAGCGACTCTTAACCGTTAAGTACCACCACAGAATGCTGATAGTCAAAGGCACATGCCACAAGCGACTTAAGAGTGCCTTGTCTGCACTGCCAACCGTGTACATGCACCCTTATGTACGCCTCTACCTTCCACCTTTACTGACCTTTCATAAATACAATATAAAAATATCAACAAGTTCTGAGAAACCTTCCAACTTATTCGGAACGAATCCCCTCATGCGAGCGTATCCACTGCACCCTGCCCAAAGCAAGCGGGCATTAATCCATCCGTGTGCATTTCAATAACTCATTTATGGAGCTTAACTCGTTCGCATCAAAACAATGTACACCGCTGAGGGTGCACACAACGTGACTCAGCTGACCGGAAATCGTTGTGCCGCATTTATGCAAATGACGGGCGCTATTTACCAACAGCTCGCTTCCACTCGCGGCGAAAATCCAATTACCACCTCATCGGATCCACTATCGTTCCCCCCGAATTTTTTCTCCATTCAGGCCAGTCTGTGGACATGAATGGACTTCCTCTATTCCTTCGTCCCATCCACATTCCACCCCACCCAAGGACAACAAATGCAATTTCAAAAAAATAAAACAAAAATTTCAGAAAAGAAAAAAAATCTATATAAAATATGACAATGACAAAATTAAGAACAAAAGAGAAAAAAGAAACAAACAAACAAAATGTGTGTAATAATTTCAGAGCTTTGTCACTTAAGTTCAAAACAACACATGCACCTCCCGGCGACACACTAGTTCATAAGGGCGATGTCCTTACATCATTGTATTTTATAGCACGCGGATCCATAGAAATCCTTCGAGACGACGTAGTTATGGTTATTTTAGGTGAGTTGTCAATACATTTAATTTCATTTATTTCCGTCCATTTAATCATGCATCTCTGGCCTGCTGGTTGCGTACTTTCTTTCTCAACTCATTTTTGTGCGACTCTTTTAGGGAAGGATGATATTTTCGGTGAAAATCCCTGCATATACTCGACAATTGGAAAATCAAATAGTAACGTGCGAGCGCTTACGTATTGTGATTTACACAAAATCCATCGGGAGGATATGCTCGATGTCCTTGATCTCTATCCGGAATTTTATGACAGTTTTGTAAATAATTTAGTGATAACGTACAATATGAGAGATGTAAGTATAAAAATTCCAAGCACTACTAAATACTTAAACTTAAATTTAAATTTAAATATAAAAAAAAATTGATTTATTTTATTTGATTTCTGCTCAGAAAATGTTTAGTAATAATATGAAATGTTGTAATTACCGTAAACAAATAACACTATGCTACAGTAAACGATTGGTAACGAAATTGTTGTTTCTCTAGAAAGTTTTGACTTATTTTTCCGTTTTGTTTCTTTGATTTCGTTAGATTTTGATCTAGATTTGTAGATAGATTGTGAGTCGTCATGCTGGAAATAGTGAATGGTAAAGTGTTTGACTTGTTGGACTGTCCACGCCCACCCTTCTGCATCGTAGGCAAATCTCATGTGTTCATTTGACGAGGCAGCAATCCAATCTGATCTCATTTAAGTGCGGCTTGTTATGGCGGAAGGGACCTTCGTGTGAAATGTGTATTAAATTTTGTGGGGAAATAATGAGGCCATTACTACGTTGTTAAAGCTACATGCGGACAACAAGTCTCATTTTGAATTCAGGCCCCACACGCCAACGTTGACAGGGTTTCTGTTGTGATATGCAGGCAAAGCCATGCATGTGATGTGGAACCCAGGTTGCTGGAGGGTATTTTGAGGGATTATGTCATGTTCATAGAGGCGGGAAAAGACGCCACTTGGGACCGGCACTTTCAGCAATTTGCTCTGCTGCGTTCAGCTATGCCTGGAGAGACTGTTCGAATTAATTGGCATTGAATATGCGATATCATCGGTTGAGTACTTTCCGAATCTGTTTTACTGCCGATCCATCCAAGAATCGATTTCGCTTTCTCACTAGAAAGGCAACCGTATACATTTTGCAAATAATCGCACCTTGACTGTCTCAGATGCAGTGAGAGCATTCTCTTTACGAAAAACATGTATGCTATGAGGTTCCCCTTTTAAAAAGGAGACATACACTATTTAAGCTGATATAGATTTGTCGGAGACTGAACGATAAGCTCTGTGGGCTGTGCAATTACATCGGGCTGAATAGACGAATTCGAGACCCTCGTTTCACCTTGGTCATCTAATTCGCATGGACACCAAGGCAAAAGTTCAAAAACAAAGCGAAGGAAAACCTCTACTCCGGTGGTGTGACTAATTGAAAAGGCACCTCAGTCAGCCGAACATACGAAATTGAAGGCGTGTTGACTCAGCCCTCAGTCAACTCCAGACAGTAGCGCTAGCCCAGAGAACGCTTACAATGATTGGAGTTATCTGTCTTGTCTTGTCGTCTTGAACAACATCGTCCACAAAATGCAGTTTCTATATAAATTTCATTTCGGGTCATATTTTCGTGCTCCTTTTCAGTCTAAGGTGGGCATAAGCCTCAACAAAAAACATCTCACCAAGCTAGCTTAGACCTCCGATATCTCAGCCGCCTTGCCCAATAAGTTTGGGTCACAGGACTCTAAGTGCATTACGCAGTCGGATCTGTGGATCCTAGGAATGCCTCATGCCACAGCTCTTCCTCTCTATAAGTCTTTCATCCACAATCGGACTAGGGTAGTCAATGTCTTATACATACAAGTCGAACTTTCCGGAATATCAAAATTAGTTCGACTTAGAATGGTTTTATATAAAAAATTGAGAAGACTGTCAGAATATAAATACAACAAAAAATTCGAGTAAGAAAGAAATTCGAGTCCAGGTATTCATCCTTTGATGTTGGCTAGGATGTTGTTTCTATTATTTTCCTGGAAGCTGTAGTAGGTGTAGACGAAGTCCGTATCGAACTCGTAGATATAGCTGGCCATTGTGAAGCTTTGCCAAAGCCTACTAAGCATCGATTCACTCAACACTAGTTCTTTTTATAGTCGCCAATCTCTTAATGCTGGCAACAAATACATACATTGACGGCTAGTTCGACATGTAAATGTTATCGGCTGCTGGGGGATCGTCCTTCTGCAGATCTCTAATATTTTTTCGGGGGTTTATCGAAAATGATGTGTCATCGCCTTGTCTCAATTTCTTTCTGACCTACTGTTGCCGTGATCACAAGCTGACAAGTGTGACAGGACTGCAGAAACACGAAATGCAGTCATCGACACTAAAATTGATAAAGAGCCAATGAGTATTGACCGAAGACCATTTGGGTTCTTCTCCTCTTTTCCACTTAGGTCTTCCTGCTATTGGCATTAGACTACGCTAAATAAACGCCTACTGGCGCCCACATAAAATTACAGAGAAGATCTTATGCGTGGTGTCAGGGAGCTAGGTCTTGTCGATAAAAACGGCTAGATGTCGCAGTTAGTTGAGTGTCTGTCTTTGATTATAGGGGTCGCCGGTTCGAGTCCCAGTGATAACAAGGATTAATATGCTTATATTTGGTCCAGTAACCATTTGCCCTTGGGATCAAATTTACGGCACAGGTTATCGCAACGGACCAACAGCGGTCTAAATGTGGTGGCAATTTCGCTGGCAGCTCAATAACCTAACCTAACCTATTCCTCGATTATTGGTCCTGTTAAAGGTCCGTCCTTTCGATCGAAAGCAGAACTTAGATCACCCCTTATTTAACCTGCTATTTTTGATTCCAAAGTGCTGATACCACTAGACCGTCGCAATCAGCTTGTTTGAATCGGAGGGCAGATTAGCAGTATCGAGAGCAATAGCCTGACATTTTTTCGATAGGCTTCCGTCCGAAGTTTGTGTCTATTTGACTTTGTGTCTGTCTTCACGCTCTAGTCAAACTTATGCCAGTAATTTTTGGGTGGTTGTTGGATCATTTTACTAAATAATACGCGTGTTCCAATGTAATAATAAGAATGGAAGAAAATAAGTTACGCCTCTTAGCAAACCGCACATTAAGTTATAGACCTAATAGAAGAATACTAACTTATTTTAAGTGTTTCACTCTTCGGATATTGATGCACTTGAGGAATCACCATTCGTACTTTGGCCGGGCGAGGCTCTTCTGTGCTTTGATCGCTTAAAAAATATGCGTTCGAGCCATTTCCATCATCGCCAAATCTATTATGGCCATCCTTAGGAAGTTTGTTTCCATCGGTCACCTACTGGTCTTTGATTTTGTACATGTACATTTTCTTCACCTACCGTGTTCTCTTAAGGTCAAGTTAACTAAGAATCGGTGCTCATCATTTTCACATTTAATTCTTCTAAACTGCAAATTTTTCAAGATAAAAATGAGAAAGTGAACCTGAGACACAAGGAAAAGTGAGTGTTTGAACTTAACTAGGTAGGATTTCAATAGTTTTCAATGACTCTTATTTAACCTTGAGACCTACTTCTTTTGAAAGGAAACATCCACACCCAGACGACCTGAAATTCTTCATCATTTAGAATCTCGAACAAACATCAATCTCTCCTAGTTTTGATAGAATTCACGTTTACTTTCTGTGTAAATTTGTTACATTTTTGACTAGATAGCTTAGAAATGATGCATCTAGATTTGTTTGCTTTCCCCCCTTCCCCTCCCGCAAAAAAAAGTATATATTATTACTAAATGTTAACTATTGTAACTACCACTTATATATCAAATGTTACTGTTATTATTGTTGTTTCTTTTTTTCTTTTCTTTCGTTTTATGTATTTAAAAAAAATATATAAAATAAAATATAATATCTGGATGCTTGGAAAACTGTCTCTACCGCAAACAAAAAAAAAATGATAATGATCTCTTTCTCAAACAAACAATAATTCGGCTATAAACGAAAATCAAAAAAAATCGATACAAATTTATAAAAATATTTACAAAAAAATATATATAAACAAACCCACACCAATGCACCCGCCACACAGGAAGAGCAAGCTGGTGTAGAGGTTAAACATAGATACATGCGAGCCACGTCACATGATAGAGACAGAAGTACTAGTGATACTAGATCAATTAGGCTGTAAGTACTTTCTATTGTTGATTAATTATTATTCGATATATTTTTTTCTATCTCAGACTTTATCAGTGTTTCCATTTTTTGTTTCGTTTTCGATTTTTACCTAACCGAGTTAAGCAAGAGAATAAATTAAATTCGATTGAACTTTCTTCACTGTTTTGGGTTATTTTTTTCGTTAACATTTTTTTCATTAGTGGATGTGTATTTCAAGTATTTCTTCTTTTTTCTTGACATTTTTTTACCGTAAAATAAAGTGTTGAATAATTTTTACTGTATCTCTTCATACATATCTAGTTCTTGAAAAAAATACACATTTTTGAATATTTCTAAGAAAAAAAAAACTACATTACTGATTTAAATTTTGATTCGAAATGACGCACTGACTCGATGAAATATTTTCCAGTACTGGAATTCATAACAGACCGTGCAAGGCGAATATTTGTGATAATCCCAACGAGAGACTGTCGCCAGGCGTTCTCAGTGACACGGATAAAGACATCACAATCGGGAGTAATGGTAAACCACATTATCCACGTACAGGTAAACTAGATGATTCCGAAAACTTAGATCTCCTAATTTTGTATTTTTAGTGAACAACGTTATTTTTTGTTTTCATTTGAATCTCTCTTGAAAGTTTAAACAAAACAACAAAAAAAAAAAACATATATACAAATATTGTATGAACAAAAAACGAAATTATTTGTATTCATATTGTTTTTTTGTTCATATCTTTGCTCCTTGAATATTTTTGCAACTCGAAATTTTTTTAACATTCTTTGATACTCATATGTAAATCTTGTTTTGTATCTTCTTGCACCGTCCATTCAAATTAAAAATGAAAAAAATATTTCAAAACAAACATCAAACACATCTAAAAAAAAAAAAACCAAAACACCTTAAATCCCCACTCGAACAAATGACTTTGAACATCACACCGCTGAACATGTTAAACAAACAACACGAAACAAAACAAAAATGATAAATTACAAAATAAAAAAAAAATAAAAATTGATGTATGAAAATGGTAAATAACGAAAAAAAATACAAAAACAAATTTCCTAGGACTGTACATGAAACGAAAAAGTCAACAATATCATCAATACGATCAGAGAACACTAAAAAATGTCTTCAGCATTCCAAATGGTGCTTATATTGTTTTTTTGATTTTGTTTGTATTTTGTATCTAACTCTACTGTAAACTGTAGTAAATGTGTGTGCGTGTGACTATATCATATAATCTCTTCTTACCTTTTATGTTTCTTGTTTTTTTTTTGGTTTTGATTTTATTTAATACGGAATGGAATTTTTTGGATAACAGTTTTTTCGGTCGACGTTTGATGGTTTTTTTGACAAGTGTCAATATTCTTCAGCTTAAGAAATGCACCCTATTCTCCGAGGAGGAGAATTCAGTTTTCCATTAACAATATTTTGAGTTGGGACCAACATAGCTCCCTGATCACTGTAGCGTTTTTCAGGCAGAAACCACAGCGATTAAAGAAGCGCTGTCGTGGCTTAAAAACAATGTGATATCAAAAAGGGATATCACCATCTGTTCAGATAGTCAGGCCGTCATAAAATCCCTGGACAATGTCATGTTCTACTCTAAAACATCCCTTAATTGCAGGCTGTCTCTTAACGAGATGGCCGAGCATTTTAACAGTCACCTCATGTGGGTGCCGGGACATTGTGACATACCAGGAAACTGCAAAGCCGACGAACTCGCTAGGTGTGGTACAACCTCATCCCTATCGATAGTAGGGGTACCACCTTTCATGCCGATCGCTACAGCCTATCATCTTTTAAAGATTCATACAATTAAAACCACCAATGACAAATGGCTAGAAGGCACCATCTGCCTTAAAACAAAAGAAATCTGGCCGCTCTCTTTACCTAAAACGGTCACTCAGTCTACTTGGACTCAGCAAGCCCTCATTGAGGACCCTCATTGGAGTCATAACCGGGCACTGTGTAATTGGCGCTCATGCTCGCAGGATGGGTGCTCCATATAATGATTTTTGCAGAAGCTACATGGATGAAGAGCAAGAAGAGAATACTCATCACCTTCTCTGCTCCTGCAGTGCTCTTGCCAGTCGTAGGTTCCTGCACCTAGGAGCCTACTACTTCAGCATCCGTAATGAGCTAAAAAGCGCCAGCATTGGCCAACTAAATTGGTTCATCAGCAGCACCAACTGGTTCCAGCGTTAGGAGAAGTCAATCCGCGTGGTATCACAATGGGCCTACTCTGGCCTAAGTGTGACTGCTCTGCAACAGTCAGCCACTACTACCTAACCTAACTTAGGACCAACATTGGTAGTTGTCAGTCTGTACATACTAAACTGCTTTACTGATGTATTCTGAAGAACGACTAACTCCATCTCATAAAAAACCATCTCATGACGATGAATAGGCTGTTGTGGTGACTGAATGGATCTCCTTGAATCTGACTACGTCGTGTGGACTGCGTCACGAATTTGCCTAATTTTAATTCCCTGACCATTGGTCACTGATGAATACAGTCTTAAAATGAATCAGAGAAAAAAAGAAATGAATGCGATCAAATAGTTGAGTTGCTTAGATCTTCTATCCACACGATGTGTCCACTTCTATCGAACACTGGACACAGTCAATGGAGTTATGTGGGTGTATGCCTTCTATCCCGTCGCCTCATCCATAGAGCTTCTCTAGAAGTTACTGCTCCATGTCAAATAGACGTCTAGCATGTTCTAGAGAAAAGTATCATTTAACGACATCAACTGCTGTCTGGAGCATTTAGAAAGAAGAAACGCTGTTATTACCCTTTGGTCCGGAAAAAAAACATTACATTGTGTGTATGCTGGAAATTAATCGTCAGAATCATTCGAAAAAGTTCTGAAGCGCACTCTCATTTCTGTCAACCAGTTTCTTACATTGACTGAATCGACTGACTTGCACTCACACTCGCAGATCTTTCACTTAGACACAAACGTGCCTGCACATAGTTGCAAATGATTTAAGGACTAGAACCTGGGTTGTGATCACTCCAATAGTGGCTCTGACACTTGCCACATCTGATCTTTTTCTTCCGCTCCCTATGCCTTGAACAGATATCATCATCATTTGTAGACGGTACTTGGAGTGAACTAATATTAGCTTCTTTTTCAAAAAAAAATCTAGAGGAGAACCTGGAGATTAGCAGGTGCAGTATGTCGAGCAAATTTCTCTTCCAATTGGAGCGTGATAAGATTCAGTTGTAGTTTTCTGAGGATATCGCGTATTTTTGGAAGGAACATATGAGTGAGGGTACCCTACATTAAGGGTACCATAAAAAGTCAATAGGTCATCCTTTGGTTTGTTTGGATGACGGTACCGATGACAAAGTTGGTTCATCAAATCTATGTATTATAACTGAGCCTAGCATCAGGATTTGATTCCGTGTCCTTACTTGACAACACGAGACAATGCCTAGAAGGTCTCTTTTGCGTGGTTCATCTCAACAGAGACGAACAGCAGCTCGATCGTAATTTCTCGTAGAGAGAGACTGGCTCCAATGATTCACATATCACGAATTGTCATTACTTTCAATTGAAATACACTTGTACTTTGCTGTGGACATTTGTATGGAAAGACGAATATTAAGCTGTAAGCAAGCAAGCAACATTTTCGACTTTTTTTCAACAGCCAGCCAAAAAGTCAAAAAGAGTTCCAGAAGAATGTTTATCTCTGTCCCAGGAGAGCCTTACAAAAGCGAGGTAGTCAGAAGAACATGAAAATTTCGGAAATGATTCCAAAAGTGGCAACCGCAAGCAGTTTTTGCAATGAAGGGCGTGTCTTAGCTTACGCATCAAATCACATTATTACCTCCTACCTGCTTACCAGTTCACCTCAAAAACCATACGTCTCTTGGCAGCCTTTCCTGGTTCTCGGATCTAGTTAGATAAAATTCCCACTAAGTCTGTTTAGGTTATAAGATAATCTTATGTGCTCCACGCTGACTAGGGGACCCACACACCGTAGTCGCTAACTTGTTTTTCCTTCCAGTGGAGAAGGCGATGCCATGCGCGAGCAGACGACTACAACATGCTCTCTCCTAATCGTCTTCGGCAGTTGAAATTGTGGTGTATCCCGATGCTACGTCGAATTGACACACAAGGTCAAAGTCATCTGCGTAACCCAAAGTTGGAATGATTTGAAGAAGAAAGTCCACTTCTTGCTGCGGCTCGTCGCACTATTTTTTGTAATACGAGATTGACGATATCAGTCCATTCATAACAATATCGATTTGAAACTCGTTATCTTTTCCAAGATTTATGCGAAGGTCTGGAGGCCACACGTACGTAGGAACTAATTAGTGGGGTATTCATACAGTGCTCTGGACATGATATTATAGACCTTAAGCAATTGTATATTTCTATAATGTCCCCAAGATCAAGTATCACTTATTTTAGGAATAAGGATTTCAGCTGTTGCCCTGCCAGGTTTTACAGTTGATTCCGTCCATATCTACAGAACTCCTTCCAGGATTTCCATCTCTTTAGCTTTTCCCACGTTCTTCCCTCCTTAGTGTACAAGTCACGAGAAGTGGATTCCCCCAAGAAAATCAAGTGTGTGTAGGTCATCTTCTTCTCTCTGATAGCTTTTTCAACTCCGCAGTTTTCTCACTATAAGCTGCTATTCCAAGCCTCGTCACTCCACAACCATCCTGTGCAGAGGCAGCGACAGCTGTAGAAAACAAACGCGATTATTCCTCTGCATGCGATTGAACAGTAGAACAAACCCTTCCAAAATGTGCCGTGAAAAATGTGGCTGCATCTCACTGTTCTTTAGTTTCTCCTACAAAGCGTGCAACCACTCTCGCATGATTGGAGAAATCGCTTTCTATTATCAATTCGGCATACCATCTGCAAATGGGAAAAAAACAAATTAATGCCGCAAACGTGGTTTTACGTCACGTGGCACGAATGTACCCATCGTCACGACTGCCTTGAACGCGACTCTCCCGAAGTAGGCAACCGTTTGACAGCCCAGATGAAGTGGTAGAATCATGTCAAAGAACTGGCCTAGTCATGCTTGGGGAGTTAAAGTTGATGGCGCACGAAAGAGACGTTTATAGATATCGTGACCGGTTTAGTGGATCTATGTTTGATAATTCAGAAATCACAGAGCATTCCTCCAAACGCTGGCCACATGTCTAATAATACAATCGCTTATTGTACTCATTACTATGATTCCGCTGGCCTGCTGGCTGTTGTCTACTATTAATTGGTAGCACTGCTATCACACATAGTGTCCAAAATATGTCCTCCAGACAATCCCATCAGTTATCACGTAATTTCCCAGACACCATCAATTGAACAACATCTGGAAATTATCCCATTTCATAGCAGAAATTAAAGCGGACGATTTGTGGGAAATGACATGGCAATGAACTGCCACTGAAGGTAATGGCGTAAGAATAAATTTAGTGATAAGCTGCAAATTGACGTTTGGCACCAGCCGCCCTGCCACTAGAATCGTTTGTCCGTAGGTGGATCAAGAACACTGTTCTTTCTCGAAGGAAGTGTCAGTCTCATGGGATCACATGTCGCAAAGTTAGTCCTCCTTTCAAAGCATTTCTGCCGAAGTTGTTCAA
This sequence comes from Eristalis arbustorum, assembly GCA_916610145.1. Lineage (NCBI taxonomy): Eukaryota > Metazoa > Arthropoda > Insecta > Diptera > Syrphidae > Eristalis > Eristalis arbustorum. The sequence goes on from OU744319.1 coordinate 24,001,153, forward strand.
ATAAAGAGGTGGTGTAAATATCGGAGACATCTATAATTAGGAGTTTATTTCTTAAACGACTTCCGTGAACACCAACAACAACTGTTAGCAAGGCCATTTCCATCCCTCCACCTCAAGCTCTCAATGCGTTACATAAGTAGTAAGGCAGATGGACGTGACAGCACAATGAACTTGTCTTCTTGTTAGCGAGTCTCCCTTTCCAAGAAGACGACCCATGTTACAAATGCGAATTGCTTTCAGTCAAACAACCAGATCTGTCTGATAACTAGGAATGCCAGTGAATTTAAGAGACCAATTCACGATGACTTTCGCTCTCAGCTAGACCGAATTGCAGATGCCTCTGCAAACAACCGGAAAGTCACTTTTCACTCTGAAAGACCATCTAAACACAAACTGCCTCCTCGCGCTGACACACCCATCAGATCGTCAAACATTGACCGAAAATGAAAACTGTTAAATGCCGCCTAAAAGTAGACTATGATTTGCTTACCGAGATGTACTCACTCCGACTCGGACACAGTGTGTTGAGTGCTGAGTGATTTTGTGTTCACATTTCCTGCCGTAGATACTAAATGTTTGTCTTTGATGTGCGAACCTGTCAGACGCTCAACCTCAGTTTAGCTAACGATGTGTTTTCTTGCATTTTCGATTTAATGTCAACAGCAACCTCGCCAACCGAGAGTCAACAAAACGCGCACAGAACCCGCAGCAGTATTGTTGGTAACCTGGGGGGTGGTGTTGATAATGGCGGTGGAGGAGGGGGAGGAATCGGTGGTGGCGGTGGCGGTGGCGGAGGCGGTGGAGGAGGAGGAGGTGGAGTACCAAGTGGAAGTATACCAGGAGTTGGAAATGAATCATATGATCCTCTCTTAGGACACCGACGTCGTCATCAGTTACCCTCAGCAACGGCCGCCGGAATGAGTATCCCCTTGGGTGAGATCATACCCGATGAACTTCAAGAAACCGAAGCCATAACCCTGTGCGCCACATCAACAAACACATGCTGTTGCGGCCAGAAGGAGCCGCAGCCGCAATGTGGCCGTGTTAAGCATCATGCGCGCACCGACAGCACCGCCAGCGGAGGTGTAAGTGGTCACGGAGCCGAGCAATCATCGCATTCCACATGCCATCACTGTACGAAAACGACAGAAATAAGGTTTGTCCCGCAAAACACTCAACAATCATTGCTTAGTCTAACCGCTCTCATTTCAGCTCAATCAAAACACAAATAGATGAATTAACGCAACGTATCGATACATTAGAAACCAATTTACACAAAGACATTCGTACGATTCTCGATATACTGCATCAACAGCAGCAGATGCAGTTGACGCTGCATCAGCAGCAGCTGCAGCACCAGCTGGAGCAGCAACAGCAATTGCAACATCAACAACAACTCTTAGCTGGTAAACAACAACAAATCGCAACATCCTATCAGCCGTCCGAAAGTGATTTCTCATTTGATCTATGTGCAGCAATCACTACTGATAAACCTCAGCAGACAACAAGTCAACACCAACTACAGCAGCCGCAGCCATTGCAACATCAACTTCAGCAGCTTCAGCAGCAGCAACAGCAACCGCCTCCAACTCTGCAGCCATCATCATCGATCTCTTCATCACTTACACAACGAACCAATGTACAGAGATCTGTTTCGCAGCCGGAATGTGCGGCAGCGACCGGTACTGACAAAAGTTTGTTCAGGTAAGTTTCGTGATCAGAGAATTGAATGTTAATCCTTTGCTTGTTTGGGGAAATGGGATGAGATCCTTAAGTTCTGTCTGTCCTGTGCTTGACCTGCCTGGATTGGGAGAAGGACACGTCTCATCTGCTTGATAAATTTAATGATGTAGGATGTGGGTTCTACAACTCACTATCATTAAAAGCATTGGGCTGGGAAGTACGCTAAAGGAGGGCCTCCCAATCATAATCGTGCTTAAGGGCAATCATCATCACCCATGACACTACTCAAGCGACCATTAGAGTGTCTGAGCCTTATCTAATGCTGGCTTCAGTTGTCTGCACGATACTGCTTCAGTTCATCGAAACCAAGTCGATACGAAGATTTTGTTTAAGCGACGAAGGTTTTGTCTTCCTTAACTTGCTCGAATTCCAGGAGTGGAAGTCTGCAGCTGGAGCATTGTCCTTATTTTTGTTTATGCCCAAGGCAGTCCAGTCGACAGATTTTCTTCCAGGCTACCGAAGTAGCAACAATTGACCAAGTGCAATTCTATGTCATTGGATACGACATAGTGTTCCTTGTATAGTTGACAATTGCCGTGTCAACGCATCGTGGTAGGCAAACTCGGTTTCTACCTTGAAGTCGTGATTGTCGGTAGTGTTTTTATTCCTATGTGACCAATGTCGATATCATCTATGTAGAGCAACACTTCGACTAATTTTTCAAACACAGTGTCTTCGGGGTTCACTTTGTAGAGTTATGCTAGGAAGCTGGCACTCAAGTTTCGAACTCACCATTGCACTTTATACCAGTTTCTTCTTTAACTTAGTAAGTTAAAGTAGCTCTAGTTGGAGCCAAACAAAATGAATGCAACCACTGAAATGTCAAAAATCATTGCATCCCTCCTCGTGATTCTCACTGTGTCGTGTACGAAATTGTTCAATCCCTCTCCCAATAATCTTGTGCCGAGACTCATTTCAACCATTTAAAATGGATCCAAAATTCATGTCGGGCAACACACAATGGATCTGTTTCCTGAGGTAGACAATTTGACCAGTTATGTGTCACTAGGCCCATACGAACAGCAGAAATTGCAGATCGTTTCTCCTACACCTTGCAGCAATGCCACTCGTCTTGTCCTGATAAGATTGAGAAGATGAATTGAGAGGGGACCTAACACATTTTTTTATGTTTTCTGACTAATCACTGTGCTCCAAAATATGATCACACATCTTTCTGTTAGGAATGAACTCATTCATTTCCTACCGAGTGGACAGTTTCAAGTCTAATCCAAAGCAATATTTTCATCAGACTTTGTCAAAAACAAAAAAAGTAGTGCCGTCTACAATTTTCACGTAGTCTTGCATTTGACATCTCAGTTGTCTGCCCTTGAGATAAGATGAGTTCTATTTACTCTCTTACATACCTAATGAACGACGGGCAGCTTATAAAACATCTTTCACCGCGGATGGTTATTAATTTTCGACAGTATAGTTCCTGTACCTGCAGGTCCTTTGGGGATATGATGCCCCAAAGGAGCTGCAGCTACAGAAACCATGCATTTTTACCCGGAATGTCTCTCGGCTCTACCAATCGTTACAAAATATAGGCTATAGTCTTTTGGACATGCGCTTGAATTTACACTCCCGGGTAGTGGCCGATTGACAGAGTTTCATGAGGCACTTTGTAGAATATGTGTACCTTCTTCTACGAATTAAATTGGTAGATACTAGTCGTATATTACCACATATGATCTGATCTTTCCACATCTTTCTTCTGTCCCAACACTATTGCTCATTTTTATAACTGATCTCCTGTCTGACACTCTTTTCCAAGTTTGCGTTGCGCTGATGTCATTTCTCTAAGGTTTACATATTTGTTCTAAAACTCATGACCATGTCCCTCGTTCAATAGTCTTTGAAACGACAGCATACGTTAAGAATTTTTATGCTGACCATGACAGCATAGTCAGTCGAAGTAAAAGGATAAATGTGGAATTCAAGATATTCAAAAGTCAATGACTGCTACACATATTTTAACGAACTTTTAATAATCAGTCATTATTCATCAATGCTTCTTGAGTCATTGAAACCGAATAGTCGGTCATCATTCTTCTGAACTTACATCGACACAAGCTTAAGTGTGGTGCACACTTCTGGTCTTGTGTGGCCGATACCTCCCTGCACCTACTAGACGGAATCGATCCTGAAAATAAAGAGACAGCGAAGTTGATTGACTCCCTCCAACGTCTGTCATTCTTTCCCACCGTTTTTCGGCTCTTATTCAAAGTCACGGTGGTCAAGTGAAATATCCAATTCCTCGCTTCCATATCGCAGTGCTAGTCCCGCCTGGAATGTCCATCAGTTTGCCATCAAGCCACGAGAACGTATCCAGTTTCTGCGCTTTCTTGTCATGCCACACAAATATGGAATATTTAATGCTTTTAACTTACTACAATCCTTTAAGACCACTTTTCTTCATCTATGTCCTTCGACACATGCTTCTTCTGATTCCAAATACTTAAGGATATCCCTAATCTCGTTTTCTTGTGCCAAATAAAAACATAAAAAACTCTCTTCTTTTCGCAGGTGCTCAAAATATTCATCGTTTAATCAAACAATGGATGATCCTGAAAATTGGACAACTGTTTTCGCACCAATCGCTAAACTAGAATCTCTAGACGAAATAGATCAAGTATGATCCATGTGATTACCATAAAAATCAACCAGCAAACAGTAACAACCAACCAAAGAGTAATAAATTAATTCTACCATAAAGTTTAAAGCAACAACAACAACAATTAAACATTAACTTGTAAAACCATAAGCATACATTTTTTAAATAAATGTAACATTTTTACTCAACAAAAAAAAAAGAAATTATCAAAATATAGAAAAAAACAAAAAACAATTAAACTAAATTTAAAAGTAAAGTTAAATGGTTTTGCTTGCAACAAAAAGAAAAAGACAACCAAATTGAAGTAAAAAACAAAAGATTTTAGATTTTCTATTTAAATGCAAAATCAAACAAAAAAAAAAAGAATACAAACTTTTAAGGAATTAATACCGCTGCTACTTTAAATTAAAGATACAAAACAAAAACAAAAAAACAAGCAAATATTAAGAAAAGCGAAAAAGAACAAAAATTCCTATTTTATGGTTTGTTAGTTTATTGAAGTAAATTCTTAAGTATTTCTAAGTTTATACAGTAAGTTGTTTTCGTTGAATTTTATCAATCATTATCCGATTTGTTTCGTTTTTTTTCTTCATTCTTAATTAATCATACATTCCCACAAACACGAGCATTGTTTCATACTCTCCTTTATTTTCTCTCAAGCACTCTCAACACGCATTACATGTTGAACACATACTTTTGGTTTTCTGTTTAAAGTTTAAAAATGTATACAAACTTATGTAGAGATGCGATCGATAGGTACCATAAAACAATTTGTTTTTATTTTTTAGACAAACCAATAAATAATAAATAGTTTTATTCAATGAGACACACATAGTGAATGCTTTATTTTTAAGTGTAATATAGAGCCGTGAATTATTTTTAAACTTAAAATGTACGATAGAAACAACCAATAAATTACTCGACGAAGTATTTACTCGGAATAGGAAAACATAGAACTTGTTTACTCTGGAGGCGATATTTAATGTACTTCCGGTGCGCGGTATAACATAGAAAAACAATATAAAACATGCATTTGTCGTTATTTAAAATGACATGCGTTCGTGTTTGTTTTCGGTATTCACTCTCAGAAGGCGAAAGTTATTTCTTTTGTTAATCAATCGTTTTTTCGTTGTTTTGTTTTTTCGATTCGAGTCCACTCCACGAAGCGACATTAATATTTAAGGAAATAGCTTGTAATATATATGCGAGTATGCTCATGATGTTAACGTACATATGTATATGTTTCTCATTTTCTAATGCAATTGTGTTCGGTTTTGTTCAGTTTATATGTATATGAACCAGACAAACAAATGAATATATCGGCTGAATTAGTTTTAAGTCATTTCAATTTAAATAAAACGAGATTATGTTTTAAAACTTTTTTCAATTACTTGGCTTTTGTTTCTTCTTTTCACACATTTTCTGTTCTTTCTTTGTTTTTCTCTTCTCTTCAGATCACATATCAACACAAGCAATTATCTTTCTTTTGCACTTGTTGATTTTCTCGCAAAATTTGTGTTTTGTTTTCGAAAAAAATTGATTTCGGTTTTAAGTTAGGGTGCATAAGAGATTTTTAAATGTTAAGGACAATAATGTTAAACGTAAACAGCCTCAAGCCGCGAGTAAATATAAGTTTGTTGATAGTCGACTGGTAGATTGAATGACACGAGAAATTGTTAATTTTCCTTAAGATATCCGTAAACTTTAAGATAAGAGGGCGATTTTATTGTTTGCTATTCACGTCGGTGGATTTCTGTTGTTTTATTTGCCTGGCTTTGTGTGTTTGCTTTTTTTATTTTTAAGTTCAACGAAGGGGAGAGTTGTGCATTATCCCGTCCCAATGTTACGCTGATATACATATTGATGTCGAACAAACTGTAAGCACTGCTCGATATTATTTTTAATTTATTCCAATCAAATCTACATAGCAGCCTAATTCAAAACCACTTTTTTTTCCAAATTGAGTCTATTGATTAACGAGTATTTTAACATAAGCAGTTCAATTCTGAAATCAGTATTCAATCGTATCTCAGCAATAAACCAACCAACAGACACGGTTAAGTTTACCAAGACAGAGGTCATTAAAGCGTCTTAAAAAGTTTCAATTGTCCGAAGTTGTGCAGGGAAGAAAGCCAGCGCATAAAGCCACAAGCCCTAGCTTTGGATAGGCCTTAAGTAAGGTAAAATACATAAATTGACAGTAGAGGACGAGTGCAATCGTATTGGCCGGCACTACTACTCTTATAAATCGTGTCAATTTTAGAAATGTTCAGAAACAGAAAAATTCCGAGAGACTCATAGCAGACGCAAATAAAATTATAACAAAATTGGCTCATCGTTCAGAGTCGATGTCACATATTTTGAATTTTTGTACCGTCCCGGTCTGTCCGATTACGAGAGGTTAGCCTCTCTCACTCAATCAATAAATCTCAACGGTGTCTTATTCCTCTACTACTTACTATCAGTCCCTTTCCTTGCGTTCCCTTTCGATAGTAGAGGGGGACAGTAAGAATCGCCTTAGTGCAACCGTTGCTCATTTTGCAATTAGCCTTATCTCGGAGCAATACGTTTTCCCAATATTTTGGGCCCATCCTGTCGATCGTGTCTTTTTAAACCCCGTTTGTTCGTGGTGGCCCGTGGCGTAGTGGGTATGTGCGTCGACCCCAACCTCGACGTCGTAGGTTCGATTCCAGCTCTGAGCGACAAGAATCATTTTCACGACCCCACCTCTTTCGAGTCGCTGACAATGCTCAAAGGGTATTTCCTGTCTAAAAAAAGCTTCTCAAACTTGGCCGTTCGGAGTCGGCATAAAACTGTAGGTCCCTTCTACTCGTGAGAGAACAATAGCACGCACAACACGAGTGGTTGCTGAGAAGCTAGGCCCTGGTCCTCTATGGGCTGTAGCGCCACCCATACTATATATTGTTTCGTAACCACTGTAAAGTTTAGAGACAATGCCATGATTACGTTTGCGATTGTACAATTCAGAGATTTCAAAGATCTCCATCGGTCCTGAATCAATGTCGATAAACAGTCTAACACTTTTAGGTTTCATAATGAAATAAAAAATAACACGTACTGACATACTTTTAGAGCTCTCATTATTTTGGATCAAGCACTGCCACGCATAATTTTAAGTTCGCCAATAGAGCTCACGTTTTACAATTAATAGTGCCCTTTTATGTAGTTTTTTAAACAACTTTTTAAGGTCTTTGATCGCGCTGTGTCGAAGCATTGCCTCAGTCATATCAGTGGATCATCGGAGTGTTTCTTAGATAGATAGATTAGACGTCAAATGAATTGCACATTGGCCTCCAGGAAAAGAACAGACTTGAGCAATGGTTAACAGCAACTGATCGCGATCCCAAACGTATTCGATCTACATGAATTTGAAAGGGGCGTCAAAAAAAAACTCTTGTCGGTTAGACTGGAAATAAAAACGGAAAATGACCACCAAGCGACAACATCATCTCTAGAACCTAGTTGAACTAAGTTTCTTACTTCTTCTATTTTAAACTGATATGATATCAAGTGATTTTTGACTTCGGACCGAAATGCTATGAAGGCATTTAAAGACTTGATGATGCAAGGGAGGAAGGTGTTTGCGTGCTCTTCAAGCGCTTTATTCAGTTTTCAAATAAAGTCCAGTCACCAATTGCCTTTGGGATAAAATTATCGACACTATCACTGAAGTTGTTGATCAGTAGTACTAGTCTGAAAATGGGTATCACAATGGACCATTAATATTTGCTAAGTGTGCTAGAAACGTTGCTTGCAGCTTAGTGTGCTGCTACCTGACCTACGTTTTAGTTTTATTTAGAAATCTCATCAACTCCCATCCGTTCGAATGATTTTCTTGTTAAAAGAATTTAAGCTACTACAGTCCATATATTGGGTCAATGAAGATTCTGAGAGACGAAAAGCCTAGAAATCTGTGCAAAAGGTATGTCGAAGATATGCATCCTTTTTCGTGTGTACCACTTCACAAACAATTCGTGTTGCTTGTTCTTCCAATTGACAATGCTCTGTAAGTTCTCGAACTGCCGACAAAAACACGAAGTCTGTTTAAACAGCGCAAATCTTATAGCATTTTGGGTTCAATTCCACGCATGCCGTAATGTTTTTCAAACGTAATGTTCATGCGTCAATGCGCGCTCCGCTCAACATGGATATACAAGTGGCATGACCCCTGAACCCGTGACGTTGTGGGTATGTGCGTCAACCCCAACCTCAATTGTAGGGTCGATTCCTGCTCTATGCGACACAAATCATTTTCACGGCCCCACTTCCTTCGAGTCACTGACAATGCTCAAAGAGTACTTATGTCTAGAAAAAGCATCTCAAACTTGGCCGTTCGGAGTCGGCATAAAACCGTAGGTCCATTCCACTCGTGAGAGAACAATAGCACGCACAAGACTAGTGGTTGCTGAGAAGCTAGGCCCTGGCCTGTAGCGCCACCCATATTATATTATTATTATTATATGACTCCAGAACCGAGGACAGCGGCAAAGTCTGTTTTCCAGGTATCTGCAAAATATTATTCCCAACCAATCTCTTTATAGAGATGATCGGTAGCGGATCGAAACATTCACAATCAATTGCTGTCGTTAATAAATGATCAGAAATGGAAGGATAGAATGCCAGACCTCTGCATATTGACATTGATAACGATCAATTGAATTAATTCTGTCAGACCCCATACATAACAACCGATTGAAGTTCTTATCCAGGGAATTGTTCTTATGCATATTTTCTCTCAGCAAAAAGGAATTCAGTAAAACAACTTCGAAGCACACAAATGGTCAAAGCCAGTTCGTCGCTTAAATGGGAGAGCTTCTAAGAAAAGAAAAGGTCCTCTTAGACACCGTCCTGGTCATGAATCTAAAATCTAGACCATAAGCATGAGTTAAGGGAGTACTAATCACATAATTTCCTAAGCCGTAGTCTCAAAATTGCAGCTTCGTTGGTATAAATGGAATCATTTTCTTACCTTCCGTACAAATCAAGCACGATCGGTATGTGTTTTTTTCTTATAGTTTGCAGCTTACGTCCCTTTTCAGTTGTCCATGTGTAAATGTTCAGCGGATTAAATGCTAAGACTCGAACGTGTATCCAACATAAAGAGAGAATGTTTCCCGATGAAACATATCATAAATCAATTTCATTATCGTTCAACAATGTTTAAAATGAAATTTCTTATCCAAACAATAATTGAAAACAAAAAGCAAAATGAACCTGTTATACCTTGAAATAAACAAATAATAATTTAGGTAATAATAAGAGAATTAAATTTAAATATAATACAATAGCGTTATACAGTGCCTGCAAACGAAAGTAGTAATCAATTAAAAAAAAAATACAAGAAGAAAGCGAAAAAATTTGTAAAAAAAATCAATCTTCTTATTTGTTGTATGAATTTTTTCTCACCTCCTCACATTCAATTTGATCTTTGCCTCGGTTTCCTTCGATTCAATTCACCTTTGAGGATACTTTCAAGCAAACAAATTTATATATTTATCAATTATTATAACACTTCTTTTTGGTAACAAAAAAAAATAAAAGAAAAGAGCAAAGTTTAGGAAAATGCAACAAAAACAAAGAAAAAAGAAAAACAAGAAGACGTAACTGAAGGGAAAATGAAGCAAATATTTTTAAGAATAAGCATACTGAACTGCTTGCTTCTAAAGCTAATACATCAAAAAAAAAATTAATATTAAACGTATAAATATTTAAAAAAAAAACGCATTTCCTCATGTAAATATTGTTATTATATTGTATAAAAGCTAAATGAATGAAAAACAAAATGAAATAAAATACCTAATATATATACGTGGTCCTTTTTCCCTTATTTTTTAAATGAAAAATCTAATTGTAATATACTAAAGCTAATGAGACATTTTGAAAATCAATAAAGAAACAAGAAACATAAAAATACTCACACTCTTCACATCCAGCATCGTTTTCTTACTCAAACAAAACAGCCATTCTCAATAGCTAGCAATATATGCAAGAATTTATTAGAAAAACGAAAACAAAACAAAAAAGGAAGCTAACAAATAAATCAAAATACAAACAAAAATTGAATCAATTCTAGTAACACACAAAAACTCAAAGCGCGCATAAGGTGCGCTGAAGAATAAATATAAATACGTTTTTCTATTTCATTTGTAGTGTAAAAAATACTTATCGTTTGTGTTCTTGGTTATTTTTTCAAATATCATGTATTATATGCTTTCACGTTGCTGTCGAAGCGAACGCGATTTTCTCCCTCCTTAATAAATATCAATAAGAAGCGAAATTTTTAAACAAAATCAAGCACAAATTTAAATGTAACAAGAATGAATATACAAACGCAATGAAAGCATCTTTATTTGTTCGTATTCTCTTTTGGTTTCCGTTTCCAAAGCAACACAAGAACAGCAAAGCAAATTATACATTAATAAGCGCTTAGTGCAAAATGTGCCATTCCATTATACACTAAACGGCTGATAAACCAGAAGACGTTAAGAATAAAAACAAAATGAATATTATCTATATGAATAAAATTATAACTACTGTTATTTACAGCAAACAATAATAATACCAAAATGAAATAAACCGAAATATGAAGAACGGTTCAAAAAAGAAAATCAAACCAAAAACAAAAATACGAAAAGACAATTTGCAAAGATTTATTTAACTCAAATGTACTTAAAGAAACAAAAAATTTAAATAAACCGAAACGCCTAAGCTATAATTATTTACATATGAATATTATAATAAATGAAGAAACAGAAAATTATGTAGAAAAACAAAATGAATATCGCGCGAAAAAAAAAACAAAAAACAAAAAAAATAATGAGCTAACGTCATAAAAAGCAAACAGAAAATAAAATAATGCTATTAATAAAATTATCACTTTTATTTATTAAATATTATTATGATTATTATTATTATTATTAAAACAAAGAAGAAGAAAAATGACAAATTTTTAATAAAAATTATTAAATTGAAAAGAGAGATGTGGGAGTTATACTTTTAATCCTTTTTGAGACATGCAGGATCTATTGGGAAATTTTGACATTTTTGTGGTACATATTTCATTGAGTCAAGAAGAACATTTAGACACAAGAGAGGAAGGTCACAGATTTCAAACTAGCTCATTAGTTGGCAGAGTCAATAATATCAAATGCCCATTTAATGGTGAAATTACCGTCGTAGTGTGATTGAACCTAGAGCCACATATGGAGTTATTGTGGTAGTAAGTCTATAGACGACTGTAGCTTCGGCAAGAGATCGTGCTGCAATTACAGAGAAGGTGCACAATAGATACCCCGTCGTCTTCGTCTCTACAGCTTCTGCAGAAGTCATTGTGGGACGAACCCTATTTAAAAGCTCAACTTCAAATGACGCAGTGATTGGTGGTAATGCCGATAATAATCCTCATGCGCAGGCTGCTCAATCTGATCAGGTTATGTGATCGTCTTGGATTGAGAATAGACCTTAATTATGGTTGATAATTACTAAGAATAGACCTTAATTATGGTTGCTAATTACTAAGTAGTGTGCCTTCAGACAAGCTATGATCTTGACGAATCATTTCACACAAAAATAGATAAATTCAGTAGCGTTATGGAGGGATGAAAAAAGTCTACCAAAAGAAAAAGTTGGTCAGCTTGGCAGGATATCTGAAATGTCAGTCTCCAAATAAGATAGATTCCAACATATCGACCATTTAATTAAGAAATATGCAATAGTTTAGGGGAGTCTTTGAGTAAAATGTGACTACATACATAGACTTGATTGGCACTGTGTGATATATGTCCATTTGTTCTTCAGCCAAGAGCTTGCTTCCTAGAAGTGCAAAGCCGCCGAACTCGCGAGGTGTGTCACAACCGCCTCCCTATCAATAGCAGGGGTACAACCAGTCTCCTGAGACTGAGCAAGCACTCATTGATGACTCTCATAGGAGTCATAACTGGGCACTGTGCACTTGGCCCTCATATTCGCAAGATAGGTGCCCCATAAGCTGTATGAATGAAGAGGAGGAAGAAAATACAAATCACCTATTCTGCTCCTGTAGCGCTCTGGCTAGTCATAGGTTCCTACATCTAGGGGCCTACTACTTCAGCGGCCTCAATGAGCTAAACAGCACCAGCATAGGCCAGCTGAATCGCTTCACTAGACGCACCAACTGGTTCCGATGTTAGGAGAAGTCAATCCGCGTGGTATCACAATGGGCCTACTCAGGCCTGAGTGTGACTGCCCAGCAGTCAGCCACTATAACCTAACCTAACCTAACCTAACCTAGCTTCCTCGATCGCTACAGTTTTTGCCTAAGTGCCTGTTTAAATGAGCGCCGAACTGCGAACGCGAACTTTCAGAAACAACCCATTTAAGCAAATTTAAGCAAAAAGTAACAAAATAAAACAACAAGATCTCAACAAAAGTTAGTTTAAGTATCCAAATTAATGATTTAGACGTTCTCCTCTGCGAATCAATGGATTTTCTTTGCGAACTGTCAAGCTGTTTTCGCAATCCACAAACGGGCAAACGCAATCCACAATCACCACGATCAATAAATTCGCCGTGAAGTGTCGCAGTATAGTTCTCTGCCAATGAGAAAACTTCATATGAATGAGTTGTCAGAGTTTGCGAAGATTGCAGTTCGTAGCGACGTCATATGAATGGGACTTTAAAGAGCAAAGAAAAAATAATTAGAGCCTTAAACGAGAGGGCTATATACGACCAAGAATGATGTACACAAGATTATGACTTAATAGACAGATTTGACCTAGAGGCAGATGAGAGCGGTTGAATTGTTCTTCGTTTACATACTAACTGCGGGAATTCATTCATATCAGTCTAAAAACGACTGTCTTGTACTTTTTTTGCAAAGTTAGCAAAGTTTTATTGCAATTAGCCCTCATTTTCTTTTCAATTGTGTGACACTAATCTCGCTATACGTCACCAAAAACATGGCGGATTTTCATTAAACGTAATCTTGTATACATCACCCAGCAGAATTCAAATCAAGTAGATTACGTTTGAAATACCATGACAACCATCCACAAGCCGCATCAGTATTTTGTTTGACAGCAGTCAATTTATTCCACCCAATTAATGAAAATGGTTTATATTCTCGCATACACTACAATCCAAGGAATACCAGGTCCTCAATCTGTAACCACATCCATACGTCTATTTGGATTAGTTCTATCCAAAACTTGCGGCGCTAACGATCGTTTTTTTGACTGCCAGACACACAAATGACTTGTCCATCTAATTAAAATAAAATGATCTTATGCTTTGGATTTGTTGCGCCCAATCAGTCTGAAGGTTTAAGTTCGTGATTCACGATCTTGGCATCAAACGATCGTTACACGACTGTTTTCCTTGGTTCCAATTCTACTTACTTGCTTATCAGACAGACGGCCCATGAACAATTGCTACCTTCCATCGGTGATGGTTCTGGGCCCGCTGCTTCTACTCATCAAGGCCAAGTTGCCTTGCATTCGCGATGACTTGGACTCTCTACCGGAGGTTCGATCTTCCTCTCCTTCTCGAACCAGGAGGCTTGGATTCGAAGACCCTCTTTGCTGGAGCATTGGTGTCCATGCGCTCGATGCAGCCGGGCCAGTGTAGTCGACGGATTCTTGCCTTTCGGACTACATCCATATCCTTGTACAGCTGGTAGAGTTCGCGGTGTGTCTTTCCCTCTATTCGCCTTCCTCGCAGACGGGACCATATATCCGACGTAGAATTTTTCTTTCAACGGCACCAAGCATCAGCTCTGCAGTCTTGCTTAGTGTCCAGCTTTCGGATCAATAAAGCAGGACTGGCTGAATAAAAGTTTTGTAGAGCATGAACTTGGTCCTTCGAGTCAGGAGTTTTCAATTCTACACAACAAATAATAAATTTACAAGCAATCCGGTTTGAATTTGACAGTCAGTGGAAATGTACATCTTAAAGGGAACAAAATGTCATGATTGACCAGTATTTTAACAAGTGCTTAACCTTGCTTGACAAATATTATGGAGACTGTGTTCCATCAGTTTTAATGGTTCAGAATTGGTTTACTAAGCTTCAATGCTCGTGGTAAAGGGATAACTGAAACCCTTACATAAGTGTCCAGGGTCAAGACACACGACGGGCCGAAGGTATAGAGAAAGTGGGATAGGACGTATCTGTGCACGTTGGTCTGTGGTCAGTAGTCTGCAGTTTATGGGGCGAGCAATGTGATGTTCGTGTAGTGCGGCTGAAAAACGAGTCTCTAAATTTAATTGTGCGTCCGAAAGCAGGCTTAAGGGTAAACTGATCCCTGGCGAGACGGATATTGCCATTTATATAGTTAATGGAGCCAATTGCTCATTTGAGCATTGTTTGTTAAAACAGCGATAAAACAGAAGCAATGAAGATGCGGTATGTCGATGTTCAAGCGAGTCTAATACCGCCGCGATAAGTGTCTCCTATAAATTTAATCGCTCGCAAGCGCACAAGTTTCGTCGAACATTTAAATCTCCAAAAGAGGTCATCAACCCATAAGATGTGTGGAATGTTTGCAGACATTCTGAGTGCATCGCATTGTACATGATTGCTCATAATTGATCATAGGCGCAGCGCAACCCTGTGACCCCTTAAATGAATTTGGCCATGGATAGCTACTTCAGCCAGCATATGCTTCGGATTGAGACCCCTACGACTGTTTTCTGTTTTCGAACCCGAAGAAATGGCTCGCGCTTTGAACTTGAAGGTGGCATCAACAAACGCCAAACGAGCACCGACGGAAAGCTATCATTTGGAGGGAATAAAAAATAAGAACAATGTCACAGACTTATTACCTTGTACTACGGGCATAAACAAAAATTTAAAGTAAAGCCTTACGAGGGCGTACAGAAAGTAAGATTTTCCATCGCCGCGCCGTTTTATTAGTTACCTTTCCTAGTATCGGGCAATCAACGACCAACACGCGATCATTGCGATCAGTGATACGATCGCAATAACGATACCCTTATCCTTAGAAAATGACTCCGTATAACTGTCAGTGGAATTTTCCACGAGATTAACCACAGTCCACACGCTGCAGGTAGACATCCTTTCAAGGGACGCACGAAAACTTTCCACACCAAGTGGTGGAAATTTCCATCCCGAACAGCAACAGCAAACAGAATGAACCTTTGAATCTGAAACCTCCGTGCATGATTCGCCCACTCCTGTCATGAGCGTTCCTTATAATCAACTAGCTCACGTGAGTTGGGGCGGAGGAGAGCAACACATTCCCAACAAAATGCACACTCACGCTTCGAAATGGGAAACTAAAGTTTGTATTGACCTCAGCGGTTATCTGAGAATAGGAGCAAGCAAGTGAAATCAAATCAAATTCAAGTGCTCCATTGTTTAATCTCCGCTGAGTCGACGGCAATGAACCTGACGCTTGCTTGCCATTCGCAATGAAACAAAAACGAAGCATTGGGGTAGATCCAGACGATTTCAATGCAAAGAAGAGAAAAAAACGAAATTGGGGCATTCTGCGAACGTGTCATTATCGACGACGCGAGGGAGTCAACTGTTCGAATCCACCTTCGTCTGTATTTACATTGCTCGTCTCGTGATTCATTCATGTTCATGTTGTTTTCGAGAAACTAGGTCAATCATCCCGGGCACGAAAATGTAGTTGGATTCCAAACAATGCGCTGCACTCTCCAACTGGTGATATGGACTCTGATTCAACACAGAAAATTTTCCATGCACTCCCAAAGCGGTTATCGAATTCGAATCCGAAGCTGTGGCCACAGCGGCAAACTGGAACAGAGTCTGATCGCTGGACAGCGGATTGCCTTGCCGGGGCGTGAGGCAGTAGTTTGAACAGGCGGCGAGCGTGTGTTGTGTGCTGGGTGGAAAATAATGAGTGGAATTTTTGGTCTTATCCCTATTATCAGCTTCAGTTGATTTTTGTTTTTTGTTTTTGTTTTTGAATTTTGTTTCAGTTCTCTGTTAGATCGGCGGCGGTAGTGTGGTCGTTAGAAGGGGTGCATGCCGCCGGAGGGACCTTGTGAGTGGATGTAGGGGTTTTCCTTTCGGAATGTAAAAATATATTGCAACAGTCACTGATTGGTGGCACAGATAAGCGAGAATTCGAAGAACGAACAGCTGTGAGATGTGGTAGTCCGGTATCAGTGATTACTTATTACTTACAACAACCCGGCTGAAGCAATGCATATGTATGATGTCGCAATTTTTTTTTTTAGAATGCAAAAGAAAAAGTGTCAATGTGATATTTTTCGCATTTCGGTTCTTTAGGATAGCGCAGCTGAGGACGTTTGCGTCCTAGTTGGAGCACACAACTGAAGAAGAGCCATAACAAATTTGATTCAGCTATAAACAGCTAGACAGAGAGAGAGCTTCTAGAAGAGTTCTGTGAGATTGTGACTCAGTTCTCAATCCCGGAGCATGAATTTTACTAAATGAATCCCACTTGTTGCACGTTTCTGTAGAGCTGTCCAGTGGTTCGTGTTCCGCATCCATGTTCCCATCACATGCGTCAGTGATGATACTGACTTAGTTACTGACTCTGTTACTGACGCCATGAAGTCTTTGAAGCCTTTGAAATGCTGGCTCTACAAAAAATAGAGCCGCCGTTTCAAAGTAGCAGAGGCTAAAGAGCAGAATGTATGTTTGTCTTTTCGGCACATTCTGGCAGATTTTACGGTTGGAGTCTTTTCTGCTTCTGTATATGATTCAACTCTCTGAAAAATTAATTGAAGCTAGCTGAAAACGGAAAGCCAAGAGCATACCCAGACTGTTTGTGGCCATTTCTCACACAACATCCCCTCTCCATCGATGGGGACTAATATTCACCCGGCGACTGACAAACTATTATATCCTTCATGTGGAGGACGTAGTTCATGTTGGCTGCAACGTAGGAATAGAAGTGAAGATCTAAAAGAAACAAGACTTAGCTTAAATAGTCAATATGCCCACTAAGACCGTACATATATCCACTCGTGAGAGACGAGTTATAGAAGCCATTTCTTGACAGAAGTACTCTTGAAAAGAATTTTGTCGGACCAGGGATCGAACCTACACACGTAAGTTCAAGTGCGTGGGGGTCGCCGTACACAAAGCCAAGGGCCACCACAACTCTTGAATAAAAAAGTAAAATATGGCTGCTGTAGGCTGTAGTATTATAGCTTCCTGTCGTTAGTAACTGGGTAAGGTTAGATTAGATGAAGAGGCTACCATCATCAGGGATGGATTAAGCTAAACCCAAGTAGCGTACGTATCGTCTGCTTGCAGCTGTTTATCGCTGCGATTGGACGATACCGAGTTTTTGGATGAGCTGGCAACAGAGGAGGAGTAGTCATGAGGTCGGCAAAACTGACCGCAAAACTGTCTACCTCTTTGCTGGCAACTACATCCGAAGACTGGGGATTGGGAAGGGATTTCCTCCTCCTCTTCCGTCAAGGACATTTTGTTTTCTTTTGAGTCGGCTTAATAGAAGTCTCTGATGCTCGATTCAATACTATCAGAGTTCCGAGGTTTTTGGGTTGTTTTTTTTTTCTAATTTCGGATCCCACGACAAAGAGAAAAGAAGAGGTTGAACTACACTCACTTATTTGAAAGTGGATTGCCTCAGGTGTCCAGAGTTCACCGTTTGAACCCGTACTAAAACAATGCAATTCATTCCTAGGCACGGTAGTTTACATCTGGAATTGCGGGTTTTATCGAGCTACCCCCTCCAGATCTGCTTTATTCGGTAGAAGCAAGGTGTGAGTCACGTTTAGCGGTCTTGAAGGATAGCTCCTCCCCGGTTCACTACAAACCTTAGCACCCAAAAAATTTGCTATGCTTCACGATTTTGCGTGCCATCCTTGCGCAGGCCATACTAATCTAATAATCCTAGTCTTGTGGCATGTCAAACCTTTGCGTAATGGCCAGTAAGGACTCCTACTAACCAACTCAGATTTTTCTAGCGTAAATTGAGTATAACTCTGTTACATCTGTTTCGCATGTAGGCTTGTGTTAAGGTATTTCCATCTTTCATCGCTAGCTCTGTGATCTTAGTGTTTTGATTGTCAGATGTTTTCTATATTTTGTCCAATGACAATTGTCTTCCTAGCTGATCAGCTTCACAGTTGCCTGGAATATCTCTATGCCTATGAACACAGCACAACGTTTAGCTGCAGTCTTCGTATTTGGGTTCGTGTAAAAAGAAAGCACTTTCTTAATCCACGACTTTACATCTCTCAAGTCCCTGATAATGTCCAAGAGAAACCGTTTCTCAAACTTCATCGTGCCAAGTCCCGACTTGCTATTCCACTGAATCTCCCCTTGGTAAGCACTCACAAAAAGATTCCGAGCTGTAGATGCTATAGCCCAGGTTCACTTCGAATTGTAGCCTAACTCATACTACAATCGACTCTTGCTAAGTGGAATTGTCACGGGATATCAAAACTGATTCGAGCTAGGGAGAGTACACTGTCCAGTTGACTTAGTTTAGAAGACACATCAACGTTAATGATTAGTTTACGGCTAATTCTACTCAACCGCTTGGGAATACAAGCAAAATGTACTCATTTTTTCCATTCAAACTCAAGGCTGTAACCTCAAAACAAACACAACTCACCAGATGTAGCAAAAGCAAAACTATCAGCTTACACCCACTTGTTGCCATCCACCCCTTCACCCCACTCTTTTCGCAGATAAAAACCGAAGAGAGAATCCGTCAAGTTCGTGGCAAGCAAACGTTTATCTTGTTTCACGTAAACATGACTAATCCCCCAATGGATTGCTGCGCACAGTTTATCTCTGTCTCCATGCGAACTACTCCCGCATATTTGCATATCTCAGAGACTGCGAAAAGAAGCACAACCCCACCAACTCGACAGGTCTCAGATAAGTAAATACAGATACACTTTGTTTTTTTTTTTTTGTTTCTTTTTAAACGGTCTGATATACATGTCTTTTATTTATAGCAATTAAAAGGTTTCACAGATACATATTTGTTGTGTATGTAACAAGTAGATAAATACATTTCACTTTCTCCGAGTTCAAATAGTCATAACTTAATGATATAGTACATAATTAAACTAGTTTGTGAATACTATTCTGTCGTTCCTAGTGTCTAATTATTGTCATTTTGTGTTTGGTTGACCGCCGCGCGCAGCGGGGCATATTTCTAATAAATTCATAAACGTTTTGACGAAATAAACGTACAAATTGTAAATACATACTTTACATAGTTTTGGTATAGAGTAGCACACGATGTTATTGTCTGTCGTTACAGTGTTGTACTTAAACAGATTGAACAGAAAATCAAAATAATGTTAAACTCGCCTTACCCAAGAATAACGATAAACAGGGAATGCTTACCAGCACATAAACTAAGAGCTAAACTTAAGCGAAAAATTGTTGCGCGTTCTTCCCACTGCAGGCAGCACAGATTGCGGGGGAATATATATGTATATGGAATTTGTTCTTCAGTTGTTGGCATTTAACTAAATTAAAATAATCACAGAATAACAAAAACAATTACGAGCACCCTTCACATTGCGGTTCGTTTGGACAAGTTGCGTTAATATTAAATTAAAACAAAAACAAAAAAGAATATGGAAACCGTTTTTAGGTTGGTTTCAAAGACGCTTGCAGCGCCGTGATTAAAGAAGACGACCAGAGGTCTGCCGCTTGACAGACACCGTGTCACCTCACTGGCTTGAGTTCGTTCGTTTGTTCGTTTTCCATCTGCAATCGTATTTGAGCGCATACAAGTCGTTGCTTGTACGCGGGAGCGTCTAGTTTGCTGGCGGGTTCAGAATTTGCGCAACACTTGCGTAAGTGCCGAACACAAAGCCCAGCAGGCCGAAGATCAGAATGAGCACGTCCTTCCACAGCTTCCAGTTGTAGCGTCCGTAGCCGACCGGCCAGAAGGTGACCATGTCAATGATTGGCGGTGCAATGAGGGCCAGCATTGAGCTGCTCACAGCTCCCACCAGCGAGATTATCGGCCCGAGATTCGGAATGCAAGCGGCCAGCACAAAGGTAAACGTGACCATCAAGATCCTGAGGATGGTGCTGGCAAGTTCCTTGGCTCGTTCAGTGTCGAAGTTGGCGCGGACGGCCGGCTCCAAGATGTTCACCGGCACGTAGAACTGCAGGGTGTACGAGAAGAATATCGCCACCGCCATGGCGATGCGGACCAGCTGCGAAAGGATCTCACCCGGAGGCAGATTGAGTGTTATACTGCCCTGAACGTCGTCGCCGTACTTCAAGTAGCCGAAGAACCCAACCGCGGTGTAGGCACACGCCACAATAACCATTCCCGTGTTCAGCACGCCAGTGATGCCACCAAAGTCCTCCGGGTGCTTCATGTTGTTCTCCAGCGGGAGCACCACGCCAATGCCCTCGAATGCGTAAATAGCCGTTCCAAAGTACAGCGGCAATGTGGCCCACGACGCAACCGGCTTCACAGTGTCCGCATGAGGCAAGCCGTCCAGCATGTAGTAGAACGTGATGCCCAAACCGGTGACAGTGAGAATCGACGCAAACAGCGACATCGGGGTGATGAACTTTAAGTTCTTGACCAAGTTGATAAGGATCATCGGTATCAGCATAATCATTAGGTATATCCGGACGTCCAGCTTCACGAAATAATGAGCTATCACCTCCTGTATGTTCAGGGCCACAAAGAGGAAGTACACGCAGCAGAATCCGAATTGCGTAATGCAGAGGAATGTCGTTATCGCTTTCGTGGCAATCCTAGAATATCTCCTCAACGCCAGCGGCCCGGTTTCAAAGCTGGCGTTTGCAACTTCCGAGAAACTCAATGCGGGCACTTGTAGTCGCTGGCACAGCTCATGCGAACAATTGACCAGCATATGCATGCAGTGTGTGCATATCATGCCCATGATGAGTGTTCCCACCAGACCCACATAGAGGCCTGCATTCTTGAATGCATCTGGCATCGCGAGAATCCCCGTTCCGATGTTGCCCTTCAGCAAGTGCACCATTGTTTCCAAATTCGAGGTGGGATGCTCCAGTGTCCGATGTTCCGATGGATGGTATTCGCTTTTGTTCTGCTTCTCCAGTGCGTCAAGCATCTGCTCGCTCTGCACATCGACCAAACCATTATCGGGTGAATTGCGGAGATCCGGTCGGGGTATTATACGTCCGTGCTCGCCGTCCGACTGTTCCTGCAGTTGCAAAAGTGGCTGACGTTCCGTCATCGTCGCTCAAGGTTCTTTCACGGAATTGATTTACTTGTGCTATGTGCTATGTTGGTCGCGGTGGTTCAATGTCAAGTTCAGGCTCTAAAAGGCAGACGTAAACAGCGATAGTCTCACATTAATACAAAGGAATGTATTGAATTATGTATTCTCTTCTTTCTCGTTAACGACGACGACGACGACGGCGGTGTCGACCTTCGGAATTCACAAATCGAATGAAACTGGATGAGCACAATGTTTGAATAAGAAATAACTGCAACACAACTGGGAGATGTTTCTCTGAATTGATTTTTCCAAATATGCTTTCGATTGACGGACGATACCGAGGTCAACACTCAAAAGTACTCGGAATCCCTGCGAGAACTGAACACCAAACATGCGCCCACAAGTTGTTCTTTGTTTTCATTTCTTTCTTTCGTATGTGTAACCATATGACAGATGTGATAAGATGTGGTAGATGGCTGACTCATTTGAAACATATGTTGAAGGGGCTGCGTTCAACAGTAGCGAAATGAGTGCATTCAGCGCCGGGTTAGACTGTTGCTTTCATGAATATTTTTTTGAAGTGGAAAATAATGGGAATTTATGACGTACTAGTGTGTTGCGTGTATTTATCGATTTAGGTAATGTTTTTTTCTTGATTTTATGTGATGATGAGCATACGTTTATGTTTCAAAAAAGTTAGCTTAGTGCAATTTTCACACGCCGAATTCGCCGATTTTTTAATTTTATAGTTGAGGGTGTTGGGTCGGACAAGGGTAGACCGTGTTAAATTCATTCAAGGATTGCTTAGGATTTTTCTTTTATCTTCCTTAATTCCCTTAATTGTGTGGGGTGCCGTGGCGTTGTGGGTATGTGCGTCGACCCCAACCTCGACGTCGTAGGTTCGAATCCAGCTCTGAGCGACAAAAATAAGTTTCACCACCCCACCTCTTTCGAGTCACTGACAATGCTCAAAGAGTATTTCCTGTCTAAAAAAAGCTTCTCAAACTTGGCCGTTCGGAGTCAGGATAAAACTGTAGGTCCCTTCCACTCATGAAAGAACAATAGCACGCACAACACTATTGGATGCTGAGAAGCTAGGCCCTGGCCCTCTATGGGCTGTAGCGCCACCCATATTATTATTATTATTATTATATAATTGTGTTCCTACGATTTGCCTTTTCCTGGTTCTACACACGCAATACAGGGATGACATATGTGTGAGAAATGGTGGGGAATCTAAAAAATTGAACAGCAATCACAACTGAATTGATTTCAACGTTTAAATTGAGAATTTGAGAAAGTCGTGGCCTCGGCACCAAGGAATTCAATAGAGTGGAATAGATGATGCGGCTTAGACCACACAGTAGTACAGGCGAGCAATTGCTTAACGTGATCTTCTGTCATAAGGCTTATAAAACGAAAACTCTTACTCTGTGGACAATTTTTCGACGCTGGACCGGATGCCTTTATCACGAATCTCACATGCCGAATCTATAAATAAGCTTAAAGAGCTATTTGTCCACCTTGGTATCTGCACTTGGTTGTGTCATTTGCAACTTATAAATTTATTTTGTACTTACAATAGCAAGATTAGCTAATGTTATAAATTAAATTAAAAACTTAGCAGCAACTCCCCACAGACTTGCATCTATACCTTTCACGTCTCAAAGTCCAAAAACAAAGGCAAGACAAAAATAACTCTCACACATTCGAGTATATCTACACTTCTCCACCGACTTTGATTTTTAAGCCACAGCCACTACCACACTCCCAGCCGGGGAGTCAATCGATCAGGCTAGGACCTATGCGGGTCTCAGCCGACATTCTTGATCTACCATGGCACCTGACTATATCCTCTGGTCGGACTACCAGTAGGATGCCATAACATCTCAGGACTGGACGCCAATGCTATAAGCCTTGATGGTGCCTGATCAATACAAAGATAAGGCACTGTCAATTTTTTCTTTGTTTGCATGCTTGAATTCGTTATTTTTAACTAACCCCTGCCCCAACCAGTAGGTCCCAGCTCGGGTCTTAGTCGCCTCCTACGACATGTATGCCTTAACTCGGATATATTCTACGGCCCCTGAACGACGATGGAACACAGTAGTACAGTAGAAGCTCAAATAGAGACAGGTAACCGTTTCATTTCACAGCTACTTGACTTTGATTGTTGTAGGATGCTAGGACTTGCTTTGTCATTTTTAACTTCTAGCTCAAGCAAACCAACCTCCGTTTGATGTATTCTTCGTCAACTTAGCTTGACTGGAGTTCTTTTAACGGCTTGTCCATATGAAAGGGTGATCTAAGCACAGACAGATCACACCTAATCCTTGGCCCATCTTCTCCATTTTGAAATGTAGAAAACAGATAAATGGAAGTGTAATGTCTGCGATTTAGTCGTCCACTCAGCTTAGAAGCCAGCTAAGTTTAAGAGTGAATCGCAATTTTTATATCCTGCTCTGATTGCAGTTTGTGCCCGTAAAGGGCTTGCAACCGAACCGATGCGCCCGGACGATAACGATTTACGATTTGCGAATGCGAGAGCGATGTGCGATGCAGTGCACTGAACGATAAGTCGATACGGATATCATGCATGAAAAAATAAACGATCACGGGACGACTCGATAAGTACCGACGCGCCCGAGCCATTACTGGCAGCGCACCTGAAAAAGAAAGGCCCTACCTACCTCAAAGGCGCCTGTTTGGGCTCTTGAGGGTTCCCCTACCTATCCTCAAAGGCGCCTGTTCGGGCCCTTGAGGGTTCCCCTACCTATCTTCAAGGACACCTGTTCGGGTCCTGAAGGCCTATCTTAATAAAATATAAAATATATATATCCTAGCTTATGCTTCTACCTATCAACCCTACTTATCCTAAATGCATGCACACTCAAAAAAAAAACAAAACCCTAACTGAGTCAAAACGAAAAACCGACGGATGGCAACGCGAAGCGCTCATATCGCAATCTGCTGCAAGTCTCTGCAAGTCATTAGTCTGCTGCCTTTCTCAAGGACGCCTGTGTGGGAGCTAAAGGAGGAAATGAAGAAATATACAGGTTAAGGGGTTATATGTACGCGAGAAATATGAGCTATTGTCGATAAACCCGGTTGAAAGCTTAAAAAAAGAAAACAGTGGCCTGCTCATCTTGTGCACAATCTGCAGACCCTTTGGATGTCCCTGAACTGCCAACGCCTCCTAAAGCAAGTACAAGTACTACTACTACTAGTACTACTGCTACTACTACTACTACTACTACTACTACTACTACTACTACTACTACTACTACTACTACCTCTACCACCACTAGACGTACAACTAAATTCTACTGCTAAGCTACTACTAAACGGACAATTAACTATGTCCGCTTCTCACTCATGCTCAAGATCTCGTCCACGACCATAGGCACAATCGGCTTGTAACAACCGAAGCGCCACATGGGTAGACAAGCCAGAGCCGAGGAGCTAAGAGCAAGCCAACCCCTATATCGCGCTTCGAACGGGTCTGAACTGCCATTAAATAGATCAATAGTTCTCATAGACCGATCGCGACGAAAAAGGGTTTAGCCTCTGTTCTACGTTGCGTAAAATATAAAACATGTATTCGTGCTGACTCACCGTATATCTTGTTACCGGCGCGGCTCGCTTTCAGTTTCCTGCTCAAGTGCTTGTTTGAATAAAAAAAAGCGAACTACAACTACGACTACAAATGCTACACTACGGCTAAACAGAGAAATAGCTTTGTCTGTTGCTCACTCACGCCCGTACGCTCATCCACGACCATAGGCACAATCGGCGAATAACAAGCCAAAGTGCCACATGGGCAGACAAGATGCAAGCGAAGGAACTAAGACAAGCCCAAACCCAACCCCTCTACCGAGCGATGAATACCTTCGAACTGCCATAAAAAAATCATAGTTCTGAAAGACCGATCGCGCGGGTGAGGGTACGAGCCTCTGTACTATAAAATACGAAACTAAAGTCTAGAGAATAGAAAGAAATCTGAGCAGGGATGACGATGTACCTGAAAAGAGAAGAGCAAAGGAAATAGAAAGCCCTGAAAAGATAAGAGCAAACCTGAAACGAGAAGAGAAGAGTGAAAGCCCTGCCTAGCCTCAGGACACCTGTTCGGGTCCTGAGGGGTCTCCCTACCTAGCCTCAGGGCACCTGTTCGGGCCCTGAGGGGTCCCCTACCTAGCCTCGAGGACACCTGTTCGGGTCCCGAGGGAGTTAATGGAAAATATGATATATTGATAGAAAAAAGCTAAGTATTCACAGATTCCCGAAACCGAACCGAATTCATGCTAGCATGGTAATTTGCGAACGAGAGTCATGACTCATTTCGAGTAAATATGAAGGACATGTGTATGTGTATAATGAATAAGAAACAAATATAGGAAACTATTGGAAAATGGTTTGGTATACCCATGTGCACATGATAGGTAGCTGTCCCTTGTTGCAGGGCTTCGATGGGCCGCTTGTGGCCATTGGTGGGCCGCTTGTGGTCATTGTTGGGCCGCTTGTGGCCATTGGTCTGCCTACAACTTGTACCGAACCGTGAACCGGACCGATAACCGAACCGTAATCCATGGGCAGAGGAGGCCCGCTTTTAGTCGCTGTTTATACGGAAACATTTAGACATATCGACGGAGTTGTTGTGTGGAAGGGTGGCAATTAAAAACGACGCACGATGCAAGAGCCCGAACTCCACAACAACACATAAAGGCATTCTCAAGATTCGCTTGAGCACATATTTCTAGTCGCTTGAATGAGGAATGCGTCACCGCGCTAAGGATCGAGAGAGACAAGAGACTCAGACGGGAGTCCGCGTTGGTATGCACGTCCGTACCGACATGCCATTACCCGAGCATGATTCAGTTGGCGATCCATCATCAAACATGCATACCAATAACTTCGTTCAAGGGTCAAGCACAAAAAAAAAAAAAATTTGGTTGGTGGTTGGTGGTGGGTGCCACTTCGCGAAACGGACAAGGATCTTGCACTCGGCGACGAATGATACAAGAACACACACAAAAAAAAGATCGCAACGGGATTCGAAAGGCCTGCTGCCCCACATCCAAGATACTGCAACCCCTCAGTCATCTTGCCCCACATAAGCCAAGGTGCATCCCAGTCAGTTCGGGGGCAGTAGCAGCTCCATACAAGTTGGTCATCCTTCGTACCTGTCATATGGCCCGTCACAAGAACTGGGAGAGCGGCGGGAGAGAGGGCATGGTCTCAGCGGGGTAGAGTGGGGACAGGGAGAGGAGAACACTTCACACAACAAAAAAATATTCGAAAAAAAAATCACTCCCGATGTGCACCCCGCGACTTTCACCAACGCACTGTGGTCTCTCCCCGGGCGGGGCAACCTTATATAGCCTTGGTCACCCCCCCGGTCGGCGATCATATTTTCAAATTTTCTTCACATTTTTTTTGTTTTTTCGTCAATTTTCTTAGTTTTTTGTTTTTTTCTAGTTTTTGAGGGTCGTCGCTTTTTGGGACGAAGGGGGAGGCTGTCTGTGATGCGATTTCTTTATGTAATGTGTTGCCTAAGCCACTTTTGAATGATTTTTTTCGAAATTTAAGCCCCAATTTTGCATTTTTTTGGTTCCTTATTCCGATTTCAAAAGAATCCCATTCAAAGAGCTTGCCGATAGCGACAGCAATCTTATGAATCACTTTGAGAGCCTTGGAAGGGATGCCAGAGATGCCCCAACTGATTTTTCCTGGTGGTTTTCATAGTTCATCTTCCAACTGTCACAGCAGTCCTATTGGGGCTACCTATGACCTCTGTACATGATACCTCATGTTTTTCAATGTGTAATTATCGTCTCTAATCCCAATCCCAATCCCAACTCCAGACGACGAAGCAGTCCTCCCACATAGCTTTGAAAAAGTTGGCGCAGCCTTAAAAGGCTGACGAGCAACAAAGCCGCAGGTTCATATGGCCTTTTCAAAGCTGGTGGCAACGTTCTGGTAGTTCTGGATTGCACCAGATCATTTGCCGAATTTGGGAAAACGAAGGCATGCCCGACGACTGGAATATCAGCTCCATAAGCCCCATCCACAAAAAAGGCTGTCCTACCTCCTGCAAGAACTACAGAAGTATATCCCTGCTCAACGTACTGTGTGAACGTCTAAGGCCGTTTTGCACCGCACTAATCAGCACAGCGAGCGGCCAGTGCAGCTTCCGGCCCGGCAAATCGACTATAAACCAAATTTTAATACTGAGGCAAATCCTGGTGAAGAACAGCGAGTTTCAAATCGATACTCACCATCTTTTTATCGATTTTGAAGCCGCACACGGCAGCATTCATTCTTCTTCTTGTGGCGCTACAGTCCGGGGTGAACCTGGGCCTTGGTCAACAATCCTCTCCAGCTGCCACGTTCTTTAGCCAGCTGCCTCCAATTTCGCACTCCAAGTTGGTTGAGGTCCTTCTCCACTTGAGTGCGCCATCGGGTTCGTTGTTGTCCTCTATTGCGTTGTCCCACTGGTTCGGAGACGAAGACTCTTCAGCATTCATTACAAGGAGTTATTCGAAGCAATGGCCGAATTCGGGATTCCGGGAAAAGTGATCGTGAACATTACGCGATGCACCGTGCAGTTCGGTTCAAAAACTTCTCAACCATTGGAAACCTGCACCGAATTCCAGCAAGGAGATGCACTGCCGTGTGATTTCTTCAAATTGGTACTGGAGAATATATCGCGGCGGGCGGCTGTAAACACGAAAGGCACTATCTTCTACAAGTCAGTCCAGCTGTTGGGATACGCTGATGACATCGACAGTATCGCGCGGTCCCAAGGCGCCATAGTGGAAGCTATCACGGCAATTGAGGACAGGCGAAACGAGCTTGTCTAAAGGTCAATGAGGACAAAACTAAATACATATATGCTGTCGACAGAGAAACGATCTGCCACACCATCCAGGCCAAAACATTACAATCGACAGCTACAATTTCGAGGTAGCAAAGGAGTTTGGAGAATCTTCGAATCCGAACCTGTGGGGCAACGCAACAGCGGACGCCCGCGCTTAAGGTGGTGCACCCAAGTAGAGAAGGACCTCAACCAACTTGGTGTGCGAAATTGGAGACAGATAGCCAGAGATCGCGCTATTTGCAGGGGCTTCTTGGTTGGGGCCGAGGTCCACCCCGGACTGTAGCGCCACACAAAGAAGAAAAGAGTTTGTCTACATCGGGGCAGACGTAAACTCCACGAATGACATCGTAGTAGAGATTCGACGTAGAATCGCCCCTGGCACTGGGCTCGCCAATCAAAACAACTTGGCTCGAAGTTCCTGACTCGGAGGACCAGAAGCATGCTCTACAAAACTCTTATTCTGCCAGTCCTGCTCTATGGAGCCGAAAGCTGTACATTAAGCAACTGCAGAGCTGATTCTTGGTGCCTTTGAAAGAAAAATTCGACGTGGGATATTTGATTCCGTCTGCGAGGAAGGCGAATGGAAAAGAAGACACAACCGCGAACTCTACAGCTGTGCAAGGATGTGGATGTAGTCCGGAAGGCAAAAATGCGTCGACTTCACTAGCTCGGCCACATTGATCGAATGGACAACAGCGCTCCAGAAAAGAGATTCTTCCAATCCGAGCCTTCTGGTTCGAGAAAGAGACGAAGACCGAACGTCCGGTACAGAGACCAAGTCAATGCGGATATAAGACAGCTTCGGCTTGATGACTGGAAGCTGCGTGCCCAGGACCGTCACCGATTGAAGGCAGCTATTGCTCAGGCTGGTATCCTGCATGGGTCTCCGGCCTGATAAGTAAGTACTTATCATTGCTGCAACTTTGAAGAGCGACATCGGAAAATTGCCAGTGGTGAGTAAGGCACGCGGCGTTGTGTGTCGATCCCAACTTCGAAGGTGTAGATTTTTCGCGGCCTAACCTCTTCTGAGTCACTGACAATGTTCACAGAGTTTTTTCCCGCCTAGAAGAAGCTTGTCAAACTTGGCCGTTCGGAGTCGGCATAAAACTGTAGGTCCCTTCCACTCGTGAGATAACAATAACACGTACCACACGAGTGGTTGCTGAGAAACTAGACCCAGCCAGGCGATCACCTATCAGCCCGATGTCACTGAGCATCAACTTAAGGCGGTGAAATTTCGCACCTCAATATGTATAACCTTGTTCAGTGAACATCCTGTATGATGGTAGTAGCGTCCACTTGAGACAGCTTGAAGATACTTGCCAATCGGTGAGCTACTCCTAGACGAACTTTTATCTCAATGCCAGCAAACATGAAATCAACTCTGAGAGTTTGTGCAACATCGAGTTTTTCACTGAACAATTATGATAGCGGATGGTAAGGCTTTTCTGGTGGATTTCATGGCTAATCTTCCACCTGCCACAGTGATCCCATCAGGCCTACCAACGACTCGTTCACACATGTCTCCTCGGTTTGATTGTCCCATTTCTGACAATCTTCCTCCGACGATACCCGCCCATGGTCCCAAAGACGACCAGATTTCTCCATCCATCCCTTTGGAAATTACCATCGTTCAATCAAAACACTACTACAGCCTGCACGTCATCGTAACATTCATACGCTACATCCGTTTCACACATTTCTCTGTTTCACCTGCCATTCATCCGCCGACGCCACCCGTGCGGCCTCCCTCGACCCGACGAACATCAAACGTGTTACCTTGCAAATCGCCACCCCCTCAGTGAACGGCGAATCCACCACTATCGTACACAGCAATCAGCTGTGAAAAGCTCTCTCAAAGAAGTTCCTTACAACTTCATAAATTGTTTCAACTCAAAACAATTTCCTCATTCTTCCCCTAGCCAAGTTGAACTTGACGTCTAATTGGATTTGCGATTGGCAAAGAAAACTTGTTTTGACCAAACTGCACCCTCGAACAGTCCGCGACACACTTGCCAGCCGAACGTCTCCAGCGCGCACCTTGTCGTTTCGCAAACGTTACCTCGTCTCGTTGAATTCGCTGGAATATCCTGTGACATGGACGAGAATTCCATCGCACTCGCACGCGTTCAGACGGAAGTTGAACTTTGAGTCGGGCAAGCGGGTGCCGTTGTTTTGCTGAATTTTTAGATATGTTTTGAGAGAATCACCGTGATGTAGCGTCTAAGTGCCTTCGAAAGAAACAACAAAAATGCCCAAGTGAATTTGTGTGATTTATTTTTGTGGAGAAAAAGAGAATAGTTAAATCGAAGCATAAACTACAAGTGTGTGGCAAGGGAAATGAATGGAAAATATTCAAATTGAAAATGTTTAACGGAAATCGATGCGAATTATTAATCTCCCCCTTTTACTGTGCGGTCATAATACTCGCTGGGATTATTTTTAGTGGAAACATGTAGAGAAAAACAAAAAACACACATTTAACAGAATCGAACAGCAAAAAAACAGTGCGAAGTGAAGGAGGCAAAGTGTTAGTCCGTGAGTGAGGCACAAAACCGAGAAAGAATAAAATGCCTGTCCCTGGAGGCACGCCGAGGTGCATCGATATTCTGGGACGTTCTGTTTCCCAGTCGTTGAGTTTGAAATGACTGGACCTATGCGTAACACGTTAGCTGCACAGCTGACCATTTAGCAGTCAATTAGTTAAGGAACTTAACTTAGAGCTTACCTACATATCATCACGTCAAAACACTTACAACAAAACTGATAGCATGAAATCAGCTGCAATTTTTGGGTAAGTCTGTCCCTCTGATGTCTGATTCTGGCGGTTATTGGTTGTCATTCGAATTGGTCGGAGTTAGTGAAGTGAATAGGTGGTGTGCGACGAGTGGAACGTTGTTACTAGTTTCTTGCAGTCTTTAACTTCCAGTTTGTGACACGAACTCGCTGGTCTTCCCTCGTTGATTGTTGTCTACGACGGAATCCTTGTTAAATCGTCCGCATTGTGGCTAAAATTGCAATAAGCTGTGACTTCCGAGCCTTTCTCTTTGCTTCTCTCGCGACGAAGCCATTTGTGAATGATTCTAAAATGTTATGTATGTCACCAAGATTGCGGCATCGCCTTGTTGCTCCATTAGCCCATTACTAGAAGCATCATCGCTAAGGCCTCATCAGGACCGTGTAGATGCTCGTAGAGACGGCCTTATTACAATCTTAGAAGCTGTGTTTCTTTGGCAAGCTTGTGGCCTAGTCGCTCAATAGTCTTAAATCAAATGCATCATTATCAAAACAGAACTGTCCTTAAACCCTTAACCGCTAACCGTGTCCGATGTTGTTCTTCTTGTAGAACTGCGTTGTGTCGCGGCTAAGTAAGGCATTGTCCAGGAAGGATGATTGCAGTGGTGTGAAGGTATCGGTGGCTGCGCTCGAGTGTAAGTCGATGCAGCTCTTGTATGTCTGATTAAGGTGACTGTATATTATGGTACTTAACACATTTACTGGACTGTTGAATGACGTATTTGTCAATTGGCAAGATCTAAGTTCTTCATAAATCCCTTTAGTTGGGATGAGTTTTAGTGTGGAAGAAGCTCTGTGGAGACCGGGTCTGAGTGTTGCCCTACGGCTAAGGCTGCTATACCCTGTTGAGTCCATTGGAATTATGGCTCTGGACCGTAGTTTGTCCGAGCTCCGAGCCTGTGGGACATTGCAACAGGGAATGCCTGCATTAAATTGGTGCACTTAAGTAAAGAGCCGAAGGCTGGACACTTTTTAAAACAGAAGAGCTCATTCTTGGTGTCTTCGCTCGAAAGAAAAATTCTACATTGGATATATGGTTCCGACGGCAAGGTATGTCAATGAAGGAGAAGACGCAACCACGAACTCTACGAACTGTACAAGGATGTGGATGTAGTCCGGGAGGCAAAAACCCGTCGGCTACACTGGGTCGGCCACATCGACCGCATCGACAACAAGGCCCCAACAAATAGGGTCTTCGGAGAGAGCTTCTGCTTTGAGAAGGAGAGGAAGACCGAATCTCCACTATAGAGACCAAGTCATCGCGGATGTAAGACAGCCTGGTCTTGATGACAGGAACCAGTGTGCTCGTCAGAAAGGCAATAATTCTTCAGGCTCGGATCCTCCATGGGTCTCCGGTCTGATAAGTAAGTAAGTAAGTGTAGATGGATCCCTCCAAGCTGCCGTGCGTCATTGGCAGCAACTAGTCAAGATGCTTGTTGGTAATGACCTACACATGAAATAAGCTGCAGTGTTCCCTTCACAGACTACACATTGCATTCGTCCATGTTATCATTTATTCCACCGTCGCACAGTGGTCGATTTTTGATCGTTGGCTGAACTATGTTAAATGGAAGTATTTTCAATTTCTGTGATGCAGACCTATTTATTTATATTTCCAATGCTTCAGGGTGCAAATATTTACTTTTTTTAAAGGATGCCTCTTATCATTTAAATTATTCAGACGAAACAAGCAATTTATAATTAGCATCAACGTTTGCTTCGAACCGAGACATCTTTCCTGTAAAGCTTTCTCGGTACAGCTTGTAGTCTTCTTGACGGGCTTGTAAAACGTCTGCACCATGAAGAAGAAATGTATGAATGCTCACAGGCATCTTGAACTAATTGCATATATTTGCTGACAAAAAGTTTAACGAGTCTAAATCAAATAAGAAATTAATTAGATAGGAATGCGGCAAAACGCTTTCCTTCAGTTCCTAGCTTAGATTGAGCAGCAAATGATAACTCTTCAGCCGATCTTTCCCTAATGTTGTTAATTTTTCTTTTTTATGTCTATTTCAACAATCTTGGAATTCCTTTTCAAATCTTATGAGTGTAGTATGCATTTCAGGTTTGAAACCGATGAAATATTTCTGGTCATTTCTTCCTTTGTAATTTTTGTAAAGGTTCTACACACTTCTACTAATATAATAATAATATGGGTGGCGCTACAGCCCGTAGGGGGCCAGGGCCTAGCTTCTCAGCAACCACTCGTGTTGTGCGTGCTATTGTTCTCTCACGTGTGGAAGGGACCTACAGTTTTATGCCGACTCCGAACGGCCATGTTTGAGAAGCTTTTTCTAGACAGGAAATACTCTTTGAGTATTGTCAGTGACTCTTGGGGTTGTGAAAATTGTTTTCGTCGCTCAGAGCTGGAATCGAACCTACGACGTCGAGGTTGGGGTCGTCGCACATACCCACAACGCCACGGGCCACCACACACTTCTACTGTGTTCTAGAAATTGCTTGTCATCGGCTGCATCAGGAACAGACTTCAGTTGACTTTTTTGACATCACATATAAAGGTAAAAATCCAATCATCAACTCACACGAGTTTTACGATGGCAGTCTATCACATTTTTTATGGACCAAGAATTGCCTCTAGTAAACAATTTGATACCACATTTCACTTCATAGCGACTTTGGTTTACTTCAGATCTAAACAAAATTAAATTAAAATTAAAGTAAATATTTCCTTCAAAGAAAAGGAAGGAAGAAGAGTTCCTCCTTATCACACATTTATTTCACACTTTAAGAATATCTCCTTACGAGCAGATTTAAATAGATGTTGAGCGTGAAAAGCAGAACGCATTGTATTGAGATGCTTCTCATTGAAAAGGTAACGGAATTCAGGTACCTTTTCTTCTGTTGTTTCTTGCTATTTGGGTATCTGACCTCAAGCCTAGCAGCATTTCATCGAATACATAGTAACACCGACTCTATAACACTCTGCGTGGACGCACAGTTTATGCATCGACGTATTATTGTACCCTTCCGTGTAAATCAACTCCAATCTAAGACCAATTCTCTTCGAAAGTAATAACCACTCACCACATCCTCTTAACATAACATAACATTTTATTCAAAAAACCCTATCAACTACATATTTCACAACATCCTATAACAATTTCAAATGCCGCACCAATTTGTCAATTTTCTCAGAATCATCTGGACCGATGCCCAGAACAGTTGCTGTTCCCGGTTGCAATTGTGTCCGACCAGCATCCCGCACCACTTCAGCTACAACATTCAGCTTCCCAGCCTCATCGGCAAGTTGTTGAATCTCCTCCAGGGTGTCAACTCTTAAAACGATTTTCGGTTGACCCCAGAAACACCACGATTCCAGAGTGGTTGCGTTTTCCCGTTGCGACCGTTGATAGCAGAGAATCGAAGCATGTGAACATTGAGCCGCTGTCTTGCCTTTGGACATCTTGAGATCACCTCTCACCACCAGAGCCAATTTGGTTCGCTTGCCAACCGCATCTGAGAACAGACGTATAATTCGTGACAGCATTTCTCCTTCGGTTACTTTAGAGTTTCGTATTTGTCTTTTTGTGCTTCCGTGTACTTTATCATGCACTCCTTGAAGTCCTTCACTTTATCCTGACAACTTCGCCAGTCGCCTGTTTCTGCAATGCACTCCTTTCAAGAGGGACGACAGTGAGCTTTGACAATGGCAATTGTGAATGAAAATATGCTTACCTGTACTTTGTAATGCAACTCAATACATCCGGTTTTCTTTAACATTAATTCGACGGGGTCCTCAATATCTGACATTTTTAAGTTTTTATTAAAATCTCAAATTTCGAATCACCATTGAATAACTTAACCAAAAAACTGGACCCGGAAAAAAAATATCACCCCAACTGACAGCTGAGAAATGTCACTTGGGCAGAGGAAAATCAAAATCAATGACACAAAATGCTTTGGGTGCATACACAAGTGTCCGTGCCTGCACTCAGCCGAAACTCAAGCAAAACACTGTTCGGTACGTATTTCTGAATGAATTGCTCACATTTTCTGCGCATGAGGCATACGTACATCTACGTAAATAGCAACTGAAGGTGACGGTATTATTCTCTGTACTTAGCGTGTCTAGTTACACGGGTTATTGACAATAACCTAGATATTAAATCCGCTTGAAATTGTGGCTAATTGATGTCCAATGGTGATTAGGTGAAAAATATAAACTAATCAGTTATGATTCATTGGTTGAGAAATCCGTCTTATTTCAATTTGCAATGAACACTTGACTCCATTGAATGGATTGTGTCGTTGCGATGACATCATTTTTCGTCGTGGCCGTAAGAGTGAACAGTGGAGGCGTTTAAAAATAGATTATGAGAACAGGTTGCGTTTATTTATTTGCCAATTATGCTTACTGTCATGGCAATAACGTAATAAATTCTTTTTCTTGTTCAGTTACAATTGATTGTTATTATTGATTGAGTAGGTATAATATTTAACGATTGGATGAATGTTCTTAGAAAATTAAGAAGTTCAATAAGAATTGACGATTTGCTGTCTTATATAAGACGATACACGAAAATATTATCTCTTTAACATATCAATAAAATGTTTGATTCGATTTTTAAATCGCCTTAATCTATATTTGCGTCACTTTCAGAATACAATGTTGTCTAGGCGCTCTACATGCTGCTAGTGACAGATGTCGCTGACGTTTCTGTATATCTAGTGCATTTCGTTGTTGAATCTTGCTCGTAGCACAAACAGTAGCAAGGATAGCACTCAGAAATTTTCTCTCGAAGAAACTAAGACTTCTTCATTCACTTTTAAAATTGCCTATACCTTCGAGCAGTAGAGCAGGACTACTTAGATCCTGTATTTCCTAGCGGGTTTAGCGCCTCTACCACGCCTACGCGTAATAGTATGCGGTTTTCCGCAATGCGAGCTGAAACTCTTTCCAACTCTTCCCCAGTTGTTAAGCTCGGGACTCCTCCTCTACTGCGTCATGTACTTACCGGTCGACCCGCTCCTCTACCATCTTTGCTCAGCGCGTTCCACTGCATCGTATGTTTTGCTATGGAACTATGGCCTTTTTGAAGCGTATGACCTATCCATTGATGCCTATCGTGGCCCGTTCCCTGGTACATCTGTTCGTTCGAGACACCTTTCGGCTAGAAAAATCTTAGTATGTTTCGTAGGCACCGGTTTACAAACGTCTATAGCCTTCTCGTGATAATGGCGGTTAATTTTCAATTTGTGCATCAACAAAACAGCACGGACCTAACCTAGCTTCGAGTTTAACCTAATAGCATTGCTTCTCCATATTGTGGACACCACGCCATCATCATCGTAGCAACATCAGAACTAAGGTTTCCTAAACATCACGGATCGCCAGATTAACTTCTGCAAATTTAACTTAAAAGTGCTTGTTCGTATTTAGGTTTGGCGTGGAATTAAAAAAAACGCCAAGTTACTCGTACTGCTTAACTATCTCAATCTGATGGTCTTGAAATCTCGACTTCACCTCATTTTCACCGCCTCGATTATATATTCCTCCCTCCTAGATTTTTCTAAATTAACTTACTTTTCATATTGTGTACCTGTGAAATATTTCCACGGAGATTATCTGATCTACGGTAGAATAGTTTCCACAAAAACCAGCTTGAAATTCCTTCAGATCCTTTAGAAGAGCACCCTGGCATACAACTTAGCAGATCGATCTAGATTGCCGTAAGCGCCATTTTAATATTTTTAGTAAATCGCACTATTGACAGTTGAAGGCGTTGACGAGTTGTTGTCCTCTCAGGTCCCTGATAGCCTTGTTTAGATGGATGCGGATGTCGTGTAGTGTCACCAAGTATTGTTGTAGGAGGTTGATGCGGTCTTCTTCGTAAAGTCACCTGTTGCTGGGGTACTTATGACGGTTCCTGTTATAAGGGTGACCTCTCAAATATCGAAAGCTTTACTATGCGAAAACTGGCTTTTTTGAGAGTCACCTTCGAGTGGTTGCTAAACACCGAGATACTTCACCAACACACTCTTAATGGCCCGGTATTTTGTAAGTGATCTCGAATGATACAAATTAAACTATCGTTAATTCTGCCTTCTAAACAACTGAATCACAAGTGTGTACTCAACTCTACCGTAAATACATATATTTTGCTGCCACTGCAATTTGCAATCCATCCGTCGATCGTGGGAAAGCTGCTGTCGTTGCGCCCTGCTGACCGATGTAGACTTGCTGACTCGAAGTGGCGTGCGTTGGATTCGCTTGCCCGTGTTGCTGTTGAAATACTATGCTGTTTTGCGTTAACTTACATCTATCTCCGGATGATCATCTGAAGCACTTGAGAGCCGATTTATTCGCATTTATTCGGATACCCCATTTGGTGTAGTAGTTGTACTTCTCGGTTTTCGACTCTCCGTGCTGCTATTCGTGGTGATATTGATGTCACGTATGTCAGTGAGTCGTCTGCGATAGCCAACATTTCGACGTATCGGCTAAAGGTGGTAGGTCTGCCGTGAAGATGTTGTATAGCAATGGGAGCTTTGATCCTTGAGCGACCCGTGCTTTTATGTTCCGCTTCGTTGACAGGCTGCTACCTTACATTTTGTAGGCACATGAGTCACAACAATACTGATCAGGCATTTAATGTTTGATGGCGGTCGTTGCAGTCGTACGTCAAAACAATTCTTTAACAAAAAGAAAGCCAATCTGTATATCTTGGCAATGGAAAGAAGTGGAGCCAAACGAATAAAAGTTTTGGCAAAAAACAAGACTGTATTTAAAATTCAAAAATTTAAAATTTTGGCATTAGGGCAAGCCAATTTTAGAGTGACGAGATGTGCTTAAGAAACACATTCCCCTGTAGTTTGCTGGATCATCATAGTCTCCTTTCCTGTGTAGGAGAAAAGTGAAAGCTTTCTGAAAACATCAGCAGTTGAGACAAGAAGACAAGAGATCCAGTGAATAATTTCTAACTCTCGGACTACCTCGACGTTCATTGTGACGCTGTTGAATATGCGATGCTGGTTCCATTTTTCTTGCTGGCATTGACTGCGTGCGACCTTTCATGTCGTTAGAGGTCCTTGCGTGATCTTGAGACTATCGTTTTGCCGAAGGATTGCCTTGTCAGGGGAGTTCTCGGCCAACTGCAAGGCTAGAGTCAGCGTGAGTAATGGAGGTGGTGTGTGGTAATTGCATGTTGCGATGTGCTCATGCAATGTTCCGCAAGGGACACGACGCACGTCCGCCAACACGTTACCCAGATTTAATTCGTTTTAATCGCCCTCACTGTGCGCCCTCCCTCTTGTTCAATCGAATGAGTCTATGAAGAGGACATATCCATCATATTCCGTCACAGACAACGTCAAGTACTTCACAAGATCGTGTCAGAAGTCATTTGTCAAGCATCAGGCAACGCATGGAATTCCTCACCTCATCATCCCCCGTAGTCGTGCACAGACACAATTTAAAACAATCACAAGTCCCCTCGCGACGACGTAAAACTTCTGAAGTTCCAAGTTTTGTTTCACAAACCAAACACGATTTGGGTCCATTCTCGGGAGCACCCTTAAGGGCGGCCTGATGTCGTGACTCCGTCGCAAGAAATTTGCATTTTCCTCCTTTCCTGTCCACCCAGCCCCGCCGCGCCGTTGCGATGACCCAATTCGATAAACATGCATTCCACCGAAATCCCGCCAACGATACGCTCGCAACAGATTGCTTTCTTTCCTTTCGCGGCTCTCAGCGTCTCGTACTGAAATCGAAAACGAGTTCGGGCAAGTACGAGCATTTAAGAATAACGCGAAACGATTGTTAGACTTCCTTGTGCCGCGACGTGGCCCGAAGTTTCGGGGAAAGGTAATGCGAGCTGCGCCATTAGCCCTTGCCGTGGCAGCCTGGGGCGGCTTTGTTTTTCTCTTTCGCTTGTTCTCCGTTTTCGGTAACGAGTTGATGAACCTTTGGCATGAGCCGTCCCTGCGGGGTAGTCAATCATAAAAGGATTCATAAGTGAAATGGTGAAATGGAAACATAAGCCAAATTTTGTTGAGGTCCCGCGGAGTGGGTGTGTGTGAAGCATGTTGCCGCCATTGATTTCACGAGCGCCCAAATACGTAAATATCAAATTTGTCACAATTCGGGTCAAGGTCTGAGGGTGGTTGGAAAAGTAGCTGTTAAT
Organism: Eristalis arbustorum; assembly: GCA_916610145.1. Classification (NCBI taxonomy): domain Eukaryota; kingdom Metazoa; phylum Arthropoda; class Insecta; order Diptera; family Syrphidae; genus Eristalis; species Eristalis arbustorum. The sequence goes on from OU744319.1 coordinate 24,040,516, forward strand.
GTAATTTGCTATTGTTATGGCAATGTACGTACGAACGCGAATGTGTACGTTTTTCCGATTTGAGGGATCTATTAACTCACAGCGGTTCCTCATCAAGGGGAACAAATTGGACACGGATTTTGCATTTTTTTCTTTGATTTCGTTTAGTTTGTGTTATTTTTGGTGGCATTGATTATGTTGTGCCAGGAATAAGTAGGCGCGCGGGGGAATAGTTGGATTTGCAAGAGAAAGCCAACGTCAATGTAGAGAGAGTTCAAAACAGGCAGAGTTTAAGGCAGGTCTCTAGAGATTCAAAGACGAACGTAGACTTTGTTCGATTGTTCCTAGAAGTCGTCCTGTTACTGGGATATTACCTTGTGTCTCTCGACCTCGGGGAAATAGAAAAAGAGGAAGTGTGGCTGTTGCTTGCAAAGGACGTAACACGATTTTGAGTTCCAAGTGACTAAAGCCGAAGCTATTCGAAAACTATTGAGAATAACACAAAGCAGAAGCCTCTTCACAAAGTTTCTTGACTGGGGCTACAGACCGGTGTCGTCTTGGGCTGCAGTCAATATGCATCTCTAACTAGAAGGGTCTTGGGCTAAATCATTCCAGTTACGTATACTAGGGTCTCTTTCCAGCTCGTCACGCCAATGGAGGCAAAATATTCCTCTACCACATTGTCCTTCGGATTTGGACTCCAAGACTAGCCGAGCTGCAGCGTTGGTGTCCACTCTCTCTATGTGGCCTAGTAAACTGAGTCGAGATAATCGAATTCAGTTGCCCAGGCCAATATCGTTGCACACCTCGATGGGCAAATACGAGCCCTAAGCTAGAATTGCGTGGTGACGTATGTGAGTCCTGGTCTCTGTCCAAGTAGCAATAATTGAAAATCACCAACTTAAACTGTTGAATGCGACTATGAGGAAGACAAACACAACGTCATCTTTAATTACTATTCTGAGTATCAGAAAGTCACTTTTCCCAAGTGGCACACATGGGTACGATCGAGTTCAGTTGAATGCTTTCCTACTCGAATGGCAAGAGCAAGCCAAGAAATGTGTAAAATCTTCACACACTCATGTTTGCAGGAAACACAAGCTTCATCTTGACACTGTAATAGGGCCTAAAGGGGAGACAGGAAATAGTGATCAACACCCAACATGTTCGAGTTCAAGACTTTTCACGAGAACCGTCTTTTTCAGAGAATCGGAGACCTTTTGAATGTCCCGCGCAACAAGAAATAGTAGAAAGTACCTAGTACCTGTGGATGTAGCCAACTCCTTAATCTCTTCCCCCTTGATATTTTTTGACAGCTTTTTTATATTTTTAACATTTTCTCACAGCCAACTGATCAATCAGAGAACGTTAGTAACTATCAAAGATTCATGATAAACTGTTTTTATCGGCTGTGAAGTCGCTGCTGGGGTATTTATTTCTGAAAGCAGCACTGCTCCCGTCAAGAGTAAGTCAATTTTTAACTAAGATGTAACAGTCAGTTTGTGCTTGACAGTAACTGGAAGCAGGCAACCACATGACCAAAGTGAAACAGAAAACGCTTCGTGTGCTGATTAAGATTTATTGAAACCAAGGAGAAACTTGGAAATTCTCCATTATCAATTTTAATCCTTAAGAAGGGGTTAACTTTGTTTCGTTGTGGTTGTAGGCATCACGTCGAACGATATAGAGCGATGGGACAGAAAGAAAAATAATCCAGACAGGTGTAACAAGCGTAATGCGTTACCACAAAAGTACTCACAAATGTTATTTTTCCGATTTTGATGATGTATGCAGCCCATCGGTAATTGGTTTAAATTTGACAGTGATTCTCTTTGATGTTAATTTAGAAGAGAAATTGCAGAGCAGTTGAACACCGCTTGATGCACCATAAATCTTGGAGAATTGATTTGGATAACAAAACAGGCAACACCAATGAACACTTCTTTTCCCCAACTAAATTGTAAGGTCATAGTGAACGTACACTAAAACGAGCTTCCATCTACGCTTTTCAGAACGGAAGCTATTGCAGGTGCAAATGGTTATTGTAGAAAGGAAGATCGCCCTTTACACTGACTTCTCACAGACGAGCGCTGTTAAAGGCGCTTCTGCGACCAGAAAGTTCTGGCATCAAGAGATGACATGAGATGTCAAAGAATTGGCGATACTCGAAGCCGCACTCGTACTGAGAGACCACCACATAACCGATCACCATAGTTATAGTATCAGACACAGCCATAGAAGCTAATCAGGTTATGCATATAGTGCGTGAGTGATATGTTCGGGGTTCGGGGCATAAAGAAATCCAAGAAATCGAAGAGGCGTACAGTCTCGTGAAAAAAATAAAGATGTTGGAAGAATCGCCAGAAATAATAGAGATATGAGCATGCGTAGTATACGTCGATAAAAAAAAAACTACAGGATGAAACTCTGGATGGGACAGAACTCGAACTCGATTGGTCTGGTCAGGGTATTGAAGCAATAGTCTCAGACCAAACCCGAGTCAGCCTTAGTAGCACGGATCTAATAGGTGTTACCGGGCACTGTCCCACGCAACTCATAAAATGGTCTGAACTTACCGCATAACAACTTTTGTAAAAGCTGCAAGGATGATGAAGAACCTGTACCTACCCCCTGTCTGGTCTGCGATTCTCCAGTCTGAGCAAAGAAAGGAGGAGGAAATTTCTAGAAGGGGACTGCTTTGCATCCATCAAGGATTCATAAGCGCATATTGATAGCAATAAGCCATTTCATAGGAAGAGCAAAATGGAACCAACAATATGGGCTGAGTGAGACGTCTTTTCTGCTAACATTGCAGTACAAATAGCAAATAAACCGATAATATTACCGAGCAATTTTTTTGCGATGTTGCGCGTTGCTACCGGTCTGAGCATTCTTGTGGGACACCGCCACAGGTGACATCCACTGAGATGCAGCTTCAATCAACTTGCCGGAGACAGCTGAGACGCCTTTGACACAATCTGTGCCCTAGTTGAAGAGGATTGTTGGTGAAGTACCATGGCTACTCTCTACTATTGTACAATGAAGGACAGAGAATCAGTTCTCGAACACAGCCTGGAATAGTGGAATTTTTAGTGGAAGAGCCACATCTCACACAAGTATGAATCACTTGCACGGCAGGTCCTTGGACTCATTTAGACCGACTATTTCGGCAAACTAAAGCCACCCACTAATCGCCGGAGACACTGCCTTTTTTCCGAGCTTTTTGATTTCCAACAAGACTGGGCACGGATCACGGATTCACAAAATGAGTCAAGTGGCCCTTCAAGGTGACATCTGCAAACTATCCCCACGGTATAGTCAAACACTCGCGCACAGTTTATCGTGTCAACGACCGACCTTATCTAGTGCATGGCTAAAAATGTGTTGACAGTCACGGGATGGAAATCTAGGTTGATCATTAATTTAACCGAATGGAGGGAGCTGTGAAGTGTAATTCCAGGCCTTGCCCAAAAGTAATTATTCCTCCAGTTGAATGCATCATAAAACGATACAAAACTAACCGAGTCCATTGCCAGTGACACCGCCAAACTCGTATGACTGCAGTGCTTGATGGTGGAGTGGACGCCGTGACTTCACCTCTGGCGTCTAGACATGATGATGAACTGTCATGCAACAGTTTCGTTCGGGATATCACTTTGGGATTAATCGTGCGATACGAGCTTCACACCTAGAATTTGAAAAAACAAAAAAAAAAACAACGCCTGACAATTGCTCCCTTGCACCGATGTTATTGACATCATCAGGAGCGTGTGTCAAGGACGTGGACATTAACATTTCGGTTCGTGCTTCATCACCTCTGGGAAATGTGACTTAAAACAGGCAACGGGTAGGAGTCTGTAATTAGTGGCGACATAGGCTTGGAAGATAATTGAAACTGTGATGGACTTGACGAGCGAATGACGATTATTTTGTGTTCAGGGCAGCTGACAAGTGCGACGTTAGAGGATTTAGGGACGTAGTACTTAGGATTTGACAACCCAATTTCAATGACACATGTGAAACCGAACTGGCACCCGAGACCTATTTGCTTAGTTTATGATTGACCGTTTCAGGCATTTTGACGAAATTTATCTTCTTTGTACGACGCTACCGTCGGACCTAAGCATCAACCAATAGAACTCTCCAAGCAGCGCGATCTCTGACTAGCTGTGTCCAGTTTCGCACCCGAAGTTGGTTGAGGTCTTTTTACGCCTGGGTGCGCCACCTTAAACGCGGGCGTCCTCTGTTGCGTTGCCCCACAGGTTCGGATTCGAAGATTTTTCGGATTGTTGTTTGTTTGTGCTCGAGAATTCATTAGACAAGCATCTTATAAAGCCATGGCAAAAAATGGCTCTGTTGTTCATTTTCAATGCACTGCCTTGAAGCAACGATGGGATGGGTTGATGAGTATTTGAAGAATACTTTGTACAGGCGAGGTTTCATAATTTAAGCCAAGCTATGATTTGGGGAGGAAAATAAAAACGCCTTTGGCTTGAAATATACTAACCGATGGCGTAGTTTCTAGGTCCTCCACTTCGCTTGAGGAACTTGAAAACTTTTTTCAAAAAAGTTTTGATCAAATTATTAGCCAAAGTGGGGCCTTTGTGAGATTCGTTAAGAAAGCAAATAATATGGGTCTTGAGGTCAATGAGGGTGAAATAATAAATAAATAAGTCTTTCTTAGTATTCTTGGTCTCGTATGCACAGTGTTGTAAAATCAATGCGGTCAAACGAGTTCGATTCTCCTGCCTCAGATGGTTATGTAGAGCGATTGAACATCAATGCTCTGGACAGAGGAACAAGGCGGTAAAGGAAAATAACTCCTCCAGAGGCGCACGCTTTTGAGAATGTACCTCAATCAGCTGAACGTGCAATCAGATGAAACTGGCATAAGAAAACGCTCGAGGGGTATGTTGACCGCGGTCAGATCCACCCCAGAGTGTAGAGTTAACCAACGAAGAAAAATAATTAATACCCGGTTCGTGTTCAGAAGTCTAGAAGTAAGTGTAGAGTCCTTTATAAGACAATTCCTCGAAATTTAGATCCAAAATATGTTTATTTTATTTAAATTTACTTTCGTAACCACAAATTGGATGACTGCGAGTAAGTAGACGGACATGAAAGAAAAAAGGAAACGTCCAGAGACTTTGCAGTAATTACCAATAGCAGTTGAATTGAGGGCTGGCTGGGACTCGCCTAGGACGGAAAAACGCGTGAACTTGATCATAACATCAAATCTGAAGACACTTGGACTGCTCTCTATACTCGGTGTGTCTGTAGACGCCATACGAAAAAGAGTAGCCGAACTCACACTCTCACAGACCACTCCGAACAAGCTGAAGCATCTGAAGATAATAGCTATGTGAAGAAACTGCGCCAGGCTACAAAAAGGATTCGCCCGTCAAGACGTTCAACAGCCTGAGTTCATTGTAAGATGTGTAGTCATGTAGACGTGTAGTCTTCCTTGCTCAGCTTTGCATTGAAATTTTCTAGAGCGATCTTGGTCTCGTAGCTGGGTCCTTTTTAGGAGATCATAAAATTCGTCCTTGCCATCGTCGTCTTTATCTCCCGTTGGGGCGTGGGAGCAGATTAGACTGATGCTACCAAATGTAACCTTGGTGCGAATTGTTGTATCGCCTATGTATCTAAAACCTAAGAATTCTTGCCTAGATCTGCCTCGAACAACAAAACCTCGTGCAAACAAAAGCTGCCTTCGTTCTTTGTAACTATCGCCGTAACAGATGTAGCAATTTTCATCCTCTCTTTGCCCGGTTTATACCATCGCACATCCTGAATGGCGATGATGTCTGCCTTATAGGCTTCTAGGGCCACCGCAGGTTCATCGGTTGCACGTGGTTCGTTAAGGGACCTCACATTCCACGTGCAGAACCGAAAATCGTTGTCCTTGTTTCGTTGACCATGGTGGTCAGCAGAAGGGTCATCCGTATCCGAAGAAGAGTTGTACTCTGAACTTAAGTTTTTTTAATTTACAAGGTGAAGGTGGGAAGCTAACCCGACTCGAACCCGCTAACCTGTAGGAACGGGTCCTGGACAAGGGACATGCTCGATCATTGGTCTCGGTAAATGGAGGTTACGACGCCAAACTCTACGCAATATAGAGCCTAAGTCATCTGGGCTAAGGACAACGAGTGTAGTATTGCACTATTCCAGCTCGAAGAACTTACTTGCCAATGGCAATGCAGAAGTAGGTTCCTTGAGCTGAAGACCAACACCGGTATAAACTACTGCCAACGCGTGCTAACTGATTCCAAAGACCACACGGCACACGAAAGTGCCTCTTGTTAAATTTTATAGCTCCCTCCTACCAAAAGAAAAACAACCAACAAAATCCTTATCACGAAAGACAGTTGTAAATCTAGTGGCAACACCTTTCGGAAGTTCCTGAAAAATTGGATTCCCTTCATTGCGCATTTATGCGATTTCCTGTCGGTTCACATCTTAACGACTGCTGTAAATCAGCCTTATTGACATTTTGTAATGAAATCGCGCTTCCAATGGCATTCTCGCCAATATTTGTGTCAACATGGATCGATTAAATTTTACGACCAATCAAACAGCTTATCAACCACAATTCCGGGGGCAGGACAGCTCGAAAAGCTTGCTTGCGAGGCCGCGACTTTAATGTCCCAGCCACTTAAATGCCCACACCCCTCGATTGTGTCTCTCACGCATGGTGCCACAAATTAATTGGTGGCTAAGTGAATTCTTCGAGTGTAAGGCCTGCAGTTACACGAGTAAACGGACGTCATTGAGGGATGGAACACGGGCCGCAACACTGGCGCCAAACCGAAGGAAATTCCCTCGGTCACGTACGAAAAGGCGTAAGTGCATGACATGCACAAAACAAACCCTGTTCTGATATGCCCCACCCGATGCATGCACTTTGCATCGGCTCATTTCTTAAAGGAGCAAAGTGCCGGCACTGATGGCCGCCAAGGCATCCTTCTACATGGTCATTGTTGACACGCTCCTTTGTGAGATAATTACCTGGCGTTTGTTGGCGCAGCAATGAAATGACGTGCACAAGATGACGGGGATTGCGTTCGGGGTTCGCTCGAACGCTGCACGACCGCGACGTGCCATCACGAAAAAGCGCCTGGTTAAGCTGGGCGCCCCTTGTGCGGTGACTAATGATCCTGGACATTGGATCAAATGGAGTTGACATCAGTCACCGCCGGACACACACACACGCAAGGTAGTGGCGAAATGTAAAATGTGGCCGGATGAAATTAACGGTGTGCCCACCTAGTTGGTAATAGCAGTTCGGTACGTGTCCTCAGATGGAGCTACAGTAAATGGGCGGCGCATTGCATGATTGAAAGTGGAAGGCAAGGTTACCATTCGGTTAATTAAAACAATCACACATTTTCTGAGGCGCTGAATTCATTTTTTTTCATGGATTTTTGGCGCATCAATCGTTTTTTGAGTCGTTTTCGCAGGCACTTCTGTGAACTGGATAAGAAGTAAATTTTGATTATTTACGGTATAAGGACGAACTGCTTGTGATCGATTCAACGACTCGTGGACTCATCTCATAAAAATTGCGAAAAATGCCTTGTGCATTGAAAGTTCTAGTCTTTGAATAAATGACAAAGCGTTGATTGAACAGCCATTTCTGGGGAGAAGAATATAGCGAGGGCTAAGCGAAAAGTTGGCACGCTTTTCAGATCGTTGGTAATGATCGTTTTCTTAGTGACCATCTCTGATTGAGAGACATTTACAGCCGTATTAATAAACACCAAATAGCGACAAGTTAGCAATAAAACGCGTGTTAACTCATAATTCTTATTTATAAACGTGTATCAGCTTAATTCACATGTAATAACAAGCGAATAACTTAAGCCACATCGGATCCAACGCTTAAGATGGCTAGGTCATGTAGAGCGGATGGGCACCACAGATCCGGCCAGAAGGGTTTTCGATACCGAGCCATTGGGACAGTGCAACAGAGGACGTCCCCGCACGAGATAGCGCACATAAGTGGAGAAGGACCTCAACTAACTTGGTGTGCGCAGCTGGAGGCAGCTGGTGAAAAATCGTGCTGGCTGGAGAGGCATGTTAGTTGAGGCCCAGGTCGACATCGGTCTGTAGCGCCAATCAAAGAAGAGGAACTGAAGCCACCGAATTTGGCGTATAAAGAGCGGATAACTATTTATTACGGAGTTCGTAGTCAAAATCTAAGGCAAACATTTAAAAGGAACATAGCGCCAGGGGTTGAGTTGACTATCTCCTTCATATATTATTTATGGTTAGCTGATGGAAAATGGCATGTGTACAAGAATGCTTAGTACAATTTAGTGAAGGGTGGCCGTGCAGTAAGCTATAAAGAGTGGACATGCTTTTATCATGATACGCTCACTATTCGTATGTTAACTAAAGCATGATAGAATTTAGATTCTCTGTTCCTTGCAAGGTAGTTCTTTTAAAGCTGGATAACTTTAGATTGCCATAAAACATAGACCAATAATATAATGTGCATTAAATTGAAATTATATGACCATTTTACGGCATTAATGCTTGGATATGATATTTGGGTATACGACTGTTGCGGCTGGAAGCTACATGGCGTAATCTCTAGTTTAAATAATGAATGTGAGATTTTAAGTCCAAGAGATGAACAAAAAAAGTTAGTAAACATGGCTCTGTGCAGCCAACCATTGACCTTTGGACTATTCTCATTTTTGAAGCTATATGAAATATGATTGCACCGACCAACCACACCGGTTGGTTTTAGTTTGAGTTAAAAATTATGAATTGTTAAAAAAAAACTAACTTCCAATCCACCGAGAACTATCAAATCAGCTGACACGGAACAAATTATGCAAAATGTAATATTTTTGTTTAGCAGATGAAATTCTAATAAATTAAGCCCAGGATCATCCCGGACTATAGCGCCATAAGAAGAAGAAGATGACATTATATAGTTAGCTGCAGTGTTCCTCTACGACTGACAGTGATTCACCGGCTAGCCACAGCAAGTTTCTCGACTCTAACAAAGGTCAAATTAAACTGAGCGTCGAAAAGGTTGCAATGATTTGTGCTAATAAAATATTTAAAAAGTGTTGCAAGCTCTGGGTCTATTAACTGCAACGAAACGTCAACGAAATGTTTGCCGTCGGGCTATTGTTATAAAATAAACAATATACACATTTGATTACTTGAAATAATTATCAATTTCTCATTTATTCTCATTTCAACTCGCATTGTTTTTGTCTGTTTGAGAAGATGGAGTATTTAATCAAGCATCTTAAGTAGCGAATGCATATCTTTAAGCAGTTTTGTTTTTGGCACCACAGGTCTTATCTTCTCATTCTCATCAACCAGAGTGGCGGGGATTTCTTGGGATTCCGTGGCGGAGAGCGGGTCTGGTGGCTTGGCTATCTAGCTCATTGACAAAATAAAGATGAAGACACTCCACATCATCCAAATAGCTTAGGATGCATTTTTTATGCAGCGATCTGTTTGTTACTCAAAGGCATGTTAGCAATATGCATGTACTCCCACTTATGCAAAAGCGTTCCAGATCTCTGTGATTCAAAGCAGATATCAGTCAGCGACAAGAAAACATATGTATCTTTATTTTGCCTGTGTCCAAATAAATCCACGTAAATCATGCTGGGTGATCTGGTTTCAGTGATGGTAGCCGTCATAGCTAAAGTTCTTGTGCAGCATCTTTGCATACCGTCAAGAGCTTGGTAGTCTGAGTATTTCAATGCTTCTTAACGCAATGGTCGCTTGTGATACATTGCTCACCGTTCCATCACAACTGACTTCTGGAACATAATCTAAGTTATTCCGCAATTGATCCGCCATGTTTTCTACGAGCTGAAAGAAATTACATTCTAACACCACTTTTTATTTAAGCTGTTAGTGTGTATTAAATATTTTCCTTACATTAAACATTTTAGAAGTTAAAATAGTTATTTTATGTCGATTGATTTATTTTCTTTTCTATCTTCTTTCCAGCTTTCTGATGTTCTTTCTGCTCAAAAATAATGAAATGATCACCATGTCCCAGTTAGCGAATTCTAGTTCCTCATTAGATTACCAACTGGCCGAAGGATATGACAAGAATCAAAGACCAAGTATGTAATAAAATTGCACAAAAATATACTAATGTTACTGTCTAATAGAAATCAACATAAATCTGCTTTATAAGGTAGTAATTTACGGGAATTAATGAACGATTTTAATGCATTTTGTCAATTGTTGTTTTTCTTATATTTTACTCTGCCTTGGTACCTAGGTTCGATACGTGGCACGCCCAAAATAAATTTTTACGGGCCACGTTTTTTGTTTCAAGTCACAGACAGTCTAGCTGTCTAAAGCTTCATAAATTTGGCCGTTCGGATAAGACTGTAGTCCCTTTCGCTCGTGAGAGTGGTTGCTGTAGAAGCTACGCTCTGGGCCTCTAAGGGCTGTAGCACCATCAGTATTCACCTCTATCGCGGATTCCATAGCAATCGGAAATGGGCTACGAATACCGAAAAATCTATCACAGAGTTAATTTGAAGCAGAATCACTGTGAAATATCTGCTACACATTCTGTGAAAGTTTCTCTCACTGAATACGAATGAAATTTATATTTCTACGTTCGAATTTTGTGATAGCATTTTTTCGTAGTTCGTTTCGTTCGTAGATTTTTTACGATTGGATTGACTATTGTTATAAATTGTATAGGTTGAGGATAAATTATCTGTCCTTCACGGCGTTGTTGTCACATACGCATCCTTTGGTCAACATTAGGCATGCCTACTATCCCTGTGCCTGAATTTTATACAATTTGGCATATGCTTTGTGAGCATGTGCGTTGACGTAGAGGCACTTGGAACTCGACGCCTAGGTTCGATCCCTGGTCTGTACTCCAAAAATAAATGTTTACGGCCCCAATTCTTTTGGGTCAGTGACAATGGTCAAAGAGTATTCCTGTCTTGGAAAAGTTTCTCAAACTGACCGTTCGGAATCTCCACTCGTGAGAGAACAATGGCACGCACAACACAAGTGGTTGCTGAAAAGCTAGGCACTGGCCCTCTATGCCACTCATATTATTGTATTATCTTATTTCTTATCTAATGCAGGGGTTGTTGTGGGCAAAGACCCTAATCATTAAAAGCACACGAACTACATGCTCAAATCTGATCACCGAAAGGAGAAAGTACACGACTAGAAATTGTCATGAAGTAATTGAATTCAAATTTCTCGCCTCAGATGGCTAGGGCACGTAGATCAAATGGACACCAGTGCTTCGCCCCGGCAGCTAGAATGGTCGTCAATAAGTTGAGCATGCGTAGTTGGAAGCAACTAGTACAAGACCGGGCTAGATGGAGAAGCATGTTGGCTGAGGACCAGGTCCACCCCGGACTGTATGGTATGTGACACCTGCCGTCTCGTTTTTTTTTTCATTTTAATTTCATTTTTATTTTTGGAATTCATGACAATCTTATATACTAGAGAAAAATGCTTAAAACTAGTTGGACGTACAATGTTTCTATATCTAACTTACTGGCCCTAGGCGGGCACTCTAAGCTAAACTTAATCTTAAACTATGTCTTTCGACTTAATCTATCAATATGTATGGATATAAAGCAGCTGTACAGGTTATGACTAAGAAAAATGTAAAAAAAAAACTTAATAACTGAACTCTATTGCCTTCCGGCTCGTTGAGACCACATAATGGCAATATTAATAACAACTAATGTCTGCGGAAGGTATTGTGTTATCATTACCCGATATCGAGCAGTAGTAAGAATCACTACTAGACTGGATTAATTTTCAAATAAAAGTTTGTTCCAAGGATTCTTTTAGTTCAATATTGTGCACCAAAGAGAGGCACTCTAATAAAAAACTTATGGCAAATAAGAAAGGCTTATTTCTCCGGAACGACGCTTGTCCTTAATTAGTATAGTCTTGATCCATAAACGATAATTAAATATAATACGTGTATTAGACGCGAATTCATAAACTAAAGGCTCGTTGATCCAATAAAAGGTCTTTCATTAAGCGCCTCCTATAATTGAATTCAAATAAAACAAAGTATGTGTGTCATATATCGTCGTAGTTTCGGGAATATAACATCGTTCATATGTTCGCCGCAGCTTCAATGCGCATCCTATAGGTGTCCTCTTTTCTTTAACGTCGTGGTGTCGTTGACGCTTAGCATGCATAGCTTAGCAAGTAGTGTCAAAGATAGTGCTGGTTCATCCCATTTCTGACTAAAGCACCGGAAATCATTGGAAGATGTCAAATAAATCGGCAGCTCCTTGGTTTCTCATTCTAATTTCCTTCAATTCTGAACAAACTCCTTCTTACAGGACATGAGCGTAATAGAAAATGTCGTTCACCATCTGGACGACAGAAGGATTTAAAAATAAAACTGATTTCAAATGATTCCTTGTACTTCACATTATTCAAAACTACACTTCATATTTGTAAAGCATTAAATCCTTAAGGCATTCTGGCGCTTGGTCACCAGAACCATGGTAGCACGAGACAGTCAATGGTTCAATCTAAACAGCCTTTCAAACAACAGCCATTTAGCGCTGTCACCTTTCGCAATGTCCACCTCTTAAAAACGTCATTTTCATTTTTATGACGTCAATGAAGCTCCCCTCTCAATCTCCCGCTCTGCAATCCAACGAAAGCATCTAATGGCCTACAGCCCATATGAACGAAAACGGAACACAATCGTTTACACACTCGCATAAACGCCCAAAAAGAGCCGAGTACGACCGTCGTCACGAGCCCACTTAGCCGCACGGACCGCAGAACGAACGCAAACAACGGCCAACTGAAGTATTAGAGCCCAAATATGAAGTTCTTCCGTCGAGGGGGAGCCAAAAAACTCTAGTGTGCTTGGGGGCCAAATGTGGGTCTAGGCCAAGTTCATGGGTCCTGCGGTCTGAATGAAAATTTCCTGTTTCCTGCGGGTTAGCCTGCCACTTTTTTTCTCGTCTGTGGGTGGGATTCCGGCACGTGTATGCATAATTTGGTGATAGAACAGAGATTAGTTCTGCGTTTCGTCCTCAGCTCGAATCAATTTACACCAGCTATTGATCGGCATGAAGCGGTCGTTGGACACACAATTCACTAGCGGCGAGTAGGCTACAGAATGCCTGACTGTGGCTGGCTGTGGTGGAGATCGTAATTCTTTTATTGAAAGGCGGAAGGCGGCGTTTGTGCGGGTAACATGTCAAAGTGCAATTAATGCCAAATATGTCCTCCCCCGTGGATAAGGGCTCCTATTTCAAGATTTAAGCTCACAAACAATGAGAAAACGGACGAGGTGTGTCCTCCATTTACTTGATGGTATTGCCTTCCATCGCACAGCGTCATGTGTGTTGGGGTCAAGTGTACATAGAGCCATTGCGGTGGTTGATGGCGGTTGAGAGTGCTATTTGTGGATGAGAACACGGTAGAAGGTTAAATTGATTGGAATGCGTGCTTTCTTGTGTAGTTTCTTCACTTTGTTATGAATAACATTGAGTGCAACACGGACGAGTTGTTTGACAAATGCGACACAATGCAATCTTGTACTCAGATGAGCTGGAGGCTTTCGGCTTTGACCGTAACAATGAAGAAGTTTTTCTTTTTTTAAGAAAAATGCATAGAGGTGGTATTTTTGGCATTCCTTAGTGAAAAAAAACCAAGACACTGTTTCCTACGGCCCGTCATTATTTTGTAATTCAAATTATATCCACAAAGTGATACCAAATTTACAAACAAATTATTAAATATCACACAACACAACGTACGAGACTAATAAATATATTAGACTGCCAATTCAAGATGTGTTGTATTTGTAACTGCTTAACTTCAATTCAACTCGGTTTGCGTGGAACATTATATATTCACGAGAGATGGGTCAACTGGAGTTGATTAACCGAGTCAACCCGAGTTACATCCAAACCCAGTGCGGGCAATTCAAAATATATTCCTTTTTGCAAAAGTCAAACTCAACATAAAATTCGGTTTAGCTTGGTACACATTTACACTGTCCGCATAATACATTTGCTAGAACACGTTTGACAGACTATAGAAAAAACAACCCTTATTGTCAAACACAACGTACCAGTAACAACCTGTCGCATCACAAACTGCTCCGACCATGTCAACCTGAGTCGATAAGTCGAGTCAACCGAGTTGTGTGTTCACACTTGTGATGGGCGCATTCGAATGATATCTCGAGTGATAATCGATTATTACAACATCTCGATTCTCAATCAATCACTCGAATGACTACTTATCTCTCGAATGACTACTAACCACTCGCATTGCTTCTAACTACTAACACAAGAGAACTCGGTTAATGTATCAAGAGCGCGAGAACGAGTAACAAAAAATTCTTGTCGAGAGCTACTGATCAGGAACATGTGGAGAATGAAACTGATTTGCGACAAGTTATTTTTAAACGATTCGGTGAGATGGAAACAAATTAAACTGCTTCGAAAGCAACACTTCTGGACCCACTGCTGTTGTTGATGTTTTTATTAATGCACCGATTAGTGGGGTAGTACTTGAGTTTTTTTCCCTTCATTCTGATGTTCATTCTGCGTTCCTGATGAGTATTTATCGAGACCTATTTGTTACTTGCTCTTGCGCTGAGGTAAGACAATTGACGAGTTATCTTATGTAAGTAGTTTGTAATTAGTTAGTAGTCATTCGAATGATTAGTAGTCACTCGAGTGAAAAGTAGTCTCTCGAGTGGTTAGTAGTCATTCGAGATATCAATCGATTATTAAAATATGTCGATTACTAAAGTCTCGATTCTTAAAATCATTCGATTATGCCCATCACTAGTTCACACCGTGCAGAATGGTTCGCGGACCTGATGTTTGACATAAAATTAACTCAGTTCAACTCGTTTACAATTCGACTTTACCCATCTCTAGTCTCACCGTGTCACTATGCATATACACTTCGTGGTGGAATATTCTGAAATGCCACGCCTCTAGTGTTGGCCTGTACGTTGTGAAATGACTTATATATTACTTTTGGCGCTACAATCCGGGATGGGACTGGGTCTCAGCTAATAAAGTTCTGCAGATGGCATAATCTTCAGCTAGCTGTCTCCAATTTCGTAGGCAAATATGGTTGAGGTCCTTATACACTCATGTGCCATCGGTTTCGTAATCGTCATCGATTGCGTTGTCCCACCGGAAAAATTCCGCGGGCGGGAGCAGTAGAACAGACGGTGATGACGTGTTAATGTGGGCAATTTTTTAGCATGTCTAGTGATCTGTTTGCGTTCCAGTCTCTGTGATCACATCCAGAGATGGATGACAGTTTATTCTTTTTAATGGAAACTTGTGTATGAAATTGCAAGAATCACGAGCGTTTAGTTCTTGTAGCCTTTGGGCGACAATTTTCTTGGCTTAGTAGAAGGCCATTGATTGATTGATGGGCTAGCTCGTAGGCACTTTCGTTGTCACATCCTCCCTAGAGACCCGCCATAGGAAAATTGTGGTATCTTTTCAAGATATTTGCGGCAGAAAGTTGACAATCTTGAATTGATGGTTAGTGTCGACCGACAGTGATTGTACCGCTGCCTGTCAGAATGATGAATTTGCGATTTAGCAGGCACAGTAAGAGCAAGCGTTTAGTCTCTTGAATTACTGGAACTGGAGTGCATTGCAATGGTTAGGCATCGAAGGTACAGAGAGGTGAATTGAAAACCTTTTCGCCATTCTGTGTAGGCTTGTAGGGAAGTGGTGCTTCCTACAATGTTAGCTGTCTTCTCATCTCTAACTGGGGTGAAGCCACTTCGAAATCATCTCGTTGAATTGTGCGCAGCAATGCTTCTGATTTGCTCCATCGATTCGTACTCTCTGAGACAAACTCGATCATTGGCAGCTGGTAGTGGTTGGTAAACAAGACTCTCGATTGGATGTAGTTCGGGAATTGTCCCCACTTCGACTGAGAATCTGCTCTCATTGTCTTTAATTTTCAGCGCTGTTCATCAAATTGTCTGGACATAAGTGGGTCTTTTTTTCGTACTGACATGAATATCTCTGTGCTTGCAAAACGCCTACGCTCCTGTCTCCACCTAAATCGTACGTCACATCATCGACCAGTGCGTCAACCTTACACCGTGACCATCCCCACCAACAACCAGCCAAAATACCACCTCAAACCAAGTCGGAGAACGAAAAAAAACCGTCTTAAGAGCTTTCCTCCTACAAATTTAGCAAATGTGTTTATTTTTCAATTAATCGCCAGCGAAACGCACAAAATTCACATCCATGCCCAGACAACGGCGGCAGCGCATCCTAATTTGTCGGGAAACATGTAAACAATTCATTCATTCGAATCGATCAATCATTCGCATGCTGGCTTCATTAAAATTCGCTTAGCAGCGATGAAAATGTGAGAAATGTGCACACACCCATTAGCCCTAGCCTCAGCCCCAGCGGCAGCCCAACGACCGCGACGTGTCGGTCTGGTTCGGCAGGGAAGACCCCGAAAAGCAAGAAAACGAAAATCTGTTACCCGATACACGTTCCATCGACCTGTCGCTCGCTACTCACACGAACCCCCATGTACGCCACGATGTCTTGTCGTTTAAGTCGCCGAGGAACATCGCAGGAGCCAATAAATTTGAGGCAACACACACAACATGTCGACAGGGTGGAAGCTCTGTTTCGTGCCCATCCCCCACACACAGCGCCGCCGCCGGCAACCTTGTCGATCCCGAAATAGTTCCGCTTAATCACTTACGAGCGTTTATTTATTAACCGAACTGTGTGTGTGTGCAAGCTATTACCCATCATCACAGAAGTTATGGGAAATTAATGACGTCGCTAATGCCGACCGCGGTACTCCCCTCCGAATCCTGCAGAGACACGCAGCTCCGTGTAATTGCAATCACGCGGAGTGCGAGGATACGGTGTCCGTGGGCAAATATCCAACCGACTCACATGCTCGGCCGCGTTGCTTCACTTCCGATTGAAGTGCGCACACATGCACATGCCCGGCGCCCAGACTCGCCTTATGCGGCGCACCTTTTCCCTTGAATTCTTGCATTTTTTTCCTCGGCGCCGGCCTTCTATCGGCTGCCACGGCGAAGGATACCCTATCCATCAATTATCCTAAAAGTTACATAAACACAAGTGGTAATCACAAGCAATGCCGTGGGCGGCTCTGCTCTCCCTTCGTTTCAGATTCAACGACCTACGTGGACGTGGGCCTGTTCATCAATCGCATCTCAGCCGTGGAGGAGAACAAGGAAGTAAGTCGGTTGACCAATCGATTCGTGCTTCATGTGCTCTTAAGTCAATTGATTAGTTGTACGAAATCTTTCAGGAAATCTCCTTCGACGTGTTCCTCCAAGTGATATGGACTGACCAGCGGATACGGCCGCGCGAAACCAATTTGATGCGAGCCAAGAATTTCACAGAGCTGCAGATCGAGGAGAGGCAAAAAATCTGGGTGAGTACTTTGATTTTCATTTTTGATCAAAGGTTGTGTTCTTCGAGATTAAGAGAGAAGACTGCGATAAACAGGGCAGATGTTGGTTGGATTCAGGGGAGCTTTTAGGTTGAGTTGACTAAAACTTTTGTCACACATAGGGTTCAATGCACTCCCCGGACACAGTGTGAGCTATAGCCGTGCAACTGAAATGTCAACTCGAGACAACCTGGTGCGGGCAAGTTTCATTTTATGAAACACTCAAGAATTTGAATTATTGACGTCCTTTCCCTCAAAAATGTGAACAACTTGAAAAATGCTCTAATTTAGTTCCGCCTTAAGACTTGGACTGCTTTTTGAATCAACACATTGATTGCGTCTCTCCCCAAAATGTTTCGAATTCACACTTCAAGGCTAGCTTGACTAAAGTCACAAGCAGAGGCTAGCAGAGGACAAGACTTGCGATTTTAACGTTACCGGTTGCTCAACAATAGCACTCGACTTTCGATGATCGATTTGCATCTATTACGGAGACATTGTTGCATCAAGCCACTCAAAGGCTTTCAAATGATTGCGATTCTGAAACTGTTGTTGCTTAGGAAACTTCACTGTTGCCGTAAAGTAGTGTTTATTAACTTCCTAAGGTTACAGTAGACGTAGACTGACGACTCTTAATTTTTTTGTAAAGCATCAGGGGCCCATCCGACTGAAAAGTTCAGCACTTTGTCAGAATTTGATGCAAATTTTTACTAATGCTGCGTTCACATTCAACAATTTGTCGATACGATTTGCTTGACGTCAGAATTGTTAGTTAGCGTTCACACATACAAAAATGCTTAACAGACTTTAGATCTGTGAGAAACTTCGAAGTGTTCAAATGTGTGGCACCGCAAGCCTGCTGGTTTGTAGTATAGAACGTTGCTCACATTGACGATTCGGCCCATCAAGCACTGTTGTCCAGCAAATCGTATCGACAAATTGTTGAGTGTGAGCGCGGCCAATGAGAGAGAGGAAGCCAGCAAATATGGACCAGATATGGAATTCATCACGACGAATGAATTTGGTCAACTTTTGACTTTTCCATGGGCGTGAGTCTGTGGCCCTAGTGGGTAGCCATTAATAAAATTTATACTTGATCGGGAGAGAAAATCTGGTTCCTGTTGCCTCACAGATATGATCGACTAGATATCTTCGCACACTGACTTCTCTCTCAACGACCATGTGATATCCCTCATCACCGATGGATCAAAAATAGACACTGGTACTGGAGTCGGGTTACCATCATTAAAGAAAACCAATCTGCACTGAAGTCAATAGAATCCTGTACAAGGAAATCAAAGGCTGTCATGAAATTTCGTGACTCACTGAGGTCCATCAGGCACCACTAGGTCAAACTCTTCTGGGTCACGGGCCACAGCTCTACCGACGGGAAGCGAACGAATAGGACAGACACGGCTCTGAAATGCGAAACGTCACTACAACTACAGCCACCCATCAGTGCATTAGACAGGATCACATATCACATAACACTAAAGTAGACTGTCAGTCGACATGATCAACATGGCTTAAGCATAATATCGGCAGAACAAAGAAGCTTCTGGTGTTAGACCGAAACTCGAACTGTATAGTCGTCGGAATTCAGCGAATTTGCCGTAGCTGCGGCGACGAGGAAAGAACCGAGACGATCAAAAAATCATTTGCTTTGTCCAGCTCTTTAGAATATGACGTTAGCTTCTTGGGCCATAGATTTTTCTCAGAGACTGCGGACAGAGCGAATGAAAATTTGTCGGATCTTTTAAAATTCAGTTAGAATTGAAGAGATTCACAATGGACCCCGTCAATGGATACCCATCACACTCCCCTTTCAAAACTTAATCTTACCTTGCCATGCCCCAGGGAAAAAAAGTCGTATGCAGTGCTAGTTGGCAAATTTCCAGTCATATCCGTATAAATTAGAGAGGTGTTTTAGAAATCACAGAAGAAGTGCTCATTCATATTAAATTTCTAAAATAACTCGGGCAGTAGTTTGCTCACCACATCCCGAGGATATGTTCCATTGGCATACCCTACATTAGACGATCGTGGCCAGTGAGTGCTTCAACTGAAGACTAAAGTAGTTTGTTATTTTAAGCCCTCTCTGGTATGGGGCGAAGCATTGAAGGAGTCTATCAGGTTGGTACAGATCTCCACTTTCTGTTGATTGACTCTAGGACCGTATCGACTGCGTCTTTCTCTACCAATCAGCCGTTCGCAACATCACGCATCGGAAAGAATTAGTATAAAAAAACGCTGTCAGGTGAAATCGAGGACTAAGAGAATATGTCGTTGGTCATTGATTTCGTGTAACAGCGCGGCATTGTTTATCAGCTGCAGTGCAGACATGTTATGACTGAACCATTTGCATTTTAAATTAACGAAGAATGCGAAATTTACTAAATTTTTCCAAGCGCATTTGCCTATTTCTTATACTATTTTTATTTTTTTTATCATTTCAGGTACCTGATTTGTATATAAGACAGTTAAGGGAAATGAAGATTATCAAATTATTCGAGGATATATCTAGTTTACGACTTTATCATAATAGTACAATTATTCTTAGTATAGGGTGAGTATAAATATGAATAAAATTGATATGCTGTTATGGGTGGTAAATAACCTATACTCACTTAGCTTTCAATTAATTACCTTAACTATTTAACAAAGGATGTAATGAAAAAAACTTGGCGCTACAAGTATTCAAGATATTTTAGTGCTTGAGTTTCATGTCGCGGGGTGAAGTTCAAGATGATTTCGCAAAAAATATGAACAATGTGAACGAACTCAGTGATTCTGTGAAAAGAACGACTGGCTAATTTTCATCACCACAGCGACGTTTCCCCCTCTTCAACAGGTGCATTTTCTCACTGAATATCTTTCACTAGTTTGTATATTAATCGATTCTGAAAGTTTGGCATGAATTGGCCGACATCGATTTTTGTCGATTTTGGTGTTCATCTTCCAACTGTAACAGTGTCCCTATTAGGGTTATCTCTGTAACCGCTTTTCATGTTTTCTTACGTGTATTCTAAGACGTTGGCATTCATCCGCCGACATAGAAATTTTTGATTTTGACAGTGGTTAGTAAGGCATAATTGTGGGATTTCTAGTTGATCTACTACTACTACACAGCGGCCCTACCAGGCATGCCTATAACCTTTATACACCCTTATCATTACGTCATCATTTCCAGGATTTAGGTGTGGAATGGACTTTGACCAAACAGTTTCCTTCTCGGAGGCAACACTATATTAATAATATTATATTTGTGGCGCTACAGCCGTTAGAGGGCCAGGGCCTAGCTTCTCAGTAACCACTCGTTTTATGCGTGCTATTGTTCTTTTACGAGTGAAAGGGGCCTACAATTTTATGCCGACTCCGACCGACCAAGTTGGAGTAGCTTTTTCTAGACAGTTGTACTCTATACACTACTCTAACTGCTCACACTTAAGAATTGGTCCTTTTGAGCTTCCAGGCAGCAACCGACTTCTTTCCTTTTCGTTAGGCTCCTCGTCAGTGGCCCCACAGAGACTGCCTCGTTTAAGGCCCGTTTGTGTCATCAGAAAGTAAACTCTGATCATTCACCTATCTTTGAGCTTGGAGATAAAGCGTAAGAAGCACAACCAACTGATCTACCGTTCGTGACATAGAGTGTGCGGTAGAAGTCCTCCGCGATTTCCTGTTCAGCGCCGTTATGGACGGTACGTGCGAGAAGTATGGTGAGTGAGGCTCCCAGAATTGTTGCGCCAACCGCAGTCGAAAATAATATAGGTGGATTCACGCTGTAGCCAGTTTCTCCTAAAGTATTCAAAATCATTTGCTTTGTATCCGTGCTGTTTTTTTCTACTTTCTTAACGTCCAAAGCCAAGACGTTTCTGAAGTTAAGCTCGACGTCTCCCCTGGTATCATTGAGCCGAAGATCCTTGACTCTTGAGCCCTCCTGCCACGACAAGGCATCTAGAATGAGAGAGATACGAAACCATTACTGAGTGCTTTACTTACGTCATCGCAGACTGCCTATTTGCCTTCAGCCATAAACTAGTAGAGACATCATTTTGCTATTGATGCCGCCTCAAGCACCTTCTGACTACATGCCTTGATCTAGCTTCGTTTTGGCATTGAAAGATGTGGGAATGCGTACCTCAGCACAAAATGTCTGCAAATAAAGTCCAAGATCAATCAAGAAGATGCAGTCAGTTATCGACTGGAATCAATGCCCAAGCCCGCTTATCCTCAATCACAAAAAAAAATGAGAAAAATCTTAATCGAAATATGCATCTCTCTCTCTTTCAGTGCTACAATCATAATCAAATGTGATATGGACTTTGTTTTGTACCCGTTAGATGTACAAAAGTGTCCAGTAGATTTCAGTAGCTGTAAGTATACCGTCCGCCCTTCCCTCGTCAACCCACCCACTCACATCCAACCCCACCCGCAGACAAATATTCGAGATACGAGATGGAGTTCCACTGGAAGCAAGGCAACGCGATAACGTACCCCAACGACTTCGGCGACGGATTCTTCCGCCTGCCGAAGTATGTTGTCTCCTTTCACCCCGAGCTGGACATGCGCATCATAAACTACGGCGACGGTAAGTGCGAACCAAGAGCCAGAAACCCCAGCTTAAGCTCTTCATTTCAGCTGACCACTCGTCCGCCCGGCTGGAGATCACACTGTCGCGCGAAGTCAAGAGCTACCTGCTGGAGAACTACCTGCCCTCGACCCTGTTCGTCTCAATGTCGTGGGGCAGTTTCGTTGTGGTGCCCGAGGTGGTGCCCGGTCGCATGGTCCTGCTGGTGACGACACTGCTGTCGCTCATAACAATGTTCGACACGGTGCGCAATAACTCGCCGGATGCCCTGGAATTAAAGTGCCTCGAGGTGAGTAATCGCATGCGTTTTGGTTGAAGACTTAATTTAATTGTTCCTGCCTCCCCAAGGATGAATGAATTTATTTTCGGATCCAAATCGCGAGCACACACCTAGACACCCCCCGCGAGTGTCCTTGACGGCTGTTGTTGCTGTTGTTGTTGATTGCAGGGGGGTGCTTGTATGCTGTTTGGGTTCTTGCTCCGCTTATTTTTGATATCCTTAATTAAATTAAATGCAAACAGAGTGCTTTAGAGTGCTCCCCACACTCCGTGGACCGAGTTAGACGGGGCCGGTGACGTGTACACCAGACACCGCATCAGCGACGAGCTTTACTTCGAAACAGTTTTCCCTCTCTTGTAGTAGTGGGTTCCCCCTGAGTGAATGTTTGAGTGGCTGTGCGTGTGCATGTGATGGCAGTCCTTCAGATCACAAGTGTATTGGTGCGTGCTTTTGTTTAATTGCAGGTGTGGCTAATATCGTGCACATTGTTTGTATTTCTCGCACTCATGGAGTACTTCATTGTCCTCTTCGGCATACGGTACGACAAGCACTGGCGCACTTCGAAGACGCGCATGCCGGGGATGGCCTCGCCGACGATAAACCTGGCCGCCAGTGGAATGAGCTCCGAGACACCCGTAAGTGAATATCAGTAATTGGCTTAGGTCTCGTTGAGATTTCGCCGCCCGCTCTGTTCTCTGTCTGGGAAGGATAATTGAATAATGGACGTACACTCCTTCCATTCGCAGATGACAACATTTCGTCAAGTGGCCCCGCGAAAGAACGGCGTGGAGCACGCGGGCAGAGCCTTTCAGCTGAACAAAGTGAACCCCGAGACGAAGACCGTGAACAAAACCAGCCCCAGCATGTTGAGTCCGAACATGCCCAGCTCATCGGATCCGCCATCTGCAACGCCGACGCAGATCACCGATCAGGACGAGACGACGACGCCAGCGGATCGGGTCAGCAATCCGATTCAGCGACGCAGGTAACGCCGATCGGTGTTCGATGTTTGTGTGTGGTCTTCATGTTGTTGGCGTCACGAATCAATTCAAATCCAATGCCCACTCACAGTCAGGCTTTCTGCTTTGCTTTTTCTTTTTTTGTACAATTTTTCAGTTTTTACAGGTTTCGAAATGTGGCCGAGTACGCGTTGCTGTACGCCGGATCGCAGCGCGGCCGCCTGGACCAGATCTCGCTGGTGCTGTTCCCGCTGAGCTTTCTGGTGTTCGCCGTCGTCTACTGGGTGCTGTATCTGAGCGAGTCGCGCAAGAAGATATGATACGATGCGACGCCATTCGATTCCATTGGACTCTTCGGTCTGAGGAGCCTGCTGCAGTTTGCCATGCGAATTTTTAGCTACGTCTTTCGTTATCCCCCGTGCGTGGGTTTTGCTTGAGTTAGGACATGTGTGTACAGAGGATGCGTATTGGGGGATAACTGGTCCACTGGATGACGGTGGAAATGCATTTGTTTTTGTTTCAATTTCGGGGATTCGAGAAGCAAACGTGAAATTTTTTTTGTCAAGTATTCATTTTCAAATTGGGCATTCTGCGTGAGTATTGCGGTCTGAAGGGTCATATATGATGAAGGTATATCCAAGTCAAACGTAGTCAGAAGAATCGTCGACTTTCTGGGTGTCCAGTCCAATTGACACTTCCCTTCGTAAGGAGCGATTTTTTTGCTATTTACTGAAATAAGCAAAAGAGACGAACAATCTAACGAAAATTAAGAACCTAATTAAAATCAACGAAAGTAAACGAATATAAACAAAATTGAACGAACTTAACGAAAGTGAGCGACCGAAGCGCTGTTTCAAATCATAGTGTCACTTCTGTGTGTTCGTTCGATTTAACCAGGCTTCGTAGGACCATTTTAATGGGACTATCCCTTCTTTCAGTGGAACTCCTTCAAAATCTAACACATTTTGATATTCGAGTTAGGGAGCTTAGATTTTTAAATAAAAAAGTTGAAGAGGGTAACGACCGTAAGAATAAGATCGCGAATACAAGCTGCCGAAATGAGATTCTTCATTCTGTTGTGGGAGTTACTTACCGGAATAGGGTAGATAAGCACGACACACGGTACAATGTTCAGGAGATACTTCTGCGAACGCAAATTGCTTTAGTTCGGTTTGATGGTTTGAGCACTTGTCACGAACGTCCCCATTATCACGACTTACTTCTTCTTCTGCTTTGATTCGCGCTACAGTCCGGAGTGGACCTGGGTCTTAACCAACATGCCTCTCCAGCCAGCAAAATCTTTCGCAGGTGCATCCAGCTGCGCACATCAAGTTGGTTGAGGTCCTTTTCCACTTTTATGTGTCATCTCGTGTTGCGCTGTCCTAATGGCTCGGTATTGAAGACTCGTCTGGCCGGAGCTTTGGTGTCCATCCGCTCTACATGACCAAGCAATCTTAAGCTTTGAATCCGAAGACGATTAACTAGGTGCTTGCCGCTGAACAGCCGGCACAGTTCGTGGTTGAATGTTCTCCTCCTACGCAAACAGGACCAAAGATTGCACGCAGAACTTTTCTCTCAAAACAAACAAGAACTTCTTCATCCAATTTCAATAGCGTCCATGTCCCTGCGCCATCGACTTGCTCACGACTTACTAGACGTGTCTAAATGCGACTCCATCAGAAAGTCGAACGCTTAGCAGACTTGGGACGAGGTCGATGGAACAAGTCCAGAGGTTTGCCGGGATGGCCCTTGCCATAAACCCTGATGAGTTAGAGTCAATGGCAGACGATTGAGTGACTTGCAGCCATTTTAGTGGATCATGTGGATCAGAAAATGAAGAAGGGAATGTGTGAACATTGTTAAGGAACTAAATGATCATTTTTTGAATATAATTTTGTAGAATTGGTTACGCTTTTGATCACTGCTTATACCAGCGTTGCGACCAGTGTTTGCCCAACTACCGGACTAATGTTAGCATTCACGTCCTGGATCGTAGGTGTCTCTTGGGGCTGGAGCTGTTCGGTGACGTATTGTCGTATTGTCAATAGACGTGCCCACACACGATTCAATCATGTTGAAAGACTTGCTAGGCAACGACAAATCGATGAAATGACAAGACCACACACGATTTGATTCGGGGAAAAAAAACCGACTGAGTTGACAACTGAGTTGAATCGTTGAATCGCTTAAGGTTTGCGGATGATAGAGGTAATAACGATCATAGAACTCTGACTTTCTAAATACGGCAAAACAATTTCCAGACGTTGTTGAGGTGTGAGTCTTTCCGTGATGATTTGCTAACAAATATCAGTTACAAGTGGTCCGTCAAAAGAGAACCTATCGCGAAAAAACAAGTCTAAATGAATGAGCTTTTAATTATTAGAACTCACCTGGACGTTGTGCTTACTTGATGCTGTCGGTTCATTGCATGCCCCATTGTTAAAACCCCTTTCTCAGCTGAAGCAAATGCCCTTAACTTTCTAGAAAGCTGCCTTCAATCGACTTTCTCGCTTCCACCCACTCTCTCATGCAGCATATTTTTTCGTTAAGACAAGCCTTTTGAATTTTAGTCAGGATAAAATTCCAGTGCATGGTGAACGACATTCTTCCATACTTACCCATCTAAAAAAATGCATCACATTTTCTTAAGCAACAATAGATGCCGATACAGTCTGTTTCAGTTGCGTTCTTATGAACCGGCCTTGTGGCACATGGTTCAAAAAGCCTCTTTCTTGACAACGTTCATCAAAATTTCCATAGACGTCGCCAGCTTAGCCTTGAATTTACCAAGTGACTTACAACGACAGTACCATTCGCGCAATTCCCATTCCGATAGCCATGGCAGAGTGTTTCACATTTTCAAATGACAGACAATCTTTCACGTTTGCTTATGATTAATTCGAATCGTTTTCAAATAAGCTTCTTTTAATCAGTTTCTCAAAACGATTACAAAATAAAATAAAAAAATCGAAATAAAGTAACTTTCTCTATCTCTCTATGATTTTATAGCAAGCAAAATAAGAACAAAATGTGTCTAAGCTATTTGTTAAATACACATTTGATTATGTAAAATATTTCTTCATAACAAGACCAACATAATTTTATACAATTAAAAATAAATAAAAACAATTAAATATTGAATTAATTATATAGATATACAAACATAAATATTAAAAACAAAAACAATTAAAATTAAAGCAAAACAACTTTTTCTGCAGTTACAAGTGCCTATAATTCTACAATAGATATTTATTGTTATTTAAAATTAATTAATTAAATTAAATTAAATTGTAAATTTTTAATATAAATTCTTTTACTAGAACGCAACAAAGTCAAAATAAAAATAAAAACATTGTAAAACTATTAAGTGAGTAGAATTTTTTTATTGCAATATTCTCAGTTGGTATTTAGGAACTTATTAGCAGCCCTTAAAGCAACCAGTTGTATCGCAATAAAGGTGCGATTCATCGAGACATGGCAGCCTTCATTAGGGAATAACTGAAGGGTGTTCGGTAGTTTCATATTGTGAGAGTTGAGGGTAAATCGTCTTCCTTTTGCAAATAACATCCTCACATCCAGAGCATTAAAGTAAACGTGAACAAATCAGAGCATGTGGTCAGAACGACTGTCCAATTCACTCTATATGTAAGTGGAGTGCCATTGAAGCAGAGGAAAAAGTTTAAGAAATTCAGGGTATTTTCCACGCGTGATGAGGGATGCTGAGATTTTCTGCAAGATTGGCTAAGTTGGATTAATTTCGGAATAGCATTTAAGAGTAGTAGCTAGAAAAGTTGAGGTTGGTACAGACGTACAAGTTACCGGACTTTAACTCAACACCTCTTCCAACTCTCACCGACAATCATGGAAATTTAGGAAATGATCAAAGAATAAGATTTCGGAGGTAAACGCTGGCATCGGATATCGCCTACTGCAATTAGGAGCAGGTGATCAGACCAATTCAAAAGCTTACCTGGTTGCACCTAGTTCCTGAAGAGATAGAGTCAATCGACAGGAGTAGATGTATTTTGATAGTGGCGGCCCGTGGCATTGTGTGTATGTGCGTCGACCCCAAACTCGATGTCGTAGGTTCGATTCCTGCTCTGTGCGACGGAAACAATTTTTTCACGACCCCACCTCTTTCGAGTCACTGACAATGCTCAAAGAGTATTTCCTGTCTAGAAAAACTTCTCAAACAAAGCCGTTCGGATTCGGCATTAAACTGTAGGTCCCTTCCACTCGTGAGAGAACAATAGCACGCACAACACGAGTGGTTGCTGAGAAGCTAGGCCCTGGCCCTGCGGCTACGGGCTGTAGCGCCACCCATATTATTATATATTATTATTATATAAACAAATACGCTACAAGTTACGGACCTTGTCGTTATGAACTGTCACTTCTACTTTTAATTGTACATGTGTTGATAGATGTTGTTTCAGAGGGAACCTAAATAGCACTATGTGCCGTAGAAGATCGTTTGTTCGGAATAGGTTATACTCAAACTAATTTAAAGAAAGTGCTAAGAGATATTTGCCCTGACTGTTTGTAATGGTACATACATTTGCTCTGCAAGAGAGTTTTGAAGGGCCGATCCTTGTCTAGCCAGTTCAACAGCCTCATCATAATTATAATAATATGGCGCTACAGCACGTAGAGGGCTAGGGCCTAGCTTCCCAGCAACCACTAATGTTGTGCGTGCTATTGTTCTCTCAAGAATGGAAGGGACCTACAGTTTTATGCTGACTCCGAACGGCCAAGTTTGAGAAGCTTCTTCTAGACGAGAAATACTCTTTGAGCATTGTCAGTGACACGAAAGAGGTGGGACCGTGAAAAATATTTTTGTCGCACAGATCAGGAATCGAACCTACAACGACGAGGTTGGGGCCGACGCTCATACCCAAAACGACACAACGACACGAGCCCCATAGCCTTATCAGTCCTCTCTTATTTCCTGGGATGCCACTGTGACTAGGAACATACATGAGGGAAATATTGAGTTGGTCTTCTAATAATGCTAGCTTTGTTCCTCCTCAAGTTTAGAGTGTGTAGTAGAGGAGGCAATAGCTTTGATGGCAGCATGGCTACCAATATATTTGACCACATTTTGTCGTGGTAGGATATTTTGGCTTGACGAAAGACTTACCGGATACTGAACATTGTCTACAGATGTTTACATACATACACAGTTTAATTGTGAATGGCAATCGTATATTTTATTATATATATAAAAAATAGCTGGAAATGGCTCAAATTAGTCTGCAAGTCGTCGACGTCAACACGAAGTATAAGTTGTTTTCACAAAAGCGCACACACACAACATCGATGCGAGGTAATCTGAAACTTCATCAACTTCCGCATCCCAGTAAGCAGTACAGACTTTATAAGATTCGAGATCAAACGCTGGTTAACTCTGTCCAATCATTCCCGTCATCGCCATCATCTCAGTCTGCGGTGCTCTACGGCACAGATGAATAGACAATTTCAATTGTCAACTTAATGGTAAAATAACGTAGCCCTTGCTCTCATAGAGGAAAAAGTTCTGCGTATAATTGTATCATAATTTCCGTTGGGTGCATTGAAATTAGAAGATTCAACTACAAACGGCCTGTTCCCCTACGATAAGTGTAGCCGGGCGTCTACCGATTGTCTAAGCCATACAAAACAACATCTCCTCAACACTCACTCTGAGACGAACAGCACTCAATTGAACCTTGGACATGGTGAATGACCTCATCTGCGTCCAAAATCGAAACCAAATATCTGCTGCTAAACACCAATCTAACGCCATCTCAAATTAAGCCACGCCATGAGTATAAATTGACATCAGCTCATTAAGCATTCAATTACGCACATCGCATCAGGCTAAGTGCCACAGTCAGTCATGCGAACTGACGGCCTAGACGATATAAAAGTCAATTGCAAGCGTTTTGCGGAAAGTAATCGTCCATCATGAAGACCACAGCCTACGCTCTGATAGTCGCTTTGATGTCCTGCGCGGTCTCCGTAAGTCCCTCCACCTTCCATCTGGCAGAACCTCTCATGTGTTCAACCATGCAATTTTAGGCCAACGTCCCGACGAAGTTCGACTGCTCCAAGCCGGAGATCGTCAACGAGGCCCACGTGCATGTCTGCTGCAAGCACCCGGACGGACACAACGACGTCACAGAGAAGTGCGCCGCCGAGACTGGCTTCAACCTGCCCAGCAAGAACGAGGAGTCCGTTGTCGACCTGACCGTTGAGAGCGTCATCGCCGGAACCGTAAGTGGTGCCGACCACCTCCTCCGGCATCAGAACTAAAGCTTTGAGTTTCCTTGCAGTGCTTCGGGCAGTGCGTCTTCAAGAGCTGGGGTATCATGAAGAACGGCAAGCTGGACATGGCCGCAGTCAAGGCGAACCTGGAGAAGAACTACCCCGAGGACCCTGAGTACGTCAAGGAGATGATATACTCCTTCGACCATTGCCACTCGCGCTGTAAGCCCCGATCGATTACGTAAGCTCCCAGAAATCGCTTAGATTTAATGCCTTGCATCCTTTTAGCCGAACAGAAGCTGGCAGACTTCCTGTCGAACCCGTTCATGCAGCAGAACAGTGCCAAGTTCTGTGAGCCGATGCCAAGTGTGATCTTGTCCTGCGTCATCAGGGAGTTCTTCCACAACTGCCCGGCCAGCCGTTGGGCCCACAATGACGAGTGCGAAACTGCGCGTGCATTCAGCCTGAAGTGCAAAGATCAACTGACCATCATGTAGACTTATGGCGTGGTTGCTTGCTAATTACATTTTAATAAAGTATTTCTTCAGTTTGTGTTAAGAGTTTGAGTTTGACTGAGAGGAGTGAGTGGTGCTGGTGGCATCCCATCAGCCTGCCCCTGTTCGCAAGCCAGGCAACCTCTCCAACTACCGTCTAGTGAAATTTTAGCGCTGTTGCTTTGGCATCGTAGTGTAGAGATGTCTGACTGAGAGTAAAAGCCAACTTGAATTGCTGTCAGGAGGCTGTCTCGAAGCCAAAAGCAAAAGCCAATGCTATCATTTCGTTACGAAACAAGGCAATGTTTATCTTATCCGCACATTCCGTAAAACCTTGTTAAACCATGAACGCTAGCGAATACATATCAGTTTAGCTCCTTGACCGCCCAAAACTGTCCAGGGACTGTTTTTGCGGCTGCAGCTCACTTCACACGATGATGCCATTGTATCCTTGAATAGATATTGTATTTAATATGTGACCTTCTGTCTACATCACACATTTCCTCCTGCTCTGCTAGGGCATTCGCAATATACATCTCTCATTAAGGGATATGTTCAGCAGCGATGCGTGAGTGCCAATGGCACGATAAGAGTTCATGCAAGCGTCCAAGCACTTCCTTGCGATTAAAGCTGATCAAGGAGTTGAGCAGTGTGAATGCGTAATGAATTGTACGAGATTCAACCATATTAGAGCCAATTTTTCGCTAGTCCGAATGCTATACGTTTTGTAAAACAACAAAGCCAATTCCTTCACGGGCTCAACCAAAACGATCCAAAAAAGAGGATCTTTGAATCCTAGCCTCCTGTTTTGGGAAGGAGACGAAGATCGAATATACGGTATAAAGTCCCAGTAGTCATGAACGCAAGACAACTTGGCCTTGATAATGTGGCGAGGATCGTCAGCAATGGCAGGCAGCGATTGTTCACGTTCAGACTCTTCACGGTTCGTAGGTCTGACAAGATTACACATTACACGAACTCATCCTGTGATCACATAAGATTGAGGGTGGCTATGTCATGTAGAGCGGATTGACACCACAGCTCCGGTCCGAAGAGTCTTCGAAGCCGAGCCATTGGGACAACGCAACAGAGGAGCTTTCGATCGAAATGCGCACACAAGTGGCAAATGACGCAACCGTAAGCAGCTGGCGAAAAATCGTGCTGACTGGAGGGACTTGTTGTTTGAGGCCCATGTCCACCCCGGGTTGTGAAACATACAAAGAAGAAGACCTGATAGCTGTCTAAAGGCCCAGACAGTAGCCAAAATTAGCATTTGATTGCAAGTGACCGCTAATTAGACCAGTTTTGACACTTGTAGGTTAGGTTAGGCTGCTTAAATCAGTACTTAGGCCACTACAGGCCCATTGTGCTGGTGCTTGTGACCAGCGGTGTAGCTGGCTTATACTGCCGCCATTCCCGTCGCTGAGGTTGTAAAAGTGAGCCCCTAGCTGTGATTTCATCCTTCATTAACTTGCAGCTTCTGCTAAATTCACGCATCCTTCTGTCGTGTGGCCAATTGTGTCTGCTTTGTCCAGGCAGGACTCACCGATGAGTATCCTACACCCTGGTGTGCTTAGTCAGAGTGGACAGAATGATCGTTTTTTGGAAGGAGGTGCATTTGAACTCACTTGTGGTTTATTATTTGTTGAGATGGCAACTTGATGAGATGGTTGAGATATCATTCTAGAGAAGGCCGACGATAGAGGATAGATTCTACAGAACTCTGAACTAGAAGTGTCAGCATACGCGAAGGACATTTACGTGATCAGTAGAACAAAACAAGTCGTCTTCTTCGATCGAGTGATCTTTGGTGTCTTTTAAGTTTTTTTTTTTTTGTTAGGATATCTAGAGGCTGGCTATGCTACTTGACTTATGTGTCAGGCATCTACGAATCCAACGTCCATGGTGACTGGGCATGTATAGCGAATGGACTACTTGGTTGCAGACGAGTGCACACATGTGGAAAGGGCCTCAACCACCGTTGGTTGAAGCTCTTAACATCGAGCTGTTCCGCAACAGCAGAGGATCTGCTGCAATTATGTGAAGAAACTTCTTGTCAACTGGTTCACTTTATTCTGTGATGATGTATGGGGAGACGAATAAACTGACTATTGACGCTTATTGCAGTCCACCGCTAAGAACGAGAGAATGTTGCCCACACAGCAAGGACGAGGCTATCGAAGTTAGCAAGAAGCAAGGAATTCTCCATTCTGTGACACGGTCGGAAGTAAACCTGAGAACGTGATCTTCTCAAACTTGCGCGATCTTGGGCTGGCTCTATCTAGTTGCATACACAGTGGTGGTTGGGGTCATTCTTCACCTGGGTGCGCGTGTCCGGTACTAAAGCGTACAGGCGCACAACATGACCGAACACATTAGGCGTTGCATGCATGGTACAATCGCAGTACTGCAAGTAGAACTTGGACTAAACTTGGAGTAAAGAACTAACGCCACAGTCCCGACCAACTCTTGAATCCATTTACTCAAGCAGTAAAGTATCATGACACAGAGACGGGTTTCTCTCATTTCTCACTATCCCTCCGTTGATCGTGGAATTTGTTACTAAGCTTTTTGAAACAGCTATCCTTCCCCAAAGTCGCTCTGCTCAAATTGAAAAGTTCAGCGTTTATGTCAGAACTTCCGTTGACTACAGTCACGTAGACTATCAACACAAGGACACTCCTTGGATGCATCTGTCTATACAAGTAAGCGGACATAGAACTCTATAATTCAAAACCAACCATAGCGCCGCTCAAAGAGCAAGACTCCTTGAAAAAGCCAAATCCAACGATCCAACGATCCAACGAAAGTCAAAGACGAAGACAGCAGTAAAATCAC
Organism: Eristalis arbustorum; assembly: GCA_916610145.1. Taxonomy (NCBI): domain Eukaryota; kingdom Metazoa; phylum Arthropoda; class Insecta; order Diptera; family Syrphidae; genus Eristalis; species Eristalis arbustorum. Next base: position 24,073,363 of record OU744319.1, read on the forward strand.
GCCCCTCTCAGCCGAACTCATGAAAAATTGCCACCACCTTCGACTTCGTCATCAAATAAACGATCAGCTCCCGATTCTCAAATCATTACGCAACTTTATTAAACAGAAGTCAATTTTACTTTACCACCAAAGAAAGGTTCCTATTCCACGAGCTCATTACATTTCTCCTTCTTCGCCTTGCATTCCTCCTTGAACTCCTTCGAATTGCTCCACTTGAAGTGCGGGCAACTGACCTTGCCGTAGTCCATGACGCACATGAACACAAACAAGTAGTAGGGCTTGCAGGCGCCCTTGAAGATGGCCCTCGCCGCCGGATTCTTCTTCATTTTACCCCAATCCAATTCGGCTGCGGAACGGAACGAGTGAAGCAAACCCCAGTCAGTAGCCAGTTGGCCAGTCGTTGCACTTACCCTGTTGTTCGCAGTACTCGTACTGCGCAATCATGAACTCCTGCTCCTTGGGCTTGTTCTTGTGCTGCTTCTTGGCGTCAGACTTCACCATCTTCATGTTGATCTTCTCGTCCTTCGTCATGAACTTCTTCGACTTGTAGTAGCACTCAACCAAGCACTGGCAAGAAACAGAAATGAGTGCGGTTTCCAAGCGTGTTGGATCGCGGGGCGTCTTACCGAGAGGAACTTTGCCAGGACAAGCGGATTTTGTTCGGCATTCTTGGGCATCTTCTTCTGGTGAAGCAGGAAGCACTTCAAGAAGGAGTCGTCGATGTCGAGGAACGTCTTGCAGCACTTTGATTTCTGAAAGAACCACTCGATGACTGGGGCGTGTTCGGTGGCTATTGATTGACTTACTATTGAATCGCCTGGGTGTTCACATGTTTCCGCGGTTAATTCGGGCTCAGGTTCGCCGTCAACCACGGCCACTTCGGTTGTTGTGCTTTCCTCCGGCTCCACGGCATCAATCTCTGCATCGACTGCCGCTTCCGCTTCCTCGATCTCAGCTTCCTCATCTTGGCCAGCCACCAGCTAAGGGGAGAGCTTGAATCTGTGCTTAGATGTTCGTTGGCAGTCAACTTACACTCACACTAGCGGCTAACACGAGAAGAAGGAGAAGGAAGTGACGACACCTAGAACTGCGACACATGCTGGGACCTTGTGATGGAAGCGCCGGCCGGACTGTGGTATATGTAACATCCGATGTTGCCGAGTGTGGCGCGACTCGGATCGGCGGTCATTTGAATGTTATTAGTTTTGACGTGCTCTAGTGGGTTTACTGGATTTGAGATTTTTCGCGCATTAAGCGCTACGGGCCGTGGGCATGCCCTCAATTACCGATGGAACCGTTAAATAAATGAGCTGAAAAAATGGAATAGCCGTGCATGGCGTAAGCGTTGACAAAAAAGGGCCAGCTTTGATGGATGAGTCAGGTGAGATGAGATGTTTCTTTAAGTTCAATAAACTACTGCCCGTCGTGGTGGAGTGTAGGTCGACTACTACGGACGAGGTTCTGGGTTCAACTCCCGCATGAGAAACTTCACAATTCTACCTGTTCTAATTCACTGAGAAGAAGTGTACCTGTCTAGAGAGAGATTGACTTGCAGTTTGTCGGATCGACGTAAAACACGATAGATTGCTGTAGAATTGAAACCCTGGTCCACATCGGACTATAGCCCCCTCCATAATTTCATTATGGAACTACTTTCATGGTCCACTGATTTGACCAGTTGACACATTGTTGGCAGAAGAGAAGAGAAACTGCGGGGCAACTTACTAAAAAAGGAAAATTTGTAGCTCGCAATATCCTTGTTGTTTTCTCTTGCCGGACAGGAGCTGTAGTATCTGATCGAAGGTGGTGCGAAATTAATCATCCTATCGGAAGATGTTACAATAATTGCAAATGGCGTCGTACGTCAATAATATTTGACATTTGTGACAACTGCAGACAACACAAACAGGCAAGAAATGGTGCGCTCCGCAAAGGCGTTCTCACCGAAGGAGCAACTGCTGAAAACGCTATAGGCAATTCGGCCACTGTTACTGGCGAACGCTAAAGTGCCATCATAAATGATTTCATACTGCCGGTCCGCACTCACAGTACGAGCCACAATGGATATTGCGAAGGAAGCATTTTCTGTGTGCGTAACCCACCGTTTATTTCATCGGCCTCCAAGCGCCTGGCATAGCTTTGAATTCATGTTGGTTCGACATCAAAACAAGGACAAATTTTTAGTCTTCTGATGGAGTAAGGATAACCTCTTATCTGAGACGGTCTAGACACAAAGGGTCTGCAATATTCTGACAATGCCGGTGTCACTGTGCACTTGAGTCCATCCACAAACACTCGCGAGATCACAATTCACAGATCTCTTTGAGATTATTTGAATTTGAGGTAAAGACAGATTGGTTCTGTTGGAGAAAACTCCACGAAACAGCGATTGCCAATCGGCGCTTCTTCTACGCTGTTGTAGACTGTTGATTTGATTTTCGGTCACTTCGAAGTTACAAGTGAACACAGTCAAGTTTGTCGAGGATGAGTCACCTTACGATTCTTATACTGATTAAAAATTATAAACAAATTCGATTCGTTGTCCTTTTCTTCGTCTTGGGCTACAGTCTGCAGTTTACCTGAAAGTCACACAGCAAGCCTCTACAGTCAGCCTTGACGTCGCGAGTTCGTCCTTTACATGTGGTATATTACAGGATCTCGCATTCCAATGCGAACGGCGTTAGAGGCTGCCGTAAAGAGCTATTTGTTGGGTTACGAGACATAGGCGGAAAGGATAATGCGGACGTTTTCTTGAAAGGCATCGAAACCGACCCATCCCGGGCAATTGTATGTATTGAACTACCTCTGACGGATGTCAAGAATAAAGTGGGTGTAACAATCATAAATGACACTAAAAAAATCGAGCTAGCTAAATCCTCTAACCTCCTGTGAGATCACTCGGACGCTCAGGTCCAAGTGAAACAATAGCAAAAACTGACGAATCCCTTCAATTCGACAACAAATTTGCTAGTGATGATACTTGGACCACTAAATGCCATACATCTGAAGTATGAAATATGAAATGCAAACAGGACGGGTAACAGACTTTACATACAGAGTCTGCGATGACGTGGAAAAAGAGGACGTTCTCACTACCTCTGCCGAACCTCCAGTCACTGCCAGTTGAAACATAGAACACTTAAGAGAACATTTCTGCCAAGACCTCAATTATATATAATATAATTTGTGTGGCGCTACAGCCCACGGAGGGCCTGAGCCTACCTTTTTTGACACACGTGTTGTGCGTGCTATTGTTCTCTCGCAAATGGAAGGGACCTACAGTTTTATGCCGACTTCGAACGGCCAAGTTTGAGAAGCTTTTTCTAGACAAAAGTACTCTTTGAGCATTGTCATTGTGGGACCGTGAAAATGATTGGTGTCGCATAGAGTAGGAATCGAACCTACGCCGCTGAGGTTGGGGTCGACGCAAGTACCGGAGTCCTCCATTATTTAGTAAAAATCCCTCTAAATTATCTTTTAAGGTTTAGTAGCACATGATGATTTCAAGGCCGCATATGACAGCGTGCATAGAGACGGGCTATACAGCGCCATGTCTAGTTTTGACATTCCTGCCAAACACGTCAGGCTGTGCAGGATGACGATGGAGAACTCTCGCTGCTCCATCAAGGTCGGTAACGAACTCACCGAGACCTTCAATGTCAAAAAAGGTTTTAGGCAAGGCGACACGCTGTCATGTGACTTCTTTAACATCATACTTGAGAAGATCGTGCGAAACTCAAACGTAAACATCTGAGGCACGATCTTCCAAAAGTCCGTTCAACTGCTTGCTTACGCGGCCAACATTGACGTGATTGGACGAACACAGCGAGCCGTCAATGAGGCGTTTGCTGGCATTGAAGCGGAAGCGGCTAAAATGGGTCTAGCGGTAAACCAGGGCAAAACAAAGTACATGCTGTCATCACGGAAGGACGCACAACATCGACGTCTCGGACAGAGCGTCATATTGGGCAGCAGAAACTTTGAGGTAGTCAAGGACTTCGTCTACCTAGGCTCGGGAGTAAATAGGGACAACAACACCAGTACCGAGATCAAGCGCAGAATTACTCTTGCCAATCGCTGCTTCCTTGGGCTCTAGAGGCAATTGAGTAACAGAGCCATCTCTCGAAACACCAAATTGACCTTGTATAAAACCCTGCTCATCCCAGTCCTGCTCTATGGCGCAGAGACATGGACGCTTTTGAAAGCGGATGAAGAAGCTCTTGGTTGTTTTGAGAGAAAAGTTCTGCGTTGATGGCGTTTGAAGGAGAAGGTTCAACCACGAACTATACGAGCTGTACAGCGGCATGCACCTAGTTAAGCGTCTTCGGATCCAATGCTTAAGATGGCAAGGTCACGTAGAGCGAATGGACACCACAGCTCCGGCCCGAAGGGTCTTCGACACCGAGCCATTGAGACAGAGCAACAGAGGACGTCCTCGCCCTAGATGGCGCCCACAAGTGGAAAAGGACCTCAACCAACTTGGTGTGCGCAACTGGAGGCAGCTGGCGAAAGATCGTGCTGGCTGGAGAGGCATGTTGGTTGAGGCCCTGGTCCACCCCGGACTGTAGTGCCAATCAAAGAAGAAGAAGCACATGATGATGGCTGAGCAACACAACAATACTAACATGAATAGGGATGATCTTGGAGCAAAGATGGACTTCATTATGGGTCCAACTGGACTTACGTGACACGTGGAGTAAGCCACCTGCCCAATTTTAGCTTGCGGTATAAATCTATCATCATCTTCTGCACAAAGAAGCGGAAACAGTAATTTGGCAAAGTCGGTCAGACAAAATGGCAGGTGTTAGAGGCAAGGTATACCTCGGTACATGGTAAAGTCAGGAAGTCTTTCGTTTGCAGATTAAAGGTTCTCGGCACCTCGAATCAGTCACACTGAGGTGGGATATGAAGTAAAAGTGTTTATTTTTTTAAATAGCAGCAGTCTCCGTGTCATAAGACGAAGGAAAGGAATAAAAATCACACCACATGCACCTTGTTTACAAAACAATCGAAACAAAATTGCGCATAGGACTAACTTTCACCAACGCCGCCAGCTGGATCTGTTTAACGGAACAGAGACACTAAAGCGTCAAAATCAAGGAAAGCAGGCCGCTTCGGAAAGAAGACTCTGCTGCAAGTGCCTTCTTTATACAATGCAACGGCTTGGGTCAAATGATGTGCTTACGAATTCATCCCCAAAAGGAGGGCACATCACATAGGCGATTGAATTTCGACTCCAGACACAACTCAAGACTACAGGAGTCGTAATCATCTTGTCGCGTAGAACATGTGAATCGGCGGAGGAGTACTTCTAGCTCGCGCTTTTGTCGTGGCTTACAGAATTTTCCCAAAAATCAGAAAAAATCAACATTAAGTACATTTACTTTCCCGATGGCATATAACCCCATTTTCATTCTTTCTCCATCCCGTCAGGTTTTTATTTCGATGCTCGCCCCCGACACATCGTCACTCGGTCTCCATGGAAGCAGTTTCTAGTCTGTCGTCGAATTTAAAAGTCACTCCAACACAGTCAGACATTTGATTTAATCACTCACAACCGCACAGCAACGACGAGCCATCAAGCTCCCGAATGTCAGCTAATCCCACTAATTGCCTCCGAAATTGGCAAATTTCCGGTCAATCGATTTCGAAAAAATCACCCGACAATTGACACATCCGTCCGCTTTGTGGGTCATATAAAAGGTACTCCCTGCGATCCGTTTGTTTCATTCGTACACACCGATCTCAACTGGAACAACATGCTTGGAGGACGTCTCTTTCTCATCGCTCTGCTCGCCTCGCTGGCGGGCTGCACAGCCGGCAACGATCCCACGTGCGACAAGTTTACGCCGGTCAGCGTCATGACGGTAACGTACTCACCTTACCACTCATCCCACGCTTGAATGTACTCTCACTCTCTGCTTCCAGCAAGTCTACCACTGCTGCAAACATCCCGAGGGCCACAACGCGATCGCGGACAAGTGCGCCAATGCGACCGGCTTCAAGCTGTACTCCTCGGTAGACGGCTCCATGGTGGACCTCCTGCCGGAGAACCTGATCAAGGGCAACGTAAGTACAGACGTTCATCAAATTTGCGCGCATTTTCTGACCCGAACCCGCATCACAGTGCTTCTCGGAGTGCGTCTTCAAGGAGAGCAACTTCATGAACAACGGCTCCATTGACATCAAAACAACCCGCAAGGCAATCGAAAACGACCACTCGCAGGACCAGGAGTACGTCCGCGAAATCCTGGCAGCCTTTGACCAGTGTCACTCGGAAGGTGAGTGCCTACCGGGCCCTCGGAAGAGCCTGTGACAAATCGAATCTTCCTTTTATTCCAGCCGAGGAGAGGAAGGCCACCGTGCTGCGGTCCAACTATCTCGCTTCGCGTGTCAAGGACCAGTGCAATCCAATGCCCGCCGTCATTCTGTCGTGTGTGATTACGAAATTCTTCAAGAACTGCCCCAGCACCCGCTGGACCAACACTCCCCAGTGCAACGAAGGAAAGGAGTACCTCAATAAGTGCGAAAAGAAATTGGGTTAACCTGGCTTCGTGTGTAGTCTTGGTTGTGGTCGCACATCCGCGGAGACTCTAAATAAAAAAAATATTTATGTTTTAGCATTGCTTTGTTCTGAGTTGGCTGGTTAGCTCTTATTTTTGGAAGAACTTTGCGAGGGATAGGGTGGGGCTGTTGGAGTGTCTAGAGTTTCGTGTCTTCATTTCACTTCAGCAGATTTCATCGGTCAAACAACAGTCAAATTACCTGACAGGATTAATACCGGAAGAGGTCTTACAGGCCGAAGTACTAAGAACCATTGATCTGATGCTCCTCCGTTTGTCTTCTAAGGCTGCCTCGACTTGATTTACGCCCCATTGTAAGGCCGACAATAGGCAGGAGCGTTTCTCACAAATCAATCAAGGATGGACATATCCATCAGAAATACTTATATTCGGCTCATAGGTATTTACTTACGGAATCCGTAATCCAGATCAGTCTTCTACATTCCTGTCGAATTTTCCTTCAGGCTGCTGAGGCTTGTTCGCATACGCCTTGAAGTCTAAAATAGGATGTCTGGGATGCTTAACTTGAGTGATTTTGCCAGCAGGAAACGCTTTCTTCACAATATCCTTTGTGGCTCTTACTCTGTTCTGCAGTTGCACAGTCTTTTTGAAACCACTTATCCCATTCCGAATGAACCGGTCCTATGGCGGCCACGTCCTGGCTCATCTGCTGCGGTTCGAGTTTGTACGAGTCGAGTAGGTAGGACACTACTTGTATGCATTAATAATCATTCTAACATCTACCGTTAGGATGATTAGTTTTGTACAGCCTTGGGTGTCAACATCGGCAGACCAATCGATGCTGCTTGAAATTGAAAAAAAGTCACTCCGCAATGGGTGCACCCGTAAGCATTAAGGAAGCTTTAAAAATTCTATCTGGATGCCAGGCAATGACAATGCTTGGGTCAATTATGATCCATCCGCACAAGCGGAGTACCTCAATGGTCGGCCATAGGACCAAGCCAATATAATGAGTGCTCGTTGTTGCACGAATCGCAATTGTCTGAGTTTGGAGGGCATGAGCGTGCATACAGGACAAAGTTGTTGATTGCCCTCAATTTGGCGAGATGCCAGCAGCGATACCTGTAGATGCGCAGGCCATGCTACTACCATCCAAGTGGGTCAAGAGCCTCCTAGTGGCGCCCTGCAGCAGCAACCGCAGCAACCGCTTGGAGGTGAATCAATGTATGCAGCGGCCCCTTGTCCAAAGGCTTAATCTAGATTCCGGTTCGGTTGTTACACGTGAGGCTTACTTCCCCACCGTGCGTTACGAAGCAACAACAAGCCTCAAGGAAGATCTAACCGCTGACTACCCTAGCAGACGACATACGGACAATGATTGATTTTCGAATTTGCACGTGGAATGTCGGCGAACAACTTGCGGAGGGTTTGAACCACTATAAAGCGGACATTACCGCAATACAAGAGATGTGATGGGATGGGTCGGGCAAAAGAAGGATGAACAACTGTGATATTTACTACGGTGACGGTTTGTTACAAAGAACGTGGTCAGTACATATTTGGATGCGGATTTGTCATCAGCAGCAGACTTAGACAAGAAGTCTTGAGCTTTAGGTATATTAGGGAACGCTTGATGACGGTGCGAATTAAGGCTAAGTGTGCCAACATAAGCCTCATAAGTGCGCACGCCCCGAAGGAGGAGAAAGCAAAGACTGCTTTTACGAGCTCCTTTACTTACGAGCAATGTCCTGGCCTTGACGTCAAGATCGTTCTTGGTGACCATAACGCAAAGCTGGGCAAGGAGGGCATCTTTGGTAGCGCAGTCGGATGACCACTTTCGATAACGGATTTAGGCTAATCGACTTAGCCACGAGGCGCAACCTCAATGTAGTAGTTCGGAACTCAAATGTCTCACCAGAGGCACGATCTTGCACAAATCTGTGCAACTTCTCGCATATGCCAATGGCATTGACATCATCCGAAGAACAAAACGGGCTGTCAGTGTGGCGTTTGTGAGTATCAACAAGGAAGAGACCAAGATGGGACTTGCGGTTAATTAGAGAGTAGACAAAGTATATGCTGTATACAAAAACGGTCCACCAACACCGACGTCCTGGGCAAAACTTCACCATAGACAACTATAACTTCGAAGAAGGGAACGACTTTGTCTACCTAGACTCCGCAGTTAATACAATCAATGACACCACCGCGGGGATAAAACGAAGGATCAAAGTCCATCTTTGCTGCACGACTCAGTTAGCTAGAGAGGCATGTTGGCTGAGGCCCAGGTCTACACCGGACTATAGCGCCAACCAAAGAAGACGAAGAAGATTTGTCTGAGTTTGGCTGGAATATGTCAACTCAACAGGATTAACCTACAAATTATAGCAGAGATTCAGACAACTTCACCCAGTGGTCTCGGATTCGAAGACAAGCTTCGATGTGGTCCTGTCAGTTTTGATGACGGATGAAGAAAAAGACTATATGTTTAGTTGTTTTCTTCTTCATTCCCCATCTTCGCACGTAGATCCAAATGTTCGACAAGGGATCTGGGATTTCCTAAAAAGTGGAAGTGCTCTTTGAATACATGCCAAAGCACACCTCACTTAGGTTTTAGTAGAATCGTTGTGATACATTGTCCAACCATGCTGACATCTAACCATCCGGGTCATTGGTTAGTTCCTGTAGGTCCTGAAAGAAATGTTCTCCCAGAGTTCTACGACTCAATTGACGAACACTGGTCTTCTCCTCCTGCTTTTCTTCATTATAACAACCACTGCATATGATGTCATGGAAAAGTCCCATTCGTTGATGGGTTTGGAATGTTCATATGGCGTTGGTAGAAAACATCTGTATTTGAATAATGATGGTGGAAATTGCTCTGCGTCAAGGTTGGGAAGACTTTACCTAACCTTTTATGTCATCCTGGACCGCAGGGTAAACTCGAGTAAAGGCACAACCGCAGGGAGAAGAGGAAGCACTTATCTAGCCAATCGCTTTATCTTCAATGAATAAAGTCCTCCCTAAAAGCACAGAGGTATCCCCCTATGCAAGACCTTGTTTGTCAAAAGGCATGCAAATTATCAGATGCGGAGTGAGAGATTCTTGATCGCTTAGAAAGAAGAGTCACGGATTATCTTCTGTCTCGTATGCACTACTGGTGATTGAAGAAGAGCAATGATATAACAACTTGCTGCGTAGCAACTCCGCTTTCGAGACTCTCAGCTTTGATGGCGAAATCAAGTAAAGCAAATGACACCAACGCTTCGACCATTAACTTTAATCACGTGTGAGTTGTGACACGCAGTAGCCTTTGGCGGCGTATTTATCTAGGGATCAGCTGCACTACAGACGGCTAGCACAAGACCGTGTTCGTTGGGGATACATGTTGACTGAGGCCACCTTCCAGTTAACGGATCTCCAGAATATTTTGTTTCTACATTAGACACTAAGGATAAAACTAAATTAGAGGCATTACAAATCACGTAGTAAGCACCGTCGCCAGGGCCAGTTCCGAACGGCAGCCCACAGACTCTTAGAACAAAAAATCTGAATTTGTATTAAGGATTCGATTCTGTATTTTTTAAACAACTAAAGCAGTCCTAAGAAATAAACTTACGCTCTAAGGGAGAGACTTAACAAAAACCAGGGTTTCAACGCCGTCGTTCCGCCGCCACGGCTTCTAAAACACGGCGCATTTCTGCAAAAACTGCTTCGCCACCGTGCACTGCGGACTGGCGGTCCAATGCCCGGCCGGGCAGTTCTGGAAATACTCCATGTACGTGCAGCCGAGGATTATCCCTGCCAAAGGACTGCACTTCCTCTGCAGCATCGCGGCTCCCTGCGGCGACTTGCGCAGTTCCTCAAGCTTGCGTTGAGCTGCAACGACAAACCAGGAGTCAAGCCACCGACACAGTCAATCGGGCACCCTCCGCCTTACCAATTGGATAGCACTTCTGATAAGATCGCGTCATCACGTCAACGTAGTCGGGGTCGCTGGGGAACTTCCGCTGCAAGTCCGCCCGGATGACTGCAGGATTCAGCGCCTGGCCAGACATGTACTTGGACTCCTTCATGACACACTCTGCCAGGCACTGCGGAAAGGAAGGGAAGACGTTAGCACTTCTGAGAGAGAGCGTACGGCGTGTGTCCTTACAGTGGCCGCATCCATGGACGGCGCCTGCTGAATTTGACTGCCAGAGACGCCGAACTTCTGCGCACACCTCTCGGAGACTTCATCGCGCCCTCCGTCCGTGCAGCAGGACTGTGGATCCTGAAAGATAAGCGAGATCCTGGTTTGAACGAGTCTTGGGAGCCCTTGGAGTACTTACCACCAGTGGAGGAGGATGTGTGCAGTCGATCGTTGTCTGGCCACGAGTGGTCTGAAATTTGTCAAAAAACGTACTCATGTGTGATTGCAACCTCCCATGGAGTCAGGGGCTTACCGCAAGACAGGCAAACAGAAGAATAATCCCAAAAGTTATCCGCGTCGGGGCGTACATATTTACCAGCTGGATTCGATTCGGACTGTGACTCCGGCTGGGGCATAACCCTCTGATTTTATACCACCCAATTGGAGATACACCGAATTAACAAGGTTCCGATGTTTCCGGTTGGAATTGCTTTTTTTCCGAGGCTTGTTTTTTTTTCGCCCGCCGTTCGTACATTGTGCTCAGCGGGCACATTTGGAGGACCGACTGTGAACACGAATTTGAGGCTATTACCTGATGCGACAGCGCATGACAGCGGTCAGTCGAATTCCCCACTCACATGACGCACATCATCTCATGGCTACTCGCAGTGAACTTGACCTGCATCTGCGACGGGGAAGGGATTTTTATCAGCCCTCGACTGTTGATAGGGTTTCATCTCGATTTCACAAGTCCCACAGATCCGATCAATGATCCATTAAAATGCGTGCACTTCTCCACGCAGCAGATGGGACCGGCCGGTGTCCAAAGCCAGCTAATTGAAGAGTCAACCAACCGTTAACCTGCTGCCATAGTAGAGGCCAAAAAAGCAAAACCCAAATAAAGTGGTTTTTGTTTTTCACCTCGGGCCCATTCAAATGCAAAGTGCAAACACTCCTCTCGGATGGCTCGTAAACAAGATCAACGACGGTAATTTTGTTTGGCAAGCATTAAATGTGACAAAGGGTGTCACTTAAATTCGATTCACTTAATTATACGCGTAATAAAATTATTATCTCGATTCAGTTGTCCCTCCCTCCTGCGGACCAGTTCGTGAAATTGATTATTTTTTTCAGTTTGATGTTTGATGGCCTGTTAGGTTTCACTTATATGAATTGAGGGGAGCTTGGTAGTTCCAGTACCAATTTATGTCAGTGTTCCCAAGAGTGACAGAGTCATTCACGGCGGAAGGTAGCAATGAACGCTGGTGGTGTGTGCCGTGGTGTCGAACTGTGAAGCTTTCGCCACAGACTCTGGGCAACTCTGCCCGGACAATTAGACGTCCAACTTAGACGCATGTATGTAGGTAAAGCAACGAAACAAGTCAAACGAAACGAAACGAATTTGTATGGCGGTTGAGGATCTAGACCTCTTTGGGCGCATGCAGCTGGTCGGGTTGATATGGACAGAGGAAAGCAAGATCGACGTTTAGAGCTCAGTATTGTCTAAAAAAGGCAAAAGGGGAAACAGGAATCGTTGTAAGACGTTCATCATCACGTTTGCTATAGAACTTGCTCCGCAGCGTCCTCCGATGGATATAATCGAAGGAATGGTCGGCGTCCACCACCACTGCTAGGCACTGAAACCATAGCGTTCAAATACCTAGCCTTGCTACAAAAAGTCATAGATCCATTAAAAGAATTCTTCACCGCTAATTTGGCACTTGGCTCATATACCAACCCCCTGACACACACTTGGGTAGCATTCATTCCAAAAATTGGTACCGTGGAAGCATTTCTTCCATGGAAAGTGAAAGGCTGGTTGAGATACATTGGTCGGATCGAATGAAAGAATACACGTTGCCGTTGGGCATCTTCATTGATAAAGAGGGCGGTGTTGACAATACGCCTTTCGGTGGCTGTGCAACTTGGCCAGAGAACTCTATAATTGCGGATGCGGAATGCGGCCAATTTGTAATAACACGGGGAATTAGAGGCTGCAGCAGAGCGACGTCTTGCTGGTTGAGTTTCTGCTTAACACTCTCAATAGCGCTAACATCAACGCCCAAGCACGCGTATGATTTAGATGTACCGTCTGTCGGATCGTATTTAGCTGCTGTGAGTTCAAAAGCGCAGGTAGCTCTAGTCGTGGTCAACGACTGGTGTACTAGGCATTGGCTTTCAGTTAACCACCTTAAAACGAAGAGTTCTCTTCAAGAGGTAGAGGATTATGGCCTGGTCTGACTCGACTCGTCTTAAAAGGTTTCACCTCACGCTTTCCGGGCTGAAGCTGCATATCTACATATCTGGTTGTTATCTTCTATAGACAAATTTTTCTGGAGAAACACATTGAATCAAAAAATACCAAGGCGCTGCCTGTGCCTGTGCCTGCCAGTGTAAAGAGGACTGCTTCTTATTTTTATTTTCAAACGATTTCTGCAATAGCTAACAAGATGAAAAAGAGGACGAAAATGTACAACACCTCCGCCACAGACGAGGAGCCCTGCACTCCGTTTGATGAGGAAAGCCACAACGGAGTCCTACTTTTTCGAAAATCTAAGTGAGCTCAGTAAAACACCAGTCTAATTGACATTGGATTTCCCTAACAAAACCGGCTGGCTGTCAATGTTATTAACCCACGTGGCAGTACAATGGGCCTACTTTAGACTAAGTGCACCATTTCGTGCCACTTGCAACCAGGGCATATACCCTAAGCCTGGAGCTAAACGGCTGCAAAAAGACTTAAGCTTTCGCGTGAGTGCAAAACAGCTGTTTTCACTCAGCTTCAAAGTACAATCTGTTTCGCCTGCATTCCATAGTAAGCCTGGCTATTGATAGGGATGAGGTTGTATCTTCTTCTTCTTTGATTGGCGCTACAGTCCGGGGTGGACCTCAACCAACATGCCTCTCCAGCCAGCACGATCTTTCGCCAGCTGAGTCCAGTTGCGCACACCAAGTTGGTTGAGGTCCTTTTCCACTTGTGTGCGCCATCTAGTGCGAGGACGTCCTCTGTTGCGCTGTCCCAATGGCTCCGTGTCGAAGACTCTTCGGGCCGGAGCTGTGGTGTCCATTCGCTCTTCATGACCTAGCCATTTTAAGCGTTGGATCCGAAGACGCTTAACTAGGTGCATGCCGCTGTACAGCCCGTATAGTTCGTGGTTGAACCTTCTCCTTCAAACGCCATCAACGCAAACAGGACCAAAGGTCGTACGCAGAACTTTTCTCTCAAAACAACCAAGAGCTTCTTCATCCGCTTTCAATAGCGTCCATGTCTCTGCGCCATTGAGCAGGACTGGGATGATCAGGGTTTTATACAAAGGTTGTATCACACCAGGCGAATTCATCGGCTTTGCAGTTCCCCGGTTTGTCACAGTGTCCCGGCGCCCATATGAAGTGAATCTTAAAATGCTCAGCCATCTCGTTAGGAGACAGCCTGTAGTGATCAGGGAGCTTCAAGGAGATAGCAATGTTGAGATCTTGGGAATAGACCCCCGCACCCACCCCTTCGTTAGTCTTCGATCCATCTGTGAAAATACGCAGAAGATCATCCAACGTTTGCATATCGGACACCCAGTCCGATCTGGAAGGAATGCTGATCGAGAATTTCTTCTCGAAGGTAGCCTGGGGTGGTCAGTGTCGCTAGGAAAGGAGTTGAATTCCTTGAGAATGGCCGATGTTGAGTTCGGACCCCAGTCGGACTGTTTTGAGTCTCAACGCTGTGCTGGCTGCTGTTTATTTTCCTAATATTTCCAGTTGTGGAAGATGGAGGAGAATATTCAGTGCGTCTGACGGAGAACTTCTCAGTGCACCGTTAATGCTCAGGCTGGCCAGTCCTTGTACTCAGTTGAATGCCTTACAGTTGATAGCCTTGTTTAGTGCTGTCCACCAAACTGAGACTCCATACAGAAGTGTCGGTCTGACAATAGAGTTGAAAGTCCAGTGAGCGGTGCATGGTAGTAAGCCCCATTTGCATCCAATGGCTTTTTTGCAGCTAAAAACGGCAGAAGAGTCTTTCTTTTTGGATGTTGAGCTTCCAGTTTAGCTTGCTATCCATAGTGAGACCCAGACATTTCGCTCTGGTAGTTAGCTGTAATATAGTGTCACACAGCAGTGGGGAGTCAAACTGGGGGATTTTGTATCTTCTGGTGAAGAGTACAATATCCTTTTTTTTGTGGGTTAACGCCAAGTCCGCACGTTTGTGTCCATGCTTCCAGCTGGTCGAAGGCATTCTGCACTGTGTCTCTTTGAGTACAGACGAATTTGATAGATGCCGCTATGGCAATATCGTTCGCATAGCCTATAACTTTCCATCCTTCCTCTTCCAGTATTTATAGAAGTTCTTTACCGCTACGTTCTAAAAAAAACCTGCTTGGCCTAGCTATTGATGCACTTCCGAAAAAGAGGACGCCCGCGCTAAAGTTTGCGCACCCAAGTGGAGGAGTAGGTTGAGACCAACTTGGCGTGCGAAACTGGAGCTGGCTAGCTAGAGATCGCGCTAGCTGAGCCCCAGGTCAGCCTCGGACAGCGCCTTAAAAAAAGAATAGGAACGACGTTCGGTCGAATTAATTTATTCATCGTACAACTCTTCTTCTTCTTCTTGTGGCGCTACAGTCCGGGGTGAACCTGGGCCTCGGTCAACAATCCTCTCCAGCTGGCACGTTCTTTAGTCAGCTGCCTCCAATTTCGCACTCCAAGTTGGTTGAGGTCTTTTTTCACTTGAGTGCGCCATCGGGTTCGTGGTCGTCCTCTATTGCGTTGTCCCACTGGCTCGGAGTCGAAGACTCTTCGGGCTGGAGCAGTGTTGTCCATGCGCTCTACATGGCCTAGCCATCTTAGGCGTTGAATCCGTAGACGCCTGACTAGACTCATGTCGCTGTACAGCCCGTACAGTTCGTGGTTGAATCTCCTTCTCCAAGAACCTTCAACGCAAACAGGACCGAAGATTGAACCCAGAGCTTTTCTCTCGAAGAGACCAAGTGCGTCTTCATCCGCTCTTGAGATAGTCCAAGCTTCCGCACCATACAGCAGGACAGGGATGATCAAGGTCTTATATAAGGTGAGCTTGGTCTTTCGAGAGAGGGCTCGACTACTCAATTGCCTCTTGAGCCCAAAGAAACAGCGGTTGGCAAGAGTTATTCTGCGTTTAATCTCAGTACTGATGTTGTTCGCACTATTTACTTGGGAGCCAAGGTAGACGAAGTCCTTCACTACCTCGAAGTTGTAGCTGCCTATGGTGACGTTCTGACCGAGTCGTCAATGTTGTGTGTCCTTTCTTGATGACAGCATATGAGACACAGGCACAGGCATGGGCCTGTGTATTCAGGGCAAAGTTGTTGATTGCTGTCAACTTGGCGAGATGCCAGCAACGATCCCTGTAAATGCACAGGTCAAGTTGACATACAGCCTCCCCGCGGCGCCCTCTGGATAACCGCTACTGCAGCCGCTTAGAGGTGAACCAATGTATGCAGCGACCCCTTGTCCGGGGGTTTAAACCAGGACCCGGTCCTCCAGGTTCGGGGGTTTCGCGTGGGGTTAACTTCCCCACCGTGTAAAACTCGCAATAGACGGCAACAAGCCTCGGATACGGATGACCCTACTGCTGACGACCATCGTACAACTCAATCCAACAAAAAATAACAAATTGGCTTCATTGAATAACAGACAGATATCTGACACAAATTTAGTACAAGTTATTGCAATTTGGAACAGTTCAGTAGAAGTTAGTACAATTTAGTACAAATTCAGCACAATTTTCAACCAACCAATTATCTAAGTCCGCAATTACGACTCTTCTAAATAAACACTTTCACTTGACGGTCTGAACTCATCAAAGTCCCTGGGAAGCGCGTACCGAGCACGCTCCAGCGGATGCTTCAGGATGAATTTGGAAATATCGTCTCGCAAATACTGCAACATATTCTGACCATCGAGCACCTTGAAAATCTCCTCTTTGTCCGGCTGAAAGAGAACAAAGCTCGATTCACAAGCACATCCTCGACTGAACTCGCTCCACCTACACTCTTCTTCGCATTTTTGAACAGCTCCCTCAGGCACTTCATGTGCCTGGCGCGGACTTTGTTCTTCACGTTCAAGAATTGATCGTGAATCACCAAGACGAAGGGTCCCTCAAAAATGTAATCCAAAATGTTCCGAACCTCACCGCGTTCGTAGCGCAGTTTTAAGTTGTCAAAGAGCGACTCGTGGAAGCCGTACATTCGATAGATTACCTCCAAGTTTTTGTACTAGAAAAGGACACACAAGAGGTGATTTGCATGCACAGTCATTCAGGCGTACCTTCCGCGTCGTGCATGCGATTTCCACGATGACTCCGTTCTTGTCGAGGTAAATGCGGCAGTACTCGCCGTTGTTGTCCTGCGTCACCAGGTCCTGGCCGTAGACGCCGAGGTTCTTGCGAATACCCCGTGGCACGTATCGACCCGGGTGACTGAGGCCGCCGTAGACTAAGCCGCCGATGAGTTCCGCTTGCCGGAAGAGTGGCTTCACGTATTCTAGCTCCAGCATGGTGCACTTCTCCCCCTCGAGGCGGTTGTTCAAGAAGTTTGTGGCGAGCTGGTTGGGGGGATGTTGGCTCAGTCGGGGTTTGCAGGATGGAGGAGGGACACTCACCAAGTTGCCCACTTCGATCTGATTGGCGTACACTTGGTCGCGGGGCTTTGCGAACAAATGCTCGCGGTACTGGGCCACGCGCCCGCAGGCGTAGACGTCGGGAATATTGGTCTTCGAGTACTCGTCGACCAGGATGTGGTTGTCGTGGATGTCGATGTCGGCCGCGATCAGTGCTGTGGGGAGATCGTTGTGGTTGACCAACAAGCCATTGAATGAAAGCAAAACTCACGCTCTTTCATCACCTCCACCAGCGACTGCGGGTAGAAGCTAACGAACAGTGAGCACGGCAGCATGATCCTCTCGAAGTCCGACTCGAAGATGCAGTTCTGAATGGCGTACTCGTCCGTGTGCAGGTTCCAGTCCAGAAACCTCAAATTCTCGTGCACCTTCACGCCGGCTTCACGTTCCGACTGCAAGACCAACTTAATCACGCACTCATCGTCGAATTGCTCGGGGAAGTCAATCTTGCCGCCGGTCCGCGGCAGGACAAGCACTATCTTCGAGGCCGGCACGCCCAGTTCGATCATCGTCGCGACGCACTCGTGCGACACCACTTCGCAGCCGTAGACCAGGATCGGTGGGTAGCTGAGCTCGGCGAAGTCCGACAGGAGCACGCGGATCTTCTGGTAGAAGATGATCTTGTCCAGGCGCGAGTTGGTGGCCACGAAGTTCGTCGGGATGTTCCTGATCGGCTTCGGCGGGCTGTACCGAGTGCTGCACATCAGGAAGAGGCTGTCGTAGGTCAAGGTCTGTACGTTGTCTATGTGCACTCGCTTGGTTTCGCTACACAACGAGGGGTTATTTAAATGAAAGCAACTGTGTGTATTCGACGTACGTGTTGATTGCTCGCAACTGGCCCGCCAGGAAGGTGAAGAACGTCCGGAACTCGATCATCCTGAGGTAGATCTCGTCGAATTGGTTCTTCGACTTGAAGAACATCATGTGGCCCTTCGGGAACGACTTGGTCTCGTACTCGGCTTCGATGTACCCCGGACCCGGAGTGACTACGTACACGTTGAGGAACCGTGTGTACCTGGACCTGTCCCTGGAAGACAGAGAGATGAATACCTCAGCCTTCAACCGGCACTTCCTTACGAAAAGAGGAGATTCCTGAGGAAACCCCTGCACGCTTCCGTGAACCCGATGACGACGAGCTTGTCTTCGATGCAAACTCGCGCCGCGTGCAGCGCCTTCATGTTGAAGTAGTACAGCGCGTACATGAGGGGCTTCGTGGCAAACGCCTGCTTTCTTGCAAAAATCGGATACATCGTCGTGATGATCGTGTTGAACACGGGCTTGCCGTACTGTGGGCGAAAACAAGCAGTCTCTCGGTAGCCGCAACTGACTGACACTCACCTCCCTGGCCAGCCGAAAGTGCATCGCATTGTAGTCCGTGAGGCGGAAGACCTCTCGCACCAGGAACCTGTACTGCCACACGAAGGCGGGGTGCATCTGGAAGTACCTCAGTTCGCCCATCTCCGACGGCGAGTAGTCGTCGTCCTCCTCGAAGAGCACGTAGTTCTGCTGGAACTCCTCGAAGTCCGTGTCTTGCCTGAAACCGAACGAGATGTGAATCCGAAAAGGACGCACGCCACGGAGTTACAAACTTCATGACAACGAAGCCGATGGGACAGCCGGATGAGCGGATCACCAGGGCGTGGAACTGCGACCAGGGATTGTTCAAGGCGTCGTCCAGGGTGTTCATGATGTCGGGCAAGTGATGCTGCTGGCCGCGGAACGTCGGGAAGCACACCATGTTCTCGATCGCCGCGACGTCTGCCTCGGCTATGAAGTCCACCTCGGTGCGCCCGATGAACGAGTTCCTGTGGGTCACGTACACGAGGTCGGCAATGCGGCAGCCTGCCCGGGGAACCAGACGCTAAAACAAGCCACCATCAGTGTCCCTCCTGAGCATTCGTCAGTCACTCACCGAGAAGTAGCTCAGCAGAGGTCCGTTGAGGGAGTCCGAGGAGGCTGCGCTGGACCGCAGTGAGATGAGGCAGTAGTCCTTGTCGGGGTAGGCGGTGAACGCTCCCGCCACCAACTCGAAGACTCTCCGCGGATCGATGTCCTTGCTGAGGCCGTACAGGCGAATTGCGAATGCGTTAGCCGCCGACGTTGACTTCGGAGCCTGCACCATCCTCTCGACTTGCTGCACGTAGTTGTCCGGGCTGCGGAGTCCTGCAAGAGGCACAGTGAGTGAAAGTTCGAAAGGGGAGGACCAAACTAACGCCTGTTGATCATGCTCCAGTGTTGGAAGAGCGACTTGAGCGAGATCTCCTCCTGCTCGGGCTTGCCCTCTTCCTCGTAACTCGACTCGCTCTCGCTTGAGTCGCCGAACAGATTGTTGAGGCTTTGACGGATGAGAATGCATTTTTGAGGCGCAGGTTGGTTGAATGAAGAAGACTCACCTCGGCCGCGGTGTCTCCGCAATTCCCTTGTGCTTGGTGCTCGCCTGGGAAGACTTCCGGCGTCCGAGGTCGAAGAAGTAGTTGGACCGGCGTCTCATGACATCACTGCAACGAAGAGGTTAGCCAATGCGACGTGGTCGAGACGAGACTTACTGAACCACTTCTATGGCACTCTCGTCGGCTGCTCGACTTGGGTGCGAGAAGTTCGCGTACACTGTCGTCTCGAAGTTGCTGGCCAATGTGCTGCAGTCGATGGCTGCGTTGATCCAGATCATTCCCACTGTGACGTTCGATATCTGAAATAAAGGATGCTAGGTGAAGAGGAGCGGCAAAAAAGGGTTTGTGGATTCGACAGCTTCGAAGGGGAATGATTTTCCCTGCTCCGGTAGAAGCCATGCAACTCGTTGTTTGCGTGGTAATGCTGAAGTCTGGAAGCAGCTTTGGGTACAGTGTCACCATGCAATGTCGCAAGGTGAGGATGCGTGCTTTGTCTTGTTGCTGTGGTGCTTCTGGAGGTGATCGAAAAGAAAATACTGAATCGACTAGTACTGCATTGTAGGTATCGAACGACTTGTACTCGCAATATTTTGAAAACTGAACGCTTTCCCAGCGTCCCCTTGTGGTTGTGCTGAGGGCTAAGAACCTAAACACGGAAAAATTTAAAATGTTACGAAAGAACAAGTTACCTGGGAGAGACGGACGGACCTACAACGACGACACGACGCGAGAAAGGACAACGATTTGCGAGTGTGCTCCAGGACTGTAAAAACCCTCTACACTCCAGGGACCGCTCAAAAACTGGAACTGGCGTGAATATCCTCACGCAGTATAAAGCGGATATAACTGTGCTCCAGGAAATACGCTGGAAAGGACAAAAAAGAGTCAGTCAGCAGTCACAAAAGGATGCACATATTTGGATGCGGTTTCGTCGTGGGAAAACTGATAAGATCCAAGGTCATCGATTTCAAACCGATAAGTGATCGCCTGGCAGCGATCCGCATCAAAGGCAGATTCTACAACATCAGCACACGCCCCTACCGACGAAGCTGAAGACTCTGTCAAAGAGGACTGTTACGACCTATTCGACGGTACCTGTCCGGAGTACGCTGTCAAAATCGTACTCGGAGACTTCAATGCTGAAATCGGTAAGGAAAACATCTTTGACGGAGGGATTGGAAAGCACAGCCTTCACGACACGACAACAGATTACGGCTTCCGACTCATTAACTTTGGTACATGCCGTAATATGTAAATATCACACAGCAACCTGGCGATCTCCGGATGGTCCAACCGCCAACCAAATCGACATGCGCTCATTGACGAAACACACGCGTCATATATCCTGGATGTGCGAACATTCAGGGGGGCAAACGTCGACTCTGACCATTTTCTCGTAGCAACAAGATTCACAGCCCGACTATCCAATGTCAGAAAGCAGCACCAGCCAACAAAGAGAAGCTTTGACATGGGATGCCTGAGCACACCAAAGGTTGCCAGAGCCTACGAAGAGCAACTAAGTAAGGGGCTCCAGTATGCCTCGGAGATCAAAGAGATAGCAGAATCCACTTTAGGCTACCTACCTCCCCCGACAGGAAACCATGGTATGATGGCGAGTGTAAGCAGAAAAAACGTTCAACCGCATACCAAAAAGCGCTGGAAAACAAGAGAAGTGCAGGAGAAGTACCGGGCTAGAAGGAGAGAGGAAACAAAACCTATACGCCTGAGGAAAGAGTATCTCGCAACCTCCCAGCTCAAGGATATCGGAGAGTCTAGGGACAAACAAAAAATACGGGCCTTTTATAAAAAAGCAAAAAACCTGGCCTCAGGCCTTAGAAAAGGCACCTAGGCTCTTCGAAATTGCGAGGTTAATCTAATTACGGACACAGAGTGAGTAGCAAATTTTTTTAAGCAGCACTTCCAACAGTTGCTTAGCGGGCCTGACCAGGAGAGAGTGATGGGGAATCAGGAAATCCCAAATCCAGTCGACGGAATAGTCCTCCCACCTAGCTTTGAAGAAGTCGCCACAGCCATTAAAAGGCTGAAGAACAATAAAGCCGCGGGCTCAGAGTTCTTACCAGCAAGCTGGGAGCAATATACTGGTAGGGAGCATGCACCAGATCATTTGCCGAATTTTGGAAGACGAGGGCATGCCCGACGACAGCGTACTGTGTGAACGTCTAAAGCCATTTGCATCGCACTAATCGGCAGGTACCTGAGCGGCTTCCGGCCCGGCAAATCGACTATAGACGAAATCTTCACACTAAGGCAGATCCTGGAGAAGACCAGCGAGTGTCAAATCGATACTCACAATCTTTTTATCGATTTAAGCCGCATACGACAGCATTCATCGCAAGGAGTTATTCGAAGCGATGGCCGATTTCGGGATCCCAGACCAGTTGATATGGTTTTGTCGCCTCTGAACCTCTGAGCCGATGGATACCTGCACGGGATTTCGGCAAGGAGATGTACTGTCGTGTGATTTCTTCAATCTTGTACTGGAGAAGGTAGTGTGGCGGTCGCCTGTAAACACAGAAGTCGCGATCTTCTACAAGTCAGTCCAGCTGTTGGGATACGCTGATGACATCGACATTTTTGCGCGGTTCCAATGCGCCGTAGTGGAAGCTTTCACGGCAAAACAGCTGGTCAACGAGGACACAATTAAATAAATGCTGCCGGAGTTTGGAGAATCTTCGAATCCGAACCTGTGGGCAACGCAACAGCGGACGCCCCATTAAAGGTGGCGCACCCAAGTGGAGAAGGACCTCGACCAACTTAGTGTGCGAAACTGGAGACAGAAAGCCAGAGATCGCGCTAGTTGCAGAGACTTGTTGGTCGAGGCCCAGGTCCAAAGAAGAAAGGAGTTTGTCTACCTCGGGGTAAACTTGAACTCCACGAATGACATCGTAGCGGAGATCCGACGCAGAATCGCTCTTGGCAACCGATTCTACTTCGGTTTGCCAAAACAACTTGGCTCGAAGCACCAAAGTCATGCTCTACAAAACTGCTTTATCGAGCAGAAAACTGGACACTAAGCAAAACTGCAGAGCCTGTGCATTCGAAAGAAAAATTCTACGTCGGATATATGGTCTCGTCTGCGAGGAAGGCGAATGGAGGAGAAGACATGAACGCGAACTCTACGAGCTGTACAAGGTCCGTCGACTACACTGGTTCGGCCACATCGAGCGAATGGACAACAACGCTCCAGCAAAGAGGGTCTTCGAATCCTAGCCTCCTGCTTTGAGAAGGAGAGGAAGACCGAATCTCCGGTACAAAGACCAAGTCATCGCGGATGTAAGACAGCTTGGCCTTGATGACTGGATGCAGTGTGCCCAGGACCGTCACCGATGGAAGGCAACAATTGCTCATACTCGAACCCTTCATGGGTCGCCGGCCTGACAAGTAATTAAGTTCTGGCGATTTCTTTGGCCGCGCAATTGCAAAACCTGCCATCACTGGTAACATGTTCTAGGTTGCAATACGCATGAATGGCATCTGTGATGAAATTCTTCGAGTGTATCTTCACACGTTTCGATGCAAACGTGCATTGATCTGCTGGCTCTTACTACACCTTGGTAGAGGAGGCGTATTGGGAGCTCCTTGCTCCGTACGACTGCTGCTCAGGGCCGGAGAGTGGACAAGCAATCCCTAAGTAAATTCGACAGAGGGCGGCTAGATGGCCACAGGTGACGATACCAGCAAGCTTGGAGATCAAATGTACGTGTTTGTAGAAAGAAACACAATTGTCTTGGCAGCTCCGAGTTAAGACTACTTTAAAAGCACTGACACCCACGACATCAGGAACCACTCACGGAACAGATATCTAGACCTTACCTCAGCAACGATGATGTTGTCGTTTGGATTTTCCCGCATAACCTCCTCAGCGATGTAGAAGTCCCCCAGTTTCTTGCGAACGCCTTTCGTTTTCTCATCAATTATCTCGACCAAATCGTCGTTGTCCTCAGCTCTGGAAAAATCACTTTAAATTCACAGAGCCACGCACAGTCAAGTGCAAGCTTACAAGGCTCGTCGCAGTCGCATTCTCGGCAGAATCGTGTACCGTTCACAAACCGAGATCGATTGGGCCAACCTGCTGGTGGATATTTCCGTGGAGTAGATTTGCTTGCAGAACTCTGCGAGGATGTCCTCGTAAAAGGCTGGAAGGAGGGGCTTAAGTGGGGTCTCTGAATTTGAAGCGAAGGGAATCGTTCTTACAGTCAACCGGGGGACCAACAGTGCAGATGAACTTGAGCTTGGCCTCTCGCAGGAAGATCTCCCGGAGGATTTCCAGCAGCAAATCGGAGTTGTAGGGATCATCGAGAAAGAGGAATGTGATGAAGAGGGTGTTCTCGTACGTGGCTTCGGTGAGTCTGAAAAAAAGGACGTGGAATGGGTGAAATCATGAAATGGCATGAGTTAAGATCAAGTTTTCAGTTCTGGACCCATAATCGAGAGCAAGCCCAGTTCCCTGGCTCTGCCTAGAATGCAACATCGAATGGAAGCAAATCAGACGTCAATTCAACAACACTAGGACTTCGTCCTCGAAAATCAATGGAATGAGCCAACAACAACGGGCCAGCAAAGAAAGACATCCAACAGAACTCACTTGTACATATTCCTCAGCCACGGCAACCAGGAGCACCTTGGAACCGCGCCAATATTCGGCGAGTTCTCAATATTCACAAAGGACGCCATTTGCTTGTTCTCATACTCCGCCACCAGGGTGTAGCAACTGGAACGATACATCGCCTCCAAGTCCCGGTCTCCGAAGAACTTCTTCGCAGAAAACTTCACCTGAGCCTTCATCAGTTTCACGTCCTCAACGGTCGCATCGCGTAACGTCGTTCTGAAAAAGAACGGATGTGAATATTGAATCTCGTTGTCCCAGCAGGGGCTTGCCGACTTAGTCATTGTTTTCTGGAAAATTTTTTGATAAATTTTCTCTCTTTTCAATAATTTTCCTTCGTGTCGACAGAAATTCGTTTGATTTTCGTTTTATTCTGACTGGAACTGACTTTGATTTCTCCGCAGCTCTTCACATCATCACATTGGTTCCTACTGTACCCGAACCTATCTACTTCACACGAGAATGTCTTCTCTACCATCCCATCAAATATCACAACCACATGCACCTACAATTCTCACCGCCTCTTGCCGACATGGCGCCACATACCCATCCAATTCGAACTGTCATCGGCTACAGCTGTCAATTGTGATTAATCAACAAGTTCACGTCGTTTAATCGGGATTTGTTTTGGTTTCCCTTGCAGGCAAAAAGAATTTGCAAAATTTTGATTATTCTATTCCAAGCATCATTTCAGTGCATTAAGTCGGTTTGTGGAAAAAGATCCAGTTGTTCGAAAATAACTCTGTGTTCTCTGTGTTCTCTGTGTTAATTCAGTTCAGTGCGGCCTAGTTCTCAGCTGTCACAGGTGAGTCCGATGATTTTGCACTGTTGGAGAAGAAAAAAAATGCAAATAAACTGGTGACCAAGTCTAATTGGTCATGACAATTTGATTAAATCGCTGCGAGTATGAAGTGATTTCATCCTGGCCGTGGTATTTTTGGGAAGTGGAATCTGCCGAATGACAGGCTGGATTGATTTTTGCAGAACGACGAGCACCTTTGTTGTCTTTGAAGTGTGCTCTAGTTTGCTATCGATTGGGAAAACATGTGTCTGATGAATGTGAATTGTGTTATTAAACGCACGGGTGGTTATTGAATAAGTGTAGTTGTTGTTCTTGAAGGCAATTAAAGACATCCGGCAACTAATGTGAATGTTATTTAACAGCTCCACGAGAACTGTCTGGTTTGCTTGATGCCGCGACAATTAGCTCATAGCTGAGCGACTGTGGGTAGACCTAGTATTCGTGAAACTTTGTGAGTCGAAGTCATCGTGGGTAGGTATTTCTTTTGACTACGTTTTCCAATTGTTCATTTCGTAATAAAGGAATAACTCGGTAGGTTGGTTGTGATAAGAAATTTAAGGTTTCAGTGAGTCATGTCCCGTCGTGTCCACTTTTAGGCAGCAGACATGCTCAGACACTTTACCTCACTTTGGCACCAATATCTTATAATTAAGCCAAATAGCTGATTATATTGCTAAGGCTACAAATGCGACGTGCCTTTTGTCCGTATCTAATCTCAAAAATAATAGACGAACATACGACTGTCGATCCTAATCTCTATAACTCTACACAGTCATAGTTTCAAGCAGCTCGTAGTTGAGCCCGAAAACGTTCTAACGGCACCACTATTCTGCCACAGCTTGACCACAGTGGTCTTGGGCTGTACACAAAGTCATGATCCCGATGGAGTGCGACACTAATTATTCCTGAAATTATGAATAGCCTAACCTACCTAGGAACTGCAAAGAATCATTAGTCACTTCACTCAACTTAAAGCGGGCACCTTTGTGATGAATGGTTGTTTATACAGAGCAGACCAAAGCTCTTCTAGATGATAAGACTGCTGGGGTAAGTAGCCTTCTCGCACATAAGTTTGGTTCAACTTAGCAGCATATTGAGCAGAATAAATTAATGCACCGACTATTTCTGTTCTTAATCTCTCTTCTCTTCTTCTTCTTCAAATGGCGCTACAGTCCGGGGTGAACCTGGGCCTCAACCAACATGCCTCTCCAGCCAGCACGATCTTTCGCCAGCTGCCTCCAGTTGGGCACACCAAGTTGGTTGAGGTCCTTTTCCACTTGTGTGCGAGCACGTCCTCTGTTGCGCTGTCCCAATGGCTCGGTGTCGAAGACTCTTCTCCCATACCTGGAAAAGGTGTACGAAAGGGCTCGCGGGGATAAAACCAAGAGGGCTACTCGATCGATTGCCCGATCGCACTGGACTCTAAGTCATCAGGATTTATGCCCACTTGACGAGTTTTCGAATTCGGTCCAACCACCTCGTCCAGTCAATGGATGATGGAGTCTCATTCAAGGCACGCCTCGGAATACGTGATGATGGGAACATTCGTGCCACGTGTCCAAACCATCGAAGCATTGCTCTTTCCGTTCGGAGAAGTAGCTGCTCAACATTGAGTTCCACGCGTGCTACCGTGGTTCTCACCCTATCCGAGTGAGTAGCTTCCACAGCAGCACGAAGAAATCTCATCTCGGCAGCTTGTATTCGCGACCTTATTCATTGAGTCATTAGAGATAAGAGTATTCTGCTCATAAATAAAAGATCCTATTTGATAGGTTCCTACGAACTTTTCGTTTCGTCGAATATTGGCTCTTTACTTTGTGGCTTATTGGGGTAACGTGACGTTGGAAGATGCTACGGTTCCCGAGCGGATCCTGCATGAATGGTTATACCATATACCGACTCACCTGCTGCTCCCAGCAACACATGTTCACGCAATGTGCAATGCATGCCTGTACCAAGAAAAAGCGACGCACCTCACAACATGTCTCTCAATTCCTCTGCAACCGAAGCCACAGCAACCTGTGTGGAAGAGAAAGGAAAGGAAGACTCTCTTCCTCGAGAATGCTGAACAGGCGAGGAGCGAGCGAGTCGCTATATAAACATAGATCAGGACCAGATCGGGAGCCGTACGATTCTCCAACGTCAAAAGGCCTGCACTTACGTCGAATTTACGTGTTGAATCCAAGCCCCTCTGCTCCTGAGCACCTCCTGAATTGGTAGCAATGCTGTGCTGGAGTTTCTTTTGGAATGTATGTATAGTCAAAGCTTAGAAAGTAGGACTTAGAATGTATTCACTTGGTTTTGGTTGTCAAACAAAAAAGTTGAAAATAAAAATAAAAAATTCCTCTCTTGTAAGCCTTGGTGAACAAGCTCTGTTTCGGCAGAGGGTCTCTGCTATGGTTAATCATCTCAATTACCCACATTTCCACAAGAGTGGGATATCCAGCCTCCTCCATCGCTGTTCGATGCACAGACTAGGAGATGCTAAGACATGCTAAAGTTACGTTGTATTACGCATCTCTAGCCCCTCTAGCCCCCTTCTACGAACTTTGCATCGCAATTATAGTGTTCTTTTCCTCAGTCGATATTCTTGCCATTCAGTTTTCCATACCAAAGACCATCCTCCATCTTGGAACATTTTTGATGTCGACTTTGGGAGAGTCCACTGTATACTGTTGTGCGTCAACCAAAAGCAAAGCTGCCACACGCAAAGGACCCAAGGTATCCCAACCAATGCAGTGTATTCCAATTAGACGTCCAAGCAATTCCAGATGCAGTCCAACGAACATAATGGCTGTGCCTTCACCATCAATAAAATACAAGATGGTTAGTCAGATGCAATCACACTCTATGTCGTATCAAACAAGTTTTCTCGATTTCCGATTCAGTGGCATCACAGTGGATCCGGTTGAGGTCTGAGTAAGTCCCGGTGTCTCCCACCTCTGGAAATATTCGGGAAACAAGCAGCAGCAAGTACAGCCATGAGACTCAAAACACTTCGATTGTGGTCCGAACTCAACACTGGCCACTCAACCATTCTCAAGGAATTCACTTTCCTACCTAGCAACACCGACCGCCTACTACCCCAGGCCATCTTTGAAAAGAAATTCTCAATCAGTATTCCCTCCAGATCGGACTGGATGACTGATACGCAAACACTGAAAGATCCTCTGCGCATCTTCACGGATGGATCAAAGACAAAAGAAGGGGTGGGTGCGGGTGTCTATTCACAAGACCTCAACATTGCTATCTCCGTGAAGCTCCCTGATCACTGTAGCGTTTTTCAGGCAGAAACCATAGCGATTAAAGAGGCGCTGTCTTGGCTTGAAAACAATGTGATATCAAAAAGGGATATCACCATCTGTTCCGATAGTCAGGCCGCCATAAAATCCCTGGACAATGTCATGTTCTACTCTAAGACATCCCTTAATTGCAGGCTGTTTCTTAACGAGATGGCCGAGCATTTTAACATTCACCTCATGTGGGCGCCGGGACACTGTGACATACCAGGAAACTGCAAAGCCGACGAACTCGCTAGGTGTGGTACAACCTCATCCCTATCGATGGCAGGGGTGCCACCTTCCATGCCGATCGCTACAGCCTATCATCTTTTAAGGATTCATACAATTAAAACCACCAATGACAAATGGCTAGAAGGCACCACCTGCCTTAAAACAAAAGAAATCTGGCCATCACTTAACCTAAAACGGTCTACTTGGACTCAGCAAGCCCTCAGTAAGGACCCTTATAGGAGTCATAACCGGGCACTGTGTAATTGGCACTCATGCTCGCAGGATGGGTGCTCCATATAATGATTTTTGCAGAGAACACTCATCACCTTCTCTGCTCCTGCAGTGCTCTTGCCAGTCGTAGGTTCCTGCACCTAGGAGCCTACTACTTCAGCAGCCGTAACGAGCTAAAAAGTGCCAGTATTGGCCAACTAAATCGGTTCATCAGCAGCACCAACTGGTTCCAGCGTTAGGAGAAGTCAATCCGCATGGTATCACAATGGGCCCACTCTGGCCTAAGTGTCTACAACCTAACCTAACCTAAGTCCCGGTGTCATCGTCTCAAGCATCACACTTGTCAGAAATAGAGAATTTATTCGAGAGGGTTAAATGAATATGTTTCTCTGCACAAACACGTCTTTTCACAGTTTTGTCGCATGGAACTTTGTGTCGAGCAAGCCGGAATTAAGTTTGTTGACTAATGCATGTAATCGGTTACTATCCCTCCATTGACAAAGCAGACGTCTCCACTTTGGCAGTGACGGTCAGCGTCAAGTTAAAGTTCGAGCAGTAACTTTAATGCAGACCCATGACGAAGTGGTTGGACCAAGTCCAAAAACTCTCCTGGCTGAGCCTGGACATAGATCCTGATGAGTTAGAGTCAATAGCAAAGGATCGAGAGGCCTGGTGACCTCTAGTCCTTGCTTTAACCGACGTTTAGTGCATAATGCGGGTCAGAAGAGAAGAAAAACCCTCAAAGCTGACTCCAGGCCGTTGCAATAGAACCGATTTCCTGATCGCAGTTTCAGTGATTTTCGTCTGTGCCTGTGGGTGACTGTCGGTTGTCAGCTAAAGGGGAGACTTATTTAGACAACTCTGATGTTTCCGACACATCTTCTAATGTGTCCCTCTTGTCACCTGCAGTCACAAGGGGATGATATTGAAGAAAACTGATGCTACCTGGTCACCTGGTGTTGTGTTGTGGCCCGTGGCGTTGTGGGTATGTGCGTGGACCCCAACCTCGACGTCGTAGGTTCGATTCCAGCTCTGAGCGACAAAAATAATTTTCACGACCCCACCTCTTTCGAGTCACTGACAATGCTCAAAGAGCATTTCCTATCTAGAAAAAGCTTCTCAAAATTGGCCGTTCGGAGTCGGCATAAAACTGTAGGTTCCTTCCACTCGTGTGAGAACAATAGCACGCACAACACGAGTGGTTGCTGAGAAGCTAGGCCCTGGCCCTCTATGGGCTGTAGCGCCATCTATATATATTATATTATACCTGGTCACTTGTAAGTCAACCGCAAAGTCCCTATTCTTAAAACTCCAACATTGTTTGGTTGTACAGACGTCGGAGAACATATCCTTTGTAAGAAGGACGACACTTTGCTGCGTTGCCGAGAAACGCTAAAAATGAGAAATGGAAGCCCTAGTAATCCCTTTTGCATGCAACTCGAGAGAGATAGGGGAATAGAGGACAAAATATATGGCTCATTCTGGATGTGAGATCAACGGCGAGGGGCATAGTGGCCCGACCCTGACCAACAAGAGATCATCATCAATGGTTATCCTAAGTGAGTAGGATGCACGTAAATCAACAAGTTAGTAGTACAGCGCTTGCACGATAGAGAGACTTCACAGACCGTAAGCCAGATATCGGAAGCCAAAGTATATAGTAAGTTCTAGGCGGGGATACTCTCTAATCGCACGGGTGTAGTTTTTCTCATTATTTTACAATTTTGGCGGCTTGTGTAACTATTTCCGTAAGTTATTGATTTTGTGTAGGGATGCTTTTTATTTTACTTGCATTTTTTTTTATCAAAGGCGTGCGCTCAATTTCGGTATGGCAAACTGACTGTACGGCGTTCTGACATACATTCTCGTAAACTCGATAAAATGCATACAAATGGTTATTGAATTCCGGCCGATCGAAAGCGCAATTGCGATTTGGCCTTAACCGTGCAGTGTGGGCTAGTCCCATGCAGACTGCCTCTCGCCACTTGTAGAAGTTGCAGACAAGAGAAGAAAAACTCTGTGAGTGTCCAGCACTAGCAAGGAAGAGGATACTATTTCTGTGAGACATCAATACGGTTCATATAGACGTGAGGTTGGTTTCAGAAAATGAAAGTTTCACGGAAGGAATAGATCCGCCATCACGATCAGCACTACGAACCCACTTCTTGATCTAAGTTAGAAGCTGGTGAAGGGTGGCCTTACAAAGCACCTGTCTAATTTGCCAATTCTGTCTGTATTTGCCAAAGACAACAGCCTGCATTACTCTGGAGCATAGGTTGGGAACCGTCCCACTTGCGGCTTTCGTGGACCTTGGATTGTTAAATCTTACGAACACTTTCTCCGCTCTGACACCTTCAGCCGCTATTTTGCGGGGCTACCTTCTGAGTTGATTAAATTTCTGAGAGTTCATAGACTTCCTATGTATTCGACCTTTTAGAATTCGAACCTTTAGTCGTCCGCGAACCGATTGTCAAACATCGCCTGAACAGCACTGTTGCGCAATGAACTCGAGATGTAAGCCTTTGGTTGTGCTGACCTCATCCAGCTACCTTCCCACCGTTCCCTAGTCCCTCCCCACGTTTCCCAATTGAGTCAAAAAAGCACTTTAAGACTAAAACGTCAAACACTAAAACCGTCCCCCTTTCAGTTCGCCCTTCCACACGTCTACCCTCATGCCATTAACCACTCATTACCGCCGACCGAACGACACAAAAGGGTGACCGCAATTAAGCATCAACAAATTTTGACACTTATTAGACGCAACGGCTGCCCATCATCTAACATCTGCGGCGACAAGCCACCCCTATGCCCGGAGAGTGCAGCCGCGCCGCCCGATCGTCCGCCACACTGCAGAAGCCCATTCATTGCGCGTGATCTTATCACCAATTTGAAGAGTCGCTCCCTAATCAAATCAACATCTATGACCACTGGGCACCCCGGCAACTAGCTGACCGCTTGTTCGCGCCACGACACCCGTTCGTTGCCACAGACACCGTCTTGTTAGATTTTCTAGAATTTTATTTAATTAATTCATTTGTCAAGACCCGACGACGCGCACAGGGAGACAGGGAGACAGAGAGAGAGTTGGTGTTGCGTTGGGTTTCATTAAATGGCCGGATGATGTATGACCCGTACGTCCAGCGGACAGGCCATCGGTTCAGCGCTCCGTCGTCGGTTTGTTCCCTCAATTGGAGGCACTTTCTCGCCGCTGTCGCTGGAAGCCGAGAATTACGCATCGCGAGATGCTGGCTGCCAAGTGTGTTAATGCAAGACGCGCAATGGGGCTTACGACAAGCAACCATCACCCGATCTGTCATCGTGTGTCCCGTTTATGCGATTTTAATTACGCGCGCCACCACTGTGCTGCGTGGAGGGTCAGAGCGAGAGAGAGATTGCACCTCACACGACCGTCTGGCGGTGGCGATGGTTTCGATTGCGCAAGCAGCGCACGGAATGAAATAGTTTTCCGACGAAACGAAGCAAGAGCTGAACCCCCCCAGGGGCCATGGAAACCAGGAAGTACGAGCTCATCTCTCGCAGCCGACGAGCTCATATCTCACGCACACAAATCGCGCAGAGGCTCTGAGTTTATGAGTGCCAGATTCCACCTGGAGCGGAGTTATTGTGGTCATTTTCCAGCTCGTATCGGGAGGAGATCTCCAATCTAATCCACTCCACCCCAATAGAATTGGAGGCGGGACGGTGTACCATCCGCCCGAGGTGAGCTTCGTCCGCAGTGGCCCGCTTCGCGAGGAGCCCATTATCGTAGATAATAAAACTCATTACATGGAAGTGTATCTTTTCGTTTAGTTCCCAGATGATCCGCCGCGATGCCGGGACGACGATCGGCTGTGGGTCGGCCGAGACAACAAACAATCCGGAGGGATCGGCGGGCAGCGTGCAGCTTGGCCAATTGGTGATGCATTCAAGGTATGGACGGTTAATTGATGCGATGTCAGAGACGCTTGGCCCGGCGAAATTGCCGATTGTTTGGCGGGATAGACGGATTCAATTACTAGCTGGTGCGCGGGCGGTTCCTGGGAAGCACTTGCTTGGCGGAGAGGTGGTCATTCAGTTCGAACTGTGCGACGGTCGTTGGTGGAGAGCGTACGACTTTAGCTGGAGGTGCTGGCGGTGTTTGCACGTTCAAGTGCCACCAGAGTGCACAGAGCCTCGTCTTTTGGCATGTTTTCAGGGATTTGGACTTGGACTAGGGATCAGAAGCACCTTCTCCACAATCGGTCAAGCTGATGGATCGCACCGCATCGCGAGTGTCAACGCCACCCAGGCCTGGCAGCGCCGTCATTAGCTCTCGGAATCCTGCAATCTCCCTCGATCACTTAATTAAGATCGAGAAACGGAAGTCATAATTGGCTCGCGACAGCGTACACCATGCACCCTCCAGTCCCTCCCATGTCCCTCCCCGGTGCCGGCACAACCCGGCAAGTGCTTGAATTCAATTTGTATCTTCGAGCTAATTACACACTGGAATGGGACCCAGTTCGACGTGCGCACACACATGCGCGAGTTCAATTGATTGCAACTCTGGCCGACGACGACGACGACGACGTCTCGAAATCGCGCACATCGCCGACAAGTCAATCTGAAGACGTCGGCCCACAGATCCCGGCATAAACATCTCCCGTCTAATGATGCCGATGATGGGCATGAGCATGGGCATGGGGAAGGCGAGTCAAAGATTGCACACAGAACCCATTGAAATCAATGACTAATTCAGCTAATTGAATGGACGAGAGTATCTAAGCGGCGCGTCCTTCGGCTGCGGCCTGCACCGGTTGTGGTAATTAACACTGTTGATCTGTTCCTAAATTAGATGAAATCAAATGCTTCCGGCGGCGCGGCTAAGCTATTGTTTTCCTCTGCTCACCCTCGGGACGTGTGGAGGGACCGCGTGCTTGAGAGCGGATCCCTCTGCGCGAGCCATGTGTCGTTTAAATTAATCAACAGTTGATGGGGTTCCAGTGAAATTACTGCCGTCGGAAGTTCCAGCTTAATTGGTGGGAGACAGCGGCCAGCAGACGGGATTAGTTTTTCTCTGCGCCGACCGGTCAGTGAGACGTGCTGGCCAATCAAGGTGATTGGCCAAAAGATCGACGCTCGATGGGTAGTCATTTTCGAAAAACCAATAAGGGAGTCAATTCGCACCCAGGCACTCGGGCAGGAACGTACCGCGGCGTGCAACAGCACCGGTAATCACGGTGTGGCCAGAGTAAATAATCAATTTCTGTGGGAGATGAACTGGCACGAACGTGGCGAGCAGGGGTGCACACACTCACCAGGTCCTGATCCAGTCAAATTGGTCGACCTGTTCGGTTGAAACGTGCCTTCACGAGGTTCAGAGGTATGCCGGCCAGGGCAGTGGGAATTATGCAATTGAGTGGGACTGGGAGCGGTTGCTGCGAGGGAGCACATTTCGATTGGGGAAGCTGGCGTTGTCGCTGAAAAGCATCTCTGCCAACATTAACTCTCACGGCGTCGACACTGACTGTGATGTGATTTTTTTGGAGATTCGTCCATTTTGTGGTTCTAAAAGTGAGTTCAAATAAAACACAAATCTGATCTTCGTTTCGATCAAGGTCAATACATTCCTTGAATCGTGTCATTTAAAATGGGGTTCATATGTCCTCCACGGGAGTGCATGCAGGACTCGCTTATTTTCGGTGTTTCGGTTATTTTTCGGTGTCTTTTTACACTCATCTGGTAATGCATCGACTGTCACGTGACAAATATTCCTTATCGAAGGCTCTTTTTGTATGCCTTGCGCCAATGGATGTGGAATCGTCTACAAGATACTGGAAGCCCTTGGTACCAGCATCCCACATTTTCCTCGCGTCTACGTCTTAAACCACTCTTCACACGGAACTGGCGTGAGGTATACTTCGCGGGACTGGTAATTTTAATTATCCTTTTGTCGGAAAGGCCGACTCTTGGACTCTTCTTAGAGCTTCCCTAGTGCATTCTAGACGCTAGCTATGAAATAGCAGATCTATGTCCAGTCGCTCTTAAAGCTCTTTTGCCCATGGAAACCTCGCTCTGTCTTCTGAGAAGCGTGTGCAGTAGAACAAAGGATCTTCGGCGTCTATATTCGCGTCTGGACATTTGGTGCACATAGGTGAGCTATTGTGAATTGGATGTTTTTTCGATAGCCACCATTCCCCAGCAGGAACTGCGTAAGGTAAAAAGTACAGCTGATGGGAATGAGCCTATGGATCCACCTGTGTCCAGTGTCATCGATATCGCTCGTTCCTCCTGACGAATCAAGGGCCGCCGCAGGTACACCCTCTGCCTCTGGTTCGTGTTGCTGCATCGTCCAATATGGTTCGGGAGCTGATGGTTCTGATTGTGCAGAGTACTGCTCCGTCAGCTTCCTCCTCCACTCAGTTATTGCCATTATGAAAACGCATATCGGAGCAGCGTACAGAAGGGCTGAAGTGACCACTCTAGAAGGCAGGAGCCTACGCTTGGCGTATCTAGAGCAGTCGATGTGTGGGAGCATTCAGAAGAGTGCTTTCTGCAAAATCGATGCCTTCTTAGTCGAGTACTCAAGGTAGATTTTGAAGCGTTGTCGATCAGGATACCAAACGACTTCGATGATTCCTTTGATCTAATTGTCTGATGTCCAATCCGTAAGTTTGCATACTCCACCTTCTTGCGGCTGGTTACCAGGACACCCTCAGTCTTGTGAGCAGCTAGCTCGAGACCTGCAGAGTCTAGTCAATGCTTTATTTTTTTGAACGCATCGTTGGTGGCATCACCTACCTCGTGGATTCATGGACGTGCTGGGCAACTGTAACCATTTGTCTAAATTGTCAAAGCCTCTGAAATTTGTGAATTATGTGGATCGGCATAATAATTTCAACGACAAGGAAATCGCACGATTTTGTGGCCGTGCTAGAAAAGTACCTTTCACAGTTTGAAAGTTGTTGATGCAATTTTTACACGTTCAGCGATTGTTAAAGGATTATTTTTGTAAGCACAAAGGACCTAGGTTGGCCTAATTGTGGCTGCTATCTTATTATACAGCAGTCAACCTGACTTAATCCACATGCACTACTGGATGGCAGTTCGATTTGACGTATTTCATTGAAACTGGAATGCTATATCTGAACCACGAGTTGGATATCTGTCAAGGAGCTGTTTTGGAAGATAGGAACAAACCGCTCCGAAATCCTTGCCAAACGAGAGTTCGAAGGAAACAGTGGCTGTGGAAGCTAACTACCTACCTTTAGCTAAACTCCGGTCTATTCCCAAGCTTATCGAAAGCATTGTATTAGACTCACTGTATTTTCACTTCAGACCTATATTTTCCCCACATCAGCACGGATTCCTATAGGATACATCCTTTGCGAGAAGCCTAAATAAGTTCGTTTCATGACTCTGAAGTCCTTAGAGCAAGGCAAGGAGGTTGATGTTATTACCACCGACTTTAGCAAGGCATTTGATAAAGTCCGCCACCTTACTATTTAAATATAACTCAAAGCTCTCGGTTTTCCACCAAGAGATCATATCTTGAGAACCGTCTGTCTCTGTCCTCATCAACGACACTTCAGGCGTTCCTCAAGGCAGCCATCTTGGTCCACTGTTGTAGGGAGCCAGGGCCTAGCTTCTCAGCAACCACTCGTGTTGTGCGTGCTATTGTTCTCTCACGAGTGGAAGGGACCTACAGTTTTATGCCGACTCCGAACGGCCAAGTTTTAGATCCTTTTCTAGACAGAAGTACTCTTTAAGCATTGTCAGTGACTCGAAAGAGGTGGCGTCGTGAAAATTGTTTTCGTCGCACAGAGCAGGAATCGAATCTATGACGTCGAGGTGATGATCTGATCTGTCTTTTTACGAGATCATTAAGACCATAAGTACCCTCAATGACTTCCTCTGTTTTGAGAGTGGCCTAATCGTATTTTGCAAATGATTTGACAAAAACTACTTCGAACTTACCGTCAACAAATGTCAGTCCATAACCTACTCCCGTAAACGCCTCGATCTCCCACCATAAATCTAAAACTATCCACAGGAGTCGGTTCCCTCAGTCTCCAAAAGACGTGACTTGGGTATTATATGTACTTTATTCCTGCTGCATACTGATAACAATAAGCTCAAAACCAGGCGTTGTCCCTTTTTCATAAAACCCTACGCTAAGCAAGTCTCTAATCCCTACGTTACAAAATCCAGACTCATACCTGAATATGCCTGCCGGGTCTGTTCACCCTTTCAAACAGCCCACTCCCTTAGAATAGAAGCTGTGCAGCTCGGATTACTCCGTTTGGCCTGGCATGGTCTCCCCTGGGCCGACAGCTTTAGATTACCTCCCTATAAAGACCGGCTAAAATTCATTAGCCTGGCAAACCATAGAAAAACGTCGTGAAGTCGGTGACGTACTCTTTAACTGGCTTAATTGCATTGGGTACTAAGACCTTTTAGAACTTATATGCGAAAGAATGGAAACAGAAAGATGCCCTACACCTCACCATGTACAACATTCATAAGCAACTCCATCACAAACTGGCAACAGAAACATCCATGTAGGACCATCGACAGATAAGTTTTCACATCCAGTTAGGATCAAGATCCTCTACATCACCTGGGCAACTAAGAGCAACAGACTGGGACACCTATGGTCTAGAGCTCACACAATCCATAAAAAATTGCCCCAGTTAAATGGACAGGATCGAAATCGGCTACCAACATCTAAATTTTTAGTGCCACCCTAATACGTGTCCAGAAAAAAATAAAATTAGACACCCGTTCTACCCCATGGTGGAACAGCAAGCTCGCCAAACCAAGAGCACTGACGAGAAAACTGTTCAAGCAAGCAAAACGCATTGGGGACTGTACAACTTACCGAGCCTCACGAACCAACTATTTACAATCAAGAGATCAGAAGACCTAACTGAAAGTCATGGAAAATGTTCTGCAATGATCTATCCAACATACAAAGCAGTGCTCGCATCCAATTCTCGCCAAACACCACACTAGTCGTATTGGTCTGTTGAAAAACTCAGATGTGCGGAAAATTACCCAGAAGCATAATAAATATCCACCAAGTGGGTTTCCATTTGAAAAGTGCTTCTCACACCGCCCCCACTCCATGTGCACATTTAAACAAAAAAAAATCGCAAAAAATCCAATCTAGCACCACGACGCGTCGCGAAAAGAAGACTTGTTGCTGCCACCCCCCGAATCGAACCGATCATTATCCCCATTGGATTATTATATGCGCCAATGATCGGGCCCCTTGCACAGCCGGAGCACGATTCAATCAACACAAATAGGTGTAAATCAGAAAATCATACACCGCCGCGCACTGGCAGGCCGACGGACTGTTTCGAAAGCGCTGCCTGCTTGTGCGCTCTCACCCGACGCGTACACCGGAGCGGTTCACCTCCACCTCGCAGAGGTCCTCGTCGGCGAAGCAGCAGACAAATTCTAGGGCCAAAGTGTCTACCAAATGATTGCACCAGAGATCGATTTGCATTCGGCTCGATGACGAGGCGATGACGATTCCCCGGCCCAACAACCGCAGCAATTCGATTGATTCTGTGGTAGCGTTGCGGTACTCATGATCTCCGACGTGGCGGCCGATTGGGCAATACGACTCGAGGGAAATCACAGGCGACTCGTCTCTTGGGTGTCCTAGGGCGGCGAGGTAGGCCGGTGCGACGGTGCGGTGATTTAATGATCGCACTTACGAGACCGAAATCGGTGGCGGCAGCGGCCTGGGTGACCCCGCTGTGTGAGGACTCGGGAGGCAGTTGAAAACTCGGGACGCCTGTGAAAAAACGGCAGCAACGGCAGCGATAATGATCGTGGATCCTATCGCCAGGTCGCCGCCGCGCCGATGACGATAGCAATCGCAAGTGAAGCTAAACGCTCTCCGGACGATTAGCTACGATCGATTTATTGCTTCCTTTTTGCTGTGCTGACTGTGATCCTCAGAGGGATCGTCCCGGGCACACCTGGACAAATGCGAGCGTGTAAAATTGAAGAGTTAATGAGAGCAGCAGTAACGCGATGGAACCGTACTTAAGTTCGCTTAATTATTTTATGCAAATGAACACCTGAGGGTTTGAAAAGGGGTCTTAAGTGCTTTGCCGCTCAACAAGTGTCTCTGTGTCGTGTTAAATGACACTCTGCCGCCTCGGCGATCGGTAATTCGTAATGACATCGGCTCAGGAATGCTGTGAACTGTGGCGTTGTCTGGTGAGTGCTTTGGCAATTAGAGCTTATTGCTTTTGTCGCAGAATTCTTCTCAAGTGATGTGCTTTGCAGATGATAGTGAACGTGTAAAGTGGTTTACTGGAGGGAACCAAAAATTGAATACACCTTGTCGGCCACGGAGTTTGGCAGGGGAATGATCCATCCGGGGAGGTTATAGGACGCAAATGCTTATCAACCGGTTTGTAGCATTTTTGGGAAACGCCCTTTAGTGCCTGCTTTTGCTGGCGTTTTCTTGCAAGGGACCTACATTTTGACGAGCACTGTTTTTTGAATGTCTGGAGGGACTCGTTTGTCCACAATCCGGCTAACATGCTTTCTTTTCAAAATTAGTTTCCTTTCTACTGAAACTGCACGTATACGTATATAGACTCTACGTCTCATCTCTCTATCTCCTGCTAGCTGTCATCAGCTTCGAAGTCACACTCCACTTGTCGCCGACTTTAGCAGTGGGTATTTAACAGTGCGGTCGTTCACTGATCTAGCTTTAACAATTCAGCGTGGTTCGTGACATCTTACAAAGCCCATGCCCACTTAGCGGCTAGCAAACCAAAAAATTGTATGATCAACGATAAGCAACGACAAGGCAACACAAAAGCTACATAAGTAGTTGGTGATCTTTATGGTCAACGCTGGAAGATGGCATGGTCTTCAGACATGCTCCAGTCAACATGGCTAAGTTTTGTTCTTCTTCTTCTTCTTTGCTTGGCGCTACAGTCCGGGGTGGACCTGGGCCTCAACTAACACGCCTCTCCAGCCAGCATGATCTTTCGCCAGCTGCCTCCAGTTGCGCACAGCAAGTTGGTTGAGGTCCTTTTCCACTTGTGTGCGCCATCTAGTGCGAGGACGTCCTCTGTTGCGCTGTCCCAATGGCTCGGTGTCGAAGACTCTTCCGGCCGGAGTTGTGGTGTCCATTCGCTCTACATGACCTAGCCATCTTAAGCGTTGGATCTGAAGACGCTCAACTAGGTTCATGCCGCCGTACAGCCCGTACAGTTCGTGGATGAACCTTCTCCTCCAAACGCCATCAACGCAAACAGGACCAAAGATCGTACGCAGAACTTTTCTCTCAAAACAACCAAGAGCTTCTTCATCCGCTTTCAATAGCGTCCATGTCTGCGCCATAGAGCAGGACTGGGATGATCAGAGTTTTATACAAAGTCAACTTGGTGTTTCGAGAGATGGCTCTGTTACACAATTGCCTCTTGAGCCCAAAGAAGCAGCGATTGGCAAGAGTAATTCTTCGCTTGATCTCTGTTCTGGTGTTATGGTCCCTATTTACTCCAGAGCATAGGTAGACGAAGTCCTTGACTACCTCGAAGTTATAGCTGCCCATTATGACGCTCTGTCCAAGACGTCGATGTTGTATGTCCTTTTTTGAGGACAGCATATACTTTGTTTTGCCCTCATTCACCGCCAGACCCATTTTAGCCGCTTACGTCTCAATGTTAGCAAATGCCTCACTGACGGCTCGCTGAGTTCTGCCAATCACGTCAATGTCATCGGCGTATGCTAACAATTGCACGGACTTCTGGAAGATAGTGCCTCTAGTGTTGGCGTGTGAGTTTCGCACGATCTTCTCCAGGACGATGTTAAAGAAATCACATGACAGCGCGTCGCCTTGTCTAAAACCTTTTTTGACATTGAAGGTCTCGGTGAGTTCGTTGCCGACCTTGATGGAGCAGCGAGAGTTCTCCATCGTCATCCTGCACAACCTGACGAGTTTGGCAGGAATGTCAAAACTAGACATGGCGCTGTATAGCTCGTCTCTATGCACGCTGTCATATGCGTTCTTGAAATCGACGAACAGATGGTGAGTGTCGATTTGCATTTCTTGGATCTTTTCCAGGATCTGCCGTAGTGTGAAGATTTGGTCTGTTGTGGACTTTCCTGGCCTGAAGCCACACTGATATGGACCTATCAAATTATTAATGAACGGCTTCAGGTGGGTACACAAGACGGCAGAGAAGATCTTATACGCGTTGTTAAGAAGTCTGATCCCTCGATAGTTGGTGCTTTTGAGACATCATCGATTTGGATGGTGGTTTGACCATCTGCCAAGTTGTTGTATGGATTCCTTTGTGAGGTAATCCGGCGTTGATTATTACTAGTTTATGTACTTTCCCGAAGTCTACCAGTAAGGCGGGAATGTATGTTAGTCGGAAGCTGTTGTCGTAGAGGCTTTGCTTTGCAATCAATCCGCCGAACATGTCCCCAACTTGTTAATCTGTCAATTTAAACATTGTAATCCGGATAGGTGGCCCGTGGCGTTGTGGGTATGTGTGTCGACCCCAACCTCGACTTCGCAGGTTAGATTCCTGCTCTGTGCGACAAGAATAATTTTCACGGCCCCACCTCTTTCGAGTCACTGACAATGCTCAAAGAGTATTTCCTGTCTAAA
Organism: Eristalis arbustorum; assembly: GCA_916610145.1. NCBI lineage: Eukaryota > Metazoa > Arthropoda > Insecta > Diptera > Syrphidae > Eristalis > Eristalis arbustorum. The sequence continues at coordinate 24,114,857 of OU744319.1, forward strand.
AAAAGCTTCTCAAACATGTCCGTTCAAAGTCGGCATAAAACTGTAGGTCCCTTCCACTTGTGAGAGAACAATAGCACGCACAACACGAGTGGTTGCTGAGAAGCTAGGCCGTGGCCCTCTACTGGCTGTAGCAACACCCACATTATTATTATTATTATAATCCGGATAGGTTCTCTGGGCACCCAAGATCACCCAAGAGGCCGAGAGGTCCTACTTAAGAGGTCGTCGGTTAAGGGGAGCCCATATATCAGGCTAATGTTTCCAGCCACATCGAACGACCTGAAGTCAATGACAGCCATCTTTAACTGGGACGATTTCACATCATCAATATGTCTAACTTTCTGACAGCCGCGCCATATACCGCGCTCTTTTTCTTTACTGCTTGAATTCAGTGGAAAGCCTGTATGATTTAAGTGACGTTCCCTTAAGACTACTCGATGACTCGAAGACTTTCCAATTGGTGAACTGTTCCTAGACTAACTTCCTTCTCAATGCCAGCAAACATGCCTAAGTCTTCACTTATGTACGAGGACATCATAAAACTCTACTGTTTGTTTTGACAACGTCGCTAAAAAAAGTTCCGAACACCAAATCCAACTACCTTCAGCTTCTAGCACACACTTTATCACTTCATGTCCCTCTCCTTGCACGAGAGGCTAATTTCCTGGTTTTTAAGTCCGTCCGTCTCAATAGCACAAACCTTGCCTCTAGCACGGGACTAATAACAAATTTCCCTCCTCCCACAACTTAGAAGGACTTATCCCCGCAAAGCGGTGGTAAGCCTGCCCAAAAACATATGTTCCTTATCACGGCTCGATAGCGTTAGCGGCTGACCCGCGGTGGCAGTCAAGAACACACTGCAACCGCAGCCGGGACGCATCCGCATTGTTTGGGCGTCCGCGTGCATCGAGCGTCCACAGGACACCCTCATCAACAAGTTAATCCAGCAAACGAATGGCCAGCCCCCTAAGCACACGAGATAAATTCATTTTGCCCCTATCGCCAATCGGAATCAGAAAACGTAAATTCCTGTCCGGCTGCGGTGCGAGGCGAGGTAAATGCCCATTAATGACCACTCTCTGGTCAATATCCCGTGTGGGCATCGCCATCGCCATCGCCATCGCCATCGACATCGGTATCTGTATCTAAGTCCAGCGGAGAGTGTGCGCCCGGATGAGCCCCTTTGAAAAATTGCATTACAAATTGACGGCATTTGTCAAAACATCCCGGGGATTACTGGGGATCTTGGGCACAGTGCGCTGCCCGGCTGTGGGGTGGGATGACACGTCTGCGAACATATTTCCCATCAAACAGGTGACCCCGAGGGGTGCTGCTGATCTGTCACGGATGATGAACGAATGGCCGTGTTCCGGGCGTCGCCCCGTGTCAGCGGAGGAGGAGGAGGAGGCGGAGAGAAATCTCGACGGCGCGGCGTGTGCAAATTAAGTCACAAGCAGCCTCCTCAGAAGCGGTTGACTTTCACTCGTGACGGTTGCGTAACGCGCTGCAAGCGTGTGCAATATCTGCCCGGTCATTGCGGCATTACCGCAGCAGACGTGCTTGCCCGCGAGCCGCCTAAGTGACAAATAATTGTTGCTTGGATTAATACAGATTAATTGACATTGTTGCTAACGATCGCTCGGCATCGGATTCCGATGGCATGGAACGTGCGAGTCTTAATGTTGCCCGGGCCCAATTACATGCAAATGTCTGTTCGACAAAAAAAAAAAAAAAAAAACAAAGCGCACTGTTTGCCGTCTCCTCAGCGCTCTGGGTCAGGCTGGTGCAGGCGTCGAGGCAGCTCATTAGAGATGTCAAGTGGAGAGGACTGCGGCCATCGCGGAACGCATCCGAGTGTGACAGCATGCTAACACGGATTCAGATGTCAATCAGCGGACTGCGCGCTTCTGCACTGGCTGTCATTGGAGCATCATTTGCAGTGGTTTATGCAAATTGCAACGTCGCGCCTGCGGCAGCGGCATTGTGGTGTCCGATGGGAAGTTGCGCAAAAAATACGTGCACACGATGTGTTTGACGGGTGCGCGCGATCTTGTAAGATGTCACCACTCTTGACGTCGAGCAAGTGGCATGAGCCTTGGCTGTGGTGGACACGATGAGGAAATCGATACTCCATCTGTCTCCTTGGTCAGCCTTAAATCATTGCTTAGGCTTACCTAACATGTTTGCATTTTTGTTGAATGCTTTGGATAGCAGTGCCTTAGCCTTAGATCTTGATCCGATCCAGCTCAAGGAGTATGCTTATTTGATGCAATTTTGCACTCTTTCATCGGTTATGCAAAGGGATTCAATGCCCTAAGCTGCACTAGCCCCCCACTAGATGTGGGCTTTATTTTGAAGCTACATGCATGCCATTGTCTATAAAACAGGACATTATTTAAATGTCCGCCTTGGCTTTGCTGGCAGTCCTTCAAGCGGTTTGTGGAATTTCTGATCACTCAATCCAATTTGTCAAGCGCAATTCTAGCAATAGCGTCCCGAATGTTGGTCCCTGGCTCTTCTAAAGTAGTTGGTTTTCTGGCGTAGAAGACTATGGACTTGACATAAACCTAGAGAAAATAATCGAGCAGTGTCAAGACGCGTGGTCACAGGGTCCAATTTACGGATGCTCGCAGTGAGTCGCCAAATGTCTCCATTACAACTTGGACCGTTACGTCGCTCATATCACATATAGCATCGTCTTATTGGAACCGCTGCTTGAATATGTCGATAAGTATAAAAAGCTTAAACCCAAAAAGTTGTTTAATATCATTCTATACCTGTAACCATTGACGATACGATTGAATAATTCTCAGATCTCAGAATAAGGACCGATGACGCTTCCGTGTGGTAAACCGCACTAAACAGTCAACCTTGGTGGACTTGAGGCTTAGAACAGAAACTGCCCAACCAGAAAACATTTAGAGCTTCAATTAGCGAACTCACGGCGTTCACTGAGGGAGCACGGCTTCAATTCTTGCGTAGTCTTATACGGATCTCTAATAAGTCGGGTTTACTGTCGGTTGATCTTCAATTCAGCTGACCGACATTTCTGAGTTTGCTTCGATGTTGGCCGTGTATTTTCTTCATTTAGGACAAGTCGCAGCCTGGTTTGTGGTCTAAGGTGCAACGGAATGGATTCGCACTAGTCGCAATGAGACAATTCACATTCTTTTCTTTATGAAGCTACGTTTGCACTAGAGCACTCAGACTCAAAAACTGCTCCATTGCATTCGCTGCAAAGGTCTCCCGGAAGAATACCTCCTGAAGAACCTATATTACCAGCACCGATCCGAGAACAAGCAGGACAGTGGCGGAGAGCAAGCGCTCTGCAGTGTAGGCGTCCCACAGGCTTAGGCCAACCAATTTTTCGTCTTTAGCGAAGGTGTAGTGGCTCGTCAGTACGCCGGTAATTCGTCTGCGGACTTTTCTGTCAAGAGATAACACGAATGTCGAATCGTCTAGATTCATGCCACCTACGATTGTACATTCGAGAAGTCCAGCCGTCGACGGATAGGCAGGTTCTGGTGCTAAGAACACTTCTTCTAATTTTGGTCTATCAACTTCATCAGCTATCTCATTTCCCGTGGTCCCGTTTTATGCCGGCATCCAGACAAGTCTGGAGGAGACTTGCATTCCTAGATTATCCTTAAAGTTCTCCCTGTCCACCTCTTCGGTCACAATTGGAAAACTGACAAATTTACATAACGAGGTGTGCAGTCTAATGTTCTTGCCCTCCACGAAGGCGTTCCAGAGCCAACACCTTCTTTGGTCTTGCAGATATCTGAGTAGGTTCGACTACATTCCTTTCTTGGCTCAGATTCCAGAGTCAGTCCTGAATGGGAAAGTCGACGGTATATACGTCGTAGCTACATTATTTGTCCGTGCGTCAGACGGCATTCCCTTAAGACTACCGTGCGAGTTGTACCAAAGACCACTTCTTTAAAAGCGGAAGATGGGATTAAAAGTGCATCCCATGATGTGGATATCAAGGGGAGAGATCAGAAGTACACCAAGAGCAGAACCAAGCGTTCCAGAAAGGCAACGGTCCAATGCAGTCTCTTTAGAAGTTTAGTGAGAGTAGCAATTGCGTATTAACGCGAAAACTTATTCCACCAAACGACCGGTGTGTAGGAGAGAAGAGGCTGACTAACCTAAAGACGAACTTAATGTTGTGCTGAGACACAGTGACTTTTCCCTAAGTCGAACTCCCTTAACTCGAACTAATTAATTACTCATTAAATGCTATCCCGTAACAATACGACTTAAAAAGCTTAAAATGATACATTATTGTCTGGTAAACCTTTGCTGAATATTTTGACATTTCGACGTCATTGGTAATTTTGACAGCTGCTGGAACGTAACAATTGGAAGAACTGTCATTTCCATCTAGTCATCTTTCTCTAATCACTGTTGGTGTCTTGTGTTGACGACGGCGTTGTATGATCCTCACCACAAAATTAAGAAATTTCTGGCACTGATTCCTTCCCAAATGGCCGGCTCCTCTGGCCAGCCATTAGAATCTGTTCGATCACGCTGCGCAGGTGCAAGAAATCACTGATCGCGCCAACATACCGTCGAAAGAACCAGAAATGGGTTGCTTGCTCTGGTCCAAGATGACTTGAAGGTGTGAAGTCGCATACGTGCTTTTGAGAAAGTCGATATCAGACCAAAGATCCACACAAGTTCTGCTTTCACACAAATGATGTTTGACATCAAAACAAAAGCGATCTTGAAGCACACCCAGAGGTCTCCACTTTCTGTCGCCATTCAGCTGAACATTCCCAAACCAGGAAACAAACGCACTCTACGCACCAACAAGACTCCAGCGCCATCCTCTGTGCGGACAAATGTCCGTATTCACTTCAGGAACTCTGTTGCCACCACCTCGCTACCAACAGCCACATCGCCCCTTTCCCACTCTTTCAACACTAAATGCAACCCGATCTTTGCTCCCTCCTCGTTCGCACATTCGCCAGGCGAAAAAGGAACAAAGGACATTTAACTTCAGCGCGCTCGGTGCCGCCGTCAAAGCAGGGGGAATACGTATAATTCGCGTTTGCCCATAAAATCAATTAAACCGTATTATATGGCCTAAGTGTCTAGTGGCCAGCGCTCTCGGTGGGCATATGGTTCGCCCGAGTCGGGACGGGATTCTATTCCACGGTAGTTATAACGTCCAAATCGGCTTTTAAATATCGCACACCGTCGCATCACAGGCGACGACCACGACGACGACGACGACGAGGAGCAGGCCCGAGATCAGACTAGAAGACCACTTATGGAACGACTCTCGGCAGATCCCGTAAAAGGGATTCAAGGAATTTACGATCGGCCGGTGATCGCCGAGGCGCAGCACTAAATCGATTCGAACTGAAGTGGCAATGGCGTGGTCAAAGAGCCGCGCCAGCGCTGCATGGGGGGACCAGGGACACCGGCCACGAACCACCAGGCGGCGCAAGGGCACAAGGTGGAGGGCTTCGATTTTATAGTTTAACCGTATAATGGCAATTATCGTCGCAATTAAGTGTTTGTTTAAATGCGAAATAAGTTTAGTACGCCGCCGTTGCCGTCGTCATTGGCATCGGCATCGCTGCACTTGGCCGGTACTCGAGAGTTCAGATTTATGAATCGCGAACGACGGCGGCGGCAGCGTCTTGTGCGGCTGCACATGCGCAGCGTGATGGAACAGATGCTAATGGCTGGCCAGAGGAGCCGGCCATTTGGGAAGGATTTGATTGCGCTTTACTCGATGAGCCGCGCGACGCTTCCTGCTGTGACGGCCGTCGACGGTGTTTGGTCGCGCAGCATGCCCCAGCACCTCGTGCTTGCATAAAGCATGATCAAGGATCTAGTGATTACTTAATTCGAATTTAATTTGTGCTCGTGAGGCGGCGCGCCTGCCACAAATAAACTCACTGAGTTACGGGGAATGCGAATGAGAAGTGGTTGGTTATGTCACAACTGCGGATGGCAGCTGCAGATGGTGGATGGAATGGGCTGTGCAGGAAATAAGGATTCGAAGCGTCTTGACGCAGGGAGTTGTTACAACTTGTTAGTGAAAAGTACATGTTAAGTAATTGCAAGCAGCGTCGTTAATTAACAGTCCTTAGAGCCTCGTACATACTATTTCATGGGTACATATACGTCTTTGGTTGGTAACACATTAATCAGCCAGGACCTGTATGAATTTGATGCTAGTACTACTTCTAGACAGAAATTCTCTTTGAACAAGTACGGCCTGAATTATGGCAGTATCTAAGTTCGAGGTGTGACCATAGAATCCCCACTTGCAGGAGTGCAAGCAAAGAGAAGGATCGGTATTGTTCATCAAAGCCTAAAGTTCTGTACCTGAAGAAACCAGTTAATAGACTTCATTTGCTTTCCCAAGACGCTTCTCGTTTTTACGGAGCCCAACCAGGAATCGGAATGCAGAGCAATTTGTCAAAAAAACTAAGTAGATTTACGAAAAGCTAAGCAGACTTAAAGGTATAAAAATAGGTGTCCCTGCGTGATTGCCAAAAGGTTCTGGCCCAATAATGCATATGTTTATTTTCGCGGCCCCACCTCTTTCGAGTCACTGACATTGCTCAAAGAGTACCCCTGTCTAGAAAAAGCTTCTCAAACTTGGCCGTTCGGAGTCGGCATAAAACTGTAGGTCCCATATCGATTTTTTTTCCGAACTCTTCGATTTTAATTCCTCGTTTTGACGCCAGCCCATTATGGAGGTTAGGGTTCGAATCAGTCTCAGGATATCTTTCCTTAAGCGGAGCAGTTGAGGGCATTCGTGACAATATAAGTAACACCGAGTCCCATTTTCCAAGCTTAGGTAGCAGGCAATGTCATCATAATACCTTTGAACTTTTTATCACTAATGGATATACCTAGCTTCCTCTTCAATGTTCATTGGTGGAAGCTTAAAACAAGTTGTGCTGTCATTGCCTGTAGATATGATGTTCGACGTTCGTCGTCAGTGGGAGAACGTATGTATCAAGCAAGTGAACGAAATCGATGATACCCATAGGTTAGGTTAGGTTATGGTGGCTGACTGCGGATTGCCTTCTCCTAACATCGGAACCAGTTGGTGCTTGTAGTGAAGCTATTTACAACCAAGTTGGCGGGATTAGTTGGCTGCTAACTGTTAGTTGTAGAAGCTTGATGGTTAAAAAACATGTCCATCCGGACAGTACCACCTTTAAATGGTAAAAAAAAAATATACGAGGTTCCGCGATTGACACAGCACTTGCCTGGGTGCATGGGTGCGGCCCAATCGTGTATCATGCATTCAACCATCCCTGTGGGTTATGCATTAAACTGTAACCAATCGGCTCTAAAATTAATGCTTGGTTTTGGGGACAAATCTTTCTTTTCACATACCCCAGTTAGTTTGGCACCATTTCTAAAAAAACCCACGTACATTAAGTACACACGTGCATTGTTGGCCATTGGGTTCGGGGCGTTGGATCGATCACGGCAATTGGGCGACACTCGGGCAGTCTATGTGCTTTGCATGATCGGCTCGATAATGAAGTTAAAGAAGTTTGAAGACGCCTTGCAAATCTTTTGTGACATTTAAGGTTTCGGTGAGTTCATTACCGATGTTGGTGGAGTTTCGAATTGGTTGACCTGAATGACTTTGAAAGATCTTCGTTTAGGTGACGAGAGATCTAGAAAGACGATTAGTAAGAATGGCTACGACTCCGGAAATTGACAGCATTTCAATTCTGTCAAAAGACCTGAGAATGATCTTTCGTTGGACAATGATTTCTCAAAGACTTGGTGGTGTGACTATACTTGCTATTTTTATATTGTCTAAAGACAGAAGAGAAGTCTTTTGTAGTGAAATTCTTCAATTCATCTGAAGTTAGTGCCTCCCTAAAGAAGATAGGTTTTCTTAACCAGTGTTGTGCCGTATATTCACATGAAACGAGCTCGGATATCACTTTCTATTCCAGGCAAAGCCGACATACATTTATAACATAAAACAAGGTAGTCTTGCCTCGGTTTATTTTCTTAAAGTGGTGTTCAACTCGCATATTCAATTCCAATTTGAGAGCTCCTTAGAAATCTTCAACTTGTTCAACCCTATCACGAATTCCATCGTAATCAAAAATGGGCTACGAACTCCGAAAAATAGAGATACGAATGAAAAGGAAATTTCTATGAATTTCCTTTAGGTTTGCCTTACTGTCTGGAAACAATGGAGCTCTACTGCTCCTAACAGCTCCGACAAGATTGTGTGGTATATCTCTATGATGTTTATTTCGCCTTGGAACACAGTATGACTCGTCCCCATGACCACGAGAATCCGATGATTGGATCCAAAGACTCCACCCCGACTCCAGGGTCCATCTTTGATTCGTCTGTTAGCCTGTCTGACCACTTCTGAGGTCTAGATCTGGAACACTACTGGTCAAATTGTCTTGAATTGACATGAATTGGTTACATATGGTTATATTTAGGTGCAGTGTGTTGTTGATGTGTCAACCGAATCAATCAAAAAATCTTCAAAAACGGAATATCAAAATGTGCCCCATTACGAGCCCATTTTTGTTACATAAAACCGTACAGAAAAATGAGAAGAAGCTAAAATATGTCAAACAAAAACTTCGACTTAGGGAAAGTCCACTGTAGTCCCCACCATAGACAGGAGGCTCTCTTGTACTCTCAGGTTTGGTCCACTTTGCTTTGTTCCGATGAGTGTTGGGCTTTTGTTCACGACTGCTTCACACATTGGCTCCTGCCGTAGTCTCAACCTTCTTCTGGTTTCAATCCCCCTGTGCGTCACATTAGATCATCTCCTCCGGCTTGCACAAGTTCCTCCAGTCCTCAGTTTCACCAGCTAATCCCACAGAGTTCACTGGCCTCCCCCTCAAGCCAGCCACGGATCCCACGGACCAACCCAAAATCGTCGAGTGGTGTGAAATCCTCGAATTCACCATGAAATCAGCTGCCGATGGCACCAGTGCACCCGCAACCCAACCCAACACCAAAGCCGCGCTGAAAATAAATCACCGCCACTTCAAGACACCGTCTTAAGCGTCTCCCCATTCGCCATTCGTCAACACAGCGCAGCTACCAAAAAATCATCAATTAACCACCACAGGACCGGCGCAGTGGGCACCGCGACAAGCCTAGAAACCGCGCTCCGACAAGTGTGCGCCCAGTTGAGCACTTGTGCGCCGTGCAAAAATTAAGAAAATCCATGTAAGTCCTCGCGCTGTCGACGTCGCCATATTATTACACAATGTCATCACGAAGCCATTCTTCGCCGTCCACGTCCGCACATAGCAAGTCAAGTCAGTGGTCCGCCACCGCCCGCTGGCCACGCTCCACCATCCATTCATTGAGGAGCACTGCCTCGCTTCATCTTGCTCCGTGCGGTTAGTCCAAATTTATAATCTGCCACGGCGTGTGCGTGTGAGTATGCCAGCCAGAGTCCATATTGCACAAGCAATTTCAACAAAGACCGAAGGGGGAACAAGCATCACAGCCACCACACCAATCTCATGAATCTCCCGCGCTCCAAGACACACACTCTCTCTCTCCACAGGTTGCCAGCGTGCAGCAGGCCCGGTAAAATGTAGTACCACAGTTTCTTGTGGCATTATGAGACCATTTACATTGCCCGCAACATCATCCAGCGCGGCAATGTCCGGCCAGTCGTCCCCCGATGCGGTGTCTGCCGAGGCCCCGTTTCACGCGTGTTTCCACTCGAAATCGAGTGAGACTCGACCACTTGCCCCGGTCCACTCAATGCGAGTGCGAATGCGAGTGCGTTCGCAAACCCCAACACGACACCGATGGATGTGAAAAGAAGAAAAGTATCCGAGAAATCCATTAGTCTCCGCTGCCCATCGGACAACCTTTACACTGGTATCAGATGTTTTTGTCGCCCTCCCTGTCCGTTCGGCGGGGCCAGTGTATCTGCTATTACGCTCAGCTTTTGTGTTATTGGTGCGCTCGCTGGTGTGTGTAGTGTGTACAGAGCCAACCTTCTTTTCCTTTTTGTTTCCCATTCGAAGACACTCGGCCCAAGCGCTGGTGGTGGTGCGCCGTCCGAGTGGTGGTGGCTCGGGCGCCGGTGTGTGCGTGCGTTCGAGTTGTGCCGGCACTTGAACCTAATCTAAAGGAATTCCCAGCTTGAGACGACGTGCGCCACTCAGTCCGGTTTTGATAGTCCCATCGTGAACACGTTGAACTGAAGAGATCGCACCCAAAGAGCAGCTCGTGGGTCTTAATCCGTTGTCTCCACTGCCATCGTTAGCCGTCGGTGAATTGGTGTTTTGCTGTTTTTGTGAAATTGTCGTGCACTTGTAGAGAGAGAGTTTCAAAAACTGTGTTTGTTTTGAAAAGAAGGAGAAGAGTAAACTGCTTGTAGTGAAATTTTGTAATTTTTGTTTCGTGCAAAATCTGGTGACAGTTGTTCGAGGAGTTCCGAGGATATTTTGTGTGTTTCTTTCCAGAGTCTCTCGAGACACTTGACCGAGGAAGGTTTTGAATTCTAACGTGTAAGTTTGAACAGCAAATTTCATCAAAAATTCGAGTGAACCTTGTTTTTATTTCTGACTGATTGTTGAATTTTTTGTTGTGGAAAATTTTGGATTTTTCTGACCATTTGACGCGTGAATTTTGAACTGTGCAAATAATTGCGCGACTGTTTGGAAACTGACATTGGTTATGTTTAATTCTGCGTATGATTGAACTTGATTCACATTTGTGACACAAAAAAGTTCAAAATTAAGTCTACAAGTGAAAAAGTGTCAGTCAAGCCAAATCTTAGGACTGTTTGAGTCTTCACTGCCACTTTTAAACCAGATTGCCGGGTCCTTTATATCACCCAAGAAAATGTTACTGTTTGATGTGCTTTGTGAGAGGGTTGAGTCATTAGACCAAACTTGTTCAAAGATGGGACGGGAATACAATTAACGTGGTACACACGTCTGGCTTCAACAAGAAGTGGCTGCGAGTCATACAATCCAATCGCTAAAGCAAAAAAATATGAATAAAACCCGCACTGGTAGTGAGAAATCACGAACAACTTCTTGGATAAATAATCCCACTCATCTTCAGGTTCCATGTTCTTCCCTAGCTCTTTAGACCTTTTTTGTCGTATGGTGTTAAATCCTTAAAATTTCGACTTCAACAAGCCATAGTGCAAGTAGATCGTGAAATCCGATGCCGATCGAGCAGTTCTAGCCAATGCCAGAATTCGGCGCCATAAGCTCTCTGAACATAAGCTCCAATCATTACTTGCTGAAGTAAATTCAAGATGTTATCAAAACTGAATGAAGAGTGATCCGCAAAGAGTTGGCACCACAAAGTGCCCAAGTGTCCATTCAAAACATCACTACGTTCTCACTTAATTGAGCAAAAATGAACGAAACTTAACGAAACTAGTCAAAATGGCTGTCATGGTCAAATTGTATTATTTTTTCATTGATCTTCACTGGACTGCTTAACTTTTAATAATTTTCACCATTCTGAGTGCGCATTGAAAGCGGCCCACATTTTCTTCACAGTCGCATAAAAAAGGGTACATTTTAGCCATCTCTTTGGTCACCTACTCTGCTCCTGCAGCGCTCTGGCTAGTCGTAGGTTTATACACCTAGAGGCCTACTACTTCAACAGCCTCAATGAGCTAAACAGCGCCAGAATAGGACAGCTAAATCGCTTCACTGCAAGCACCAACTGGTTCCCATGTAAAGAGAAGTCAATCCGCGTGGTATGACAATGGGTCTACTCTGACCTAAGTGTCTGCTCAGCCACTATAACTCAGGCATCTCTCTCTTTGTCCAAACCAACACACTGGCTCTTCCCAGTCACGGGAGCCAGTCACGTCATGCTCCTAGGAACTGATTTAATTTTTTCAATTCAACAGAGGATCGCGCTAATCGCTTATGTTTCTTACTAAACCAGCCTTATTTCCACCCCGCTGCGATCATTGTTTGATGTTTACATCTGAAATGCCCTACCGGTGTAAAATAATCTCGCCTGCCCAGGGGACTCAGCTCAGTAATGTCCTTACTCAGTCCACTTGATGCTATAACCTTTGATGTAACGTATCGCGTGGTATCACAATGGGCGTACTCTGGCCCATTGCAGTCAGCCCTTAGCAGTCAGCCACTATAACCTAACCTAACGTATCGATGAGTTTCTGTACTCGGGTTAGCTCGAACCGGATCCCCCAGTAGTACACATACCCTCAAATGACATGCCGACAGGCATGCTCTGAACTGAGTCTGATTCTGAATCACAAAAAGACAAAGGACTCCACAAAGAGCAAAACTACTACTTTAGCTTTCGGAATAAGCTCAGCTGAAACGCCAAGGAACAGCAACACTCGCCTGTTGTTGTCCTAGCCAGCCCTAGGTTGATTACTAAATGAAAGTAAATTGGTCCTCAATCAATTAGGCAAATGCTCGGTTTTGATATCGACTCTTCGACGGAAAATGAAATCCAAAGTGAACGAGATTCAAAATAACACGCTTGTACTGTCGCACAGTTTAATTTGCCCATATCAAAGAGGGCAGTGTTCGAATTTTAAGTGTCAATCGCACAGTCTAAGGCCTTTCGTGACCTCAGTTCGGGCATAGCCTACGAGCTTGCTAAGCCATGTCAATTTCTACAAGTTTGCAATCCATCTGAAAACAAACAAGAGATTTTGAACGAAATGCGAGACCAAGCGAGTCCACAAATCACATGAAGTTCTAGCAGAACTTCGATTAGAGACGATTAGAGACCGTGTTCGCTTCAACTCAGACAAAATGCTGGTATATGCTCCCAGGAAGTTATTTGATTCAACAAAGTACCGCGCTAATCGCTTATGTTTCCGAATGTGCCAATCAACGTTTATATTTGGAAAAAACCTAAAGTCTTGCGCCCAGATCAAGCAGCATTGTTCGAGTCAAAATACAATCAAAATGAGGGTTGAGAAAGTGGGAATTTAGATACGCGATGGGCGCAAAGGCCAAAAAATAGCCTCGATATCTTGTGTCCATATTTTTAGTAGACGAAGCAAAATATCACGAAGGCAATATTTATAGTCAGACTCAAGAATGTCGACAGGACCGTGAGGTAATGGGTTGTATTGCGCTTAGTCTCTGTTGCTTTGGATGCTCTCAAAGAAGTGGAAATGCAGAAATAACTTTGGAATCGAAACCCCACGTGCTGTTGACCTAACCAGCTGTCATTCAGGAATTGTAATCAATGAATTAAATAGATCAATAGTCTCCACCGATATCTCAGCTCTATAATTGACAATCGCTACAACGGATGACGTTGCATGACATGTGGGAGTCTCTTATTAAAACTGCAACCCATATCGCCGCTTTAGAGACTAACATTCAGCGCCGACAATTGACGGTCATAATTACACCTCATTTCAATTTTCCAAGAGGTCTAGGCCTGTGACACGAACGAACATAGACTTTGTATGGTCCTACTACAGTCCGGGGTGAATCTGAACCTCAGTCAACAAGCCTCTCCAGCTGGTACAATCCTTAGCCAGTCTTCAATTTTGCACCCCAAGTTGGTTGAGGTCTTTCTCCACTTGACAGCGCCATCGGTTTCGTGGGGATCCTCTATTGCGTTGTTCCACTGGTTAGGAGTCGAAGACTCTTCGAGCTGGAGCAGTGCTGTCCTTGCGCTCTACATGGCTAAGCCATTTTAGGCGTTAAGTCCTAGACTCATGTCGGTCTAGAGCCCGTACATTCCTTATTGATGGAATTTTCTTCTCCAGAAACCATCGGACCAACGTTTGAATGCGAAACTTTTTCCTCGAAATGATCTTCATCTGCTATTGAGAGGGATTCCAGGCTTCCGTGCCATAGAGCAGGACAGAGATGAACAAGGTATAATACAAGTTATCCTGGTCGTTCGAGAGATCAGTCACCAAGGGCAAATTAAGTCTCATTGCTCAATAAAACGTTGTGGTCATTCAAAGCTTATTTGTGTTCTTTTTTAACATTACGTGGCCAGTTGGCTCCAATTGCCCAGCAAGTCGAACTTTATAAGAGTGCAGTTCAAAGTCTGCAAAAACGCTGTAATGTGTCATAAGACGATCTTAAATCTTGTCCTCACTTTAAATCCAATTGATTTTGATCTTCCTTCAACACGATCGCTAATGGCATCCATATTGCATGTGGAGCAAGCATTTCAATAATGGATAATCCTTGGATGTAGGAACAGAGTGAATCTCTTCTGTGTGTTTACTTGCTCAGGTGGACGATTGTGTTGATCATATTGTGCTCGCAATGCACCCAACGAATCCCAATTTTTGTCACAACCTTAACACCTTCAGCAAATTGTCGAAGGGTCCATATTCTAAAATGGAAAGCCTTGAAATAAATTTATGCGGATGACAGTTCGGCTTGACTAGAATGTCAAAGCTGGAACACGAATTGACTGATCCTGCATCAGGGGTCGTGTGAGCGAATCTCACCTAAAAGTGACTTGGGGTCTCCTGATTTCAACTTACTTACTTACTTATCAGGCAAACGAATCAAGCCTGAGCCATTGCTGCCTTCCATCGGTGACGGTCCTGGGCACGCTGCTTCCAGTCATCAAGGCCAAGCTGTGTAGTCGACGGATTTTTGCCTTCCGGACTACATCCACATCCTTGTACAGCTCGTAGAGGTCGCGGTTGTGTCTGCTCCTCCATTCGCCTTCCTCGCAGACGGGACCATATATCCGACGTAGAATTTTTCTACCAAGAATCAGCTCTGCAGTCTCACTTAATGTCCAGCTTTCGGCTCCATAAAGTAGGACTGGCAGAATAAGGGTTTTGTAGAGCATGACTTTGGTCCTTCAAGTCAGGAGTTTCGAGCCCAGTTGTTTTGACAGACCGGGTCCTATTTTTTTAATGAATTTGCCGGACTTGAACCATTTCATTGATACGCTGTGTCTCTTTCATTTATTCCGATCATGAGTGGTTTCTGGTGTGGAATCTATGGCCAGAGCCAACTCGGACAGAAGTGTCGCCCACAGCAGCTGTGATTCCACCATCAACCATCAACTTCGCCGCCGTTAAAGTCAAGTGCGCTTCCTCATTTTTCAACCCTAGCCAAGAGGAGTCCTGGATCCATCCTTCGTATTACATTTTCGATCGGATGCAGTTCCACTCCCCAGCAACCATATCGCGGCATTGTTTCCACCTAGTATCACCAAGTCCTTCCGCCGGCCATCACGCCCGTCACATCTCCCAAATCAACAGCCCGCGCCACAGTCCCCGTAATCATGACACAGTTGTCAGCACCGACTACTCCTAGAGGCCGGCTTAAGAGAGATATAAAAAAGTCTTAATTTCATTTTTGATCGCCCTCCGATCGATTGGGCTGGAGCCGCTCTCGCAGCAATCCCCAAGAACGTCCGCAGAGCCGCGTCCCGTGCAAAGCTCGTGCTCCCCGTGTATGTCATTATTGCTGGCATTTTATTATTATTATGGTTATCGCGGCGAGATGTCTGCGCGGCGGAGCAACGGATAATGTTAAGCGTTAGCTACGTTGTTTATATCCTACTGCCGGGGGAACGTTCCGTCGTTGGGCCATTCTTTGCTTAAAGAACTCGCATCGGGTAATGTCTTTTGGCCTGTGTGCCTCCTCGTTTTCGTTTGCGTCGTCTCCGTCCGCCGGCTGAAACTGGCAAACTCCTTCGAATCGCTGCCGCCTGCCGCAGATTCGTCGCCTTATTGTGCGGTACAGTGCAGCAGCGCCTCCAACAATGAGCAACAGTTCTGGTCATGTTGTGGGTTGTTGTTGGCATTCGCGCGCGCAGTCCATTGCGATGGACGGATACGCGAGGGAAAGACATTTTTGCTGGGTTCGCCTGGTTTCTCTCCTCTTCTTCTCGGTCGCCTTCTTGTGGTTTGCTTCTTGAGTCATTCTTGATAAAAATCTTGTGTCAGTTTGCTTGGCGGTGTGAGACCTCAAAAAACAGCAACAGAAGCAAGCGCTGCTGCCATCAGCAGCGGCAGCAGAAGCAGAAGAGGACAAAAGTATCTGGAAGCCAAGAGGAAATCCTCTCTCCAGCAGCGGAATGCAATGAAACTTTTGCTAAACACCAACAACTACGACGACGATGAGGACGAGGACGACGGCGATGAGACAACGACAACATTGCCATTTCGGTGAAACATTAGTAGTTGGGACGTTTTATCGTGTACAGCAATGCAGAGCTGGATCATCTTGTTTGAAAGAATGCACGCGCGCGCGCTCGCGGTAAATGAGCTGACATACGACTACGATGAGGACACCAAGTCGACATCTGCAAGGGCTACCAGCGTCCTGAGCGCTCTGACGCAGTGGACATGCCGCAGTTGTTGTTTAAAAGTGGAAAATAACTCACAACATGGAACAATGTGTGTACACATCGATTATGGCCACAACTGGACACATGACGCGGCCGGCCTTGTGAATGGGGGAACTCTCGTTTCGTTTCATTTCGGCCAGCGGTTTTGGTTCTCTGCCCTTCAGAGATTGATTGGCGATAGCCGGACGGCTGACGGTTTTGGGGCACTCTAAGTGTTGACGCTTGTCGTCTGCAAACAGGTTGTACACGCCAAATATGGACGGCAAGCGATTCACTTCCAAGCACAAGGTCTTGTGTTCCAGTGCTCTGCCATGTGTTTGCCTTCGCTGGTCGGCGCGGAAAGAAGAAGAGGAACGTCTGGCGATGACTCAAGACTCTGCACTTCAGGCTGCTCAGGTTTATGAGCGCACTTTTTAACGAGCGGTGCTTGTATTTGAACGTCATTATTTTTGCGCAGACGGTTTATGAGCTGATCGGGGTCAAGAATGTGCAACTTTAGAAAACGATTTAATTTGCGTTTGGAATCTAATTTTATTACCGATGTAATGGTGCACGATCAACATGCATCATGATGACATGATGAACCTCGGGGGCTGGACGATTTTTTCCAAGAATTTGTTGCCATAAGGTTCTTGAAGCCTGAAGCCTAGAATAGATGATAGGAGCTGCTGGATCACCAAAGAGTGACTAATTTCGTGACCATTAACGGCTGGATGGCGCAGTTGGTTAAGTGCCTGTCCTTGGATATAGGGGTCCCAGGTTCGAACCCAGTGAAAGCAAGAGTTTATGTGCTTTTATCTTTTCAAACTTGGTCCAATCACCGTTTGCTGTTGGAATCAAATAAACGGCACAGGGTAACATAATGGACCATCCTTATCCTAGATACGAGCTAAAATAGACCAGAGATAAGTGAGCCATGAAAGCGACTATTCTGCAGTCCACGAACGATGCGAATTTGACAATGGACACACGATCACACAAAGATTTCGTTAAGCACGAGCTGGCGCGATTTGAATCGCACAGCGTTATGCAACCATACTCTTAATAAGTTCTGCCAGTAATGGTTGAGATCGATGGTGCATCTATTTCTTCACTGATCGTTCCATCCATTCCAAAAGGGAGAACATCCAAGAGGGAGAACAACAACAGCCAAGATTGAAATGCCAGCCATAGAAAAAGAAAATGTCCAGAAGAATCTCATTAGAAACTCAAAGATTATACATAGTTGAAATAAAATACAGGTAGCTAGGTATGAAGTGGCATTGATCTTCTTACACGAATGAATGGGTACATTGTACTGTCAGGTGGGTGTTTTAATTCAGACAGAGTGCTATATTAGTTTTGACGGCCAGCCAATTTTGTCCACAAATTTTACTAGTGCCTTCACCGATATTTTACTGATGTCGTTTAGATTATCCTAGATGTAGGTAGTTGAGTTAGTCGAGTTAGGTGCAGGACAGTTGCAGAGAAGATGCTGGATGCTTTCCTCTTCATCTTTATCAGCAGGCAATTTCTACAAAAGTAGTTGGAGAACAGGCCTAGCCCTTTTGTATGAAGGGCTAATATACAGTGTCCGGTATTTTCTCCAACTCTGGGATCTTCCGGTTAAAAGACGATGAGCGAAAAGACGAACGGATTTGTTCAGATTTAGACATTCCGAGAAAACTTTACTTCCTACTCCATCTTCCGTCTTGGATCCATCTGTCTAAGAGTTGGATTTACCAAAGAGTATTATGCCACTCTGCCACAGCTTCCTTTCTGGGATCACGGTTGCGACGGTATTCTCTGGGAAGTGTAGTGCAGATATAGTCTGAAGTGAATTATGTTTTGATCGTTTAAGATCTTGGTGTATCCCTGGGTGTAGTCCATTTCCAGCGCATCAGTGGGAGGGGTCTTAAGGATGCAAATACAGACTTGTCTCTGTACCATCTTAAGGTTACTTAGTTGATTACCGACCCTGAGTATGGGTGTGCTGATAGCTATATTGATTGAGTTACAGCTCAAATGAGTTTATTCAATTACATCTGTAGCCCTATAATCACGGTAGATTCGTCCACAAACAAACCTCTCCGTCTAACACGATCTCTGCCTAATCTCAACACTTGTGCGCCTCTCCTTAGACGCCAAAATTATCTGTTGCATTGCCGCACAGGTTTAGGATCGAAGACTTCTCAGCCCGCAGCTAAATTCTTTACATTTTACATGTCTATGTTTGTATCGTTGTGATACACCTTAACCTTGGTGAAAACCCTACACCCCCTTTTGAAATTGTGTATGTCTAGAAATGTTTAAAATAGACCATAGCAGGCCTCGCCTTGACAGAAGCCTGGTATGTCAATAACGAAGAGGTGCATATCGGGGTGTGTCACAAAAGACACTACTACTGATAAATACATATTGTACCCCCTTCTGTTGATCTAGAATTTGAATGCTGCCATCAAAACTATAAATACAACATCCCTAATAGAGATCATCAGGCAATATCTCTATTTAGATGAGATTTCTATAAAGTCTTTCCCTATTGATATGACATTTTTTATTATTTTTTGAATCTTTCTCTGTCAAAGCTTAGATGAATACGTGTTCCATAGATTCTCTAGCTTGGCCAGAATGCCTTCAGATTCCTGTATTAGTGATACCCTCTTTAAGGAGGTGGTAAATGCTTGCTCCGTGCTCTGCCAGTTCTCCTCATAGCACTTTATTCCTTATATATTCTAGAGCTTCCTTGGCTCGTTTGTGACAATTGTTTGTTCCATCAACTTCCTTGAGTGTTTAAGTACCTTCCTGGTTGTTCCAGAATTGGTTTCTTTGTTCAATCATCAATTTTTTATAGATTGAAGTTTGTGTCCCTGCTACAGAAACCATAAGGATGAGCACATGCCCTGGTGTGTACGTCCGCCTTTTCTTTTTCTTCGTGCTTTTCAGGTCCTCGCACCCAGAGCGGTTTTAGTATTTTATTGATGTTTTGTGGCATTTTCAGACAGACCTGCAGTTGAATGTGTATGTACCTCATTAGAGTCTAAAGGACACATTGGCTGTCTGACAATTTTTGTGTTTTGATGCAGGAATGGAAAAGTGGAGGCGACTGAGGCAGAACCAATTCCGTTGGCTCAATGGATTTCTATGCGCAATCTTAAAAGTACTCACATAAAAACATGTGCAACGTCATAATTTCGTTTTAAACAGCGACTTTCAAATTGTCTACGAAAGTTCTACTCCATTGTTTGTCAACATATGAACATGAAAAGCAGAGTAAAACGATGTATTAGCATACGACAAAAGTGGCCAGCACGTATTTATATATAAATTCCGTGATGGAGTAGACAGAGAACTGTCTACATGCAAAAATTGAGTGCCAAAACAAATCAATAAATCGTTTCGGCCTCTATTGCTTGCAACCACATTTATAGACCGGAATTATGGAGGATATATGTCAGACGGCATCTTCGCAATTTTCGAACGAATTAAACATACTTTGACCAGCTGTTAAATCTAATTTCGTGCCAATACTGGACCGCTGCTGCATATTTTACCCGTGTTCAAAAGTCATGGAATAATGTGCACTGACGTGGACTCAGTGTACAGAGGTAGTGTTTTAGATATACAGATGTGCAGTGACTTGTCAATCAGCAAATATATTCTCCCCCTTCAATGCAAATTTGAGTTGCTCGCTGAATGTGATTATTTTTTGATCCAAAAATTTAACATTTGCAGAATTGATCATGTCTCGGAGCAACGTCGCATTCTCCTTGGATGCAAATTGGAATTTTGGAAGCTCCAGACTGTGCATTTGAGAGTCTAATTAACTTCATGAAAGTCATCTTCTCTCGATTGAGCCTATGGTTGGAATGGCGGACTGTTCGTTGCTGGCAGTCATGCTTAGGCCAGTGTGGGCTCTTACTGTTAAAATAGGCCTCTAAGATCTGCCGTTTACAATTCTTTCCTTCCTGCTGCGCAGGCATTTCTGCTGTTCATCTTTGGAATCTTACTTGCCTTCACACGGACAGTCCCGAGTTGCAGACAATTTTGCAACGCATGTTGCACACATTTCTCTTGATCGAACTGAAAGAATTCTATTCTTTCTACGCCCCTCGTTTTTAACGCCTACGCTTTGCAAAATGGTTGTACATTGACTCGGGGGCGCATGGAATCTTACTATACAGCTGCACAGAATTAAAAAGCCACCAAGGACATGATCAGATCCCTGTCCCACTCACCCTCTTCAACAAAGTCTCTCAACGAGTCCTTTTCACGGCAAAAGAAGTAGCTTATAAACCATAAATCTCCCCGAACACACCCCACACAAAATCGATCGATCTCCTCCGACAGTTGACAGTTGACAGCATACGTCATCCGCGTTACCCTCAATTCATGACGTTCACACACCTCATCGTCGCGTCAGACAGACTAATTCAGAGAGTCTCTCCTCCTTTCGCGGACATCCCTGCCGCTACCGCGAAACACAACCGCGCAGAGGTAAAAACCAAAAATTGAATAGTCAGAGTCGTAAAAATTAAGAAAACACAACATCATGGCGCAATGTAACCATAAAACATGATTTACATTACATGCCCGCGCTGCCATGACGCAGCGCAGGAAGAAAGGAGGGTGAGGCACAGGACTACCATCATCGGCTGTGTCCATCTGAAGGGTTCAACAACTGCCACGCCGTGTAAGACACAACTCTTCGGCAGAGCCATTGACAGTTTTATGTTGGTGATGACGATGATGACGGCCGCTGCGGCGGCGCAGTCTTGAAACACCGACGCTGTCCTTTTATCCGCGTTGTTCTTCGTTATTGTCGTTGTTCCTTGGATTATGCCTTCGGCGGCGTCTTCCTTGTTTTCCTTTTCTTATCTCTCAGACGACGCAGGCCCACAGACAGACAGAGTGAGCGCAAGCCTCCGGCACACCTGAACGGGGGGACTGATCATGTCGCATATTTGATGAAACCAAGCGTCTTGCGTTGAAGATGTGTCCATGCGAGCTATCTCGTGTGAATCTTCTCGTTTCGCTCGGCAAAGCGAAGAAGCCGCACGAGACGGCGAAGAGATGCACCGACGAGGCGGGACTTTATTCAATTACCGCTCGTGTATGGTTGCATTTGCGTTCGTCCTCTATGCAGCGCTCGCCAGCCGGGCTGTGGCAGTTAATTAATTCATTTTTCATTCCTCGTCGGGCATTGTCTGTGTCTCGGTTGTGTGTGTGGTTTTTTATTGGTCTTATCTGAACGATGATAAGCGCGTCTCCTGGCCGGGGAACATTTATGAGAACATAAACTGTGATGTGATCGTTTCTGATACGAAAACCGATGAAGGCTGTCGAGAGTTGATAAGCGGGTCGGTGAGGAAAACACTTCGGGCCCTTGGTTTGGAAGTGAGATGCTGATGGGATCGGGAGATAGACGCAGCCACTGAGAGCTCACTTAATGAGCGATAAAATTATGGACATTTTTGAGAAGTCATTGAGCGGCACCCAACGCCACGAAGCTGTGTCCTAAATGAGACCACCCGTCGGAAGAAGTTCTTTGAATTATTATGAAGTAGTTCACAAGGAGAGGCTTGATGTATTTGGTTTAGATTTTCAGTCGAAGGTGTCATCGAAAATCTGAGCTGCTTCCGACAGAGATCACGTATTCCTGCTAAGAGTTGATTAAGAGAAGTAGATATTTACGTTAGAATCCTGCTACAACCAAACATCGCGAACTCGATCCATTACTTGCCTCAAGTAAAAATCGAGTCATCAAGACTTCGAGTTATCGAAATGTGACTGTATATACAGCTGCGGCTCGTCGCTTTTCAACATAGAATTGGTTAATTTGAAAGTTGATAAGGAACAGGCTATCCTCTGTCATTTAAGTCCAAAACCCATTTCAATCGTGTGATGCTGCCACTGTGTTGACATCTGCCCACTGAGCTCTGTCCATTCGACTGCGGTTGATTTAAGTCATTGAATCATTTGTGACTGCAATTTAGTCTCACCGTATTTAGCCTTCTGGCTAATAGATACCCCATTTAATATATCGGCCATAAACTTTCGTCAAGCCACGGATCAACAATAATTCCGTGACTGTGGAAAGCGGTGCTCGGAATCAAACAAGATTTTATTCTCACATCTCTGTTTCATTCTTACTGGGTGGCGCATTTTCCGAAGATACGGTAGATCAAACAATTGATTTGCTTTTGTGTACGATGCTGTGAGTGTACGATTCATGTAAGTCTGTACTAAATGGTGATTTTTTAGCTATTGTCTTTTTGGCAACACTGGCTTAAACAGCTGACTCACGTTTCGTGTTTTGTTTCACACATCTTCAGTTTGGTCTATGACATGCATCGTCTTACAAACGAACAACGCTTCCAAATTTTTGAATCTTATTATCAAAATGCGTGCTCTGTTAAGAAAGTTCATTGCGGGCTTCAACCATTTTTTGGTCAAAAAATTGTGTTCAGCGACGAAGCTCATTTTAGGCTCAATGGGTACGTAAATAAGCAGAATTGTCGATGTTGGAGTGAATATCAGCCAGAAGCATTGCAAAAGCTACCAATGTATCCAGAAAAAGTCACAGTTTGGTGCGGTTTACGGGCTGGTGGCATCATTGGACCGTACTTCTTCAAAGATGATGCGAATCGTAAAGTAACTGTGAATGGTGAGCGCTACCGTGAGATGATGTCCAACTTTTTTTTGCCCAAAATGCAAGAGCTTGACTTGCAGAACATGTGGTTTCAACAAGACGGTGCCACATGCTTTTGTGTACGCAGCACGCGCAACAATGGACTTAATGAGAAGCGAGTTCGGTGAACATTTTATTTCACGTTCGGGACCGGTGAATTGGCCGCCTAGATCGTGCGATTTAACGCATTTAGACTTTTTTTTGTGGCGCTATGTTAAAGCTCATGTCTATACAGACAAGCCCGCTTCAATTGACGCATTGGAAGAAAACATTGAAGCATTTATTCGTGAGATACCGGCCGAAATGTTGGAAATAGTACGCCAAAATTGGACTAAACGGATGGACCATTTGAGGCGCAGTCAAGGTCAACATTTGCATGAAATAATCTTCAAACATTAAATTATATGGAGCGTACTATCGATTCAAATAATGATTTCATGCATTTTTCTGAATTTAATGTGTTTTTTTTTTTTTGAGAAACTTTGCTATAGCTTTTAAAAAGTCACCTTTTACAATAGTATTATTCAAAGTGTTGCCCATCTGAAGCTGTGACTCTTTTCCCATCTTTCTGGCAATATATGGATCCCATTAAAAAAGAACTACGGGCTAGGGCTTAGCTTCTCAGCAACCACTCGTGTTGTACTATTGTGCTATTGCTCCCTAACGCATGGAAGGGACATAGGACTTCCTCTTCTTTCTTTATTTGGCGCAACAGTCGGGGATGGTCCTGGGCCTCTACCAACAGCACTTACGGTTGTAATATCTTACGAACTCCGATGTCATAATGTGCAATTGGATTTTGTAAATGCTATTGGCATACAGGATGGTGGCACTTTTTTGGTAGATAATTGGGTCCCCCGCTTTTAATAATGTGTTGGGTACATTGTGGCCGTGCTAGGTTGTGTTGAAACTATCGTAAGATCTAGTGTATTCCTGAAACCAGCCAGAGCGAAATGGTATATGCCCTCCAGTTCTATAAAGAGGGCTTTTCTAGAAACTTCCTTCTTTAGTTGGTAGCACTAGGCAATCGTGGAAGAGATTTTGGTTGAGTTGATTGAGTTGTTGATTGACTTGTTGATTGAGTTGTTGATTGAGTTGTTGGTTGAGTGCCTGCCCTTGGTTAAAGTTAATATGCTTTTATCTGGCTTTCGAATCTTCACTATTTGTCGTTGGGATCAAATTAACGGCACTGAGTGTGGATACAATGGACCAACAGCGGTCGTTTCACTGGCAGCCCAATAACCTAAACTAATCTTTCTCATCTCTGCAGCTTATGCAAAAGTCTAATACATCTGTACCTATGACGTAACGGCCAGTAAGTGCTCCTACCAGCCTGCGTCTGAAGCAGATGTTGTTCACTTCTTACTCACCGTCCGCCATGTTTGCTGTGGCTCTAATACTCAGACCAAGTCAGCGAGTTCAAGCTCTAGTCAGGGCTACGTCTTCTAGTTGTTTCTTCTTATGGAACTGAGCGGTGCGTGTGCATACGGAATTGCTAAATATGCCCCAGTTACGGCCCCATTCTTGCAAGTCCTGTCCAGCATTTGCCAAGTATATATCATTGATACTCTATCTGCATAGCCTTACTAGCATTGATATCAAAATGAGTGATGGATGCTATGGTCTGTATTGCTTCTTGGCTATCAGGGAAGATATTGATCTGTTCACTGGTTATATTGAAATTCCTCAATGTGGGGGCGGTTCGTAGATTGTAGCCACTGCCACTTGAAAATACCCTGCAGTCGTCTCTTAGTGCCAGGGATGTTGAGAAGAGGTCACAGAATACCATAGCCTCTGTACTCGTGCTCGTTTTTTAAGGCCGTCAGTGTATAGATCGTTCAGTATATCGATCCTCAGTAAAACAGCCTGTTCTTCAAAATGAACACATGTTTGCGCTTCACTGGACAAAACTTTTTCGAAGCGAAGCCCAACTCAAACCTCTTTCCAATCACTTGCTGCCACCTTTTAGCACTCCAAACTGAAAAAAAAAAAAACTAAACTTCCAAAGGCAATCTAAAAAAACTGTTCGCAAAATTTTAAGCGTCTCCCTAATTCTGGCTTCCAATTAAGCCAAGTACGCGATAAGAGCGAACACAGAAAAAAGTTCTATCACTTTCGCTGATAGCCGGGTCTCTTGTCCGTTTTTGTTTTTGCGAAAAAAGCACATCGAAATCGAGTCGTTGTTCCATAACCGAATGACAATAACATCACACTCCCATCACACGCTTATCAGCGCGAAGTACAGGGTGCTGCGTCGACGGCGACGACGGCAGCGGGGTGATTCAAAACACAAGCCGTTTAAACAACCGAAGGAAAAAGAAAACGAAGAAATTATTTACTGCCTGTTAGGACATATTTCGACATTTAATCAAATCACGCTTATCAATAAATTGGACTCCATTTTGTCTTAATTGAGACTCATCCTTATCTCGGTGGCTTCGTGATTTTGTTTAGCTGTCCCCGGAGCGATTCTCTTGCTGGGCTTGTTTCTATATTTTTTTTTTGTTCACTTGTTTGGTTTGTTTTATGGTGCGTCTCTCGTGTAATTTTTTTTCCTCCCGTTTTTGACGTTTCCCGAGAAGTCGAGAAAAAAACGTAACGATTAGTAGCGATAGCGAGCGTTCCTACAGACTGGGGCTCAGGGACAGAGCTGGACGGGGATGTGCTTCGAATTTCAATGGCAACCGCGGGACCTTATCTTGGGATTTTGATTTATTTTTGAAACAATAATTATTGGAGTTTGTGTTTGAAGATTTTATGGGCTCTTGTGTGGAGCGCGCACGCAAGGCGCTTGAGATAGGGAAGTGGGATCCAATCGATGATGTGGTTCTGTCACAAGTGTCTGACGACGATATTCAAAGGCTGGAGAGGACGATAAGCGGGCGTTACTTGGATGGCTTGAAGGAGCCTGGCGGGGGCGTTTGTTCACGCATGTGCAGACGAGAGTGGGAACACTTCTTAAGAAAGTCCAAATAACCCGCAGCAGAACAAGGGCTGGCTTCACAGATTTTCATCCTCTTCTTGTTCATCTTCGCGGATGGCTATATCTACCTTGTAGACCGTAGGCCTACACTATTTCATCGGCCACACGTGCTCTTTTGAGGGAAGTAGCATTATAAGTGATTCAGAAGTAGAATCATCCACAAACCACCAAAGTTTGCGAACCGGTCCCTCTTCTGAAATGAGGAGGCACTGTATTTTTGCACCTCCAAGCCGTTGTCTTGAAGCCTATCCAGAGAGCTCCGCGAGGAGGCAGTGTATCGACCTAACCCGTGCGCATTTCAGTTAGGTTAGGTCTATGTGTAGACCCGTTGGGGCCACGTCTCACTTAGGTCCTGTTGGAGCCATTGTGACGCCCAAGTGGATGAATACCTACTCGTTTTTGTTATGGAAGCCTCCGACTGAACAGATGTATTGATGTCCCTTGCACCCATCGGGTGCTCTTGGCAAACCTGCAAATTGAACTCCAGTGCATCTTCTTCTCCACTTGTTGTCGCTTCCTCTTGTCGATGATCTGGTGTATTCAAAGCGCCAACATTTTTCGAATTGTGTGAATAACGCGCGATCTTTCATTCAACTCCTTCGACATCCACAAACCATCTTCTTTACCGACGCAATCAAAGCAAATTTTACCATCCAAAAGGCGCCACGAGGAGGCTGTGAAACCCGTGTCCATTTGTCCGGATCGTTGCTGGCATCTTACTGGGTTGCTCGTGACCACTAACTTTACAGAATCATGCCTTCCACTAAAACAAACATACTACCGACGATTTAAGCGACTTAAACATTTCATTGTGAACCAAAAATTATGTATCTTAAAATTTGAAATTACAACTAGGCTTCAAACTAATGATTGGGGTGTTGGCTCATACGGGCCCAACTGATGTACATTGTTTATTTTAACAATTTGCAATAAAATATGGTTGTTGCGTACATTTTTAATATCCTGCAATGTCCAGTCTTGGGTTGTTCAAATCCGTGTGTGCATGTTGGTCCTCTTGGGTGATGATGTGATAGCCGATTTAGGCTTGAAAGGGATTGCCATTGCTGCTCTGCTAGAAGCCATGCGGCTCGTTGTGAAGTTCTGCTCACCAAGCAGATTTAGCGCGTTGATGTAGAGTAGTCCTAGGATTGTGTTTCTCAGTTTCCTGACTGCCTCGTTGGGTGCTTGCTGATGTGTAGCAGGTGTTTTCTGAACAGTGTCTTGATACGTGCTTTGTGGTAGAGCTTCTTGTTGATGTGGTGCTTTCGATGTTCCCAGTTGAATGTGGAACCGGTACATATTCGCAGTATATTTCTTTCGCGAATTGCGTGCGATCCTTGCTGGTCCTGGCAATGGTGTGCCATATGGGAGCCCGTACCTTTAAATCAGCCGTGTTAGCTGCTTGTAAAGCAGTCTCTTTGCCCTCTGGCTTAATCAATTTTGCTTACTCATCAACGAATAGGTGCGATGGACGCCTAGGTTGGACTTCTCCAGAGCCAGTTTCTAGTGGCTGTTGAACTTCAGCCTCTCCGTGAAGTTAACGCCGAAAACATTCGACTGTTTGTCCGTAAATATCTCTGTGCCGCTTGGGAGCTTAGTGCTCTGACATTTCGCGACTGACCTACATCCACCTCGAGATGGTCTCCTCATACAACTAAGTACCGATTTTCCAGCATTTATGTGAATACTCCATTTGGTGTAGAAATGGAATTTCATCGCTGGCCCAACTTCGACTTCTTGCTTGGGGATCAGTGGTGACTGGTGACTTCGAGCTGGCATAAGTCAGTGACTTATCTGCGAAAAGACAACGGTTCACTGTGTTGGTTGGAGGCTGTTGATCTGCCGTGAAGTTGTTGAAGAGCATCGGTCCCAGCTCCGACAATTGCGCAACTCCCGCCTTGGTTCTCCGGTTAATTGATTGGCTGCATTCTATTTGAACGTAAAATCTTCTGGAATGCAGAAAGCTTATGAGGTTAGAGGGGAGTCCCATCTGTTTGCAGAAGAGGCCCTCTATCCAGACCGAGTCTAAGGCCATTTTCACGTCCAGGAAGCAGGCTACATTGTCTTCATTTGTTTAGGGCAGCTACGAATAGCGTCGAATATTTTTTTCCCGAATAGATACTGCATGCATCCGTATGGAATCTCAAAAGCGGATGAAGAAGTCCTTTCAAAAGAAAAGTTCTGCATGCGATCTTTGGTCCTGTTTGTGTTGACGGGTTCTGGAGGAGAAGATTCAACCACGAACTGTACGGGCGCTACAGCGACATGAGTCTAGCCAGGCGTTACAGCGACATGAGTCTAGCCCGCGTTTAAGGTGGCGCACCAAAGTGGAGAAGGACCTCAAGAAACTTGGTGTGTAAAACTGTAGACAGCTAACCAGAGGTCGCGATAGTTGGAGAGGCTTGTTGGTTGAGGACCAGGTCCACCCGGACTGTAGCGCCATACAAAGAAGAAGGCATACTGCATGTAAGCCAAGTTGTTGAGGACTACATACTTCACGTTCGATATGATGTCCAGGTCGGTGGACCATCGCTTTAGGTCCTGCGGTACCAGGTACTCCAGCAAATTGCGTATGTTGCCCAAGAGCGATATAAGCCTTTATCAAGGCAAACTCGTAGTGTTCTCCTTCTTGGATATTCTTGACAATTTTTGCTATTTTCCACTTGCTGGATAATAGAAATTGTTGATACAGTTCTTCATAATGATAGTGAGAAGTATCATCACCGTTTGTAGCATTCGCTTCAGAACAATATTCTATCTGCCTTTCTCGTTGTGCTACCACAATTGTTCCCCTGATTTCTTCAACCGTTGAGAGAGCTTTCCTCCCAGTCGTCGGCTGGGTTGGTTACATTCAAGACGTCGTCTGGTGTTGGTTGGGTTCTCAAGTGTATCGACGTACGTGTTGACTTCTATGACAAGTTCTGGATCATCAGGCGGTGATGGTTAAAAGTCGGATGAAAACGCTTTTGCTTGCTCCGTTGGTGTGGTTTCCTCTCATCGATGATCCGGTGGATTTGTCGGAATGTGTCGGGTCCTGGCTGTCTTCTGCGCACCCTGTTCTCCAGCTGATTGTTGAAGTGCGTTTGTACCGCGTTAAGAAATGATCTTAATCAATCATGAAAATGATATTCGTGCAGTTCAGCTCAGTTTGACCCGTTCAATAGTCTCTACCTCGTGTATTCCGTATCAGAATACAAACGACCATCCCCCTCAAGCACAAGTACTGTCCGAGACACAAACCCTCAATGGATCTTAAACTGAGCAGCTATCCAGGGTAATCCACTTTTTGGTGTCAAAAGTAAATTGAAATAAATCACTCTTCGCATCTACCTTTTGATAAAATTTTCTTTCCAAAAACTTGTCGGAATCCTGCCGTTTTCAATGGCATACAGCGCCATTAAAATATCCTCCACGGAAATGCTTACAAGACTGGCCTCTATCAAGGTGGTTTCCGTTGACTCTTCTCCAGACATCG
Organism: Eristalis arbustorum; assembly: GCA_916610145.1. Lineage (NCBI taxonomy): Eukaryota > Metazoa > Arthropoda > Insecta > Diptera > Syrphidae > Eristalis > Eristalis arbustorum. The sequence continues at coordinate 24,144,290 of OU744319.1, forward strand.
GGCAATAATTCGGTCATAACTTGACGAAAATTCCTTGTCAGCGCTGCAAAAGTTTGCGAATTTTGTAAATAAACTCTACCTTTCGCACAGCCCCTTCGGCAGTCAACGACAACAAAATCGCCATCCACACACCATTCTCAGAACACTTCCTTACCGACGCACTCACAAAAGCACACCACCGTACGCCCACCACTGCCAGCAGACTGTAACTAATGCCCCGGGCCTCCTCCCATCCGCACTCTCTCGATTAAATAATTAATAGAATTAAATTCCAGCAAACGACCGGTACGTGCGCAACCTCTCGCAGCAAGCACCAGCGGACCAGCATCCGCATCACGAAGACGCAAATTAAATTAAAACCTCAACGAATTCCGAAACGCAACGAGAGGGCGCAGACGACAATTTTCGCCAAACGCCCGCCCGATGATCATGTCATGCTTCGCGAGACGACAGCCGATCAATCGATGATCGACGAGATCAGCCCCGAAGAGTCCACGTCCGCGTCGCCCTTTCTCTCTCTCGCTCTCACTCTCCACGTACGCGACATGATCCTGGTCACTGGTCTCGTCCGCGGGCAAAGCGAATCGCCACGAACGTGGCGTGTACAACAACTGTCCAACATCCACGAGATTGTGATGTAAACTTTGACTTGGACACATCTCGCTGCGTCGTCCACGTCGTCGGCTGGCCGGCCGTCGAGCAAGGTGCCGCCACTCCGCTGCTGCTGCTGTTGATGTTGCTGCACGCGGCAAAATTCAATCATCTGTGTCGATCGAGCGAAAGGATTATGTTGCACTCTGGGTCGGCACTCGGCACATGCACCATCAACCAATACGTGAACGATTCGGACATTAAATCCTTTGAACGTGGCCCCGTGTACCGACGTGATTCGCCTAATGAATCCGATCGATCCATCGGTGATCGCCGATCGTCGATCGCTGATCGGTGAGTGTACGGCGATCATTTGCGATGATCAGCGGCGGTGTGTGTGTGGACACACAATGACGCTGGGCGTCTGGAGTCATTAATTACATTAATAACATGGACATGGCATAAGGCAAGAGGCATGCCTTTGTGTGCCTTTGTGTCTTGCGCGATCGCCGGATGGGCGGCCGGTGGAAGGGAGGCGGGCTGGGTTGCTCAGCAAATTAAAACATCAATTCCACTGGCAGGCGCTTTCGAGTGGACATTGGGATGACAGAGCGCTGAGGAATGGTGTGTTGACTCGCTTGGCTTGAGGCTGAGTGCTGGCAGTGGTTCCCATGTTGATCGAAGGGCGCTTTGAAGGTGCCGCGGGAGGGAAGCGATGTCGCCAACATGATCGGTCGATTGTTGTCGGATCGGTATGTGTGGAAGCTGCTGTGATTACGTCTTGCGCTCGCATGTAAGCTATCAGCTTCCGAATTCCGTCGTGATGATCGATGGCGAGGTGGTGGGTCTATGATTTGCTGTTGACTGAAGGAAGCACCATCTAGGCCCGTGAATTCCGATCATATGTCATTCTGGTCATCTGCGACTGGGTGGCCGTGAGTGCTGGTAGGATATAGTTGAGCAGCAATGGGCTTCATGGGGCATTAGTTTGTTTATTTATTCTCAGCCTTAAAGACGAATTGGCCTCCTCACAAGACACTTGTGAATTTATTTTCCGTCGAGTCAGTAGCTTTCTATGCGAAATACACCTTTGATCGCCTGTGAATTCTAGTGAAAGGTAGTCGTCGACGTTGATAAGAAACAGCAACGATTTATAAACATCAGTGATCTTGAGGTGCTCACTGGAACTAAGAAAACCAAGGTCGGCAGTTCCTTGAAGTGACAGCTTCTGTCGTCTAATGCCTTCTTTTGAACCCATGCCGTTGCCCCAAAATGTTGGGAGTGGAGGAGAAGTCAAGATCCTGCTCGGACTCAAATCGTTAACGCTTCTACCTTGAACTCCTAGGATTTCTAGCTGACACCTTCTTCCTGTTTGCTCATATGACCGATTCAGATGCTCCCTCTTCAAGATGAATGTAGTGATTAAGTCATCTTTGTGAACACACATGTGATCTTGGTTACCAATTGTAAATTCTTCTTCATCAAACATGATCGGTTAGCATTACCAAAGGCCGACCAAAGCATTTAATTTTCGATGAAAGGGACTTGGAAAAGAAGACATAAACTAAGTAACATTTTTCAAAAGTCTATTGGCATTTGACGAGAGCAATGTGGTGTTTAAGGTGACTGCGTGCGAAATGTAAAAAAATCAAAAACATATCAGTAATTCACTGCGCTCTCAAATATTGAAGCCTGAATACTAGGACACTCTATGTACCCATAACAGGAGTCTCCCTGGGACTCCTCTCGTGTTTGGTGAAGAAGTAAGCAGTTAGCCAAGATCAGACTTCGTTCGCATTCCTTGATGGTTGGCCTTTAACTTTCCTACGTTTCTCGATTTCATAGACGCGAATGAGTGTAGGCACAAAAAAAATGTGTCAAAAATGACTCAAGAATCGTAGGCAGGCTTTTGACTTTTAGCCTTATATTGAAACTGGCGTCACACGCCAATAATTCCATAAGTCAGTATATATATATGGGTGGCGCTACAGCCCGTAGAGGGCCAGGGCCTAGCTTCTCAGCAACCACTCGTGTTGTGCGTGCTATTGTTCTCTCACGAGTGGAAGGAACCTACAGTTTAATGCCGACTCCGAACGGCCAAGTTTGAGAAGCTTTTTCTAGACAGGAAATACTCTTTGAGCATTGTCAGTGACTCGAAAGAGGTGGGGCCGTGAAAATTATTTTTGTCGCTCAGAGCTGGAATCGAACCTACGACATCGAGGTTGGGGTCGACGAACATACCCACAAAGCCACGGGTCACCACTTCCATAAGTCAGTGCTTACGTTTTTCTTCTTTCATGCGATAATACTAAGACCGCTTTTCTGTTTCATTCTGAACAGCTTCCTGGGTTTCTTGTTATCCAAGTCACGTATCGTTGGCATGACAGACGTCATGATGGGAGTGGAGAAACGTTGAGGTAGTCAAGGACTTCGTCTAAATCAGTTCTGCATTAACAAAGATAATAACGCCAGTACCGAGATCAAGCGCAGACTTACTCTTGCCAATCGTTGCTTCTTTGGGCTCAAATGGCAATTGTAACAGAGCCATCTCTCGAAACACCAAGCTGGCTTTATATGACACTAGATTTCGTACCCGGCTTTGCCTGGGTTTGTTTCTTCAATCGGTACTTTGACTGTACCGCAAACACAAACCGGGAGTCTCTCCCTCAAACTTCATTGCTTGGCAAAAATTACACTTTGGCGACATGCGAAAGTTAAAGTATTCCAGCGATGGGTCATAGTTGAATGGTTCTTCTTTCATATATAGCCAATTGTTAGAACGTAAGTTACCTTGTCTAGTTCTCTGCTGCTGGAGTCTAACACTGTGAACTTGAGAATACTCTATCTATAAAAGGTTGCGTCGAGCCAATCCATTAATTGCGTTCCGTTTTTCTATTTCATACTGTGTTTCATTACTTCTTCTGGCAGCCTGTGCAATGTTGTCATTTTCACGAACTTGGACTCTTACTTCTTGAGATTGTGCAGATCTTAGAAGTCGCCGTCTTTTCACACTTGCTTGCTGAGGATCAAAAACAGGTTTTCTTTTTATTCCACAGTATTAAGAAAAATGTGGAGAAAAGTGTTCCGTTGTAGTTGCACTAAAGATGATTTCGAATAAATTTTTACTCCGCACTTAATTTAAAACAATAATAAGACTGTCCGAACCAGAACTCAGAGAAGAATTTGAATTTTCTTTTGTCATTGATGCCTATCCCAATCTCTCATTCACATCCCTACTTATAATGAGTACAATTCGTTGACTGTGTGCATACATGTTGAAGTTTGAATTATCAATGTGTGCTGCAGCAAAACGGACGGAAATGACGGTTTTTTCTCAACCATTTATACACAACTTGAAATAGTTTCATACCGGATTGATGCAACCATCCTTACTTTGAGAATTTTATTCCCGTTTAAACGGTGCTCCTAACTTTCGAACCGTATGTCTTACCGACTTAAAAATGTACACATTCAGCATCTAAATTTTAGAATGATTTTTGTTGAAAACTTCAGAGCTCTGCGACGTGTAGTTTCGGAGCCTTTGTCGGTCAGACACACAAACTTTTTGCTTTATATTTAAGATTCTGATCATTGCTGTCCAACTTTATGGCGCAAGGACATGGACGGATGAAGAAGGTCTTGGTCGTTTTGAGAGAAAAGTTCTGTGCGTGATCCTGTCTGAAGGAAGAATATTGAACTGCACGGGCTATACAGCGGCATGCACCTAGTTAAGCGTCTTCGGATCCAATGCTTAACTAGGCCATAAAGAGCGGACTCCACAATTCCGGCCAAGAGTCTTCGATTCCGAGCCATTTGGGGCAACGCAACAAAGGACGCTAACGAGATGACACACACAAGTGGAAACGTTCCCCAAAAAAATTGGTGCGTGCAGCTCGATGCAGTTGGCAAAATATCGTTCTGATTGAAGAGGCTTGTTGGTTGAGGCCTAAGTCCACCACGGGCTGTAGCGCGAAACAAAGAAGAAGATAAACTCACAGCATAAGACCAAGAAAAAATACTATCTTTCTTCTTCATCTTTACAATAGTCATTTTTGTGGAACCATTACATTAGTGCCTACTGTGCTCTGCCCAACTCCGAACATGTACGACGACGAAACAGAGGACGCCAGCTTTAATGCCGTCTAATGTCCAGAAGATCCTCAATCAACTTCGTGTGCGTAATTGACGTCGGCTAGCTTAAACAGATTTTTACTTTAGCCCGAGGATCATTTCGGGTTGCTGAATGACACAAAGAAGTCGTCTCCGAAAGAGCCGAATAACACAATTTGCAAGTGTGTTTGCTGAAGTCGGTGGCAACCTTAATTTAACTGCGTTAATTAAATTCTGCAACGCCGCTTACGAGCACACACCTTTCCATGAGAATGCCCAACTTGTCCACAGTCCACAGTCTCTCCCGTACCCCAAGCAAAGACGGACACTGCATCCATCCATCCGCCCACCGCCTGTTCACCTCGTAAGAATAAACTTTCGCACAGCCATTTCCGGAAACCGAAACAATTGCAATCTGTCGAAATGCAATTGCAATTTGAAAGTTCTCCCCCGACTGGGACTCGGTTCAGTGGACGAGTCCCAGATAAATTGGTCATCTCCTCTGTGCCCGACTCGCCTCGGACATCTTGTGTACACCTTAAACTAATTCCCAAACTCTGTAACAGAATGTCAAATCATCAAATGTACCACCCCGGCCCCGCCGCACTAATTAAAAGGCACTCGCCGCAGAGTAAGGGATAAATTCCCGGAGCCGCACGGACCGGCAAGGACTTGTAAGGAGGCCGATACCTGATGTAATATGTCACTCAAATCCATTGTCCGCCCGCAGCGGAGTGGGGCAGACACCAGGACTGGCTACACAACTCACCGGTGTCCACCGGCCCAGGGTTGAACAAGCATAATCAAATGGCGAACCCGGGGATGGGACTGCCGACTCAGATTGATTCGATTGGGGTGAATGGACACTGGGTGACCGTCATTTGTATTTCTTTAAGCTCCAATTTCCGATTGGATTGACTGCGCTCCCGCTCCGGCTTTTATAAATGACTCGATTTGTGCTCTGAGCTCCCGTCCGCCGGCGGGAGGGATTGAGACGTCTTCCGAGAGACCGAGAGCCAACACCCAAATTATGACAGATGCCCGCCCCTCAGGCTCCGAGCACGCACTCAATCAATTCAGTTTGGATTACAAATTCAAATTAAATTAACGAATTCTCACCCCCGTCCGCTGCAGCGGCAGACGGTTTGTCAGTCTGTCAGTTGGTCATTCATCTTGTTGATCTCGTTCGCTTGTCGATGGGCGATCGTAACAAAGTGAGTAATGATCGATGGTCGCCGGCTGGAGGGGGGGAGTAGGCGAGTTCCCTTTCATTTCGCTTCTCATGACACAGCCGGGCGGACTGACGGACGGACGGCAGAGGGAGACTGAATAGATACTGACCGTAGTGAGCATTGATCGTCGTGCCGGTTGACAGATAATAAATTGTTGTGGAGGCGATATGCGCTGCGGCCGGGGACAATGGATGGATGCTGGACGGAGTCTCTGAATCGGTTGGCGGTTGGTGTCTTGCCGCGTGGATCTGTGGAAACGATCGGTGGTTTCGTTTTTCTCTGAAACTGGCATCGGGCATCATTTGTTATCTGGCGATGTCATTCGTGTGGGCACTTATCTTTTTCAGCTCCTTCAAGGAAGTAGCAATCATTTGGGTTGTTCAACATGATCTAAACCGAAAGTGGGGGAGGGGCATCTGATAGGGATTCGGGGAATGATGGTGAAGCCTGGCCGAGGGACTGGAGCCATGCACGCCGTACGGTCATGGATGAACGACTAGACAAGATAATTTTTGAGCCGGGTGATGTCACATTGGTTTGATAAACTCCAAGCTCGGTGATGTTGAACGCCCTTCTACAGCTCTAGTGATTTGAGTTTTGAATTGGAACTGGACAAGAGATTGCTTATTTTAAATGTGAACAGTCGAAGTGCGAGAGTCGTTTTATCAAAATCGACCAAAAATGGTCGCTGGCAGCCCAATAACCTTACGAGAGTCGTTTTTTAAGTCAGTGGCCTTTTGAATTTCTTGCGCACTAGTGGAAGTTTTACTTAATACATAAGAGTGACACCGATGGTCGCCCAAAAGAAGTCCTCACGCCACAACAGAACAAACGGAATCAATTGTCAGAATTGTCGCCGGACACTGCCTTATTGGGTATCATCCCCACAAACCGGGGCTGGTCTCCTTGAATTCGTGTAAGAGCATATATAGGAAGCGATCAAATCAAGGGTATACAACGCCCCAACTGTCCACCACTGGCTAGCAGAAGCTTGTAAGGAAGAATACATTTTGTGAAACTGTTGGTAGCACCAACCAGAGTAAGCCCGATGTGTTACTACGCACATTCCTCAAACAATAGTTGACTGATATTTATTCAATTTAGTTCTATTAGGTGGTAGATGACCCTTTCTACGGATGATGAGAGCATTGCAATCGCATAGAAGGTGTGCAATAGTTTTTTCCTCCTGTTTGCCTTCGCAGCTTCTGCGAAGTTCTCGTTGAGAACGCCTACAAAGCATGTGTACCAATGACGCAATGTTCGATTATTACGCCGATAATGGGTCTTAGGTTGTCTCCTTAATCCGATCCGGATGCGCAAGCGTTTTGTATCGTTGGTATGCGGTAACAAGTAGACACCGAGTGATAGGAGAACATCTACGATCTTGTCAGTATAAGTTTCAAGCTTTGGTAGATCCTTTGCAGTAGCAGGCATGTCTAGGCAGGTCTCCATCCGGGAGACTAAATTATTACAGCGTCCTAGCACCCACATATGTAGATAAGCACAACTCGTGTTGTGCGTGTTATTGTTCTTGCACGAGTGGAAGGGAACGTACAGATTTATGCCGACTCCGAAAGGATAAACTTATCCTAATAAACTTATCAAGCTTTTTCTAGACAGGAAATTCTCTTTGAGGATTGTCAGTGACTCAAAAGAGGTGGGGCCATGAAAATTATTTCTGTGGGACCAGTGATCGAACCTACTACGTTAAAGTCGTGTGCGACGCACCTACCACAACGCTACGGCCACCACACTGATTTGTTGATATTCCTCTTAAATATGCATCAGAACCAAGTTGCACTTAAGCCTTATGCTCAACTTTACCTATTCTTCCTTGCTCGTAAATATTGAATTTGAACTTAACTATAATACAATGGGTTACACAGATGGCACCAATCACTGATGGCAATGATACTACAGTGGAGTACCCCGAAGTCGGTTTTCACATGATATCAGAATAAGTTCGAGGTAGTGAGAGTTCGACTTTCCATTCCCGTGAGGCGAAAGAGATGACGAGACGGGACACACATTTTTTTGGCATCCGCATGTCAGAAAGTGAACGGATCTCGGTGAAGTATTGTGATACAATTGTTGCCATTAATTTTCTGATGACGTTTTCAATCCGAACCAAGTGAGTTGCGGATTTGAAGAAAAAAGATTGAGTGGTTGCAACAGAAAGTAAAGTTACTACAACAAGAAACAAATGAAAATGATGTTGAATTTCTCGTACAAATATAATTTTGCTTATTTATAATTCATTCACATTGGACATAAATATTCTTCTAATAGCTATATTGAAATCCTCAGGAATATCAATTGAAAAATGTCGCTTGTGCTACTCCAACTTCAAAGTCGTTGCCAGTACCAGGCTGGTATGCATCCTCAGTCAGGAATTTTAAAGATGCTGTAAAATTATGTTCCGGAGTCAAGGATGACAGTATTTCGTTCAAAATATCTAATACATAATTAAGAGGGGTTTTATTCTTCTTCTTCTTTGTGTGGCGCTACAGTCCGGGGTGGACCTGGGCCTCAACCAACATGCCTCTCCAACTAGCGCGATCCCTGGCTAGCTGTCTCTAGTTTCGCACACCAAGTTGGTTGAGGTCCTTCTCCACTTAGGTGCGCCACCTTAAACGCGGGCGTCCTCTGTTGCGTTGCCCGACAGGTTCGAATTCGAAGATTCTTCGGGCCGGAGCCGTGGTGTCCATACGCTCTACATGACCTAGCCACCGTAGGCGTTGGATCCGTAGACGCCTAACTAGGCTCATGTCGCTGTACAGCCCGTACAGTTCGTGATTGAATCTTCTCCTCCAGAACCCGTCAACACAAACAGGACCAAAGATCGTGCGTAGAACTTTTCTCTCAAAGAGACCAAGGACTTCTTCATCCGCTTTCGAGATTGTCCATGCCTCCGCGCCGTATAGCAGGACTGGGATGATCAGAGTCTTGATTTTGCGATTGTAGCTTTGCGACGTCAAACCGTGGTGTTCGTTCTCACGACTCCGTTGTTCTCCTGATATCCTGATTCTTACCTTGGCTACAACAAGGAAATGGTCCGAGTCAACATTGGCTCCTCGGAAAGTTCGGACATCAAGAATACTGAAGGAGTGTCTGACGTCGATCGCAACGTGATCAATCTGGTTGACGGTTGATTGATCTGGGGACCGCCATGTCCCTTTATGGATGTTGAGGTGTGGGAACCGCGTGCTAGCAACAGAGAGGTTACGTCCCATGACAAAGTCCACCAGCCTTAGTCCGTTACTGGACGTGGTGTCGTGTAGACTGTGTTTCCCTATGACTTTAGCAAAGATTTTTTCTTTACCCAGCTTAGCATTGAAATCTCCTAGAACGATCTTGGTGTCAAAACTGGGGCATTGATCGTGTGTTCTTTCTAGGAGATCATAGAAGTCATCTTTGCTACTATCATCTTTGTCCTCTGTCGGGGCGTGGGCGCATATCAGGCTGATGTTGCCGAATGTAGCCTTGATGCGGATTGTTATGAGGCGTTCGCTTTTACAGTCAAAGCTTAAGACTTTTTGCCTGAGTCTGCCTCGAACAACAAATCCACATCCGAAATAAGCACCTCTCTCTGCTGCAATCACCGTAGTAGATGTCGCAGTTTTTCATCCTCTTCTTGCCCGGCCCATTCCATCGCACTTCCTGGATGGCGGTGATATCTGCTTTATAGCAGTCAAGGGCCTCCGCGAGTTCTTCGGCTGCATGTGGCCTGTTAAGAGACCTCACATTCCACGTGCAGAACCGAAAAGCATGGTCATTTGTTCGTTTGGGGTTTTATTCAGCATGAAGTATTTTACAAATCTGATAGAAAGGTGCATTAATGAATATTGACTACGAAATAACTCCTTTAAACTTACTGTGCGGTATCGATAAAATATCCTTCGTCCTACTTCTTATTTTGCAACGAATTTCATGTAAATTGCTTTCTTCTACTTCTAAATCCATAAAAAACAACTTAAATCCTTAATAAACTTTATTTCGCTGTAATTTAGAAATTTACAGAAAACAGCTAATTACAGAAAGGGTAGATAAGGAGGTTGAGCATGTGAGTTACTCCCTCCGCCGGATTCCACACTAATACAAGCTAGTTAGCCTGGCTGTCAGAACAGGTGACGATACCATCTTTGCTCAATATTAGACTCTTTTTAAACCAGCACAGAACACTGTCAGCCGACATGTTAATCGCTATAGTTTCTGTCGGAAAATTGCTACAGTGATTTCGTAGTCGGAATGACATTACATTCAATGTGGTTAGATCCTTCTTCCTATACCATCGTGCATCTTTGATTCTGTGAAAATCTACAGAGCACCACCCAGTGTGAAAGAATCCGAGTAAAATGTGGTACAATGCGAAGGTCTTCCCGAACAGCACTTTAGATGTGTGCTGTTTCAGAAGTACCTTTAACAATTAACAATAGTGGAGTATCCGAAGTGAGGTTCCTTCCAAACATGGAGCGATTTTAGTCTTTTGCACGATCGATCGGTGATTAAGGCGCCTTGGAGGGAATTGTCTTTAGCGCTCCGCCGATGTATGCTATGCAGGGCTGTAGTCCCCATTTGCACCCAACAGCCTTTTAACAGCAGTACAAGGCCATTGAGGCCTTTCTGCTGACGGATTCCTTGTTACTTAGTTTCCAGCTTTGTTTCGTGTCTGGAATGAGACCTATCAATTTTGCACTGTTGTTCAGTTTTAGAGGCACTCCACGTATAGAAAAATCAAAGACAGACCATTTGTATTTCCTGCTGAAGGAGGAGACTACTTCTGTTTTGATTGAAGTCCAGTCCATTGATTCCCTAGTCCATTTTTCATGTTCAAAGATGGTGGATGTATATTTTACCAGAGTCTGCATGGACAATATCCCTGCACCCTGCCTTTTGTTTTATTTTCCACGTTCCAGCTTGTAGGCATATGGATGAGAGCTCCTCTTTTTCAGAGGCTGAGTGGTGTATCGTGGTTCACACACTAATTGAGATCAAGCGTGTATCCAAATTAGTCTGTGAAGAAACGCTGTCACACAAATCGTCAATAAAAGCCCTCCACGTCGATTCTCATCAGACAGGCTCTCCTCTTGCCACTTAATTTCTTCACGCACATTAACAACTTCCATTCGGATTTCACATCTATGCTGCGGCAAGCATAACTCCTCGATAGCCGACGCAAAAGTCGAGCGCTTTGATTAAAAAAAATCGACATCCGCCCTCCATCCCAGTTGTCGATCTCCCACGAAGCCGCACAAATGTACGCTTGTCCCCAGCCACTATCAGCTTGTCAGTTGTCCGCATCGTTTTGCATAATTTTGCCAGATCTGTCAATCACTCCACGCAAGGCGTCACTGCATATATCAGCACATTTGACGCGTGACTCTGTGACACTTTGATGTGCGATGTGGTCGGCTCGTATTATTCCCCCGATAACGAGGACGTTTCTCTCAATTATCTCAGCAGAAATTGACGCACTCAGCCAGCCAGTGAGCCAGCATCCATTTAGGAGGTGAAGAGTTGAAAAGTATCTGCTAGAGATACTCTTTGCATATTTTAGCAATAAATTAGCTAAACGTCTTAATTAAGGTAATCCACACCGGTTGCCGGGGAATGCGATTCACTTTTGAAACTCAACCGGGAGTCTCGCGAGTCTGTCGCGACTGACGGTGATGTGCAGTCACAGCGCTGGAGGTGTCATAAGAGTGTGTTGCTGTGGCTGCTTTGTTTTTTTGTTCCCTCGAGAGATTATGCATTCCGCACACAAGAGGCAAAACACGAGATGTCGTAATGAAACGCGCGCGCTAATTGCCGTCTCGGATACACGCAGTGCCGTGTACTGCCGGGCGGCAGAAACTATTTTTCTCATTTAATGGTTTCGGTCGAGTCAAAGCGGGTTGAGTTGTGTAATCACATTTCTAACAAGACCCGCTGGTTCTTTGTCTGAGAGCAACACAAAGATGGTTTTTGATGGGACTTGGGAGTCGTGTGCGGGTATTGAAGGCGTCACAGTCACCCTTCAGAATTTGCATTTGATGCCATTGAATGGAGTGTGCAAAGTTGGGCTTGTCGTTAGACTGCGCCGTCAAGGCAACCTACAGAAATAAGAGAGTAAGAAGGTATGCAGATTCTACCTCCAGTGCACCTTAATTGAAGGTAACTGACAGCGTTTTTTATTCGATGTGTGCCTAAAACCCTTCACCTACCGTTGAACATTATCCGTAGATTTTGAAAATATACTAAAAGTGTGAAATTCAAGCAAATTGCACTATGCTCTCATTTGTCGGGGACGTGAAGAAGGAACAATTCTGGCTATAGTTGGATATCTCCTTGCCCTCTTACTTTTGGTAACCGATTTGGACGTGCTCGAGGTCGGCATTCGAGAAGCTAGTGCCAAGCAGGGAATTTTTATTTCCTTGTGAAGCACGAATTGTGTTTTGTACGCAATAACATGCATTCCCTAGTCCATTTTTCCTGTTTGAAGGAATATCCCAGAGTGTCGATGTATATTTGCCGTAATACCAACACATTGCAACCTGTCGTTTCTGCCTTTTCCCTCAGTCAAAGTTAGCTGAACCTAGTCAAGACAGGCGAGATTAGACAGGTAGCAAAGGAAGAGACGATACAACGGCAAGTACATTTTGAAGAAGACCTCAAACAACTTGGAGTACAGCGTTGACTCCAAATAATGGTCGTCCGCTACACCGAACTGCAGCCTCATGTCATAAAAAGGCCTGGACCTCATTTGGAAGACTTGAACATTCTCTGTCACATGTGCTGGTACGTCCGCAAAGAAACACAGTTTAATACTTCCCAATAGTGAAGGTGCGAAGTCCCTATTAATAACTTAAAGCTCTACCACGAGCTAAGGGAAATCATCTTTGGATGACGAAAGGGTACGGTTGATGGTTAGCTCGCATGTCCTCTCTGATTCACTTTTTAGTAGGCGACTCTTTTTCTACTTGAGAAGGTAGCTAGTAGCTCATTTTAATATTTGAGGCGAATAGTAAAGGGATAACTTTTATTTCTCGTGCAGCATTCCTCAACAGCATTGAATTCGTTAAGCTTTTCTTCAGTTATTTTGATTGTTTCTTTACTCAAAAAAATTATGCTAAATAATATGTCCGCGAAATTCATTTATCCAATTTGCATTGAAATACACGAGGTTTTTTTTTAATTTCAATGACTGACAGTCACAAACGAAATGACGCGCCGTGCTCAAAACTTGTCCCACTTACTTAAGATGTCGATACAGTCCGAGGTGGACCTGCCTTCAGTTTTGAACGTATATTTGGTTAAGGTCCCTTTTCACGCAATAAGCTGTCTTCCATCTGGAGCATTGCTATCCATTCGCTCTGCAAGACGTAGCCATTTCAATCGTTGGATCTTCACTCTTCTGCCTTAAGTCGATGTCGCTCCTTGTCCATTCAATGTCTATGCAGACGGGACCGAAAGTCAACCAAGCAACCAGGAGAGCACCTTCGTCCGCTTTTGACAAATTTCATGCCTTCCGCCATATATTTAGCAGGACTGGAACGCTTAAGGTCTTTTAGAGCATAACTTTATTTGTTCGAGAGGAAGAGTTTTTCTGCATTTGATTTCAGCGTTGATGTCCTTGTCTGAATTTATAGTGACTCCTAGAATATATATCTGTCTACTAAGACGTTGATATTGTGTGTCCTTTCGTGTTGACAGCATATAATTGGTCTTGCCCTCAAAACATGACAGTAGTCTATAATAGATGACAGTGGACGTGAGCTGAATTGAATGTTAAGTTAAGCACGTCACAATTAGATCTTGGAAGACCCATTGTAAAGCCAAAAAGGGAAATAGATTCCTCTTAACCGTCGTGTCATCTTTACTCATAGTTCAATTATTCTGATATCCTGATGAACATGCAAATGGATTTTAAGGGAGCCACGCACCAATGTGCACGCAGGTCCAGGAAGCAGTGCTCTTTCAGCGTTCCATCCCTCAGCTGGATACTGGCGGTGGAGAGATGGTGCCTAGTGTCCCATTTTTCTTCTTCGTCGCCACAGACTCTGCATATGTCATGGGTAAGTCCCACTTTGTTGTCATGATCTGACGCTTCGACTATCATCCTGAGCATATCGTATCGGATCATGACATCAGAGTAATCTCGCAGGTGGTTAGAGAGTTTCAGCCTTCATTTACTAGTTCGATGATTCTATCAACCATAATCTTCTTGAGAGCTGCCAGAGTGGGTGAATGCATTGTATTGCCTAGGTTGGTGCAGTTTCAGTCCCTTTCCTTGCCACATCTGCTCCCTGATTGCTGCCCATGTCCCTTGACATAAGGTCCCAACCAAGAATGATACGTGCTGGGAAACAGGATTTGTCTCATGAACATCGTCTTCTCTGGCAGTGCTTCAAGAGATAGTTTCATTATTGTTGTGTGACTCGAATACAGTGGACTCTCCCTAAGTCGAATTGTCACGGGATATCCAAATGTGTTCGAGTTAGAGGGAGTTAGACTAAGAGAGAATTGAGGGGAATGAGAGTTAGGGAGAAATTCGACTTGATTTCGATTCGCATTAACGTGACGGCCAATTGCTGGACCAGTCACCAAATCCCTCCATGACAACTTTTGAACATTGTGTCATGCCTTCCATGGCCTGTACCTCCTCGTTGCTGTCTCTTGGTCGCCATTTCATTTGATTGTACTTTAACCAGGATGACAATGAACTCTAAGATTGTCAACATGCAACAAGATCGAGCGACATTCTTGTCGAATCAGGTGTTTACTTAAAAGAATGGGCGACTTCTTCTTCTTCTTGTGGCGCTACAGTCCGGGGTGAACCTGGGCCTCGGTCAACAATCCTCTCCAGCTGGCACGTTCTTTAGCCAGCTGCCTCCAATTTCGCACTCCAAGTTGGTTGAGGTCTTTTTCCACTTGAGTGCGCCATCGGGTTCGTGGTCGTCCTCTATTGCGTTGTCCCACTGGCTCGGAGTCGAAGACTCTTCGGGCTGGAGCAGTGTTGTCCATGCGCTCTACATGGCCTAGCCATCTTAGGCGTTGAATCCGTAGACGCCTGACTAGACTCATGTCGCTGTACAGCCCGTACAGTTCGTGGTTGAATCTCCTTCTCCAAGAACCTTCAACGCAAACAGGACCGAAGATTGAACGCAGAACTTTTCTCTCGAAGAGACCAAGTGCGTCTTCATCCGCTCTTGAGATAGTCCAAGCTTCCGCGCCATACAGCAGGACAGGGATGATCAAGGTCTTATATAAGGTGAGCTTAGTCTTTCGAGAGAGGGCTCGACTACTCAATTGCCTCTTGAGCCCAAAGAAACAGCGGTTGGCAAGAGTTATTCTGCGTTTAATCTCAGTACTGATGTTGTTCGCACTATTTACTTGGGAGCCGAGGTAGACGAAGTCCTTCACTACCTCGAAGTTGTAGCTGCCTATGGTGACGTTCTGACCGAGTCGTCGATGTTGTGTGTCCTTTCTTGATGACAGCATATACTTTGTTTTGCCCTCATTCACCGCTAAACCCATTTTTGCCGCCTCCGTCTCAATACAAGCAAACGCTTCATTGACGGCTCGCTGAGTTCGGCCAATCACGTCAATATCGTCCGCGTATGCTAGCAGTTGAACGGACTTCTGGAAGATCGTGCCTCTAGTGTTGGCGTGTGAGTTTCGCACGATCTTCTCCAACACGATGTTGAAGAAGTCACATGACAGCGCGTCGCCTTGTCTAAAACCTTTTTTGACATTGAAGGTCTCGGTGAGTTCGTTACCGACCTTGATGGAGCAGCGAGAGTTCTCCATCGTCATCCTGCACAATCTGACGAGTTTGGCAGGGATGTCAAAACTAGACATGGCGTTGTATAGCTCGTCTCTATGCACACTGTCATATGCGGCCTTAAAGTCGACAAATAGGTGGTGGGTGTCGATCTGCATCTCTTGGGTTTTTTCGAGGATCTGCCGTAATGTGAAAATTTGATCGATAGTGGACTTCCCAGGCCTGAAACCGCACTGATAAGGACCTATCAGGTTGTTGACGAATGGTTTCAGGCGCTCACACAGAACGGCAGAGAAGATTTTGTATGCGATGTTAAGGAGACTTATCCCCCGATAGTTGGCGCAGTCAAAGGGGTCTCCTTTCTTGTGGATCGGGCAAACGATACTAAGATTCCACTCGTCGGGCATGCTTTCCTCCGACCATATCCTACAGACGAGCTGGTGCATGCGCCCAACCAGATCATCTCCAGCTGCCTTAAACAGTTCCGCGGACAATCCATCCGCTCCAGCAGCTTTGTTCGACTTCAGTCTCGATATCGCTATCTTGACTTCGTCTAGATCGGGGGGACGGAATTCTCTTCTGTCGTCGTCCATTGCGTGGAGTGGAACATTCTGCCTGACAGCGGTATTGGTGTCCTCTTCGCCGTTTAACAGTCTGCAGAAGTGATCCTTCCAGATTCTCAGTATCGACTGCGACTCTACTACGAGTTGTCCCTCTTCGTTCCGACAGGCTTCTGTCCGATGTTTGTACCCTTTGGATAGTTGTTTCACCCGCTGGTAAAACTTTCGGACATTATTTCTGCCGTACCACCTCTCCATTTCCTCGATCGCGCGCTTCTCATGCTCCTTCTTTTTCTTTTTGAGAAGCCGGTGCTCTTCCCTTCTTTTAAGTTCGTAGAGCTCACGAACCGCTCTCGTCCTTCTATCCAGCGTCGCCTTATATGCTGCTAGCTTCGCTGAATGCGCCTGCCGACACTCGTTGTCAAACCATGGGTTTTTTCTAGGTGGCATTTTAAAACCCAGCACATCAGAGGCAGCTTCTCTGATGGCGTTTTGACAACGGTTCCACTGTTCGTCGATTGTTTCGCCTGGCAGGGTTGGACTCTCTGAGAGCTTCAGGGAGACTCGATCGGAGAAGTTCCCAGCGGTCGATTGCGATTGTAGCTTTCCAACGTCAAACTGTTTTGGTCTTGCTCTACTCCGTTGTACAATCGATATCCGAGTTCTGACCTTGGCTACAACAAGGTAATGATCCGAGTCGATGTTGGCACTTGGAACGTTCGGACATCGAGGACACAGGAGGAGTGTCTGACGTCGATCGCAATGTGATCAATCTGGTTGACGGTTGATTGATCAGGGGACCGCCAGGTCCCTTTGTGAATGTTGAGGTGAGGGAACCGCGTGCTGGCTACAGTGAGGTTTCGCCCCGTCACGAAGTCCATCAGCCTGAGTCCATTGTCGGACGTGTTGTCGTGTAGGCTGTGTTTACCGACGACTCTAGCAAAGATTTCTTCCTTGCCCAGCTTTGCATTAAAATCTCCTAGAACGATCTTGGTGTCGTAGCTGGGGCATTGATCGTATGTTCTTTCTAGGAGATCATAGAAGTCATCCTTGCTATCATCGTCTTTGTCCTCCGTTGGGGCGTGGGCGCAAATTAGGCTGATGTTGCCGAATGTTGCCTTGATGCGGATTGTTGTGAGGCGCTCGCTTATGTATCTAAAGCTTAAGACTTCTTGCCTAAGTCTGCCTCGAACAACAAAACCGCATCCAAACAAGCGCTGCCTTCGCTCTTTGTAGCAATCGCCGTAATATATGTCGCAGTTTTTCATCCTCTTTTTGCCCGGCCCATCCCATCGTACCTCTTGGATGGCGGTGATGTCAGCCTTATAGGCTTCTAGGGCCTCCGCAAGTTCATCGGCTGCACGTGGTCTGTTCAGTGACCTCACATTCCACGTGCAGAACCGAAAATCGTTGTCCTTATTTCGTTGTCCATGGTCGTCAGCAGTAGGGTCATCCGTATCCGAGGCTTGTTGCCGTCTCTGAACTATTGCGAGTTTTACACGGTGGGGAAGTTAACCCCACGCGAAACCCCCGAACCTGGAGGACCGGGTCCTGGTTTAAACCCCCGGACAAGGGGTCGCTGCATACATTGGTTCACCTCTAAGCGGCTGCAGTAGAGGTTATCCAGAGGGCGCCGCGAGGGGGCTGTATGTCAACTTGACCTGTGCATTTACAGGGATCGTTGCTGGCATCTCGCCAAGTTGAGAGCAATCAACAACTTTGCCCTGGATGCACAGGCCCATGCCCTCCCCCTCGAAAAGAATGGGCGACATCCTAGCCAATAATGAACAAATCACTACCCCCATCCTCTATCGTGAAGATGTGCAAACAGACGAAGGCACAGATTATTCATCCCCTCATCTTGGGTGATTCAAGGTAATTCCAGGCGCCAAATGTAAGTGGGCATCAGCATCAGCATCAATTAAAAACCAAAGTCACACCTCGTCTGACACTTCCCCGAAAAAATAAAACATGAACTTTATGAATATTTCTTGTGGTCGCTGCTTAGTCGTCTTGCTGAGAAAGTTAAGCTAAGTGCCTTCAAAAGGGCATCAATGACTCTAACCCCCTAGGACCTTGGCAAACGACTCATCTTTGGTGTGCCTCATTGAAGATCACTGTGTTCTCTTGACTCTTGTCTGCCACTTGGCAGCCAACCTTAGCGCACCTCTTTCCTTCTCCATCTCGACTGCCATTGAAAATTTAAAAATAACCAATTTACGTTCCAAAAATAGCCCACGACCTGGACATTGTCCTTCACATCGCAAGTGACAATCTACAAAAACTGCGTCTCAAAGTCCAAAACTCAATCGCTCCGAAATAGTGCCGCACACACGCACACAGCCCCAGTCCCAGTCAGTGGTTATCACACGATATCGTCCAACCAGACGTGTTGACAAAATACGAAAAAACAAACACCACCGACTCCCCAGTCCCAATTGCGATCTAATTCGAGAGCGAGACCGACATACAGCGTCTGTCTGGCTCTTCATCGCTCCCCGGCTAGAGCAACCGCTCGATTGGATGGCTGGGCTAACCAATAGCAGCCACTTAACTTGCAAATTAAACTATTATACGATCTCAAACGACAGCCGAACGATAGACGATAAACAACAGCGACGCGGACGACAACGACGACGCAGCGCGCACCTCCCCGCCACCGGCACCGCCGCCTCTCTGCGGCTTGCTGCAATAAAATTTCCATAACTTAGCCCGGCAAGCGAGCGCTTGACGTCTGCAGAAAGCTGCACGGCGAGGCGCGCGGCAGCGGCGAGTTCCACTTTTGAGCCGACTAACATGTGTTCGCCTCGGCGAAACATGCATGCAGACACTACTCTCCGCGCAGTCGTTGTCGTGCCTGGAATTTTTGAAGCCAATCTCTCTCTCTCGGCGATTTTTTTGCCATTTTTATTAAATCTGTTTTTTGTTTCCTTTTTTTGGGCCTTTTCCGCTGCTTCGTCGCTTCGCCGTCGACTCTTAACCCGAGAATAAGTGAAATTTCGCAAAAAATTACTGCGAGCACAAGTCGAACTTTAAATTTATGTTAAACGCTCGCGAGATTGTCGCGCCTGCTCGGGCATTGTGCTGCGGATTCGTTCGCCGCAATCTGAGGTGGCGATGGTGGTGGGGTTAATTCGCGAGGTGAGACTGTGAGACACGCTGAATCAGTTTCGAAAACACTCGAAGGTTTGCTGAAGTCGAATGAGGCGCTTAGTGTTTTGCGTTTTCGAGGGGAGAGAGAGAGAATCCCAAGACGGGCTGAGGTGAGATTAGATTAGCGTCTGGTCTGGTGTGTACTTTTGTCTGACATCACTTATGCAATTGTCATTTTGAGTGATAAGTTGTGGGTACGCGTTGGGGACAGATGCCAAGTGTATCTCCACCAAGGTTACAGGGAAAACATAGAAACAACACTTTTTAGAAAATTTGTCCTACAATTGAATGATGTGTCTTCTCGTAATTTTGCTTGCCTTAACGCTGCGAAAGATTTAACGTTTTTGCTGACTTAACGCTGCATAAGAAAATTGATTTGATTTCTAAACCTTTTTCTTGGAAGTTTATTCTGACGCTCCGTATCTGGTAAGCACGCTGTTCCATGTACCGTGGCATGGCAGTGTGTTCCATGTATCACCGCAACTGCCATGGGTACACGGAGTCCTAACGACGATAAGAATAAAACGAATAAAACCTTCAAATTTTGACTATTTTTTTTCTCAGAGTCGTTTAAGAATTTCGTGAAGTTGGCTCAAACAAAAAAAGCACATTCGGAATACACTTTAATCAAGCGGCTGCGTGGTGCCACTTTTGTTCTCTTCTTCTTGATTGGCGCTACAGTCCGGTGTGGACCTGGGCCTCAACTAACATGCCTCTCCAGCCAGCACGATCTTTCGCCAGCTGCCTCCAGTTGCCCACACCAAGTTGGTTGAGGTCCTTTTCAACTTGTGTGCGCCATCTAGTGCGAGTCGTCAACTTTGAATCCGTCCATATCCGAGGCCTGTTGTCGGTTCGTAATCGTTGGTTTTTTTATGTGGTGAGGGAGTTAACCTCACGCACAACCTACAACTGGTAGGCCAGGCCCATTATTTGACCCTCGGGCAGAGGGCGATCGCTGCATACATTGGTTCACCACACAACGGTTGTTGTGATGGCTATCCAGGGGCGCCACTAGGAGGCTGTATGTCAACTTGACTTATGGACAAGCAGGGATCGCGCTGGCATCCTACCAGGTTGGGTGCAGTCAGCAACTTTGCCCTGTGTACATAAGCCCATGCCCACTTTTGTTACTGGGGTTAATAATTGCTGTACATGGCATCATGGGATGCGCGCACAAACTGGCGTAAGTTCGGTATAGGGGACCCATAGTGACGTACGTGTAGTAAGATATCTTGGCATTTGTTCGAATCAATATCTCTGTCTTTAGAACAATATAGATATTGCTCTGATGAAGGTAAATGAAGATAATCTGGTACATGTCGCACAATCGGCCAGTTGTGGCGTATGGTTGTCCACTTTGGTTAAATGTGAGTCCTTCTCAGATAGGAAAGACGAAGTTCTTCTTGTTCGGACCTGCCTCCGGTTGTATCGATCTACCGAGTCTGAATACAAAAGTTCTATCCCAATGAGGTGCTGCTAAAAAAACCTTCACTTCAAAATTAACTTCTTTGCCAGCACCCTCTACACGTACATATGTAGGTCTCTCAGCAGATGGTGGATGGTGGTGTTTAACACGTTCTACCCGGCGTGGACCACCGGTGGTCCACGGGCACTGCGTATATCTGGCGGCGTGGACCACCGGTGGTCCACATGCACATTCATTTGTCTGATTTATTGAAAATTATTGAATAAATTACTAAAAGTTATTTTATTAATTAAAATATTTTAAAACTCACAATTCAAGAAACCAACCACTTTGTACAAAATTCGCACAATAACTAACATTCTGCTGTCTGCCAACAATAACGAAAGCAATTGAATAGTAAAAAATGCCGTTTTACGAACAAAATTTCAAATCGAGCATGCTATTCTTATCAACATTGAAAAAAAACGCCGGGTAGAACGTGTTAACAAAGACAGGAACGCAGCCGTTTACTCCGTGGACTTCCATTTCCCAACCATTGTAGCGCCCTTCAAGCAAAAAAATAGTGATCAAGAGCGCTTTATCTTGACTGAAGAACAATTGGATATCAAGGATATTGTTATATGCTCTGGTAATGACAAACAGCAGCCAGCACAGTCTTGAGACTCAAAAAACTCCGACTGTGGTTCTAACTCAAAATCGGCCACTCAACCATTCTCAAGGAATTCAACTGCCTTCCTAGCGAGACTGACCGCCTAATACCCCAGGCTATCTTCGAGAAGAAAGATCAGCATTCCTTCCAGATCGGACTGGATGTCTTACAGGCAAAAGTTGGATCATAATTTGCGTATTTGATGATGGATCGAAGACTAACAAGGGGCTATTCTCGGAGTCTATTCCCATGATCTCAACATTCCTATCTCTTTAAAGCTCCCTGATCACCATAGCGTTTTTTGTCATGGCTCAAAAACAACCTGATATCAAAAAGGGAAATCACCATCTGATCGGTCAGGCAACAATAAAATCGCTGAACAATGTCATGTTTTACTCAAAAACATGCCTTAATTGCAGACTGACTCTTATCGAGATGGCTGAGCATTTCAACATTCGCCTCATGTGTGTGCTGGGACACTGTGACATACCAGGAAACTGTAAAGCCAATGAACTCGCTAGGTGTGGTACAATCTCATCCCTATCAATAGCAGGTGTACCACCTTCCATCCCGATCGCTACAACCTACCATCTTCTAAAGATTCACGCAACAAAAACCACAAATAACAAATAGCTATAAGGCACCACCTGTCTTAAAGCAAAAGAAATTTGGTCATCACTTAAAACGGTCACTGAGTCTACTTAGACTCAGCAAGCACTCATTGAGGACTCTCATCGGAGTCATAACCGAGTACTGTGCAATTGGCACTTATGCTCGCAGGATGGGTGCCCCATATAGTGATTTTTGCAGAAGCTGAATGGATGAAGAGGAGGAAGAAAACACTTATCACCTACTCGGCTCTTGCAGCGCTCAGGGTAGGCGTAGGTTCCTACACCTAGGTCCCTAGTACTTGAATAACCTCCATGTACTAAACAGCGCCAGCATAGGTCAGCTAAATCGCTTCACTATAAGCACCAACTGGTTCCGATGTTAGGAGAAGTCAAGCTCCTACTCTGGCGTGTGTGACTGCCCTTAGCAATCAGCCACAATAACCTAACCTTGACTGAAAACCAAGAATTTCCAACTCATACCGCCTGCCTTACTACTTACTTCAAAATCTACTTCAAAGTCATGACTCTTAGTTTTTCGGAACTAAATTATGCCATCACTTAAATCGTACACAATGGGTCCAAAAAGACCGCAGTAAGACGTGGCCCTAACAAGTCTACCCACAAAGCTAACTTTACCTAAATCGCACCTTGTACACCGTAACCACAGACTACACTCCAGACACTCAACACACAATTGTTGTCTCCCCATTGGTGTCCCACAAGGCAGTCATATTGGTCCTATCTACTCAGGTGATACTACAATAAGCAGGGAAATATCCACTTCGACCGGCTCGTTCAGTCTACTGTAACTATATTGACTCCTTCCGCACCTGGGGCGACAGCAAGATGAATGTCAGAACGTTGACGGCTCCACTTAATAGAACACACTGCCTTATTAACGATTCTGTGACATAGGAATAACACGTGGTAGGGTGCTGAAATTCCAATCTCGCATTAGACGTATGATCCGCATTGACTTTATTAAACGCTGGTCTAAGGAATTCTCCAACCTCTTCCTTGCCAAATTCCTATAAATCACATCAGATCTCTGCTTTCATGGGCCAGTCAACATCCATCAGCCACTTACTTCTTCTTAAATCTGTTTCGCAGGGATCCTTGCATTCTGAGGTGTCCCGTGGTCTAAAAGCCTTGTTTTAACACCCTCTTGACTTGTAGACCCTTGGACACGTGAATTAGCTGACATCTTTGTGTACATAGTCTGCCAACTACTAACTGGCCTTCGGTCCTCTGGACTTGTTTCCACTCGACCCTTCTCACGCCTAAGAGCACAAACTTATCACAAAATTCCATTGTGACCATTGATGGATTATTCAATTATAAATTAAAAAATTAAAAAAATGTATAGCTCGCTTATTATTTTTTGACAACTATACACAACGGCCTTTCTTCAACACTCCTTCAAGCCTTTGTTAAGTTAGTGAAGTTTTTTCCTTGTGTTTTTACAAATATGATTAAGCCATCTGACATCAGTGCGAAATGTTCGTGTTGTGTTGCCGTCCTCTGTCCAATATTCTGGGCGTTATAACTAGATAAATATACCCGGTTCCACTGTAGGAAAAAATATTCCTCAATCCCCAAACGTGTCTTCCCAGAATGGTTGCGGTTGAACCTAGTTTCCGGCGCACAACTTGCACTGTTGCGCCACCCATTTTATTTTTAATGATTTCTTGTTGTCATCTGAAAACACACTAAATTCTCTAAATCCAATCAACCAAGCATCTCCTTAAAGTCCCCTTTTTGCACTCATCCCCAACAGAATATGATGAAAATAACCCTCGTGTAAAAGATCATAACCCGACCTCAGAGCAAAGCCGATTTTCATAAAATTTGACTAGACCACACGTACTTTTCTCGATACAATTTGTTAATGGAATTGAAAAGGGATTACCAGTTCAGTAGATGACCAGCACTCACCCGTCCATCCACACACACGTTCGCACGTGCAAAGGGATCAGAGGTTAGGGCGGGTGGCTGAGTTTGTTTTTCGTGTGAGTTTTCAATTTCCTCTCTCGACTGGGCGAGCAGTGGACTTGCTTCTATAATTTAATTAAAAATATTTAATACTTCGATAATGATGAATATTTGAGATGCTAATCGACGAATGGATGCTTTCTCGTTTCAGATAAAAGGAAAACTATGCTCGAGAGCAGGGCGGTCTAATATTGCAAGTGAACAAAACAAATAACACCAACAGTGAGAAATAACGAGGTGAGTTGAGTGTGGGGATTATGGCAGTAATTGTGGGTTTAGGACGAGGCAGCAAGTTTCTCCTTCCATTTAGCGACATTGAGATGAAGTGCACTACACTCAGAACCATACACATTCCTTCCTTCGAAAGAATCCATCTTTCGCAGTCCCTTCCATCCCATTCACGACCATCAAGACAGCGTCTGAATGAATATCTTGAATCACTCTTGTCGTGTCTCCTCCTCAGAGACACAAAAGACCAGACCGGAGAGGGATCCTTTAAAACAAACTAGCGACCACAAGCGGATAATGAACGATTACTTCCGGAAACACCTTTACGGCATGCGGCACACCTCTTCACTTTTCCAATTTCAAATGCGAAACACTCATTGTGGCGAAGCACACACGTATAATCAATGTCTCACGCTGATCTGGTGGCGATGGTGCGCTCGGTGGAGGAGGACACGGACTCTGCTGGGGCAGCGCACCACACCGGTGCAGTATATCATTCCGGAGAGGGAGAATGAACACGCCTATCTATCGAATCCAGATCTAGTTCTATCCTCCAGTTGTTTTATGAGGATCATTCATATTTGAGTTTCGATCGAGTGCGCTGGGCTGTGTGTGTGTGCACGTGTGGTGGACGGATGTGGAGCGCTGCTTTCGGGAAAAAAGGGGCACATTTCAGTTTAGAGGCTAAGCATGAGATCCTTCTTGCAATGGGTACAGGGGTTTACAAGCATTTGGAGGTTTCGTCTCTCGGAACAGATCGTTAATCTTGAGAGAATTTCTAATTCAGGATTGAAGCTATTGAAATTACATTTTTGTCAATTTTTTTAAATGTCATTGCTTGGTCAAGGCCTTCATTCTTTGTGTTGATTAAATTTATCTTCTCCTGACCACAATGCTGCATATAATTGATTCTCTTTGGGGAAACTTGTGAACCATATGTAAACATCTCCTACATATGGTGAATATAACTATCAACGTTAAAAGGAAGGGCTCGTGTTGAGCAAAGTCTGCTAAGAAATAATGCTGTCCTCACCATCTCAATGTTATGGCCAACATCAGAAATGTCGATGTTCTGCGAATGAATCCGGGAGAAATGAGTATATTTTCTGGATCACCATCAAGGATAGATCGCAATACTTACACCAACGTCTACTTTGAATAAAAGGTAGCACTACACTCCGAGGCAGAGCTACATCTATGTATCTTCATCAACAACCAATACTCTGTCTTCTGTCGATTTTGGCGCTTTTTTCAATTCACGCAGTTCTTCTTGAACATTGTCCGTGACTCGACAGAGGTGGAGCTATGAATTACGAGCACCAAGCCAAGGCTGTAGTCACAAGTTAATCCAGAAACTAAAAACTTTAATCATTCAAAATTGGTTGCTATTTCCTGTCAGAAACGACATATCTGGGGTGACAGCACATAACTTGAAACAATCGAGCATTGTTCATCGCCAGTCAACTCGAAGCAAATATTTTCTGGCAACATGTAACTTGAAACGAGTTTCATTGTGACTCCTACTTAAAAATTTCATTGTGAACTATAAAGTGAAATGTCAAATTTGTTATTTTCAAAATAAACTTCGTTCATTAAAGTGAAATTGGATTTAGAAATGGATTTTGAATCGGAAAGCGAAGATGAAGAAATACTTAATGCCAAAATCAAACGTATTTTTGATATGTGTTGAATTGCCTTAAGTAAAATCTTCGAATATATTGCATTCTACCTCATCCCTGTCTAGGTTTCTAGTTTCTTCATTATTATTGTGGTCAGGAATTTGACTAGGTCCGACTCCAAACATGTTTGCTGTAGGTATTTCTTCAACTGCTGCTTCTAGCCTTCGCCTTCTACAATTAATATGTATGGGCAACCGCCTGTGCCTTTTAAGTGGACCTTATTCTTCCTGAGTTTGTTCTTAACTTTATATTTCAGGTCACTCAAAGTCTAAAAATGCACGTAAAATATTATAATTCAAACATACATGCATTTGTCTTTAACTTTTTCCAGTCTTTGAAGTTGTTTTTTGTTGATGGACATATTTTGCTTCGCTTCCATAATGAGGACAGCTTTTTATTAATTGATGACGATAACTTTTTTCTATCGACTAGACAATTTTGTTTCAAACGTCATATTCGAATTTGTATGCTGCGTACTTTGACGATACGATACTTGAGGATACTCGATTGAATCAAAATTCGTGCTACCCATGTTCGGTTGTATCGACTCAACTCGATTGTTTCAAATTACGTGCTGGCACCCCTGAATTCCTTACTGCATTCATATAGTGGCGCAACAGCGCATAGAGTGCCAGGACCTAGCTTCTCAATAACCACTTGTCTAACGCTTGCTACTGTTCTCTCACGAGTAGAGGGGACCTACCATTCTGTGTCCACTCCAAAAGGCATTTTTTCTAGACAGGAAATCTTTGAGAATTGTCAGTGTCTCGAAAGAGGTGGTGTCGTGAAAATCATTGTTTTTTGTCGTCTAGTTTAGGGATCGAACCTAGACGTCGAGGTTCAGTGCGTTGGGGTGGATGCACAAACCCATAACGCTACGGTCCACCACTTTCCTTAGTAATCAGACAAATGTTCATGTTTTCTCCATGTCCTGCACACACTCCTTCCAATCATCGAGTCCAAGTTTCTTTTTGACATCCAAATGTTCGCCTCTTTTCTTGATCAAAAGGCTCTAATTGGAATAACCTCTTATGTGCAGCGTTAGGTTAGATTAGGTAAGCGAGCTGCTAACGAAATTTAGACCATTTGTTAGTGCATTGTGATAGCCATGGACAGACTACAACCACTAATCCGTAACTTCAGTGCCGCTAATTGGACCCGATTTGAAAACTGGATGAAGCGTATTAACTTTGTTGTTTCACTGGTTTTTGAAATGGGGGACCCATCTAACCAAGGCCAATCAACGATCTAGGCTATCTATTGTTTCAGTTCTAGCTGGAGCGTTCGTTTTCATCCAAACGTGAACCAACTAAAATACTTTGTCTCCTCACCTTTTCCATCGGATTTTGACCAAAAAAAAAACCGGAGATAATGTGGTAGATTGCCTTGTCCTCTTCTACACGTCAGATAACTCGCTAAGTCAACATCCGGCAGGAATTTTATCCAATTTCATGAGTTACGTCGAAAGTTTTTTTCGCAGGTCACAGATTCGGATCAATTGTGACAAATGGTTTCAAACATATTTTTATTCAAAAATGCGTTCGAAAAGAATTCGTAACAACAATCGAATAACTGAGATCTTAGACATATGGGAGCAGCAGCGGGTCCTGTTAAAGCAACAACTTTGATCATCTTTGATTCGCAAATTTGGTAGAATTTTAATATTTCTGATCTGCTGAGGCTTTGGATCTCGAATCCGAAAGTGTTAAGTTTGAAAATGTGCATTCTAAGGAATTGGGAACAAGAATGGGTGTTTTTTTGCATAAATTAAGATCGAAGCACTGACACTGAAGCTGAGGACGCCGTGAGTCAGAAATGTTTGTAAACATCCGATAAGAATTTCGAGTGATTGTCAAATATTGTGATTCTTCGAATTCTGATGTTTCAGATTTTTTGATGAAGAATAATGTCGAAAATAATTCGTCCAGGTCAGAGGAAACGCCTTGATTCCAACAATTCCGATCAACTGTCAAATCAGCCAAAAATGATTTTGAAATAATTTAGAACAAGCTCCATGGATCCATTCGACAGACTCCTTGGATGTCTGAAGTGAACAAGTCCAGTGAAAGTGAATTTCCAAAAAGGCCAACTTGTGAAGACCAACAATTTGCTATAGGTTCTGACAAGGGGTTCAATCCTATTTTGAATTTGTATGATTTTCTGATATATTGACAAGATCTGCTGACCCAACAATTTGGACGCCTAGTGTATGACGTAGGAAAACTTTTGCCTACCGCTGTTTCTTTGGACCAAGTTGACTCTATATGAGACACTGATCATCACAGTCTTGCTATACGGCGCTCAGGCGTCTCTTAGTTGCTGCGTGAGATCTTTGGTCCTCGTTGTGTTGACGGATTCTGGAGGATTTAACTACGAACTGTACGGGCTGTACAGCGATGTGAGCCCAGACAGGCGTCTACGGATCCTACAATGACTGGGCCATTGAGAGCGTATGGACAACTCAGCTCCGGCCCGAAGAATCTTCGATCCGAATCTGTGGAGCAACGCAAAAGAGGACGCCCGGGTGTAAGGTGGCAAACCCAAGTGGAGAAGGACCTCAACCAACTCTGTGTGCGAAACTGGATATAGCTAGCCAGAGATCGAGCTATTTGGAGAGGCTTGTTGGTTGAGGCCCAGGTCCAGCACGGACTGTAGCGCCATACAAAGAAGAAGAAGAAGTGTAAGACGCTTAGTTTGATGTCTTCACGATTTTTATTACTTCGGCATGCATTTGAAAGAGAAAATCGAGTAGGAGCCGTTCGATCTTAAATTCTGTGCTGTTAATCAATAGCATCACGAGCAAGTCAATAAGGTTCCGATAAAAATAAAAATGCTGTTTGTTCTACTTCCTGTCCGAACTTAGATGGCTGCCGTGAGACATACAGTGTGTCCCTCTCTGCCACCTAGCCCTAACAAGGCAAATTGGCAATCCCAGTCTTCCGGATTGAAAAGCACACCCAACCCTGGCGTCCTCTCTTATTAGAATGTGCTCCACTCCGCACTCACAATCCAATCGTCAACCGCCTGCCCGGCGAAATGTTAAGAACTTCTTTCCACTCGAGCAGACACATCCGCCGCTCTGGTGGTGGTACTTAACTCAGCTTACCGCGATAAGATCATCCCGTTGTTCTGCAGCGGCCCCGGCAAACGTGTGTATGTCTCGTCGACTCCACGCTCTGCCCAAAGTCATCCATAAAAACCATTTCAACGTGCACTGGAGCGCCTTCGACATCCCTCAGCACCACTCCGTCTGCGAGTGCGACTGCGATTCCGGTGAGTGCCCGGCTCCGGCTCCGGCTCTGGTTGCAGTCGTCGCGTCGGCGCATATTGCACAATCATGCAACAATTTATAATTGGTGGTGGATGACATCCCATTGTCGGTGCACAGTGCCCCCGGTGCAAGGAAGGCATTCCTAGCGATGGCTGCACTCTCGTCCTGGACGAGTCGAGTCCCAGCGAAAATGCAAATGAGCCCGTGTTCTGCTTTTGGCGAGCTCACTCACGGCCTCCTTGTGCATTCCAGTCGCAAGATAATAGACCCCACCACGGCGGATCCATGGGCATTTTCTAATGCACTGATCCGCATATCCACAGATCATAAGCCTGTATCGTGCTCTGCCGCCCGTCCCGTCCCATCCGATAGCGGACCATCGCATCGGTGTGCATCACTCCATGTGAATGGTTAATTACAGATGCCCGAATGTAAATCGCTGGTATTGTCGCTTCTGTCCGTGTTTCCGCTCGTTGGGACCCCGCAATTAATGCACGGGATCCCGGCGACTCTTGTGGGCTCTCCTCTTCGACGCCGTCCCGCTCGCTTGAACTCGTGTGTCATAATCATTTGAATAAATCGCATAATGATCGTTAATCAATATGCCCGTCGTCGCATTCATGAGCACGCCGGCGGGGCATGCTCGGGACTGACTGGTGATTTCCCTTGCTCGGGCGGGCGTATAATGACGGCGTGAGGGCTCGTCGAGGTCATGGGAAGGAATGAAGAAGCGTCGGGGAACTGGAGCAAAGCCAACGGACGAGGGGTGCTATTCATGGACTGACAGCGGCCTATTGATGGACTGTCTGGAAGGGAAATGCAATGGCTGCCGGCAGTCCGGTCCGCCATGCTGCTTCCTCTTATCTTGTGCGTGTCCTACGCGCCACCCTCTCTTCGGCGCGTGATAAATTGCCGTCCACGTGGATTTTCCCGTCAAATCGGACAGGAATCGACAGCTCCGATGGATCACCACTCCCACCTTGTCGACACAACGAAACTGCGCATGCGCAGAAAAAGAGACACTTTGCACGACATTTACGAGCATCCAAAGCTGGCTGATAACTGTCATCACACACTGCCGTGTGCCCTCCTCACAGTCTGGTGGCATCCACAAATCTCCGCCACACCGGTGTACGCTTTTCGGCTCGTCGTCGAGTGGTCGCCGCGCTGCGCCGCTGCCACCACGTTGCATCCGCGTTTGCCTTCAACGTCAACCCGAGATCTAGATATGGAGCTCGGAGGCGAGCCTGAGCCTCGAACGAAAGTCTCGTAAACATGAATTAATGCGGTTAAGTCGCATGGGTTTTTTCCCGAGAAAAATTATGGACTTTTCCCCCCCCTCGACGACGGCGAGACGGGAGCCGTGCGCTTTGGCGCTTTTCCCCGGCCGCTGTGCTGCTTCCAGCCGTAGTCTCTCCTGCCCCCTGGCCCGGTGTTCGGTCGTTTTTGGGTCGCGCGTCTACTTGTTTTCTAGAGAAATCAAATCGTCAAATCGGTCTCGTCGTCCCCACCACCGCCGACTGCCCTTTGTTTGGTCACAGGAGAGGAGAAAAAACAAAATTCATCCGAGAGGTCTACACGACGACACCGCGCTGACGGTGTCGGCCGTGGCTGCTGGGACCATGTGATTCTTCCGGGATCGTGATTTTCTCTTTTCTCCCTCGCTCGAGCTTAATCCGAGACGTTAGCTGGTTCGTCTAGGCAATTGGGGGTTACTTCACAATTGGAGCTCTTCCTACTGGCACTCTTCGGCGCGGCGGGGCAATCCCAAAACTGTGTTCCTTTTGTTGTGTGTGCTGCTTTGTGAGGCACTGGGACAGGACAGGACAGGACGGTTCTTTATGGGATACACGACAGAAGCATGCAGCTCGTAGCGACTGTGACAGACGGACAATTTAATTGGCTTCCACCGGAGCCGATATTGTCGTCGTTTAGCATGGGGAACTGTTCGTCGTCGGTTTAGTGGACGTGGTCGCAATGGCATGGATTAATCCGAGAGAGTGGCTGCTGCTTCTCGTCCTCCGCCGTCTTCGCCTCCGCCTCAGACAACAACAGACACATCGTCGTGATGTGTCGTCGCATGGACATCGTCGGCGGCAGGAGAGTGTGTGGCGCAACCGCTCGCAGCCGGGACCCATCTACTTACACGTTCTTTAGTTAGCAATGAATTTTCGAATCGATTGCATTAAGAGGTTAATTAGTGTAGTTGTTGGGACAAATTTTTGATGTTTTCAGGAAATTTTATGGTTATGTCTTTGGGAATACCACAAATGCCTTGTCGAGGGGGATGTGTTAATAAATTGTTTGCGCAGTTGTCGTGTTCCTCGGGGAGATTGGGCAGAAGTGCACGAGTGGGTTTTTCGGTATTTTATGACTAGCTGTCGTGTGGGAGACGGTGCGATGGGGAGTTCTGTGATCGCATCTGCGACAGGTTACTTGTCGCATTCATAAATGTGTAGATTGAGCTGTGACACTGCTGGAGGCGGGTTCGAGCACGCGTTTGAATTTGATTGCGTTCCTGGTTCAACGATGGGCTGTGTTAATAGTTAACAGAATGAGTTTATGAGCAAACAGAATGCTTGTCAATTTTCACTCAGCAGCGTCGTACGCCCATTTACCACGAAATAAGCTGGAGGACCCCAGGATGACGCGCCATGAATGGTCGACTTCAACCGGGAGCACACACATCTTAGGATCAGCCCGCATTTAAATCTGAGTTACATTTGAGTTAAATGATCTGTAATGCAAGCATTTTTCGAAAAGTATTGTGCTCCGACTTGGGTGTGGTGAAACAAATGTTGCGTCTTAACACGCTTTTAGATTTTGGAACGCATGCCGTGAAAACAAGAAACCGCCTTGAGCACATAAAAATAATGTTCAAACTTATGCTCTCCATGGATTGCAAGCCTGACAAGTAAGTAAATGTCTAGAACATTGGAATGACATTTTCCTATTGGAATAGCCATTCATAACACGGCAAGACTCTGCTACACTGTAAGTCTCCAACGGCCCTTCAATCAATTGCTGCCACATTCGACTGTCGTAACGAGAGAGTGCACCTTAATGCCTTATTCTGCAATTCAATGACTTCACATAAGGATACGTGGCAGATTTATGTATTCTTGGAACAAGGTAAAACCATGTCGCGATATCGATCACAAGTAACAGTCACTGCTTGGCCAGCCAAAAAAGTATGCCCCAACGATGGCACAGATCCAAGCCCAGAGTTGACATACATTTTTTGCAAAATGGTGTAGAATTAAAGTCATGCTTTAATTTCTGTACAGCCTATTTTCTTAGACACAATTGCACTTCACTTCCCCAATTTTGCCATGGTTTAGCAATATAAGATGTGCTGGATAATTCGACTGACGCCCTACGAGTCGTCAGCGTGGGAGCGATACGTCTCTCGTCTGCCCGGTAACAGAGACGGGTCCTGAATAATAATAATATGGGTGGCGCTACAGCCCGTAGGGGGCCAGGGCCTGGCTTCTCAGCAACCACTCGTCTTGTACGTGCTATTGTTCTCTCACGAGTGGAAGGGACCTACAGTTTAATGCCGAATCCGAACGGCTTTGTTTTTGAGAACCTTTTTCTAGACAGGGAATACTCTTTGAGCATAGTCAGTGACTCGAAAGAGTCACTTTCGTCGCATAAAGCAGGAATCGAACCTACGACGTCGAGGTTGGGGTCGACGCACATACCCACAACGCCAAGGG
This sequence comes from Eristalis arbustorum, assembly GCA_916610145.1. Lineage (NCBI taxonomy): Eukaryota > Metazoa > Arthropoda > Insecta > Diptera > Syrphidae > Eristalis > Eristalis arbustorum. The sequence continues at coordinate 24,177,274 of OU744319.1, forward strand.
CCCTGAATAACATCACAAAATTGCGTTTTTGCCGAGCTGTTCAGCACACCTCATGTTCCTTATACCATGAATGTTTGCTATGTCAGAAGTGACGCGTGTTTTAAATTAATTCTGAGACAAGTAAATACTAAATGTCCGTTTTTCCCCATGACATGCACTTCCCATCTCGTATATTTTATTGCTTACAAAGACATCAATGACATTGCAGAGGACATTGGAAGTCGATTGTATAAGTATGTAATTATACCAAAAGTAGGCATTCTGTCGGTAGACAACTTCGTCCTATCATGCTCCATAAATTTATTTGTTAGCCTTTTAACGAATTTGAGAAAAAAGTCCATAATCTTTGAACAATGGTGAGATGACATTGGTCTGCCGATCTCTACCTTTTTTTTTTCTCAAAACTGACCAATCATTCAGCCAGACCATAAATCATACCAAATGGTGACTTTTTACTGGTACATTGGCTGCTTTTTTATTCTAACCGATGAACGACTTTGCAAGTTACACATTATGACATGTTCACTATGGACTACAGCTCTGTGTAAAGGTCAGTCGCCAATCACCGTCTTATTCGAGCTTACTTAACTTATCTCGGGCTCAGGAAAATTGGAAACTCATTTTGACGTTGCATATAGTGAGAGGTGAATTAACATTGACAATTCACTTAGAGCTTTCCCCTTGGATTCAATTAACGTAATTTTCCACACCTCTAGACGCTTGGCTAGCATGTGGCGCAACCAACACCGCTTTTTGGCTTCATTTCTAGAGATACCCAAGCACTGAGCATATGTCAGATGACATGTGTACGTCGCTTAGCTATTTAAAAACTCTGTACATGTTTACACGGATGGTTGAAACACGGAATTTGTATTAGTTGAGGGGTACTTTATCAACTGCTTAATATAATAGTCTTTGACCACTTTAACATTTTTTCAAGACCAGAAACCAAGACGATTCGCAAGGTGCCATAGTAGCTTTGGAGGAGTAAAATATGATATGGGTAGGGTTACAGCGCGTGGAGGGCACGGGCCTAGTTTCTCAGCAACCACTCGTGTTGTGTGTGCTATTGTTCTTTCATGAGTGAAAGGAACCTACAGTTGTATGATGAATCCGAACGGAGAAGTTTGAGAAGCTTTTTCTTAGACAGTTTTACTCTTTGAGCAAAGTCAGTGAGGTGAGCCGTGAAAATTAATTATTTTTTTATCGTTCAGACCAGTGATCGAATCTACCATGTCGAGGTTCAACAGCGTAGGAGTCGGCGCACACAGTGGAGGCCAGGAGTGCAATATCCGCTCGTGATAATAGCATTTATAAAAAAGAATGAGCCATCTAGCCAACCGCTCGTAAATGCAAGCTCTCGTTCTTTGTGGAGGAGATGGCTGAGCAGCATGGGGTGCCAATCAATTGTAGTTTGTAAAAACTGTTCCGTCTATACTTGCGAACTACTGCTACGTAGGACAGCAACCAACTAGTACTACATGGTTGGAAATCACATCGCCCCACACCTCTAAATACGATCTGTTCCATAGTGGACCTCAAAGGGTTCAAGCAGCTGCTATTTTAAAACTCGCTAAACATTTGTGGCATGATTAGACTTGGAAGAATCATGAACACTGTCTTTCAAAAAGACACGCGGAGAGACTAAGCATCATCGTTAGCGTCTTCTACAGAAACTTATGTATTAAGGGAATAAACATAGAAAGCACAGCGCTTAGGGGCTACATAGCAAAGGATATATTTGTAGAGCTAAGTATTTATGTATTTATTTATTATGTTTGTAGGTGAATTAACTTGAGAATAAACTCCAAATGCTTTTCCATCAGTGTGTAATGGATTAAGTTAAATTAATTCTTGTCTGGATACTTCCAGCCTTCATCTAACAGCATGTGCTCTAAAATGCTCCAAAACTCATCAGAATTGTATTAAATTTTGTCAATTTGGCAGCACTTTTCATAATCACAGCAATGTTTACAATTGGCACTTGGCTTAAAGGGGAAAAAGATGCTTTAGATAAGTGCTCGAAAATAACTCTGAACCTTTTGGCTTCTGTCTCTCGTTGACTCTGAAATAAAATTACCCAATAACCTATTTGCACCACCATCCTTTTTTGAATCTTGGTCAGAGAGAAAGCCTTTCTTCATTTTTTTAGGTTCGAGTCAATCAGTGAGCTTCTGAAATGGTTACATATGTCAATAAACTCCATTGCGGTATCTGAGAAAGACAACATGGTAGCAGCATCTACGGACACACCCCGCGAAACGTCAGAGTGTGGTGTTCCCTAAGAAGTGAAGGAAGCACTCACGTTTCTTGAAATATGGGGTCGCCCCGAGAGCCAGCCATTATGACTGATTTCCTCTTTCCCACCACAGACTCCTGGTCTCAATGAGATGGCACTACAAGTCGCACACTGATGATCTTTGCTGAGAAGGACTTGAAATTCACTACTCTCTGGTGAAAAACAAGGGCACACTTGGAAGTCACAATTCCCCGATTTGTTGCCGACCTACAACGGAGAAGCCCTTTAGTAAATCCCCAGCTTTGCCCTCGATGAACCATGAACTTCGCCCCTGACGCCTCATCACGGGGCGAGACCATAACTTCACACGTATCCATTTCCCCAAAGACTTTTTTTGCAGACCTCTTCGCTCCCTGGATCGAACTCAAGGGAAACCTTTTCATAAATCAATTCTCCACCCAAAGCCCCTCGCTCCGCGCACGAATAAGTGTGACCAACTCTATTACGAGCGTATAAGTGGGGTAATTAACTTGTAAGAATGAGTACCTACATCACCTTCGAATGGATACATTCGGTTGAACAACATAATCGGTGTCTCGCTGACGCTACATGTCTCAAACCCGCCCGTCATGATCTGCGTCTGCCGTCCGAGCCGCCGCACCGCCGCACCGCCGCACCAAAGACCCCACTCGGTCCTGCTCCAAAGATCTTCGCGCTCGCGATCGTTTAACGTGATCGTGATTGATTTTGTGGCGAGCGCGCTCCCCGGAGTTGGGAAGAAAAAACCATGTAAACCCACTTGTTGCACAAGTCTTCTGTCTTCTGTGTCGTTTTCAGGATTATAAATGGTCCAAGAAATTGTTTTAACACAATTAATTAACGGTGGCATGAGTTTCAGCCGAATGGACTGACGACGACGACGACGACGACGACTAGGTGCTGTCAGGCAAACTCGTTTCGAAATAATTGAGTTGCGCGCACACACTGACGCACACACAAGCCGAATCGATGATTTATGAACTCTTTGCTGAGCTGCAAGAACCAGAATCTCTCACGATTTATTCTCGCAACCGCACACACACACCCCGCTTGACTCTTGACTGGCCCCAGTCACAGTTCGTTGTAAGCTCTGGCAGCAGCAGCGGCGGCAGCGGCAGCCGCGCCAGCGACCAACAAAGCGGCGGCTAACGATTTAATCAACGCCAGCATTCAGTGAAATTGTGTCAGAGCCGGAGCACACCGGAGGGCCAGAGGAGCACCGGCCTGGCCTAGGCGATAAATCAGCCGGCCGTGGATTTAATAATCACACAATCAAAGTCCCATTAAAAAGGACGTTTCTTGTTTTCTTTTGTGTTTGTTTTTTTTTTTTCTCTCGTATGATCCGCCAAATACCGTGCCGGTGAAGTATTTATGAGATTCCCCTTGTCGTCGGTGTGGCTGGATCGTTCCTCGAAATGGGGGCCACCACCGCACCGGGGCCAAGGGACCGATGATGATCTATCTATCTCCGCCTCCCCATCAGCGCTGTCCTTTTAGAGGCTATTACCTATGATGGTGCACACAGTCACAGACTGCACACGTTCGTACGTTCGATTAAGATTCTATCGAGTGCAGCGACGAACGAGGAGAGATGAAAAGATTCCTTTCTGCTCGTCGTTGTCGTCGGATGATGCACGCTGTGGTGGTGTTTCCCGTGTTGTAAGCAGCACAATGCCCAGAGGTTTGTGCTTCCTCCAGCTTCATCCGCATCGCCATTGCCGTCCTCATCATCCTTCATCGTCGTCGTCGTTGTTGTCGTTATGTCCCGCTTTGGAGCAGGAGACCATATTTGAATCGATGGGGGAATAGTTTGATGTTATTAATGTCAAATTCATAAAAGAGCACTGAATGGGCATCCATGCGGTGCGGTGGCCCTATTGTCCGGCAATTGATGGCATATTCCCTCATTCCATTGTGTCTGACTTGACCGGCTCCTGGTGCAAGGTGCACGCTGCCGGGCATTCATCGATTTAAGACGGAAGACCGCCTAGCCTGCCTGATGGGTCAGGGGATAGCTTGAGCCCCCCAAAAGACCGCCGAAATAGTTGAAGAAAGTGTCCCATTCCTCACTGTTTAATGATGCGCTGACTACTTGATCTCCGATTACCATTCGCCTCATTAGTGTCACTTTTCCCATCGAAACCGCGCGCATCCGTCCGTCAGAGACCATCGCGTTTGCTGATCAATCGCTTCGCTACCCAGTACCCGCGCGCCGCAAATGTCCATCGCCAGCAATAGAGACTTATCTAAGCGTAGCTAACTCAAAATTTCACTCGCCGCCAACTACCGGCTGGCTGTTATCCACTTAACTACCACGTTTCCAGGCAGCCGCCAGAGATCGGCCAGCACGGCGAGACACAGATCTCTGGTGCGCTGCGAGCTGTGGCTCTTGGTAAGTAAGAAGTATCTATCTGGTTCGGGACTTATTCACGACGTGATGCTCTTTATTTACGACAACAATCGCAGTCCACAGTGGCGGTGGCCAGCAGCAGCACCATCATCAGCAGCAGCTGTAGCATAGGGGGGGACGATATCTACGACTACGACGACGACGACGACGATGTATCTGCCATAGTTTCGGTATTGTTCACGTTTCATAATGTGTCCCAGTGCTGCGCTGGCTGCTGCTGTTTGTTGCTGGCCAGCGCAGCGAACCCACAGCCGCACGGAGGAGGAACTCTGGTCCACCAGATTGAAGCTATCTGGCGATGGGCCTTGCATATCGTCGTCGTCGTCGTCGTGGCCACATCGCCAACGATGATGATGACGCTGACGAGGACGTGGTGGTCGAGCGAGGCATGAGGACGCGCAAAGGGGCCACGACGACGCTGTGGTATCTGTGACTGTCATCATTTTCAAATTATTTCTGGTTGAATATCTAATCGCGATCCATGCATGATCGGAATTGGGGATCATCCGTGTGCACTACGTGCCCGAAAAGAGTAGATCGCCTGGTCGGTCTGGTCTAGTGGAGCGCTCTGAGTTGATTTTCAATAGAATTCTATTTGTCCGTCTGCCTCCGCCTGTGCACTGGTGGGAGCATCATCATCCAGTGGTGGTGGTGGAGTTCTTCTTCTCGTTGAAAGACACGTTCGCCATTATAATAGGGCCGGCGGCGGCGGCGGGCACAGCGTGCCAGGGCATGACGACAGTGGCGCGGTACTGAATTCCAATATATCTTGTTACCCGAAGAGCAGAGCACTTGGCATTGTTTCCTAGTGCCGAAGATGATGCTAATACCTTGTTGCTTGTCCGCGGTAATGGGGTGCTCCTCGAGAGCCCGGACTCAGGCGAACCGGTGAATATTTATGAACCGCCGCTCCGTCGATCTGGATCGTCGGAGTAAATAATTCAATTGCACTTGTCATCTGAATGGGCATCGTTTTATTTATTGGATTTGATTGTAATTTAATTTAAAACGAATCAAGTTTGATTGTTATTTGAATGGGAGGAGATGGGATGTTCGTGATTCGGCTTGTCAGCGGCAATAATGATGACGTTGCTTGCGAATGATGTGAACCCCTCTCGGGCAGAGTGATGGATGGAGTGACGGCGGTGTGACACTAGGTAATTAATTACTTTGTTATTGATGGACTGGGTGCCTGGTGGGGTCAGTCATGTCGGCTGAATGCGGCAGCAATGCCAAGCGGAAATGCCTCGTAAAAGACGACTAATGAATGGGGATGTGTTATTTCCAGCGATTGCTGCTAAAACATGTGCGAAACAGCCGCTTGACTTAATCATGGTGTAACTCATGGCGGAATCGAACGAAATGTGGACAGAGTCATTATAGGTGAACATCGTTGGTTTTGGAACCTTTCGCATAATAATTCATAAATGCTCAATGAAATACGTGTGTTGCATCCGAAATCCACACAATCCCACACATGGGAGTAAAATGATACACACATTCCACTCATAGTTCACATTCGTTACCTCTCCTTCTTATTAGGTCTTATGAGTTTTAAATGTTTTGACAAGACGCATAGCACGCAAATGATTTCTAGTGTTTCGGCCTTTACGAAAAGTTGCTCACTTAAATAAAGTTGCCTTTTTCAAATCTACTGTCGCGAGAGTCCACACTGATGTCTCAAAGGCGGAAGAAGGCACAGGCTGGAAGTATGGTATGCATCAGCTTATCTGAGATATCAACAGCCATGCGAGAAGAGAGTGAATAACCCCGACAGACGGAAAATCTATTGTTATATAAGTAGAAAGTCAGACGGCCATAAAGGCTCTGGAAACACCATCGATTAACTCCAATATATTAAAACTCTGCCGCCCATCTGTCCATAGCGGGCAGAAGCAATTTTAAGTTGTTCTGAGTGCCTGGCCACAAGTGTATTTCGTGCCACGAAAGAACTGACGATTTAGCAAGAAGAGGAGTGAGTCTACCACTGGCACAAATTCAGGAGACACGCCACTGGAAATCAGTCCAGAGCTCCTAGGAGCGCCCTACAACGACTTCTGTAGGAGCTGCAGGAATGAGGTGAAGGAAGAACCAGTGCTACACTACCTCGGAACCTGCCCGGCCTCTTCCTCTACTGCGATGTTTCTCAGAGTTGGCCTCGAAGACTTTCCGAGCCGGAGCGTTAGTGTCCCTCTCTGCATGTCCTAGCCATAGAATTCGTTTAACTGTGCCAGTGTCGTAGAGTTCGTCGTTCAATCTTCGGACCGAAGTTTCCTCTCGACGCAACCGAGCATCTCTTCGTCCCCATTTGACATTGTGCTTGCTTCTGCGCCAGCAGAGCTGGGACTATGAAGGTCTTTTATAGAGAAAGCTGTTTTTACGAGACGGATTTATTTTTCAATCGCCTTCCTTTTATCTCCGTGGTGATGTCATTTTCGGAGCTTATTGCAGAGCCTAGATAGACAAAGTCTTTAACTACATCGAAGCTGTATCTGTCTATTGTGCCTCTTTGCCAAAGACGTCGGTGGACCGTAGACAGCATGTACTTTGCCTTGCCTTCATTCACCGCAAGACTTAGCTGCTTTCCTCTCGACGTTGACTCCAGTTGAGTTCTTCCGACGAAGTCAATGTCATCGACATATGCGAGCAGTTGCACAGACTTGTAGAAGGTCGTGGGTCTGCTGTTGACATCTGAGATATGCTTGATCTTCTCGAGAATTGTGTTTAAAAATGTTGCATGACTGTACCTTTTTTGACATAAAAAGTTTCTGTAAGATCATGCTCACTTAAATTAGCAAAAATGAACGAAACTGAATAAAGCGGTTGTATGGACACAGTACATCATGATCGGCACGGCTTACATCAAAGTCTCCCTTCGTCCAGTATTGTCGAGCGCGTTGCATGACAAGAGAGAAGGACTTTGAATAACTTGGCATCGCACTTCTTGGTTAGCCTTCACTTCAGATTCACTATAGACCAGGTCAAATGATGACAGAAAAACAAAGTCGATATTTGGGTTTTGTCACAAAATGCAAACTGACCTGTATGGAATTCAGCCACTTCTTCGGCCATTAACACTCTGGGTGAATTCACCTCAGGCTCATTCGAATGACTGTTGAATTCTTTGACATATTGGACGTGAAGCCATCAGAGAAATAAATACCAGGGAATTGAAGATGATAGACCCTTCCGCAGGCAAGCTTAATTCGGAAGTAGACTTATTAAAGCATCAGTCATCTCCCTTGTTCACACTCCTCCATCTAGCTTGCCTGGTATTCGTCCCGTCCTAAGATCCTTCTCCCTCGCCAACTCAAAGCAATTGCATCAGAAGCGTTGTGCGGTAAGAATAAACGAGACTGAGAGTAGGAGCACATGTTCAAAACACCGATCCTTAACAGCAGCCTGATTGAAACATTGCCTAAATCAGGCAAAAGAATCCATGTTTGACGATATCAATATATTTGGCATTTTCCTGCGTCAAGAAAGCAAATGTCAAAACAAGCTCAAATTCCACTCGAACCTCACAAACTCCGCATCGTTTGCACACCACATCTCTAAGATTCCGAAACGCATTGACATAAGCAACAGTTGATCGTGCTTACAAATGCATACTGATAGGCATCCCGAAACAGTCAACGCCACCAAGCACTGCGTCGATAAAAGCGCTCCCTCTTGCAAAGCTTCACCTCGACAGCTCCACAGAAGCTTTTTAACCCCTTCGAACGCTAACCAGTCTCCCTTCAACTGTGTGGATGCCGATTTGGAATCAGCCGCGCTCAATTCACGTCAACAAAAAAAAATATGCAAGTGGCTTTAATCAGTTGTAGGAGAATTTTAATTGAATTCAAGGGAGGCGGCAGGAATTTCCTAAAATCGCTTTATCTCTCGGGGGACACGCTGACAGCACGAGAAATCATCAATCATTCGCATATCTGTCAAGTGGCTCATCAACAGGTTCGCGGTGTAAACAAGTTTTGCGTTGTTTTGCATTTCGGAGTTGACATTCGAAGTGTCTTGTGACTCACTGGGATTATCTTGTGATTCTCTTCAAGGGTTTAGCGCGATATGTTCGTTATTCCATTTCTTGTCATTGATTTAATTTTCGACAGCACTTCTTTTCAAAGCTTTCATCCTCTTTCGAAGGAATTCTTCATTCATAGTTCGACATTCCGTCACCTTAGAACATACACAGTTTTTGATTTTTGTAGAATCATCGTGAAGCTTTAATGTTTAATAAGAACGACATAAGTGGTGCTACAACCCGCGGAGTACCTAGATGCCGCATTTTTTGAATGGGAACAAATGAGTTGGATCTCGTCTCTGTGTCCATATATCTGCTTAGATGCCATGGGACGGCACTTAAAAAGCCTACTTGTCTCAGACAGCTGATAGAAGCCTTCGACAAAACGTCAATCCAAATGTAAGCCAAGCACACACCCAGAAGGTCCTTTTCAAGGTCTCTCCCTTAAAAGGTCCGTCTCAGGATAACGTTTTCACAAACGGACCCATCCTGAGAAGAACTTTTTACTTTCAACTTGACTTTGACTGATGGAGGATGCTAGGACTTGCTGGGTCATTTGAGACCCGTTGGAAGGGATCAGGCATGAGCCAATTGATTTTTTCTGATGGTTTTCATAGTTCATCATCCAACTGCCGATTAGGGCTGAAGAACAACAAACCCGCAGGATCAGACGGCTTATCATCGGACCTTTTCAAAGCTGAGGGCAATGCACTTGTACGGAGCATGCGCCAGATCATTTGCCGAATTTGGGAAGACGAAAGATAGCCCAACGACTGGAATATCAGCTCCGTCCACAAAAAAGGCTATCATACCTCCTGCAAGAACGTGGTGGCCCGTGGCGTTGTGGGTACGTGCGTCGACCCCAACCTCGACGTCGTAGGTTCGATTCCAGCTCCGAGCGACAGAAATAATTTTCACGGCCCCACCTCTTTTGAGTCACTGACAATGCTCAAGGAGTATTTCCTGTCTAGAAAAAGCTTCTCAAACTTGGCCGTTCGGATTCGGCGTAAAACTGTAGGTCCCTTCCACTCGTGAGAGAACAATAGCACGCACAACACGAGTGGTTGCTGAGAAGCTAGGCCTTGGCCCTCTATGGGCTGTAGCGCCACCTATATATTATATATACATCCTGCGAGAACTGCAGATTATATCCCTGCTCAACGGCGCCTACAAGATCTGCTCCAGCGCACTGTGTGAACGGTACCGCACTAATCAGCACGTACCAGAGCGGCCTTCGGCCCGGCAAATCGACTATAGGCCAGATTTTCATACTAAGGCAAATCCTGGAGAAGACCAGCAACCTGGTCAAATCGACACTAGATGGCTTGGGGTGGCCTTTTCGATTTTTGCCAAAATGGACAATTTTCTTCAACTTCCTCACTAAGCTTAGAGAGTACTTATTCGCCATGAATGTTTTGGCATTTGAAAGAATATACATGCTTATGTACTTGTACACGCCGGCAACCCATGAAGGGTCCAAGTCTGAGCAGATGCTACCTTCCATCGGTGACAGGACTGGATGCGCTGCATTCACTCATCAAAGCCAAGCTGAGGGTGCTATTTGTGGATGAGAACATGACAGAAGAATTGATTGGCTTGCTAGGAGAATGCACGGAAGTGTTGTGTGACAAAAGCGGTTCGAGCCTGAGCAATTGGTGCCTTCCATCTGGGACGGTCCTGGGCGGTGATGGTCCTCTGCCAAACTGTCTTGCAACCGCGATGAGTTGGTCTTTACATCGGAGGTTCGGTCTTCCTGTCCTTCTCGACCCAGGAGGGTCGGATTCGAAGACCCTCTTGGCTGGAGCGTTGATGTCTATTCGCTCGATGTGGTCAAGCCAGTGTAGTGGACGGATGTTTTGCCACATCCTTGTAAAGCTCGTAGAGTTCTTTGTTTGTGTCTTCTCCTCCATTCGCCTTCTTCGCAGACGAGACCATATATCCGACGTTGGATTTTTTCTTTCGAGGGCACCAAGACTCTGCAGTCTTGCTTACTGGCCAGCTTTTGGCTCCATAAACTGGAGGACTGGCAGAATAAGAGAGTCTTGCAGGGCATGATTTTAGTCCTTCGATTGAGGAGTTTCGACGCCAGTTGTTTTCACAAACCGAAGTAGCATCGGTTGCCAAGGGCGATTCTGCGTCGGATCTCCACTACGATGTCATTTGTGGAATTGCCGTTTGTCCCGAGGTAGACAATCTACTTTACTACATCGAAATTGTAACGTTTTGTTAAGAATTGGTCACTGCAGGAAAAAAATGACCCGAAACACAGCAGTCGTCTGTGCAGCGCGTGGAAACAAGAAAATTACGTCGATGATTTAGATTGGTCATCCCAGTCGCCGAATCCAAATCGCATTGAAAATGTTTGGTCGTTCATGAGGCTAAAGCTCCAAGGAAAAACGGTCAAACAATTATCACGAAAAATACGAGTTTTATGGAGATCTTCGCCTCAACATTAGTGGAAAGCATGCCTCAAAGACACCAAGCAATTATTGATAATGGACGAGAGTGGGCAACATATTAATTGAAAAGCATTCAACCAAATAAACGAAATAAACCAGTACAATTGATTTTTTTTATTATTATCTGTAAGTTCTTCTTTAAATTCTGCGGTGTACGATCTTTTCAAACAGACTGTACGTTTGATCTCCAGTTCACGGAATCAGAGCCTCGTCTACCAGTTGAGTTCACACTGTTTCCACCTCCACTGTGGTAAAGTGTGAGTCCGATCTAAAACCTCCGCTGCTCTTAAGCAGGTTATGTCCACACCTCCTCAATGATTTGAATCATAAACCATTTGCTTCCGAAAGTCATTGCATACGCTACCCTGGTTAGTCGCAATAAACTCCAAGTAGTGTTGCTATAGTCTTAACTAGGACTGTTGCGAGTATCAGTGGATACCAAACAATTAGCATTTGCAACATCCCTGGGCTCTAAACCAAAGCCACGCTCTGACGATGGAGCCAACCTCAACCGATTAGACTGAAACCGCACCAAATATCAGGGACTCCTTGACTCTCTCGATTTCCGTCGTCTGGACCAACAGATCACACGCAAAATCTTCTGTCAGGGTCCTCCTCATCTGCTTCTGAAATTGAATGTCTCTGTGCCGTAGGGCCCTTCAAGATTGTTCAATCTTTCTAGAGAGAGCTCTCTAATTGCCCCCTGATCCGACAGAAATCGATGTTGCCTGGAACAACTCTGCGTTTGATCTCGTTACTGATCCCTGCCTATCCCATGTTTACATATTTCTGACCATTCTGACGCCAGTTTACTAAACGAAAATTACAAAACAACCCTCTCTCTTGCAGTCCTAAGAACTTGATTCTTTATTGACCTCCCAAGAAAACCTAATGCCTTCCACCCTCCAGCGGCTCAGGATAGTCCTCGCTTTCACGGTGCTGCTTGCACGGCTTGCCGGACCAGTCCAGGGGGAAGAGGTTCTTCCAAATCGCGAACCGCTCCAAATCGAGTCGCTCCTTGTTGACCAACTCGTCGCCGATGTCGAGGTAGTTCTCCTTCTTCAAGTCCAACGGCTGCCAACGTACACTCCCGATGAACTCATCCCCCGGATTGGTGGGCACACTGAAAGCGAGAGGTTTACCAATTCAACACGTCACCACTGAACACAACCCTTACCTGGTCTTGGCGAAGTGAGTCCACATCCGGGTCAACCGCTCGATGGTCCTGTCCTCGGGATCGGTCTTCTTGAACAGCGGCGCAATTTCGGGGAAGTGGAGCAGATATATCAGCTCGTCGTGGTGGACGGCGCCTAGAAAAAGGAAACACCATAAAATCCGAAGCTCCACGAGCCCACCGCCTTCACTCACCGTATGGCTTGTCCTTCGGGTAGTAGAAGAAGCTGTAGCGGCCCTTGTACGAGAACCTGTAGTAGTACACGGGCATGTACCGCGCCGCGAGGTGTGCGAATCTGTGCACTCCGAACCGGACTATTCCATCGCTGAGGAGCTGAAAGCAGTCAAGTGTGAGATCAGTGCGCCTGCGCCTGCAATGTGGGTACCTTTCCGAGATCTTCGAATTCTCCCTTATAAGTCAGCTGTCTGTTGTTCAAGTACTCCTTCCGCAGGACCCTGCTCACCTCCCGAGACCGGGGCGTGTTCCTCTCGTACTGGAGGCAGATGGGCGCCAGTCGGTCCCAGTCGTCATTCAGCTCCTTCGCCTGCGTCTCATTCTGCAGCACGTCTGCAATGGGAACGCCGTCAGCTGGTCGGTCGGCTCTGATGGACTGGACTGGACTTACCGTGGGCAATGTTGGCGAACTCGTCCTTGTTCATGCCGATGATGAGGGGGATTTTCTGGATGCGGCCCGACTGGAACGACTCCGTGGGGTTCTCGACCAGGAACCTCTCCTGTCCGAAGTCCCTCTCAATGACCGGCATCCAGTTGAGGACGGGGTTGTAGCCTAAGTCGAACATTGCCGGCTGAGTCCTCACGAACTCCTCCACAGGTGTCTGCAAAGAGGGAAACCTTTCCAAACAGTCCACAGACACCTCCACTCTCACTCACCTCTCGCAGGCACTTGACCATGGCGCTGGCGATGTCGGTTGGGCAGTTCACCAGGCGCGCCTGCCTCTTGGCCACGTCCACTTGCTCTGAATAGTAGGGCATTTGAGAGACCGGCGAGGCACTCATCCCGATGCCGCGGTGGAACAGACCCTTCGACATCGGCGACGCCATGTGCAGTCCGATGCTAGAGCTCCCGGCGCTGTACCCAAGCAGAGTGACGGAATTCGGATCCCCGCCGAACTTGATGATGTGGTCGCGCACCCACTTGAAGGCCAGCACCTGGTCCTTCAGCCCGTAGTTGCCGGGAGCGTCAGCCGTGCCGGTGGCCAGAAAACCAAGGGTCCCTAGGCGGTAGTTAATGCTGACCAAGACGATGTCGCGATCCATCAGCAGCTGCGGCCCGGCGAAGACGTCACATCGGCCAGATCCCGCGTAGAATCCACCGGGGTGCATGTAGATGACCACAGGTTTCAGGGCTTTCTCGTCCAAGCTCTTCGTGTAGACATTGAGCCGCAGGCAGTCCTCGGAGTAGACAGAGGAGTTCACCATACTTTGCGGGCAAGTCGGTCCATCTTCTGTGGCGTCGAACACTTTCGGCTTCCACGCGCTTACTGGCTGGGGGCTCTTGAAGCGCAGCGGCCCAACGGGTGGGTTGGCGTATCGAATGGCCCGGAATGCGAAAAAGTCCGTCCCCAGGCGGGACTTCATGGTGACACCGCGAATATTCCCGAGACCGGTGGCCACCTCGACGGCGGCGCTGGACCCGAACCCGAACAGGGCACACAATGCGAAGTAGACTGCAATCATTGCTCGTGATAACTGAGCTTGGGTTAAGTGCCTGCTTGCCATTTATAGCCACTGTCTCGCCGGCAAGCTGAAAGCTCGGAAAAAAAACCCGAGAATTGTGAGAACGCGATCGTTACCTAGAAGTGCGGCACCATCTGCGAATTCATTTGTTGCTAGTTGTCATCACATCTTGGCTGTTCAATTTAAACATTTCGATTCAGATCAGGTCGACTTGCGCTTTGCAGCGGTGCTGGGGGAAAGATCGCATGTGGAATGTGATTTAATGGCTTTGTCGTTGGGTGTGAGCGGTGGTTGCGGATCACCTGAATCGTAGTCCTTCTGCATTTGTGACTAGTAAGTGACCCTCACTCGAGGGGTTATCGTCACACACCTCTTATCAGACACACGTCGCGAGGTTGGGGTTTTCCTCCATCTGACGAGCTGATTTGCGGTTAATCGGATGAGCGAATCTGTGACTCGCGGAAAAGTGCATGCTGCGCAGCTAATATGGGTGGCGCTACAGTCCGTAGGGGGCCGGGGCCTAGCTTCTCAGTAAACACTCATGTTGGGCGTGCTCTCTTGATTGGAAGGGACGTACGATTCGATGCCGATTCCGAACGGCAAAGTTTGAGAAGCTTTTTCTAGGCAGATGTACTTTTTGGGCATTGCCAGTGACTCGAAAGTGGTGGGATGATTAGTTTTGTACAGCCCAGGGATCGAACACAGACAGCGCGGTTCAAGTGAGTTGATATCGACTCACATATCCACAGTGCCACGGTCCGCCAGGAGATGCTCAGCTTCTCAAGTTTAAAGTCATTTAGAAATAGTTACTTACTACGTCTGAATATATTTCGCAACTGCGTGCATGCAGTAGTCCGTTCAAGTGCTTGCTTACGCGGACGACATTGACATGTCTGGACTAACATAGCGAGCCGTCAATGGAGCGTTTTCTGGCATTTAAGGGGAAGCAACAGGTTCACTGGTGATTTGATAGCTTATCTCACCGAAAAGTGGAACCAATCTTTACACAATACAGGCGAAAGCAAGATAGTTGCGCTTGATATTTCTAAAGCATTTGACAGAGTTTGGCATCAAGCTCTTTTGTCGAAAATGTGTGCTTATGGTGTTGATGAATCTCTGCTTCTATGGATTAGAAACTACCTTTCAAACCGTTCGTTCAATCCAAGTTGCTTTGGATGGGTTCAAGTCTGGTATTCACAAAATAAATGCTGGTGTCCCCCAAGGCTCTGTTCTGTCTCCGACACTCTTTCTCATTTTTATAAATGGTCTCCTGTCTGCCGCTTCTAATCCAATCCACTCCTTAGCTGATGACAGCGCCCTCAGCTTTTCATCATTCGTTCCAAAATTCCCTGCCCTTCGGATGTAGTATTGGAACGGCAGCGTATGTCAAGCACATTGAATTCCGATCTGGACAGTATAATTAACTGGGGAAAGAACAACCGAGTGGAATTCAATGCTTCCAAAACTCACTGCTGTCTGCTGTCTCTAAAGCGAGCCTCTGGTAATCAGCCATTCATGGATATGAATGGCGCTTGTATCGACGAAACCGGAAAACTTTACATCCTCGGTATGTACATCAACACAACACTTATGTAGTTGGAACGATCACATATTCGAGGTCGTCAAATATGCTTATGTTTCCTTCCAAGAAATACATCACCCCCTCTGATTTGGCTTTAATCTATAAGGCGTATATTCGCCCTAAGCTTGAGTATAACGCTCATATCTGGTCTGGTGCCCCCAAGATCACCCTGCACCTACAAGGTAGAATCCAAAAGCGAGCGATAAAACCTATAGGAAACAACGATATCGCGGGTTCATTAGACTCGCTTGAACATCGACGTACCGTGTCTTCCTTGTCCGTGTTTTATCGTTATTTTAACAAACGGTGCTCAAGTGAGGTAGCCAACTGCATTCCTCCTCTCCTTGAATTCACCCGCAATACACGTCTCGCCAGGAATGCACATCAGTTTACCCTTAACCCTCACCGGTGACCAGCAGCCAGTTGTCTCGTCACGTCGATAGTAGCGCTTTCGGACGCACAGTGACATTTAGAGATTCGTTTTTTAGCCTCACCACGTGAATATGGAATGCTCTTCCCAGCTCAATATTCCCCATAGATCCGCAGATGTTTAAGACCAATGTGCACAGGTACCTCCTCTCTCTCTCTCTCCCTCTATACCTTCGGCCCGTGCTGCGTCTTGACAACGAACAATTAAGGATATTAATAACCCCTTATGCACGCGCAAAAAAGAGCTGCTAAAATGGGTCTAGCGATAAACCAGGGCAAAACAAAGTACATGCTGTCATCACGAAAGGACGCACAACATCGACGTCTCGGACAGAGCATCGTATTGGGCAGCAGAAACTTTGAGGTAGTCAAGGGCTTCGTCTACCTAAGCTCGGGAGTAAATAGGGACAACAACACCAGTACCGAGATCAAGCGCAGAATTACTCTTGCCAATCGCTGCTTCTTTGGGCTCAAGAGGCAATTGACTAACAGAGCCATCTCTCGAAACACCAAGTTGACTTTGTATAAAACTCTGATCATCCCAGTCCTGCTCTAAGGCGCAGAGACATGGACGCTGTTGAAAGCGGATGAAGAAGCTCTTGGTTGTTTTGAGAGAAAAGTTCTGCGTACGATTTTTGGTCCTGTTTGCATTGATGGCGTGTGGAGGAGAAGGTTCAACCACGAACTATACGGGCTGTACAGCGGCATGCACCTAGTTAAGCGTCTTCGGATCCAACGCTTAAGATGGCTAAGTCATGTACCAGGTGTATCCGTATGAAATGAGCGTTTTTTTTTAAATAAATTTTTAAAAAATGTATGGGAAAGTAAAAACATTTTATTTAAAGTATTGGCCATTGTTTTCTACACATTTTGACCACCTCTCTGGCAATTTGTGAATACCACGCCAATTAAATTGTGCGTCTTTTAAAGCAAATCAATCGGACACCCAATTTTCGACTTCTTCGTAAGAATCAAAGTGCTGCTCAGCCAATGAGTGTCCCATCGATGAAAACAAATGGTAGTCGAAAGGAGCCAAGTCTGGTGAAAACGGCGGGTGCGGTAGCTGCTCCCGGTTTTGCTTTGTGTGCAGGTGCATTGTCTTGGAGCAAAATTACCTTGCCGTGTCTTCTGGCCAATTCTGGTCGTTTCTCGATCAATGCATGGTTCAAATCGATCATTTGTTGTCGGTAGCGATCAGTATTAACCACCAGGTTTCACCAGGTTTTAGGAGCTCGTGGTACACTACACCTTTCTGATCCCACCAAACCCACAGCATTGTCTTCTTGCCGAATCGATCTGGTTTTGCAGTCGATGTTGATGGTTGTCCCAGATTCTTCTTCTTCTTCTTGTGGCGCTACAGTCCGGGGTGGACCCGGGCCTCACCAACATGACTCTCCAGCCAGCACGTTCTTTAGCCCGCTGCCACCAATTTCGCACTCCAAGTTGGTTGAGGTCCTTCTTCACTTGAGTGCGCCATCGCCAACATGGCCTAGCCATCTTAAGCGTTGAATCCGTAGACGCCTGACTAGACTCATATCGTTGTACAGCCCGTACAGTTCGTGGTTGAATCTCCAAGAACCTTCAACACAAACAGGTACAAAGATTGAACGCAGAGCTTTTCTCTCGAAGAGACCAAGTGCGTCTTCATCCGCTCTTGAGATAGTCCAATCTTCCGCGCCATACAGCAGGACAGGGATGATCAAGGTCTTATATAACGTGAGCTTGGTCTTTCGAGAGAGGGCTCTATTACTCAATTGCCTCTTGAGCCCAAAGAAACAGCGGTTGGCAAGAGTTATTCTTTTAAGTTCGTAGAGGTTGTCCCAGATTATAATATGGGTGGCGCTACAGTCCGTAGAGGGCCAGGGACTAGCTTCTCAGCAACCACTTGTGTTGTGCGTGCTATTGTTCTCTCACGAGTGGAAGGGACCTACAGTTTAATGCCGACTCCGAACGGCCAAGTTTGAGAAGCTTTTTCTAGACAGGAAACACTCTTTGAGCATTGTCAGTGACTCGAAAGAGGTGGGGCCGTGAACATT
Source organism: Eristalis arbustorum (assembly GCA_916610145.1). Taxonomy (NCBI): domain Eukaryota; kingdom Metazoa; phylum Arthropoda; class Insecta; order Diptera; family Syrphidae; genus Eristalis; species Eristalis arbustorum. The sequence continues at coordinate 24,195,361 of OU744319.1, forward strand.
ATTTTCGTCGCTCAGAGCTGGAATCGAACCTACGACATCGATGTATACCAAATATTTTTCACAGATGTCATAGCAAACAAACAAAAAAATAAATAAGGGCTCGTTCACAACAAATGTTCCCTATCGAGACTTTTGTATCTTGACGTGATACTCCATCACACTTTACAAATAATCTGGTGTCTGCTGCTTTTGATGTAATTCACTGCTTCGCTAATGAGTGCACTCTCAGCTTCTCATATTCGTTTATGCTTCTGAAAAATTGTTCCTTCGGTGTGCTAGGTTTAAACAGAGAAGTCAAATGAAAGCGCGTCGCCTTTTTAAATTCTTTTTTGACGTTAATTTTTTCTCGGTTGGGTCTTAACCGACCTTATTAGAGCTGCGTACAGTCTTGTGGCAGTAAAACCAAAAAACGTTTCATCCTTGGCGTATCAACGCTACAATTAGTTGGAACAGAAGTCCTGTCAAGGTTTCCGCAATCGATGCAAGAAATATTTTTTCCCCTTCTGATCTCGACCAGGGCCCTAATAAAATCAAGCGAGATAGAATCAAAAGACGACCAGGAGTGCACAACATTTTCCCCTAAGCATGCACAGTTACACTAAGTAACTCGTTTTTCCACTGCGCTACACACCCTTCCAGACCATAATTCTCAGACATTTGATTTTCTTGCTTTGCTCCACTGGAATCGAACTGAGCAGCGAACTTACAAACTATTAGTCGTTTCTGCACGACACCGAAGACAGAAGGTGATCTGAACAACAAATTTGTATTTAGAAAAAAAAAGCTTCCATAAATCTGCTTTTAATCGTTCTTTTATTCAATTTTAAATACATGAAGTGCTCATAGATTTTTTTGCGTTAGTTAACCTAATGCCTACCGTGTCCGTCCTCAATCGGCTCTGGATAGTCTTCGCTCCCGTGGCGATGGTGGTGTCTGCACGGTTTGCCAGTCCAGTCAAGGGGGAACAGTCTCCGCCAAATCGCGAACCGCTCCAAGTAAAGCCCCCTCCTTTGAACCAACTCCTTCCCGATGTCAAGGTAGTTCTCCCTTTTCAAATCCAACGGCTGCCAGTTTGCACTTCCAATGAATTCATCCCCTGGCTTGTTTGGATCCCTAAAAGAAACCATTCATTAGTGTGTCCCTGACCTGGTCAGTGGATCTTACCCTGTCTTGGCAAACTGCGACCACATTCGCGTCATTCGTTCGACAATCTTGTCCTCGGGATCGGTTTTCTTGAACGACGGCGTCGTCAGTGGGAAGTAGATGAGGTACATCAGGTCATCGAGATGGGTGGCGCCTGGGGAGGGAGAAGGAATGAATCAGAAAGACACCACATCCACTGCTCTACGAACCATAAGGCTTGTCATCTGGATAGTAGAAGAAGCTGTAGCGTTCCATGTACGAGAACCTGTAGTAGTAGACGGGCATGTACCTCGCGGCGAGGTGTGCGAATCTGTGCACTCCGAAGTTGATGATGCCGTCGCTGACAAGCTGGAAAAGGGAAGCCATCAGAGACAAGCTTGCACTCTGGTGAGTGCACTTACCTTTCCCAAATCGTCGAATTGATTGCCGACCGTAAGCTGCCGGTTGTTCAAGTACTCCTTCCGCAGGACCCTGCTCGCCTCCCGGGACCTCGGAGTGTTCTGCTCGTACAGCAGGCAGATGGGCGCCATAGTCTCCCAGTTTTCGTTCAGAAGCCGTGTCAGCGTCTCGTTCTGGGAAATTTCTGCAAAAGGCGAACGCGTGTGAGAACTCGAGTTGGACTCAGTTGCGATTACCTACCGTGAGCGAAGGGCAAAAACTCGTCCTTGACCATGCCGATGATGAGGGGCACCTTTTGCAGCCGTCCCGTTTGGTAGGACTCATTCGGGTCCTCCACCAGGAAGCGCTCCTGTCCGAAGTCCTTCTCGATCACCTGCCGCCAAGTGGGAATCGAATCGATGTTGATGTCCAAGATGACCGGCTGGGTCCTCACGAACTCCTCAACCGGAGTCTGCAATGAAGGAGACATTTTCAAACAGTTCGCAGACACTTCCACACCCACTCACCTCTCGCAGGCACTTGACCATGGCGCCCACGTTGTCGGCGGGACAGTTCACCAGACGCGCCTGTCGCCTGGCCAACTCCAGGGTGTCCGTCGTGTACGGGAGCTGGTAGACCGGTGACGAGCTCATGACAATGCCGCGATGGAAGAGGCCCTTCGACATCGGCGAGACCAAGTGCAGGCCAACACTGAATCCACCAGAGCTCGAGCCGAACAGTGTCACCGAGTTGGGATCCCCGCCGAACTTGATGATGTGATCGCGCACCCACTTGAAGGCGACGACTTGGTCCTTCAGCCCGTAGTTGCCGGGGGCGTCTGCCGTGCCGGTGGCCAGAAAGCCGAGGGTTCCTAGGCGGTAGTTGATGCTGACCAACACGATGTCACGGTCCATCATGAACTGAGGCCCGGAGAAGTCCGTGTACTTCGCCGATCCCGCGTAGAACCCGCCAGGGTGAATGTAGATTATGACCGGCTTCAGGGCCCTCTCGTCCAAGCTCTTTGTGTAGACATTGAGGCGCAGGCAGTCCTCGGAGTAGTCGCTGGCGTTGAACGGGGCCTGCGGGCAAATCGGCCCGTCGTCTGTGGCGTCTAGCACTTTCGGTTTCCACGCGCTCACTGCCTGGGGGCTCTTGAAGCGCAGTGGCCCGACTGGAGGTTTGGCGTATCGGATGCCACGGAATGCGTGGAAGTCTTCTCCCAGCCGTGACTTCAGCGTGACACCGCGAATGCTCCCGAGACCGGTTGAGACTTCAACGGCGGCGCTTGCGCCTACCAAGGCGCAAATTGCGAGGCAAACTGCGATCATGTCTCTAATCAACTGAGCAGTGCACTGCCGAAAGCCCTCTATTTATGGATTACCCCTCGACTGCGCAGCTAGAGCTTTCAACAAAAAAATCCCCTGCTCGAGGCCAGTCAGCTGCGACAACACATTCGTCGCGAATTTATTCCCTCCTCGCATGAGCTTCTTCTGTTGACTGCGCTCAAGTGAGTGCTTGATAGACTCGGCGAAAGTGATTAGTATTCACGTCGCTCTTCTTTAAATAGCCGGCCGTGATCTGATCTTAATTGATCTCTTCCACGAATCAATTCCAGCACCAGTGTCATTCCCTCACCCATCTCTGGGACAAGTGCAGTTTTGTTGACAGATTGATTCAGCACTTGCAAGGTATGTGGGGTTTTTCTTTCCGCTGCGCTTATCATCTCACGGGCTAATCAGTGCTGGGTTTTCACGCCATCTGCTGACTTCCATCTGCGGTCAGTGTTACGTAAGAGGCCATCGCCAGAAGCGCATCTCAGTGACGCAACAGATGTGCACTAGATTTTGACCTTTTTCTGCTTCGGAATTGATTCTATTGGAAATCCCGACTTCGTAACGTTGGCACTGTGACTGTGTGACGGTAATTAGCGTGATTCCCTGTTGGGTAAGAGGGGTGCGCTGGTTTGTAACGTCACTTTAGCAGAGTGTGAATGGCTTTTGATTTGTATTTTTAAAGAGGGACAACAGTGGGGGCGTCCTAGAACTCAATTGAACAACTAAAGGAGACTGGATCTGTTGGGGACTCCCAAGGCAAGACCTTCCAATGCGAATGTCGAAGCACTGCGTACGAGAGTTGATGGCGACGTTTACTCAGACAAGATCTACGGGCAAGTCACTGGCTCTTAGTTGAGGTTACGTTGCACTCATTTAAAAAAACAGAAGCACGCCACACTACTTACAGTCGAGGGAATCACCCACTGCTACATTGTACACCACACCGGCAGTGATACCATCTTGTAAATGAGGTTTTCAACTTAAATGTACCACTTTGTGAGCAACTAACAACAGGCTATACGGCCTAAATTGGATTTTGGAACGCAACCCTTGCCAGTGGTGAGTGGTTCCCAAAGTCCGAAAACTTCGCCTAAGCCGTTGAAATCTTTACTGAGTTCCTTTAATCCTTCAAATCACCAACAAAGAATGGTTTTCCCATTTGCTGATGATTCCCTTTGTCGTTAGCACATCGATTCACGTTTGCACTTTGTGCAGTCATCGCACAAAGTTCACGTTTTGTCTTAGGCGATCTAACTGCGCAGTAAGCAAGCTAATTGCACTCATTTAGATGACAATTTCGATTTGAAACCAAGGCCGACGTAAAATATGCTGGTTATGGGAATACCCTGAATTCGAAATAGTTACCCTAAAGGAACAGTTCTAGAATGTACCCCAAATAAGGCATGTCTGTCGTTAGAGGCGACTAAATACCTGAACTACGACCTACTGGTTTCAGGACATAAACCTACGCCACCTTTCGTTAAAATGACGGATAAAAGCTGGTAACCTCCATTTTAATTCGAGAAGGTCTGGAGTAGGTGCAATATCAACGACGCACGAATTAGCTTCATATCCTGGCAACCCCACAGTGACAAGAAATTTATGGCTAGGTTTCAGAGTAGAGTAAGGAACTCAAACGGGAATCAAGAAGACAATTTGTACAGCCAATTAGGTGCTGCCTTCAACCGAACGCATACGGGCGATATCGTTATCGTAATGGGAGATCTCTCTGCCAAAGAAGGTGCTGTAATACGTAATGTCCGATACTAGCTCACGGGCTTGGAGACCGCAATGACAATAGTGAACGTTTTGTGAACTTCTGCAACACCAATCGCCTAGTCATTGGAGGTACTTTGGTCAAGCATAACACCTGCCACAACATTAGCTGGGTCTCAACAAAGAGCATCTAATCAGTAGCCGCTTTAGAAATTGTCCTCTAGACATTTGCAACAGACGCGGAGTCGACATCGGACTATAACGAGATCAGCATCTTATGATAGCTCATTTACGCCTTGGTACTGCAGGTGTCATATATATCTACAAGATTGGGGTTCCCCAAGGTGGCCAACTGATTAGGGACCATCCGGCGTTAGCAGCAGATGCAAGGAGGGCATTGGCCTGAACAAGCTCTCGACAGTGGGACTGTTTATAACAACTCATCGATGGTCAGACCTCGAAATAACAACCGGTGAGGAGTCTAAATGAAGATCAACTCGCTAGATGTAGAAAACATATTCCCACTGTTTTAAACCACTAAGGCAATGGTGGAATGTGCCTTTTGGAGAATGACTTCAACTTAGAAAACGATTTTAAAAGGGTTTTATTGTGATCCAAAATTATTTATCTTACAATTCGAGATTACTCGATTCGATTAATCTTTAGGTTTAAGTCTAGTTAAACCTAAAGATTAGGGTGTTGGCTTATACGGGCCCAACTGATGTACAATGTGTTGTGTTGCTTTTATTTTTAATATGATAGTCTCCAGTCTTTACATCGTCTCTTTCTGTGCTTGGCGCTACAGTCCGGGGTGGACCTGGGCTTCAACCAACATGGCTTTCCAGACGGCATATTCTTTTGTAAGCTGCCTACAATCTCGCACGCCCAGTTGGTTGAGATCCTTCTGCACCTGGGTGCACCATCTGTTTTGTGGGCATCCTCTGTTGCGTTATCCCAATGGCTCAGATTCGAAGATTTATCGTGCCGGTGCTGTGATGTCCATCCGCTCTACATGGCCTCGCCATCTTGAGCGTTGTATCCGTAGATGCTTGACTACGCGCATGCCACCGTACAAGCTATGGGGTCCATCTTCAAATCTTTTCCTCCAGACGTCATCAACACAAACAGGGCCAAAGATCGCACGCAGAACTATTCTCTCGAAGAGACTAAGGTCATCTTTATCCGCTTTCGAGATTGTCCAAGCCTCCGCGCCGTATAGCAGGACAGGGATGATCAGTGTCTTACATAGAGTCAACTTGGTCCTTCGAGAGAGGGCTCTATTACTCAATAGCCTCTTGAGCAGCGATTGGCAAGAATGACTCTGCATCTGATCTCGGTACTGGTGTTGTCCCTGTTCACTGCGGAGCCGAGGTAGATGATGTCCTCGACTACCTCGAAGCTTTTTGCTGACTATTGTGACACTCTGTCCAAATCTTCGATGTTGTAGGTCCTTTTCGATGACAGCATGTACTTTGTTTTGCATTCACCGCCAGATCCATTTTAAACGCTTCCGTCTCAATGTTAGCAAACGTCCCATTAACATCTTGCTGAGTTCTGCCAATCACGTCAATGTCATCGTCGTATGCTAACAATTGTACGGACCTCTGGACCTCTAGTGATGGCGTGTGCGTTTTGCACGGCCTTCTCAAGTACAATTTTGAAAAAGTCATATGACAACGCATCGCCCTGTCTAAAACCTTTACCATCGAAGGTATCAGTGAGTTCGTTACCGACCTTGATGGAGCAGCGAGAGTTCTCCATCGCTATCCAGCACAACCTGACAAGTTTGACAGGAATGTCAAAACTAGACATGGCGTTGGATACCTCGTCTCTGTGCACGCTGTCATACGCGGCTTTGAAGTTGATAATTTTTCTACATTATTTAATTAAACGATGGATATCTGGAAGTACTTTGAGCGGAAGATGCTGCGAGTAAAAGAGTTAATCATCGTATATCGAAGGGTAGCGTGTGCGACTCCAATGAAGCTGTTAGTCCACATCTGTGTAGAATTGCAAATGAAATAACCGCAGTGTAGCGTTCCATACTCAAACTGAACTTAACAACTTTCACAGCCTCCAGGCCCTACTTCTTTCGTCGCACCGACAGTGCTCAAAGAGTATTTATGTCTGGAAGCAGCTTTTCAAATTCCTCCCATTGGAGTCAGCATAAACATGTAGGTACCATCAACTGGTGGTAGAACAACAGGAGGCAACATACAAATGGTTACGTGTCGCACCTAGCATGGAATAAACTACAGCAGTCTGGAATTTGTACTCAACGCATACATCAATGGGCAGGAGGAACGTTTAAGGTAGTTCGCCTACATTTTAAAGAGAAGCATGCTGCGAACTTTTCGTGAAACAAAGCTACCGACACTGCTGACTAATGTCGATCTTAGTTTAAAAGCCATCATTCCCATCCACATGAAAGAACTTGATATGCAAATTGTGACTCGTTGTGTTCGGAGTGTGTAAAAAGCAATACGAACATGCTCGCCTCATGAAAGATCTTGATATATGAAAGATGTATGTGCATTGATACAACACTAAGTACGCGGCTCGAAGGACCATTAACTCGCGTCGCAGCTAGCAATTACTTAACATGTACTTTTCACCCACAAGTGTGACACCTTTCTGCGTTGCGCGACCCAAAGAGCAGCATTGGCATTAGATCGGCCTCAACACTTCCTTCCCTATTGTCAAATCAAGTTCATGCCTCTTCCATTTTGTCTGATCTAAGGGACGCTAAAGAATTAAAGCCTATAACTAAACAATCTCAACCACGACGAGAACCTCAACTTAAATCAAGCACATCGCTCCCTGTCATAAAAGCTGGAAAACATGAACCCACTCATCTCAGCCGATCGAGCGTAAGAAGCTGATCACAACGTGGCAACATGTCTCTCCTTCACGTCAGAAATGAAACTTCTCTTTCGCTTCAAAAAAACTTCTTTATTCAAGTCCAAACAGAAAACCATTCAATGCTCAATTGGCTCCGGATAGTCCTCGTCCTGCCTGTGAGGCTTGCACCCTTTGCCAGACCAGTCCAGGGGGAAGAGCTTCTTCCAGATGGCAAACCGGTCCAAGTAGAGACCCTCCTTCTGTATCAGCTCATTGCCGATGTCCAGAAAGTTCTCCTTTTTCAAGTTCAAAGGCTGCCAGCCTGCCTTGCCGATGTACTCGTCCGAGGGATTGTTTGGATTTCTGAAAACACACCCATCAGCCACCGCAGCCAATGATTTGCTTTGCAAAAGTCTCACCCTGTCTTAGCAAACTGTGTCCACATCCTCGTCAACCGCTCGACGGTCTTGTCCTCGGGATCGGTCTTCTTGAACAGCGGCGCAATGTCGGGGAAGTGCAGCAAATATATCAAGTCATCGTGATGAACAACGCCTGCAAAGAAATGCAATGAGACTCACGCCCGAAACGACACTCGTTTACAGACCGTATGGCTTGTCCTTTGGGTAGTAGAAGAAGCTGTAGCGGCCCTTGTAGGCAAACCTGTAGTAGTACACGGGCATGTAGCGCGCCGCGAGGTGTGCGAATCTGTGAACTCCAAAGGCGATGACGCTGTCGCCGAAAAGCTGCAACCGCATGAACATCAGAACAAATCAAACTCAAATGGAAGCACATACCTTGCCCAGGTTGTCGAAGGGTTCACCGACTTTCAGCTCCTTGTTGTCCAGGTACTCCTTCTTCAGAACCCTGCTCACCTCTCGGGACTTGGGCGTGTTCTGCTCGTAGAGGAAGCAGATGGGTGCCAGGGTCTCCCAGTTGTCTCTCAGCAGATTCGTCGAATTCTCGCTTCTCAGGATATCTGCCGGGAGAGACTGCGTTACACCGCACTGAGCCAGGGAATGACGCACACTTACCGTAGCCGAAATTGAGGAACTCGTCCTGGTTCATGCCGATGATCATGGGCACTCGCTGAATCCTTCCCGCCTGGAAGGACTCTGTTGGGTCCTCAACCACGAACCTCTCCTGCCCGAAATCCTTCTCCACCACTGGCTTCCAGGTGTATGTCGAGTCGATGGTGAACTCGAAAAACAGCGGCTGCGTCCTAACGAACTCTTCAACTGGCGTCTGCAAGAGAAAACAGATCGCATTCGCAAGGGAACTCACGGCTGCTTGAACGTCCTCACCTCTCTCAGCCGCTTCACCATTTCGGACACATTGTCCGTTGGAATGTTCAGCAGACGCGCCTGCCTCTTGGCCAAGTCCAGCTGATCGGTGACGGACGGCAGTTGGTAGACTGGGGACGCACTCATCGCGATGCCGCGATGGAACAGACCCTTCGACATAGGGGACGCCAAGTGCAATCCGATGCTGAAGCTCCCGGCGCTGTATCCAAGCAAAGTCACGGAATTCGGATCCCCGCCGAACTTGATGATGTGGTCGCGCACCCATTTGAAGGCCAGCACCTGGTCCTTCAGTCCGTAGTTGCCGGGGGCGTCAGCCGTGCCGGTGGCCAGAAAACCAAGGGTCCCCAGGCGGTAGTTGATGCTGACCAACACGATGTCACGGTCCATCAGCAGCTGCGGCCCGGCGAAGACGTCACATCGGCCAGATCCCGCGTAGAATCCTCCGGGGTGCATGTAGATGAGCACTGGTTTCAGGGCCTTCTCGTCCAAGCTCTTCGTGTAGACATTGAGTCGCAGGCAGTCCTCGGAGTAGACAGACGAGTTCAACGGACTCTGTGGGCAAGTTGGCCCATCTTCTGTGGCATCGAACACTTTCGGCTTCCACGCTGTCACTGGCTGCGGGCTCTTGAAGCGCAGTTGCCCAACGGGTGGGTTGGCGTATCGTATGGCACGGAATGCGAAAAAGTCCGTTCCCAGGCGCGACTTCATGGTGACACCGCGAATATTCCCCAGACCGGTCGTCACCTCGACGGCGGCGGTGGAGCCCATCACGGCGAGCAAAGCGAAACAAACTGAAATCATTTTCTAAGAGAACTGAGCAGGCACCGGCAAAAGCTTCCTATTTATATGCTTTTTTCTCCAGCACTCGCTGGAGCGACTAGCTAGAAAGCAGTTGAGGTGGGTTAGTCAGCATCGATTCTAGCGATATTTGCGGTTCATCTAGATCGCGGGGCCAACTGATTGTGTTCGGGGCGTGGGGGTGATTCTAGTGAACTTGGTGGCAGCAGTGAATGTGATTAGTGTGCATAACGAGTGGGTGCAGAGATTGTGCAGTGCAGGGCAGTGAGAGAATCACGGAGGGTGACCAGATAAGAACGATAGGAAAAGAAGTTTAAATAAAACAACAACGTTTGGGAAATGTAAAATTGATTCTGGATTTGTTTTGAAGCTGCATTCATGTCATTATGTGTGGAGTAGCACATCGTTCGTGGAACCACATCGGCTTGACTACACTCGAACCAATTATTGCAGAAATGTGATATATTCAATAATTCACTAGTCTTTTTCGTACATACAATATAAGTTGTGGCTATAGCCCTAATCCTGAGAAAAAGAAGCAAAAAAAGCTTTGACTTATATTATAACATAAAGAATTATTAAATTATTTGCCAAAACTTCAGGAAATTCTATATTTTAAGTAATTTTACTAAACAGCTTCATTTACTATCTGCTGCCTATACTTTAAGACTGATTTTGTGTAGCCAATGAATGCTGCCCAATTTTAATCGCCATTTAATCGTGCAGTGTCTTCATTTGCGTGTTGAATGTTTTTAATGTCTTGTTGTTCTTCTTCTTCCTTGTATGACGTTACAGTCCGGAGTGGACCTCGGCTTCAACCAACAAGCCTCTCCAACTAGCGCGCTCTCTGGCTAGCTATTTCCAGTTTCGGAGCTGAGTTGTCCATACGCTCTACATGGCCCAGCCACCGTAGACTTCTGGCTAGGCTCATGTCGCTGTAGAGCCCGTACAGTTCGTGGTTGAATCTTCTCGTCCAGAACCCGTCAACACAGCAGGACCAAAGATCGCACGCAGAACTTTCTTCTGGAAGAGACCAAGGACTTCTTCATTCGCTTTCGAGATTGTCCATGCCTCCGTGTAGCAGGACTAGGATGACCAGTGTCTTATATAGAGTCAAAATAGAGGTCCTTCGAGAGAGGGCTCTATTACTCAATCCCACAGCGGAGCCGAGTTAGACGAAGTCCTTGGCTACCTCAAAGGTTTTGCTGCCCATTACGATACTCTGTCCAAGACGTCAATGTTTTATGTCCTTTCTTGACTCCGTTTTGTCCTCATTCACCGCCAGACCCATTTTAGCCACTTCCGCTTCAATGCCAGCAAACGCCTCATTGACATCTCATTGAGTTCTGCCAATCACGTCAATGTCATCGGCATATACTAACAATTGTATGGACTTCTGGAAGATCGAGGCTCTAGTGTAATAGTGTGAGCTTTACACGATCTTCTCCAGGACGAGGTTGAAGAGATCATATGTGCTGTCATTGCCCTGTCTAAAACCTTTTTTAACATTGAAGGTCCCAGTGAGTTCGTTACCGACCTTGTTGGAGCACCGAATTCTCCATCGTCATCTTGCACAACTGGACAAGTTTTTACAGGAATGTCAAAACTAGACATGGCTTTGTATAGCTCGTCTATATGGACGCTGTCATAAGAGTGTCAGTTTGCACTTGTTGCGTCCTTTTCAGGATCTGCCTTATTGTGAAGATATGGTCTATTGTGGACTTTCCTGGCCTGAAGCCACACTGATATGGACCTATAGTCTATTGATAATGTATGGCTTCAGGTGGGAACACAAAACGGCAGAGAAGATCTTATATTCGATGTTAAGGACTCACCCATCGATAGTTGGCGTCGGCCTAAATATTGAACAGATTCCTATAAAGTGGAGTACATCTTCCTTCGCCCGTAGGTTGCATAGTTTAGATGAAAAAGCTCTCCCCTCGTCTTAAAATTTCGTCCATAAAATAATTTGTTCATGTTGGAGTATTCCGTAGGTGCTTCTCGTTTCACTTTGTTGTGCTTTTTCAATATATTTACGACCGATTGCACTGTCGACCCTAACCAGCCACATCTGTATAGCACTCTTCAAGTATGAAGTGTAGCCTTCATACTTGTATTGGGACTTCTTTGTCGCTGCTCAACCTCGCCCATTTATTAGTTCAAGGAGTGTGCGTGTTATAACGATTCTGGGAAAAAACCGAAAGTTTGATAACTCGAATACTTTACATATGTACCTGAAGTACCTAAAGGGTATCTTTAAGGTAAGCGTATGTAACCCAGTTTCAAAATGGGACATGTAATTTTATGTACTTACCGGTAGAGGAAACGATCCTTTTCAGGAAGCATCTTAACAGTTTCTCCACTTCCTCATAAAGCGAAATTCCCCAGACTTGAGCCAAGTAGCACATTATCGACCCCATTACAGTTTCAAACAGACTATATTTCACAATAGGAACATTTTCTTTCCTGGTATGCCTTGCCAGTTAGAGGTGATTGCATTTTTCGCCTCTTCTAGCTCTTACTGCAGATGTTTACTAAACGATAGCATTGCTGTAAAGAAAACGCCGAGGTGCATTTTTAGAGTATAAGCATGCTGGAGTATAAACATGTTTGAGTCTAAGTCGAGTGCCATCAGATCGCAATTGTTTTTAAAGTAAATTGAAAGATAGCTCAGAAGTGAGCGTGTTCAAACACTGCATCTGATTTCTAACAACTTCACCCATTCTCGTTTACAATTTCTGCATTTTCCCCATTTTATTTTTCTTCTCGTGCGTATCGGCCAAACCATTATTTTTGAATTGGAGGTATTAACGTTTAAGTTCCACAACCTGCAGTACTCATAATGAAATTAGGAGCCTTAGGAGACATACCCTGTTTCACTCCCTATGTTGTTTCAAAGCAGACCAAACGTTTTCGTCCCATCACACACTGCATTTTTGTTTTTGTATAGTGACTTGTCAGTATTTTTGTCTAAACTCCCAGGTTACTTAATTTGTAAGGAAGAGCGTGTCTGTCGATGGAGTCGACCTACAAAGAACTCGTATAAATTGCTGGCCTTATCTACCTAGAATCGTACGATGTTCCAATCAATATGTGCGACGTTATTCTGTTAACTGCGTCTCGGATAGTGGCATCGAACTCACCGAAAGCTGGTGGCTTGTTATTGCGTAAAGGAAATCCCAGAGATTCGATCGATATCGAATACTATCCTTGAATTGATGAACTTGGATTCTAACTTTGTGGATTCGTGAAACACTTGTGGATTGTAATCCAAAACCAATCATATCGCAAGGTTTCACATGAAAGTACATCGCCTTCTCCAATTCCATTGCCAAGTTTTGAATGAGGCTGTTACCCACAAGTCTGTCAACGGAATTCTTTCACCGCCATTTTGTGGGCGATATTCACAGTGATGCCAAACCTAGACAATGCATTTATCTTAAAACAAATGGTGACCTTCCTAAACCCCAGAGTTTTCCTTACAACCTTCCGTAAAACTTGTCTATCAAGTCATTTGCAAAGCAATCGTCTCAAAGGACGTCTTGTAAAATTGTTATCCGACAACTTCACAATTTGTCACACACTCATGCTTCCGTGGATTATCAGCAAACCTGCTTCCGCCTTAATCCGCAGGCGATCATAAATCCCACGCCAATCACACACAATAAATCCAATTGACTCCGTCGCCTGCAAGCCAAGCCAGCGAAGCCAACAGCTCCAACTCCTGCATCTCTGATCTGGCAATTATCTCATAAATTCACACCGAGTACCGAAAAGCCCTAAAATATACCCGGCAAATTAAATATGAAGACATTACGAATTTACGACGTTGTGGGGCCACTTCTTTTCGCGCCAGCTACCCACAGTCGCCACGCATCTCGGCCCGTAAATCCAATTCCAATCACATGGCGGGGACAATGGCTTAGCCGCTGGCCAGGCGGCCGTGTCTCACCTCGGGACGGAAGGGATCTCAACCGCCCGCTCTCTTCGGACGCAAATTGAAATTTTCAAATTATCAATATTGGTTTCTGGCGCGAGTCCCAGCTCCTTGGGCAGCCTCCATGCTTTGTCCCTTTGAATGTTCCCCATCAGCGGCCCACTGCGCTGGTGTGCAAATCATCTGCATGCCCATTATTTATGAGCCACACGGTGGATGACATAACACACTGCGTTCGAGTTCGAGTGGATGTGTGCAGTGAGCAGTGAGCAGTGAGCACATGGAGGATCGACGACGACGACGACGTTGGCGATGGCGATGGCGAGTGTGTTAATTCATAATGCACAGACACGGATTCGATTTTTGCGTCCTAATAAAATGGCACCCGGATAAAAGTTTGACCCAAAGATACATTTATCTATCACCCACTGGTGGCTGGACGCTGCTGGATGCGGACGTGGTCGGCGGCGGTGACGGTGACGGTGGCGTTGGGGGTTCGCCACATCATGTAAAGCACGAATTAATTACGTTGGACCGGTGTCCGTTGGGTGCAAGTAAGGCAACCGATATATTTTTCAAGGGTCGAATTTGTCCGATATGACAAATGACGTAGGTCCTCGAGATAAGAAGAAGAGTATGCTATGCACAGTGGGGTCGAGGAAATTACATACGTGGTTGAATGAAATTGGGTTTTTTAATGTTTTTTTTTTTTTGCTAATGAAAAGATTGTCGTGGTCAGAAGGTTGCAGGAGACGTCAATTGTAGTGTGAATAAATCGAGGCCTGTGTTATGATGTGACGATCGGAATGATTTGATGTTCGAATCTAATCAAGGAGAAGGCACTAATATGGATCATAAAGGGAATACATGGAAGGATAATGTTGATAATGATTCCAATAAACTTTAAAAAAAATGGATGATTTATCGCAGTGTTTGCTGTACAAGTAACTCAATAATATAATACGAGTGGCGCTACAGCACGTAGAGGACCGGGGCCTAACCTTTCAGCAACCACTTGCGTTGTGCGTGCTATTGTTCTCTCACGACTGGAGGGGACCTACAGTTTTATACCGACTCCGAACGGTCAAGTTTGAGGAGCACTTTCTAAACAAGAAATACTCTTTGAGCATTGCCAGTGAATCAAAAGTGGTGGGGCCGTGAAAATTGTTTTAGTCGCACAGAGCAGGAATCAAGACGTCGACGTTGGGGTCGGCGCACGTAACCGCAACTCCACGGGGAACCACAAATACCTTTTAGAGGAATATTTTTGCAAGTTTGAAGCTTTATGTCTGAAACACCAACGCGCTTCTACGTTGGGTTGTCTTTCAACGCACACAATACAATGGCCATGCACAGAATACTTGGGCGATTTACGTAAGTACAAAATGAGAGCGATGAGAGGAACGTAACTCGTAAGACCATCGCATATCATTATGGAATATGTTGGAAAAAATTTTACAGGTTGGTGCGTTGAGCTAACCATGAATTGAATTTGCACCAAGAAGGAAGTTTAGAAAATTGAATAAATAAGATTTGTAGAGTAGAATCCATCTGTATCTCTGCAATGATTCAGCTCACGGACCCACCACCTTCTTTCTGTTTCATACATAATTTGTTGCGACATGTCCAATGCTTGATAGCATGAATACGCCAAATTAGCAATTTATAAATTTTGTTAGTTTTATTAGCATTAATTTTCTGTAATTAAGTCCATAAAGTACAATTGGTTGTGCAAAATATTTTTTAATTTGATATTTCACAAGCGAAAGCTGACACAACATTTTTCATCTGGTGTTTGAGAGAGAGGGGGAACAGCTGATTAACGCAGTGCGTTATCGCACCCCTCCGTAACATTGAAGTTGAACGCACTATTATGTTTCAGGCATTATTGATAAGGGATTGCGCTAGCTACTACTTTTTCCCACCTTTCTTACAATTTACGGATACCATCTCGAGAAAACTGAGCTCTTTTATGCGATCGTTGAAGTCGTTAAATTTTGAACTTATTCAAAAGAGCGGAGTACTGATCTTTCTGCGCATGCGGCACCAATGAAAATAAATGGTAATCGAAGGTGCCATATCTAGGCTAGGGTGGGTTAGAACTTCTCATTTACACGTAAAAAGTGTTGACCGTCCGCAAACAGTGAAGCTGAGCGATGTCATACGTTATACTGAAATCGCTTTATCGTGTCTTTGCTTGGCTAAAACGTATCAATTTTGTACACGTTCAAAAGTGATTTACCCCATTTCAGCAGCGCATACCTATGCCACGTCCAAATTGTATTGTTACCGCGATCATTCATTCGTACTTTGGGGTCGATTTTGGCGTGTGGTCTGCCGACCTGCCCACATTGTCCGATTCTATTGCAACATCTATCCTTTAAAACTTAGGTTCTCACCTAGATTATGGCATCAATGGGTTTTGATTAATTTATGATTAAACAGGAAACAAATGTGGTTCATATCTCACTAAAGACATAAATAACATTCAAACTAGTTCACAACTACACAACCGAATAGTAATAAGATTAAGCTCTTGCCTGTATTTCTTCTTCGTTAAATTATTCCGGGGTGCATTAACTAATTATTTGGTGTGAAGCTCACGCTCGTTTAGATTTGAATGCTCGGCAAATGACACCTGGCGATGGTTTTTAAAAGTTTTCTGAGTGAATGTGTGAAAATGTCTGAATAAGTGTGATTGATGCACACACAATTTAGTGGATAAGCCACGAAGATATATTTGAAATCTGAGAAAACGGAACTGGTTACTGTCAACCAAAGCCTTAAACCGAAACGAAACTTTTGACATAACAAGTGCATCTGGTGTGCAAGTAGAGCATCTAGAGGCTAGAGCGACAATTTTATTTCAACAATGAGGATGATTTACAAAAAAGCAAACTTTTTGAACTGCGCCCACTAGAGTCTCAAGAAGAAGCTCTTGGTAATTTAGAGAGAAAAGTTCTGCGTTCAGTCAAATGTGATAGGAGGCCGCTGTTTAAATATTTCTTGTCAGCGGAAGAGGCTTGTTAGCTGACGTCCAGTCCATGTCCAGTCTACATTGTTGCGGTAAAAGCAATTGTAGCAGAAGTGTAGTCGCTGGATTGAGAATATGTGAAACCACTACGCGTCCCCCCTTTTTGAAGTGATAATAGTGCACACAGTGGTGGCCCGTGGCGTTGTGGGTATGTGCGTCTACCCCAACCTCAACGTCATAGGTTCGATTCCTGCTCTGTGCGACGAAAACTATTTCACGACCCCACCTCTAGAAAAAGCTTCTCAAACTTGGCCGTTCGGAGTCGGCATTAAACTGTGGGTCCCTTCCAATCGTGAGAGAACAATAGCACGTTTGACTGGACATTGTTGACCAATGTTAACTTCCACCTTTAAAGGACTCTACCTCCTAGACTGCCCTGCATGTGCGATTCCTCTCGAAAAAGAAGTCTCGGATTTTGGAGTTTTGATAAGGCGTGTGTGTGCAAACGAGAAAGTGCTGTGAAGTCTAGGTTATATCCACCTCGAGCTGTTAATGATTGGAGCTGAAATTTGGTGAAAAGCAGTCGATCGGGGAGTCTTCAGTCGAGAGTGTAGTCTGATCGACTGATCCAATGACGATCCTAGTTTGGAAGGTCTGACAGGCTTGTAGTTTCTTTCGTGTGAAGTCGGCTTTATCTTGGCGGAGAGAGAACGTTCTGAGCACAAAGAGACAACGGTTGACACGAGCTGTATTGCGTTTCATCTAGGTGCTGGCATTGCTTGCAGTATTTACTGCGAATCCAAGTCAGTGTCGTCAAGAAGAAAGGAAAAAGAGCGATGAAAAAAATGTAGGTACTTCTTCATTCAATCATTGCCACCAATTTGATTGTAGAGACTAGAGGTTCTACAGCAAGCACTCGAGTCCGTTTGATAAGTTCGATTGTTAAGTTTATGAAAACCGGTTTGAAAGTGGCATTTTCCTGTCATAAGTGAAAACGACCTAAAGTCTTAAGCCGACTCCGAACGGCCAAGTTTGGGAACCTTTTTCTGTGCAGACTGCATTGTTAGTGACTCGAAAGAGGTATGTTAGTGCAGGCAAATTGTTTTTGGCCGTACCGGGATTCGAAACTAAACAGTGTAAGTTCAGTTACGAAGAGGTCGATTCACAAACCTTGCTCTTGATTATTATACATTTTTGTAAGATTTTGTCTAACAAGCGCCGCTAGTAGAGCAACCAATTTGTCTGATATTCAATTAATCCAGGCAGGACAGGACATGGAGACCCCCAAATGAATTTCAAACACTTAGATTGCATTCGAAACGAATAAATACAACTATTCGATCACTTATGCAATTGTTCAAACATCCTTCAACACCCAGCTTCGGAAGCATACTTAAGAAGTTCCAGAAAAACTGTCCTCTCTGTTCTGTCAATACTCGTGTCTCACTGCCCTTTTCTTTGTGTGGCGTTACACTCTGGGGTGGACCTGGGCTTCAACCAACAAGCATATCCACTTTACTTCAAGAATTTAAAAGCACACATATTCTACCCCTTCAATGGCACAAAATTCCTAATCGTTACTTTTCTCTTTTCTCATTTCAGATTGAAAAAAAAAATCAAAATCAATACAAAATGGTTCTTGTACTAAATGGAGTTCTTCAAGACGACTGTCCCATGGACACAACCACACTCTTCCTCCAGCATCCGGTCTACAGAGAATATGCATCCCAGCTCCTATCGATACCGACAAAACCAATTGGTCCGTGTGGTCTATTGTACGTGGGTCAAAGGGAAATGGCCGCCGTGGCACCCCATGACAAGAATGTGAACATAATTGGAGCCGATGATGCTACCACTTGCATAATTGTTGTTGTAAGGCATTCAGGTAAGAAGAGACTGCCATCACCGCTCCTCCTTGAGTGTCTTAAGGGAAACCTTTTAAATGACTCTCATTCTTGTGTGTGTCTGTGCCTTTTTAGGTTCTGGTGCGGTGGCTTTGGCACACTTTGATGGGACGGGTGTCGATGAGGCGGTCACAGCAATGGTAGCTCGAGTGCAAGAACTGGCCTTGGGATATCCAGAAGGACGTATCGAACTTCAATTAATTGGAGGATACAGAGATCCGCAAGGATACGGCGAAGATGTTTTCTTTAGTATAATGCGTATGTATAATTTAATTAAGCAGTGAATATTGTGTGTGTGGCAGTTTGAGGTTCTTGCAATTTTCTCTGTCGTTTATATCAGCTCATAACCATAAATCCCTGTATTCGATGAAAAGGATTATGTGATGTTTGTTGTGCTGTGTGCTTAAGAAATTATCTTCATTTAAAGACGGTAGTGTTGTGGATGCTTGTCGAGATGTTGTCGAGAAATAGCAGTGTGGGAGGATGTCCACAAGTCATGGGAACACCAAGTGCCATCTGAAGAAGATGTCGTTCCTAAACACTAAGTCTGATGTTCGAACAGACTGCGACACATATCTTTTGAGTAGTGTTCAAAAGGAAACAGATCCATCGCTGGGTTGTTATTCAATCAATTTTCAAGCGGAAATTAGTGTTTACATGAAGAATCAAGAACAGTGACACATTTTGAAAACTACAACGAGACTCAGTGATAAAAATGAATCGTGGACGTGAGACAAAAGGGGATTAATTTGACATTCCTCAAAACATTGGACACTCGGCCAGAAGAGTTTTCGTTACCAAGCCAGCAACAGAGGACGTGCTCGAACGAGATGGCGCACACAAGTGGAAAAGGACTTCAACCATCTTAGTGTGCAAAAGTTCGTGCCGGCTGGAGAGGAATGTTGGTTGAAGCGCAGGTCCACCCCGGACTGTAGCGCCAATCAAAGAAGAAGAAGAGGAATACGTTGTACATCTTCTTCTTTATGTGGTAAAACAGTCCGAGTTGGACATGGGCAGCAATCAACAAGACTCTCCATCAAGCGCGATCTCCAGCTCGGTCTCCAAATTGGTTGATGTACTACCTACTGCATTTAATGCAGTCGTCATTTGTTGCATTGTGTCCCACAGTCTGGGAGTCGAATAACTTTGCTTAACGTTCACTGTATGGTGCTGCTACTGACTTTGTACACTCTTGTCTTGCACTATACCTATGTCGAAACGGCTGCTGTAGTGTTAGATGTGGAAGCGTCTTGTTAAAACAGTTTGTCTTTCATGATTGATTTGAAATACATAAACATCGTGGTGAGGATTAGATAAACCGTCCGCCACTCATCATCGACGCAATGGTCCACGGAGGGTGCAATTTGTTGGATGCATTGATCTTTCAACAGTTACACATGGTTTTCTATTTCTGCGATTCCTTGACTCGACAGAGCTTGTTATGCATTCAAACTCCGATGTGTTCAGAAACGGCGTATATTCAATGCATCCCACAGTCAGGAGGCGTCAATTCTTTTCTCAGATTAATAAGTGAGAAGTGACAAGTCCAAATGCAGTACTCGCTAGTTCTCTTTCAACACTTTCCCTAACAGCAGTCACATTTTGTGCAACAGGGGCACTATCTTCGAATTTGCTTGCATTTCTGCCAAAGTTAAGCCATGGTGGCCCATTTCCCCAATTTTTTTTTTCTCTTCTGAAACTCTACAGCAACAGTATTTTTGTAGTAACACAGTCCAGGATGGCTCTTCTTCTTGACGTATGCGATTGAAAAAAGGATATCAAATTCGACCAAAGATTTATACAAGGTAGCGCTGAATTATTCATCCTATCGGAAGATATTATAATGTTTGCAAATGGCGTACGTCAAACATGTTTGACATTTGTAGAGTCCTGGGCACGCTGCTTCCAGTTATCAAGACCAAGCTGTCTTACATCTGCGATGACTTGATCTTTATGCCGGAGGTTCGCTCTTCCCCTCTTTCTCAAAAAAGGAGGACTTGAACTTGACTTGAATACCCTCTTACCTCGTGCGTTGGTGTCCATGCGCTGTGACCGAGCCAGTGTAGTCGACGGATTTTTGCCTCCCGAACTACATCCACGTCGTGGTATAGGTGGGAGAGTTCGCGGTTGTGACTACTCCTCCATTCACCTTCCTCCGCCTGCCGAGGAACGTCTTCCTATCCGACTTAGAATTTTTGTTTCGAAGGCAGCTTTGTTTTGCTCCATAAATTAGGACTGACAAAATAAGAGTCTTGTACAGCATGAATCAGGAGTTTTGACCCCAGTTGTTGTTGTTTCGACAGACCTAAGTAACATCGGTTGCCAAGGATGGCTCTACATCGGATCTCCACTGTGATGTCATTTTTGGAGTTAACGCTTGCCCCGAATGAGATAAACTCCTTTACTATCTCAAAATTATAACTGTCGAATGAGATATTCTGTCCTAAATGGTTTGTGACGGAACGACAGCATATATTTTGTTTTGTCCTAATTGACCTTTGGACAAGCTCGTTTCGGCTCTTCTTCAATTGCCCACTGTGGCACGTTTGGAACACGCGACGATGTCGATGTCATCTGCATATCGCAACAGTCGGACTGATTTATGGTTCAAGGATATCATATGCAGAAATCTCATCAAGTTAGTTGATGGAGAGTCTACTAAAGGGTCGCTGTCTGACTCTAGCGAGTGCCTGGCATTCACAAAGCAACTGTGGTAAGGTCTCCTTCTCATCAGTATTGTTGCAGCTGCGACAGTGTGAGTTGTGTGGGATACCTAGTTTATCGGCATGGGTGACAGCGTGCTGTACCGCCAACAATCTTCCAAATTTCGGTTTCACCATACGAGATCGTTCTGGAGCTATTATACTCGGGCCAGGTTTTTCTGGATGTATTACAGCACATTGCGTATGTCTGGCCAATGTATGGTCAAAAATCTAAAAAAAAGTGCTTAGATATATTTGCCTTGACTGCTTGTAGAGGTAAAAATACTTCCACTGCAAGCGAGGAACCTTGCCTAGCCAGTTCATCCGCCTTCTCATTTCCTGGGATGTCACTATGACCAGGTACCCAATTGAGGGATATACTGAACTGGCCTTATAATGTTGCTAGCTCGGCCCTGCATGGCTCTACAAGTTTGGAGTGCGTTGTATAGGAGGCAATAGCTTTGATGGCAGCTAAACTGAAGTATGCAAGCAGCAAGCAATGGAGCACTTCACAAGAGCGTGGAATAACTTTTTTGACCAGTAATTGGTGGTATCAGATTCAGTTGGCGCAGGTCGTCTTGAGGGGCATTTCCACATGAGGGTTCACGTGTGGGGAACTCAAAATTAACGTGAGATTCACGTAAATATGAACCATCACGCATTCACATCCGGTCAAAGTTACTAAGTGGTGCGACGTTCACGAGGGAGAAGTGTTTGGGTCGTATTTTTTTAGGACGCCATCGGCAATACCGTCACTGTTACTGGCAATGGCAAGGCTTCTTACTGTCGGAATTTGATGAGCGGGGCTTGATGGTGAACAATGCGATGCAACCGCAAACTCGTTACTAGTCGCATTGGGTATCATTTCCTTCCGTATGGCATGACCCGCATAATCGCCCTATTGAGCCATCTAAAGTTTGTCCTTTGGGACTACTTCAAGTTACGGACTCATGCCAATAGACCTTTAAGAAGAACACTTGACAGGAATACAAACAGTTATCGCCGGAAATCATGGAAAATGTGATAAGAACAGGCACAATGTGTATCAAGACAGGCGGCAACATACACTTGGTGGATATCATCTTTATCACTTAGCAGAACAAAATGCCCAAATAAACATTTCCATCATTCGAAATCGTCTTTTTTAGTTAGTAAAAAAGTAATTCAAAAACAAAATTCGATGATTAATTTCGATCCACCTTGTACTACCTATACATAATTAAATGGCTGAGGGATTCACACCAACGACAACGGTTTTTTTAAAACTCGCTCAGGCACGTCTACTCTGATCGTTGTACAAAGAAGATCTAGATTCC